>CM057452.1:617022500-619422500 GCA_016271365.2 Neoceratodus forsteri
AGGAATCATAATCTCAAATGACTTGAAGGTTAGCAAGCAGTGTAAGAAGGCAACAATGAAGGCCAACAGAATGCTGGGCTGCATTGGGAGAGGAATCAAGAGCAGGAGGAGAGGTAGTACTACCACTGTATAGATCACTGGCCAGGCCTCACCTGGAATTAAGTGCAGTTCTGGAGGCCTCACCTCAGGAAGGACAGTACAGAGAAAGACGACAAAAATTATTCAGGGTCTGCAGTACATGTCCCACGAGGAAAGACTTAGGGAACTGACAGGGCTGGTTTTAGGACTTTGGGGGCCTCCAGCAAACTCTATGATTGGGGCCCCACAGACAGGGCTGGGCCCCCTCCCCAGTAATCTTTCTACATAGTATTTTAATTTTGTAAAATATGTGCCAATGCATACTTATGTGCTAAATCGCATTTGGAAGCCTAGAAACAAGCCCACCACATTGATAAAACTGAAACAATTGTACTCTAACTGGAAACCAAATGAAAAATAAATTCTGGGGGACAAAATGCACTAGAAAGAATATGTAGATGCCTGGGACATAGCTAATTTGGAATTTCTTACAGAAATTCATTAGAAAGAATCTGGCAAGTCAATTCCTGCATTTACAATGCATCTTAAAATGTGAGGAGGCACCCAGTATGTAACCAACCAAAAGCATCAGCAAATTCATCTCACTCCCAAAACCGAGACTGCTCATAAAGGTGCTTCATTTTAGTATAAAGGTGCAAATGTGCAAGTCAACCAAAAGCATATAGTTAAGGAACCAGAGCTCTCCCTGCCCCCCACCACTCTGCTGCGTTAAAGTCTGCAATGTTTTCCATATAACTCAATATGTAAATTGTTGAGGGGTTCTTAGTCTCATCGTCCAGCTGAATTATGATTAAGCCTGACCACTAAGGCAAAGTGACCACCTCCATTGGTCAGGAAAAATATTCTGGTTATAAATTGGAGGGTTCTTAGTCTCATCATTCAGCTGAATTATGATTAAGCCTGACCTCCTCCATCGGTCAGAAAAAATATTGTATTTTGCTCTTCAGAGCTGATGTCCTCCTGCTTTCTCAATCTTGTGGGTAAACCACTCCCGACTTTATTATTTAGGTAGTGTGCTATGGCCAATAAGAGGCTCACAGGGTTTTACTGGGAGCTCACCAATTTGAAGAAGGCTACAATTCTCCTGCATTCCAAGCTGTATAAGGGAGTTGGCAAGCTCAGCCCTGTATTTGCAATGAAATTGTGCACGAGTTTTAAAGCTTTAGAAGAAATTTCCATTATTTTTCTGTTGATGAATTCATCGTAAGGTTACTATAAGGAGACTTTTGCCAACTTCAAGCTCAATGGACAGCACAGCTAGCCCAGACAGTCTTTCTTGGCTCATTGATGACCTCAGATAGGTCTTTATCAACAAGTTTTGAAAAACTGCATTCTGCTGTATGCAGTTACAGGTATCGTCAAATAATACGCCTTACTGCAAAGACATTCACATAGATTTCATGTAGCCAGTTTTGAAGGAGAAATTTAACACTTGTAATGGTGGCGTATAATTCTCAAGCTTTCCTGAGTTCATGTGCAAGTTCATGAGCATCAAAGTCAGAGTGGTTAGTTGTCCTGTCTGTTAATTTTTCTTTGAGAACCTCACATTGCTGTATCGGGTCCTGCATGGAAACACCATTTAAGCGCTTTTATGTTAGACATAAATCCAAATGTTTTAGCAAACTCGGACTCTTGCTGAAAGCGCTCACTAAATTACATGAGTGTGGTGTCCAGCAATGTGAAAAACTCAACTTGAAAATGTGTGTTTGGGTCCTGCACTGCATCATCCTGTCCTTCGTAATCAAATAGTTACTTGGCCTTTCTGCATCGTGTCTGAGGGAATTCAGCTGGGACATCCAGTTCTGCAGCAATCTTAGAGCCCTGTACCAATGCCTGTTCAAACCCACTCTCTCTGTACTTTTTATGTTTGCTTGCACACATGTGCAAGAAACATAGTGCCATCATCCGAGTTTTGGAGGTGTGTCAGCCCTCTTCCAATTCAGTCAGTGTGTTTGCAGGCGTGGCTGCAGTTCTCAATGCCTGCTGGAGCTGCCTATGACAGCTCCAAAATGCAGTGGCATACAGTTGAAAGGGGACTACGCTTCCAGTGAGCAGCGATAAGATATCGCCTGCATGCGTGCTCCCCTACACCACACACACACACACACCGCGGCGTATGCCAGCTGCCCCCCCGCACACACTGTATAGCCGGCGGGGTGCCCAATCCCCGTCCGGCTGTGCTGTACCCCCAAAAACAGTTCCATATGCCATGTTGGGTGCCCACCCCAGCGTGGCTACAGGTCGTATAGCCGGCCAGGGGGTGCCCAATCCCCCATCGGCTCCACTATCTCCCCTAAAGGTACAGGGTGCCACGCTGGGAGCCCACCCCAGCATGGCAACAGATGCTATGGCTGACGGAGGTGCCCAATCCGCTTTGGCTCCTGTCCCCCCCAACCAGCCATCCTTCTCTGCCACGCTGGGAGCCCACCCCAGCATGGCAAACGCCCCGCCGCCGCTGACAAAAAACAAAAACAAAACCTGAAACTCAAAAACGGTCCTCGAGTCACACTGCCCCTCACATCCCGCACCCACCCACTGTGCACCCTGCCTGCTCACACCCCTCACCCCATACTTACCTCCAGAGTTGGGCGCATGATCTTGGTGGACGGAAACACGCCTGCACTCTTCAAAGCCGACATGAACTGAGGAAATGCCAGTAAGCTGTATAATGGGATATATAGGGTTTTTCAACTTTGTTGCATATCTCAGGCATTTTGAGAATTTTGGGCCCAAATTTTCAACATGGGGTTTTGGGACCCCTCCTCATGAATTATTGCACTGTCATGGCGTTATTCAGGCCCGAAGGGTGATTTCGCTGTCACTGCGCGAAATCACCTTTCAGCACGAGTAATGAAACTACACTGCCACTGTTCATAAGGTGGGCTCTCAAAAGCCTATGTTGAAATTTTGGTGGAAAAATCCTAAAGTGACTGTTTCACACGAGCATCGTTGTGCAGTTCCTCGCATGCTCGTAAGTTCGCGAATTTTCAATATTTTCACTCCAGATTTTCAACATTGCCATTTACCATACCTCCTTATGGGCAGTACAGATGTCATTTTCACATCTTGCCCAAAATGTGTTTCCGCTCATATAGCGCACAATGGCACAGTCGGTATCAGTGAAATCAATGTATAGGACACATTAAGAAAATCACAGTGACACTGTTCATGAGCAGAGGTCTTAAAATGGCTATGTTGAAAATCTGGTGAAAAATTCCTAAAAATGACTGTTTCTGACGTCGTTGCGCGGATTCATGCCGCTAAATAAGTTTGCAAATTTTCTAAATTTTCACTCCAGATTTTCCACATTGCCATTTTATTACACTTCCTTATCAACAGTACAGCTGCCATTTTTCACATGTCACCCAAAATGTGTTTCCACATATGGCGCACAATGGTGCAGTCAGTGTGTAAAGCAATGTTTGGGACAGATTAAGAAAATCACAGCTTACACTGTTCATGAGCAGAGGTCTTAAAATGGCTATGTTGAAAATTTGCGCCAAAGTCCATAAAATGACTGTGTTATGAGTCAGCATTGCGCAGTTTCCACGCACCCTAAGTTCATGACTTTGTAATATTTTCAGTCCAGATTTTCACCAGTGGCATTTTTCCACACTTCCTTATGAACAGTACAGCTGTCATTTTTCACAACATGGCCGAAATGTGTTTTCACACTTTCAGCGCAGAGATGCGTGGTCACTGGGGAAATCATTGTTCGGGACAGATAAAGAAAATCACAGTGACACTGTTAATGATCGGAGGTCCCAAAATGCCTGAGTTGGCAATCTGCTGTAAAAATCCCCAAACTAATTACATTACGGGTGTGCGTTGCACAGTTTCTATACACGCTCATGACTTCACCAGTTTTTTTATATTTTTACTGCAGATTTGCAACATTCCCATTTTCCACCTCCCCATGAACAGTACAGCTGTCATTTTCACATCCTGTTAGGAATGTGTTTTTGCACCTGTGGTGCTAAATGCCGTCGTCGCTGTTCATAAGCAGCTTTCAGCTAACAAACTTATATAGCCACTGTTCATGAGGTTGGGGTCTCAAAAAAACATGCTGAAAATTTGGAGTAAAATACCAACGAATGCCTGAGCTGTTAGGGTTTCCAACCATAACGCCCACCCTATGAGAGAATGACAGGCATCAGGGTGTAACTTGGGATTCTTGCCTGTAATGCTCATACCATTCCACACCCTGCAGCCAATGAGAGGCATCGAGGTATGCCTTGGACTCTTTAGCCCCAAAGTTCACCCATTCTCCTATACCGCACCCATCTCACCATATTTCCTGATGGAATGGGGTGCGCGCATAAGGACCAAAGACCCCAAGGCACACCGTGACACTTGTCAGTGTCTGCAGGGTAGGGTTTGGTGAAATGGCGTGGCCGTTATGCCTGACGACCCAAAGGCACACCCCAATGCCTGTCACTCTCTGCAGGATGGTGGTGGGGTTGGCTTCAGTTCAATACTTCACTGCCATTCCTATTATGCAGCTCTGTAACTTCTACACTACCAATGCCAATGCCAGCAAGCAAACATTCAGCATTGACAAATGCTTGTTAAGTATGTCAGTGGTTGAAGCAAGCACTCTCACACAGGCAGAAATGTCAACTGAAGCACTCTGTAATATCTTGCTTGCATGGTTGACTTCAAGCAGGACATCATACCAGATGATGAGACATACACTTAATTTGTATGACAGGAGTTCAGCACAAAGTGACATTGCCTCTGCATATGTTGCAGCATCCTTAGTCCTTGCAGACTCTACAATGTCCTGCAAAGCACTCATAATTTCCTTGAGCTGATAGCGAAGTGCTTTTACAGACTATATCCGACACTCCCACTGAGTGTCTGAAAGTAACTTTGGAGTTATCCGAACATGTTTTTTAATATTTGTCAGTGGCTTGTTGATGCTGAGGAAAGATTGTAGACCTTCTGCAGGCAGCCAAAGAAAGAGACAGCATGCCTTGATGAATGGGCTCCATCACTGATGCTGAGATTCAGGCAGTGGCAGGCACATGGCACATAAAATGTTCTGCAGTTTAATTCTTTTATGCGAGCCTGCACACCAGCTCGTTTCCTTTCATGTTGCTCCCATTATCATATAGAAACATAGAAACATAGACTTTGACGGCAGATAAGGACCACTGGCCCACCCAGTCTGCCCATTTCCCTACCTACTGGATAAGCTGCAGATTCTAGTTAACCAACAGCCTATTAAATATCCTTGCCCCGACAGTTGCTGATGTTCAGATTATGTTGCTGTAAAGTCTGAAGAAAGGAGTCAGTCAGTCCTTCTCCAGTTGTGTCATTTAAGAGTATGAACCCCAAAAATGTTCCTCGATGGTGGTGACATTTTTCAAAACATCCACATGTCTAGCAAGTGTCATCTACTCTTGGTGGCTAATATCAGGAGTACAGTCCAGGATCACTGAAAATGTCTGGATTCTTGTCTCTGTAATACAATGGACCTTACAATTGCACCTGAAATTAGTTGAATTATTTCATTTTGAATGTCCTTGCCCAAATAGTGGTCCATTATTTCTTTATTCTGAATCCGGCATATATGTTCAGCCGTGAGTGGGTCAAACTTTGACAGGAATTCAACCTGAACCAAGAAATTATCATCACCTTGGGTATGAAGCACATCACTTGTGCCATGAAAAGCCATGTTCCTCTCAGCCAAGAATTGAATAGTTGCTATGATACATTCCAAGACTCCACACCAGTGTATTATCTCTCTATTAGCAGCTGTCTCTTTTCATCCAGTGTCTGGCCACTCTTCAACCTTGTCTCCAGTTCCTTCCACTTTAACATGCTTGCTACATGTTCTGGTGCATGGTCATGGGAACTTAAAGCCTTGGACATTCTCGCCATGCCCGATGACCTCAGTCTGAAAAAGTTTGTTTGAGCGTCCAAATAATTTGCAGGCAAAGCAGAACAGTGCATCCTTAGACTGGTGTAGCCAGGAATTACAGATCTGCACCAAGTGGACTCATTGCTAGCCCCATTGTTCAGGCCAACTACCCCTTCCCCCACTATCCATGCCCTGTTCATGCCCCCCTCACCCGACACAAGCGTCATTTTCTCTGTGTTGCATACCAGCACAGCACACCACTAACCATACTACCAGCAGTTGTCAGACTAACAGACTCGCTTTGGTTACAATATTGCATTGTGCTGTACCACATCAAGGTAACCAGTCCCACAGAGGTCCATTCACATGCCACTAGCCATTGGAATTATGGTGCTTGCCTTAGATAGTAAACATGGTAAAACAAATCAAGCACCCACCAAGCTAGCTAGCTGTTGCTAAAATAATAAGAAATTATATACATCTCATCTCATGGCTGAGGTGATATATACTTAGTATTTTGCTTAAATAAAATGAGATACCTCTCCCCAAAGCATTTTGTGACCAACGGTGGGTGCTTGATTTGTTCTGTTTTGCAGGATATCTATACAAAAGGACACAGGCACACTCTTGCACATCTTCCAGAACTCTGCTTAACAATCTCCAATTTGCTGTGAAAATGGAGCAGCATCAAGTGAACACATTTTTTTACGCTTTAAATGCATGCACAGATTGATAATCAGAGCAGGTTTCCCACCACCCCAGTCTCCACAACCCCTGATAAGGCAGACTAAATATAGAAAGAATGCTGTTATACTTAACGCTCTTAATTTTAGGCAGTGTGGGCAGAATGGCAACTCACACAAACATTTACATACAGTAAAGCTCAAATGTCAATGATGGGGACCAGCAGAGTAACCTTGTTTTCCTAGTGTAACCCCTTGTTCCCAGGAGTTACTAGAATCTCATTAGAATCAGTGGCAGACAGGGAGAGGCAGCTAGTGAAATGCCAGTTCAATGGATTTCACACTGTCAATCTCTGGTTTCAGTCTCAGCTGAGCTGGGGATGATGTAATCATGTAACTGTCACAGCAGCATAAGCCACATCTCAAGCTAGCTGCAGGAGTTCACTTTAGAATGTTCAGTCAGTCTGTAGTTGGAGTTGGTGGAGGAGGTTGCAGGTAGTGCATCTCCTCTCCTCAGCTCTGCCAGAGAGCTACCAGTAGTGTTTTTGTTTGTTTCTCACCCTAGTGTGAGCCAGTACAGCCTAGTGGTGAAGTGGTGGAAACCAAGCCAAGTGGTTTCACAGTGCCCCATCCCAGGAGGGATGGGGTGGATTTCAGGGCAATCCCTCACCCAGTCTGTCTAGTGAAGCTGCCTGTGACAACTTCAGAAACTGAGTACCTATGACGTTTGTTTGGAAAAGCCCTGGGGCACCTGCATTCCTTGTGGTGAATTCTCTGTCAAAGGGATCCTGTCACCTAGACTGTTTTCAGTTTAAAAGTGTCTGCTGAAGTTGGGGTCTAGTAAAGAGACAGTGCCAATTACAGAACTCTTAACTTTGACACCTCAGAGGTGTGTAATGTAGTATGTTAAGTGTGAAAGACATTTCAAGATAGCATCTACAAGTTTTCTGTGAGGTGTTATTAACCAGATGAATGGCAGAGTATAAATTTGGAAGCAAAGGTGGAGATCCCCCATCTCGAGCAACCAGTTTACCTCTCGGGTTCAGTTTGGGCACCTGTGTTTTCTTTCAGTGCATTTTGGCCAGTGCCTGAAGAAAACAGTTTGCTCAGACATGAGTTGGATTTTCTGTGAGCCTGTATGTGCTCTTTGGTGGTAGAGGGTGCCACTAATAATTCCTCATGAATTATGGGAAAGTGTCCTAGTACTGGCAGTGTGTGCCTAGTCAAGGGAAGTGTACTAGTAACTGGCCATGTGTGCTAACCTCCTAATTCAGAACCAGTGAATTAGCTGTTCAAGTCAGAACCAGAGAGTTTGCTCTGTGTGTTCAGTATGCCTATGCTAAATGGGAATTTAGGAATGTCTGCATCTCAGTAATCTGAATCATCAATAGGAGAAGCCCTGTGGGGTCCATCTTCGCTTTGTGATTTATTCTCTGTGTATATGAATAAAAGCCACACTCTAGAATCCCAACCTGGTTTAGACAGTACTGTTATTGCTTCCACTGTGTCTGGATTTACTTGGGTGCCCCTGACCAGAAGTTCAAACCTAGCATAATTGTAAGCAACGTTTTCTCCCAGGGACCTAGGTTGATGGCCATGGTAAATGGTCCCACCAGGTGTGCTCAGGTAGTTGCCTACACTTGGTTTGCCTGTCTGTATGGCAGGCTCAGAAGTAAATGTACTAGTAAATGGTAGTGACAACCCCCATCCCTGTCTTTGGTGCCATGTGGTGAGAGGATCAGCCCTGCCAGTTAAACAAGGGGGCGGTGGGGAAGGTTACACTAGTGCAAATATAACACCACACCACATGACACTTAAGCACATGAATTGACTTGGCTACACAACACTGTAATACGGACTGACCCACATTACTGAACCTAAACAAGGCACTCATCTGGTGCCTGGCATAGTCACTTGGAAGCCTGAGACTTGGGGTAAAATTTTATTTTGTCACATGGATTTGTCAACCAGTAGTAGTAGACCCTCACCCCAAAGTAGCATGCTTCCACAAGCAACTATCAACTCATCTGCAGAATGAGGCAGGGGCCAGAGGGCGAAAAGGTCAAAATCCTTACATTTACAAAATATGAGCACTCAAGAAATTGCAGCTTGTTCAAGTCAGTTTCATGGCTTGGATCAAAACACACACACACACACACACACACACACACACAGGATCTCATTAAACTGAAAGGAGCCTGAGGCAGAGGGTCTGATCCCTCTCGCTCCAGTTCTGAGGGCCACCCAAAAATACCAAACTCAGGAAGAATGGTGTTTCAGAGCAAAACACCACATAAAGTAATTTCTCACCTCTATACTTTATTTTTGCAATCTCATCTCTCTGTATAGGCAACACTTGCCATTATCTTCACTGGACCATATTGGCAGGCTTCTATTCTTCACCAATATGGGCCTAAAGTCACAGATTCTTTAATCACATTTAAGTACATTAATAGTGAAGTGCAGAACAAGCCTTCCTTATTTCTAGTTTTTCTGTCTTGAAAATGTAAAATGATACCTACTGTATGCTTGTTGTATTGTGGCATATCTGCCATATACCAGTAACTAGTAGCAGAGAGCATACAGTAGGTGTAATTTTAAATTCAGAAAAAGTGATGTGAACGGAAGCCTGCCAGCATGGGTCAGTGTCCTGATTACAAATGTGCCTTCAGTTTATAGAAATGTAAGATTTCGATGCAAGACACAAGGTACAGAGTAACATATTCTGCTCCATGCAATTTTCTGCTCTGAAACACCATTCTTCCATACCATTAATACACAACATAACACCCTGCAGGGTACTTAAACTGTGCTGCAGCTGTATTCAGACTTCAGATATTCCTGATCTGCCTCCTCTTCTTATTAGTTACCTCCAAAGCTCCAAAAAGCAAGCAACTTACATTGCATCTGACATTCTCTGTCTACAATACATTCACATTTAACCTAGTGTATAGAATAATTGTAAAAATTATATTACACAATTACAACATGACATTCCTCTGTATATACATCCCTCCCCAATTCCACATTTAACCTAGTATATAGAGTTGTAGAAGTTACATTACAACATCCATCTGTATATAATATATCCCTCCCAATTATTCCACATTTAGTTTAACCTAGTGTATATTAAGGAAAAAGTACAGCAACAACAGAATGAAAAAAACATGCCCCAGGCTCAGCTCCTAAGTTGTCTGTCTTCAGTCTGCACACAGAGTAGTGGTCCTTGGTCAGTGGGTCAGGCTCAGCGGCTGTCTGGTATGTTGAAAATTAATCCATGGATGAGATCAATCACCCGACGTAGCACAAGTGACTGCCATCTCCCAATGGTCAGGGCCCACCCGACCAACTAGTGGCACACAGGCACAGCACAGAATCAGTCACCTTACCACCACAGAGTCTCAGTCATGAACACTCAACCAGCCCAGCAGGCACCGATATTGACAGCAGGCAGGCTCCTAGCTTGGTGCTGTAATGAAATGATAGAGGAGAGGGCCGACCTGTCTGGTTCCTCAGAGGACCGGTGGACGCGGCTTGAAGACAGAGAGGCGAGAGAGAGAGAGAGAGAGAGAGAGAGAAACAAGCAGCAAGAAAGAGGACCTGGCTGGGCAGGCAGGCAGGGCGCAGGCAAAACACCACAAGACAATCAGACTCAGTGGTAGTGCTGGCAGAATAAGCAAGCAAGGCAGCAGGCAGTAAAAGTGAAATTGTGAATTACAACTCTTTTAGCTGCTGCCCGTGCCCTATAGCTTCTTTTCAGGGTCTGACTACTCGTTCTTCCTGCCGCTGCCACTGCACTGACCGACGCACTGACTGTAGTGAATGCTATTCTGACCAAGCCGAGCTCCCCTCTGGCTCGGCTGATAACTCCAGTTGTAGAACTTCTGTGGCTGCCATGGGTAGAAACTACCAGTCCCAGTCTCATCTCTCTCTAGTCAAGATGCAACCACACTCTTTTCTCCCTGCCTGCTTGCTTCTTAGACTGTGGACCAGTGGTAGCTTTCTCTCACTCTCTCTCTCTCAGTCCTGGTGGTGCTAGTCTCCATCCGCCTCCTCTCTCTCCAACACCAACTCTCTGGTCCATGAGACTCTAGGACTGGGCCTGGCTTCCAATTCAGTTCCAGCCCAGGTGACTCAAGGGTCTTGTTGTTCAGCTCGGCTCCAGTTTCACTTTTGGTGTCCTCCACTGGAAGCAAATCCCATGCCGTCAGACAAAACACTCTCGCTTGGTTCAGCTGACAAATCTCTCTGATCTCCAACTTCAAGTAGAAAGTAGAAATCTACGCCTGTACGTGGGGCATTTAAACATGGCGCCCAGTGTAGCCACACCTCCTACTACTGTATCAGCCCAATCACGAAGTGTGGCACCACCATGGACCTGAGTGAGAACCCTCCCCCACCAAGATATGTGAGCCATGGGAGGAGACTACAGCCAGGAAGGGAACAAAAAAAAAAACCTACAGGAGACACGGAGTAAACTCGGTTGACTGCTGTTACCCCGCTATTGTTGGCAGCACGCCATGATGTGCATGGTGTATCGGTAGCTACGCCTTGCTGGAACACTCAACTTCTTCCTCCTGGCCAGCCCTCTGGCTTCCTAGTACATCCCTGAACCCATGATGTCAGCGCCACAAGTGGACACCTTGCTTCTGTGCCAGCGGGCTCACCTGGGGCCATTTTCTGTTGGGCAGTGGGACTTTCCTTGATTTCTCCCCAACTCTACGGACCAGATGTAGCATGTCATTGCACATCCCTCCCTGGAGTGTGCAGGAGGTCCAGACTGTGTCTACGCACCTGACCACACAGCCACGCTGAAATCCTGGCCTGTGTTTGTCCCTCCCTGCCCTCGACTACACTGCCACCTGTGGACACCCAGGTGGCAGTACTATAGTAAGGATGGCAATCCACCTCCATGGAGGAGGAGAGCATCCTCTGGTGTGCTCAATCCTCCTCTCATCCAGCCAGTGATTTGAGGTTGCTCTTGAACTTGGGTCACCTGTGTCACAGCGGCAGCACTACCTTTGTGCTGATGAGCTGGCACGCTCTGAAATTCAGCCTTAAAACAGCTGGGGTCAGACTTTTATACATTTAGTTTTGTTAACCAGGTATGTACACTAGGCAGAAACTGCCTGTTTTCAGCATGACCGGAGGAGTTACAGCAAGGGTGTTGCAACACCAGTTACAACAAGGGTGATGCATCACTAGACAATGTACAATATACAAAATAACATGTTTACAGAAAAGGTAGACAGCAGCAGGATGTAAACAAATAAGAGCAAGGCAAGCATAATTGGTATACAGTGTATATCCCAACTACTGGGTAGAGCAATAAGTTAACTAGGGAGGCGAATAACATGGCAACAAACATCGATTTCTTTGTACAGACAGCATAAATCAGTGACAACATTCTGTACGTGGGCACAACAGTAGAATAGCAGTTAATTAGTAGTGAGCTGAATCAAGAATGAGTTAGGGCCTCGTAACCATGTCACCTCTTGGGGTAACATTTATATATGGATGTGCCCTAGGAGGTACTTACGATGGGAATGTTTGAAACCCTCCCTAGTGGTACAAGTCCAATGTCAGCAGGGATGTTGTTCCATAACTTGAGAGCAAAGTATTGGAATGCTGCTGACCCAAGGTTAGTTCTCAGTGTAGGTATCACAAGCAAACCACAGTCTGAAGATCTAAGTAGATATGGACTATGATGTGGCAGAAGCCAATCTGCAAGTTATTGCGGCTGTTGGTTTCTTAACACATTGAAGATAATACTTCCTAGTGCATGGTCTCGTAAGGCCTCAGGAGGCAACCATTTTAATTTCTCGGACAGTGTACAGTGGTGGGCAAATCTGGAATTGGGAAGCACAAAGTGACATTCTATTGCATGTGACATCCCACCTCCACAGCACAAGTTTAGATGCTGAGGTGCATACGCTGTGACACTGTACACAAGTTTTGTGAGCAGTACACCACATGCAATTGATAGGCAGGCATGGTGGAGTTAGATTGTGCCTATTTCTGTAGGACTGGCCCAAATCTGAATTAACAGCTTTGCAGGTTTTGATATATGCAGGTTAAAATCAAGCATGGGATCCAAGGTAATACCTAGATAGCTGAAAGACTGTACAGCTTCCAGCAAGGTGCCATCTAGACAGGCAATCTGATGGGGGCTTGTCAATTCTTATCTTAGGGGAGAGCCGAATATTATGGCTTGTGTCTTAGCCACATTAATGATCAGTCTATTCTGTAGCAACCAGGCCTGTATCGCTTGTAGATCACGGTACAATGTCATACTTAAGTCACTTGTATTTTTTGAGCAGACAGTTAGTGCAGTGTCATTCGCGTACAGTATAGGTGTACAATATTTCAGACAGTCATGTAACCTATTGATGTGGATTGAAAAGAGGAGGGAGCCCAATATAGAACATTGGGGGACCCTAATACTGGAAGCTTTAGGTGCAGAAGGTAGTTCCCAGTTTCACTAGCTGCTGTCTATTGTGACTATAGTTGGCAAACCAGCTAAGGAGCACGGGCACCAGTCTGAGTTCTTTGAGCTTACTTTTCAGAGTAGAGCCCCTCAGTTGTGGAGTCCCTTCCAATAGGCCTAAGGCAAGCAAACATGTTGGTCAGTTTTTAATCTGCCCTGAAACTGGGTTGTTCTCACAAATCTTTCAATGTGTGTAATGTTAAATTGTTCGAGTCTTTTTAAAATTCTGTTACTGTGCTGTTTGTTTATTGTACTATGTATGATATGTACCATACGATGATGATTTTCATACTTTGTGTTTTAAAATATGTGTGTGTGGGGAGGGGTGGACAAACATGTAACAGCAGGCACCATGGGGAGGAGGGATTGGACACAAGTCCATTTTTGGAGGAGAGGGTCCTAAAGGGATTGGAAGCCCTAAAGGAGAACAAGCAGATGGGACCAGACAGTATTCACACAAGGGTTCTAAAAGATCTGAGCACGGTGCTAACCATTCATTTGGCAACACTATTCAGCACCTCACGGAAGATAGGGTAGTTCCAGAGGACTGGAAGAAGGATGATGTGGTCCTGCTGCACAAGAGGCAGCAGGCGGAGGCTAGGAACTACAGGCCAGTCAGTCTCACATCAGTGGTGGGGAAATGAACAGAGACCCTGCTGAAGGAGAGACTGATGGAATACCTAAGGCTCTTGAGCTGCAGGACCACCAGCAGGAGGAGGAGGTTGTGCCAAATAAATCTCATAGATTTTTGACTGGGTGACTAGGGAGGTGGATTGGGAAGGGCAGTGGATGTAAAAGAGAGGCTACTGAGTTCTTAGAGGAAAACAGTCTCCATTGTAGTCAAAAGCACAGATTTATAGTGGGCAGATCCTGCCAGACAAACCTTGTACAGTACTACAACTGGGTGACGGGGAACTAGACAAGAGACATGCAGTGGATGTCCTGTGTTTGGACTTCACAAGGCCTTTGATTAAGTGCTACTTGGGAGGTTGTTGTGAAACTGGAAATTTGTGGGGCAGGACCACAAATGGTGAAATGGATCACAAACTAGCTAAGGGAAGGCAGCAAGGGGTGTTGGTGGTGGTGGTGAGTGGGTTACCACAGGTAACAGTACTGAGACTGGTGCTGTTTGGAATTTTATTGCAGATATCTCACATGGGATCTGGAGCAAGATCAGCCTGTTTGCAGATGATACCAAGATGGGAGCAGTGGTTAATGACGTGGAGGGGTGGAAGGGGTTGCAAGAGGACCTGACTAAGCTGCAGGAGTGGACAGAAACAAGGCAGTTGGGTTCAACCCAAAGAAGTGCAAGGTTATGAAGTTCGAGCCAGGAACCAGGGGAGGGAGTATCACTTGAATGGGGTACAGTTGGGGAGCTCCACAGAGGAGAAGGACCAAGAGTGATCATTATGGGGAGCATGAACAACTCTGCTCAGTGCAAGAAGGTGGTAGCAAATGCCAACAAAATGCTGGGGTGTATGCAAGAGGATCTCCTCAGAAGGAGGAGGTTATCCTGCCCTGTATAGGTCATTGGTCATGCCCACCTTGAGTACTGCATGCAGTACTGGCACCCATTCCTAAAGAATGACATCAGTTTGTTGGGGGTGCAGCGAAGAGCCACAAAGATGATCTAGGATTGGAGAGCAAGCCTTTTACGAGGACAGGCTGGAAGAGTTGAAAATGTATTCACTGGAGGAGAGAAGGATAGGAGGAAATGATCCAAGACCTATAAGTATCTGAAGGAATAAACAAGACCAACACAGAAGGGATTTTTCAGATAAGAAGGGGAGGGACACAAGAGGGCATGGACTGAGATTGGAGGAGGAAGATTTAAGAGGGAGATGAGAAGACATTTTTCGTGGCAGGAGTGGTGGACAAATGGAACACTTTACCAGATGAGATAGTGTCCTGTAAGACGGTGGGCAATTTCAAGAGGAGTTGGGACAGGAAGGGATGCTGGAAAGGGGGGTGGGAGGGGCAGCTGCGTGATGAGGGGCTAGCTGCACACTCGAGAAGACTCGATAGACCATGAGGCCTGTTTCTGCAGGCAGTTTCATATTCGTATGTTCATATCTGGAGGGAAGGCATGTCTCCTTGTAGATGACACAAAAATCTGAAGCAGGGTGGACATTCAGGAAGGGTGGAGAGAATGCGAAGGATCTGGTGACACTAGAGATGTGGTCTAGGGTGTGGTAGCTGGGGTTCAGTGCCAAAACTGCAAGTTATGCACCAGGGTTGGAAACCAGGTGCTGTGTATACCAAGCAAGAAAGAGACCTTGGTGTAATCATAGCTGATAATCTGAAGGTAGCAGGGCAGTGTGACAAGGCACTAGGCAAAGCTAGTGGGATGCTGGGGTACAAAGGAGGAGGATTTCTAGCAGGAGAAGGGAGGTGGTGTGGCCATTGTATTACTCACTAGTAAGACCACACCTAGAGTACTGTGTTCAGCTCTGAGGCCGCACCTCACAAGGACATTTGACAGGGTGGAAACAGTCCAGTGGAAGGCTACCAAAATGTTGCAATGGTTGCATGAGAAACAATATGAGAAAAGGCTGTGGGATCTCAACGTGTACATCCTGGAGGAGAGAAGAGCGAGATGGGACATGACTGAGACCTCTAAGTATCTCACAGGGGTTAACATCACATGATGCAGGTGGGGAGTCTCTTTCAAAGGAGAAAGGCACTAGAACACAGCGAGCATGCAAAGAAGTTTTTTGGGGGTAGTAGTTTAAGAGGGATGTGAGGAAACATTTCTTCATAGAAAAGGGGTGGATGCCTGGAACAGCCTGCCAGAAATGGTGGTAGTGGCAAAAAACAGTCGGAACTTCAGGCATGCGTGGAATAGGCACATGGGCAAAATAAGTAAAGGAAAGGGAGGCAGGAAGGGCGCTGGTGACCAAATAGGGTCAGTCAGAGATCATGAGAGGTCAAGGAGGTCACAATACAAGATCTCTGGTGCAATATGTAACCCCTTTGGGGCTTACCTGTAACTGCCCCATTTTTTCCCAGTTTGCTGGCATTCCTGATCTTCCCACATCTGTTCTCCTCTCCAGCAGGCTGTTTTCTGCCCCAGGGGCGAATCCATTGATTGTGAGCTGCTGGCATGCCAAATTTGACTGGCATTCATGTGGGCACAGGGAGTGCTTTGATGAGCCGATCGCCATTGCAGTCTGATGAAAAGGGAGTTTCCAGGTGCTCCCAGTGCCCTGCTGATGTCCTTGGGGACCAGGAACTTGAAGAGAGTCGAGCAGAAGCCTGTATCTGCACCACAACGGAGTTCTGACAGCGGGGCCATGTAGGGCTTAAGAATATTAATGAGTGGCCCCATTCATATTGATGAGCACTGCCTGCCACCTGGGGGACATAGTTTCAGTGGAAGCAGCAGATAAACTACAGGGGCTACTGTAATGAGAGTGGGCTCGATCAACAGGGGGCAGTTGGAGCTACACTTCGGTGGGGTGTTGGTGCACAGAGAGGATTGTGTTAGATGGCACCAGACTTACAAGGGGAGAAACTGTGTTGACCTGAAATGGACTCCATATGAACTAATGTGAACTGACATGCTTGTGACACTTAGCCCCATTTCTTTAGCCAATCAGTGATCTAGGCACTCAAATCTAAACAGAGGGACTCTTGGGAAAAGGAGAGACTAATTCTAGCACCTAGCTCATGCTCCAATAAATGAGCAGAAAATATTGATCACTATGGTTATTGATTATTGAAAGGCTTCAACAGCCAATCAGAATGCTGGGTTTTGACTGAGACAGTGTGGACTTTCTGGGATTTGTTCAGTCTGTGGTTGGACTCTGTACAAGTCAGGACTGTGCTGAGAGAGTGGACATTGTGCTTCAAAGGCTTCCTCAGGCCCCCATTTGGAGAGCTGTGTATCAGCAGAAGTGGACTGGAAAGGGACAGCAGGAGGAAAGATTGTGCTGAGGTTCTGGTTCCCAGGTACTTGCAGCTGGATTGATTGAGAAGGGAAAGAGAAAAGAGACTGGACTGTGATTCCCCAGGTATGGAGAAGTTGCTGGTGGTTAATAAGAGAGACTGAATGCTGCAGAAACCCTGCACTGAAAAATTAAAATTGCTGAAAGGACTGTAATGGATTGGCAGAGTGTCACAGCCAGGACTGATGAGCCATTTGCCTGTGTTTGGGACTGCAATTTGAAATCTGAAGGGCAGAGCGTCTCTGGTTATCAGGGTGCTAGCAGAAGCTGTGTGTGTCCTGTGTGAACTGGTTAAGTGGCTGAGAGCTGAGTCCCAGCTACAGCTGAAGGAAAGGTGGGCACTGTTAAACTGGAAAGCGTGGACTGGTGTGCAGGGGTTGTTATTCCTGAGCCTCCTGCTGAATTGCACTTGCGCTTATTGAATCTGAGGCTAGCACCCTTACTAATTGGCACTGGACTTTAGTGGGGAATCTGCCTAAGAACTTTTCTTTCTAAGAACTCAGTGCAGGGACCATAGGAAGCCCCCACCATTTGGGAGTCCTCACTCAGAGTCAGGAGGGAACTTGCTAACTCCTTCCAAGTGGGCTCACTGTCTCAGGAGGTCACTGGCACCTGCTGGAATGCTAGGGCATCTGCAACCCTTCGTGGGAGCCGGACTGTGGAGCCACTCCTGGGTCTGGGCCTCTAGGGCTGGTTTGTCCTGCCACAATGCTCTACAACAGGCCAAAAGCGACTGAAGGTGACAAGGGGCGACAGCTACAATCAAGGTGACCAGCTACAAGATCCTCGAGCAAGTTCCATCCAGATGGAGGGATCCTGGCGGCCTGTTGTCTGCTTTGCTGCACTAATTCAAGGAGCTCCATTTCCCTGGTGCTGAGATCGAATAACCGTGAGTACACAAGAACTGGCTCCTGGGAGGAAAAGGAATTGTATTATTCATTCTACAAGTTTTTCTAAAATATTTCAGGGCCCCAAAGCTGGCCAACCCACAGCCCGATCAGGCCTGCACCTAGTGGGTACCCTAGGGACAGTATATAGACACTGGTACCAGTGGGGAGGCTTGGCCTGTGGGCCTACATGTTAAGTATGAATTCACTAACCGTTCTTTGCCTTCACAGCTTCAAGTGTTGGAATTACAGGAGGCTTGCCAGGGCTTCGGCCCGCAGCTCTGAAGTGACCCCAGTACTCACACATCACTGCCATTAATTTATAGTGGGAAGGGAGCTTAATTTAAAGATAGGACCCTTATGAGCCCCTAGCTTCCAGCGCTTATAAAGTGTAATTCCAACACTATATCCCTTTCCCTACTCCTTACCCGATGAATAAAGCTATGAATTTGTTGTGTGAACTTGCTGTGTTAGTGAAATTCATTGCATGTGCTCATTACTGAGATATAAGGTTTATGGTGGAACAAGGTATTGGGGACACAGTGTGCAGAGTGGTTGGTTGGGGAGGTGGGTAGGCACAGTATTCCAGGGGCTGTGCTAAGCAGATATCTGGCCCACTGATGCACTCTGGGTGGAGGCACTGCACTAATTTCAATATTTCTGGGAATAAACCCCCAATTAACACTGTAGCAGGCCCTTGCCCGGTATCAGAGACAGGTGACGGGGGTAGCCCACTGGCATAAGCACCAGGCTACTTATGTAAGCAGCGTAGTTTCATTTTTAGTTTATTTACAAGTTCAGTCATATAATCTGCATTCAGTATGCTTTTTCAAGGTGCATTAGGCAGAGCGGATCACAGTTTTTCATGTACTTTAATTTTGGGCTACAACCAGTTCCACAGATCTCCAGCACTGTCTGCAGATGTAAAGGTCAAAGGTCAGCTATCTGACCTGAAACATTTTCCCCTGCGGTTTCAGGAGAGTAGCATCCTTTCTTCTCAGCATCTAGTAAAGACAGTCAAAACTTACCTCTTACAGAAGCTTTTATACCTCCTCTGGTACATTTGATCCACCCTTTACCAATAATGGTATTTAAGAGTGTAATAGACAGGTTACACAGTCTCTACTGTGCACAAATATGGTTTTCCACTCTGTTTCCTTATGCGGCAACAGACCTTTGTTACTCTTAGCATAACTCGACAGGTAACAGGGAAAGACCTTTTAATCATTAACAAGCAGGGTCTGCTCCTATGAGCCTGTCATGAATCTCCCAGGGTACAGTACAAAAGGTGAAGTGACAGCACTCCTGCTGTCAGTCTGTGAGGGAAGTCACTGTTAACAAATAACTGTTAAGACACAAAAACCGTCTCGCAAGGAGCTTCTAGTCAGAGCAGCCTAGCAGATGCAATAGAGTTCTGTACCTGGCTTACTAGGATAACGCCCAAAACCATTGTGTATATTCATTTCTGTGTTCTCTGTATTTAGGGCCTCCATCATTCCCTGCCTGTCCCTTTATGTAACCTCCTCTCTCATCTAGTTGCCACCCCACTGAAAAAGAAAATAGCTCAGAAGAGTGGAGCACTCTGTTCATATTTGATAATACAGAACACACAACCAACAATGTTAGCTGTGTAGACCCCCCACCCCTTTCACTGGTAACGTTAAGATGTGAGTTAGACAGAGAATGAAGGAGAAAATCCTCCTGTAGGTGACCATCCCACAGAGGACAGAACAGAGCAAATGAAAGACAAGCATTTGTCAATACCGAATGTTGTCTCGCTGGCATTGGCATTGGTAGTGCCGATTAGAGGCATAATGGGAATGGCAGTGAAGTATTGAAGTGATGCCAACCCCACCCTCACCCTGGAGATCGACAGGCATTGGGGTGTGCCTTTGGGTCATCAGTTATAATGCTCATGCCACTGTACCTCACCCTACCCTGTAGACACTGACAAATGTTGTGGTGTGCTTTGGGGTCTTTGGGAGTTATACTTACAACATTCCATAAGGAAATATGCTGAGGTGGGTGCAGTATAGGAGAATGGGGTGAACTTTGTGGCAGAACAGTACAAGGCACACCACGATGCCTGTCACTGGCTCCAGGGTGGGGGTGGGGTGGGGGTGGAATGGCATGAGCATTCCAGCTGATGATCCCAGGTCACACCCCTGCGCCTGTCAGTCTCTACAGGGTAGGTGCTACAGTTGGAAACCCTACCGTAGACATGTGTTGGTATTTTCACTTCAGATTTTCAGCATGGGCTGTTTGCAGCCAACCTCATGAAAAGTGGCACTATCAGTTTGTTAGCTGAAAGGTGGTTTTGCACAGCGGCTATGCCATTTGGTGACACAGGGATGAAAACACATTTTGGGCAGTATGTGGAAAATGACAGCTATATTGTTCATGAGGAGATTAAAAAATGGCAACGTTGAAAATCTGGAGCGAAATATAAAAATGGGTGAAGTTATGAGTATGCATAGAAACTGCTAACACACGTCCGTAATCTAATTAGTTTAGGGATTTTTTAACAACATGTTTAACATAGGCATTTGGGACCTCCCTCATGAACAGTGGCACTGTGATTTTGTTAATTTGTCTGAAGCGTTGATTTAGCACAGTGACCATGCTATTATGCGCCACAGGTGTGAAAACACATTTAGGGCAGGATGAAAATTACAGCTGTACTGTTCATAAGGAGATGTAAAAATGCCAGTGTTGAAAATCTGGCATGAAAATATTGCAAATTTGTGAAGTTACAAGGGCGCGTGGAAACTGTGCAATGCACACTTGTAACAGTCATTTTATGAAATTTTCAACATAGACATTTTAGGACTTCTGCTCATGAGCAGTGTCACCATCATTTCCTCAAACTGTCCTGAAAACTAATTTCGCTTTAGCGATTGCTAATTCTCTGCCGGACATGCAAAACACATTTCGCCAGGATATGTAAAATGACAGCTGTACCTATTCATAAGGAGGTGTGAAATGGCAATTTTGAAAATCTGGAGTGAAAATATTACAAATTCACAGAAGTTATGAGCGTGCGTGGAAACTGCGCAATGCAAGCTCATAAAACAGCCATTTTCTTTTATTTTTCCCACCAAATTTGCAACATAGGCTTTTTTGAGAGCCCCCTCATAACAGTGGCACTGTCATTTCATTAATCGGTCCTGAAAGGCGATTCCATGCAGTGACTTCGCAAATCCACCTTCGTGACTGAATAACGCCATGACAGTGCCTGAATTCATGAGGAGGGATCCCAATAACCCCATTTGAAAATGTGGTGTCCGAAATTCCCAAAAATGGATGAGATATACCAAAGTTGAAAAGAAAACATATTTATGCCATTATACACCTTACGGCATTTGTTCAGTTCGCAGTTGGCTTTGAAGAGTGCAGACGTGTTCCTGGTCCACGAAGATCGTTGCGCCATGCTCCGGAGGTAAGTATGGGGTGGGGGTGTGGGAGGCAGGGTGTGCAGAGGGTGGCGCGTGTTGTGGGAGGGGCAGGAGACCGTGAGGGACCGTTCTTTTTACAGATTTAAAAACAAACAAACAAACAAAAAAACATCACAGGTACAATTTTTTTTGAGATTTGCACACTGGGGTGGACTCCAGCATGCCACCTAAGTGTTTTGGGGGATGCTAGCCGACGGGATTGGGCACCCCCTGGCACACAACAGAAGCGGTGGGGAGACATTATGCCAATGGGGAGTGGGCTCCCCATCGCAAAATAAATGGGAACGGGATAAACACCGACTGGGATTGGGGCCCCTATCTGCAAAAACAACCATTGGGGAGCGATGATGCCGAGGGGTATTGGGCACCTCGGCATACATTTTAAATGGGAGGGGTCATTATGCCGATGGGGAGTGGGCTCCCCATCGGCATTGTGACAGGAGGCGGTGATAGTCACTGCCACCGTGGTTGGCGTGCATGTTGGGAGGCATGTTAGGTCCCACTGCACGAGAGCTTCACACTTTGCAGTGGACCTTTTCTTTCATCTGGTGGCCACATTAGGGATGCGTGATGTCAGCGCCTGCTGCTGGCTGATTGGAGAATGAGGACACACCTGCAGTGTGTGCCTGTATTCACCCAACAGTGACCGTGCCTCCAAATCTGCTACCACAATATATTGGCTGACGCATCGCGCGAGCCAACATAAAAAGGAAGAAAGAAGATGCTGTTGCGCAACAGGCTATATAGACAGGACACAGGTAAGCGCCACAGTACCCTAGCCTCCGAAATGTTTTCATGTTAGCAGGGACCTATAAACTAGCACTGCTAAGGGAAGCCTTGACATGGCAATGCAACTTTTACTAATCCCCTGTAGGAGAGAGACCTGTCACCCTGGGACAGGGTCCGAGGTGTCGGAATAGGCAAGGAAAAATAGGGCAGACTGGAAGGGCCTAATGGTCCTTTTCTGCTGACAAATGTTATGTTCCTATGCTTCTGTGTTTCTTGATTTGAATTCTGTACAGCTCAGAGTTATTTTTGTGCCCCAGGACTGGAGGGTGGCCCATGTGGTGCCCATACACATGAGTGGAATTAGGAGGAGCCAGGAAATTATTGGCCAGTAAGTCTCACGTCCATAGTGGGTAAGCTTATGGAGGTGATACTGAAGGAGAGGCTGGTCGCATTTCTAGACAGTAATGGACTCCAAGATGGGCGGCAACATGGGTTTGTCTCAGGGAGGTCTTGTCAAACCAACCTAATAGAGTATTATGACTGGGTGACAAGGGAGTTGGACAGGAGCCATGCGTACATGTCCTGTACTTGGACTTCAGTAAGGCCTTTGATACAGTGCCTCATGGGAGACTGGGGGAAGGACGGTAGTGGAGGTGGGAAAAACTGACTAAATGGATAGAGAACTGGTTACAGGAGGGCAGAGGGTGGTGGTGGTGGGGAGCTCGCCACCAAGAGCATTAGCAAGTGTTGTGCCAAGAGGGGTCAGTGCTGGGCCCATTGTTATTTGGGCTCTTTATCTCTGACATAGCACATGGAGTGGGGAGCAGGGTTAGTCTGTTCAGATTATACCAGATTGGGGCTGGTGGTGACCTAAGAGGACGGATGGGAAAACTGCAGGGGACCTAACCAAACTAGAGACATGGTCGGTGGAGTGGCAGCTAGGATTCAACACAAAGAAGTGTAAGGTGATACACTTTGGGGCTAAGAACCAGAAGAGGGACTATTGGTTGGGAATCACAGAGGAGGAGAAGTACCTTAGGGGTACCTAGACTTTAGCAAGGCATTTGACACCGTCCCACACAAAAGATTAATAATCAAGTTAGCCAGCCTGGGAGTGGGTCCCTGGGTGGTAGCCTGGGTTGCAGACTGGCTGCACAACAGGGCACAGAAGGTAATAGTGAGTGGAACACATTCCGAAGAAAGGGGATCACTAGTGAGTACCTCAGGGCTCGTACTGGGTCCAGTCCTCTTTAACATCTTTATAGGTGACATTGTAGAGGGTCTGAGGAAAGGTATGCCTCTTGCAGATGATACAAAGATCTGTAACAGAGTTGATACACAAGGGGTGTAGAAAGAATGAGAAGGGACTTGGCACGGTTGGAGGAATGGTCAGACATATGGCAACTTAGATTGAATGCAAAGAAGTGCAAAGTAATGCACCTGGGAAACAAAAATCCAGAAGAAGAGTACACAATAGCAGGGAGGTACTAACAACAACAAAATGGAACGGGACTTGGGGTAGTCATATCAGATGATCTAAAGTTGGGTAAGCAATGTGAGAAGTCAGTAAGGAGAGCCAGGGATACTGGGATGCATAGGAAGGCGTCACAAGTAGAAAAAGGGAAGTGGTTATCCTCTGTACAGCCAGTTGGTGAGACCCCATCTGAGTACTGTGTGCAGTTTTGGAGACCTCATCTACGCAAGGACATAGACAGGATGGAAGCAGTCCAGAGGAGGTCAACTAAAATGGTGCAGGGTCTGCATCAGAAATCATATGAAGAGAGACTGAGAGAGCTTAATATGTACACCCTTGATGAAAGGAGGGACGGGGGGCATGATAGAAACGTTCAAGTACCTAAGGGAATCAACAAAGTCCAGGAGGGTAGCATCTTTCAGAAAAAGAGATGTGTAAGAACAAGGGGCAACAATTTAAAGACAGAGGGGAACAGCCTCAGGGGTAATGTGAGGAAATTTTTTTCACGGAGAGAGGTGGATTTATGGAACCGCCTTCCTGGAGAGGCTGTGGGGTCTAAAACAGTGGAGGAATTCAAACATGCATGGGACAGACATAAGGCAATTACAGTGGGGGTTGCAGGAAGTAGGCTGTTGGTTAACTAAAATCTGCAGCTTATCCAGTAGGTAGGAAATGGTCAGACTGGGTAGGCCAAGTGGTCCTTATCTGCCATCAAAGTCTATGTTTCTATGTTTCTGTCTTTATTTTAGCATGAACTGTTTCAGTGTAGCTCTTTCATTTTGTCATGAACTGCTGTGTGGGCCAATTGGGTTAAGGGAGCCCTAAATGGAGCCTGTGGACAATCAGAACTTGACTCTTAATTTTGAGCCAGCCACAAGGGGATTGTATGGCAGTGACTCTGGAAATGTAGTTTTGACCTGGGCACCTTTTTCCACCAACAGAGGGAGTCTTATTTTATTTTATTTTATTTTTATTTTATTGAAATCTTGGATTACAATACCTTTGAGCAGGAACTGCTCATTTACAAAGGTTCCACGTCGAAGGAATGGGAGGTATACATACATACAAAGGTCAACATAATAATACATAGTTACACAATAAAAGAAGTAAGAGACTGAGGCTTAGGAAATTTCAGTAATTCAAAATGCCAAATGTTAGGTAGCATGACATACCAGCCAAGGGCAATCTTAGAAATAAGCACTGCAGGTGAGAGGAAGGGGTATGCAGGCAGGAAGGCCATTGTCAGAGGGTAGAGGGTGAGGGTAAGAGCTCTAAAGAGGAGGGGGAGGGATAAAAGTCAGGAAATGCTCGGGAGAGGAAAGGGAGAGGGGCAAGGGGTAGGCAGGTAGAAGGGGCAAGGTGGGAGAGGTAGCTGTCAAGACTGAAGTGGAGGGCAGTGAGCGGTGGGCCCCTGATTAGGCGAGGCAGTCACAACAACTAGTTGAAATGAGATGAAGTCAGAGTTGTCTCTTAAAAGGGCCAAGAGCAGCAGTAAGAGTTTTGTTGAGAGTATTGTACCACTGTGGTGCTCTGGGCAAAGGCCTCTGGCCCATGGTAGTCCAGCATCTGGGGACAAGGAAGGTTAGTTGTGAACTTCTAGTTCGCTGGGTGCTGTGGTGGTCAATGAGGAGCTTTTCAATGCCTGGGGCAGCCGAACCAACCAACAGAATGGTGTGGAGCTAAAGGAAATGCCCTGCTCTGTGACTGGAAAGCTCAGATCAGTTGTGACAGTGAGAGAGAAGGATCTCGTGATCTGCGGTGTATAGTTTAGCGGGGAAGCGTGTGAAACCCTGAGGTTCAGTCTGCAGCTGTTGCACAAATGCCAGTTCGTACTGAATCCGATTGTGAGGAGAAAGAAGGAAGTCTGAATAGTGGAAACCAGGCTCAACCTGTAGAAGACTGGAGAAATTGCTGAATCGTGCTCGGTCTATCAGGAACTGAAGCTGCTGTGTGTGCTCCTGGGTGTTTTGCAGTAAATGTGATCAGGCTTGAGGAGCAACCTGCCTGGTATAGTACTTTCCTTTTACATATGAATGTGCGATTGCTTGTGGGGAATTGCTATTTCCAATTCCCGTGCTGTGTGCTGTGTGTTGAAGCTGAAGCAAACCCCAGCTAAGCTTGGACTAAATACGTTGCTATCTGCAGTGGGGTCCAGTCACAAGGACCTTGTCTCCATGCCCTGTTGTTCTGGCAATCCAGAAGAACATCTACCATATGGTTCTCAGCTTGGGTATTGTGAGTACAAATCAGGGTAATCCTCTGCAGTCTGTTTTCAATCACAAGTGTGTCATCTAATTTTGTTGTTCCTGCTTCATGGACTAAGCCATCTGGCTCCGGATTACAATTGGGTGTTGTGCATATATTTTCTTCTACAGGGCCCCATCCATCTGCACCTGCTGGCTACCCTGGGCAATGGAACTGGCTAGCCCCCAACTTGGGTACACAGAGTGTGACTTTTCAGACCCTTTATGTGTGCACAGTACTGTGATTTAATGCCACCAATTAACCTGATTTCCCTCCCGTGTTATTGCCCCCAAATAAATCAGATTTGTTGTTGCTATACTATTTACTGTCTGTGGTGTTGGTACTTATGGAAACAGTATTGTGTTTTGCTGTGTATGTTGTTTAACCTTATTTTACAGGGGTTCCTCAGAGACGTGCTGCAGAATCAGTCTCGAGGGTAAGTGGTATCTATATAAGTGAACAGTGTGTATACATGGGATATTGGGGCTGTAACTCTGGGGTAATGTGAGCCACTAGAGGAAATAAAAGGGGGTCTCAGTGTCCCAGAGGGCTGTGACCAAGCTAGTGTAACCACTACAAACCCTGATCTCTGGGTGGAGACACCCGCATAGGACCTAGGCCCTCAACCTGTCCGTAGTCAAACAGGCAGGGGTAGTGGCCCTTGGGATAGCGCCACCTAGGGGTTACAGGGAGTTCTTTATTTTTGGTTATATTATTCTTGTGTAACTGTGTTAATGTACACACAGTAATATTTTCAGTAATTGTTGACATTTTTTGCAGATTGTGTTGTGGACCTGGTGCAACAGTGCATAATTTCAGGCTGTTCAAAATATGTGGTATATTACTGAAGTTTTCAATTTGCTTAGACAAAGTGTGTGTGTGTGAGAGAGTGTACAGTGCGTGACATCAAATAATACACCTTTATTGTGCCACAGTGTAATTGTAGCAGTGTGAACCTGCTATCCACTGCACTTGCATGATTTTGTATTGCCATTGTGGTATCTTTGGTTTTGCACTGTTACTGTAATCTGCAGTCACATTGCCCCCCAACAGGCAAAGGTATTCTTTTCCAGATTGGATTGTGACTTGAGCACCACTGGTTAGTTAAGGTGTTGTTGGACTTGTTGTGACTTTGTGTCTATATCCCATGTTGAAGCTGCAGTTAGTTTTTTGGGCTTCACATCCAGCGGCCCAGAGTGAATGTTCCAAAATCTAAATTTGTTTAGAATATTCTTGTTGATCCCCAAAATGCCCACAAAGAGAGCGTGCAAGCAAAGCTGTTCTCACCATGGCACTGCTGCCAGTGGTAAGATTGTCTGTGGGTGTGGTAGTACGCAGTTGCAGAAGTGCATTGCTGATGTGAGGAAAGGTATTTCTCCTTCAATGTTTTTTACAGCACAACCGGTAGCTTCACCCATAGTTGGAGGAGATGATGTTGTCCCAGCTGGTGGTGTTAGTGCAGTTGCTGGTGTTATGAGAATTGTTGCCTCAGGTTCCACTTCTGACCAGTTGACCATGTCCAAAATATAGTTGAGCATAAAGCAGTGAGGACAGGGTAGATGATAATAATAATAAACTTTATTTTTAAGGCGCCTTTCAAATATCAAGGCACCTTACAATTTAAAATCACAAAATCAGACATCACCAGCACCTCATATAATATCAGTAGTTTCAACATTTTCATCAATCACCAAATGCCTGTCACCATAAGAAGGTTTTTAAAGCCTGCTTAAATCCCTCCATGGTTGCACGCCCCATGTCCGATGGGGTAGAGAATTCAAAGGTAGGAGCTGTGCATATAAATGCCCGCATCCCAGATGACTTCAGACATACCCTTGGTATCTCTAGCAACCCTTGTCGGCTGAGCAGAGCGATCACCCAGGGCAGTACGGGACCAGAAGCTCTTTCAGGTAGTCCAGGCCCAGTCTGTGTAGGGCTTTAAAAGTCAGAAGACCGACTTTGAAGGTGATCTGCCATTGTACAGGCAGCCTGTGCAGTCCGTGCAGCACTGGCCAAATATGACAGGTCTGAGATGATCCCAACAAAAGCCAGGCTGCCGTGTTCTGCACCAGCTGCAAGCGGCGAATTTCCACCCTGGAATCCCTAGGTAAAAGGAGTTGCAGTAGTCTAGCGCGAGAACACAAAGGCATGAACAGAGTGGGAAGGTCACTGGATGGAACCAGGTGCCTAATCCTGTAGATATTCCTCAGATGGTAAAGAAAGATTTGACAACAGCCGACACCTGTGAGTGCAGAGTCAGCCCTTCATCAAAAATTACCCCGGGTTATGCACCCGTTCAGAGGTCGGAAGGATAAGCCTGCGGAACTAGTCCAGAGGGCGAATCAACCCCAACCTCCCTATCAGACGACCTGGGTCCACAACCAGCACCTCAGTTTTTTCTGAGTTCAACTTCAACCAACTGGAATCCATCCACTCTGGATTTCTGCTAGACAGTTATTAAAGACAGAGAGCCCATCCTGGTCAGGTGCGAAGAAAGGTAGAGCTGAGTATCATCAGCATAGCGATGAAACCTCAGCCCATACCTTCTTCACAATGTTCCGAAGGCAGCATATACACTGCGAACAACAAGGGGGACAACACTGAGCCCTGAGGAACCCCACATAACAGAGAAACTGGATCTGAAGAATAAACTCCAAAACCACCTCTGAGTTCTTCCGTGAGGAATGATGTAAACCATCTGAGGACTGTTCCCGACAGTCCACAGATGACTTTCAGATGCTCCAGCAGTACCCCATGGTCCACAGTGTCAAAGGCTGATAAGAGATCCAGAAGAACCAAGATCAAACAGCTTTTCCGATCTCTAGCCATCAGGAGATCATTGAGCACCCAAACCAGCACTGTCTCTGTACTATGTCTCTTTCAAAATCTGGACTGGAGGGGTTCATAGATGTCATGGATGGTCAAATAGTCCTCCAGCTGTGCAGCCACTACTTTCTCAATCACCTTCCCTGAAAAGGAGCGTTAGAGATTGGTCTGTAGTTTGCATGGCAGTCTGGGTCCAAGGTAGCTTTCTTCAAGAATGGAGTCACCACCGCCTCTTTCAGGGAACTAGGAACTCACCTGTTTCAAGGAGCACCAGACTATCCATGCTAGGACAGGACCAATAGAATCCATACAACCCAAAATCAGGGAAGTTGGTCCTGGATCCAAACTACAGCACATAGGGTGCACACTCTGGACAATCCGCATGACATCCACGAACTCCGAAGGTCAGGTACTCCAGGAAAACTGAGGAGTAGTGGCCTCCACAGATCCACAGCTACACCCATAGAGTGTGCTGGTTGAAATACTGCCCTGATGTCAGCCACCTTAGACGAAAGAATCGAGCGAAGTTCATCGTACTCACTTTATGAAAGGTTTTCCAAACTTGAAGACAGGCTGGATTGCACAGTCTGTCCACAGTCTCAAACAGCTGAGTTGGTCGACTCTGAGCGGCTGCAATCTCCCAGACAGGAACTCTGACTTTACGGAGATAGCAGATTGATAGACTTGATAATGCTTCATCAATCTAAGGTAGTTGGCATCAGGGAGGACATCCAAATTTCAACCTTCGCCCTAGTCTCCGCATCTCCCGCAGTCCAATCAAACCATGGGGATTGGGGCAAAGGGAGAGAAGGTGAACATGGACTGGAGCATGACATCAAGGGCCAATGAAATGGCCAAGTTACAGGCCATTATGAGGGCCTCTGGGTCACTGTTTGCCACTGGGAGGGATGATAGGCCATGCACCACTGCTAGGCTTTGAGAACTTACATCCTGTAAAGGATGGTACCTGACCATCTCCACAGCAGTAGGCCTACGAAGGGGCACTAAAACTAAACCCCATGGTGTAGTGATCAGACCACCCAACTGGTTCTACCCCAAGTCAGAAGCTTCGATCCCAGGAGGAAGACCAAGTCAAGGGAATGACCGTGTTTATGAGTAGCAGTGGTAATAATCTGTATTAGGCCCAGAGATGTCATTAACTGGAGGAAGTGCTGTCCAAATTGGAGAGTTCATTGTCGATCCAGGCATTGAAGTCGCCAGGACCATCAGCCTGGGTGACTCAATGCCATGTCGATGATGAAGTCCGCAACTTCCTTAAGGAATCGCTTCTCATCTTCGGTGGATGGTAGATGAGGGCAATCAGACAACCTACACCTGTTACTATGGTACACTTGAATGACTCAGTCTCCTCAAGTGGTACACTCATGAGGTTAAGTTCAGTCTTAAAACAGACCGCAACCCCCCACGATCCAATCTTGGGCAGTGTATCACAGAGTACCCAGCCGACATAGCAGCCTCCAGAATGGGGCCAGAGTTCTCGTCCAACCAGGTCTCGGTGATGCAAGACAGGTCCACCGTTTCAACAAGATCTGCAATAATTGCATTCTTGTTTTTATTGGACCTGGATTGCATAACACCACCTGAGTTGGATGAACTTCTCGGACTGCACAAACTACCTGCCTTCCATAATTGATAGTGCCTCTGGGTATGGAAACCAGACATGGGGGACCACGATCTGGGTTCCATTTCGCCCTAGGGCATCTTCTGGAGTTCACCACCCCAGTGTGGTGGTTTTCTCATTCACCCTCCACTGTTCAGGATCCCCCACCTCCCCACGCACAACACCTAATGCCCTACAGCATTGGTGTTGTAAACTGAAGGGAGGAGGAAAAAGGCGGAGTGCATGAATAGCAGAGGGTGAATAGCACACAACCGCGGGGGCAGGCTTCCTACACATTTGCGTAAATCAATATATACTACTTAACACACACAATATTTAAAAATAAAATAAATATATAAAATCTAATTAAAATCTAACAAGTACCCTCCTAACCCAAACAAATAAATAAACTCAAGAAAATACACAACTAAATAAATCAACCAATCAAAATGATTTTCGCTTCCTCAGTGCCCTCTCATTGCCACGGGGCGAGATAAAGCAATATTGTGCTAAAATACAATAACTAACAATATAAAAAAGGAGAGAAAGTTATCTAAGTCCCATTAGTCCTCTCACCACCAACAGGGCTCAGAAACCTCTCCGGAACTTAGATCACTAAGAAAATAAAATACCCTTACTAATTTCTCCCAGAGTAAAACCAATATTCCTCAGTCCTCAGATGCTCTCACACCAGAGACTGGAGACAACTTATTTAACACTATTGCTGCAAACAAAGAAAAATAAGACTGAAAGTCTGTTCATGGCCAAGTATAAGAAATGAATTCGGTAACCTCTTTGCTCTGAAACCAGTGGTGTAAGCCCCAAAATTCTGAACAGATGGCAAGCTGAAGACCGGAACAGGTACCGTGGGTCCCCGTTGAGATCCACCAATCGATAGGTCCCATGGACATCCCTAGTGATAGTGCTCCAACAGCCGGCTCCCCAGCCCTTCAGAGCCCAAAGCCCTTCCTGTCACAGAAGGCCAGCCAACCTGACAGATTGGGCCCTCCACCTGGCTCCAAATTGAGCTACTCCACTCTAGCAACTAGTTCCAGGAATCCTCCATAATTCCCAAGTCTCAATGTTCCACAATAATTCACTTACAGCCACAGCTCCCAAATCTACCCAATACATACAATCACAGATAATTTGGCATCAACGCTTCCAGGTGCAAAATTACTCCAGTACAGGCCAGACTTGGAAGAGGCAAAAGCAATTCAAACTCGCCAGTTCAAGACTAATTCCTCACTGTCATCGGGTCGGGGTGGGGAACCACACAGCCCCTAGAGTGCACCACAAACACAGATTGTTTTGCCATCCACTGACCTCAAGGCACTCCGGCCCTCACCACCCAAGCCTCATCCTCCGATAGGGACTGGAAGCAGGTCCAGGAGAACTCCAGGGCCATGAGGAAAACCCCATACCAACCCCCAACATGGAATTAGCTGTTTCTTTAACACAGTACCTACAACTTCCAGGCCATATTCATCAACAGTCCTAGACCAGGAGAAACAGCTATCCACTTCAATCCTTCATCTCCAGCTTCCCCACTTGAAAATTCAGGCCAAAATCCAAACAGAGCGAGAGTTACAGGCGGAGGTCCAATACTTCTAAATCAGGTCTACAGCACAAAAAGTGTTTGCAGCATCAGGAGAAGTGAATTGTAAACTAAAAACCTAAAACAAACATACTCCACCACTGAAGGCAAATCCATAGCTCAACTGGAATGCACACCGTAATACTAGATGTAGTCTGCTACACAACACCACTGTGGTGGAAAACTAATAAAGCTGATCGGAGCTCGAGAAAGATATGCACGGATGACTACTCAACCTGAAAATAACAAAATCACTAACTACCTGAACTTCTTCAGTGCTAACTCTAATTAAACTAACAAGCATTTGTCAATGCCGAGCGTTTGCTTGCAGGTATTTGCAGTGGTGTTTGGCACATATGGTGCTTTACCCTAATGCCCTGTGCGATTGCTGGTATTTGCACAATAAATTTTCAGCATGACCTTTGTTACCCCATTGTGCTATATAGGCGGAAACACGCTTTGGGCAGGATGTGAAAATGACAGCAGTACTGCTCATAAGGAAGTGTGGTAAAATGGCAATGTTGAAAATCTGGAGTGAAATATTGAAAATTCACAAACCTACGAGCGCGTGGAACTGTGCAACGCATCGTAAGAAAACAGTCATTGTTAGGAATTTTTCAGCTACTTTCAACATTGGCATTTTAAAACCTGCTAATGAACAGTGTCACTGTGATTTTCTTACTGTGTCCCATAAATTGATTTCGACACCGACCGCGCCATTGTGCACTACATGGGCAGAAACACGCTTTTGGGCAGGACGTGAAAATGACAGCTATACTGCTCATAAGGAGGTGTGGTAAATGGCAATGTTGAAAAATCTGGAGAAGATATTGAAAATTGCGAAACTTACGAGCGCATGTGAGAACTGCACACAATGCACGCCAGAAACAGTTATTTTAGGAATTTGTTCACCAAATTTCAAAATAGCCATTTCAAGATCTCTGCTCATGAACAGTGACACTGTGATTTTCTTAATATGTCCCATACACTGAGTTCGCAGACAGCGACTGTGCAATTGTGCGCTACATGGGCAGAAACACATTTTGGGCATGATGTGGAAAATGACAGCCGCACTGCTCATAAGAGAGGTGGTAAATGGCAATGTTGAAAATCTGGAGTGAAAATATTGAAAATTTGCAAACTTACTTAGCTTATATAGAACTGGCGCAATGAACATTCATAAAACAGTCATTTTTAAGAATTTTTCACCAAATTTTCAACACAGCCATTTTAAGACCTCTGCTCATAAACAGTGTCACTGTGATTTTCTTAATGTGTCCCATACATTGAGTTAGCACACCGACTCTTTCATTGTGCACTACATGGGCAGAAACACGTTTTGGGCAGGATGTGAAAAATGACAGCCATACTGCTCATGAGGAGGTGTGGTAAAATGGCAATGTTGAAAATCTGGAGTGCAAATATTGAAAATTCACAATGTACGAAGCGTAGAACCGCGCAACGGACGCTAGTAAAACAGTCATTTTAGAATTTTTTCACCAAATTTTCAACATAGCCATTTTAAGACCTCTGATCATAAACAGTGGCACTGTGATTTTCTTAATATGTCCCATACATTGATTTTTGCACCTGCGCCATTGTGTGCTAAGTAGAAGTACACGTTTTGGGTAAGATGTGAAAAATGACAGCTGTACTACTCATAAGGAGGTGTGGAAAAATGGTAATGTTGAAAATCTGGAGTGGAAATATTAAAATTAGCAAACCTACGGAGCCGCATGAGGAACCGCGCAACGCATCAGAAACAGTCATTTTTAGAATTTTTTCACCAAATTTTCAACATAGCCATTTTAAAACCTCTGCTAATGAACAGTGTCACCGTGATTTTCTTAATGCATCCCATACATTGATTTCAAGACACCGACCGCGCCATTGTGCGCTACATGGGCAGAAACACGCTTTGGGCAGGATATGAAAATGACAGCTATACTGCTCATAAGGAGGTGTGGTAAAATGGCAATGTTGAAAATCTGGAGTGAAAATATTGAAAATTCGCGAACTTACGAGCCTCATGAGAACATGACACACACTACATCAAACAGTCATTTTAAATTTATGCACCAAATTTTCAAAATGGGGTTTTGGGACCCTTCTCATGATTGATGTCACTGTCTTTGCGTTATTCAGGTCCGGCGGGTGATTTCACGCAGTGACTTCAAATCACCCTTCAGGCCCCAATAACGCCATGACAGTGACATCATTCATGAGAAGGGGTCCCAAAAACCCCATGTTGAAAATTTGGTACAAAAATTCCAAAAATGCCTGAGATATGCAATAGTTGAAAACCCCTATCTAGCCCATTATACAGCTTACCGCATTTCCTCAGTTCGCGGTCAGCTTTGAAGAGTGCAGGACGTGTTCCCGGTCCACGAAGATCGTCGCACGAGTCTCGGAGGCAGTTGGGGTGAAGGGGGGTGGGAGGCTGGCGCAGTGGGTGGGTGCGGGTTGTTGGAGGGGACTGGGAGAAGCGCCGTGGGACCGCTTTTGGTTTACAGGTGAAAAAAAACTGACTACGTGGGACGCTTGCCACGCTGGGGTGGGCCCAGCGTGGCAGAAGGATGGCTGGGGCCGAGGAACCGATGGGGATTGGGCACCCGTTGGCAAACAATGTGGGACATTTGCCACGCTGGGGTGGGCTCCCAGTGTGGCACCAAAGATTTTGGGGCGGCGTGACACTGGGGGCGGCGTGGAGGGTGGGTAGACGCGGTGTTTGAGCGAGAGTGGTGGTTTCTTTGAAGTTTAAAACCACCGCTGTCATACACAGCTCCCGCACCCATTGGTGCAGGACTGCCACGCCTGCTCAATGGAGCAGTAGATTGAAAGGAGAGGCACACCTCCAAAGTGTGCTGCTCTCCAAAATGTTCCTTGCACATGCGCGCCAACGAAAAAATAAAATAAAGGAAAGAATTACTAACGCAAGCTAGAGCTAGAACACTGGCTAGCTCATAACTGCCGCCATCTTGAATCAACACAGATGATGTCATACTCCCCAGTAACATCCCATTGGTAACTGGACATGAAGATTCTGATCATCATGGCAACGATAACACATAATGTCACATTTCTTCCAATGCGGTTCAGATCACGCATTTGCATGCAATGATTCACAGTGTGGTGAAAAATATCGGTGATGGTGGTGTTGATGAATCTGATGATGCTGATGTTGCTGTGGTTACAACATGCAGTCCACATGCCAGCAGCATCCAAGCAGAAGATGTGGATGTGGATGTGGGTGATGCTGATGAATATGATGATGATGTCAGTGACTTGTTGGGAACCAGAGAAAAGAAATTCAACGTGGCTGTGTCTGGGTCTGTTTGCATTGACCCCTTTGTAAAAAGTTGTGATTTACCAGTTTCAGTTGATGATGATGATGATGATGATGATGACCCAGTAATAATGATAGGTAGTCATAGTGGTCAGTTGTAGTCCAAGTGTGTCCTGCCTGATAAATCATGCAGCACACCCCCACTTCAGGGCTTAAAAAATGGAGTCCAATAAGTAGCATCAGGGACATGTTAAAAGTAGGTGATCACAATCCCTTGTTTGGGATTTTTTGTGCAAGATGCAATGATGAGTGTAACCCCCATAAATGGGGGTTCCCAAAAGTTTTCCTTGGGCTTGCCTAAATGCCCACTGCCAGGCTGGTGTTCTGTGTCCCAGCTGGATTTAAGTGTTTGGCGGTGAGTGCCCTGTTTGCCTCCGTGCCTGTCTCTTTAAGAGCTGACTATTTTGTGCTGTAAATGAATCTGGGCAGGGGCCAGGTAGTTTCAGGCTCCGAGTTCCACCCAGGCTACAGTGTCATTGCTCCATTCTGCTATCGCTAATTGCGCAGAGGGAGCCCTACAAGGATCTGTGACTGTTTGCTGTTTATCTGCTTTAATAATAATAATAATAACAAGCATTTGTCCAATGCGAACGTTAAACACAGGTATTTGCAGTGGTGTTTGGCACATATGTGCTTTACCCTAATGCCCCTATGCGATTGCTGGTATTTGCACAATAAATTTTCAGCATGACCTTTTTTACCCCCATTGTGCGCTTACATAGGCTGAAACATCGCTTTGGGCAGATGTGAAAAATGACAGCAGCAATTGCCTATAAGGAAGTGTGATAAAATGGCAATGTTGAAAATCTGGAGTGGAAATATTGAAAATTCGTAAACCTACGAGTGTGCGTGGAACTGTGCAACGACGCTTCAGAAACAGTTATTTTAGGAATTTGTTCACCAAATTTTCAACATAGCCATTTTAAGATCTCTGCTCATGAACAGTGACACTGTGATTTTCTTAATGTGTCCCATACATTGATTTCAAGACACCGACTGCGCCATTGTGCACTACATGGGCGGAAACACGCTTTAGGCAAGATGTGAAAAATGACAGCTGCACTGCTCATAAGGAGGTGTGGTAAAATGGCAATGTTGAAAATCTGGAGTGGAAATATTGAAAATTTGCAAACCACGAGTGTGCATAGGAACTGCACAATGCACTGCAGTAAACAGTTATTTTAGGAATTTGTTCACCAAATTTTCAACATAGCCATTTTAAGATCTCTGCTCATGAACAGTGACACTGTGATTTTCTTAATGTGTCCCATACACTGAATTCGCCTGGCGACTGTGCCATTATGCGCTACATGGCGGAAACACGTTTGGGCAAGATGTGAAAATGACAGCTGCACTGCTCATAACAAGGTGTGGTAAAATGGCAATGTTGAAAACCTGGAGTGGAAATATTGAAAATTCACAAACCTACGAGTATACATGGGAACTGTGCAATGCACCGTAAAACAGTCATTGTTAGGAATTTTTCAGCAAATTTTCAACATTGGCATTTTAAACCTCTGCTAATGAACAGTGTCACTGTGATTTTCTTACTGTGTCCCATACATTGATTTCGCACAACGACTCGCGCCATTGTGCACTACATGGGTGGAAACATGTTTTGGGCAGGATGTGAAAATGACAGCTGTACTGCTCATAAGGAGGTGTGGTAAAATAGCAATGTTGAAAATCTGGAGTGAAAATATTGAAAATTGCAAACTTACAAGCGCGTAGGAACTGCACAATGCACGCCAGAAACAGTTATTTTTAGGAATTTGTTCACCAAATTTTCAACATAGCCATTTTAAGATCTCTGCTCATGAACAGTGACACTGTGATTTTCTTAATGTGTCCCATACACTGAGTTCGCATAGCGACTGTGCCATTGTGCGCTACATGGGCGGAAACACGCTTTGGGCAAGATGTGAAAATGACAGCTGCACTGCTCATAAGGAGGTGTGGTAAAATGGCAATGTTGAAAATCTGGAGGAAAATATTGAAAATTGCAAACTTACGAAGGCAGCATAGAACTGTGCAATGAACACTCAAAAACAGTCATTTTTAGAATTTTGTCACCAAATTTTCAACACAGCCATTTTAAGACCTCTGCTCATGAACAGTATCACTGTGATTTTCTTAATGTGTCCCATACATTGATTTCAAGACAATCGACTGCGCCATTGTGCGCTACATGGGCGGAAACACGCTTTGGGTAGGATGTGAAAATGACAGCTGTACTGCTCATGAGGAGGTGTGGTAAATGGCAATGTTGAAAATCTGAGTGCAAATATTGAAAATTCATAAACGAGCATGCGTAGGAACTCGCGCAATGCACGCCGAAACAGTCATTTTAGGAATTTTTCTACCAAATTTTCAACATAGCCATTTTAAGACCTCTGCCCGGAACAGTGCCACTGTGATTTTCTTAATGTGTCCCATACATTGCTTTCGCAGACACTGACTGCGCATTGACGCGCATATGGCGGAAACACGGTTTGGGTGAGATGTGAAAATGACAGCTGTACTGCTCATAAGAAGGTGTGGTAAATGGTAATGTTGAAAATCTGGAGTGGAAATATTGAAAATTCACAAACCTATGAGCATGCGAGGAACTGTGCAACGACGTCAAACAGTCATTTTAGGAATTTTTTCACCAAATTTTCAACATAGCCATTTTAAGACCTCTGCTAATGAACAATGTCACCGTGATTTTCTTAATGCATCCCATACATTGATTTTGCACACCGACTGCGCCATTGTGCGCTATATGGGCGGAAACACGCTTTGGGCAGGATGTGAAAATGACAGCTATACTGCTCATAAGGAAGTGTGGTAAAATGGCAATGTTGAAAATCTGGAGGAAAATATTGAAAATTCCAAGAACTTACGAGCCTGCATAGAACTGCGTTAACGACGCTCGTGAAAACAGTCATTTTTGGAATTTTGCACCAAATTTTCAACATGAAGTTTTGGGATCCCTTCTCTGAATGATGTCACTGTCATCGCGTTATTTGGCCTGAAGGGTGATTTACAAGTGACTGTGCAGTGACTGCGAATCACCCTTTGGGCCCCAATAACCCCATGACAGTGACATCATTCATGAGAAGGTCCTAAAATCCCCATGTTGAAAATTTGGTACACAAATTCCCAAAATGCCTGGATATGCAATAAAGTTGAAAACCCCTATCTAGCCCATTATACAGCTTACTGGCATTTCCTCAGTTCGCGTCGGCTTTGAAGAGTGCAGACGTGTTCCGTCCATCAAGATTGTCGCACGATCTCCGGAGCTAAGTATGGGGTGGGGGTGTGGGGAGGCTGGGTAGCAGGGTGGGTGCGGGTTGTTGGAGGGGGACTGGGAGAAGCGCCGTGGACCGTTTTTGGTTTACAGGTGAAAAAAAAAGACTATGTGGACGTTTGCCCGCTGGGGTGGCCCCAGAGTGGCAGAAGCATGGCTGGGGGATGAGGAGCTGACGGGGATTGGGCCCCGCCGTCCAAACAATGCGGACGCTTGCCACGCTTGGTGGGCTCCCAGCATGGCAGAAGGATGGCTGGGGCCGTGGAGCCGATGGGATTGGGCACCCTGCCGGCAAAACAACGCGGGACGCTTCCACGCTGGGTGGGCTCCTAGCTATTACATGAAAAGTATAGTAATGCAATAAGTTTACGTTGTACTGATGTATCAATTATTATATGGTATTGTGTTGTAATGTCACGTATATAATATATAGTATATAATCTTTTCCATGCTACTGTATATAAACTTGACGAGATGCCAAGTTCTTTCCAGGCAGGGAAAGGTGTAACCCTTGTTCCTTGGGCTTGCCTAAATGCCCACTGCCAGGCTGGTGTTCTGTGTCCTAGCAATTTAAAAGTGTTTGCATGTGTGTGCCCTGTTAGCCTCGTGCCTGTCTCTTTAAGAGCTGCCTATTTTGTGCTGTAACATTAATCTGGGCAGGGGCCGAGTAGTTTCAGACTTGAGTCCCGCCCAGGCTGCAGTGTTATCCCTCCATTCTGCCATTGCTAATTGCACAGAGGGAGCCCTACAAGGATCTGGGACTGTTTGCTGTTTATCTGCTTTAATAATAATAATATTGCAGTTTGTCTAACCAGTCTTCCTTTGCAGCATGGACATTTTTATATTGTACCACCATCTTGGTTCTGGACTGCCTATTGGGACCAATCAGTACCTTTGGTGACCCTAAAATGGTGTCTGTCCCCAGGGTCTTGTGGGGTGAATTTCTGTAGGAATTGTAGTTTTACACTTTGGCACCTAAATGGGCCTGGAAGGGGAGCTCTAGCTGTGACAGACAGATGGATCAGCCAACTGAACCTTTTGGATTTTCTAAGGAAGTCCTGGTGCTGCCTGCAGCAGAAGTCAGTCTAGAGCTGGAATTGAGTGAGTGAACAGCTCGAGTGATTCGAGCAGCTGCTTCTGCATAGTTCTTGGCGGAGATTGGTGGAAAGGCTGAGTTTGGCTTATCTGCCTGCCAACCCTCAAGAAGGGAATATTTGGAAGGCTTAATAGACTGCATCTGAATTTGAGCGTGACAAAGCAACTGAAGAGTGACCAGATTTAAAACTGAAGAAGACCAAAGATTTGCTGTATGCGATCGGGCCTGTCAGGACATCCAGTTGCCACAGAATTCCCTGTTTTGCTCAGAGACACTGATATTGCTGCCGGACTGCTATCCGCATTGTGGTATGGTGATTGCTTTACTATAAATGTGCTGTATGCTGTTAGTAGGTTGCAATTTGGTTCCCACTGTTTAATGTGTCAGGCTTGCTGGAAGCTGCATCCAGCATCACCGGACTGCGATCCGAACTGTATCACCGGTCTGGCCTTGCCACACTGGCACAGCCAGCTACTCACGCTGCAGAGATCACCGACAAGAGACTTGCTTGAGGATCAGCCCCTGCTCAACATCTTGAACAGGAATGACACCTCGGTGCTTCGTGTGGGCCCTGCTTTCCTGGCAAACCAGCAAGTCATCCTGCAAGTCTCCCTTTCATCCATCCTGTGTCCTGTACTGGTAGCATAAGTAAACAGGGTAGCTCCCTGCAACAACAGCTCAGAGTGTGTCAGTTAATTTAGTTGTTTTGTTTAATCATCACGAACTGAGCCTTCGGCTCCAGATTACAAATTGTGGGTTATAGTGCATGACTTGTTTTTCATCATAGAGCCCTGACCAGCTGCAATGCCGGCCTACCCCAGGCAATGCTTCAGGCTAGCCTACCTCACCAACTGGGTACCCAGAGTGTGTGTGACTGTGTTGAGGGACTCTAAAGTGCATTCCTTATAGCCAGATCGAATCAGTACTTCAACCAATCAACCTGATTACGCCCTTCCTTGTTCAAGTCCCTAAATAAATCAGATCTAACTCTTTTGTATTTAATCTGACTGTGGTTCCAGTTTGTACCAAAAGCACTGTACTGTTGTTATCTGCTGTGCCTAACCTTGTTTTACAGGGGTTCTCCAGGGTTGAACTGGTGGAACCAGCCCTGGTGGTAAGTGCAAACAGTGTGGGGATTTGTATGCTGAATATGGACTACTATGAAACTGTTGGTTGTGTACTGTTCAGACCACTAGAGGAAAGAGGGGCTTACAGTGCCCTGGAAGGCTGTACCCAATTTAGCACAGTTACTAACAACCTTGTTCTCTGGGTGGAGGCACCTGTTTCAGTACCCAGGCCCCTTAACCTGCAACTAGCCAAGCAGGCAGGGTAGTAGCCCTAGGATAGTGCCACCTAGAGGTTACAATGAGTAGTTGCAATCTGCCAGGTTTGCCATGCGCGGTGAGGCCAGGTAAAAGGGGAGCCATCTGGGCACAGGGGACAGCATACGATCTTAAGAACAGGCACATGGCACTGTGGGACCCAGCACAAGATGGCAGCTAATACCACAGTGGGCATTCACCTCGTCATCAACCATAATGAGCATGTTATCCCTTCCATGACTATAATATCATGTAGGAAATTAAATGTGTGCAGTAGCGATGATAACAGCAGAGGATTACTACAGACATGATGAGGTAGAAGAGCATAATGATTTTGAAATCTTGACCAGGGTGGTGAGAGTAGCAGTTTTGGTGGTGATGGTGGTGGCGTGAATGCAGTATATCTAGTGTAAGTGGTACATCAACCCCTGTTTGTAAATCTGGGAAAATAACTTAATTTGTGGATTTTTCATCACCTGTGCAACCTGCTTTCATCACACGCCCACACTCCACCTCCTCCCATTCGTAGAGCAGAACCATTTGTCATCACCGCATGTAAAATGTTTAAGTAAGCCCATGTTACAGAGTGTTTGAGCATAAGCTGAAGTATCTACCCAGTCATACAGCATTACATGAACTTAATGCTGCTGTAGCTGAAATGCTGGCAATTGATCTTTGCCCTTCTCCTTCGGAGAATTCTGGGTCCCAGCGGTTTACAGCATGTGCCTGTCCAAAATGGAAAGTCCCACCCAGGACATACTTTTCCACCCATATTGTCCCTGAGTTGTACCATACTGTGTCCGACTCTGTAAGATATGCCCTTCAACATTCCTCCTCTCCATTCATCCATTTAAGTATGGATATGTGGACAAGTGGCAGAACAGCAGGGAGTTCAGATCTGTGTATAACTGCACATTGGGCGCAGGTGCCGGTGTTGTTTGTGCTGTTGGTAGTGTGAATAATCAGTGTAGTAAGGTGGAGAGCTAGTAGCATTCTTCCAGGAATTCGACAGCATGCAATGATTGCTATGTGCAATGTGACTTGTTCAACACTAGTGAAAATATGCTGGACATGGTACTGACTGAAATTGACAAGTGGCTGAACCCCCTGTCCCTGAGAGCTGGGTTCATAGCAAGTGACAATGGGTCAAATGTGGTTAAATGCATCACGAATGGTGGCTTTGTTCGGGTTCCATGCATGGCCCACTGTTTAAATCTTGTGGTGCAGGAGTTTCTGCAGCACCCTGATATAAAGGAAATGCTGACAGTTGCACACCGGTGGAATTCCACTTTATACATGGCAGAGGTTGTATGAACAATACAAAGTCATCTCAGAATATCTTGTCATGTACACTAGCCGTGACAGTTCCGGGCTCCATGTCTATGATGACTGAACAGTGGCGCCTCATGGACTCTGTAATAACAATTTTGGGCTTTTGAACATGCCACACAGGCAGTGAGTGGTGAGTCTGCCCATTAGCCAATTAATTCCACTGCTGTGGGTGCTGAGGCAGACATTGGTGAATGTACAGCATAGCCTTGATGTTGGCGGAGAGAGTGCTAGCAGTGTGTTGCTGAAACACATGCTGACAGTATTTGGCCAGAATCGCTACATCTTGAGCATTCAGCGTAGTGACAACTTTGTAATTGCAACAATGCTGGACCCACGCTAACATGTGAAATTGCCTCAGTACTGGAGGGTGGGCCTGAACAGGTAAAAATGTCAGTGGGCAACTGTGTGCTTGGTTCATGGGTACAGAAGTCACGTGCCAAGATCAGCAAACCTCAGCAGCATAATCAGGCTGAAGGTGAACCTGGAATAGTATCAAGCATATCCTGTAAGGGGAAGGGACTGCAGTTTCAGGTGATCCGTCATCAAAACCAGTTGGCGTTAACCCACTTTGGTAGGCTTTGTCCCAAGTGGGATTTGTGACATAAATGATTCCAGAGAACACTATGATGCATCAACCACTGGACTTAGTGCAGCACAGTGAATGGTTGATTCATATTTGTCTGAAAACAGGCATCTGTTTGTAACTCCTAGGTGGCACTATCCCGGGGCTACTATCCCTGTCTGCTTGGCAAGTAGCAGGTTAAGGGGCCTGAGTTCTGAACGGGTGCCTCCACCCAGAGATCAGGGTTGGTAGTGGTAGCTAACCTGGGCACAGCCCTCCAGGACACTGTAACCCCTTTTCCCTCTAGTGGCCTGAACACTGTACAATAATCACTTTTACAATACCCCTGGTACACCACACAAGTATCCACACTGTTTGCACTACCACCTGGGCTGGTTCCTCTGACTCGACCCTGGGGACCCCCTGTAAAACAAGGTTATGCACAGCAAATAGCAGCAGTACATTACTTTGAGCACAAACTGGAACCACAGTCAAATTACATGCAGAAAAAGTTAAATCTGATTTATTCAGGGACTTGAGCAAGGGAGGGCAAAATACATAGATACATAGACAGTGTCGGCAGATAAGGGCCTATGGCCAACCCAGTCTGCCCATTTGAGCTTGTAAGTTCAGTTTATGTTTTCCTAGAAGTCTGTTGCCCTCACCCCTGACCTCCAGAATTCCTTTATGTCTATCCCATGCATTCTTAAACCTGATTATTTCAGCCCCCACCACTTCCTCTGGCAGGTGTTCCACTTGTACACCACCTGCTCTGTGAAGAAATTCTTCCTCACGCTTCCTCTGAATAGTCCTCCTCCAACTTCATCCCATGCCCTCTAGTCCTGGAACATCTTTTTCGCTTTAAAATAGTGTATTCTTGCACCCTGTTCCTCCCTGTAAGATACTTGTATGTCTCTATCGTATCCCTCTCCCTCCTCTCCTCCAGGGAGTACATGTTCAGTTCCTTCAACCTGTCTTCATAGGACTTGTGATGCAATCCATGCACCATCTTTGTTGCACTCCTCTGAACCTTTTCTACCCTGTCTATGTCCTTACGTAGGTATGGTCTCCAGAACTGTACGCTGTACTCCAGGTGGGGCCTCACTAGTGTCTTGTATAGTGGAATTATGACCTCACTTTTCCTGCTGGTGATGCCACTGCCTATATATCCCAGCATCCTATTTGCTTTACCTGCTGCCTTGTCACACTGTTTCCCTACCTTGAGGTCATCAGAGATGATAACCCCAAGATCCCTTTCCTGCTTGGTGCATGCTATATCCTCACCCTCCAACTGATATATTGTGCCAGGGTTTTTGTGCCCCATATGCATTATCTTGCACTTCTTTGCATTGAATTTCAACTGCCAAACCCCTGACCATTCTTCAAGTTTCTGCAGGTCCCTTCTCATTCTGTCTACACCTCTGGTGTGTCTACTCTGTTACAGAGCTTTGTGTCATCAGCGAACAGAAATCCTGCCTCTAGGTCCTGCACAATGTCACTGATGAAGATGTTGAATAGGACCCGTCCCAGCACTGATCCCTGTGGTACCCCACTGGTCACTCTTCCTCTGTGGAGGACAGCCATTTACCACCACCCTCTGTGTCCTGCCACCCAGCCAGTTACCTACCCACCACACTACTGTCCTGCCCACACCCATATTCCCGCTTGTGTAATAGTCTTCTATGTGGCACAGTGTCAAATGCCTTGCTGAAGTCCAGATAGGCCATGTCCACTGCCCTCCCCTGATCTACCTCCCTAGTCACCCAGTCAAAATTCAATGAGGTTGGTCTGCCATGACATCCCCTGGTGAAACCATGCTGCCTTGGGTCCTGTAGTCCATTGACAAACAGATGTTCCACCAATCTCCTTCAGTAGTGCTTCCATGATCTTCCCCACTACCGAGGTGAGGCTGACTGGTCTGTAGTTCCCCGCTCCTCTTTGTTCCCACTTTGTATAAGGGGACTACATCTGCTGTCCTCCAGTCTTTGGGTACTCCCTGTTTCTAGTGATCGACTAAACAGGATAGCCAGAGGTTCAGCCACCACCTCTCTTAGTTCTTTAAGGACCCTGGGGTGCATCCCATCTGGCCCCATTGCTTTATCAACTCTTATTACTTCCAGTTCCTTCAGGGCCTTTTCGTGTAAAGGTACTTGTGTCCATTTCTGCACCATTCTCACCCTTGTACTCCCTTCAGACCCATTACCTGACTGAGCGGAAATACCTGTTCAATATGTCAGCTTTACTGTTGTCATCCTCCACGAGCCCCCATCCTCCCCTTCAGTCTCACTATCCCTCCCTTTGTCTTTCTTTTTCACTTACATACTTGTAAAGGTTTTGTCCTCTACCCATTCACCCAAAATCAGCTTAATTAGCTTAAAGGTTATATCAGTCAAGCAGTTATGCATGCCCTTTGAGTCCCCCACAGTCCCTCTCTGGGTACCCAGGTGGAGAAGAGATGGGCTCACAACACAACATGCACAGTACACAATATATGTAATCCAGAGCCAGAGGGCTCAGTTCATAAAGGAAACGAAACAATAAGACAATCAGATGACACCTCAGATTAAGCTGTTGTTGCAGGGAGCTACCCTGGTATTTACTCACGATACCCAAGACTGGACACAGGCTGGACGAAAATCGAGACTGCAGCTGGTTGATCTGGAATGCCAGGAGAAGCAGGGCCCAAACGAGTCACAGAGGTGTTGTTCCTGTTCAAGCGTGAGTAGGGGCTGATCCCAGGCAGATCTCTCGTCAATGGCTTCTCTGTGCAGTGTGTAGTCTGGCTGGGCCAGTCTGGCAAGGCCCAGACCGCATGGAGACAAATTCGATGCAGTCTGTTTTGGCTGGATACAGCTTCCAGCAAGCAGAATACAGTTCACACAGTGGGGAACTACCTCTCAACCCACTAGCAGCTTATAGCACATTTACATGTAAGAAAATTCTACTGTACCAGGCAAAGCGCCCCGGGTCACAATCGTGAAGTCTCTGTGAACACACACCAGGAGCTTAGGGAGTAGCTGTAACTCCTAACAGGCCGATCACATTCTGCAAAATCTTCAGTCTTCTTCAGGTTGAGCCTGGCCCACTTCAGTAGCTTACTTTAGTCACACAAACTTGGATTTAGTCCAAATAATTCTCTTCTCTCCCTCTCAGGAGCAGCAGGCAGACATGCAAGCCGAAAACCCAACCTTTTCACAGTTCTCCCATGCGAATCCACTCAGGATTGCTCTCCAAAAACACTTGAGCTCTTCTCATTTCACTTCCCAGCTCAGAACTAACTGAAAACTGCAAGCAGCTCAGGACTTCCCAAGATCCAAAAGATTTGGTTGTCTGATTTGGCTGTCAGTCAAGCAAGAGCCCCTTCAGCTGCAAAAAGGCAAAAGCTCCAAATAACAGTTCCTACAGATTTTGAATTCAGACAGCTCCTGTAGTCCGCTACATTTTAGGTCCCACCAGAACTGATTGGTCCAATTTGCAGTCCAGGACCAAAATAGTGGAGACAAACAAAACAGTCCTTGCTACAAAGAAAGCAGGTTAGACAAACTACATTATCATTATCACGCTGAATGATTTTCAGCAAATAGTTACGTATTTCAACAGAGCTCCCTTTCAGATTACTTATTCTGCAATAGACTGCTCTTAAAGTGACAGTACACAGAGGCTACACAGGCTCTGTTAATCACATTTAACCTGCTAAAACACAGGACACCAGCCTGGCAGTGAGCATTTAGGCAAGCTCAAGGAAGATTTTTTGGAACCCCCATTTGTAGGGGGTACATGTCAATAACTGATGATCCTCTTTATACTGGAGTGGAAAGGTCATTGAATGGCCAGAGTTGACCGTAGTGGCATTGAAGTACCCGACATGCCCACCCTCCAGTTTAGGTGTCGAGAGGGTATTCAGCTCAGCAGGTGCAATAGTTTGGGATTGTCATACAAACCTCTCTCCTGCAATGTCAGTTTGCTGACATTCATAACAAGCATTTGTCAATGCTAAATGTTTGCTTCGCGATGTTAGGATTGAATGTGCAGGAGTTAGGCAGATGTGATGTAGGAGTGGCAGTGAAGTATGTTACTGATGACAGGCCCAGGTGTACAGTGCAGAGATGTGCTGTAGTGGCTAAGTAAGGGGCAAATATGTAGCACGGTACAGAGAAGTACAAAGGTAGACATGTGCTAGGAATGCAGACCAATCTGTGAAGTACATGCATAGTACCATGGAGTGTTGTCTGGCCGCAGGGTACAAAAACAGAAAGGAAAACATGAGAACCAAGAGCAGGACCCTGTGGTTTGGCAGCAGCTGTAAAATGGGGAAAACCCAAAAGGCAAGTTTTTTTTTTTTTTTTTTAATGTCTGTGTAAGCCTGTTAAAAACAAAACAAAAAGAAAAACAGGTGAACCAGGAGCAGGACTTTGGTTTTGCAACATACGCACACTGGGGAAAAAAAAGGCCAAGAACGAGGAGCAGAAGGCTGGTTGTGGTAGTGCTGTCATCCTTTTTTTTTTTTTTTTTTTTTAATGCTGGTTTTGGCATGGCAGCTTTCAGGACTGCATTTGTACACTACAGTGCTTTCTACATTTCACTGCTTTTTCTGGGCACATGTTTTAAAATGAAAATAGGAGAACCAATAGCAGTAGTCTGTCACTTTGCAAGAGCCCTGAAATAATCTATAATGGCAGAAGCCAGGCATGGAAGATGACGGTAATTCTGTAATGTCTGGGTAGACAGGAGAGTGCATCAGCTAAGCCTAGCTAGGAACATGAACAAAGGATACACAAGTATAAAGTCCTATGCCGGTTATAACTCTAATGCTGCATACATCTATAACTGCAATAGTAACAAAGAAGAACAGGAACGTGAGAGGCCCATTAGACACATCTCAGTGTCTTACTCTTATGGTTTCTCTCTATGTGCCTTACCAGGACCCACCACCTGCACCCTCCTGTATTGATAGCCATCACTCAGATAAGGGAGAAGGGGTTCTAAAATCCTTATCTGAGTGATGGGCTATAGAATACAGGCGAGTGTTTATTAAGCCAAGCATTCTTTTCAGTTGGATAGACTTTTGTGAGTGCCTCTTCTGGTCGATTCATGCACCTTGCCCAATTTAATACACTACTATATTTTTCGTGGACTGGTACCCCGTGAATACAATGCAATTTTATGATCTTACTGCCATGGCTAAAAGGTGCTTTAATCTGTAAGGGCCTGAGTGGCATCATCCTTCCTGGCTGAGAGTTGTGGATACCAATCCATGAAAAAAATGTATCAGTGTATTATTTGTCTGTCTGAGAGCTACTGCTATACATTAAATTAGCAATAAAGAAGGAGAGCTGTCCCATGGTTTAAAGAACGTCTTTTGTGCTGCTCATCTAACATCTCAGCACCATACTCTTATGGTTTCTCTCCATGACCCTCTCTGGCATCCACCACACCTGCACCCTCCTGTATTATATAGCCATCACTCAGATAAGTTAGAAATTGATTTTAAAACTTTCCCTTATCTGACTGACGGCTATACAATACAGGAGAGTGTTTATCAAACCAAGCATTCTTTTCAGTTGGACACACTTTGGTGAGCTTTTCTGAAAGACCATGTATTCAGATTCAATTTAATACACTACTACATTTTCGTGGACCTTTAGCCATGGCAGTAAGATCACAAAATTACATTTCATTCACTGGATACCAATCCGTGAAAATGTAGCAGTGTATTAAATTGGTTAGGTGCAAGGCATCACCAGATAAGGGAGAAGGGATTTGTGGGTAGTAATTTTTCTGTCTGAGAGCTGCTGCTATACATTAAATTAGCAACAAAGAAAGTGAGTTGTCTCTTGGTTTAAAGAACCTCTTTTCTGCTGCTCAGTTAATTAAAAAACTATGCATATGCAGAGAAAGAGAGAGAGAGAGAGAGAGAGAGAAACATTTTCTCTGCTGCAGATGTAATGTAATACCAGTATGTGTGTGGGTGGTGGTGGTGGTGGAGGTGACAAGACAGTTAGTGGTAGCTTACATTACATTTGCAGCAGAGTAACTAACACTGGAGAAAATTACCAAGATTAGTAAACATTAAAGTGCCAGACTTTGCTGCAATGTTAATTTAAAAATATATGTATAGCCATACCTTATTTTCTGAAGAGTCCAGACAATTCTGCTGACAAAGAAGTCTCTAGAGTCTACTGGCCACCCCTGACCCCTCTCTCCAGCACAAAATGAGCACTCCCAAAAGAGCTGCTGACCGACGCCCATCCTACAGTCCCCATGACTCCCAGTCCTGCCGGTGGACACCCATACCACACTCCAAAAGGATACCTGCTGCTGGCTAGTCAAATAAGACCTGGGCCAGCTTAACAACCACAGCCAGCAAACCTTGTCTGTTGCCGTGCCGTGGCTGCCACCAGAAAGCTGAATCCTCCGGCTCTTCTTCCACTCACGGCTCTACACTCTGAAACCGATCAATAGATCCCACTGCAGAACTCTGAATCTGCCAAGTCTCCGGATGGTCCCTCCATGATTACATCTCTTCTCTGGGAAATGCAACCCTCTTCTTGGGATGGGCAGACTGGAAGGCGTCCTTATCTGCTATCAAATTCTATGTTTCTACCTGGGCAGGTAGGCAGCGCCCATACATTTAAACCTTGCTCTATGTTGGCTACTCCCAACACCTGATACAACAGCCAATCAGGAGTTGCAAGCATGAGGTGGACCTGGTTGAGAACTGCTACAGTGACATCCGCTTTGCTGCAGCTCCACCCCCCAACAAAGAACTCAGGCAAACCAGCTGATGAAACTTGCATCATGGGTCTATCGCCCATCCCGCTCATAAACAAAGGAGCTGCTGGCAAGTCCACGAAACTTGCCAGGACTCTGGTGGAGGATGGGGACATCACAGGATTAAGAACTGTCTCCCATGACGGGACAGTGACCTGGCACCAGACGACTGTTGCTGACTGTTAGGGTATGTAAAGAACGACCAGCTTGAGCATGGGCATATGAGAGGGGAGCACATATGAGATATATTCTCTGAATCTGTCTCAGACAACTACACTCACCTGCAGTGCAAAAATGCTGCACAGTGAGTCAGTCAGCTTGATAGTAGCGATGGATGGATGGGGGAGCTACAGCCCCTGCTAGCCCCCCAGTATATCCAGCAGTGTTTGCAGGACCCTCACTGCTCATGTGGAACTCACATTCGCATAAAAAATAGTGAATGCTGCCTGAGGCAGAGGAGAGACAACAAACAAGCTGTGTATGACAGTAGTTGCGATGCAGTGCAACGCAGTAGGCAATTTACATACTGCTGCCAATGGCAGTATGCAGATTGCCTGGACACGTTACCACCGCTGATTGTAGCAGTTGTTTTTCTGAACTGTATGCCACTGTATCTGAACTGTTGTCTCAGACAGCTTGGCCATTCATTGATGCGATGAGTCCCTGCCTGCAAAAAGGAGCAGGGCATTCAGCAGGTGGCACACCTCATAAAACCGATGGTGGCACTATGTTTCTTGCACATGCATGCAAGCAAACATAAAATGAATGAGAGGCACATCCCAGCTCAGACTGCAACCTCAGTATTTGTACCCCAGCCTAGTTATGGTTTTACTGATGTAGAAATGGACCATCCTGGTGGCACTGGCAGTGGCAGCATGAAACGGCCTACCACTGACGTAGATGATGTCATAATAGAGAAAGAATTTCCCAGTGGTCAGAATTCAGACATAGATGACTGTGAGGGCAGTTTTCTTTATGAGGATGATGATGAGGTTAATGTTGGCAGGTTTTAACTTAAGTGGTTAAAAGGCTGTCACATTTGTTGTATGATACATGTTTTCTTTTTCACAAAGTTAAATCAGTGTCCCACCAGAGTGACTCAAATTCCATATGTCACGTCACATTTGTAACACAGCACAATATATCCTGGCCCCTGGACAACCACCATAAGACTACTGTTAGCCACTGCCACTATGGGAATGTCACCATATGCCCCCTAGACCACCACCATAAGACCACTGTTAGCCACTGCCACCAGGAGGAATGACTTTGTGTGCCCCTGGGCCACCACCATGAAACTGCTGTTAGCCACTGCCACCAGGGGAAGGACTTTGTGCCCCCAGACCACCACCATAAGACTGCTGTTAGCCACTGCCACCACAGGGAATGTCACCGTGCCCCGGACCACCACCATGAAACTGCTGTTAGCCACTACCATCAGGGGAATAACTTTGTGTGCCCCTGACCACCACCATAAGACTGCTGTTAGCCACTGTAACCACCTCATCATGTGCCTACGCTTATGACCACCACCACCCGCCACCACCATTCTGACAATGTTTTCCATTACATGTCTTGACCATGCCAAGGCAGAGGGAGTTGAACAGGAGACCACATCCATCAGCCACAGGCACAAAGCTTTTACTGTGAATACTGTACAGTGAGAATGTGCACTAATGTTTTCATGCTATTCAACTTCCTTTAACTGTGTGTTTTGTTTCCTGTTGCTTTTCCGAGCTGCAATGGTCAAACAAATACAGTCAACTTAATTTGTATTTTTACAGGTTAACAAATGACTGTCCTTCACTGAAGGTCTGTATCAATGGTACAGCATTACTGTGTACAGCAACCTATGGGATGTCCATTTCCATACTGGTAAGTATATCAATTTTATTTAATCTGTTCCTTTTTTTCATAAGAGTGCAACAAATCTGACTGATATTCTTAAGTAGGTGACATGTATGTCACAAGATATTTGCCCAACACATCATGCACTGTTTCCCAAATTTGCAGCTATAGCCATGCCAGTGTTGAAAAAAGTTTGACCCAGGTCGTATGCGACTTGACAAGATGTGGTTTTAAATGTAACTTGAGTTAAGATGCAGGGACACTGACACATTGTATTTCTTACAGTCTGGTACTAAATTTAATTGTGATCTGATAATTTGTGTTCTTGTGGCTTCACAACTTGCTATCTGTGTTAATCCATATATCTGTGGTGGAACAGCCACGACTTAAACATAATGTGTTACTGATGCAATCAAGTTGTAACAAGTCCTTCATTTCTTTTTTGGAAACTTCCTGATGCTTTGTTGTGTATAGTTGCCTGATCCAAATAACTTCAACATCATACCCCCACCCTGGCTGGCAGACATGCAACAAGTAGAAGTTGTATGAATCGATGTTGACCATGACCATCATTACTGCACTGGAGAAGAATGCAGATAAAATCTGTGAAGAAGTAACCAAACACTAAACGATTAATGAGACCTACTTGCAAATATGATAATCCCCTGCTCAAAAAAATACTTACCTTCATTGGCTTGAGAGTATTCCATTTCCAATTCCAATGCCACAATTTCTCAAGCACGGAATGTGCACACCAACAGTATGTGACCTGTGACAGAAAACAATACAATGAGTACATGTATATATATATATGTCAACCCCCAAGAAAATACATATATGTATATATCAACTCACCAAGGCTACTATTGTGTACACACAAAAGGCACCCTTTCTGTTGAGGTGATCGTAGCACACTTTGGGCAACCAACGGTTCTCTCGGTGTCATCATTTGTGACAGTACACTGAACGGTCATTCATGTTATCCTTCCTGATGACTGTGTGTGAGCACTGCGTATGACTGAGTGCACCATTAATTCTGGGACACTTTGCATTTGGTGTAAAGCTCCCATTTCACTTTGTCTGCACTGAGGAATTTTCTGAACACAAGACAGTAGCCTTTTGGGATGCACATTATTTCTGGTGACTGTGTGAGCATATATAATGTGATAATATCTGTTTCAAAATAAATATTTTGGAGCCTCAGTAATGTTTACTTCTGTCGGAAATGTTTGTCAAAACGAGGACTGAGCAGTGCAAGTACTGTGCTAAACTGCATGTGTGCAGTCAGTGTCCTTTCCTGTGTGTGCAGACACTGTCCAGCTCCTGCAAACATATATATGGCGGACTTGTTGCAGTATGTAAAGAATAAAGATAAGAATATAACATATATTTTATTTGTACCATCAGCAGCAGCGGAGCAAGTGATATGATATTTTTTCAGAGGTCTCAGGCCAGTGTGCACCCAGTCACTCACGGTGCACACATGACTTTGTGGAGATAATAGCACAAAAAGCTCATGCTTTTCAACAAAACATTCCCAACAGACATTAAATATTGCTGAGGCACCCAAAATATGTTATGGTGTGCAGACATTTTAAAGTCGTAATATGTAACAGGTACTGCAGTCCACTGCCACCACACTGTGCAACCACTGGTGCCGTGTCGTGTTATGGTGTACATCAACTTGCTAAAAACTGACACTGCCAGTCTAAACTAGAAAGACGCTACTTTTCCAGAACAAAAATGAAGAGAAGTGTGGTAGCACAGTGTGTTGGCATTTGGCAGGAACTGGACCTTATATATTTTCTGATTTTATAGTGTCTGTAACCATCTGTCAAATATTTTGGGTGCCACACCATCACCAATACTGCATGTCTCTTGGGTACAGTTTGTTGAAAAGAAGGATTTATGTTGTTATATAATCTCCTAAAAGTCATGTGCACACTATGTGACTAAGATGCACTCTGGCCAGAGACCTCTGAAAAATATCATATCACTTAGTCTGCTGCTGATGATGGTACCAATAAAATATACATTTATATATTCTTATCTTTATTCTTTATGCCATAAACACTGCAACAATTCAGCATCTATATGTTTGCAAGAAGCTGGACGATGTCTGCAGTCCACACACAGGAAAGACAACTGACTGCATGCTTGCAATTTAGCACGTTACACTTGCACTGCTCAGTCCTGCTTTTCCACAACCACTCCACAACAGAAAATAAACATTACTGAGGCACCAGATTATAATAACAGAGCAATAAGGTGCATGTATGTATGTATGTATGTAAAGTCCTACTGTGTCCTTCCCTCTGTCTACTATTAGAATTTTACTAAATTAGCATGCACCTTTATGGTACTTTTATGAGCAAGGGCATAAATACATTTACATACAGGGGATGGTGGAGGAATACATTTTATGACACAGCGGGGGTGATTAAAAAGCTAATGTGGGATCCCTGCTGGTCCAGCAGAACTTGGAGCATGGACACAATCTGCAATTGATATCTCTCTATCTGCTCCAACTGCTGCTGGACAGCACTCACCCTCTCATTATTCTCTCTGTGGCTCCCCACAGAACTGCAATGTTGGCCTGAGTTACAGACAGTTCTGTGGGGTCCTAATGGTACAGCTGGTGGTGGTGGGGGTGGTGCTGGTGAAGCAGCAGGTGCTGCTGTGGCCCTCCTCTTACTACAGCAATGCACAGCCGCACCCTCAGCCAGTGTCACAGAAGAGCCAGCAAGCGCAGGCCTGGCCCATTCTGTGGCAGCCTGCCACTCCACCTTGTGGTGATTCAGCATGTGGGTGCACTGGCCCTTAGTCCCAGGTGAGTCCCCGGGGCCACGACTCACCTCCACACCACAAATATGACATCAGACCAGGCTGCTGTACCCCCAGCACAGTCAAAGAACTCCCAAACTGGGGAGCTATGGGGGGAACAGGCATGGAGGGCCAGATGCACTGGTGGCAGCCTGATCACAGTGCTTAAGCTCCGAGTCCACACTTCGGCCCGGGGTGACAGGCACATCCTGCTGTGGAGGACCTGCACTTACAGCTGGTGCTGCTGGAGCTGCTGCTGAAGGTGGTGGTGGTAGTGGTGGTGCTGCAACTGCATGAGGTGCTGGTCCTGCTTCGGAAGGGGACCAAGATTTTGGACCGGTCCAACATCACCCGCCACACCCCCCCATGCGTGCGAGTCCTCCCTGCCAAGCATGCTGCCACGTATTCCTCACAACTGTCCCCAGCACCGTCCCAGACATTCCCTGTTCCTGGTCCATTTCTGCTGTCAGCGACTTAACTGACTCGACTGCCCTCTCTCCTTCCCACTGTCTGAACAACAAGTCGACAACACAAAACACTCACACACACACACAACACAGGCACACACACAGTCAGATACACACAGACAAACAACAACTTATAAAAGTAAAAACAAAGACATTACAATCACAGAAAGAACAAATTAAGTACAAAAGAGTACAAAAACACAAAACAATATAGCTTTGAAAAAAGCTGTTGGGTTTATATGAATGATCTCTGCTCCTCCTAACTGTAGTCTCTGTCAGACACACACAAAGATAAAATGCCTCCTCTCGATCCCTCTGCACAGGAGAAAGTGAAAGCATCTCCTTGCATGAGTCACTTCCTTTCTACCTGGCTAAAGCATGTGACTTACAATACTGTAAACCATGTGATGTGTGGGGGCTGCCTATATTGTCACTTCACCTTACTTGGCGTTAAGGTGGAATGACAATCTTGAAATCATAATTACAAGGTGAAGTGAGCCTTTCACACTGGCACTCCGCGCGGCGGAGTGACAGCATAAAGTGCTCACTTGCGGCACTTTGCCAGCAAAATTTAATCTTGCTGCATCTCTTCTTGCTATGAGGAGCCTGAAGAGATTGGTTCGGGCCACAATTCATGTGCCTGCACGCTGATGGTGCTGCTGCCTCCTGCCTGCCCACTGGGACTGTAAGGCTGTGATGGCCCTGCTGAGGGGGCTCATGTTAGGGACTATTGTATACTACCCTATCTGAGATGACAGTCCTGATGGTTTCCAGCAAACAATACATGGGATTTATGTGATAACTGTGATCACTGAAAGGCAATTGCTATTACGGCAACTGTACATCACCAGAAAAAATGTCAGCGATATAATCCCCAGGCGCAGCAAAAACTGCACTGGGAACTTGAATTTTAGTATTATATTGGGGGCTGCACCCTCCTTCTGAAGGATTCTCAACTCCACGGGATGCATGTTGGGGGTAAAACCGCAAAAAAAAAAAAAAGAAAGATTTCAGGCTGCATGCAACAAAATGTACCTGCACCCGGACCAGAACTCAGCACCCTCACAACCCCAGCCCTGAACCCACCCACCACACCATGGGGCCAGCAGTGGCTCACCATGGCACCACCACCCACAAACCCTCCCTTCCCCCTTGCTGAGCGCGGCTCCCTCCCCCACACACATGATATATGCAGCGACATCCTGTCGCTATATCCACAAACCCTCCCATCCGCACCCTTCCCGTGGGTTGACCCATTGACATGCTCTGCATTGAGTTGTCGCTTTTGTAGGCACCCAATCGTGGTTGCCTATGCCAAGGGATACCCAAAAGAAAAGGATAAGGATGCAGCATGGCCAGCACTGAACTGGGATCTGGGGCAATCAAGAGGTGTTTGTAAAGTGAACACTCAGGGAGGGTGTGATTGATAACAACAGTGGTGGGCTTAGCTGTGGGTTTCCTGGCTGGGGCAATAATCAGGAGGTGGGTGGGATCAATGCCAGCAGTGAGTGGGGTTTTCAGTAATCACACAGACTCGAGGTTCACTATCTGACTCTCCATCCACATTATTGACATCTCCAGAGCATCAGCTACGTGTTCCCAAGTGGTTCTCTGCTTGCTCATCTGACTCCTGTGCACACTTGTCATAACTCCTAACACAAGCTTCACAAAGTGTGAGTGACAGCAGTAACAACCTATAGCAAACACTGCTCATGCCTTGTCTATTGTAAAGTCCATCATGTCTCGAGTTATGGGTCAGAGCCTATTTTGGTATATCGGCACCTACTCTTCTCAAGTGTTGGCATGCTGGAATGCTGGGGTAGTTTTGTTCTGGCATGCCACTCTGCCAAGATGCCACTCTGCCAGACAGTAGTTCCTGCCAGTTCAGTGTCATTCAGCATGTTTGAATCGTCGCCATGCCAAAAAAGACAGAGTGATTTCACTGCTGTGTTAGTGATTTGGAGGACTGTATTTATTTATAAAACTCTGTTGTTATTTTATTATCCTGTGTGCTTGAAAGGGGTGTGTGACTTCATACCGCATGTAATAAAAATTGTCTGTCTGATATTTGGGGATCCATGTCCTGCAGACCAGCACAGCATTCAGCAATTAATTGAAAAAATAGTCTGTTTATAGTCTGTGGCCCCGGATTCAAATGGTTAGCATGGCTTTAGCCAGGCTAGTGCCCTGCTAACCTTGAATAGTGTTGGCTGGCCCACTGAGCAGTGGCCATATTCAAAGACTTCCAGTAGGACAACCTGACAGTATGACCATGCAGAATATATCACTGCACCAGTGCAAATATGTGTGACCCCTTGCATACTAAGCAGTGCAGTATATTCATATGTTTTGGCAGTGCTGTGTAATGCTGCCAAAACCCTGCTCTTATCCCACACAAAGGTGCATATCCTGTCAGTTATATGCACAACCTGGTAATCTAGTGGTCCCCTCACCCCGATCACTCATCCTGTATAACCTATACCATACCCTAGTGGTCCCCCATCCCCAGTCAATTGTCCTGTATGACTTATTTCATATCCAAGTGGTCCAGGTGGACATTGTGCCCCCAAAAGCACCACTGACCCCATCCTGACCCACCTCCCTGCACCCCATTCTGATCACCAAAGCTGAAGTATTGTAACTGGGTTGGCATTCAGCACAGCCTCCACTCACCATCTCAAGCAGACATCCAAGGTGATGAGCAGAGGATTGTGCTGGTTACCATCACTGATGCCATTATTAGGCTTTGGTGACTGGTGTATGGTGGTATGAGGGAGAGATGGGTCCTAAGGGACAGGCTGGGGTGATGTTGGTAGTGCTTTCAGGGGATGGGGAGTCAGGGTATTGAACTGGTTATACAGGACCAGATATCAGGGGGTTGGGGCAACACTAGACCAGAAGGGTATGGTACAAGTTTTACAGGATGAGTGATTGGGGTGTGGAAGCTCTAGACTACCAGGGTAGTGGGGACATGTGGGGTGGGGGTGAATGCATGCTAATGACCTCATAATGAACATAAAATGGCCCATAGCATTTGAATGCCCTATGGGCTCCTTGCATAATAGGCTGAATATAGCCCACTGGAGCCCTGGTGCTATTCTTTTGGGCCACGCTACCTCTGATGAGCTTTTGTGGTTGTTGCATGTTGGGCCTGTGTCAGAGCAGCACAGAGTCACAATGTGCTATACCAACACAGCCCCATATTCAGGCAGCGTGGTTCGGTCAGAGTATGCTATCCGAATATTGCCCCAGAGATGGTTGTTTGCTATGAGGAATTCAAACATGCATGGGACAGACATAAGGCAATTATAGTGGGGTTGCAGGAAATAGGCTGTTGGTTAACTAGAATCTGCAGCTTATCCAGTAGGTAGGAAGGGGCAGACTGGGTGGGCCAAGTGGTCCTTATCTGCCGTCAAAGTCTATTTGCCATGCAGCACTCCTGTCAGTGCAGAGCACGCAGCTGGCTCTGATTATGGGGCCATGTGTGAACGAGGAGGGTTGATCCACATCCTGCTCTGCAGAGTAACAGCGCTCAATACGATTTACGGTGGAGTGAGCCTAGTATATATATGGGAGGCAGTATAGCACAGTGGTTAAGGGCTCTGAGCTGCAAACCTGGAGACCTAGGTATGAATCCCACAGCCTCCATTTGCATACTGTGTAACCCTGAGCAAGTCACTTAACTTCTTGTGTTCCCAGGTCACACCTGTAAATCAAGCTTCCAGCTTAGTGTGTCTCTCCTGGTTAAAAAAATAATAATATAGCCGCTGCTATGATCAGATACCGCGTGCTGGGAAATGGGCAGCAGTGTTTATTTTGAGCATGGCATATCAGGAACATCACATGAGTTGCATATTACTAGGTCCCTAGTGGCACTTTTACAGCTATAACTTATTTCATGTACATTCTTAGGGTGCAAGAGCTGGATCAAAGGTGAGCACTACCGGCACCCTGAGAATGCAAATGTGAAACCACTTTTCCAGCGTGTCACTGAGGATGACCTATTCATATATTATGACTTGGGAAGGGTAATCTTATTTTAAAATTTAAAACACTTAAACTGACTAATAAACAGGAATACAAAAATAAAATGTATACAAGGTATTAGGCCTCCATATTCAAAGCTGGCCATGAGTGCCACGCAGACAGGAGCACTTTGAGAGATGGCACACGACCAGCCTACATACTATAGACAGTTAATGCACTCAGCCAGAGCACACTAACTGTCTGAATATGGTGCTGTGCTGGTACAGTGCATAGTAACTATATGCTGTGCTGACACAGCCCCCAACTGAACATGGCCCTCTAGCTGAATGGAATTAAGCGCATCCCAAATGGGACAGCCCCAGTGCTCCTGTGTGCCATATTGAGCCTTAATATGCTTATGACCCATTGGACATGCAAAGTGCTAAGGGTCATCCATATGCATGCCATTATGGGCTCGTTAGCATGCCACACAGTGCTGTAGTTTGCTTGGCACTGTGGCATTGTTAGATCTGTGCAGACCTCCCTGGCCTCCCCTGGCATCCTTTATAACCCTCACAATAACAGTGTGTATGGCACAAATATCCTTCAAAACAACTAAGCATGCTATACAATGTGTACACAAGGTAACCGTAATGTACAACTGTCTGATATGTTCCAGACCTATGTAAAGCATAGAAACATAGGCCTTGTGGAAAAGACTGTTCATCCATCCAGTCTGCTCAGATATACCCTCTCCTGCTCTGAGACCTGCTGTCTAGATGAGGATTTTTGCCCCTTCTCTGTCCCTTGCCCCTGCCTTACTGCTACTCTCCTCAGCTACTATTTAGCCCTTAACTCTGTCCAGCCTTGCTTGAAACCACCAATAGTTTTGGTGTCCACCACCTTGCTGGTAGGCTGTTCCACAGCTCAACCACTCTCTCTGTAAAATAAAACTTTCTCATATCCCCATGAGCTTCCACCTGCCAACTTCTACTCATGTCCGTGCTTTTTGACTTGTTATTCATGCTATCTAGTTCCTCACAGTTTACTCTGTTAATGCCTTTCAGGAACTTGGTCTCCTACATGTTCAGTGCCTTAAAATGATCTGATACTCATAGGAGCTGTCCTTGAATCATTTTGATTACCCTATACTGCACTGTTTCCAGCCTGTCTCTGTGTGTCCTTAGTTAGAGATTATAAAACTGAGTCCACTACTCCAGATGGGGTCTCATCAATGATCTATAGAGAGGTAGTATCACCTCTTTCCTTCTGCTATCAAAACACTTCTCAATACACCCCAACATCTTGGTTGCCTTGCTGAAGGCCTTGTTTCACTGGCCAGATTCTTTTAGGAAGTCACTTATGATGACTCCAGGTCCCATTCCACAGAAGTAGTGCCCAGCTTAATTTCTCCCATCCACTATTCCATCCTGGGGTTTCTTCTCAATCTACATCACCTTGCACTTTTGGCATTGAAGTTCAACTGCCAAAACCTTAGACCACCTCTCTAACCAATGCAGATTCCTCTATACTCCCTTATTCCTCTAGACTGTCCACCCTTCCTCAGGGCTTAGTGTCATAGAAACATAGGCTTTGATGGCAGAGAAGGACTGCTTGGCCCACCTAGTCTGCCCATTTCCCTACCTATTGGATAAGCTGCAGATCCTAGTTAACCAACACCCTACTTCTTCCTTCCCCAACAGAATTGCCTTATGTATGTCCCATGCATTCTTGAATTCCCCACTGTTTTGACCCCGACCTCCTCAGGAAGGCTGTTCCATGCGTTCACCGCCCTCTCTGTGAAAAAATACTTCCTCACATTGCCCCTGAGCTGTCCTCCTCTGTCTTCAAACTGTGTCCCTTATTCTTGCACATCTCTTTTCTGAAAGATGCTACCCTCTTGGACTTTATTGATTCCCTTGAGGTGCTCAAAAGTTTCTATCATGTCTCCCCTCTTCCTCCTTTCCTCAAGGGTATGCATATTAAGCTCCTTTAGTCTCTTTTCGTATGGCTTCTGTTGCAGACCCTGCACCATTTTAATTGCCTCCTCTGGACTTCCTCCATCCTGTCTGTGTCCTTGCAAAGATGGGGGCTCCAGAACTGCATGCAGTACTCAGATGGGGTCTCACCTACTGTCTGTACAGAAGGATAACAACTTCCTGTTTTCTACTGGTGATGCCTTTCCCAATACATCCCAGCATTGCCCCAGCCATCCTTACTACCTTCTCAAATGGCTTGCTTACCTTTAGGTCATCTGATATGACTACCCCAGGTCCCGTTCCATTTTTGTTGTTGTTAATAGCTCCCCCTTCCCATTGTGTACTCTTCCCTGGGTTTTGTTTCCCAGGTGCATTACTTTCCACTTCTTTGCATTGAATCTAAGCTGCCATATTTTTGACCATTTCACCAACCTTGCCAAGTCATTTGTGAAGAGACACATCTTGCCCTGTATTTCATCTATGTTGCTGATGAACATATTGAAAAGGACTGGCCCAGAACTGATTCTGTGACACTCCACGTGTGACCTTCCTATCTACCAGCAACACCACACAGTATAGCATCATCTTCTGTTTTTTCCCCCAACAACAAACTACCCACTCATCTAACTAGGTTATTCGCTGCACCTAGGCCCTCTAACTTCTTCAGCAACCTCCTGTGTAGCAATGAGTCTAATGCCTTATTGAAGTTAAAGTAGAGTAAATCCACTGCTTGTCCCTTATCCACTACTTTAGTTACCCAGTCAAAGAATACTATCACTTTGATCGGACAAGCCCTCCTGCCACAAACCAGTGTTGTTTACTATCCTGGGGCTCATTTTTCTCCATGTAGTCCACAAGGTCCTCCTTGGCTAATGTCTCTATCGGTTTTCCACAGTGGAGTAAAACTGACAGGCCTGTAGTTACCCGATTGCTCCTTATCCCTCCCTTGTGAGAGAGGAACTACATCTGCTACCCTCCAATCTTATGAATCACCCCTGAATGAATTGAACTATTCAATAGCCCTGCCAGGGTTTTAGCCAGTTTCTTGACCATCCTATGATGCATCCCATCTAGTCCTGGAGCCAAAGCCACTTTTAGGGCTGCAAGCTCTTTTCTAGCCCTTCTCCTGTAAATTCCATATGCCCATTTCTGGGATTCCCCTTGCAGCTGCTTGTATTCTGCTTGCTAGCAAAGGGCTGCTATCCTCCACTTTGAATACCGAGCAGAAGTAGTTGTTTAGTATGGCTGTCGCTTTTTATCCTACTCTATTACCCTGTCCTCCAGACAGCCTTAAATTCCTCCAGTTTTCATTCTTTTCCTCCTATGTATCTGGAAAACTGTTATTCACCTTTTTAACTGCAATATGCAGCTCAGTGTGTCTGCTTTTGTATCTCAGACTGCGCACTTGGCCTCCCTCAGGTCATCGCTACTTGGTATTTGCTTTATATTCCTCTTGCCCTGATTCTTTTGTATCTGATGATGACTCTTTTTGGCCCTGACTGCCTCCCAGATCTTCACAGAGAACCAGGTTGTACACACTTCTCTTGGTAACTATTCTCAAGCATGACTTAGATGCTTCAAGAATGGCCTGTTTAATTACTTGCAATATTAAAGGTTTAGCTCGCTCAGCCCTGGCTAATGCAGAGATTTTATTACATTTGCAGAGGTACTCCGGTGTGTAGCCAAAATCAGAATCAAATAGTTATAGTACCAGTGCTCCCCAAAGCTGCTTGAAAGCCTGCAATTCATTTAATGTTAATTCAGTTTTCTTATTTTGTCTTTATTCCATCACTTTAACATTTTAAAGGGATTTGGTCTCATCATTTGGCCAAATAATGAGTAGCCTAACCAACGATGACGAGGTGATCTCCTCATTGGTCAAGTACTGTATCTACACTTTAAATTTTAAAGGAGGCAGTATAGGGCTGTGGTTTAGGGCTCTGAGCTGCAAACCTGGAGACCAAGGCTTGAATCCCACAGCCCCACTTGCATACTGTGGGACCAGCAAATCGTCATTTAATTTCCATGTGCTCCCAGATCACACCTGGAAATAAGCTTCACCTTAGTGTGCTTTTCCTGGTTAAAGAAATTTTCCTTTCCTTTCCCCTTTAAATTTAAACATGCCAATATGAGCTACGGCTGTACTGCTTTCTCTCTTTCTTGTGTGGAAACCACTCTATAGCTTCATCTTTTATATAGTAATCTGGCCATGAGGGATCACAGTTTTAAAGGTTTAGCAAGCTCAACCCAGGCTAATACTGACATAGAGATTTTATCACATTTTGTATACATTTTTCTTAAATGTTTGCAGGGATTCTACTGATGTGTGGCCAAAATCAGAATCAAATAATTCAACATTGCATTTAAAACAAAAGAAGCGTGTCCGTCTCCAAATTAGTAGAGGTCCCCAGTGGTCACCTATAAAACCCTTATGGGTCAGAGAACAGTATATAAAAGACAAAGTCAGAGAGTAGAGTTATAGGTCCAAGATAATGTATTACTGAAATATGACTTAGTCTGCACACATGCATAGGTGCACTGTATTCAGACTTTGTCTGTCAGACCATGTTCTGTATCACTATACAGCACTGTATAGTGATACTGGTGACATGTTGGGAGCAGATGGCGGCCAGCAAGGATGTGAATGAAGGGTATGTGCCAGGCACCATATGGCGGGCAGGGGCTACCAGGGCAGAGGGTGGGACCACCATATGCCAGAGACAATATCTGTGGATCAGGTGAGGCAATGGGACAACAGAACACTAAGGAAACTAAAATAGCTTAGCAGTCAGGGACTGGTGAGGGAGGGGGACCAGGCCATGTTAGAGAAGTTTTAATTAGTTCAGCAGTCAGGGATTGGGTTGGGGAACCATCTTGTCATGGTCCATGGGTTTGACAGTACAGAAAAACACAAACCATGCCACACTTGTTCTGCAAAAAACAGGAAGAAAACCAACAGACTTGCCAAGCTGTGCTTTTATTTAAACGAGCAAAAGAGAGCCTGGGTGAGCATTACCCTCGGTGCATCATGTCTTAAATATGTCGCTTCCAGGAGGTGGAGTCAATGACATAATCTGCATCCATTTAAAGCAAATATATAAAGTGATAGTACCCAAAACATGAAACGGTGCATAAGCTCAAGGCAAAACTGATGTCAGTGTTCAGAGTATATTAGTTCATTGTAATAATACCAAACCATCTTAAGTAAAAACCAAGATAATGCTGCTACCCAAAAATCAAGGGTGCAAACTTAGTTAAATAAATGAGCACTGATAAACAGATTGCCAAGGCTTAAAATACACTAACCATACAAGACAGATTTTTTTAATTCAACTTTTATTGATTTTCTTATTAACCATACACATAAGTACATTAACATGGAGAACAGTACTGGTCATATCATCTAACTACCCCAGCCCCTCCCTGCTCCCTATTCCACCCCAGGAGTGTGTCTATCTTGGAAATTAAACATGAAGAAAGGTATGATTATATTTGCTTATCTATAAAACAGTACAGATGGAGAGTTATAAATAATGTATATCTTAATGTAGATATAGGGCAAATAGTTTATCCCACTTTCTATCGAAAGACCAGAGTTTATTATTAGAGCTTGCTATAAGATGTTCAGTTTGGAAACAAATGGAAAGTTCATTTAGCCATTCATTGTAGGAAATAGTAAGCTGGTCCATCCAATGGCTGCAAGACTAACTTCTTGACAACTGTTGAAATTAAGGCCATGTGATATCTTCTTTCTTTCACTCTGATATTGTCGTAAACACATAGAATGCAAGTTTCAATGTTAAAGAGACCATCTAAGCCTAGCAGGGATCCAGTTTGATTGAATTAACTGCCATAAGGAGGACATCTTTTCACAGTGCCAGAGGATATGCAAGATATTCCCATCTGACTTGCCACATCTAGAACATACAGAGGAGGAAAGGTGTCCAATTTGGCAGGTTTAACAGGAGTGTAGTACATATCATTGAGAATATGATATTGTGTGAGTTTAAGTCTGTCCTGAGGAATGTAGGTGTGTAGATCTTTCCAAATCTGTGTCCAGTTTAATGACATGTCAGGTACCAGGGATTCCCAGATTTTAGAGCCCGAGAGTGGTTCAGGATGTCCCAGAGACTGAAATAGGAGTATAGTAGGAGATTCCAGTGGTCTACCTGCTATATTATTTAATTGAGTCAGGATGGGAGACAGGCTAGGAGGTTTAGGGATAGTCCCAAACCACTGACCTATTAGGTGTCTGAGCTGGAAGATCTTGAAGATGTGCACTTGAGCTATATTAAATTTCAGGATGATGTCAGGAGAGCAAAGAAGAGAGTCAGAGGAGTACAGGCGAGCCACTGTAGTCTCTCTTAATTGGGGCAACCAACCTGATGTTAAACAGGAACCCCCTATCTTAATATTTGGGTTGAGGATGAGTGATTGGGAGGGTCTTTCTGAGGGCAAATCTTAAGAAAGGAGCAAAATTGAGAAAATACTGTAGCTGAGGTACCTACAGGTGAGTTTCTGGAGAGGTTCTGGTAAACTCTTCCAAGGTAGATAGAAAATAATAGGAGAATTTAAGTTGTGTGTATGAAGGAGTTGTTTCTCTAATTGCCTCCAAGGAGGGATATACTTGCTGTCAGTATTCATCAGCCATTCCCCAGTTTTGGTGAAGTGACTGGTCCAATAATGCAACAGGAAATTTGGAAGACGGAGACTGCCTGAGTCCTTAGGGAGACTCAATTTGAAATAGGCACAGCTGGGGTGTTTGTTCAGCCAGATAAAATTAGCTATGAGGGAATGGATGTGGTGGAAAAAGTCAGAAGCAGCCAGATATTCAACATGCTCAGAGGATAAAAAGCCTAGGAAGAACATTCATTTTGACAATGTTTATTCTCCCCATAAGGAAAATGGGGAGACTCCCATCTCTTGAGATGTTGTTATATAGTGGATACTAAGTTATCCAAATTCAATTTTGGTAAGAGAGGAGTCTGTGGTTAACATGATCCCCAGGTATTTGAGTGACTGAGAGGCCCATTTCATGCCAAAAGATGAGAAGTCTGCCCTATGAGTATGATGGTTAAGAGGAAAATTTCAGTTTTAGTCATATTTAATTTATAATTGGAAAGACGACTAAATTGGGAGATAGCTTTGAGAGCGTTCCTCAGGAGTCGAAGGTCGCTCTAAATGCAAAAGAATGTCATCCGTATACACTAATAATGTAAAGCTAGAGTTTAATACCCGAATACCTTGGATCTGAGGGAATAATTTAATATGTCTAAGGAGAAGTTCTAGGTATAAGTTAAAGAGGAAAGGCGAAGGGGCAACCATGCCTAATGCCGTGAAAAGAGGAGAGCGGAAAGAAAAGACCCCATTACAATATATCTTAGCAGTGGGGAGGAGTATATGCTTTGAACCCAGTGTAGAAATTTGGAGGGAAAGCCCATTTTTGGAGAGTTGACCAGAGAAAGTTCCAATCAGCTCTGTCAAAGCCTTTTGCGCATCTAGTGAAATGAGAGCCATAGGAGAGGGAGAAGAGTGGGCAATCTGAAAAATATGATCTAATTTCAGAAGATGATCTGCCGAGGACGATCCAGGTACAAAATCTACCTGCTCCAGACTCAGCAGAGGTGTCCAGACTCTTCTGATGTGTGTGGAGAGGATTTTTGTAGAATTCTTATGTCACAGTTCAGAAGGGAATTAGGATGATAACTAGATGGTTGGGTGCCTGGTTTGCCCTGTTTAAGAATGAGAACAATAGTAGCTTCAAAGAGTGATGGGTCCAGTGTGTTAGCAGTAAGTATATATTCATAGAGTCTCAGTAACAATGGGGATAATTCCTTAGAGAAGGTTTTGTAAAATGGAGGAAAGTCAGTGTACTGGTGCCTTGTCAAGAGCCAAGTTATTAATAGCCTCTTTCACTTCAGTAAGAGAAATAGGGATGATAAGGAGGTCTGATGATGGTCCAGAAGATGTGGAAGATGAGCGGTATCTAAGTAATCCTCGACATCTTGAGCATCCGGGAGAAGGTTTTACCATAAAGGTTATGGTAATAATTCTCAAAAACAAAGCTATGTCACGGGATGAGGTCTTGATAGAACCATCTGGGGCAGTGATTGAGGGATCAGCCTGGAACTTTCAAGCTTCTGCAAGCAGAGAGCTAGAAGTCTGCTAGTTTTTCTCCTGATCCACATATTTAGAGCATGTTTTCAGGAGAGAATATTCGGCATTTTCTGGAGAATGTCTGTATACTTGTTATGCATGCAGTAAAAGTAGGGCATCTAAAAGGCAGGTAGAGTAGTGGAAGAGAGGACTAATTTAGCAGTTCTAATTTGAGTTAGAAGTGTTAATGCCTTCTTCTCTCGATTTTTCCTATGAGAAGATAGTTTAATAAATTCTCCCCAAAGATAACATTTAAGTGCGTACTCATTCAATATCTACCCTTGAGACAGATCCTCTGTTACATGTAGTAAAAGATTGTATAAGGGAAGGAATCTTCATGGTATGAGTATTGTCTTTTAAGAGCTGTGTATTCAACTTCCAGGAGAATCCTTCTGTACGTCAGAGTCAGGGATATGACTATCTAGGCCACTGAGTGGTCTGATAGGACAATAGGTTCAGTTCCAGTTTGACATAAGCCAGATAATAGGGAAGACTGATTAGTATATAGTCCAGCCTGGACCAAGATTGATGGATGGATGAGTAAAAGGAGTAGAGATGGTGAGAGGGATTAAGGATGTGCCACGGATCACATAGACCCAGCATATTAGTAAAACGTCTCAGGGCTCTTTGAGGAGGAAGTGGGTTTCAGAGGTAAATATGATTGGTCCAGGTCCTGTGTGAGTGGGACATTCCAGTCCCCACCCAATATTATAGGGTAGGTAATAAGGATGCTAGTTTGTCTCGCAAGTTCCATAAAGAACTGTGCATCCCCACCGCCGGTCCGTAAAGGCATCCTAGGACTAGCTCAGTACGATGAAGAGTTCCCTTGACCAGGATGAATCTGCCTTCAGGATCAGAAAGAGTCAAATCAGCCTGGAAGGGAACTGTATTCATTATCAGGATAGCTACTCGCCTGCTCGAGGATGAGTTGCCTGAGGCAGACTTGATTCACTCCTTGCCTGTGTAGCCATGTGGTCTCTTTAACAATGAGATGGGTTTCCTGCAGAAAATTGTATTAGCATGTATCAAAGCACAGTGTTTTAAAACTTGATATTATTTAGTAGGGTCTCTAACACGCTGACATTCCATGTCACAGTTTTAACAGTTTTACTCCCATTTTGTATAACTAGAGTGAGCAAGGTTAAAATCAGATATCGCTTCAAATGCAGTACATTAGATGCACTCCATCCCCCAAACCAGTCTTATAGACCCTAATAATTTACTGTAAATATGAAAAGTATCAACCGTCAGTTCAAAATATAGATGTCCAGTATATATAACCCTTTACTCTGTGAGTAAGGGCCAACAGGAAAGGGTCGAGAATATGCCACCCCAGCCCTCCCCCAATCACACAGACAATATGAACTTATCAAGTAAAACTAATTGATTTATCATATCTAACCATCTGCCCCAACTAAATAAACTATTTACAATATCCTGTCTTAGTGAACCAAGTCTGCATCGATCATAAAAATACAGTTTTAGAGAGATAAACCTCAATGTGTCTGGTTCCATTCGCTACGGTAGAGTAGTGCAGATGAGCAAGGCAGATCAGTTTAATATACCAAGTGAATAGGAGCAGGCACAACCCTTTGATCCAGTTCGTAGTGCACACAACACTGCAGCACACCTTACACTCTCCCATCCCAAAATCCCAGCTAGAAGTGCTTCTAATTAGGATGGTAAGTTAGAAACCCGTAAGTGCATAGAGCGCAAAGCTACCTGCCTTTCTTCTAGGATGTGCAGGTAATCACCAAGAGAGCCCTAAATTCCAGGTGCCACAGCCTTATTTCTAGGTCCTACAAAGTATGTAGGAGAGATGTGGTTGGCCGAGGGTTCTAGGCTAGCTGCTGCAGAACTATTAATACGCTCCCTGTTGGGATGAAACTGCATTCTTAAGGAGAATCCCTTCAGTCACTGACTATAAAACGATTAGTCATTCTGACCTTATGAGGGTATTAATCTTAAAGAAGTATTAATGAGGGATAAGGGAGAAAAGGGAAAACAAAAGGAGAAAAGGGAAAAAAGAATTGACTCACTCCCCCACATCTAGGAGCATTAGTGGGATGCATCGACTTTCATGATAGAAAGTACACTTAGAATGGCAGAAAAAGGGAGATATTGCTGATGGGTGATCTGAATATGCCAGATGTTAACTGGAGTGCAGTTGCAGCTGCCACTTCGAAGAGTGGAGTTATTCTAGATGCCCTACAGGGGCATGCCTTAGACAACTAGTACTGGAGCCCACTCGAGAGGAGCAATATTAGACTTGATTCTCTCAAATGGAGATGGAGACAGGATCACAGATGTAGAAGTGGGAAGCCATCTGGGAACTAGCGACCATCGAACAGTATGGTTCACAATAAACACAGCAATAGAGTCAAGCCATACAAAGACAAAAGTACTGGACTTTAGGAGGGCTGACTTTGCCAAATGGGTGAGTGCCTAAGGAATGCACTAGCAAATGGGCAGGAAGGAGGGTTGGAAGAACAATGGGGAATAATAAAACTGCCATCACATAGGTAACGAGCCTTTGTGTGAAGCAAATAAACAAAACAAATGATGTAAGAAACCACTATGGTTCTCAAAGGAAGTGGCAGTGAAGGTTCAAGAGAAAAGAAAGCATTCGGGAAGTACAAGGAATCGTAGAAGGAGCAGGACAGAGAACTGTATCAGTTAAAGCAAAAGGAGGCTGGGAAGGCAGTCAGAACAGCAAAGGCCCAAACCGAGGAAAAGATAGCCAACTCAGTTAAGAAGGGGGATAAAACCTTTTGTAGGTACATCAGAGAGCGAAGGAAGACCAAGGGAGGGATAGTGAGGCTTAATAAAGGGAGGGAGGGTGGGCAGAGGAGACTGTGAAAAGGCAGAGATACTAAATAAATATTTTGCTCAGTATTTACAAATGAAGAGGGAGGTACATAAAACAAACAGTAGAAACACTCTGGATACAGAAGTTGATGCAACCCATTTACTGAAGAAAGGGTTCTGAAAGAACTCTTAAAACTGAAGGTGGACAAAGCAATGGGGCCTGATGGGATTCATCCCAGAATTCTAAAAAACTAAGGGTAGAACTAGTGACACCACTGACTACCTTTTTAACAAATCATGGGAGGATGGGTGGCACCCAAGGACTGGAGGAGGGCAGATGTGATTCCTCTTCACAAAAGTGGGAGCAAGGCAGAAGCAGGAAACTACAGACCTGTTAGTTTAACCTCAGTGATAGGGAAAATGATGGAATCACTTCTGAAGGAAAGAATTGTCGAGTATCTAGAGGCCAGAGGGCACAGGACCCTAGGCAGCATGGATTCACAGCAGAAAGGTCATGCCAAATGAATCTGATAGATTTCTTTGACTGGGTGACCAAAGTAGTAGATCAGGAGGGCTGTGGACATGGCCTACCTAGACTTTAGCAAAGCATTTGACACAGTCCCACACAAAAGATTAATATACAAGTTAGCCAGCCTGGGGTGGGTCCAAAGATGACAGCCTGGGTAAAGAATTGGCTGGAGAATAGGACACATAGAGTAATAGTAAATGGAGTCCACTCAGAAGAAAGGAGGGTTACTAATTGGGTACCGCAGGGTTCAGTATTACAACCGTCCTCAATGTCTTTATAAAGCGACATTGCAGAAGGACTGGAAGGAAAATATGTCTCTTTGCAGATGACACAAAGATCTGCAACAGAGTTGATGCACAGGGTGGGGTGGAAAGGATGAGAAGGGACTTGGCAAGGTTAGAGGAATGGTCAAATGTATGGCAGCTTAGATTCAATGCTAAAGTGCAGGTAATGCACCTGGGAAACAAAAACCCAGGGGAAGAGTACACAATGGGGGTGATACTAACAACAACAAAATGGAAAGGGACCTGGGGTAGTCATATCAGATGACCTAAAGGTGGGCAAGCAATGTGAGAGGGCAGCAAGGAGGGTTGGGGGATACTGGGATGCATAGGGAGAGGCATCACCAGTAGAAAACAGGAAGTTATTATCCCTCTGTACAGACAGCTGGTGAGACCCCATCTGAGTACTGTGTGCAGTTCTGGAGACCCAATCTCTGCAAAGACACAGACAGGATGGAAGCTGTCCAGAGGAGGGCAACTAAAATGGTGCAGGGTCTGCACCGGAAGACATATGAAGAGAGACGAAGGAGCTTAATATGTATAGCCTCGAGGAAAGGAGGGAGAGTGGGGACATGATAGAAATGTTCAAGTACCTCAAGGAATCAACAAAGTCCAAGAGGGTAGCATCTTTCAAAAAAAGAGGTGTGCAGAACAAGAGGCACAATTTGAAGATAGAGGCGGCTTAGAGGTAATTTAAGGGAAGTATTTTTCACAGAGAGGGTTGTGGATGCATGGAATGGCCTTCCGGAGGAAGGTTGTGGAGTCAAAATCAGTGGTGGAATTCAAGCATGCATGGGATAATCATAAAGGCAATTCTGGGGGTAGGAAGAAGTAGGCTGCTGGTTAACTAGGATCTGCAGCTTATCCAGTAGGTAGGAAATGGGCAGACTGGGTGGGCCAAGTGGTCCTATCTGCCGTCAAATTCTATGTTTCTATGTTAATATGTTTCAAGGGGAACCAAAACAATGTGGTACTAGCGCCTTTCTGGTCGTGTCCCCAGAAACAGCAGCTCAGTATTAAGTTCCAGTTGAGTGGAGACTGGGAAGTGGCTGGACGTTAAGAACCATCCCACAGTATCCAGGAAGGAGGGGCTTCTGGCTGTCTTTAACCAGGACAAACCGAGGATGAACTGTTGGTATCCTCAAGGGCTCTGCTACTCCCCAACCAGGAGGTAAGTGATCTTGAAGGGAGATATTTACCAAAAACTCAGCATAACATTTAACATGAATCGCTATTATTAGTTTTAAACCACCTGTTCAGTAACTTAGATGCAGAAAGTTCAGATGGCACTGAAAAGGTCAGGAAGTCTCTGTTTCAGATCTGTTTTGGCAACCTCGGGGTGTCATAGGAATACCAGTTATCATTAATGCAGATCTGGAGACATGCTGGATATAACATTTTGAATTTCATTCCGGTGACAATTATTTTTGAAACAATAGGATGAAAAGCAGTCCGTTTTGATGCGTTTCCAGAGGCAGATTTTGTGTAAGACGAGAGGTTTGCCCTCCCAGAGGATTGCCTGAAGCTCCCAGGCTTTGGTCAGCATGCTGCTTCTCTAAATAACTGAGGAATTTTATTATTATGGGTCTTAGTGGTGCTCCTTCTGGATGTCAGCGGTCTCAGCGATCTGTGAGCCACGTTCAATTTGGTAATCGGGATTGAAGAGGGATGGCCCAACAACTTTGGTTAGCAACTTTGAATAAAAAGATACAATCGTCGGTACCTTCTTCAGATTCAGCAGGCCAAAGGTAAGTATATTGTTTCTTCGGCTCCTTCATTCTAGGTCTTCTGCTTTTGATTGTAGCTTAACCACTTGCTGTCTGAGTTAATGATCTCGGGTCAGTTCAGTCTTTCCAGGCTTCCAGAGATGAGGTCCTGGCATCCACGTCAGCGATTTTCCACCCAAGTCCCCATGTCTGAGCATAAGGATTTCAGCTCCATCGAGATGTCTGCAAAGCTTCTCTGAAGAGAAGCAGCTCCTGTGAAATCTATCCTCAATTAGGGGTTAGCTGCTGAAGTTTGGGTGGTTGAACAGTAGGCTGGTTCCTGGCATTCTTTTTCGGTGCTTTCAGCGGCCGAAGCGGTCGGAGGTGTGTGGTGTGGTGGGGCTGCCTCATGTCCATATCCATCGTGGTGATAAAATCACCATAGCTATGTAAAACAGCCGAATTAACAAGGCAGTAGGGGGCAGACACCAATACAGTTAGAAATGAATGTTGAATCTTTTCTTAAAATCTGAAATTAAGTAGGATGCAGGAGAGGGAGACGAGAGGTCCTCTTTAGGTCTGCTTACCAGTCTGCAGGCGCCACGTGAGTTTACAAGACAGATTGTTTCAAAAACTACAAAGCCATAACACCAACTATATACATAATGCAAGACAATTAATATATCAGTGATAAATCTAATATTATATCAAATATGTGAAATATTGTTTTCAATAAACTAAAAACTTCTGCTGACAGTTTGACAGTATCCCAAATGACCACAGGTTGTAGTTTGGAGAACACAGCCTGCACACAATCAAAGGTAAAGATCGCTCCTCACAATATAATGAGGCTATGATGAGATGCAAACGGCCAGTCAATATGTGGGAAACCTGGCACCCACAGTGGCATGCTGGTCCATATGTTGGAAACACAGCACTGACAGCAGTATGTGGAAACCTACAGTGCCATGCTGGTCCAGTTCCTGGCACCTACAGTGGCATGCCAGTCCAGATGCCAAACACCCTGCACCTACAGCAGTATGTTGGTCCAGGTGTTAGTTCCACAACCTGGACTGGTACTCCACTGTAAGTGCATGGCATGCCACTGTAGGTGCTGTATTTCTGGCACCTGTGGGGCCATGCCATTGTAAGTGCATGGCATGCAAGCTGTAGGTGCTGTATTTCTGGCAACTGTGGGGCCATGCCATTGTAAGTGCATGACATGCCACTGTGGGTGCTGTATTTCTGGCACCTGTAGGGGCATGACCATTGTAAGTGCATGGCATGCCACTGTAGGTGCTGTATATCTGGCACATGCAGGGCCATGCCATTGTAAGTTCATAGAATGCCACTGTAGGGGCTGTATTTCTGGCACATGTAAGACCATGCCATTGTAAGTGCATGGCATGTCACTGTAGGTGCTGTATTTCTGGCAGATGTAGGGCCATGCCATTCTAAGTGCATGGCATGTCACTGTAGGTGGTGTATTTCTGGCACCTGTGGGCCATGCCATTGTAAGTGCATGACATGCCACTGGAGGGCTGTATTTCTGGCACATGTGGGGCCATGCTATTGTAAGTACATGGCATGCCACTGTAGGTGCTGTATTTGGCAGATGTGAGGCCATGCCATTCTAAGTGCATAGCATGCCACTGGAGGGCTCTATTTCTGGCACCTGTAGGGGCCATGCCATTGTAAGTGCATGACATGCCACTGGAGGGCTGTATTTCTGGCACATGTAAGGCCATGCCATTGTAAGTGCATGGCATGTCACTGTAGGTGCTGTTTTCTGGCAGATGTAGGGCCATGCTATTGTAAGTGCATGGCATGCCACTGTAGGAGCTGTATTTCTGGCACATGTAGGGCCATGCCATTGTAAGTTCATAGAATGCCACTGTAGGGGCTGTATTCTGGCACATGGGCCATTCCATTGTAAGAGCATGGCATGTCACTGTAGGTGCTGTATTTCTGGCAGATGTAGGGCCATGCTATTGTAAGTGCATGGCATGCCACTGTAGGGGATGTATTTCTGGCACATGAAGAGCCATGCCATTCTAAGTGCATGGCATGCCACTGTAGGTGCTGTATTTCTGGCACCTGTAGGGCCATGCCATTGTAAGTGCATGGCATGCCACTGTGGTGCTGTATTTCTGGCACATGTAGGGCCATGCCATTGTAAGTGCATGGCATGCCACTGTAGGTGCTGTATTTCTGGCACATGTAGGGCCATGCCATTGTAAGTGCATGGCATGCCACTGTAGGTGCTGTATTTCTGGCACCTGTAGGCCATGCCATTGTAAGTGCATGGCATGCCACTGTAGGTGCTGTGTTTCTGGCACCTGTGGGGCCATGCCATTGTAAGTGCATGGCATGCCACTGTAGGTGCTGTATTTCTGGCAGATGTTGGGCATGCCATTGTAAGTGCATGGCATGCCACTGTAGGTGCTGTATTTCTGGCACCTGTAGAGCCATGCCATTGTAAGTGCATGGCATGCCACTGTAGGTGCTGTATTTTCTGGCACATGTGGGGCCATGCCATTGTAAGTGCATGGCATGCCACTGTAGGTGCTGTATTTCTGGCACATGTAGGGCCATGCCATTGTAAAGTGCATGGCATGCCACTGTAGGTGCTGTATTTCTGGCACCTGTGAGGGCCATGCCATTGTAAGTGCATGGCATGCCACTGGAGGGGCTGTATTTCTGGCGCGATGTGGGGCCATGCCATTGTAAGTTCATAGAATGCCACTGTAGGTGCTGTATTCTGGCACATGGTAGGCCATGCCATTGTAAGTGCATGGCATGTCACTGTAGGTGCTGTATTTCTGGCATGTGGGGCCATGCCATTGTAAGTGCATGGCATGCCACTGCAGGTGCTGTTTTCTGGCACATGTAGAACCATGCCATTGTAAGTGCATGGCATGCCACTGTAGGTGCTGTATTTCTGGCACATGTAGGGCCATGCCATTTTAAGTGCATGGCATGCCACTATGAGTGCTGTATTTCTGGCACTGTGGGGCCATGCCATTGTAAGTGCATGGCATGCCACTGTAGGTGCTGTATTTCTGGCACATGTGGGCCATGCCATTGTAAGTGCATGGCATGCCACTGTAGGTGCTGTATTTCTGGCACCTGTAGGGCCATGCCATTGTAAGTGCATGGCATGCCACTGTAGATGCTGTATTTCTGGCACATGTAGGGCCATGCCATTGTAAGTGCATGGCATGCCACTGTAGGTGCTGTATTTCTGGCACATGTAGGGCCATGCCATTGTAAGTGCATGGCATGCCACTGTAGGTGCTGTATTTCTGGCACCTGTGGGCCATGCCATTGTAAGTGCATGGCATGCCACTGTAGGTGCTGTATTTCTGGCACATGTGGGCCATGCCATTGTAAGTGCATGGCATGCCACTGTAGGTGCTGTATTTCTGGCACATGTAGGGCCATGCCATTAAGTGCATGGCATGCCACTGTAGGTGCTGTATTTCTGGCACATGTGAGGGCCATGCCATTGTAAGTGCATGGCATGCCACTGTAGGTGCTGTGTTTCTGGCACTTGTAGGGCCATGCCATTGTAAGTGCATGGCATGCCACTGTAGGTGCTGTATTTCTGGCACCTGTAGGCCATGCCATTGTAAGTGCATGGCATGCCACTGTAGTGCTGTATTTCTGGCAGATGTGAGGGCATGCCATTGTAAGTGCATGGCATGCCACTGTAGGTGCTGTATTTCTGGCACCTGTAGGGCCATGCCATTGTAAGTGCATGGCATGCCACTGTAGATGCTGTATTTCTGGCACCTGTGGGGCCATGCCATTGTAAGTGCATGGCATGCCACTGTAGGTGCTGTATTTCTGGCAGATGTTGAGCATGCCATTGTAAGTGCATGGCATGCCACTGTAGGTGCTGTATTTCTGGCACCTGTGAGGCCATGCCATTGTAAGTGCATGGCATGCATTGGCATGCCACTGTAGATGCTGTATTTCTGGCACCTGTAGGGCCATGCCATTGTAAGTGCATGGCATGCCACTGTAGGTGCTGTATTTCTGGCAGATGTTGGGCATACCATTTAAGTGCATGGCATGTCACTGTAGGTGCTGTATTTCTGGCACCTGTAGGGCCATGCCATTGTAAGTGCATGGCATGCCACTGGATGCTGTATTTCTGGCACATGTAGGGCCATGCCATTGTAAGTGCATGGCATGCCACTGTGAGTGCTGTATTTCTAGCACCTGTGAGGCCATGCCATTGTAAGTGCATGGCATGCCACTGTAAGTGCTGTTTTCTGGCAGATGTTGGGCATGCCATTGCAAGTGCATTTCATGCCATTGTAGGTGGTGTATTTTGACACATGTGAGGCCATGCCATTGTAAGTGCATGGCATGCCACTGTAGTGTGTATTTCTGGCACATGTGAGGCCATGCCATTGCAAGTGCATGGCATGCCACTGTAGGTGCTGTATTTCTGGCAGATGTTGGGCATGCCATTGCAAGTGCATTTTATGCCACTGTAGGTGGTGTATTTATGACACATGTGGGCTATGCCATTGTAAGTGCATGGCATGCCACTGTAGGTGCTGTATTTCTGGCAGATGTAGGGCTTGCCATTGTAAGTACATGACATGCCACTGTAGGTGCTGTATTCTGGCACATGTAGGGTCATGCCATTGTAGGTGCATGGCATGCCACTGTGGTGTTGTATTTCTGGCCTTTTCAATCACAAGGGTGTGGTGAATAATAGAGACAATAAACACTAATGGAAACCAAGGGTTAGCCCAGTAAAGAAAGTACAAGAGGCTCCAGGGCCTAGTAGGAATATAGTGTATACTGAGTATAATATGGAACTACAAGCCAAGTGTCTACATTAAACCTGCAAGTTGAGCAGCAATTTATTCTGGGAGACTCGATTACAAGGTCATGGATAGGGCTTCAACAAGGGTAACAAAGAAATGTTACTAGTTGCAGCTATGGTGGAGCTACAATTAGGGACATTACCTCAATGTTACTTAAAATAATTGAGGGATTCAGTAACCCTAAAACAGTATTATTGCACACTGGCACAAATGATCTAGGAAGACATAAGCGCTTCATCAGAGAGGACAGGCATTGGGGTATGCATTTGGGTTTGTCGCTCATAATGTTCATGCCATTTCACCTCACCCTATCCTGCAGACACAGACAAGTATTGAGGTGTGCCTTGAGGTGTTCAGCTTTACAGTCACTCCATTCTGGAAGGACATACTCTGAAATGCATGCAGTGTAGGAGAATGGGGTGAACTCTGGGGCAGAAGAGTTCAAGGCACACCCGATGCCTGTCACTGGGTGCAGGGGTGCGGGCAGGAGGTGGAATGACATAAGTATTACAGTGGCAATCCAAAGGCACACACCCCTGATGCCTGTCAGCCTTACAGGGTGGGACATTATGGTTAGAAACCCCAAATGGCCGAGATATCCACATAAGTTGAAAAACCCTATTTATGCCATTATACAGCTTACGGCATTTCTTCAGTTCTCGGTCGGCTTTGAAGAGTGCAGACATGTTCCTGTCCACTGAAGATTGTCGCGCTGGGCTCGGAGTAAGTATGGGGTGGGTGTGTGTGGGGAGATGGGCTGTGCAGAGGGTGGTGTGGGTTGGGGAGGGCACAACAGACTGCGAGGGATCATTTTCTTTATTTCAGGGACTAAAATAATAAAAAGGACGTCACGGGAAGGTTTTTTTTCAGGCTTCATTTGTGCACACTGGCGTAGGCCCCAGAGTGCCGGCTGTGTTTTGGGGAAGGGGAACTTAAGTCAATGGGATTGGACCCCTGCCAGCAAATAAAGACTGTTTGGGGGCATGATGCCAGGGGGGGTTGGCCACCCTCTCGGCACACAACAAATGGGGGACATAATGCCGATGGGAGTGGGCTCCCCCATTGGCAAATGAATTGGTTGTTGGCATGCTGACAGGGGATTGGGCACCCCGTCAGCTTACATGGGACTGTGAGGCACTGACATAGAACCTCCGCCATGTTCACAGAAATGTTACACCAGGCAGTTGCAGCTCTGCAATGATGGGTTGCTCCCTCATTGCAGCGGAATTACTGATGTTGCAATGACTTGACGACCCCTCATTGCAGCGGACAAATCATTTCAAGTTGGTGGCACTTCTGCAGAACCAGTGTCATCAGGACACTGGCCTGCATTGGCACACTGCCAAGCCCACAAATGCATTGCTGGCACTGGCCACCACACTGCCGCACCTCCACAACCCGCTTCTCTCCTAAGCTGCCAAGATAATGTTTCTTGCACATGCGCCAAAGCAAACATAAAAAGAGTCAAGGTTACTGGGTAATATGTTCCATAATTCAATCCATGTCAACCTATTAAATTCATGTCCAAGAAATCTGGGTATAAAAATAGGAGAGAACTAATGGTGCTAGCTACCAGTGCTAGGAGCTTAAATGCCATTAAAAGATCTGAACTTGAATTAATCATGCAGGCCAAACAGGTTGATGTTGCGACAATAACTGAAACATGGTGGTCTGATTCCACTATATGGAACAAAATATTCCCAGATACCAAGTCTTCCATATGGACAGAACTGAAGGAAAAGTGGTGGTGTTGCCTTGTACATTAAAGAAAGCATACAGTGTAGGAATATTACATCAGAAGAAAGTACAGGAAGGAAATATTATGGGTTGAAATATTACTAGGCAACTACAAGAAACTTAGGGTTGGAGTTTGCTACAGGGCACCAGATATAGACACACATGACCATACTGAGCTGACTGACTGTATAAACAATCATATTGCTGAAAACGAGGTGCTGTTGCTCGGGGACTTTAATGCTCCTGGCATTGACTGAGCAAAAGGAAGTGTATCTACTAGGCAAGAACAAATGTTATTTGAGATGTGTACAGAGCAGTGGCTGCAGCAGATGGTGAAATAACCCACTAGGAACACCAATATACTTGACGTAGTAGTAACCAACAACCCAGCAGGATTAAAAGATATAACAGTCCTAGAACCTCTCATAAACTGTGATCACAACATTATTACACTAAAAATAAACACAACAATACAAAAACAAGCATTTGTCAATGCCAAATGTTGATTGCGTTGATCCGTTGAGCTCGCCACTGCCCCTGTGTCACTCGCTCATTCTGTTTCTCCCGGTGCTGCAGGCTGCTGTTTGTACTGGGCTCCTGCTCTGCTGGCATTGGCATGTTTTCTGCCCACAAAGAAATCTGCAGCTGTCCTGACAGAGCTGTGTTGAGGTGGGTCATTCCCCTTCTCACTGCTCATTCTATTTCTGCTGGCACTGCAGGCTGCCCTTTTGTACTGGGCTCCCTCCTCTGTTGGCGGCTTTTTCTGCCCACAAAGAAATCTGCAGCAGTCCTGACACAGGTCCGTTGAGCTAGCTCACTTCCCTTCTCTCGCTTCGTTTCATTTCTGCCGGTGCTGCAGGCTGGCTCTTTGTACTGGGCTCCTGCCTGCATTGCCGCCTTTTTCTGCCCACAAAGCCATCCACAGCAGTCATGATAGAGGTCTGTTGAGCTCACTTAATCCCCTCTCTCACTTGTTCTTTGTGTTTCTCCTGGCTGCTGGCTACCCTTTTGTACTGGGCTTCTGCCTGCATTGTCACCTTTTCTGCCCACAAAGAAATCTGCAGCTGTCATGACAGAGCTCCGTTGAGGTCGCCTTTCGCATGTCTCACTCGCCTTTCTGTTTCTCCTGGTGCTGCAGGCTGCTGTTTTGTACTGGGCTTCTGCCTGTGTTGGCATGTTTTGCTGCCCACAAAGAAATCTGCAGCTGTCCTGACAGAGGTCCGTTGAGGTGGGTCACTCCCCTCTCACTCGCTCATTTTGTTTCTGCTGGTGCTGCAGGCTGCCCTTTTGTACTGGACTCCTGCCTCTGTTGGCGGATTTTTCTACCCGCAAAGAAATCTGCAGCAGTCTTGACACAGGTCCGTTGAGGTAGCACACTCTCTGTCACCGCTTCATTCCGCTTTCGCCGGTGCTGCAGGCTGGCCTTTGTACTGGGCTCCTGCCTGCATTGCCGCCTTTTTCTGCCCACAAAGAAATCCACAGCACTCACAACAGAGCTCTGTTGAGCTCGCTCCTCCCCTCTCTCACTCACTCATTGTGTTTCTCCTGGCACTGCAGGCTGCCCTTTTGTACTGGGCTTCTGCCTGCATTGGCACCTTTTTCTGCCCACAACGAAATCTGCAGCTGTCATGACAGAGCTCCGTTGAGGTCGCTTCTCCGCCTGTCTCACTCGCTTTTTCTGTTTCTCCTGGTGCTGCAGGCTGCTGTTTTGTACTGGGCCTCTGCCTGTGTTGGCATGTTTTGCTGCCCACAAAGAAATCTGCAGCCGTCCTGACAGAGGTCCGTTGGGTGGGTCACTCCCTCTCTCACTCGCTTTTTGTTTCTGCTGGTGCTGCAGGTTGCCCTTTTGTACTGGGCTCCTGCCTCTGTTGGCGGATTTTTCTACCCACAAAGAAATCTGCAGCAGTCTTGACACAGGTCCGTTGGAGGTAGCGTACTCCCCTCTGTCACTCGCTCATTCCGTTTCTGCCGTGCTGCAGGCTGGCCTTTTGTACTGGGCTCCTGCCTGCGTTGCCGCCTTTTTTCTGCCCACAAAGAAATCCACAGCACTCACAATAGAGCTCTGTTGAGCTCGCTCACCCCTCTCTCACTCACTCATTGTGTTTCTCCTGGCACTGCAGGCTGCCCTTAGTACTGGGCTTCTGCCTGCATTGGCACCTTTTTCTGCCCGCAACAAATCTGCAGCTGTCCCAACAGAGCTCTGTTGAGGTCACTCACTCCGCCTGTCTCAGTCACTCATTCTGTTTCTCCTGGCACTGCAGGCTGCCATTTTGTAGTGGTCTCCTGCCTCCGTTGGCACCTTTTTCTGCCCACAAAGAAATATGCAGCAATCCTGACAGAGCTCCATTGAGCTCGCTCACTCCCCCCACTCGCTCATTCCGTTTCTGTCAGCGCTGCAGGCTGCCCTTTTGTACTGGGCTCCTGCCTGCATTGCTGCCTTCTTCTGGCTTCAAAGAAATCTGCAACAGTCATAATAGAGCTCTGCTGAGCTCAGCTACTCACTCCCCTCTCTCATGCATTCGTTCTGTTTCTTCCACCACTGCAAGCTGCCCTTTTGTACTGGGCCCCTGTGCATTGCTACCTTTTCTGCCCACAAAGAAATCCACAGTAGTCCCAACAGAGCTCCGTTGAGCTCACTCACTGCCCTCCCTCACTGGCCCGTTCTGTGTCTCCTGCTGCTGCAGGCTGACCTTTGTACTGGGTTCTGCTCGCGTTGCCGGGCTTGTCTGCCCACAAAGAACTGTGCAGCAGTCCAGACACAGCTCCACTGAGGTCGCTCACGCCCCTCTCTCACTCGCTTGTTCTGTTTCTGCCGGCACTGCAGGCTGGCCTTTTGTACTGGGCCTCGCCTACATTGCTGCCTTTTTCTGCCCACAAAAATCGGCAGCAGTCACAATAGACCTCCGTTGAGCTCGCCACTCCCCACTCGCTGTCTCTGTTTCTCCCAGCGCTGCCCTTTTGTACTGGGCTCTTGCCTGCATTGGCATCTTTTCCTGCCCACAAAGAAACAGCAGCTGTCCCGACAGTGTTCCGCTGAGGTCACCCACCCCCATCTCACTAGCCATTCTGTTTTTCCTGGCGCCATGGCTGCGCTTTTGTATTGAGCTCCAGCATCTGTCAGCATCTTTTTCTGCCCACAAAGAAATCTGCAGCAGTCCCTACAGAGCTCCACTGGCGGCACTCACTCTCCTTGTCTCACTCACTCGCTCCATTTCGGCTGGTGCTGCAGGCTGCCCTTCTGTACTGCTCTTGCCTGTGTTACCACCCTTTGCTGCCCACAAAGAAATCCGCGCAGTCACAATAGAGCTCTGTTGAGCTCGCTCACTCCCTCTCACACTCGTTCGCTCTGTTTCTCCCGCGCTGCAGGCTTCCCATTTGTACTGGACTCCTGCCTGCATTGTCACCTTTCCTGCCCACAAAGAAATCCACAGCAGTCCCAACAGAGCTCAGTTGAGCTCAGTCACTCCACCCAAGTCGCCGATCCTAATCTGTCCCAAACACTGATTTCCAACAGCAACTGTGGTATTCTCGCGCCAGAAACGTGGAAACACATTTTGGCCAGGATGTGAAAAATTACAGCTGTACTGTTCATAGGAGGTGTGAACAAATGCCAGTGTTGAAAGTCTGCTGTGAAAATATTACTATTTGCAAACTTACAAGGGTGCATGGAACCTGCACAACACATGCTCGTAACACAGTCATTTTATGGAGTTTCATCACAAAATTTTCAACATAGGCAATTTAGGACCTCTGCTCATGAACAGTGTCAGTGTGATTTTCTTCATATGTCCCGAACACTGATTTCCCCAGCGACCGCACTATTGTGCGCCGGAGAGTGAAAACACATTTCAGCCAGGATGTGAAAATGACAGCTGCACTGTTCATAAGGAGGTGTGGCAAAATGGCAATGCTGAAAATCTGGAGTGAAATATTGCAAAGTTGCGATGGTACAGTACAAGCGCGTGGAAACTGCACAATGCACATTTCTAACACACTCATTTTATGCACTTTCATCACCAAATTTTCAACATAGGCATTTTAGGACCTCTGCTAATGAACAGTGTCACTGTCATTTTCATAATATGTCCCAACACGGATCTCCCACAGCCACCACGCTATTCTGCACTGAAACTGCGAAACACATTTGCCAGGATGTGAAAAATGACAGCTGTACTGTTCATGAGGAGGTGCAGAAGAATGGCAATGTTGAAAATCTGAAGTGAAAATATTATTAATTTATGAAGTTATGAGCGTGCGTGCAAACTGCACAATGCACGCTAATACCACAGTCATTTTATAGAGTATCATCACCAAATTTTCAACATAGGCATTTTGGACCTTTGCTCATGAACAGTTCCACTGTCATTTTCTTAATCTGTCCTGAACACTGATTTCCAAAGCGACCGCACTATTCTGTGCCGGAAGTGCAAAAACACATTTCAGACAGGATGTGGAAAATGACAGCTGTACTGTTCACAAGGAGGTCTGAAAAATGCCAATGTTGAAAATGTGGCATGAAAATATTGCAAATTCGCAAAGTTACAAGCGCAGTACAGTATTGCGCATCCATGCTCGTAAAACAGTCATTTTTTGGATTTTTCCCACCAAATTTGCAGTATAGGCTTTTGAGAACCCACTTCATGAACACTAACACTGCCATTTTGTTAATCAGTCCTGAAAGGGGATTCCACGCAGTGACTGCAAAATCACCTTTGAGGCTGAATAACACCATCACTGTGCCAGAATTCATGGGAGGGGTCCCAAAACCCCATGTTGAAAATTTGTGCCAAAATTTCAAAAATGCCTGAGATATGCATCAAAGTTGAATAAACCCTATTTATTTCATTATACAGCTTACCGGTTTTCCTCAGTTCGGTCGGCTTTGAAGAGTGCAGACGTGTTCCCGGTCCAACCAAGATCGCCGGACTGGACCTTAGAGGTAAGTATGGGGTGTGGGGAGGCAGTGTGCACAGTGGGTGGGTGTGGGTTGTGGGAGGCGGCAGGGAGACCAGCCGAGGGATCGCTTTTCTTTTTACAGGTTAAAAAAAGTCATCGCAGGACTGTTTTTGATTTTACAAGGGCATGTGGCACACTGGGGTGGGCTGCCAGCATGCCAGCAAAGTCTTTTGGGGGCAGCTGTAGACGATGGGGATTGGGCACCCCATCAGCACACAACAGAAGAAGGGTGACATTATGCTGATGGGACTGGGCACCCTGTCAGCAGACAACAAAAGTTGGGGGTTACATAATGCCAACAGGAAGTGGAATCCCCGTCGGCAACATAAACCTTAGGGGCACTGAAGCCGATGGGGATTGGGGTCCCATCGGCAAACAAACACGCGGTGGGGGTACATGCTGCCAAGGGGATGGGGCACCCTTTGGTGGGGGAATTATTGTAGAACATGATGGCAAGTCACCGCCATGTTCACAAACAATATCAGTGTTCAGGTTCCGCCCTGCAATGATGGGTCGCTCCCTCATTGTAGTGAATGGCTGATGCTGCAATGATGAGGCAGCCCCTGATTGCAGTGGCTAAAATTTTACAAGTTGGTGGCACGCTGACTGAACTAGTGTCAGCAGCATGCCACAGCATTGGGAGAAGTGGGCCAAGTCTTTAAAGGCTGTGAGGGCATTGGCCACAACAGTGTCGCGCCTCCCACAACCTGCTTCTGGAGAAAGTTGCCGCAATATGTTTCTTGCGCATGCACGCAATCAACATAATAAATGGTATCACAAAAACAAAAATTATAACTGGGATGATTATAATAAAATTAGGTAGGAATTGAGTGACTGAAAATGGGATGAGGAACCAATTTCAATTTAGCATTTATGGAATAAAATCAAAACAAAAATATCAGAGTTGGAGAAAAATTTATCCCAGATAGGGTCCTTACAATAAAAAGGTAAAATCCTTTATGGTATACCAACAAGGTTAAACTCCTGACCCATAAGAAAACAAGCATTTGTCAATGCCGAATGTTGGCGCTGGCATTGGCATTGGCAGTGCCGGAGCTAGAGATGCATAATAGGAATGGCAGTGAAGTACTGAGTGATGCCAACCCCACCCCACCCTGTAGAGAGCAACAGGTATTGGGTGTGCTTCTGGGGCCATCAGCTGTAACGCTCATGCCATTGTGCACTCACCTTACCCTGTAGACACTGACAAGTGTCGAGATTATGATTTAGGTCTTTGGGCATTATACTTACCCCATTCCATAAGGAAATATGCTGGCGGTAAGGTGCAGTATAGGAATGGGTGAACCTCAGCCAGACAGTGCAAGGCACACCACGATGCCTGTCAGTAGCTGCAGGGTTGGGGTGGAAATGACGAACATTACATCCGATGATCCCAAGTGACACCCCTGACACCTGTCAGTCTGTACCAGGTGGGGTGCTACAGTTGGAAACCCTAACACTGTAGGTGTGTGATGGTAATTTCACTCCATATTTTCAAAATGGGCTGCTTGTCAGGCCACCTGATGAAAGCGCACAATCACTTTGTTAGCTGAAAAGTGGTGTTGACAGCGGCTGTGCCATTTGGTGACAGAGGGATGAAAACACATTTTTGGGCAGGATGTGGAGAATGACAACTGTATTGTTCATGAGGAGGCATAAAAAATGGCAACATTGAAAATCTGAGTAACAATATGAAATATTGCTGAAGCAATGAGCATGCATACAAACTAAGCACACATCCATAACCCAATTATTTTGGGAGTTTGTTAGCCACATTTGTAACATAGGCATTTTGGGACCTCCCCTTATGTACAGTGGCACTGCGATTTTGTTAACCTGTCCCAAAAGTTGATTTCCACAGTGACCGAGCCATTGTGCGCCACAGGTGCAGAAACACATTTTGGGCAGGATGTGAAAAATGACAGCTGTACCGCTCATAAGGAGGTGTGAAAAAATGCGAGTGTTGAAAATCTGGCATGAAAATATTGCAAATTGCAAACTTACAAGGGCTGGAAACGGACAATGCATGCTTGCAACACAGTCATTTTATGGACTTTCGCAACAAAATTTCAACATAGGCATTTAGGACCTCTGCGATGAACAGTGTCACCATCATTTCTCAAACTGTCTCGAGTGATTTCCCTCGAAGACAGCCGATCGTGTTATTCTCATACCGGACATGTGAAAACACATTTTGGCCAGGATATGTAAAATGACAGCTGTGCTGTTCACCAGGAGGTGTGGAAAATGCCAATTTTGAAAATCTGGAGTGAAAATATTACAAATTCATGAAGTTACGGTATATATGGAAACAAGTGGCCAACGCACGCCAGAAACAGCCATTTTTTTATTTTTTCCCACCAAATTTGTAACACAGGCTTTTTGAGACCCCCCATGAATAGTGGCACTGTCATTTGTTAATCATTCCCAAAAGGTGATTCCGCAGCGGTGACTGCAAAATCACCTTCGGGGCCTATTAACACCATGACAGTGCCAGAATTCATGAGGAGGGGTCCCACAACCCCATGTTGAAAATTTGGTGCCAAAATTCCAAAACATGACTGAGATATGCATCAAGGTGAAAAAAAAACCCTAGTTATGCCATGATACAGCTTACTGCCATTTCCTCAATTCGCTGCTCGCTTTGAAGAGTGCAGACGTGCTTCCGTCCACTGAAGATTGTCGCCGGACTCCAGAGGTAAGTTTGGCGTGAGGGGTGTTGAAGGCAGGGTGCATAGTGGTGGGCGGGTTGTGAGAGGCGGGCAGGAGATCATGGGACAGTTTCTTTTTATGTTAAAAAATAAAAAAATAACATCGGGGATGTTTTTTTTTGTGAGTTGCACGCTGGGATGGCCCCAGCGTACACCTAAGTGTTTTCTAGAGGATGCTATAGCCGACGGGGATTAGGCACCTGCCGGCACACAGCTAAAGCGGGGGAAGAGTGTAGGGGATTGGACATCCTCTGCACTTAACAAATGAGGGGAATGCATTATACTGGCAGGGAGTGGGCTTCTGTCAGCATATACATTGGCCAGGGTGTGCCAGGGGACTGGCACTTTAGTCGGCAGTATGCCGCCATGTTAATTCTCTTTTCATCACCAGGGAAAGAGTTGGAGTGTCCGCTGCATATGATGAGCTTAGCTTGCATTGCGCGGACCTTTGTTTGATCTCAATGCCACATTAGGTATGTACGGGTGTTATCCATGGACCACCACCCCTGATTGGGGCCCTATGTTGCAGACAGTAATATTTAGGCACAGGCACTTATCATATAAGCATAAGTGTCAGGATCTGGGTTCTACTGTTCTATTATCATTGTTGCTATTGATTACAATGCTTATGACTGTATCATTGCTATATAATCACAATACTTTATATATGTATTACAGTGCCTTATATATAAATTATATACTGTTATTACCAATATTCTACATGATTATTGTGTTTTACTGAAAATCATTATGTACTAATGTACTGAGAAAATACTGCTATTTCTGGATACTTCTATAATTGCAATTATTTGTTATGCAATGCTGCCATCTTTAGGTTTAGTGCAAAATAATTATTAGGTAACAGTTATCATGACCTAATTGCATACAAAGACTGTTTATTTTCTCTTATCAGTCTTGCTACCGTGCATTTTCCCAGGCTAGCAAGAATCACATCATATTTGTTCATCCAATTATATAGTTTGTTCTATCTCTTTTACTGGTTTCTATAGCAATAATCAGATATATAAAATGACTGTTTTAGCTAGAACCTTCAGAGAAGACCCTGATTCTACCTTAGGGAGAAATAAGAAGGAAGACTGGTTTGTTAGTGGTAATTATATTTATTTTTATCACTGCATAGTTGTAAGTCTGTTTTATATACCAGAAATAAATCATTATCAGACTCTGAAACCAAGTGTTTGTTGTTTCTCTACTTTGGCAATCCAGACAAGAACTGCAATAGGGTGAATTTGTTACCCAAGATAACACTGGCGACCATGACAGGACTGGAGTGTCAGGTAGAGATTCATATCTCAGTTCTTTTGATCTTAGATATTCAGCAGTGTGGTACAAATTCATATTGCCATGGACCTGTCTGAACATACCGTGGTTTTTCCTTTGCAAACCTTTTAGTCTGGAGAGGCACCCCAGATGTCTGGTAAACTCCTTGTGAGTTACAGTGTACCGCCTTGGCTTAACTACTTCTAGCAGGAGTCCGAAACCTGTCTGAAGTCAGGCCCAAGATTTTAAAACCAGTCTTCCACTTTTTTCTCTCTCTCTTGTTTTGTCTGTTAACCCTTGTGTGTCCAGTGTCTCAACTGTGACAGGAACTGAGACTGGATGTCTCTAACTACCTCACCTCCCATGGAGTATGGACTGATTTTGCCTGGATGCAAAATCAGCTCAAGACCCCTGCTTGCTATCTCAAACCAATATCTTGAGTCCAAGCAAAAGGCAAAGAAATATTTCTGCAAGGGATATTATTAGCTGTTCTTAACACAGCTGTTAATACCTTGCTTACCTGTTGTACTTCTTCAGCTGCAGATTTCTTTGAAAAGGAGGGTGGGTTGCAAGCACAAGAGTTCCTCAAAAGGCAACAAAAATTAATGGAAGACACAGTCACTCCATGAACACAATAACAGGCTGTTGCATTGTACTGCTCAAGAAACAGAACGTGAAAATTGCATGTTAAAAGAGGATAATGAGAGAGGTTAAAATGTGACAAAAAACAGTTGTCTTATTTAAATGATATTTTGAGTGACACAAATGCAAGTTTGTGTGATGATAATGCAATTGAAAGAGGAGAATGAAAGGCTGATGAATGAGCTAGACAAAGAGCTTAGGGAAAACGTCGAATTGGGTGCCCGAGCTATGCAGCGTGAGGTTGAGAAAGGTATTGAGCAGGGCACTGCAAAAGCTTGTCATAGAAAATGTAAGGCAAAGATGATGAAATTTTACCATCAGCGAGACATTCTTGCTGGCCATGTTAAAGCCATAAATAGTTTTCAGTACACATCCATTGATATTATTCGTCATCAGGTGATGATGATTCGGATTACGAAGACATTGGCCACCTCATCAAATCCAACCCCCACCCCAGAGGTGGTGGCATTCACTAGCCATCCACAAGATGGCCACCATGTTACACATTGCCCATGTTGCCATGTGAAACCAAAATGGCCATCCCATGATAGCCATCCACAAGATGGCCGCATGTTGGCATATTGCCCATGTTGCCATGTGACAACCAAATGGCTTCACCCATGATAGCCATCCACAAGATGGCCACCATGTTGGCACATTGCCCGTGTTGCCATGTGACAACCAAAATGGCTCGCCCCATGAAAACCAAAATGGCCACCCCATGACAACAACAAACATGTCAGCCCCAATGACAACCAAAATGGCTGCCCCATGACAACAAATATGGCAGCCCCCGGATACGGGAGGCCAACCACCACCACCACCAGGCCACATGCTCCCACTGGCTCCTTTCACCAGGTAGGACAGTCTTGGAAGTGCGACGATTATGCAGGATGTGATTACTAACCTAGTTACAAACCCTGGTGCTGTGTCAAACCCTGACACCCCAACCCTGCGTAGTCAAATTGAATGCATGGTTGAGCATTCTGTCAGCCAGGATACTGCATTCCATGCAGTCGCAACTCTTGCGGCATATGCTGCCCTTTGCAGTACTTTTAAATTTCAGCCTCCACGAGGTCCGACATTCAATCCACTACTGGTGGCTCATCCTGTTCAACAAATTGCCCAAGGCATTGGACAAATGGGCCCATTGACAACCATAGCTGTCATTTAGAGAAGGTATGTCTGCTTGTGAGAAACTTTCTCAACCCGAGTATCAGGTTCAAGTTTTGAGACAAACTATCGAGCCAACCCTCTGGGCCAAGCTCTCAGAGGACATTCGCAACTCACGACATGCTTGATTTCAGTGATATCTCACAGGCCCTTCTATCGGCCAATTCCCAGGTATCATTGAGCCCACTTGGCCTACAAGGTTAAGCAAAATGTAAAGAAAGCCCAGCTGCTTATCATCAGCGGTTGTGCTCGCCTACCAGGCTGACAAAGGCCTAGTGGGAGAGACGCCACTTGAGACCAAATTGAGTACAAGGACTTGTACATCGGATACATGACTCTGGGTCTCCGGAAAAAGTTGAACTCAAAGTTTACCCACAGACAGACACTTTTCAACAAATCCTTACCAAGACGGAGTGTGCCCTTCAGGTTTACCTCCATAATCTCACTTCTGGCAAAACAAGCTGGCCGCCATCACCTCGATGGCCCAGACGGACCCGGCACATGTTGCTGTGGTTGGCTCAGCCTCACCCACTACACTGTGGAAGGTAGCAACACCAAGCAGGATGTCTTCTGATGACCGTCAGGCTCAGGGCCACAAGAGGGGGCAACCAAATTACAAAACAATCGCAATAACAACAATGAAATGGGCAAAACACAAATTCCAATAATAAGTACCATAACGGACCTACTTATAGGAATTAAAAGATCAAAATGAGACCCTCCGTAAACAACTGAGGAGGTCCTTGCCACAGCGGATGGCACTGCAGGCCGTTCTGTTGCAGCCCTGTTACCATTCAGCAGTACAAACCCTTTCAGGTCTTCAGCCTCGGCAGGGTCAAGTAGCTGAGGAACAAACCCTTCGCAGCACCGAGTACTGGCCAGGCTGGTGCAGTGATTTAGGAACTGCCCATTGAGGAAGTGGAAATTGCACCTCTGACATCACAGGTACAGTATTCCTGTTCTGTGATGCCCCATGGGAGGGGCCCAACAGCCCCTACAGGCCATAAGGCCCAGAGACTGGAAAATGAAGAAGAATCAGAGAACTATACAGATTGACAATTACAGGCCCCAGTCCAGATTGTGAGTGACTTTCTTGTTGACACAAATGGACGGCCCTTGTGAGGCCATGGTCGAGGGCCGTAACTCGATATGCTCCTAGACACAGGAGCAGCCATGTTGGTTCTCCATGATGAGAACCCAGCCACTTGTGCATGGTCCACCAGCTGGCAGACTAGTGCACAAGGTGTAGATGGTACCAAATTACAAACCTTTCGGTCTGTAGCACTACCTGTACAGGTAGGCCACCCAAAAACTAAATTTGTTTTTGACCTCATGGTATATATCACCACCTCAGCATATTCGAATTAATTTACTTGCACAGAATGGCTGTGTAGTGGACCCAGCTAACAGGCTATTGCTACAGATCCAGGGCCAATGCCATGCTGTCACCATTCCAGACTCACATGCGGTGGCAGCCATCAAACATAACAACAAGGAGTATGACGTCATGGCTTTTGTTCAACAGTCATGACCTGTTTTCTGAACTAGCACTTTTGTTGCAAAAACACATTGGTGTGTTTGCTACGAACAAGCATGATTGTGGTAGAATGCACACCACCATTGAAATCACAGGGCCCTAACCCAGTGAGGCAGAAACATTACCCATTTCCTGCTGAAGCTTTGCCATCATTGAGAGAGACCATCCAGTCACTATTGCAACAAGGAGTGATTAGGCCTTGTGTCTCCATCAATTCACCCAGTTGGCCCTTTCAAAAGCCAAGTGGAGCTTGGAGGCTTACAGTTGATTACAGGAAGCTAATCAAGCCACCCCAGCTGTGCCCCAACTGTGACATCAGCCCCTGATGTGCTCAAGTTGCTGACACCCGACAAAAGTGGTTTTCAGCTCTTGACATTTCTAATGGGTTTTGATCATTCCCATTAGCCCAGGAAAGCTAATACAAGTTTGCTTTCACCTTTGAAGGCTGCCAGTACACCTGGACGTGCTTGCCCCAGGGATTCCATAACAGCCCCTCCCTCTTCCATCTGCACATGATGGATGCCCTGCAGGGTTCTCTACACCTAACAGTCTCCTGCAGTATGTGGATGATTTGCTTTAGCAACTTCCACCAAAGAAGAACACCTAATCCTTTGGATGAACTACTGACTCTCCTCGGGAGAGCAGGCCTCAAGTGCAACCCCTCTAAGGCACAACTGTGTCAGAAGGAGGTCATGTTCCTTGGCCTATGCATTACAGACCAAGGCAGAAGCCCAGCAACTAACAAGATCCAGGGCTTGTAAGATCTACCACTTCTACAAGCATGGCAACACTTAGGCACTTTTTAGGTATGGTAAACTACTCCAGGATTTCATCCTGACTTTGCCTTGAAGGCTGCTCCTTGTATGAATTGCTAAAAATGACGTCCCATGGACATGGGGCCCCACACACTGAAGCTGTGGCCCAGCTCAAACAGGCCCTAGCCTCAGCCCCAGCACTGGTCAACCCAAATCCAAAATTGCCTTTCCATTTGGAAACTGCCTCTCTAATATGGCCATGTCCGCAGTGCTGGCACAAAAGTACAATGGGTACTTCAGGCCCATCGCCTATGCATCACAGATGCTATCTCCTGTAGAAAGAAAATACAGTCTTTGTGAAAGGACACTGTTGGCAACCTTTGGGCTGTCAAACATTTTCTGTACATCATTGGGTATGCTCCATCATTTTGCATACCTGCCACACCCCAACCAATTTTTGCTTTCAGACAAAGTCAAAGATGGATCAGTTTCAACACCAGACTAACTCATTGGTCTCTGCTTTTGCAGGATAGAGACATCAAAGTACTGCCTGCCAAAATACCATCTATCTTGGCCCATGGCCTACTATACACAGGTAAGCCTCGTGATTATGCCCTCCAACCACCTGACCTACCTGACCAAGGGCCCTTCTTGCCAGCAACACCTGAGGTCCTGGAAGACAAAACAATATTCCACATCTTTACAGATGGCTCTGCATCCTATCTGGATGGAGAATAGGTAGTGGGCCTTGGAGTGCTCATACTGGATCATAAGAGTGATTACAGATGCATTTCTAGAAATGTACTGTTCTCTCCTCACAGTATGCAGATCTCACAGCTGTGGCCTGTGCCTTAGAGATTATACCCAAAGTGACATGGATGCAATCATTTTTGCAGACTTCAATTGGGTATGCTAACTGAATTCTTTCCATTCTGGCAAAAATAATTTTACCTTATCCGATGTTACCCCTGTCAAATATAGGGAACTGTTTGTGTACATATACACCCTCACCCAAATGCTCACATACAAGCTGTTCATACAAAGGTTAAGGCTCTCTGTAAATCTGACCCTTACCATCAGTACAACGGAAACCAGACCTGCTTGCCAAAGCAGGAATGCTGGGAGGAGACATGGAAATGACTCACCCACAGGGTATAGTGGCTTTTGTAACATCTATAATTGCTGCTGCAAAGAAACCAGTACCAGAACTCCCACTGGATCTTTATGCTACTCAGAAAGCAGATGCAGAGATCAGAGATGTGGTCAAATTCCTGGACAAAGAAACAGAACAGGCACTGCCTGTAGGCAGTCCATACAAGAGACACTCAGACAATTTACACTTGTCTGGTGATCAAGGGACTCATCTGGTATCACAAACAGGATACAGGTGACAAGCTGTGGGTGGCACCACACTCACTGCAAACTGAATTTATTCATATGGTTCATGAACACTCCCACTGGTGGATACCAGGGGACTGACAACACCTCCAGAGACTCAAAACAGTCATCTGGTGGCCTGGTATGGCTAAAGACATGGAACACTATGTTAACAACTGCATAGTGTACACCCAGAACAATCTCATTCCTGCAAAGAAAATGCAAGATTGCTACCCCAAAGGCAAACCCATGGAATGCAATTCAAATTGATTTCATTGGCCCTCTTATTAATTCTAGTAAGAACAGCAAGTATGCCCTTGTTGTCACAGACTTGACACAGACACCATCCATACCAGGATAGTGGCAAAGCTTTCTTTGCCTATGTCAATAACAAGGCAGTTGATGTTGTGACAATGGACCAGTAAAGCAAGCTCTCATTTACTTACTGGGTAGAAGCATTTCCACTAAGAACAAAACTGCAAAGACCACTGCTAAAATCTGGTGGATCAGCTATTCTCCAGGTGGGGTTTACCCATCAAGGTAGACTCAGATCAGGGTTCCAGCTTTACAACCGAACTGATGCAACAAACATTCCAACTTCTTGAACTGATCAAAATTCCATCCCCTACCACCCTCAATCCTCAGGCCAGGTAGAAAGAGCAAACAGATGCATCAAACAGATGTTATCTAAATTCATTGATGATGGTCCCAATGATTGAGATTCCCTTTTCCACTACTCCTCATGGCAATTAGGGCCACCCTGCAGCCACTGCTCAGTGTGCCCCTTATGAGGTTATGACTGGTAGAGCTATGAGACTACCTGAACACGTGTTCGTTGATCTGCACACCCCACTGCAGATAGAGTATCCGAGACAAGTACGTAGAAAAGCTTCATGATGACATCATGAAAACACATTTGTTTGCTGCAAAGCAAATTGAAAACCCAACAGCAAGCAAAAGCCCACTTTGACAAACATGTTAAAGATGTCGACTGGCAAGTTGGAGATCAAGTCATGCTTCTCCAATACAGACAACCCTCTCACTCATTTGCCAGTAAATGGGAAGGTCCTTATCCTATTGTAAACAAGTTCAGCCCTGCTGTGTATCAGGTCAGAGTACAACAGCAAAAGCAGAAAAGTCTGCTGACAAGTGGTTCCATACTAACCAACTCAAACTGTATAAAGGTGACTAAACTTACTTTTCCTAACCCCATAGGGTGGAATAGTACTTTCAGTTAATTAACTCTTTCTGTTTCTTTCAGTTATCGGCAAGATGGCTATCTTGCATATCCTTCTCCTGTTGGGTGGATTTCTACCTCTAACTGTTTTGCTCCCCACTTCTGCCAAAACAACTGGATCTTCTGGCACAATTGCTTGGAAAATCTGACATGGGTGTTTAAACTGCAATTCCTAATAAAATGTTAAAGTTACTCAAGGAAAAGATGCTTTATTAGATGCTGTTGTTGTTGCTCCAGATAAATCCTCCTTACTATCCAATGGGATACTGATGCAATGGGCTACAAAATTCCTGTAGCATGCCTAGCCAAGGGCACATTCCATGGCTGTCCTAACACTGACATATCACAGAATGGTACACTCTCTATTAGACAAGCTTCCCAAGACACACTGGTCAATATAACCTTACTGCACTTATTGACCCTGCCTTCTGTGAGCAACTCCTTCATCAGTGGCATAGATTTTTGTTCTCAAAACTATGCTGCTTCTTCATCTTTCTATCTGTCTGTCGTTCCACCCAGCCAAGAAGAACTTCGCCTGCTCTCGCCTTGACGAGGAATCTCCTAGTGGTCTGACTGCCACGTCACTCCCAGGTTCCCTTATTAACAATGTACAATTTATGCATGTCCCAGTTATTTTCAATTTATCACATTGGAATATGGCTGAATTTGGTTTATGTCAAGATACTAATACTTCTAAGTTTCACAGTATGATGCTTACTGATATTGTTGCTGCATACCAAACACGCACTAATGATTCCATTGGTGGGCCCCACACCATGGATCATGTAGGTGTTTTAGACCTTCCTGTAAATACCACAAACCTAGAAAACACTCACCCAGCGAGATGCAGCCTCAGCTGGTGCTGCTGGTACTATCTCTGGTATTGCTGGAGTTGCGGCACTGTTACTGGCCTTTTGGTTCAGGAATGTCTTTTGGAATAGAGCTGATATTGCTTCCATTGAAGCACAGTTGCTAAAATTTCAACAAACACTTGGCAATGATGTTATGCCCCTATCTTGCAAGGTGTCAATACTCTAAGTGAAGAAGAAAGATATACCATATACAGTATGCAAGAAATTGCTCAAGGGCTCAAAGAAACAAGAAACAAACTTAATGATCTTATTTTTCAAAATAACCGTGAAGCGGACAGGCACTTTATAAGGCATGACATTTGATGTTCTGCTTATGGCTCTTATGTTATTTCTACTGTAAACTGTCTCTTCAGGGACTTGGAATCAGGCAAAATTCCAAATCTTATTCATGATCTCAGATTTGGTAAATGGTATTGCCCCCACTGTACAGGTACAGGTTATATCTCCACGTGTTTAAAAAATACTCTCAATATTTCCATGTCAACTGTCTGTGACATTGATTATGTTTCCAGGTTTCCAACCAAGCCCTTGCTACAAAACCCAGACATGTTCTATCAGGGAAAACGTTCATTACCTTTACAGTGTCACTTCCACATTTTTATCCAGCTACATCTGTCTTTGAGAAACTTGCAAACATACATTCTCTTGGACATCTTGAAATGAAATTTTTCGTGAAAGAACTGAACTTCTAGTTATGTTGATTTTTCATCCTGTGCTCCAAGCTTGGACTTCTCCTCACACAAACTGTTGTGGGAAGAAAGGATATTACTTCTTGTGCCACTGTGATGTCTTTGATGTTTTAAAACCCATATGTGGCTACTCTCGGAACATCTTGACTGGGCCTTGACTTTGGGTGACGATCTGCCGAGTAACCTTACTGATATTGATCCAGATGACAAAATCCCTCCTGCTGCATCTTCAGCATTTGATGCCAAACAGCACCATCTCGAAGCTATCTTGAAGAGATACATCGCTCACTCACCCGATTCACCAATTCTACGTTTCTTGTCCAGCCCACCTACAACGTTGGAGAGTTCCCAACCTCAGAGTCACTTAAACTGCCTAGGGCAGTATTGTATTGTTACAAATTATAAGACATTCTCCTATGGTCTACACACTTGCAATATTGATAAAACTAACTTTGTTTCACTCACAGCAGAAAACGGTTATTGGTCACACTGTTATCACGCCTGTTCCTTCCCTGAACTTGACGTTATAGATACTGATCCCCAGTATTGGCTTGCCTTTTCTCAATATTTGCCTATTTTTAACATGCAGATTGATCCCTTGACAATGACTTTGAGATCTCTTTTAACTAGAAATGATGATCATTTAATTTACATTAGTAACAATGTACAGCATCTAAAGCGAATAATATTCTCAATGATCTTATTCATGATGGTGATTTAAGCTTAGCTGTAGGTAATTACTGGGTTGAATTATCTTTTAAGGTTTTGTTATTATTCAAGCCTTTTTAATTGTTTTTCTGATTTTACATCTTTGCTGCCTGTGACGTACCCTCAAACAACATCATGAACAACTCAAGTTCCTTTACAAGGCTCACATCGGGCTTGTAAACCACTTTTAGCTCCATCCCTACATACCTACTTGGTATTGATGGCCCTTCTGAGGCATCAAGGGGGGAATGTTATCAATGGACCACCACCCTGATTGGGGCCCTATGTTGCAAACAATAATATTTAGGGCACAGGCACTTATCATAAGCATAAGTGTCAAGATTTGGGTTCTACTGTTCTATTATAATTGTTGATATTGATTACAATGCTTATGACTGTATTCTTGCTATATAATCAAAATACTTTATATATGCATTACAGTGCCATATATACAATTATATACTGTTATTACAAATATTCTACATGATTATTGTGTTTTACTGAAAATCATTATGTACTAATGTACTGAGAAAATACTGCTGTTTCTGAATACTTGTATAATTGCAATTATTTGTTATACAATGATGCCATTTTTAGGTTTAGTGCAAAGTAATTGTTAGGTAAGGGTCATCATGACCTAATTGCATACAAAGATTGTTTATTTTCTCTTATCAGTGTCTTTGCTACTTTGGTGCATTTTATTTATTTATTTATTTATTTAGTTTTTGTTAACTGGTAAGTGCGCTAGTCAGCAAGTGACTGTTTTCAGGCACGACCGGGAGGTACAATTACAACACACAAAAGGTACAGCCAGATTATTAAGACAATGAAGTACAAAAATGCAGAGAAATACATATGGCAATGTAACATACATTCTCAGGCTAGCAAGAATCGCATCATATTTGTTCATCCAATTATATATATATTTATTGCTAAGAAACCAGTAAAAGAGAGAGAACAATCAGAAATATAAAATTACTGTTTTAGCTTAGAATCCTCACAGAAGACCCTGATTCTACCACGGTGAGGAATAAGAAGGAAGACTGGTTTGTTAGTGGTAATTATATTTATTTTATCACTGCACGGTTGTAAGTCTGTTTTATATACCAGAAATAAATCATTATCAGACTCTGGAAACAACGTGTTTGTTGTTTCTCTACTTTGGCAATCCAGACAAGAACTGGAATAGGGTAGATTTATTACCCAGGATAACAATGGTGTGGCGCTAGCATGCAGGCTGATTGGGGAAAAGGACGCACCTACTGATCGTGTCTCACATTCGCCCAACAGTGACCGCACTCAAATGTGCACTACTGCAAGATGTTACGCGCAAGCACCCAACATGAAAAGGGCATATAGGGCTCTAAAAAGGGATGATAACTTATATAATACAAATAGATACAAATAACTGATGAAGCAAGCACTCTATCAGACTGGAAAAAGGAAGACTGAGTTTAAACTAACCCATACCAAGGATAGTGGCAAACCTTTCTTTGCCTATGTCAATAACAAGGCAGTTGACAGGCCCATTGGCCCATTAATTAATGGTAATGTTGTGACAATGGACCCAGTAAAGCTAGCTCACATTTGTGTATTTTTGTGCTGTTTATAAAAAGGAGATCAGTGTACTGACTTGGGGGATGTCTCACTTGCCTGGTACAACAGCCCCTGAGATTGGAATAATAAAAGATGAAATAATAAACAGTCTAAAACCTGTTAATACTTCTAAATTAGCAGGACCGGATGGACTCCATCCAAGACTCTTGAAGGAAATTAGCACATGGCTGGTTGATCCATTATATAAACTATTCAATATGTCCTTGGTTACTGGGAATATCCCCCAGGATAGGAGAAAGGCTCTGGTTGTGCATATTTATAAGAAGGGGATAAGGGGGAGGTGCGAATTATAGGCCCATAAGCCTGACCTCTATAGTGGGGAAGTTGCTGGAGACAATCAAAAATAAAATTTAGAATGAGATATGCATGAGTGGCACGAGGACAAAACACAACATTGCTTCAAACAACACACAGATTATACCTGACCAGCAATCTAGTGTTTTATGAGAAAGTAAGCAGGCTAACTGACAGTAAAAGTCCTGTCGATGTAATGTACCTTGATCTGAAAAAGCCTTTGATAAAGTTCCACACTCTAATCTTATTAAAAAATGTATACCATGGGAATAGACAAAACACTAGTAAAATGGGTATGTTCTTGGTTAACTGAGAGAACTCAGCAAGTATGCATCAGAGGCCACCTGTCTGGTACAGGGTTGGTGACGAGTGGTGTGTCTCAGGCTCAGTATTGGCCCCTGTATTGTTTACCCTATTCATTTCAGATATGACAGTAAATATAAAGAATTTTGTACTAAATTTGCCAATCATACTAAAATAGGAGCCAAAGTAGAGACCATGATGCAGGTATTCTCACTAGGAAAGGATCTGAAAGTGATTGAGGAATGGGCCAGCAAAAACGCTATGTCATTTAATTCAGACAAATGTGTTGTTATGCATTTTGGGGAAGGAAATAAGGGACATACCTACACATTAAATGGTATAAACGTACACAAGTGCCTGCAATGCGCATACACAGAGCGAGCTGGTGCTCTTAATCCAGAATAAAATCTAAAACACAGACCAAGGACTCAAGAAGCAGCCAAAATAACACATGCAGAGATTCAACGGCAGTGAAGCAATAAAGAACCACAGCACACTACTCCAGCGCTTCGTGCCTCTGGGACACTTCTTCAGAGGCCTGCCGTGAATCTCTGTGTGTATATTTTGGCTACTTCTTGAGTGCGTCTATATTGTGCTTTTGGACATTAAATGGTATGCAGCTAAAAATGGTGGAAAGTGAAAATGACCTCGGGGTTATCATTACCAATGATCTCAAATTCAGTAAGCAATGCAGCAAAGTTATCAAAAAGACAAATAGAATTATCAGATGTATTATTAAGGCATTTTCTAGTAGGAACAGTGCTTGTATTGTCCCTCTGTATAGATTGATTGTAAAACCACATCTGGATTACGCCATACCGTTGTGGAATACATATCTTAGGAAGGATATTAATGGACTTGAGAGTGCAGAGACGGGTGGTTAAATTAATTGACTGCCTGGGGAATTTGACTTATGATGATAGGTTAAGGGAACTGAGGATGTACCTTCTGGAACTCAGGCGTATCAGGGGATCTTCTCTAGATGTACAAAATCACTAGGGACAGTGAATTAATGAGTAATCTTGAATTCAAAATAAACAGTAGAGCTTTTGCACTTAGAAGCCATCATTATCAGCTGATGCTGACATATCCAAAAAGGAACCCAAGGATATTTTTTTACCCAGCTTAATAGTTCATGTATGGAATGGCCTCCTGAGCGGTTCCATGTCATAATAGCGATCACAAAACAGTGATCACTATTATGGCAGGCGCAGGAACGCTTAAAAGCTAATCGGTGATATACACATGCCTGCGAAGAGACATTCAGCAAGGAGTCTGAGTGTTTATGTAGGGCTCCTTCACCCCCGAGCCCCTACTTAAGGATTCTCAACCCAGGGGGGCATGTCGGGGAGAGGGCAACACTTTGGACTCCAAGAAAAAAAAAAAAAAAGATGCATCTGCGTCAGTGGCAAAATTTCACCTGCACCCAACACCTGCTGTACCACAACTAGCCACCCTCACCACCACACCACACAACTTACTTTGTTGCAGCAGGTACACTACTCCCTTACAACCCTCTTCCCTATCCCTCCCTCCACCTCATTATCCCTCCTTCTGGTCACCTTTCCTATGCTCACTTTCGTGTAGGGTCACTACACTTGCAGTGTAGCCCAGGAGAAAGTGCTGAATATGAGTCACCTTTGATGGTTGCTCATATTCAAGTCGCCATCCTCACTGGATACCCTCCCGAGAGACATAGCTGAGGCAAATACCTTCACTGGTTTTAAAAGCAAGCTGGATCAACACATCCAAACTGAATATGGGATTATCTGACTTGCTAGTGCAGGAGCTGGACACTATGGGCTAATGCCTTCTGTTCATCTTGTTACTCCAAGTATAGCTTCAGTGCACAGTTATGGAACCCAAACAAACAGAAGAAAGAAATAAGTCCTTAGCTGGGACTTGAACTCAGGCCACCCAGAATACCATTCTGGTTGCACTACCACCTGCACCACCAAGGCATCTGGAAACTGGGACATCCTGAGGTACTTTATTCTTTCTCTAGTGCACAGCCAGGTGCTGCATGGTATTCTGGGCAGCCTGAGTTCAAGTCCCAGCTAAGGCACTTATTTCTCTCATCTGTTTGGGTTCCATAAATATGCATATCACACCCTTGTGACTGAAAATGTAATTATCTGTGCAGCACCAGGTTGTGCATCAGAAAAGACTACAGTGCCTTGACACACCCCAGTTTCCAGTTGGCTTGGTGGCTCAGCTGGTAGCACAACAGGAGCAGTATTCTAGGCGGCCTGGGTTTAAGTCTTAGATAAGCACTTATTTCTTTCTCTTTTCTGTTTATTTGGGCTATATTTCTGGCACCTAGTCAGCCATGCCATTGTAAGTGTATGACATGCCACTGTAGGTGATAGGTTTCCTGCATTGGATCGACATGCTATGCTAAGTGCTGAATTTCTGGCAAAATGTCCCTCCACTTCCTTTCCTTTCCATTCACCTCAAGTTTGGCTGGTGCTTTAGGTATAATCTGCTCTATATGTAGAATATTTTCAAAAGGGTTTTTATGCAGTATAAGCATTAGATGATATGGAGTTTACCTCCAGTTATTGCTCGTTACAAATTGTTCAAACGGTAATTGTCCAATGTCATTCCTCTTTGATGTTTTAATTGTTTTAATTATATTTCTTTACTGTTCTTTTCACATCTGTTAAAAGTACCACATATTTTTGCAGAATTATTATGTTGGAAAATGATGGAATTTTATTGATTTAATTGAGTACTGCATATAATATGTGGGCTGTCTTCTCTGACAGTGCTGCCCTGTCGAAGCCATGGGTTTGAGGTGAAACACTGTTTTTTTTTTTGTCACAGCCATCTGGTTTGTCTCCAAGCTGAGAGGTGTATGTGCTTGTCTTTTTATTGTCTTGCACTTTGTTTTGAATAAACTATCTGTTTTACCTCGTGTTGGGTTCTTGGTGGTTTTGTGTTTCATGCATATTTTGGGATTTGGTTTGTCAGGTTTCTAGCGCCTGGACTGGCACACTACTGTAAGTTCATGGATGGCTGCTGCTGTAGTGCTGTATTTCTGGCACATACAGGACATGCCATTGTAAATACATGACATACCAGTGTTGGTGCTGGCACCTAGAAAATCATGCCATTGTAAGTGTATGACATGCTAACTATAGGTGCTGGGTTTCCAGCATTGGATTGACATGTCACTTTAGCTGCATGACGTGCCAATGTAGGTGTAATTTCTGGCACCTAGATAGCCATGCCTCTCTAAGTGCATGGCATGCATGGTAGGTGCTGGGTTTCCAGTACTTGACTGGCACGCCACTGTATATGTATATCATGCCACTCTAGGTGTGCTGTATTTCTGGTACCTACAGAGCCTTGGCACTATAAGTGCATGACAGGATGCTGTAAGTACCGGGTTCCAACACTAGACCAGCACACCTCAGTAAGTGTATGATATGGCACTGTAGGTGCTGGGTTTCAGCACCTGGATCAGTATGCCACTGTAAGTGTATGACATGCCAGTGTAGAACTGGGTTTCCCGCATGTGTTCTGGCATGTCACTATAAGTGCATGACATGTCGCTGTAGGTACTGGGTTTCTGGTACCTTGCCTGGCATGCTCTTGAAAGTGCCTGCATGCTGCTCTAGGTACCAGCATTCCAGCACCTAGACCAGCATCCTTTTTATTTTCATATTTGTAGTCTGACCCTCCTCCCAAAAGGGAGCTCAGCCTCACCCTCATACCGCCCCCCATGCCCAGGCTTGCGTCCCAAGGTGGGGCCACTGGGTGGGTGGGCCCTTCCCATGATCCGCAAAGGCGTGCTCCTGCTTACCTCAGGGTGGGGCCATGGGAGTGGGACCCCGAGTGGATACTGCTTACAGTGGGGTGGCGGGCAGTGATGAAACAGGGCATCATGCTTAGGGGTCTGAATGTTTGCAAGTGCGGCAGTACCTGGGGGCAGGGATATGCAATGTCGACCAGTATCCACCCTGCCCACCGCGGGTGATGGCGCTGGCACAAATGGATCCCCAGCCTCCACCAGAGGTCTGTGGTGTGCTGGACACTCTACCCCTTCCTGTGTAGAAGGAGAGTTGTTTCTAGGATGCTTAATCCTTCCTCCTGACCGGCAGACCAGCATGCTACTGTAAGTGTATGGAAATGCCAGTATAAATACCTGGATTCCAGCACCTGGGCTGGCATGCCACTGCAAATGTTCTGTATGCCATGCCAGAGTAGGTACCAGGTTTCCTGCACCTGTACTTGCATGCCACTGTAAGTGCATGACATGCTGCTGTAGGTGCTGGGTTTCTGGCATTTTAACTGGCATGCTGTTGAAAGTGCCTGGCATGCTACTGTAGGTAACAGGTTTCCAGCACCTAGAACAGCATGCTATTGTAAGTGTATGGCATGCCAGTGTAAATGCCTGGATTCCAGCACCTGGACTGGGATGCCACTGTAGTGTATGGCATGCCAGTATAGGGTGCCAGGTTTCCAGCACCTGTACTGGCATTCAACTAAGTACACGGCATGGCTCTGTAGGTGCCGGGTTTATGACACCTGGCCCAGCATGCCACTAAAAGTGCCTGGCATGCCACTGTAGGTACCCAGTTTCCAGCAACTGGATTAGCATGCCACTGTAAGTGCATGCCATGCCAGCATAAGTACTGGGTTTCCAGCACCTGTACTGGCATGTCACTGTAATGTACTGTATGACATGCCAGTATAGGTACTGGGTTTCCAGCACCTATACTCACGTGTCACTGTAAGTGTATGACATGCCACTGTAAGTACCGGGTTTACAGCACTAGACCAGCATGCCTCTGTAAGTGTATGACAAGGCACTGTAGGTGCCGTGGTTTCCAGCACCTGGACCAGCACGCCAACTAAAGTGTATGACATGCCAATGTAGGTGGTGGTTTTCCAGCACATGTACTGGTATGACACTGTAAGTGCGTGACATACTGTAAGTACTGGGTTTTCAGCACTAGATCAGCATGCCTCAATAAGTGTATGACATGTCAGTGTAGGTGCCGGTTTTCCAGTACATGTGCTGGTATGCCACTGTAAATGCCACGACATTTCGTTGTAGGTACTGGGCGTCTACATATTACTGGTATGCCACTGTAAGTGCATGACATGCCAGTGTAGGTTCCAGGTTTCCAGCATCTGGACCAGCATGTCACTGCAAGTGCATGACATGCCACTGTCGGTACTGTACTTGGAACACAGAAACACTCAAGAACAGCATTCCTGATAAAAGTCAATAAAGAAAACTATATGTCCTTGTTAGTTTAATTGTGGGGTGGGGAGGGATGCTGGACTTCTTTGAAGATTATTCATGATCCCACACAATGTGATGGTCACTGTTGATATCTCCAGACTTTTGTAGTACGTTTTCCCCAGTTTGAGTCTGTCTTCTACTTGTTTCTTACAGCTGAAATAAGAAAAGGAGAGTTCTTGTAATGTGACTTGGAACACTTTTTCATTAGTATTCTCTGTTGTTTTGAACATTTATTATTTAACATTGCTTTTCTTGTGACTACAATGAAGTATCATGCAGCAGACAGTGCTCCTGACCTTATGGGACAACAGGTGCACAAAACAGCTAAGAATACTGGTAAAATCCTGCTATGAGCCATATTAAAAGGAGTGCTGCATTTATTATTTCAAATGCGAAACAAGGTGCTAAAGCAGACTCTAGATTAGAAAAGAAGGGTATAATGCAAGTCAGGAGACAATGAGCAGGCAATCTAAAAATAATAAAAAGTAAGGGTCAAAATTTTCCACTCCTCACATGGGTTGACAGTATAGCCTAGAGGGTAATGTAATTCACAGTTAATGAGCTTGTTACATCCCGTGAGACCTGGGTTTGATTCCTGCTGTTGTTTAGTGGGCCTTACCTGATTACCAAGTAATAAACTAAAAATCAATGTACTGGTACTTTTAAAAATGTTTCTGGAAGAGAATTTCAAGTGACTACTAAATTGACAAGGCTCCTTCTTTATTGCAGGAGACAATTTTAACATGGTTATTAATGCCATGTTAGATTAAACTGCAAAAGAAGAGACAAACTGTGCACCATAATGACAAGCAATAAAGTTGTATACTTATAACATACTCATTTATTATGTTGATTGCATGCATGCGCAAGAAACATATTGTGGAAGCTTGCCAGAAGCAGGTTGTGGAGGCGCCGCACTGTTGTGGCTAATGCCCCCACAGCCTTTAAAGGCTTGGCCAGTTTTCTCCCCAATGGGGTGGCACGCTACTACCGGGACACTAGTTCAACCAGCATGCCACCACCTTGAAATGTTTCAGCCACTGCAATCAGGGGCCGCCTCATCATTACAGCGTCAAGCGGAACCGCTGCAATGAGGGAGTGACCCGTCATTGCTGGGTGGAATCGCAGATGTAATATTGTTTGGGAACATGGACGTGGCTTGCCACCGCGTTCACAAACAATATTCGCGGAGCTCCCCAGTGCTGGGAGGGGGTGCCCAATCCCCTTGGCAGCATGTGCCCCTCCCCACAGCAGCGTGTTTTTGCCAACAGGGCCCCAATCCCTGTCGGCTTCCATCTCCAGTGCTAGTTGACTTGCCAATGGGAGAGCCCACCCCATTGGCATTATGTCCCCTCCCAGTTTGATGTGCCGACAGGGTAGCCCACCCCGCCGGCATACCCCCAAAGAGCAGGCGTGAGAGTTGTGCCGAGGGGTGCCCAATCCCTCTGCTCTTGCGCCCCATCCCAGTTTGATGTGCCAATGGGGAAGCCTACTCCATCAGCATAAGTCCCCCAAAGAGAAGGCGTGACAGTTGTGCCGAGGGGGTGCCTAATCCCCTCAAGCTCTTGCGCCCCCACTTTTGTGCCAACGGGGTGCCCAATCCCCGTCAGCTACAGCTGGCCCCCAACAGTCAGTTGGCATGCTGGAAGCCACCCCAGCATGCTAAATGCCCTAAAAAAAAAAGTCCTGCAATGTCTTTTTTAACCTATAAAGTAAGAAAACGGTCCTCGGTCTCCCCTGCCCCTCCCACAACCTGTGCCCACCCACCGCGCACCCACCTCCCCTCACCCCATACTTACCTCCAGAGTCTGGCACGATGATCTTTGGTGGACCAGGAACACGTCTGCACTCTTCAAAGCCGATCCGAACTGAAGAAATGCCAGTAAGCTGTATAATGGGATAAATAGGGTTTTTCAACTTTGATGCATATCTCAGGCATTTTTGGAATTTTGGCGCCAAATTTTCAACATGGGTTTTGGGACCCCTCCTCATGAATTCAGCCACTGTCATGGTGTTATTTGATTCCAAATGGTGATTTCGTGGTCACTGCTGCAAAATCACTTTTGGGACCAAGTAATGAAACGACGGTGCCAGTATTCATGAGGTGGGCTCTCAAAAGTCTATGTTGCAAATTTGTGGGAAAAATCCAAGAAAGTACTGTTTTATGAGCATGCTGGCGCAGTTGTTATGCACGCTCATAACTTCCATGAATTTGCAATATTTTCACTCTAGATTTTCAACATTGCCATTTTTCTGCACCTCCTTATGAACAGTGTAGCTGTCATTTTCACATCCTGGATGAAATGTGTTTCGCAGTTCCAGCGCAGAATAACGCGATCACTGTGGAAAATCTGTGTTCAGGACAGATTATGAAAATGACAGTGACACTGTTCATTAGCAGAGGTCCTAAATGCCTTTGTTGAAAATTTGGTGACTAAAGTCCATAAAATGAGTGTGTGTTACAAGCGCATGCTGCACAGTTTCCACGCACGCCATACCTTCGCAACTTTGCAATATTTTCACTCCAGATTTTCAACATTGCCATTTTTCCACACCTCCTTATGAACAGTGCAGCTGTCATTTTCCATATCCTGTCCGAAATGTATTCAGAAGAGACAGGGCAGGTTGGAAGGGAGGAGGAGGCACTGTATGTGAAAAATGACAAAAGAGCCACAGAGATCCAGGAGGAACAAAATGGGGAGAGATACTGTGGGTTAAGCTGGAAAGGAAAATGGGGCCAGCCATCCACACAGGTGTGGTCTATGACCACCAGCCTAGGAGGAAGAAACAGATAGGGAGTTGATGCTAGCCATCCAAAGGATGGCAGACAAGGGTGAGGTGAACTGACTGGAGACTTCAATGTTCCAGATGTGGACTGGAGCATCCCAGCAGCAGCATCAACTAGGAGCAGATTAATCCTGGACTCCTTCAGGGTGCCTTACTCAAGCAACTGGTCATGGAACCAACTCAGCAGAAGGCAATAATGGACCTTGTGCTCACTAACAGGGACAGTGTGATGGGGGTAACAGTGGGGAGCACCTGGGGAACAGTGACCACCAGTCATTGTGGTTTGAAATCACAGAAAGAGCAGAACCAAACCACACAAAAACACGTATCCTGGATTTTAGGGGGCAGACCTTGGGAAAATGGGAGATACTTGAAAGAGGTGGGATACTGAAGCTTAATAAAGGGGAGGGAATGTGGGTGAGGGTGACAGTGAAAAGCAGGGATACTGAACGAATATTTCTGCTCAGTATTCACAAAGGAAGAGGAGGGGAGTTACCTAAACCAAACAAGAGAAACACTCTGAAGATGGGGGTCAATACCAGTCCATTTACAGAAGAAAGGTTCTGAAAGAACTAATAAAATTGAAGGTGGACAAAGCAATGGGGGCCTGATGGGATTCACCCAAGAATTCTAAAAGAACTAAGGGTAGAACTAGTGACACCGCTGACTACTCTCTTTAACAAATCATGGGAGGATGGGTGGTACCCGAGGACTGGAGGAGGGCAGATGTATTCCTCTTCACAAAGTGGGAGCAGGACAGAGCAGAAAACTACAGACCAGTTAGTTTGACCTCAGTGGTAGGAAAATGATGGAATCACTTCTGAAGGAAAGAATTGTTGAGTACCTAGAGGCCAGTGGGGCACAGGACCCAAGGCAGCATGGATTCACGATGGGAAGGTTGAGTAGATTTCTTTGACTGGGTGACCAAGTAGTGGACCAGGAGGGCTGTGGACATGGCCTACCTGGATTTTAGTAAGGCATTTGATGCAGTCCCACACAAAAGATTAATACACAAGATAGCCAGCCTTGGAGTGGGTCCCAAGGTGGTAGCCTGGGTAAAATTGGCTAGACAACAGGACGCAAAGGGTAGTAGTAAATGGAGTACACAGGAGGAAAGGAGGGTTACTAGCGGGGTACCGAGAGGGTTCAGTACTGTGACCGGTCCTTTTAATGTCTTTATAAGTGATATTGCAGAGGAACTGGAAGGAAAAGTATGTCTCTTTGCAGATGACACAAAGATCTGCAACAGGGTTGATACACAAGATGGAGTGGAAAGGATGAAAAGGGACTTGGCAAGGTTGGAGGAATGGTCAAATGTATGGCAGCTCAGATTCAATGCAAAGAAGTGCAAGGTAATGCACATGGGAAACAAAACCCAGGGGAAGCGACACAATGGGGGTGAGATACTGACAACAATAAAAATAGAAAGGGACCTGGGGGTAATTATATCAGATGACCTAAAGGTGGGCAAGCAATGTGAGAAGGCAGTAAGGAAGGCTGGGGATACTGGGATGCAAGGAAGAGGCATCAATAGTAGAAAACAGGAAGTTGTTATCCCTCTGTACAGACAGTTGGTGAGACCCCATCTGAGTACTGTGTGCAGTTCTGGAGACCCCATCTCTGCAAAGACATAGACAGAGTAGAGGCTGTCCAGAGGAGGCACTAAAATGGTGCAGGGTCTGCACCAGAAGACATACGAAGAAAGACTAAAGGAGCTTAATATGTATACCCTTGAGGAAAGAAGGGAGAGGGGACATGATAGAAATGTTCAAGTACCTCAAGGGAATTAACAAAGTCCAAGAGGGTAGCATCTTCCAGAAAAGAGATGCAAGAACAAGGGGCACAATTTGAAGATAGAGGGGGACGGCTCAGAGGTAATGTGAGGAAGTATTTTTCACTGAGAGGGTTGTGGATGATGGAACAGCCTCCTGAGGAGGTCATGGAGTCAAGAACAGTGGGGGACTTCAAGAATGCATGGGACAGGCATAAGGCAGTCCTAGGGGGGGGTAGGAGAAGTAAGCTGTTGGTTAACTAGGATCTGCAGCTTATCTGTTAGGTAGGAAAATGGGCAGACTAGGTGGGCTAAATGGTCCTTATCTGCCTTCAAATTTATGTTTCTATGTTTCTATGAGGCATTAAGGGAATGGGGCAGGAATCAGAGGTTGAGGAACAGTGGGCAGTATTTAAAATGGGGATTACAAGAGCAACAGAATTATGCATTAAGCAGGTTAGCAAGAGGAAAAGGAAGAGGAGACCATTATGGTTTTCCAAAGAGTAGCAATGGAAGTGAAAGCCAAAAAGATTGCATTCAGGCAACAACAAAAGACACAGGCAGAAGGGGATAGGGAGAAGTACCAGGAGAAGCAAAGGGAGGCAGGGAGGTCAGTAAGGGAAGCCAAAGCTCAGACAGAAGAACACATTGCAAAATCAGTGGGTAGAGGAGAAAAACTTTACAGGTACATAGAGAAAAAAATGGCAAAGGAAGGATAGTGAGACTGAAGGAGGAGGATGGGGCAGCGTGGAGGATGACAACAGTAAAGCGACATATTGAACAGGTATTTCTGCTCAGTCTTTACTGAGGAAGAGGAGGGTAATGGGTCTGAAGGAGTACAAGGGGTGAGAATGGGTGCAGAAATGGACACAAAGTCCCTTTACACGAGAAAGGGTACTGAAGGAACTGGAAGTAATAAGAGTTGATAAAGCAATGGGGCCAGATGGGGTGCATCCCAGGGTCCTTAAAGAACTAAGAAAGGTGGTGGCTAAACCTCTGGCTATCCTGTTTAGCCAATCACTGGAAACAGGGAGGTACCCAAAGACTGGAGGACAGCAGATGTAGTCCCTTATACAAAAGTGGGAGCAAAGAGGAAGCGGGAACTACAGACCAGTCAGCCTCACCTCGATAGTGAGGAGGGATCATGGAAGCACTACTGAAGGAGAGATTGGTGGAACATCTGGTTGTCAATGGACTACAGGACCCAAGGCAGCATGGTTTCACCAGGGAAGTCATGTCAGACCAACCTCGTTGAATTTTTTGACTGGGTGACTAGGGAGGTGGATCAGGGAGGGCAGTGGACATGGCCTATCTGGACTTCAGCAAGGCCTTTGACACTGTGCCACATAGAAGACTGTTACACAAACTGGGGAATATGGGTGTGGGCAGGACAGTAGTGTGGTGGGTAGGTAACTGGCTGGGTGGCAGAACCCAGAGGATGGTGGTAAATGGCTGTCACTCCACAGAGGGAAGAGTGACCAGTGGGGTACCACAGGGATCAGTGCTGGACTGTCTTCTATTCAACATCTTCATCAGTGACATTGCACAGGACCTAGAAGGCAGAATTTACTGTTCGCTGATGACACAAAGCTCTGTAACAGAGTAGACACACCAGAGGGTGTAGACAGAATGAGAAGGACCTGCAGAAACTTGAAGAATGGTCAGGGTTGGCAGTTGAAATTCATGCAAAGAAGAGCAAGATAATGCATATGGGGCACAAAAACCCTGCACAATATATCAGTTGGGGGGTGAGGCTATAGCATTCACTAAGCAGGAAAGGGATCTTGGGGTTATCATCTCTGATGACCTCAAGATAGGAAACAGTGTGACAAGGCAGCAGGTAAAGCAAATAGGATGCTGGGATGCATAGCAGGGGCATCACCAGCAGGAAAAAGGAGGTCATAATTCCACTATACAAGACACTAGTGAGGCCCCACCTGGAGTACAGTGAACAGTTCTGGAGACCTTACCCACATAAGGACATAGACAGGGTAGAGAAGGTTCAGAGGAGGTCAGCTAAGATGGTACATGGATTGCATCACAAGTCCTAAGAGGACAGGTTGAAGGAACTGAATATGTACTCCTGGAGGAGAGAGGGAGAGAGGGAATCACACTGACACTGTTCTTGAGCAGAGGTCCTAAAATGTCTGTTGAAAATTTTGTGATGAAACTCCATAAAAAACTGTGTTGCAGTGTGCGTCTGCAGTTTCCACACACCCTTAACTTCACGAATTAGTAATATTTTCATGCCAGATTTTAAACAGTGGCATTTTTCACACCCTCCTTATGAACAGTACAGCTGTCATTCTTTCACATCCTGGCCAAAATGCGCTTTCATGCTTCCGGAGCAGACTACTGCAGTTGCTGTCAGAAATCAGTGTTTGGGACAGATTAGGATCGAGCGAGTGAGAGGGGGAGTGACTGAGCTCAACTGAGTTGTACGAGACTGCTGTGGATTACTTGTGGGCAGGAAAACGCACCAATACAGGCTGGAGCCCAGTACAAAAGGCAAGCCTGCAGCACCGGAGACACAGAACAAGTGGGTTGGGGGTGAGTAAGCTCAATGGAGCTCTGTTGGGACTGCTGCAAATTTCTTTTGGGCAGAAAAGGCAGCAATGCATGCAGGGCCAAGTACAAAAGGGCAGCCTGAGCACTGGCAGAAACAGAATGAGCGAGTGAGAGCAGGGAGTGAGCAACCTCAACGGAGCTATGTCTGGACTGCTGCACATGTCTTTGTGGGCAGACAAAGTCAGCAACGCAGGCAGGAACCCAGTACAAAAGGGCAGCCTGCAGCAATGGGAGACACAGAATAAGCGAGTGAGAGAGGGGAGTGAGGAGGTCAACAGAGCTCTGTCGGGACTGCTACAGATTTCTTTGTGGACAGAAAAAGGTGCCAACAGAGGCAGGAGCCCAGTACAAAACAACAGCCTGCAGCACCAGGAGAAACAGAATGAGAAAGTGAGACAGGGGAAGTGAACGACCTCAACAGAGCTCTGTCCGGGACAGCTGCAATTTCTTTGTGGGCAGAAAGGTGCCGACGCAGGCAGGAGCCCAGTACAAAGGGCAGCCTGCAGCGCGGGAGAAACACAATGAGCAATTGAGAGAGGGGAGTGAGCGAGCTCAACGGAGCCCATCGTGACTGCTGCAGATTTCTTGGGCAGCAGAGATGTGGCAACTCAGGCAGGGCCCAGTACAAAAGGCCAGCCTGGTGCCGGCAGAAACGGAATGAGTGAGTGAAAGAGCAGGAGTGAGCAAGCTCAACGGACGGTGTCAGGACTGCTGCAGATTTCTTTGTGGCAGAAAAGCTGCCAACAGAGGCAGGAGCCCAGTACAAAAGGGCAGCCTGCAGCACCAGGAGAAACAGAATGAGCAAGTGAGAGAGGGAGTGAGCCACCTCAACGGAGCTCTGTCGGGACAGCTGCAGATTTCTTTGTGGGCAGAAAAGGTGCCAACTCAGGCAGGAGCCCAGTACAAACAGCAGCCTGCAGCACCGCAAAGAAACAGAATGAGCGAAGTGACAGAGGGTACTGAGTGAGCTCAACGGACCAATGCAATCAACATTTGGCATTGATAAATGCTTGTTTAAAGTGCTGCAAATTGCGGAGAACCAGATATAACCCAGCACTTCGACACACATAAAACATTTCTGAAGATAACTTTGAGAGACTACTAAATTGGTAAGATTGCTGCTTTATTGTAGGAGGTGATGTAACTGTGTTATGTACGCCATGTTAGATCGAAGACATCAAGCATCCTAATCAGTGTTAAGTAATAAAGTTTTGATTTGTTTTAGAGATGATCTTTGATTAAAAGCTATACGACAATTCTCAAACCCACAGGTAAGGTAGACACTTGGGGATCGTAGAAACGCTTTGTAGGCTGGATTATCTGCCTATATCAGCAAAGCTCGCCAAGGAGGATACTGATGCAGAAATATGTTCACTATGTAACTCATCTATTGTGAAAGGGTTATAAGATGGCCCTTTAATTTTGTGAAAGAAAAGGTTAATCTCCCAGCCTATCTTAAATGTAAAATGCTGTTCTATGTTGCTACTGTTTCCTGCCCTAGCAACAGGGTGTCACCTACATTAAAGCAACAGTATTTGTTAGCTGGCAAACGCAAACAAAAAATTAATCGTCCTATATTTTTCAGCAAAATATATTTCTGACATCCTTAGATTCATCTTCCATATATTTTTAATTTCCCCAGAAATTTTAAAACAGCTTTTATAGTTAATTTTATAATTCAAGAATCAAGTCATTAAAGATGGCTACCACTTGCAATTTTTAAAATTTCTCCCTTTGAGGTTACCTGTTGAAGGTACATACTGGATTAATACTGTGGATGTATTGGGGTGGTGCTATTAAATGTTTCTGATGACAGCACACTACTTCACCAAGAGGTTTAATTTTTTCTAATGGTGGCCTTGGCATGGAAGCAGAGCTGTTAAAAACTTCAAAATCCAATAGCTTAATTCAGGAATGAACAAAAATGAAAAGAACCAGCATTTGCCAATGCCGAATGTTTGCTTACTGGCATTGGCATTGGTAAGTAGAAGTTACAGAGCTGAATAATAGGAATGGCAGCGAAGTATTGAACTGAAGCCAACCCCACCACCACCTTGCAGAGAGTGACAGGCATTGGGTGTGCCTTTGGGTCGCCAGGCATAACGACATGCCATTTCACCATACCCTACCCTGCAGACACGACAAGTGTCACGGTGTGCCTTGGGGTCTTTGGGTCCTTATGCGCACCCCATTCCATCAGGAAATACAGTGAGATGGGTGCGGTATAGAGAATGGGGTGAAGTTTGGGCCTGAAGAGTCCGGGGCACACCTAATGCCTCTCACTGGCTGTAGGGTGTGGGTGGAGGTGGAATGGTATGAGCATGACAGGCAAGAATCCCAAGTCACACCCCTGATGTCTGTCATTCTCTCAGAGGTGAGGCGTTATGGTCGGAAACCCTAACGCCTCAGGCATTCATTGGTATTTTCACTCCAAATTTTCAACATGTTTTTTTGTGACTCTAACTGCGGAACAGTGGCAATATCAGTTTGTTAGCTGAAAACTGCTTTTGCACAGCGACTATGGCATTTGGCACCACAGGTGCAAAAACACATTCTGAACAGGATGTGAAAATGACAGTGGTACTGTTCATGGGGAGGTGTAAAATGTCAATGTTGAAAATCTGTTGTGAAAATCTTAAAAACTGGTGAAGTCACGAGCATGCGTAAAACTGCAACGCACACCCATAATGTAACTAGTTTGGGGATTTTTACAGCAGATTGTTAACATAGGCATTTTGGGACCTCCGATCATGAACAGTGTCAGTGTGATTTTCTTTATCGCTCCCGAACAATGATTTTGCCACAGCGACCCACGCATTTCTGTGCTGAAAGTGTGAAAACACATTTCAGCCATGTTGTAGAAAATGACAGCTGTACTGTTCATAAGGAGGTGTTGAAAAAATGCCACTGGTGAAAATCTGACTGAAAATATTACAAATTCATGAACCTACGAGGTTACATGGAAACCGCGCAATGCTCACTCGTAACACAATCATTTTATGGAGTTTTGTCACCAAATTTTCAACATAGCCATTTTAAGACCTCTGCTCATGACCAGTGTCACTGTGATTTTCTTAATCTGTCCCAAACATTGTTTTCGACACTGACTGTACCATTGATGCGCTACATGTGCGAAACACATTTTGGGCGAGATGTGAAGAATGGTAGCTGTACTGCTCATAAGGAAGTGCAGTAAAATGTTGAAAATCTGGTGTGCAAATAATACAAATTTGCAAACTTGCCAGCGTGCGTGGAGAACTGCGCAGCGTGCTCCTAAAACAGTCATTTTGGGAATTGTTTCACAAATTTTCAACATAGCCATTTCAACACCTCTGCTCATGACCAAGTGTCACTGTGATTTTCTTAACATGTCCCACATAACATTGATTTCAGCACACCGATCGCGCCATTGTGCACTTACATGGCAGAAACACGTTGTGGGCGAGATGTGAAAAATGACAACTGTACTGCTCATAAGGAGGTGTGGTAAAATAGCAATGTTTAAAATCTGGAGTGAAAATATTGAAAATTTGCGAACTTATGAGCGTCATTGGAACTCTGCAATGCGCTCAGTAAAACAGTCATTTTAGGAATTTTTTCACCACATTTTCAACATAGCCATTTTAAGACCTCTGCTCCTGAACAGTGTCACTGTGATTTTCTTAATTGTCCCGTACATTGATTCGCACAAATGTGCCATTGTACTACATGGGTGGAAACACATTTTGGGTGAGATATGAAAATGACAGCTATACTGCTCATAAGAAGGTTTGGTAAAATGGCAATGTTTAAAATCTGGAGTGAAAATATTGAAAATTGGTGAACTTCACAGTGATGTAAGAACTGCATAACCTACGCTAAATAAAACAGTCATTTTGGAATTTTTCCACCAAATTTTCAAAATAGAATTATTGAGAGCTCACCTTATGAACACTGGCAGTGTCATTTCGTTAATCATTCCAGAAAGGTGATTTCGCCAGTGGCTGTGAAGTCACCCTTTGGGAGAGTAATGCCATGACAGTGACAGTGTTCATGAGACGGGTCCCAAAAGCCCCATGTTGAAAATTTGGTGCAAAAATTCAAAAATGCCCGAGATATGCAGCAAAGTTGAAAAACCCTATCTATTACATTATACAGCTTACCAGCATTTCCTCAGTTCGTGGTCAGCTTTGAAGAGTGCAGACATGTTCCGTCCACGAAGATCCTATGTAATGGACTCCAGAGGGTGTGGGAGGCAGGGTGCGCAGTGGGTGGGTGCGTGTGGGGGCAGGGGAGACTGCGATGGACCATTTTAATTTACAGTTTTTTTATTACTAAGGCGATGCGGGACGTTTGCCACACTGGAGTGGGCTCACATCGTGGCAGCTGGAAAGGCTGTTTGGGGGGCTGGAGCCGGCGGGGATTGGGCACGCCCGTCGGCCACACAGGCTTGTGCCACGCTGGGGTGGGCTCCCAGCGTGGCAGCCTGTAAACTGTTTTGGGGGGCTGGAGCCGGCGAGGATTGGGCACCCCTTCGGCCCATCTGAGGCGTGTGCCGCTGGGGGTGGGCTCCTGTGCCGCGGTACCAGGAAAGCTTGTTTGGGGTGTGTGGAGCTGATGGGGCATTGGGCACCCTCACGGCTATACAGTATGTGTGCATGGGGAGGCGCCAGCACGCAATATGCGTCGTGCCTGTTGAGGGGAGCTCTGCTCACTGAAGCTGAGCTCTCCCTTTCAACTGTATGCCACTGCATTTTCAGCTATCATAGACAGCTGGAGCAGTGATTGGCGCACTGCAACCGTGCCTGCAAACACTGACTGAATTGGAAGAGGCTGATACACCTCTGGAAAACTCGGATGATGGCACTATGTTTCTTGCACATGTGTGCAAGCAAACATAAAAATGGGTGGTTGGATATTTTTAACAGAAAAAAATATTGCTAAAAAGCTACATGGTGACTAACAACTACTAGTGCTTTAAGTGCGGCCTGTGCCCATTGGCTCAGCACTTTCCTGGTGTTTCTTCCAGCCCAGTGAGAGCTTATAACAAGGCGCCCCAGTCTCTCCAAAAGAGTTCCAGAAGTTCTAAAGCATAATATTTCATGCATTGGAGCCCTGAGGTTTGGGCACCTAAGGATGCATTTCTTCATCTGTGACTGACAGAAAGGTGCTTGTGGGCTCAGGATGGTGGCAGTGTCCTGGGTCCAAAGTGGCACTTCTCACCCCAGCTGGTGCTGGTCCCATCTAAGGTTCACGATCGGGTATGGTGAGGACTTATTGGTGGCTCATCCTCAAGGACAGTCCTCTGACGGTTTTGCACTAAGGTCCCGTTCCAGCAATAGAAGTATTCCTAATGTTCCTGGTGGAGGAACCAAACTTAAACAGTCCAAACCTAAGAAACTTTGGGAAACCAGTACAGGAGCTGGCACTGTGACACCTGAATCCAACAGCAAAGGAGTACAATGTGACGAGGCAGGTAAGTCTCAATCCAGACTGCCTGGTGCTGCTACATTGATTGACCCTAAGAGCAGGGGTAAGGTGCAGTGGCCATTCTACCTCAAACATCTTTCATTCTCATGTCCAGGTACGATCAGTGGCCAAATATTACTAACATACTAACATACTAAAATGTCAGCAGAATAGGCCTAACGGTCTTCATCAGCTCGTTAGCCCCCACCCTGGGAGCTGACCTTGCTCCCCCCTCATGTTCTCTGGCTTCTCCTTCCCAGTTCCGGATATTCTCACTGCATTGGATTTTGCTTCCAGAACCCTTCTCCTGTACCTGTCCCTCCCTCTTGAACCCTCCGCCGTCTCTGCCACCACCAGCTCCCTAGGCAGTGCATTCCATGGCTCCACCACCCTCTCAGTAAAATAGCACCTCCTCCTTTCTCCCCTCCTCCTTCCTTCCAAGCATCCTGACTGCTCCTCCCTATTTACCTTCTTCATGTACCTGAAGACCTCTATCATGTCCCCCTGGTCCCTTCTCTCTTCCAATGTCTACATATTTAGCTCTTTGAGCCTCTCCTCATAGGTCCTATCCCCCAAGCCCCAAATCATTTGGTTGCCCTCCTCTGGACCCTCTCCAGGAGTTTACTGTCCCTCTTAAAGTGTGGTCTCCAAAACTGCACACAGTACTCAAGGTGCGGCTTCACCAAGCAGTTATACAGAGGGAGTATCACTTCCCTCCTTCTGGAGGTGATCCCCCTACTGATGCATCCCAGCATCCTGTTGGCCTTGGCTGCTGCCCTCCTACAAGTCTCTGAGATGTTCATCTTGACATCCACCACCACCCTCAGGTCCCTCTCAGCCATCAAGACTTGTAGCATTTCCGAAGAGTATACCCTCTATTCAGAAGGGTATACCCCTCTGTCTACTTGCATACATGGCACTGTAAAATGCTGGGCCTTTAAGGGCATGGGTACATCCTGTGGCCGGGCCCTCTTGTGGCTGTGTGGAGAGAAGTGTGGTCTGTGATGAATAGTAGATATGTTTACCTACTGTTGAGATGTGTACCCATGACTTCTGTCTTAGGATCTGTAAATACTGATGATGACTGGCCTTTGGTGGGGCTTTGGTCAGAGATCTTGCTGTGTAATCCCCATTTGCTGGTACAGTATGGTGCACTACGTCCTGTAAATTAATGTTGGTGTTTTGTAAGCAAGTTTCTGTCACAAGTGTGATGTCCTCTGTCGAGTTATTGCTGTGAAAATTTTGAGAAAGAGGAGTTTAAACTGACTAGAAGGCAAGCCAAATGATGAAGTTGCTGTTTAAAGTTAAATAAAATGTCATTCTTCTGAGTAGCCTTGCCTGGATCTGTGCAAAATGCAATGTGAATGAAATCCATTTTTGACCAACCAAAAGGGGCATTAATTGTCCCTGGTGCCGAGGGAAGAATGTGATAGAGTAGGCCTCACAGGCAAAAGAGTTACCCATTATTTACCAGAACAGAATGTGTCCTCCTGTTGGGGCTCAACGTAGTATGATCAGAGCCATTTCACCAGGGTGGAGCACAGACTTTTAGACATCACCTCACGGGTCACGCCACAGGCTGTAAAGCAGCCAGACCCAGAATGGCAGGCAGGGGTGGGTTCCTGGCAAGAAGTTCCATACTGCTCCCCAGACACAGGAGTAATTCCTGGGCTAAGGTCATCCACTCTTCTCCTAGGAAAATGGTAGAGGTGGCCAGTACATGAGGGGTTCTCCACATAGACATGGTGATGTGTCAATTTGCTCCGTCAATGTGCTGTGCATCAACTCATGCCTGGCTATTAGCTTCAGCATCAATTGATTCTGATTTGCACCCCTGGAGTTTATTTTATTACTTTTATATGGGGAATGAATTGTTGGGGAATGATTTATACAGAGGGCTGATTGATGCTGGAGCTAAGAGTATGGCGAGTTGTCACAGAGCACATTGACTGGAGCAAATTGACATGTAGCCCATGTACATGCAACAGACCATGTGCCCATATCCCAAACTTTTAAATTTCAGAATGGAAATAACTTTAGGAGGTGGAGATTTATTAACTCTTTGGTTAGTAACATTGCCTTTAAAAATCCATCTATCTACAGTGGAACCCTTGCATAATGGACACGTTTGTGCAAGCAGGTTTTGCCCACTATAAGAGTGTCTGCTGTATCCTAAAGTCTTAAAATATGAATCTCTTCTACCACAGCTCACACAGGCAGTTAAAGTCAGAAAGACCCACTCCACTGCCAACCAAGGGTATGGGAAGTGCAATTTGCAGCTGATTGGGAACTGAGCAGTAAACAAGGCAAAGGCAATTTTATTTATATGGCACCCAATCCCAGAGGATCTGGGCACCTTACAATAAATGGAATAAAATAAATAAAACAATTAAATAGAAACACTACAAATTTTAAGAGCAAGAGTCAGGCCAAAACTTAGGTTTAAGAAGGATCGTTTAAAAGCAGCCAGTGAAGGAGCACCTCCCACTTCCTGGGAAGGACATTCCAGAGAATAGGGGCCGCAACACCAAACATCCTATCACCCAAGGATTTTGGCCTAGAACAAGGAAGGGACAAAGTCTGCCTCCACTGAGCAGAGGATGTGAGTAAGAGTGTATGGAACTAGGAGGTCTTTCAGGTCACTCGTACCCAAGACTGTGCAGGGCCTTGAAAGTCAAAGCAAACCTTAGAAGCTGATGCACCATAGAACAGGCAGAGCATGGAGAACGGGCATAATATGCTCAATCTGTGAAGTCCCAGCTACCAGCTGTGCCCCACATTTTGAACTAGCTGCAGGTGGCGCATCAACCTCGTGGATAAGAAAAGGTACATAGTGTTACGGTAATCCAGCCCAGACGTGACTACAATGTGTACCAGTGTTGCCAGATCAGTCAGTTCAAGATAGGGCTTGATCCAGGTGATGTTAAGAAGTTGGTAAAACCACTGCAGACAATAGCTGACACCTGGTGCACCAGGGTCAACTGGGAGTCTGCAATGACCCCAGATTCTTCAGCCTATCAGCAGCGAAAGAGCAACGCCACCCATCAAGGGAAGGACAGCACTACTGCCAGTTGCCTCTGAACCTGACCATTACAGTTCCACCAGTAACACCACCATCTTCGAACGAGGTCATCCAATCTTGGATCTCACTAAGGTATTCTTTCAGTTTGGAAACAGCTGCATTATCATCAGTTGCACAAGGCACATACAGCTGGGTGTCATCGGCATAGCAATGAAATGCCAAGCCATAGCAGCTAATGATCTCACCCACTGGCATGGTAAATCCCATTTCTTTGCTATTTGCTACTTCTACTGTTGAGCAGCAACAAGCTATGTATGGTTCAAGAAGGCCATGGTAGTGATGTTGAGATGCTAAGAATGTTTTGAAATACAATGCATGGCTAAGAAAGATTATACAAAAGATCTGTGACCTTAAGATGTGCAGGTACAGACTGCATTTTCTTTCTGCTGTATGACAGAGCTTTTATTGATGCCTGTGTTTGACAGTCTAACAACATTAAAATTGTGACAATATGCTGTTCTATGTTGCTGACCCTGCCATAGCAATTATATTATGAAAATGGGATAATCAGAAGAATATCTGTTTTGTTAAGGAAATTGAAGACATAAGGTTGCTCAATTTGGCATAAAAACAATGTCTGTTGCCATACAGTATTAAATGTTATGTATGTGTAGTTAGTTACGCAGATACACTGATAAGGCTCTATGATGCTGGTTCGACAACCCTTTGTCAACCGGCATCTCAGAAATGGAATCATGTCGACTGCAAATTGTGGTTTACATGATTCCAGTGTGTCTCCTGGTCCATTTTTCTATCCGGGGCTTTGCCCTGAGCCCCTCCATGTGTGTGTGGGGGTCTGACCCCACTCCCCATCTACTGTATGGATTCTCAACTCCAGTCCGGAGTTGATTTGGGAATGGGGTGCAGACCAGAGACAGTGTGCCCTGTCTTGGGCACACCAACACAACAACCTGTTGGCAAAGTGTTGATTTTGCCAACAGGGATGTAGTAAGCTGTGTTGGTGTCGTCGTACGTGGGGCATAGCCACTGATAAATGCTTCAAGAGCATTTCTTGTCATTTGTAACAATTCTTAGCTGAGTTGTTGAGATTTTGAATTACTTTTTTGCTTGCCTCTTTGAGTGTTTACAGTGTTGTTACTGTACAATGTCCATGCATTATATTTCATGTTGTTTTGAATGCACTGTTTGCAAGTGATATGCAGAAGCATAGCACAGGGTGTGATTTTGGTTGGTTGGCAGTAAGTGTGAGCATATATATTAGCGTATCTTCACATGGCAAGCTGTATGGCGCATGTTAGGATGCTGGGGTGTAGATTGAAAAGAAGATAGAGCAGAAGGTATGAAAAACAGCTATGCATGCAACTGTGAATTTCTACTGTTTAGCCCACTATAAAGCATTTAAAAGTGCTACGGCAGAGTAATGCACCCTTTTCATAGTGTGAGACACATATGGTTTTACTGTTTCTTTTTTCTTGACAGTGTGTGGCGTTATGGAAAGAAAGAAGAAAATAATTGTTACATAAATATATCATTGAAAGACCTCCCACTTCCCTTTCCCAGACACATACCCACTGTATGTTAAGATTAACAGCATTAGTATCTTAATTGTGGATATTACATTCATAACAGTAAAACAGTCATAAATATTATGTGATCAATGACTGATCTTGTACAATTACAGTTTCTTCTGCTATTCTTCTAATCTGTACCTTTTTATAGCGTGTGGTGGAACATTGTCCTCGCTAGAAATTCCACCATACTGAAATGCTATTAAGCTACAGAGAAAACAATGAATGGAATGCTGTACTGACCATACGTGCAGAACAGCATTCTATTCATTATAGTGAAAAAAGCGAGCAGTGTTTTCAAAATCAAACTGTGGCACGGTACTATCATTGAAAACCCCAGAGAGGATGGCTGCAGCATTTATTTATTTTAACAAGAGCGCAATTCTTTATTCAGGATTAACCAGATATAATCTGAGTACTTACAAAAGGTTTATCCCTCCAGTTTGTTAGTTAAGTAAGCTAAGTGAGGCGTCCGGTTGCTGTGTCTTTTTTAATCCCTCTCACACAAGGGCAACAACCAATGGGAGTATCGCTGCTAACGTGAGAACGCTCAGTCCCTAGCAACCACACAACTTATAGAGGAACAAGCTGTAGCTCCTGAAGTACAAAATGGGAGACAGCAATTTATTTTAACATGAAAAAGAGTTTTGGATAGCATTAAATATTATTAAATTGATTAGAGGGCACCATACACTATATAAAATACAGAAAAACAACTGATGCAGAACCAGTGTGTTCTTCCACCTTGGGTATGATTCCCAGAGGATCTCTCGAGCTTTGCTCTCAGGTCACAGGAATCATACCTCCTGTGGCAGAATACACTGGTTCTGCATGGTTGCCCATCCAGTATTCTCTATGTTCAGACTGTGTGCCAGTGCCCCTCCCCTGCACAATCTGTTTATGCCCTTCTAGTACATCAAGTATCTTTGGTCTCTGTACATTTGGTGACTATGGCAAAATACTCACTTGTAGCCCTTCAAATAATGGTTCATCTTGTGCAAGAGTTTATCTGTCCCTTTGTAACATCACCTTTGTACCATCAAATTATGGTGTACTGTTCCTACTTACCATCTAAGGGTCTGTGTCTATAGAATGAGCTGTGTGAACAGCCTTCTTACTGTACAGACTCTAAAATATTTCAGCAAAGTGTGCTGAAGTGATTAGGTGAGTGTAATAATACAGTTGCAGGTTGACACCATTGACTATACAGGACCTTTCTGGAGGTATGATGCTGTGTGCCTGTGCTGAGGCTGTCATCACACTGCTGCATGATACAGCATAGCCTGATATTGCACTCCCTGGATGGTATTATGGCTTTGTTATCAACACAGAATAATTTGACTATATACTTCTTACCTTCTAGAACAGTCAGTGTTCTTGGACAAATAAGCGCAGTGATCTGTTGAAATAAAAGATAGAGGTTTAATGTACCACTTTGTAAAATACATAATGTTGTGGTTTTGGAGAAGAGATTTGCTCTGCTATGCAAACTTACTGCTTATTATTTCCAAATTAAAATTCTGTGATACTGGCCCGCTGTTCTCTTTGTTGCGAGCTATGCTTTTGATAACCTCTGTGCTTATTATGCATTCTAAATAGTATGGCGTTAGCCGCGGGCCCTCCCCTCCATCTCCGCACATACATGGACAACCCAGCAATTAACAACTGACACTCTTGTTATGCAATAGTGTAGTTGATGATACTGTTATATGTATTTGAGAATATATGCAATGTTTTTGGTGGTATCCTTATGTTTTGATATCAAGTCTGAGTGTGACATCTTCATTTATTTGTGTTTACTACTTGTGAGAAAGTTTATGTGGGCAGAACAAATCTGTTGAAATTTGACAATCTCTTACAGTGAATAAAGTTATATTGATTTAATAGAACTACGTTTTCTACTATATCGTGCTATCTTAGTAGAGTGCCTTGTCTATTGATAAAGTAGCTGTTAAAAAGTAAGCTGTTATCGGTTACAAATATTCATATAATGTATGGAGCCATTATTGTAAACTGAAATCAAGCAGCTTACAATCTTGTTATGCCATTGTCATGACATCACTCTGTTGTTAACCCTTCTTGAGTATGTCATTTCAATGGTATAATATAGAGGATAATGTATGGTCCTCTATCGTTAACGGTCAGTTAACAGTCGAGAGGTTGCCAGGGTGACCATATAAACCTCGAGGAGCGGACTCGAGAGGTTTACGCCGCCATGGCAACCTCGAGACGGTTAAAATTGACCGTTGCCGAGCAGAGGGACTATACATTTATTTTTATAGTGTATGGTCCCACTATCAAAAAAAAAAAAGGGCTTACGTTTTTAAAAGTCACGCGCGGCCCTTCAGTCCTTCCCGTCGGTTCCCTTCAGTCGGTTTCCGTGTCGAAAAAAGCGTGCACATGCGCCAGACCACTCGCTGTTGTTAACCTATTGATGACGAGGATCGAGCAGGTTAACAAATATTACCCGCCATCGAGAGTTAACAACCTTAGGGAAATGATGATTTCCTAAGGTTAACAGCGTTCTAACATACATTATAAAATGGTATGCTCATAACAATTAGTGTTCTAACCAAACGGAATGCTCACAGCAATCAATGTTCTAAAAGTTATTCAGTAAAGTTAAACAATTCAATCTGTGATTACACAATCTTGGTAGCCCATACAACATTAAATATGATGTATGGTCTTTGGTTAACAATCACGCTGAAAAACTTCTTGAGGTTGCCATGATATCTGAAAACGTCTTGAGCTGTGATCTCAAGTTTAGAATGATGCCATGGCAGCATCTTGAAGTGTTAACAGTGTGGTTATTAAGCAAAGACCATACATTATCCTCTATAGTGTATGGTTCAGTGTTGTTAGCGATGAAAATATATCCTTTTTCAAAAGTTGTCATGCTGCACTACCTACACTTACAAGTTTGTAATGGTACAGTAGTATGTAACTGGTATACTGTAACAACTTTGAACCTAAGCTACAGCCCTCTGATTCTTGGAGAATGGTTAAGACACTGAGATATGGTGCAGGAGGCAAGTCTTGGCAAGAAATAAAAATTTGAAAACAAATAAACATACTTCACCATAAGAACTTACCATACACTATGAAACATAATGTGTGATTGATGAAATATGACAGGGATATTTGTAATCTCTTAAGGTTTCTATGGTAATAAGACCTGTTGGCTTATGCTTTTGAGGTGTCTAGCTAACATGGAAACCTCTTGAGTGGAAAATATTCCTTTTGTATATGGCGATCATATAGTATCTTCAGTGTGGCTGTGGAATATTCAAACATGATACAAGGTTATGCTGGTGCTGAACAACATCATGGAATGAGCAAAAATAGTCTTCCTACAGCCAGAGCTATGTATTGTGTGTACCCTGCAACCATTTCTTTTTACTACCACAGATTTTGGTGTCACATTCACAATGTATTTGAAACTTTGACTGTGTTGTGAAAAAAACACTACACTGTATAGAAAAAAGAGGCAATTAATTATTTTTGTTAACCTGTCGATCACATAGTAGTCAGACATGATAAATTAAAATATCGTTCCTTAAAATTTACATTTCAGTTAGAGTGAAAAATTCACATTATGACTTTATCTGTTTATCTGAGAAATGTGTACTGTTTTTCTAATTGTGATATGCTTAAGTCTGTGCCTGTAGAGAAGGCCTATAGTTGTGTGTGTGCACAGTATGTTGGGAGAAGAATATTCTGACTGGTTAGCTGTTATCTGTTAATTTGTAAAAAGAGTGTATAATGTTTGCAGGTAGTGTGAACTGTGGTAGCGAATTGTGCAAAACATGTGTTTGGCTGTTGTGACCTCTCTCGCTAGTGAGGGTGAGATTTCACTTGTTGAAGTATGTAGTTATGTTCTGTGCATGACTATTGTTTTTTTTATTTAGTTGTTTAACCAGGTATAGCACACTAAGCTGAAAGCTTTTACAGGAGCAACCTGGGAGCACAAGGAGGTTAAGTGACTTGTTCAGAGTCACACAGTATGCAAGTGGAAGCTGTGGGATTCAAACCCAGGTCTGGTCTGCTGGATGTCACCAAATTTGCAGCTCAGAGCCTTAGACCACTACGCTATACTGCCTCAATTTTGCCTGTTTTGAATGTCACTGGTTATTGCCACATGGCGTTGGTGGTGGTGGGGACTGTTGTGTGTACTGAGTGCACAACAGCATGGGGTTGTTGTACCTACTGAGTTTTCTAGCAGTTAATACTGTGCGTTACTAGATGTCATGGACTGATTTTCATCACCTATTCCCCCTTCAGATCTTATGCAGAGATATTAACTGATGAGCTATGTGTTGAGTTGTGTGAATGAGTGGTTGATCTAACAGAAAATCTGGGGTTATGCTAAGATAGTGATGTATGGTTTGATATAATGGTACTTCATTTGCTCAATTGGAGCTTGGCAGAACCTGCAGCAGTTCTGGATGGAGCCAGGTGGGGCTGTGCTGTTGTTGGTGTTTGGTCCTCGGCCACTGTTGGAACAGATGGTTCAGCCACAGAGGTTCAAGCACCATACGTCTTCTTCACCCTCTGTGGCCTGTTGGTCTCCCCAACAGTGCCCTCTATCTGATCTTCCTCCGTGGAAAACAGTAGATGATATTTATTTGTTGAATTGCATAATCTGTAACACTTTTGTTGTTGTTTCAAGCTTTACATTGTACAGGTGCTTATGGCTCATAAGGTGCAAGATGTTGTTTGGCTAAAAAGTTTGATAAACCAGAGTGATGTTGCTGTGTGTTACAGTCTAGTGTATCCCCCCTCCCCCGACTGATAGGGTGATTGTGGTCCACACAGGACACCTAGCTCATACCACTCGCCTCCTCAACCTCCCACCATTTTTGCTGGCAGTAGACCCACCCACAGACCTCTGCGGTTGTCCAGCAAATGACAACTTACAGTATGTGCTGCAAGTGCATTGGTTCACACTATGGAGCAATATGTTTGCTATACATACTGTAATAGTTATACACAACCTTCTGTATGAAGTCATTCATTGAGAAAGTTGTGGATGACTATCACACTATGTAGTGCAAGCCCATTGGTTTACCAGTGTGAAACAACGTCCCTCTCCAAAGCACTTGAGCGAATAGTGGCAGACTAACTCTCTGATTACCTGGACAAATACAATCTACTCTGTAATCAACAGCACGGCTTTAGGAAAGGACATAGGACAACAACAGCCTACTTGATTTCTCTGGAGAAGTCCACTCAGTCCTGGACAAGGGTGCCAAACAGGTGCAGTCTTTGATCGATCTTACAAAAGCTTTCGACACAGTCCATCATGGCCTACTTACCTCCCTACTTTCTAGCCTAGGCCTGGCGAAGGTCCTTGTCTTAGGTAAAAGTTACCTGTGCAATTGGTCACAGGCTGTAAAAATCTCTAATGAACTCTCCGACTTCAAACCAGTTCTCTCGGGTGTACCACAGGGATCAATTCTTGGACCACTCCTCTTTAGCCTGTTCCTTAACTCCCTCCCAGATATCTGCCAGGAGAAAATAATCTTATACGCTGATGATGCTGTAATTCTCTCTTCCACAAGGATCCAAACTCCCTATGAAAAAGCCTGCAACTTGCTTTCTTTGAGTGTTGAAAGGTGGTTCCTGGATAGTAAACTTGTGCTAAACCACAATAAAACAAAAGCCATGCTCTTCTCCAATCACCAAAACAAAAATAGGCATACTCCACTCACCATACAAACCTCTCGGGAATTACACTGGACCAAGTAAATACTTTCAAATACCTTGGCATCACTTTTGACCAAGGGCTCACCTTGCAACCCACATTGACAACACTGTGAAAACAGTGAACCAGCATATGGAATACTATTCGTAACCGTCAATTTCTAAATCAAGCGGCATTGAGAATAGCTATACAGAGTTCCATAATCTCAATCATTGACTATGGCCTTATTATTTATGGCTCCAGCTACCTCCCTGCTCTAAGGCGTATCTCAATCACTCTAAATAAGGCCTGCCGGCTCCTCACGGGGGAGCTCAAAGACTGACTCACACACATGTGATCTGTACTATAGAATCAGGCTGGTTGAACCTATCAAATCATCTTATTTATCTCACCTGCACAATAGCAAAAATCTATCTTGGGACTGACTCCATTATGTATTCAAAACCTACTCTGACTGAATCCTGGCTCACAACCCTCCACCAGATCTGAACGGCCAACCTTTCCTGGTTCCGAGATGTCGGACTGCACAGGGACAAAGATCTTTCGTCATACAGGGCCCCGACATGGTTCAATGCGCTTAGTCCACCTACTCTATCCTCAACCTTGCTTGAAGCTTTCCAAATCCATGCTCTATGCCCATCTCACCACCACTAGCAACTGTGATTAGAGCTAGATAAAGACTACTGCTCCTCATGTCCATCCTCACATCTGAGGCCTCTTCTCCCCTGACTAATGAACCCTCTGGTACCTCTACTACTTCCTGTCTCCCACCCAAACTCACTCCCCCTTTTTTCCTGTCCCCTCTCTCCACTCTCCGCCACCACCTTTCCCTCCTCTCTAGCCTCCTTTGGCGCCTAATGATCACCCTCTCCCTGGAAGTTTCCTTAACCCCTAAAATTGTCTACTCGCTTGAACCTGTTATAGCTTGTTTTTCTATGAAACTTAAAACGTTACTGCCTTAAACTGTTAATAGCAAATTTATGATGTAACTTTCCTGTCTGGTTTTACCTGTAATGTGTATCGTGCTTTGTTAAATGTTCTTTGTGACGTGGAACCTTTGTAAAGAGCCCTGGCCCAAGGTATTAATTCCTAGACTAATAAACTAAAACTAAACTGTATGTTGTCATTCAGTGGGCACACATGGAGGACTGCGGTTGTGTTTGCTGCTCCTCAATAAGTGCCACTAGACTACAATGAATGGATAAAACTGTCTTTCACATTGCACTAAGAGAGGAACACTTGCTGTGCTGGGTGCTTAGCGCATTTGCTGGTGAACACTGCACAACTCATTCATACGATGAGTACAAAAAGCTACAGCTGTACAAACCAGGTGCAAATGATAGCCACAGACAAATTGACTGCTGTATTGCATGCTACAATACAGCAGCCACCAGCTATGACTGGCAGCCCCCATGGCTTGAAAACTGTCCATAAGCAGCCACTGTGTGCCCTGGTAGTCTAGTGAATGTACTCCGTTTGGTGCTTTGACCCCATAAAAAACAGTTTTGTGCATCTCTTGTAGTCTAGTGTATCCCTGCTACCTGACTGATGATGTGATTGTGGCCAAATAAGTAGCGTGCCTCTTCCTGATAGTGTTGTGGCACCTTACCCTCCCCGAGCAACACACAGGACATCTAGCCCATACCACTCCCCTCCTGCAGTCATTCCAAGCAGTGAAACTCACCTACAGATCTCCGCAGCTGTCTGACAAATGACAACTTACAGTATGTGCTGTGAGTACAGTGGTAAACACTGTGGACCAATATGTTTGCAATGCATTCTGTAATTGTCATACACAACTTTCTGTATAGAAGTCATTCATTGAGAAAGTTGTGAATGACTAATTACAGTATGTGGTACAAGGCCATTCATCCCCAGTGTGAAAATGCAGTAGCAGCAGCTACTGTATGCTGTTATTCAGCGGGCACATGTGGAGATGTATGGTTGTGTTTGTTGCTCTTCAATGACTGGGAGGTGAGCTGGGTGTCCCGTGTGGGTGTGTGGGGTAGGGGCCACTAGACTACAAGGGATGGATAAAACTGTCATTCACATGCACTAAGAGGAACACATGCTGTGCTTGATGCTTGGTGCATTTTGCTGGTGAGCACTACACAACTCATGCATACATGGACACAATGTTATGACTGTACAAAACAGAGTAAATGGTAGCCACAGACAGGTGGGCTGCTGTATTGCATGCTACAACACAGCAGCCACCAGTCATGGCTGGCAGCCACCCCCCGCCTTGAAAACTGTACATAAGCAGCCACTGTGTGCCCTGGTAGTCTAGTGAATGTACTGCTGTTTGGTGCCTTGACGTAGTAAAAACAGTTTCATGCATCTTTGTAGTCTAGTGTATCCCAGCTACCCAACTGATAACATGATTGTGGCCAAATAAGTGACGTGCCTCTTCCTGATAGTGTTGTGGCACCCATATCCTCCCCACCCGAGCAACCACACAGGACATCTAGCTCATACCACTCCCTTCCCACCTCCTGCAGTCATTCTGGTAGTGAAACCCACCCACAGATCTCCGCAGCTGTCTGACAAATGACAACTTACAGTATGTTCTGTGAGTGCAGTGGTCCACACTGTGGACCAATACGTTTGCTATGCATACTGTAATTGTCATACACAATTTTCTGTATGAAGTCATTCATTGAGAAAGTTGTGAATGACTATTACAGCATGTACTGCAAGCCCTGTCAAGTACACAGTAGCAGCAGATACTGTACCTTGTCATTTGGTGGCAGCCATGGAGGTGTGTGGTTGGGTTTGCTGCTTCTGATGACTAGAGATGGGGGGAGTGGTGTGAGCTGGGTGTGATATGTGTGTGGGGGGCTGGGTGCCACTAGACTACAATGGATGGATGGATAAAACTGTCTGTCACATGCACTGAGAGGACCACATGCTGTCCTGGGTGCTCACGATTTCGTGATGAACACTGCACAACTGATGTATATATGGACACAATGCGTACAACTGTACAAAACAGGCATAAATGGTAGCTACAGACAGGTGGGCTGCTGCAATGGATGTCACAATGCAGCTGCTGTTAGTTATAAACCCCACACCCCTTGAAAACTGTCCAGAATCACCCACAGTGTGTCCTGGTAGTCTAGTGAGCCTACTCCCTGTGGTGCTTTGAACCCCGTGAAAACAATTTCATGCATGCCTGATAGTCTAGTGGTTCCTCCTTCCCACTGATTATGTGATTGTGGCCATATAAGTGATGTGTCCATTCTGATAGTATGGTGGCACCCTGCACCCGCCCCCATTTTCCAACACCCACAGAGGACACTCAGCTCATACCACTCTTCCCCTACTCCTGCAGTTATTGGCAGACAGTGAACACACCAGATGTCTTTTGGCTGTCTGACAAATGACAACTTACAGTATCTACTGCAACTGCATTGATTCACACATGTGGAGCATTACGCCTATACATACATATGTCTTCACATGCACTAAGAGGAACACATGCTGTGCCGGGTACTTGATGCATTTTGCAGGTGAACACTGCACAACTCACGGATACATGGGTATACAGTTATAACTGTACAAAGCAGGTGTAAATGGAGTCACAGACAAGTGGGCTGCTGCATTGCATGCTACAACACAGCAGACACCAGTCATGGGTGGCAGCCCTCCTCACCTCCTACCCCGTTGAAAACTGTCCATGAGCAGCCACAGTGTGCCCTGGTAGTCTAGTGACCCTACTCCTTGCCTGGTGCCTTGATCACCATAAACAACACTTACATGCATCTCTGGTGGTCTAGTGCTCCCCTCCTCAACTGATAAAGTGATTGTGGCCAAATAAGTGACATACCAGTTCCTGATAGTGTGGTGGAACCCTCCCTCCCTCCCTCCTCCTCCTCCCTCCTCTGAAGAACCCACACACACCTAACTGATACCACTCCTCTCCCACCCTCCTGCAGTCATTGCAGGGCAGTGGAGCACACCATGAGACCTTCCACAGCTGCCTGACAATGACAACTTATAGTATGTGCTGCAAGTGATTGTTGCACACTGTGGACCAATATGCTTGCTATGCATATTGTAATTGTCATACACAACTTTCTGTATAAAGTCCTTATTGAGAAAGTTGTGAATGACTATTATAGTATATAGCGCGCCTGTTAGTACCCAGTGTGGAAGAATGCAGTAGCAGCAGATACTGTATGCTGTCATCTGGTGGGCAGCTATGGAGGTGTGTGGTTGGATTCACTGCCCTCAGTGACTTGGGGGTGGGGGAGGGGTGTGAGCTGGGTGTCCTGAGTGGGGGCACTGAAAGTATTAAATGCTGTGGTGGGTGCTTGATGCATCTCGGTGGTCAGCTGCACATCTAATGCAAATAGGGTCATAATGACATACAAATGGCCTCATTTGCATCTTGTGTGATAATGGTCCTAGTTGCACATGTTGTTCTAAATATCAGAAATTTGCACCGTAGTAATTTGGATGATGCTGCGTGTTTCCCATTCTATGTATTCAGAACTGTTAGGAGATGCACCGACACACTGTGTTTGCAAAGCCTGCATTTCTTAATATATCCAGTAGGATGTGCCGTGGTATATCTCTTCTGAATATGTTGATTTTGTGCTCCAGCACAACTCAGTTGTCTTGGATAAACAATTATTGCCCTGGCCAGGTGCAAGCCTAAATATCTAGTCGTATATCTACAACTGTGACTATGGATCGTGTGTGACTTTTACTTACTAGCAGAGTTGACCACTAGGAGTTGGCTGACTGGGAACCTCCCACTCCTGACCCTCAGGAACTGGTACGAGGTGGAGTCTGTGCAACCACACACCAAGAATAATACCACATTATTACATCACTTTACTGCCTCCTCCCTACCCCTCAACCATACCTGTGGAAGGAATGGGTTAATACTGTAACAACAACAATAACAACACCACAGTACTTTAAATACTACACACTAAAGTACTAATGAGGAACTCTGATTCCGATGAGCACCTCTTCCTCTTCTTGTCTTCTCTTCTATCTCTCCAGGACCACCCGCAAGAAAAGAAAGACAACACACTCCTAATCTGCATACACAGTCTACCTAAACCCCTACCATCAAAACACTGAAGAATCCCCAAAATATTTTTTTAGAAAAGGTAGAAAAACAGTATATACACTAGAAAACGGTAGAAAACAATGACTTTATTTACAATACACATTTGGGGGATGGTGCCCTAAAAGTCCCAACTAGTGACCACAGTGCCCGAAGGCTAGTCCATTAAAGAGTCTCTCCTGGGCCGGAGCCCAGTAAAGCACAGTTCTAACAGGCAAAAGTCGAGAAGGAGAGTCTTTGAGGACAGTTCACACATTTGGAGTCTGCAAGTGTAGGTGTGTACTGCAATGTCATAAAGATAGAAAAGTTTGGACTTACCAGCCCCTTGTAGAATGGAAAATTCTGAACCGATCTGCACCTCTGACGAAGACTCTCCCTGGCAGCATTTCTTCCAATACAGTTGGGCAGACATCTTCCGGGAACTACAGGAGGGCACATCTGGGAACTGCTGGGCTGATATCATCTCTGGAGATGGAACCTTAGAAAAGGAACAAAGAAAACAGCTGGTCCGACTGTATCCAATTACCAGGCGATGGCTCAGGATACAGCTGGACTGGTGTCCTCTCTGGATCTGAAGTCATCTGGTGGGCCAGTCGATGGATTCTGGAAGGCCAGTTTACTGTAGAACTGATGAATGTGGGGCACCTGAGTCCTGGATGTCCATACTGGCAGATCAATAAAGGCACTTAACAGGCTGGTTGGCAGTATTGACTACCACTGCTCGGCTTTCCATTTAGTAGGCACGGGCACATTTGCTGGGAGGTCCTGCACTGAGGCCAATAGTACCGGGGTCAGGAGCTTGAATTATTACCCCGCCTGGGCACACATAATTCACACAGTGGGAGATTTCACGTCCCTGTCCATCCACTATTGCACTCTGTCCATAAACAGTGTCCCGCCTCTCTTCCACTGGGTATATTTCTCATGAAACAGTCTGTTCCTGACATGCTTGCTTGCCAGGATGCACACCTTTCATTGCTTCAGCCCAGATCCAGGATTTCCTGCTGTTCTCAATCTTCTCCCAGACTTTCCGAGGAAAGGTAGAAAGGTCATACAGATCTCATTTGCCTTTCTATGAACCAGTCTCCTCTTTACTAGCTTTGGTCAACCTGAGACCGCTGGCCTGGCTTAGGGGTGGCCAGTCCTGGTTCTGCCAGCTACGCATCACCAAATTAAAACGGATCCCTGACTTCTTCTCCTGCATAGCCAGGGCAGTGGCATCACCACTCTTCCATGCATTCCTCCGAGGCAAGATCTTGAGGCTGTGTACCGTTCCTTTTAACAAGGCCACGTGGGTTTCCCTCATCTTCCTCTTCACTGAGGATCTGAACCCAGGAGTGAGCAGTCATCTCACTCCGAGACTATCCACTCATCACTATGCACGGAGGTTGACACCTCCCACTCAAGAGGCCTCGCATCTCATCTTCTCCTAAGAGACTTGGGCTAGGCCCCCCAGGGGTCTACTGATGCTTTATTCGACTTTCCTTCTGGGATCCAGCAACTTCAACTTCTGGTTCCGTCTCTAACTCTGCACCCTCTAGCTTTGTGCCACACTCCCCTGAGGGCCTTCCTCCACAGGCTCTGCCTGGTGCTGTGTGCTGCCAATTGCAGATTCCTGAACCTTTGTCCATGTGGGAGCCAAACGAATTTGAGGCACTTTATACAAGCCATATTTTTCTAGGCATTCAGCACAGTGAGGAATCATGAAGACGTCCCTTCCAGCTCTCAAGCATATTTGACACATGCACTGGAAAACCAGGAACTCACATGAGGAGGCAGTTGTCCTCCATAGCACCACTTTTCAATATTCCTCAGTCTATTTACTTCTGCTGTTACTGCAACCCCAGCATGATCCAGATAGCGAGCTGGTCCTGAGGCCATAACTGCAGAAAAACAAACAAAAGCTCACTGTAACTGAAAGTCCCACTTTACTGAACACTCTCTTTAGTTTAAAATGGCTTCTCTGCTGCTGTTTACTTTACTACCCCACCCTGTAACGGTGGTGGCAGCACTCCTGTGCATCAACATTCAGGAACTGGGTCAAGCCACTGAGCATCCGAGCACACACACTACTGAAAACTTTTGCTCAAACTTCACAAACTTGCACTGTTCTTGTTCTAAACACATTTACATGATTTTCCACGGACTTTTCACATGCTGGAGACATTTCTTTAACTCACAGTCCCTTAAAGCTTCAGGTTTTAAGCACAGGATTGCCTGTAAAACTAGTGCTGCACATTTGGCTACAACTCACAGTCTCCTCTGGCTTTAAACTTTAAACTGAGGCTGAACTCATTACTATGCACACAGTCAATGGCTTAACAGACTTGCATTTGCTGGCAGGACTTGACACAGTCGTTACTTGCAAAGCGACTACACTACTGCACACATATTTTGCTGGCATTTGGCAGAAAATCACTGTTTGAGCAATTTCACTGTCAGTACTACTGTTATCAGTAGCTGTTTGCTGCGATGGGAAAAACAGCCTGCAGCCAGTTCTTGGAGGCCTTGGAACAGAACAGGCGGGCAGTCCTGCTGATTGTCTCCTCGACCACCACACTTGCAATTCAGACAATCAATTAGCGGGTTGAGCCGATTTTGAACAAAACAAATCTATTTTAAACATTTTCAGCGCTTTTAAAACTCATGACGCTCCTCCACAAGCCAGTACACACACTCCACTCACACTCCCTCTCGAATGCTGGGGCAGTCAATGTAGAACTGAATGAGGGGCGGGACTGATTGCAGCCTCACCAATCACACGACGCCATGCAAATGAGCCTCTTCTTCTTGTGAGTGCTCTTCTCTCATGGCGTATCATCGAGCAGGCAAATTTAAACTGCAGAATGCATTTTTTCTAACTGACTCCACGGGCGGAGCCCATTTCAGCCATTTAACATAGCCATTACACCTGCAAGTCTCTCAGTTTATTAAAAAGTATTTCCAATGTCCAGGGCACAATTTTCCTGTTGCTACCCTAGTCTTCCACACTTTTCTTTACCATAGTTCATTTAAAAGCAGGCAAAAACACTGTAAACAATTGATGCAGGACAAGGGCACACTCTTTGGCTTTACTGCTCCTTGGTAAACAGTTGGCATTTTAAACAGCAGCATAAGATCCACAGCACACAGCGACACACTAGTTAACTTGCTTCAACTTTTGGGCTACCACTGCCAGATAGCCAAAGCGCTAGCCCATCTGCTCGAGCACCTTCCTCCCAGAATTAAATTCAAAGTAGTGCCTCCATTTTGTAACCCCGACCCCTGCCTTTTGCAAAGCGATAGGTGGCATGCTGTTGAAGCTGACAGCAGTACCTGGTGGGGACTGGGTCTGGGAGGATGAGGTTATCGGCACAGGGGCCTAGGTTTGACTACTCTGCACAGGGCACCCGGCAAATCCAACACAGGAAGCAATAACTGTAATGTCCAGAACCAGGAATGGAATTCTACAGTGTGGCTTTTATTCACATCCAAGCTGAACAAACAAAGCATAGCCGGACTCAATGGGGCTACATTCCTGGTATACAAATTAGAGACAACAGAACACTTCTTCACATTTCCAGCCCTCAGGCTCCTGAACCCACCAGGCACACAGCCTGAACTTGTGCACGCAGCTTTGGGTACATAGCCCAACTTGTACACTACTTGCTTACCCATTGGCCTGCCCCCGCCGCCACTTGATCCGCGATCCATTTTGGGAAATGAACCAGTTTTCCTGTTGGCTCTCAAACCATCTTAGAGCCTTCAACTCCTAGAGGAATTTTCCTTCCAATACCATGTCTGGGTACTTCCCTCATCACTGGCGAAGTGCATGAGGCAAAGTAGAAATCCACAGAGCAAATCCGTAGAGGTGGACCTGGTCACTGAAGATGGGGGTCTCCACCTCCAGCTCCCTACAATCCATACCGTCCATTTCTCTGGAAACTAAACAACTCTTTTCTGAAAGCTTGGCAATGTAGATTACTTGGTAGACGTATATCACATCTCCTCTACATGTCTTGACTTCCACTATGTGCTGGACTTGAACATACTTTTACTTTTGGCTAAGCCTATTACTCTAGGCCTCCCACTATTTCAGTAGTCAATCCCACTATCACACAAGTCCCAGCGGTGAAAACATGGGCTCTTTAGTAAAAGCAGAAACTCACCCTCCGGTTGCAGGTACCCACAGGCAATTCACAAATCTTCTTGTTTCCCATGGACTCTTGAACAAATAAGACAGCTTCTCCACTAGTAGAAAAACCAGGGTTGCCCTGGAATATGCAGGAAACCTTTTCTGCCCCATCCCCAAAGGGATGGAGCACTGAGACGAATCAGCGGTCTCCACCACTTCAAAAACTATCTTCTGTGTCTCTCTTTGGTGGAAACACACACCTTTTTCCTAAATGTAGCCCTATGTCAGGGCTAAGGCTCCAAAGCCTAACCAGGCTGCTGTGCTGCTCTCTCAGCAAGCTCAAACTCCAACTGACCAATTGACTACTGTTCAAACCTCCCAACATTCTATTCCAACTCCCTGCTGCAGATTCCATTGTGGCTCATGCAGCTGCAACATTTCTATGGTGTTGTCATCCCCAGTCTCAGCTGAGACTGAGAACAGAGTGAGACAGTGTGAAATCCATTTAACTGGAGTTTCTCAAGCTGCCTTCCTGCCTACCACTAGGTCTTATTGGGATTCTAGTAACCCATGGTAACAAGGGGATTATATATATATACACACACACACAATACAATTTGGCTTTGTACCACTACAAAGGTGAGTGGTATTATTTTTTTGCAGTTGCACAATATTTTTTACTGGGATATAGGCATGTCATAATGACATCTTCTTAAGAATATTGATTGTGATACAATGGATGTTTAGCACAATAGCATAACTGTGAAAATGCTACTCATTACACACACAGTCTATGTTTAATATAGTTCAATTGTTAGAAACATTTTTATGCACAATCCATAACACAGAACCAAGAAACTTTTCGTCTCTGTTCTCATCAGATAGACTCATAGACCTTCGATGGCAATGTGTTAACATTTTCTTGTACTTTGTATGTTTATCTAGTGCAAAAGAACAGTAATATCTTTAAGCAATACACCACAGAGGGTGTGGGTGATGCCAAGTTACCCACTGGTGTTGTTTTCTAATAAGGTGCATGCCGGGTGAGAAACGATCCAGAAGTGGATAAATCCTGGTGTGACTCACACAGTCAAGTGGGATATTGCAATCATCTAATGTCTCTGGCTTCTTCATGGTTTAGAAAAGAACATATGTTTTTCAGGGTGGCAGGCATGTCTTCCCATATGGCCATACTGCGATTCATGGTTCCACGTCATAATGAGCCTAGTGAATAGAGATTGCCATTGTGGCAAGTGTCTGTCGAAAATGAATTTCGGTGATGCACACTGGCATTGAGCATAAAAGGCGGTCCCTGATACCGATGAATTTTATTTCATATAGGGTGCTGTGCCACAGGCCTCCCCCCACACAGGGACTTCGCCCCTGCATCACCATACTAATAGATTTTCAACTCCAGGGTGGTGTATGTCAGTGGGGTGAAATCTTGAAAAATAACAAGCTGATTGCCAGCAAAGAAAAAAGAACACTGTACTGGACCCCAACCCTGCACTGTGCACCTCCCAAGCGACCACCCACTGCAACATGCTAGTGGTCCAGCTTGACAGCTGCCACCACATCCTATCCCACATACTTCCTCATCTTCTCCCCGTATTTACACATACATCTGTCTGTGGAAGTACATTGCATACCCGTATACTCGCTACCCTGCTGGTAGCCCTGTACACAGGTGACATGACTGAGTTGCCCTTCTTGTAAGCATACAGCCATTGTCTCCCTGTATACAGTATACCATGATCCATGCATTGTAAATTATGCGAGTCACCTAATTAGAGACAGTGGGCAGGATTCACAAAGTGTGTTAGGCGAGATGAGTTGCATCGGCACATCACAAAAATGCACCATGAAATGATTCACAGACATGGCAGATGCACCAGCGCACTGCAGATGCATAATAATAATATGCAGCACATATAGGCGTACACATGCATATACAGCGCAAAGCAATTCACAGTGCAAAAGGAAGGTGCAACTACACTTACGAAACCAAGCGCAAGTACCAAATGCACCATGAAAAGATAAGTATGAAAGAAGCAGACTTAAGTGCAAGCCACCAGCAGGTCAGTGGCAGAACAGCAGCACCAGCACAGTGTGAGAGTGAGAGGGAGAGAGCACACCAAGACCATGGATGGAGCACCATTTGTTATGGTTGGACTGCCAATGAGGATGAGAAAGCGGGGAGGTGGAAGGCGCCATAGGCAGCCAGCCCACGGCGGAATCGTGCCAGACTGTCTTTCGAGCAGCTGACAGATAGGAGACAGTAGGCTGATACCGCCTGAATTGGGCTATTCTGAGGCAGCTCTGTGAGCTGTGCCACGGAAATGCAGACACCCACTGGGCGTGGTGATTCCATATCAGTGGAGACCAAGGTGACAACAGTACTGTGCTTGCTTGCCACAGGAATTTTCCAGAGACTTCTGGGACACCACGGCATATGACAGGCCTCCATGTCCGTCTCCTCACACAGTTCTTCACTGCCTGCTACCACATGCTTCGAAAATATCCATTCCCCAGCACACAGGCAGAGCAGAAAGAATCCATGCAGGAGTTCCACAGAGTGGCACACATGCCAGGCATCATAGGGGCCAATGGCTGCACCCATGTGGCAATCCACGCACCACCAGGCAACGACGCGGTAACATACATCAACCGTGAGGGATACCACTCCTCAATTGCCAGGTGGTGTGCAGTGCCACAGGGCACATCAGCAGTGTCTGTGCCACACACCCTGGGAGCACACATGATGCCTTCATATGACTCCAGTCTGCCATCTGCCACAGATTTGAGGCAGGGACATACCAAGTGGCCATTTAGTAGGTGCGTGGGACATGGCAACCAGCCACACAACAGGGCACTGTGACACAGGATAGGATGGGGTGCAGGTGTGCAGATAGCATGATGCAAAAGTGCAGAGGGTGCAGCAGATGTGGGACAGCAAGGGGTAGAAGATGACACAGGCAGACACCAGCCAGTACAGGGCGCACACGTGCAATGCTTTGATTGTGGGTGCAGTGCCATTGGGGCATGTGTGGAGGGGAGAAATGCAAGCGCATGTAGACAGTAGCCACTGCCACAATGCACACTTGGCAGGACAATGGAGGTGTGGCACATGTGACCCCAGTAGCATTCGTGGCCAGGGACCAACAACAGCAGCAGGCCCAGCAACACCAGGTGGATGGTGGGGTAGGATTGCAGGGAAGGAACAGGCACAGCCAGTGGTGGATGCTCAGCACACACAGCTACGCAGCATAGGGCAGGTGGGGCATGCTGCACATGTGACCAGCATACTAACAGCCACCCTTCACCCCCACTGGTGATGTGCGCATACCCACTGAAGCCCTGGCTCCTCACCCTTCCAACAACCCAGAACAGAGGCAGAGGAGCATTATAATGAGGCACACACTGCTATCACTTCATCATTGAGCATGTCTTGACATGTTGAAGATGCACTTTGTAGTGCTTGTGGCAGGTCGGGTGGGGCCCTACATTATAGCCCTGAGAAGGACTGTGGCACATTCCAAGCCTATTATATGCTACAGAACATGGCCATTGACCATGAAATAGCTGTCGAGGCCAGTGAGGCAACAGTTCAGGAGGAGGAGGAGGAGGGTGTGGAGGAAGAAGCAGTACCACAGGGCCAGTACACTGGACCACAAATGGGATGGTGGGACCCATGGCTGGCTGCAAGATAAAGGCTTTATAGGAGCACGCTGATGGAGAAGCATTTTGGGAACTGTGGCAGTATCACAGGTATGTATGGGGAGGGCACAATGGTGACAACAGGTAGAAATACAGCCATCAGTGTCACGGTGGACACAGCACAGCACACAAACAGCACAACACGGCACACACACACACACACACACACACACACACACACACACACACACACACACATGCCATACAGTGATGTCAGGGCAGCTGCAGATCTCAGACATGCCAGGGACCAAGAGGTCCAGAGACACACACACACACGCACACATACACACACACACACACGTGCGCAATGACAGTACCAGGGATGGCATGGATCCAGTGTCACTGCTGCTGGCACACAGATGCAACAGACACTGGACCATACTCATCTTGCCCATGCCACATGGCACAACAGTGGTGCACACAGACATGCAAGTGGCACTGCACTGGGTCAAGCACATGCCACCACGCCACCCCAGGCACCGTTATCCAGGTGAGTAGGACACAGAGGTGGAAAGTGCAGCAGCCATTGGAATGGGACCTGGATATCACAGGGTGGCAGCATGGCTGCCACAGACATGAGTGGCCTCTGCTATGACTGGCGGATGCAGCCTCAGCACCACCTACCACAGGGGTGTATCCCACACCTGTGGGGGTACTGCAATGAGACTGTGAATGGGTGTTCATCAGTGTGGTGGCCCTGCAACATGAAGTGACAGCATCAGCAGCAATGGGTCCACCTAATGCCACTGTCTAGGTGTGCAGGAGGCACTTCTGACTGTCAGCTGGAGGCCCAACTGCCACGCACGAATGATGCAGCTGGTGCCTCCGCACCAGCTGCAATCCACTCCAATGCTGCGGTCATGCCCACTCACTGTAGGCATGCCTCTGTCAATATCTGGGCATGCCATGCAACCACAGATTCATGCTCCAGGACCATCAGCATCCGGAGGCCCCTGAACTCCACACGTAGGGCTGCCTGCCCTTCCACAGTATCACGCAGGAGGTGGAGATAGCCCTCAGTGTTGTCAGTGGGTGATGGATCATGGTGACATTGCCAATGGGTGGGTGGTGAAACAGCCTTCTGAGGGGCATCCACAGGCAGTGGTTGCACCATGGCAGGCTGTGGCATGCTCAGCCCCAGCATGTCCACGGCTGGTGTTGTCATATTCTAGTGGTGCCTGCATATGTCCCACAACACCTGGATGTGGCACCTTGATGGCACCACCACTGCACAGGGGACTAGATGCAGAGGCACAGCACCCGCCGTGGGCAGCTGTGTTACCTCTGCATCCGACCTGTATAAACAGGGCCATCAATGGCATCACGGACCGCCTGCACAGGCACCTGTGTGCTGCATGTCTCACTGTCAGATGTGTCTCCATCTATCTCAGTGGTGTCAGCATCAGCTGGGCCATCGCTGTACACCCCCTGCGTGTCAGATGCCAGCACAAGAAAGGTATCAGTGATGTCCACTGCATATGCTGGGTCATCATCAGACAATCCCAGTAGACCCTCCAGTCATGTGGTGACATTACCGCCAGCAGTGGCAGCACTGACTGAGGGGCTGATGGGCCTGTCACCACTAGGGCTGGAGCAGGTGGCACCGTGCAGTGGATGGTCCAGGGATGGCACCATTCACTACAGTGTCTGCAGCCCTATGTGATGGGCCAGCATCATCACCTGCTAGGGCATCCTGTGCAGCCCTGCCCATGGCCACACCTGTGAGGGTGATGGAGCTGTGAAAAGAAGATGAGAGAACATGGTTACTGTCAATGGATTATACAGTGGCATACATACATACATACATGTACAGTTTGACACAGTGTTGTGCCATGGTTGCACATGACAGTCCCTGGAACAGCTGTGCAGCGCTTATAATGCCACTGCAGCCATGCACCTGCTGTGACTGGTGCTGTGTGTTGACAAGCCTTGGCCACATGGTACCCTGTGTGCCAGTGCTATGACATGGCCATCCAACAGTGTTCGTGTCCCAGCAGCTTGACTAGGACTGGCCCATCACATATGCCACCATGGGCATGGATTGTCAGACACAGCATAGTACAGTATGGGCCACACCAGGGCCACCGCCACACATGGTACATCACATGGGACCACAGTCACACAGTGGCACACATTGGGACTGGCATGCAGCCAGGGCACACGCTGGCTAGACATGTGTCGTGTGCATGGCTACTACAGTGCTGCAATGGGCTGCCACCTGTATGGAACCCTCCAGGGACACCCTGCACAGCAGACCTGGCAATGGTTGCCACTGGAGCTCCTCACTAGGGCTCAGGTGCACATCTGATTGTGGACCAGCCCTCGTCCATTGTAGGGAAGCCTCAATGTTGGCCACCTTCTCCTTTGCCCTCCATTTCCCATCATTATGGTGCTTCCTGCACTCTAGTGTGGTTGGTTGTACTTCCCCATGGCGTTCACATGATGGGCCACTGCCTCCCAGCCCTTTTCCCATGCTGTCTGGCTGCCACCCTGCCTGACAGTCACATCACACACATGAATGTAGGCTTCAGTGAGGGCCCGCTGTTCATCTTTAGTAAAGTTTGGCCACCTGCGACTGGTGGCACTGTCTCCTCCTGACATACTGGTTTCTGTGGGAGTATAGTCAGACATTAGACATGCACTTGGGGATTCCTGTGTCCATTACCAACATACAGTGGTTGCAGAGTGCCACCACAGCACCTGGCTGACACGGCCTGCAGGCAGTGCACGTAGTGGTGCATGGTGTGTCATGGCAGCCAGTGCTGCATCCGTGTGGTCAGTCTACCTCCATGGACAGCTGCATAGCCATGGACATGCCACCTGTGACTCATGTCAAGATACACATGCGGCTGGCTGCACATCACTCACTATGCACACCTCACTGTTTCTTCAGGCACATCAGCTGCCAGCATAACTCCCCACCACTGGGGTGGCCTGTGGGACAGTGTGTGGCACACTATATCATGCAACAGGTGCCCCTGCACATGGCCAGATGGCAACAGGTATTCCACTGACCAGTTCATCGTGTGGATTGGCTACACTAGTACTGGACTTGTACACAAATGGATGACTATTTTATAGTCTGTTGGCAGTCATCTGTATCACCTTCCCTGGGTCGTGCCTGAGTCTCAGGCAGAGGTTGCCTAGTGCACTTACCCAGTCCACAGCAACAGAAGTTATACATGTAAAATGAAATAGTACTCACCTTTAAGGCTCTGAAACCTCTCAGTCACCTATTCTCAGTGTAGTCTGAGTTGGGAGCATTTATGGCTGAGGGCATGCAAATGAGGATTGGGGCAGGTATAATGAGATGCTAAACAGCTGAGATGCCCTGAATACATTATTAGGCTGATTTAGGAGCATTTGTGTGCCTGTTATGACTCTACCTGAGCTTGTCCTGCCAACCTCTCTCTTGCCCCACCACCCTCATTCCTACTCCTTACCCTATTTTACTTACAACATTAACACTGTGATATTGTCTCTACCCATATGCACTTCATTTCGAAGTTCAAAACTCCGACCTCAAAGCCTACTTGCTCTTGTCTAAAGTATGTAATTTTGTTGTAAGTTACTGCACCTTGACTACTGCATTGTTTACCTGTTATTGCTGTTTGCACTATCGTACCTGTTACTGATGCTTACTGAAATGTTTGTACTATGATCCATGGGTACCAGGTACTGGCGTAGCCAATGCCTAAAAGCCCCCAACGGACCCGTTTCAGGGTACTCTCTCTACTTGCACTTGTCTAGAGTGTGTAATTTTGTTGTAAGTTACTGCACCTTGACTACTGCATTGTTAACCTGTTATTGCTGTCTGCACTGCTCTACGTGTTACTGCTGCTTACTGGAATGTTTGTACTGATGATCTAGGGTACCAGGTACTGGCGCAGCCAATGCCTAAGCGCCCCTCAATGGACCCGTCCTTACTCTTATTGCCCCAGGACCTCCACACAGCCCCCCACCCCGCCTCCCGCACACCGCTTCCCTGCCCAGATACAGTTCAACAACCTCCGAACATTAGCCGCACCATCAGCCGAAACCACTCACCCGCCGTATCTTACCCCGAACCCCCGCTATCTTAGCCTCCCCACCGCCTACGGCTCCACAATCCTGGGCTCCTCTAGTAGGCTCCTGCCACTAAAACCGCCACCCACTTTCACCCCGTATTCTCACACTCATCGATCTGTCCAGCTCATGACGGTTTCCATGGACACGGTCTCATCCTCAGCCCCTGCTGCCATTCCCGCCATATCCCTAACATTGACTTTTCGCTTCTACACCCCCAGTTAGACCCATTTGCTCTTAACCTCTGCAGCCCCCCGACTACCCCAACTGAGCACTGACTCCCTGCCTGGAACAGTACCACAACCCCAGGTACTTGCCACACCTTTCCAGCCGCTGATGCCGCTCCCGCCGCACTCTCATCCCGAACCCCACCATCCTAACTCTCCCTGCTGACTTGGTTCTATGAACCCGGCTCCTCTTGAGTGGTTCTGCGCTAAAGCCACCCTGTGGCTGTCTTCACCCATCCCTCCCTTCAACGCTCTCTAGCCACCCTTGCACGTTCCATGGACTTGGTCTCTTCCGTAGCCTTCTACCGCTATGCCACCATTCCCCTCACCCAGACGTATACCATAAGCCCCTGCCCCATCCAAATGTTTCCCCGCTCACTCCTCCTCTGGCGCCGATGCCTATCATGTCCTTTCCTGCCCTGCCCTGTTTCACACCGCCTTTACCTCTAAAGCCCCACTGCAGGTGGTGTCTCCTGCCTCCATCTCTGCCTGACCTACTCTCTCCCCCACCTCGACCATGTACCGCCACCATCCATTCACCGCCCCACACCCAGACCCCCGCCCTGCCTCCTTCAACCCTGCTGCCACCTTAACCACTTAGCCGCAAGGTTGCCTTCCCGCATCCCCTCCTTTACCTGCTCACCCAGTTCCCTCTCCCAGTTCTCTCCTCCCCTGACCCATCTGTCCTTGGATCTGCCGGTATACCTTTACCCGCTCACCAAATGCTACCTGTACACTGTAAATCTGCTGTTTTCTCTTGACCTGTTGATTGTCTCTGAAGCTGTACTCCTTTATTGCCTTTACTGAAAACTGTTCTCTGTATTGTTACTGCTTCCCTGTATTATGTAAATGAACTCTGTATTGTTACTGTACCTTCCGGTCGTGCCTGAAAATAGTCACCTGTTTGGCTAGCGCACCTACCCGGTAAACAAAAACTAAATAAATAATTGTCTGTGAATTGCATAATTGCCCTCAGCTCATCTCAATTAGCACAGTGCATCTGCTGAGTTGGGCACATCTCTATACGGTGCATTACCCGGCATGCGCGGTGCATCAGGACATCTTCCTGAATGGGGTACAAGTGCTTCAGTGCATTCAGTGCACATGCACCATGCATTGTATCCTGGTGCAGCCCCAGAGCTGCGGGATTGGTCTGACACTCACATTGCGGACGTGCATATTGTGCACATCATGGTGCAGTCTGGTCTGTGCATGCACATCCCCTGCACGGTGCACATTGTGACAGTTGTCAGTAGCTTAACGTGGATTGCACATTACATGCCATTATGCAGCATTGTGCTACCGCATCACAGGTACTATCGTGATAGTCGTGCCACCGTAACATGGCGGAAAGCTGTGTATTGTGCATGGTGACCCAGTCATGACCCATGACCCGCATTCCTGCCATAACATTGCAAATACGCGCAGGTGCTTAGCCGCATGACCGACCATCGCAGGCTTCGCCCATGTGCGCTGGGGCATGCACATGGCCTAATGGCATGTGGCACCATTTTGCATTTCAGCTGCTCAGGCACTTCATATTGCTGTGTGCTGTTTCTGTTGTGGGATGCCAAGGGCAGGAGGACTGGACCAAGGGGCCATGAATTGGTCCACAGTAGCTCTGTCACCTGGTGGCCCAGGTGCTGCATGTGGAGGGGCAGCTTTTTGGGAGGAGTACCTGCAGGTGCCCAGGGTGCAGGTGTGGCCACCATTGCCCAGTGGCTGGTGCAGCACACAGGGTTCCCCATACCGGAGAACAGTGCAGGCACTGTTATGGTGACCTTGGCTGGAGGGACGGGCCCATCTTTAGCGGCTGCATGAGTGTGCACGCACGAGTGCACATCCATGACCAGGTAGGTGTCATATGTACGTGTGCAGCACAGGTGGATGCAGGGTGGGATGTGTCACATCACACTCACATGGGCAGACACCAGCATGCACACTTGGTTGTGGCTGCACCTACTCTGTGGTGCCCTATCATGCATGCCACATGGTGGGCCTCTCTGTGATGGTGTGTGTGGGACAGGTACACTGTGTCGCACATAGGATGGGACCACTGTGTGGTGCATAACCATGGCAGGGTGCTTTGGGGTTCGGGCAAGGCTGCTGTGCAGCTGTAGACTGTATGGCCAGTCACTGGTGTTGCACTGGCTGTGTACACCATCACTACATGCCTGCACTGGTGTTGGGGGTTGTGCAACAACGTGTCTACTCATGGCGGTATCTGTCTGATGTGTCTTGCAGGGCTGGAGGCCAGGCAGTGGGCCATGGAGGCTGCTGAGGTGTGTGTGGAGGGCCACAGTTGGTGCACAGCATGGTGTCCATGTGGATGCAGGCAGGTGGCTACCTTGTGTGTGCAGTGTCTGTCTGGTGGGATGGGCTTCTGCTTGGTGGGGGTTGTGTGTCTACAATGGCACTTACTGTGTGTCCTTTGTGTTCTTGCTATAGGTCCTTGGGATCATGGCACAAGGGCTGGCGATGGACGACCCCCTGGAGCAGCAGCAGGCCAGTGAGTGAGGTGTCCAGTGGGCCATTCACATGGCACTGTGGTCCATATTGCCTGTGCAGGCCCAACTGCAGTGCACATTGGCAGTTTTCGTCTGCCTACTGTTGGCATGAGGCTGCAGGGGTTTCGAAGGCGTATTTCATGGCCATGCCAATAGCTGTTTTTGTAAATAGGTTTAGTAATTTACAGATGTTACTGTTTCCCACACCCTCCCTGCCTATGTTGCTGTCCCTGCCCACTACCCCTTCTGCACTCTGTTACTGTGTATAGTCCTCACACCCCATCCTTTTTGTATCATCACATGTATATAGTTGTTTCTGGGTTTTATTTCTTGTTCCTGTAATTGTTTTTGTTATTGTTTCTTGTATTAAATTATTGCTTCTCTGACATGGTGTCTGTGGTCCTTCACTGTTCCACAGTCCTGGGTTTATGTACTGTCATGGGCTCTGCATTGTCCCCTTGCTACCATGCCCCTGTGTGCACTGTATTTGTACAGTCTGCTTCCCCTGCCCCCCCCTCCATGTGGCCCCGCTTATTGCCTGTGGCGTGTGCGAGGCTCTCATGTCCTGCTGCTCATGTCTCTGCCCCCAGTCTGTGTGTGCTGCTTGTGGCATGTATACATTGCACTGCCGTGCTATTGGTCTGTGGCCCTGTGTGCGGTATCCTGTGGTTGGGGGTTTGGACTGGCTGTGTGGCATTGTGGTGGCACTGTGTGCTGCCCATCATGAGGCATGGTGTTGGCCTGTGTCGCCTCCCACACAGCCACGGTCTTGGCCACCTGTGGTGTTCGCCTTGTCCAGTGGCCACCACCTTCTTTGCTTTCAACTCCTGTTGCATGGTGCCATGCCAGCTGCAGTGTACCTGTTCTGTGTGCCTGCCATGGGCCTGTGTGGGGTGTGGTCTGGGCCTCTGGGTGTTGTTCTGTATGCCCAGTTTCACTATTGTGCCTGTTTCGGCCACTGTTGTGCCCTCAGACACTCTGGTTTGTCCCTTGGTCATGTATCCCTCTCCTTTGTCCCACTGCATTGTCCCCTGTTGCTTCCACATGCCTTGCTAGGTTGCTCTGTATTCACTGTGTTGCTCCCTGGGTGGTTGTACCCATCCCAGATGTGCTGGCACATCTCCACTTGCACCTTCCTTTCCATGCGATTCACAGTGGGGTTGCTCATGGCGCATCCCATGGTGCATCCCTTTGTGAATCGCTTGCCATTTGGTGGGTGTATCCTATTTGTGCTGGTGCATCTCATTTGTGCCCAGAGCATCTCTTTTGTGAATCCTGCCCAATCTTTCTAGAAACAGTGTATATGTTGGTGTTTACAAATTTTACTGCAGATATAATATAGCCATGATTCTTTTACCGTTGTCCAAGTGCGTGAAAGGGTGAGGCTGGTCACCCTCATCACAATAGCAGGATTGGCATGTCTTTCAACTGCCTGAATGAGGCTAGCGCATCACTATCTTTCCACAGTTTAGGCATTGTGGCCTTCTGTTTATTCCTTTTTGGGTGTTTTGTGGAATAGATGAAGAGAAAGATGACATGATCAATATTACATCTTTAAACAGCAGATATTACATATTCCATGACACAGGACTACCTACCCCACCCCACGCCACAGACACAAACATTACACACACCTCCCACCCACACAGGCATACACACATGCACTATGATAAACTAAGTACTAGGATAACAGTGCATGTCAGCTTGATTGAATTATATGTGTGATTAGATTTTATTATAAGAATAATGCAGAGTAGTTGCCTGTTGCAACTTGCCCAAATTCAGTGTGATTCCGTTATGCCATGCATACATCAACTTCCTCATTTGAGACTGAGACTAACAGAGCAAGAAAGAAGTTCTCTGTTGTTATATTATAGGTTCGGTGGCAAGCTGATGCTCAATACTGTCATGTGCTATTTTATGCTCATGACATTATGCTCTCCCCTCAAAAAAGCCCTGTATAATCTGTCTAGCTTAACTGACAGATATTATTGAACTCTGTGACATTGCATGCCATTAATGCCATATTGGTCCTAGTGCCCCCAGACTTAACACATTTCCATTTTACATGTAAGCACTATCATAACAACAGACACACCATTCCATCAGATAAAATAGCATTTCATTTTGTGTTGTGAGTATAGAGCTTGTCTATTTTCTGACCAAATACTGTGGCTCTTAAAGAGCCATTTGGTTATCTTTCATAGCAGGCACTGCAGATATATAGAGGTACACATTCAGAGAGTGCTAGAATGCCATCTTGGAGGTCCCCAGTGAAAATTGTGTTGCTAGCGTTTGAGAGATGCACGCCATCTTTTAGGTATAACCAATGTTTAAAATGGTGAATTTGGGGTGACGTATAGTGTGCATTCCCATAACATGAAGGAATCCAGATATTTGGATGTTGACCTTATGACATGATCTTTCAAGTCCAGGACAGTATTCCTCACCTCTCCAGATCATCTGCTCTGTAATATCTAAATACAGAATATTACAAGCAGGTAACATCTCAATAAGAGACTGCAAATCTGACTGAGCAGCTCAATTAAATCAACTCCTCTTTTGTGGTCCAAATCATTACCTCCGAGGTGGATGAGGAGTATATCTGGTGCAGGGTGTGTCTCAGTAGGTGGCACATAGTTGGCATGAGCTGCTCCCATCTCATCCCACCCTTGCCAAACCATGACACATCACAATTTGGTAGCTGCAAGTTATTGCCAAAATAGCTTGCTCTACTAAATGCAGCTGCCCTTTGGATCAGACTGCTCCCCACAATCCAAGTACTGGCTCTGGAGCTTTCTGCCATTCTGAATATAAAGCAATATTCTGACACAGGCAGCAGTTTCAGAAATGTGTCTCTCTCTGAACAGTCCTCAAGCAAATGCCTAGTATTACCATAGGATGAAGCTGTGACTGTGAAAAAACTGTTATGTCATGTAGCAACATGCAGTATGTACACATATCATTGGTTGTCTGGTGCTTTAAATCACCAATCCACTTAATACTTCTTGTTGTGTCTACAGATTTGTTTGCTATTGGCCTTTTGTTTTTTAACGTTCTTTTTATTTTGGTGGGATGAGGCTGATGTTTGATTGGCCACATGCTGTTGCATGTCAACATAGAACATTTCTATTGGTCACTGCCAATCTCTATTGAAGTAGACTGACTTTGTGTTCCCTCTCTTTTTGAACTGCCATTCTGAGTGGTAAGAACTCTTCTCACTTATGGATATTTAAATTATGCTTGAAATACATTGGAAATCTGTAATTAAATATATGTGAGAGAAGGCAGTTTGTGACAGCATATTTTCGGCTATGTTTAGTTAAATTGCTATTGTTTGTGTTATATTTACAGAAATTAAATTAGTAAAATAGCTGATTAACTATACTATTTAGATATGGTTCCTTTAAAATTTACTAGTTTGAAAATGCAACATGGTGCAGGTTTGTAAGACAGATCATTTAGCAGCATGAATAGTACATTTATTGTATGTACAACATTTTATTCATTTCATCAAATTAAAAAATATTCTGAAGCAGTATATCTTTCTATTCAGTACTAATGTGGCTGAAAAAATAAAAACTAGCCAGGAGCAGTTTGGCATGGTGCTTTTCAAACTGATGTAGTTTCAAAATGTCACATGATACAAAGTTGGGAAATTGAGCATCTGTCAGAACACACAATCCGATTTTACAGTATATATTCTATTTTATATAAATCCATCCATTTATTACATGTTTAAACAATCCTGTTTTGTGTGGTGTAAATGTCAAAACAAAAACCTGCACCACAGTAAAACTATGAAACATGCTTCATTTAAACTCCTTTTTAACCTGAATGATAAATCACACATAATTATAGAGAACAGCATTTAAAAGCTCAGAAATTCCAATTTTAATTTATATAAAATTGATGCTACTAAATCAAGTGGAAAGTGTTTTAAAAGTGTTATGATGTGAAATGTTACTTTCAGCATCCAACTAAGGATCTAAGGTTCGAGCAGACTCGATAGACCATAAGGCCTAATCTGCTGGCAAATAGTATGTTAAGTATTTTACTGAGAAAATCCATGCTGCTGGACTGTAAAATCCAAGATGGCCAACTTCCTGTTGTTTCCTGTACTTTCGTTGGTCTAGAAATCTCATTTCCTATTTTTCAAAACCTCATTCCCGAGCATGCAAAATCCTTGACCACAACTCATATGAACAAGGATCTCCTTTGTGAGCTGACAAAATCCTTGACCATGAGATTAACATGAGGAACAAGAGTAGGAAATCAGTGATTTTATCAAAAATAAAATACATGTTTTAAGTCAAACTAATTGACTGAATGTACTTTTGTGTAACTTTTGAGGGCTTTATAAGTTATTGTTTAATATTATTTACTACATTTTAGAAAAAAAACTTTTTTATTGATCCTCGTTCATGAGCATGCAAATTCGCTGGTCACGACTCATGTGAACAGGGATCCCTTTTAGTCAACAAAATTACTGGCCATGAGACTGATGCAAGAAACAAGAGTAGGAAATCAATTATTTTACTAAAATAAAATATATGTCAAGTCGAAAAAACATGAATGAAAATACTTTTGTGTAACTTTTGGGGCTGTATAATTCATTTTTAATATTATTTTCTACATTTAGAAAAGATCCTCATTTGCAAGCATGCAAATTCCTTGACTGCAACTTGTATAAATGGGGATCCCTTTTGCGAACTGACAAAATCCTTGACCGTTAGATTATTATATCGAGAATCTGAAGTCAATGATTTAAAAAATTAAAGTACATGTATTATATTGTAAGAATTTTGCTGAATATAGATTGGTGTGACTTTTGGGGTTTTACAAATTATTATTTAGTATTATTCTGTACATTTTAGCAAAGAAAGAGTTTTATTAATCCTCTTTTGTATGCATGTAAATTCATTGACATGACTCTTACGAATGGGATTCCCTTTTCTTGAACAGCAAAATCCTTGTCCAGTGAGATTAATGCCGGAACAAGAATACGAATTAATACTTTTATGGTGAAAATATGTTTTAATTGTTATAACTTGTTGTATGAGCCTTTGTATGGCTTTTGGGCTTTTACAAGTTAGTGCTTAGTATCATTGGTACATTTTGTGTTAATTAAAAACTGCTTAATCTTCATCTGCGAGCATGCAAAATCCTTGATGGTGAGTGAATTGTGGTCAAAGATCCTAGTTCGTGAGAATGCAAAATTCTCATTCGTGACCACATTTTCAGAAATTGTATTTTAAAATATATTATCTTGTGCATTTGCATGGGGATAGTAAATATAAAGGTCAAAAATTAGTTTTCCAGGTATAGTGGCTGAATGGTATCAATGTTATTTTAAAATGTAATTAAGACAGTGTTGCTAACAAACACATGTTTTGTGCTTATGAAAATGGAGTGTGCAATGTTGTTAATATTATATTTGCTGGAATTTTAAAGAAGACACTTCCTTCTCCCCTTTCCCATGATAGGGACTGGTAATACAATGTAGGAGCTCAGTGTAGACAAACTGGAGAACAGAGGCCACAAACTTACCTTTAGTAGTACAGTACATAAGACTCTCATTTAGCTCTGTTGGTGGGTGGCCATGATGGAGTGCAGGGTAGCTTGTGGTGCCTGCTGATGTTTGGAACTGATGGTAGCAGGGACACAGGGTATGGTGAGGTGTATGACTGGGTGGGGAACTAGAGAATGCTGGGATAATGGGTGGGGTGTGGGAGGGCATGTTGGGTGTGTCGATAATGTGTGTATATTGGGGTACAGATAGACAAGTGCTTTGTACAGGATGTTGCCAGCAGGGTGAGCTCTGGAATATTTATGTGCATGTCTGCCTGCTGCAGAGTGTGTCTTGAAGACTGGCATCCAGACAGGGAGTCAGTTTACTTCAGGCATGGCATTGCCACTGCAGGGTGTAGCATTTACAGTGAGGGTTTGGGAGTTGTGGTGGTCAGGCTGTCAACAATACAGACTGTATTCTGGGATGCACACAACTAACAAGCAGGGTGTGAACATGTTTGGGGATACATGCTGACTCCATGTGGTACCTGAAGGCCATGGGTATTTCAACATGCACAACACAGTCTATGGAGAGAAATGCAAATTTGTCCATAATGGCATGCAAATTCCCTCATTGCACCTTGAATGCGCGATGGCCCATTTGCATGTTGCTGACTATAATTGCAACATTGCATAAAGTGCATCATGCAGTTCACTGCTGCGCTGGTTTCCCAGCCTGCCTGGGGGTTGTGCTGGCGCATCTATTGGTGGGTACAATTGTGTTATTAAAGAGGTTGTGCACCATCAGGATCATGTGGCAAATCTGATGTGAATACACAGTGTGTGATTGACACACCTCATTTGTGATGGGGCATTCGACTTGCAAAGAGCACAATATATTTAGGAAACATAGCGATGTGCTTTACTAGTAGGAAAAGAGACAGACACAGTAAAAACAGGTGTGACTCCATGAAACAAAAGACAAACATTTATAGCACAGTGAGCTGCCCTGCCGGTGCATTATATAACAGTTGCAAATTATGCATTCAGTTATTTATTCCAAACTGCTTAAAGTGGATGGTATGTTGTGTATTGATTTCTGTATGCCAATCATCATTTAATCTGTGTTTTTTACCGGTGTAACTTTGAAAGGCAAAGAGTTAAAGAGTTCAAGAAGAGTTACAGAAATGATTGTTGTGCATACATTGCAGCCACTTTCAAAGCGTAACAGGTATCTTAGTGGCTCCATGTCATGTCACAATGAGAAAATATAAACACAAAACTGCTGAGTGTTCTTCTACTGGTACAGTTTCTGAAAAATGCACACATGTGAAAAATGTGCGTCCTGAGTAAACTGCCATTGAAGAATAACGAGAAAAATCTGTCTCAGAAAAGACCTGCACTAGGGCATCATAAGGCTATTTGTGCTAGGTCTGTTAGAGAACAAAAAGGGTGACAGTGATAGTTGTGGTGTTAGACAGCACAGCAGAGCTCGATTCTTCAAAAAATGGTACATGCTGCTAGATTGAACAAATCATTTAAGCAGTTATCAAGCACACGAAAGAAATTAATAAGAAAATGTTCTATGATGAAACTACATTTGAGAACAAGACACTTTGTGAATATGGCCATGAATATATGTTCACAGTTGTGGGCTGTCATGATGTCAGCCATTGATAAACTGACACGCAAAATTGAAGACATGAGCAATAAACTTATGCCATTTGAACACTTACAAAGAGACAATCTTTGTTCAGTATTTGAAGGAATTGGATGCATTGTGAGCACTCTGAGGCATATTTTGGGAGGAGACATACAATGTTCAGAATAGTAAAGTGACTTTGACATTGGATGCATGTGGCAATGTTCAGAGCATTTAACTTGTGACACTTTATGACAATGCCATGAATAAGGGAAATGACAGTTCTGAAAATATTCCACAAAGGAAGTCATGTGCTATGAAATGACCTTCTAATGACGTGCAATATCAGGAAGAATTATTCCTTGTTATTGAAAAGTTTCTTTGATGTTTATAAACACAAAGAGATGTTTAAGACACAAACTGTCTGAGAATATTGACAAGTGCTATACTAGACCTTTTAGTGGTCTGATGGGACATTCACTTGCTTGTTGGCACACTGGAGCATGTGAGTATATTCCATCACTTTTGCATGATTGCTGTGCAAAACTCTGGCATGCATAGATTTGTACAACAGCTGCATCGTGTAAGATCTGCCATGAGAGACTTCACATGTTTTTTATTATTTGTTAAATGACAGAGATGTTGATGGCATCACTGACTTTATTAAAGAATTACAACATAAAAATTAATTGAGGAAAACTATTGGTACCAATGGTAGCATAGATGTGATGCAGACTGGCACAGTGCAAGAGTCACAGTTCCAGAGAAAATTTGGTACTGAGATTGTTAAATTTGAAATCAGCAAAACTCAGAAATTTGACATTGTCTGTGTCTCCTGTGAATGACTGTTTTGCAAAGAACAGTCGTTACTGTGAGCCTGTACAATATTACATGGTGGAATGAGATGCGGGGTGTCTGGTGGCATATTGCTTCTGAAGACAGCCTTTAATTTACAGGGTACAGTGTCACTACGCACATACTGTTATTGTAAAATCAAGTCTGATGCTTTGCCTCCTCTGTGTGTACTAACTGCTGACTTGAATTTATTTGAGAAATTTTAATCCAGACAATGAAGCCATTTCAAACCATTCTAAGACTGAACACCAAAATGAAAGATTTGCCGAAAAAGAGCTCATTAGGTCATTAAAGGGCTCTAATATGTATCTGCCTCTACCACTGCAAGATAATGTACACACCATCTCTAGAGAGAATAGTGCTGTCATTCTGGTAAATGGTGTACCAACTAAAGCAAAACAATATGGCAACAAATTGTGAATCTTGAAAAGGTCAAGCATGCTTTGCAGTACCTCAAGCAACATAATCATTTCTATCTGGACATTGACATACAGTAGGCACATTTGCTGATCTTCATATGCAAGCTGATATGCCTGAATGTTCAAAGGCCATGACTGAAAAGGTAGAGGTTGCCACAAATGAAAATGTGTATGAACAATACACTATCCACCCTTTGCATGGTAAGTACACAGTTGTGGATAATGTAGATTTGTACCAGATGAAACAGGTAGAGGATAATCCTGTTAGCATCTGGGAGAGTACTCAAGGTACATTGCTTTCCAGATCTGTTTCCACGTGGTACAGGTGGGCGCCTGGATGATTGTGATGTGCAGGTTCCTGGAGCTGAGTGAGAGCTTCAAGACTTCTGTATGCGGATGGAAAGTTCAACAGAAACATATCATATCTCTTTCACCTTTTGTGGGAGAGTGAACTTAACATTTTGTCTGCAAGCATTGCTCACACATTGCAACTCGGTACAGAATTTACTAACATGACAGCTGCACAGTTGATCCAGAAATTGGAGAAGAAAGATGAAATACTACAAGCTAGTCTTTCTTCAATTCTGTCCAGCATGCATGGCACTAAAGAGTATTGGTACAGATGGCACTCTGAGGTGATGTGCATGTTAAGAGAGTTTGGTCGAGTGACATGGATCGTCACACTCAGTTGTGCAGAATACTACTGGAATGACTTGGTTGACCTTCTTAGGTGGGCTAACTCTGATGTGGATGGCATACAGAGTATGACTCTTGGTGAGATGTGTTCACTGGATCCAGTCTCAGAGTCACAATATTTTTAGCATTGGTTCGAGGCACTCTTATGATTCATACTGTCCAAAACTAATCCACCTCTTGGTATTGTTGAGCACTATTTTTGGAGGATGGAATACCAAGCACATGGAACACCCCACATACAGAAGTTGCTGTGGATAAAAGTTGCTCCATGAATTGGTGACAGTGACAAAGCTAATATTCTAAGCTTCATTATAAGGTATGTAATATGCCACATTCCTGACAAGTGTGACAGTCAATGCTCTGGAAGTCGGTGCAGAAATTTCAGAGACACTTGTGCAGCAAATACTGTCACAGAAAGATAAAAACAGAGGAAACTGGTACACAAGGTGCTGGTTTGGATTACAAGACGGGTCTGTATGAGTGCATGTCTGCATGATGTTTTCTCTGCTATGTGACATCATCTGAAGGCAAAGTCCACAAAATGGGTGTATGAGCTGCCTTGTAGGGTATCAGAAGTATACATCAGTGACTACAGCCCTCCTCTGTTGTTGATGTGGCAGGCTAACATTGATGTGCAGTATGTTGCTGACAATTCAGTGACTCTGGTGAGATATGTACCTTCATATATCACTAAGCATGAAGCAAACCTGCTTACAAGAACTCTGGGAAGACTTGTCTAACTACAACAGGTCTATCTCTTCTAGACTGTGGTCACTTGGATTGAAATATAGAAACATAGACTTTGACGGCAGATAAGGACCGCTGGCCCATCTAGTCTGCCCATTTCCTCACCTACAGGATAGGCCACAGATCCTAGTTAACCAACAACCTATTTCTTTCTACCCCCAACAAGAATTGCCTTATGTCTGTCCCATGCATTCTTGAATTCTCCCACAGTTTTAGAGCCCACAGCCTCCTCAGGAAGGCTGTTCCATGCATCCACTACCCTCTCTGTGAAATAATACTTCCTCACATTGCCCTGAACCATCCCCCTCTATCTTTAAATTGTGTCCCCTTGTTCTTGCACGTCTCTTTTCTGAAAGATACTACCCTCTTGGACTTTGTTGATTCCTTGAGGTACTTAAAAGTTTCTATCATGTCACCCTTTCCCTTCTTTCCTCAAGGGTATACATATTAAGCTCCTTTAGTCTCTCCTCATACGGCTTCTCTTGCAGACCCTGCACCATTTTAGTTGCCCTCCTCTGGATTGCTTCTATCCTGTCTATGTCCTTGGAGTGCGGTCTCCAGAACTGGGCCTAATACTCCAGATGGGGTCTCACCAACTGTCTGTACAGAGGGATAACAACTTCCTGTTTTCTGCTGCTGATGCCTCTCTCTATGCATCCCAGTATCCCCCAGCCCTCCATATTGCCTTCTCATTGCTTGCTAACCTTAAGGTCATCTGATATGATTACCCCAGGTCCCTTTCCTTTTTTGTTGTTGTTACTACCTCCCCCATTGTGTATTCTTTCCCGGTTCTTGTTTCCAGGTGCATTATTTTGCGCTTCTTTACATTGAATCCTAGCTGCCATATTTCTGACCATTCCTCCAACCTTACCAAGTCCCTTCTCATCCTTTCCACACCTCCTGTGTATCAACCTTGTTGTAGATCTTTGTGTCATCTGCAAAAGGCATACTTTTCCTTCCAGTCCCTCTGCAATGTCACTTATGAAGACATTAAAAGCACTGGACCCAATACTGAACCCTCACGGTACCCACTAGTAACCCCTCTTTCTTCAGAGTGGACTCCATTTACAATTACCTTCTGTGTCTTGTTGTCCAGCCAATGTTTGCCAGGCTACCACCCTGGGACCCACTCCCAGGCTGGTTAATTTGACTATTAATCTTTTGTGTGGGACTGTGCCAAATGCCTTGTAAAAGTCTAGGTGAGGCCATGTTCACAGCCCTCCCTGGTCTACTACTTTGGTCACCCAGTCAAAGAAATCTATTAGATTCATCTGACATGACCTTCCCACTGTGAACCCATGCTGCCTTGGGTACTGTGCTCCACTGGCCTCTAGGTACTCAACTATTCTTTCCTTCAGAAGTGATTCCATCACTTTCCCTACCACAGAGGTCAGACTGACAGGTCTGTAGTTTCCTGCCTCTGTCTTGGTCCCATTTTTGTGAAGAGGAATCACATCCGCCTTCCTTCAGTCCTCAGGTACCACACCATCCTCCCATGATTTATTAAAAGAGTAGCCAGTGGTTTCCTAGTTCCCCTTTAATTCTTTTAGAATTCTGGGGTGAATTCTATCAGGCCCATTGCTTTGTCCACCTTCAGTTTTAGGAGTTCTTGCAGAATCCTTTCTTTTGTGAAAGGACTGGGATCGACCCCTATCAAGAGTGCTTCTGCTAATTGGATTAGGCACTTCCCCTCCTCTTTTGTGAATATCGTGCAGAAATATTCATTCAGTATCCCTGCTTTTCACTGTCCCCTCTGCCCACCCATCGTTTATTCTATTCAGCCTCACTATCCCTCCCTTTGTCTATCTACGCTTGCTGATGTACCTATAAAGGTTTTATCCCCTTCTTAACTGAGTTGGCTATCTTTTCCTCAGTTTGGGCCTTTGCTATTCTGACTTCCCTCCCTGCTTCCTTCTGCCTTAACTGGTACAGCTCTCTGTGCTGCTTCTTCTGTGTTCCTTATACTTCCAGAATGCTATCTTTTCTTCCTGACTTTCACAGCCACCTCTTTAAAGAACCATAGTGGCTTTTCTTTCATTTTGATTTGTTTATTTGCTTCACACAAAGGCTTGTTGCCTCTGTGATGGCAGTTTGATGATTCTCCATTGTTGCTCCACACCTCCTTCTAGCCTGTTTGCTAGTGCTTTTCTGAGGCACTCTCCCATCTTGCCAAAGTCAGCCCTCCTGAAGTCCAGTACCCTCACTTTTGTATGGCTTGATTCTGTAGCTGAGTTTAACGTGAACCACACTGTTTGATGGTCACTTGTTCCCAGATGGCAACCCACTTCTAGATCTGAGATCCTCTCACTGCCCCCATTTGAGAGTATGAGGTCTAAGATTGCTCCCTCATGAGTGTGTTCTGAAACTAGCTGTCTGAGGCCTGCCACCTGTAGGGGCATCAAGAATGGCTCTGCTCTTGGATGTGGCTGCAGCATGTGCTCAGTTAACATCTGGCATATTCAGGTCTCCCATCAACAGTATCTCCCTTTCTCTGCCATCCTAAGAATGCCTTCTATCATATCCTTGTCCATTCCCTCCCCTGACATGGGGTCTGTACACAACCCTGTGCAGATTGTGGTGCCCTTTCCAGTCTCCAAGGTGACCCACAGTGCCTCCTCTCCTCCCTGTTTACTCTTTTGTTCAGTTGCTTTTATCCCTTCCTTTACATGAAGCTACTCCTCCCCTCTTCTCCCCTGCCTCTCTCCTGTAGGTTCTGTTCCCTGGTATGTTAACATACCAGTCATGGTTCTCTGTGTACCATGTTTCTGTGACTGCTATGATATCCAGGCATCCCTCTTCCACCAAGGCCACCAGCTCAGGAGATTGTTGCTCAGACTATGGGCATTGGTACTCATTACCCTCCATTTCCTGATGGCCTTACTCCTTTTGCCCCATCCCTGTCCTTCTTGCCTTTGTCACTTTCTCCATTTACCCCTGCCCTTCTCCCTATCGGCACCTCTATGTTGGTGTTTACCACACTTACTACTGTGATTTTGGGGGCTGGGATTTCCTGCTCCTTTCCAGTGCCTCCCTCCTTGTCTAGTTTAAATGCTTGCCAATGAAGCATTTAAACCTATCACCTAGGATCCTGGTTCCCCTCCTGGACAGATGCAGCCCATCATGCCAGTATAGGCTTGCATCACTCCAGGTGGACCCCTAGTCTCCAGTGAGCCAAATCCCTGAGCTCCACACCAGTTTTTCAACCACTGATTGAATCCCATGGTGTGGAACACCTAACCTCTCCTCGCCATAGATGGGCAGCACCTCCGAGAAGGTTACCGTGCGTGCTATTTGTCTAAGGCCCATCCCCAATTCACAAACTCTTCCTGCTCTTCTCTAATCCCTTTCTTAGCCAGGTCATTTGTCCCTAGGTGGACAATGACATCCAACATCCTCACCTGTGCAGCTGCTCAAGCAATCCTGAGGTTTGCTCCCTGTCCCACCAGCCATGGCACCAGGCAGACACCTTACCTTCTTCTCCCTTCTTCCCCAGTTCTACCTTTCTAACAATGGAGTCCCCACCAGGAGTTGTTTTCTTCCCCAGCCACCCTCCTGTGGGTCTCCTTTGTGGAGGTTCCCAGCATCCTCCTTGGTCTGCACTGCGGTGCCTCCACAGAGGAACTACACTTTGCCAGAATGACATAGGAATGTGGAGAGGTACAACTGGAGGGATGCCTCTGTTCCACCACCCTCACCCTCCCTGAGCCCAATGTGGTCCAACCACTCCTCTTTCTTGGCAACCTCTGAGACATCGGCAGTGGCACTGGTGGTTTCTGGATGGAAGAGGAGGTCCCACGAATCCTGGCCAACTCAGCCTGGAGATGAGCAAACTCCTCCCTTAGCCTAGAGAGGTGCCTGCAGATGGGAAAACACCACATCCTCCAGAACGTCTCCCGGAGACTGCTGCTCCACAGCCACTGCACTGCACCACTCCCATCATGTCTTATTTCTGGCCCCTTAACTGTTTGCAATCCTTACTCTTTCCTCCGTTTTTTTGTTTTGTTTTGTTTTCCTCTCTCTTCATACTTTCTGCCTGTGTGCCCTTTATGCTCCTGATTGTCCTGTTCTGAGACAAGAATATCCTATATTTCTCAGTAGACCCCCTACTTGCTCAGAGTCAGACCTCCCATAGCTAGAGGGGCTGGAGTTACTCTTGCTCTTCCAGGATGGTGGGTCTTTGGTGGCTGTGTGATCACTCACTGCCTGCTCCCAAACAGGAAGTTCCTGTTGTCAGTCAAATCCTGTGCCTATAAAGTAGTACTAGCTTTGGGTGGGAGGGTGGAGGGGAGGAAGGAGGGCAATATAGTCCCAGCAGAGAAGTCCAGTCACACAGCAGTCCTTTCTCCTGGTGTCTTCTGCCAAGTTACTACCAGAATCTTTCTAAGGCAGTCTTTAAATGTTGCTTCCTTTTAGCTAAGCCCTACCCCCTACTTACTAGATCTTTCTACAAGTAATGTAAACCTCACAGCTATCAAGTCCTTTCAATCACCCAAGATTTACACCTAGATAACTGTTCAGATAACCATTTAGTTCAGTTAACTCAGACAAACACACACTTTTGTTTTGTTTGTTAGTTTTTACCCTAAATTAAAGGTCCAAGTACAAGAGTTCTACTTCTTTAGTCCCAGCAGAAGTCCAGTCACACATCAGTCCTTTCTCCTGGTATCTTCTGCCAAGTTACTACCAGAATCTTTCTAAGGCAGTCTTTAAATGTAGCTTCCTTCTAGCTAAGCCACTCCCACTACTTACTAGATCTTTCTACAGTAATTTAAACCTCACAGCTATCAAGTCCTTTCAATCACCTGAGATTTACACCTAGATAACTGTTCAGATAACCATTTAGTTCAGTTAACTCAGACAAACACACACTTTTTTTTTTTGTTTGTTGGTTTTTTACCCTAAATTAAAGGTCTAAGTACAAGAGTTCTGCTTCTTTAGTCCCAGCAGAGAAGTCCAGTCACACAGCAGTCCTTTCTCCTGGTGTCTTCTGATTGAGAACTCTGTCACACTGTGAGTGTGGAGCATATGAGGCTAGTGACTGTCTTACAGGTACCTGTCTGTATGGCAAGTCTGAGTCCATTCGCTACTTGAATGTTAACTTTAAAGAGAAGAGAACTTGTGTCCTTAAAAGTAATGATGAGATTGAAGAATTTGCTGCAACCAGACCAACATCTACAAACATACTGAAGAGCAACCTGATTGATAACTACTATCCACAGCACCATAGTGCAATGGATGATTTGTGCTTGTTTGAGGTTGCCCAGTGGTATGACTACAAATGAGGTGTCCTTCTGACCCTGAGAAGAACATATGTGAGGTGTCCGGCCTAGATGGCTCTCTGGTGAAGATGCGAAACTGTGGTTGATTGACCACTGTAAACTGAGCTTGGCAACCATAGAAAGTAAAGAGCAGTACTATTTTGCTCTTCTGTTTCTGTTTGAGCCTTGGAGAGATGAGACAAGTTTGAAAGGTACATGTGACACTTTTGAAAAGCAGTTCAATTTAAGTTATGATTCTTTCAAAACTGAAGTGTCAACTACATATATAAAGAGACTGGACCTTGAGAAAGAGCAGCTTGAAAGCAAGGCAACAACTGTAAGATGATACTCCAGGCAACTCACAGGACAAGGTTGATCCTGAGGGTGGAGGAGCACTTGGTGCTCTGTTGCCTGCAAATGACCAACTGTATTGATGTCAGAGACAGAAAGTGCTATGCAGCAAAGCATGCACTTCACAGATGAATCGATCAGCATTGTACATGAACTGAATGCTCACTGAGTTGTCTATGCCACAGGGATGCATGCTGTTGAACGTGGTGTGAGACACCATAAAAAGGAATGTTTGTGTGACAAACATATGCCAGTTAGGCTGTTTGTCAGTGGTGCTGCTGGCACTGGCAACAGCGTTGTGATTGAAGCAATAAATGCAGGTGTCGTAAACTTACTGACACACCAACATCTGTCATAGTATCTGCTCCAACTGGCCTAGCAACTTACAACATAAATGGTGTAACTTTCCATAGGCTGCCAGTTGAGCATGGCAAAATTGGAGAGTACAGAAAGTTGTCTTTCGAAGCGAGCTGAGGTCCATGTTTGACAAAATGGAGTTACTGATCATTAATGAAATCGGCATGGTTTCCAACATTCTTCTTACTTACATTCACCTACATCTACAGGAGATAGTGGGCAGTGATGATGATGTACCATTTGGTGGTAAAACATTGTTGTCTTTGGAGATCTTCTCCAACTGGCTCCTTCAATGGCCAACATATCTTCTCTACTCTTTTAGTGGAGGAAGCTTCAAAACCATTGGATGCATAGGTGAAATTAATATTTGAGAGTTCTTCTCTTATGTTGAACTGTTCCAGAATATGCGACAGAGAGGTGATATGTCTTACAAAGCATTACTTGAAGCACGGATTGGTAGTTTATTAGCTTCTCATTTACAAATGCTAAGAGAACATGTTATCAGCTCATAAGGATAATCTATGTACGAAGCATGCAAGCTGTTTACGCAGCTGCAGAGCAGTGGACAACATATTGCGTGCCTGTTGCCAAGACTAAAACAATGTGATGAGTTCAAAAGATTATGCTACAAGGAGAACAACAACCTATTGTTACACTTACATCACTTGATGCGATTGATGGTATTAGTCTAACATGTACAGTGGTAACAAAAATGGTTGAACGACTGAAAGAACTCAGCCAATGTGTCATGGACTTCTGGCTCAGAAGCTGTGTTAACACTATGCAAAAAGCACATGTTATGCTGCAAAGAAATTTTGATGTTGATCATGGGCTGGTTAATGGAGCAATGGGCTACATTGTTGACTTTCAGTACAATGCACTGAACACATTTGTTGAATTTGTTATAATCAGATTTGCAACCGTGCCAGTCATTTTCTTATTGACAGATACACTATGAAGTTTCAGATTGTGAAGGGTATCTATGTGACGCATAAGCAGTTTCCACAGTGTCTTGCTTATGCCATATCCATTCACAAATCACCAGGACTTAGCCTTGATAGCACCATTGTTGACATAGGAATGGGAATCTTAAAAGGATGGCATGGCAAATGTTGCTTTGTCATGAGTCAGATCTCTTTCTGGTGCACATATGCTGAGCTTTGCAGAGAATAAGGTATGTGCTGATGTGAAATGTATTGTGGAATACAGCCGGCTATACACTATACCAACCAATTACAACTCTGATTCCTGTTCCCAGATACTTCCTATGTGAGATGTACCAATGGACACAACACATACATTGGCAAGGAAACAGAGTAGAACTTCAGTTTCTTCACTATCTGCTGTACGTGGTAATCAGTCGCTTGCTTATCAAGTCAGGTCACCATCTGCAAAAAGTGCATTGGTCTTGAGAGACTGCCAATCTTTGTTGATAGCACTGGAGTGAACTGCTATGCCAATGCTGCAATACAAGCTCTTTTGCATATGCCAGAGTTTGTTCACCTATTGAATGCTGTGAAGTGAACACCTCTTTCTGATGCGCTGAGAAGAGTTATAAGAGGTAGTGAAGAACAAGCACCTAGCTTTTAGAGTTTAACTCCTCTGCGGCTTACTCTGTCCAACTATCCTGGACTGAGGATGTTTGCTGATAATGCCAAATAGGATGCGACTGAATTCATGATTGGTGTGGATGAATAGCTTCGCCGATGAAGGAATTCTACTTAGACAGTACTTCACAGTTAATTAGATGTGCAAGTACACTTTGTTTGTCAAGTAGACACATCGAGTCTCATGCAACTAATGACGTGCCATGGCTATCTGTTTACATTCCTGAAGAAACATCTTGAAGTTTTGTAGATTATTTAGAATTCTGCCACTGGTTGGCAGTGTCACAGATGTGGCCAAGTACTGCCTGTTCTTTGAGGGTGACTGACTTCAGTTCATACATCATTGAGCTTCAGTGATTCAACTTTCAAGGCATGAACGTTACCACACCTATTAGTGATTTCATTGCTGGAATAACTATGTTCTCATGCACTCAGTTTGACACACATGCTATCATTTTCCATAATGGACATTCTATTCAGTCAGGACATTATGTCATATGGCGTAGATTTAGAAGTGGATGGGTGGAGTGCAATGATACAGTGTGCACTATGAGAGAATGATTACCGAGGAATCTAAAAGATGCATATTTATTTATTGAGATCTTGGATTAAACCTTTTGAGTACAAGCTTATTACACAGGTTCCACGTCAAGAGTAATACAACAGGAGATACATTGGGTTGAATACAGACATCAGAATACACTAATACATGAAAGAGTACACGTAGGCATTAAGTACATGTTAGATTACTGAAATAACAAAGGTGATGGCACCTAGAGATGAGGGCTGGGACACTAAGAGGTAAAATAGAGATAACAGCACATGATACACAGTACTACAGGGTTGGAATAGTGGGGACATATGCACGTTTCAAGGAAGATCAGCCCAAAGGCTTCATCAGACAGACAATTGGATGAGGAAGGGAGAGGCTGAAAAGTAGGTGGAAAGAGTGACCCAGGCAGGAGGTACAAAAGTGGGAGGATGGAGTCAAGGGAGAGGTATCAGGAAGAGAGGTGGATGAGGGCAGGCAATGTTAGGTGTGAATAAAAGTGTGAATAAAATGCACACAGGTGGGATAAATGATGCTGAGGCAGTCAAGAGCTGTGAATTATGGAAAGCAGTCACAACCAGAACTCGTAGCTAGAAGCTGTCTCAGATTCCTTTTAAAAGAACCTATCAGGATAACCGTGAAGACATCCAGGTGGAGAGAGTTAAGCCAGTGAGGAGCATGATGTGTGAAAGAATGTTGACCCATTGATGTCTGACAGTGAGGAATTTTGAAAATTTGACTTTCTAAGCTCCGAGTGCAGCGTCTGTTGTCACATGGTGAGAGAATTTTGTACCCCAGGGGCAACAAGCCTAGCTGATTTTTGTTAGCCAGGAGACAGGACTGGTACTTGAGTTTGTCTGAGAAGTATAGCCAGTTCACCTGGGCATAAAGATCACAGGTGTGCATCAGTCAGGAGGCTCCTGTGATGTCAGCAAGCTTTGTTTAAAGGCAACTTTTAGGCTGCTAAGGGCAGTGCCAGTGACTGATCTGTAGATTACTAGTCTGTAATCAATGAGAGATACTACTGAGCTGTGGACAGCTAGACTGGCGCCTTGGATGCCAGACTGTGCTTTTGCCTGAGTAACAAACCAGTGCTCATGTTGACAGCCTTGGCAACATTGCCATGTGCTGGGCAAATTAAATTGTACCATCGACTGTGATCCCCAGGTATTTAAAGTGCTGCACAAGTTCAAGAAGAGAGCCAACCTCATTTGTAATGTGAAGAGGATAACATTTGTGTCAATTGTGGGCAGAGAACACCATTGTTTTTGTCTTTTGTAGTTCATCAACAATTTGTATTCTTTGAACCAGTTTTAATGTCTTTAAAGTTACACTGCAGGTTGTGCTGAATTGCGTTGGGGTCTGAGTCATTAATGAATAAAATAGCATTGTTAGCATAAAGTAGTAGATGACACTGGCAGGCATTTAGAAGCTGGTTTAGGATATACTAAATAAAGTGGACCCAGAATGGACTCTTGTGGAACACTTGATCTGACAGGTCAGTTGTCTAAAAGTGTATTACCAATCTTAACTTGCTGGGAACAGTTTGACAGGTAACTATTGAACCATGCCACCGAGTCAGTAGAGAGGCCATTGTCTGCTAGCTGCTTGATCAGTAAGTGTGGTTTACCATGTCAAACACTTTGGTTAAGTCTATGTAGACTGCATCGACAAGGAGACTTTGATCGAGAATTTGTGGATATAGCCTGAGAATTCAAGCAGTGCAGTAGTAGTGCTGTGCCCATGCCTGAACCTGTGTTGTTGTGGGCACTGTAGCTGGTGCTTTTCAAGTAATTGACCGACTGATCAGCCACTATTCTTTCCAGGGCTTTAAAAGGGTGGAAGAAATGGGACAGTAGTTCCTGGCAGAGACTGATCTCACTCTTGAGAATAGGTGTCACATTGTCTGCTTTCCACTTGCTAGGATAATGTGTGAACCTTAGAGATGAGTTGCAAATAAAGGTAAGAGCAGCCAGAATCTCATCCAGTGTCAACTCTACAAATTTCAGGTCAAGGTATCTCCACTGAACCTAGATTTGCCAAGAACCTTGAGGATGTAGTTTTGTACTTCCTTGGCTGTGAGAGCTTTGAAATGGAAAGATGGGTGGGAGAGGGTTGAGCTTGTATTTCATTTGGGATATCAGTGTTAGACTGGACAAGGAAGTCTGGGTGATTACTCACTTAAATCTGTTAAGGCAAAGTTAAAGAGTTTGCTATAGTTTTTGGGTCCAGAGTAGTAGTGCCAGCTATGTTGAGCATGTCAGGGGCTGGCTTGTTAACTTTACTAGTGACTTCTTTGAGATTGTTCCAAAATGTTCTGCCATAACGCCATGTTCGGAGAGAACATCCTTAAAGTATTGGATTTTGCTACACACCAGCCTTGGTGCAGTTGTTCTGAGCTTTCTTGTAGTTCAGTGAATCAACCTGTTTTCAGAGGCCTGGACCCTAAGCCATAGACAGTCCCTGGATTTCAGCATTTCGATCAGGTCTGAGGAGAACCACAGACTGCAGGGGCCTTTGGTTTTCCTAGTTTTAAGCAGGGCATGCCTATCACAGGTAGTGTTGAAGATGCTGATGAAGTGTTCTAGGGTGGTATTGACATTGCAGGTGTTATAGATTGGAGACCAGTCTTGTTGTCAAAGGTCAACTTTTAGTAGATTGAGGTGGCCCCATTTGAGAACCCTGTTGGTGATCGTTCCAGCGAGGGTTTGGTGAATTTGTTTGATCACTGAAACAGGACTGGGAGTGGTCGCTGAGGGCATCCGGGAGAATGGTGGCCCCAGATCTATGGTCCAGGCAGTTGGACAGGACCCAGTCCAATAGGCAGCTAGTTCCTGTTTTGTAATTTACCCTGGTGGGTGAATCAACCAGCTGTGTGAGGTAGATGGTGGCAGCTGCATCTTGTAGGTGCTGATCTGTGGGAAGAGTCAGTTAGCATTGGAGGGAGTATAGTGCAGTGGTTTAAGGCTCTGAACTGCAAATTTGGTGACATCAACAGACCAGACCTGGGGTTGAATCCCACAGCTTCCACTTGCATACTAGGTGACCCTGAGCAAGTCACTAAACTTTCCTATGCTTCCAGGTTGTGCCTGAAAAAAGCTTTCAGCTTGGTGTGTCTCACCTGGTTAAATAACTAAACAAAAAAAATCCCAAGCAGTAGCAGTTCTGAAGTAAGATTTGGTGCACCTATGTAATCCATTAGGGCATCAAAGCCTGCCATTGTCTGTCTGGGTGGAATATAGACTGACAAAACTGTGAGAGATTTATTATGGGCCCCGAGGAGAACTTTTAATGCCATTGCTTGCCAGTGGTCATCAGAGTTAGCCAGTGGTAGGACTTGCCCTGGAGTGTGGCTCTAGGTATAATGCACAACCGCTACCACGCTTGGATAGGCGGTCATGTCTGTAAACCGATATCCAGGTATGGAAACTGAGGCATCGGGTATCTTTGGGAGAGCCAAGTCTTAATGACCGATAGTATGTCAGGGTTGTGTTGTAGTATCCAGGTATTCAAGGTGTCCATTTTGGGGAGGAGACTGCATATATTAATTGATACAATCATGAGAGATCCTATGGTTTCCACATGATTGTAGTGCCATGAGGGTAGCTGGGTTAGGGTGAATGTTGCCTGAGAGCAGTAGTAGTATCAATGCTAGCCTGCTGAAGAATTCTAGTAATTGTCTATAACTATGTTTTGTTTGTCCTCCCATGGCTGTTGAGCATAATAGTTTTTATTAATGCTGAAGAACCCAGGGTAAGAAAGCCAATGGAAACCAGTCAGAGTTGGGTAAGGGCAGAGCTCTGTTAGGTGGTGTCTGCACAGTCAGAGTTTAGAGGAAAAGCAAATTGTTGGGAAGAGGCAGTTGTGCTGTAGACACAGAGACAGTGGATCACCAGAGAGGGTTTGTCATCATTGGTTGTTGATCCATGTGGCTGGTCAGGGAGGTTTAGGAGGTGAGCAGTAAAAATAACATAATATTTAGACCCTATATGCAGGGCTATTTCTGATTGGTTGGTGCTTAGAGGTGGTGAGTGAAAGTGGAGAAAGGAAGGACTGAATAACACTGAGAGCAGTCCTATTGAGAGAGGCAATCACAAAGATATACATAGCACATTGTATTGTAGCATAAAAGGCACTTGCGTGTCACTGGTACTGCTACTTCAAATGCAGTGCAGTGAGGGAGAAGGGTGAGAATGGGAGACGGGTACAAGTGCCTAGCTTTCAAGTGAAGCAGCAACCATAATACTGTCATGTGGGTTAGGCATTCAACGAGGCCAGGTCCCTTTAAGAAGACGTGAAAGTGGAGTCTGTATTAGGCAAAGTTAACAGGTAGGATGACAGTGGTGAAGAACAGGGTGGTGACCTCAGCTAGCAATGAGCATTTAATAGAGGTCGGGGCTGAGGAGGGGGACAAAATATTGGTAAGCTAGGAGCTAGAAAAATACTGGCAAACTATAAGCTTCAGATTCAAAATGTGTCAGTGCGGGCTTCAGCACCACTGAGCGAGAGTCCTGGACCTCAAAAGCCCAATCATGTTGCAGTCTCTGGGCTGTATAGCCAATCAGGACCAGCCTTGGAGGAGCCCAGACCAATCAGAGAAGTGACTTAGAAACCTGAGGAAGCTGGAAGCCGGGTCCCTGGTAAAGTGCGCAAAGCCTACCTGTTCAGCAGCAAGGAGGGTGGTCTAGTGCTGAAAATCGTCTTCCTGGGAGCGGGCTGAGGCCAATTGGGAGCCACCGTGAGCCTGCTTGAAGTAGCCTGTGAATGAAGGAAGCAGAGATAGAGACAAATAAGTCAGGGAAGGACAGAGGGATAATCGAGGGTAGGCAGGAGGACATTTAGGAAGGACAAGGGTTAAAATTTAGGGATGGGCAGAAGGGGACACAAAGAGCAGGAAAATATGTACAAATTGGCAGAGGAGTGGTGCTAAGAGCTAGCAGACAAAGAGTTTAAATCAGTGGAGTGGGACAGGGATACAAGAGGTAGAAGTGCAGAAAATAAAGTGAGAATATCGAGGTGGGGGCGAGGGCAAGGTTCACTGGCGCCTGGGCTGTCTGTCCAAATCGGACTGTGCTAGCCCTGATTCCAGACATTGAAGAAATGCAGGAGAGTGTTTGTACCCTTGGTTTGGGCATGAAAAGTGGTCACATAGATGCAGGCAAGAGATTAAGTCACCTTAGGATATCTTGCCATTTACAGGTTGAGGAAATTAGAGCAGGCAAGATCGAGGGTGATCTCAGTGGGCAGGCAAGAGAAGGAGAAATAAAATAAACTTAGAAACAGGCACAGTCAGGGTGAATACTTAAGCATAGAAAATCACAAAAGGCCTGTGTCCCAACCCTTGCTAGGCAAATGGCATTAGTTAGGAGACAGATTAATTTAAATGTAAAATTAGATAGCCCAAGTTCCTGGCTAAGTGCCTACATTCAGTATAAAATGGGCACATGAAAGATGACAATTTAGGTGATATCACAGATATTAATTACAGTATGCTAAGCATTGAAATTAGGTCCAGTATAACCTCAGTTTACAGTTTAAAGCTATGGACCGCTGATCAACTAAGATACAGCAAAGAAATTCAGATGACAGATCAATTTTACATACAGCAGAGAAATTCGACAGTATTGGATAAAATTAAGGCTCAAACATTCCTCTACAAAATATTGGTAAGCTAGGAGCTGGGAAAAATACTGGCAAACTAGACACTTCAGAGGTGATACAGTTGCAGAAACATGATGATGGATGCCTCTTGTGGTACATTTACAGAGTTATGTTCTTTCTGTTACCTTATGGTGTCTGTTTCTGATTGGTTGTGTTGCCTTGTACTGTCCACGTGCTCGTGTGTGTGTGAGGTGAGGCGGAGTTAGGGTTGAAACCAAACGCAGAATTTCCTTGCTTTTGTCACCTGCGGAACAACTCCAACTGTTGCATTAATAGAGTTTTCTGCAATGAATATATTATAGAGTTGAGTAGGCAGTTTAATGTTAAAACCCCAAATTTTGCACTTTAATAACTTTGCAACCATTCAACAGATTTCCATGAAATTTGGTATCATGAGTTCTGTTTGGCAGTCTCTTGATGTGCCAAGTTTTGTTTTAATTGGATATGTGGATTTTGCACAGAGCATAGTGAAAAAGTGCAAAGTCCCTTTTTACCCATTTTGCTGATTTTTCCTCATCGTGTTTTTGGCCACACCATTTGTAATTTTGGCTTGAAATTTGCAGGTAGAAAGAGCTGCCCTAAAGAACAGGCCAGCATTGGTTTGGTGAAAAAATCTGAATCTGTTCCAAAGTTATTCAATTAAGAATTGTTGGGCTCTGAGCATGCTTAGTTCAGTCTTTTGGATAGCTACATGGTACAAAAAGGGATTTAGGGCTCACAGACAGGGATTTTGACAGCTCACAAACAGGAATTCGTTACATCCCTGTTAGTATGAAAAAATCCTTGTTCTCGAGCTGCCATCTTGCTTTCAATTTTCTTCAAAAACAAGACCTTGTAACTTGCCTCAGGGATATCTTCTGTAGAGATTAAAGTATGTGTTCTCCTCAGGGTGATGCCCTCTACAAACCCATGCTTTGGTTTCAACTAGTTTAGTCAAAACAACTGTTTAAATTTGAAAATCCCTGTTCATCACTCGCTTCTGATCCCTGTTTGTGAGCTGTCAATATCCCTATTCATGATGGGGCAGCCAGATGACCCTACCTCATGGACATGGATTGGCTCATGAAAAGTTTGACAACTCATGAACAGGGATTCAGCTATGAACAAGGTTTTAGCACCTCACGAACAGGGATTGTAAAAGGAATCCCTGTTCCTGAGGTGTCAAAACCCTGTTCATGAAGTGTCAAAATCCTGTTCATAAGAAATTCTTGTTTGTGAGGTGTCAAAATCCCTGTTCGTGAGGGGACACCAGATGACCCTACCTCACGAATGGGATTGGCTCATGAACAGTGATTTTGACAGCTCACAAACAGGGATTCGGCTCGCAAAAGGATTTTAAAACCTCATAAACAGGGATTGTAAAAGGAATCCCTGTTTGTGAGATGTCAGAAATCTCTGTTCATAAGAAATCCTGTTCGTGAGTGTCAAAATCTCTGTGCTTGAGGGAACGACGGATGACTCCATCTCGTGAATGGGGATTGACTCATGAACAGGGATTTTGGCACCTCATGAACAGGGATTTCTAAAGGTTGTTGTTTCTTTGGCAGTTCGCTGCAAAGAAACAGGACTTTAACTTGAAACTTGCAGGGTACAAAGTGATTGTCCCACAGATGTGACATGCTGGTTTGATGTAAAATTTTCATCTGTTCCTTAGTTATGCCATTCCGAAGTTGAGAAATTTCCATAGGATAACATTGTGGCGAATGGTGCCTTTCAGTGCCTATATCTTGAAAATGGTTTGAGACATTGATTTTTGCTAGGTGCAGCTTAGTACACCTTTAGGTGTACTAAGCATGCATGCATGTTACCAGTCCATGATTACAACTGCAGTGGAACTGTTTTCAGAGTTGCTACAGTTGCTGAGATATTGCACAATCTGCAGCACAAGGCTTACTTGGAATGTCTCTAGACCTGCACTGTGTCTCTACAATTGGGCCTGAGCTCCCACATATGGATACCATTATGCACTAATGGAACAGCTGGGCCATCCATTATGCAATGCTGGGAATGCTTACAGTTCATTATGATGTCTGTACACTTATGGATAGATGGGAGTGCAGGGCCCAGTGCCTGCACTCCAAAAACCTGATACCTCAGGCCCTGTGCTCCCCAAACCATATAAGGGTAAGATTACACTTTCTCAAAAATAAGGAAATTCATTGCAAAAAAAACTTCATTAATGCATCAGTTAGGGTTGAAGCAACAAAAATACGGAAATGAGGTATTAGTGTTAAAAGTCTTATCCCCCCACCTACCACCCCACCCACCCTCCACAGACCAACAAGCGCAGGTTGTGCTTTGGGGTTGTTGGGCTAACTCTCTCCCCATTCTCCTATACTGTACCATTTCAGCTTTCTTACATGTGGAATAGGGTGAAGAGTTGGGCCCAACGACACAAGGCACACCCTGTCACTTGTTGGTCTGTGGAAGGGTGAAGGTGAGTGGGAGGGTGTCAGGGTCTCAACCTGAACACTGCATTTCCTTGCTTTTGTTGCTTCAACCTTAACTGATGCATTAAGTGTTTTGCAATGAATATATATATATATGTGTGTGTGTGTGTGTGTGTGTGTGTGTGTGTGTGTGTGTGTGTGTGTATATATATATATATATATATTTTTTCTTTCCTTTGCAAAAACCTCTGTTAATGCAACATTTAGGGTTCAGGCTAAAGTGAAAATGTAAGGAAATGTGGCTTTATGTTTTCAAACCCTACAACCCACTCACCCCTAAAACAAATCAAGGGTGCAGTCTTTCTTGGGGTTGTCAACCTTAAAGCTCACCCCATTCTATACACTCTGGAAACATACACACCTGGGGGTGTGTGCTTGAGCTCCAACCTAATGGCAGCCTAAGAGCTCAGCTCTCGGAGTTGAAACTATATCTGTACTTCCACGTGCTAAATGACTATTGTGGGCCAAGAAAAACTACGGGCTGACAAGTTGGAGTACCCTATTACTGTCGTTGGGTTACATTCTGCTTTAATTTCCCATTGAAGATGTAGTTCATATTTACATCTGGGAGAGGAGGCGGACTAAATTCCAGCAAGGCTGAAACTCACCCACAGGCCACTTGAATGCTCTTGTATGCCTGATAACAAAAAATTTATGGAAATGTTTCACACTTCGTTGCAGAGATGTTGGAATTCACCGTAGCCTCCAACACAACCACTTTGGCCAGCCACCAACTCGATACCAGAATCTTTCATACGGAACAGCAGGCGGCCGCTAATAAGGCTGCAATCTCAGACCTATACTCACTCCTACATGAGCAAAATCACACTATCCAGGCCCTGAAACCAAAGTCAATGACATGAAAATCAGGAGTCGAAGAAATAACCTCAGTACCCTAGGCATCCCGAAGGATCCAAAAAGGGCATCCTGTGGATTTTCTATATGGCGCCATTCGAGGATAATGCAACAGGACCTAGCACCAGGATTTACCATTGAGAGGGACCATCAAACGCTAGGCCCTACTCCTAAGCCTGGAGAACATCCCAGTCCTCTGCTAGCCCATATCCTTAACTATGCAGACAAAGACTGGGTGATATCTAGAGCAAGGACCTAAAAGCACTTTCCTGGAATGGTCATTGTATCCTGAGTTTTCAGGATTATTCCTATGACTTGGCAAACCAGAGGAAAGAGTACTCAGCACTCACGCAGCCAAGTCCCGCTGTGGGGTTCCATTTTTCTCAGATATCCAGCCACAATGTGGGTGGTGGTAAATAGTGCTTCCTATTCTTTTCAACACTTGAAGCACTGAGGATTACATGGCTAGGACATGGCCAGATCGTAGAGGTGTTTCCCTCCAACACTGAGGACTTCACCCTGAACCAACTATACGAGCAGTAGCAGTTAGCTAGATCTCCCTCACCGACTGCTGGAGACATGGACACTACCGACCGAAATCAACCCCTTCACTGCATGCCTGCCTCCCAGGAGCCATAGGAGACAGCAGAAGGAACAACATACCAAACAGGAGCATCCGATGGACGAGACTGCAGGACCCTCATCGCGGGCTGCCCACCATACAAGAAGCTGATTACAAGCCCATACTTTAGCAAGAACTGTTTTGAGCTGCTGGCTGACCCTGCTAATGGACACCTGCAAGAAGAACTTGTATTCTGCTCCTCAGCACCCGAGACAGGATGCCTCCTTCTACTTCAGCCGCTGACCAGATGGATAAAGGCGACAACTGCAAACTTGGATGTGATGCCCACGACTCTTAGGGATATAGCACATCATCCCCACCTGGATCCAGCCTTTTGGAAGCAGGCGCCACATGACTAGAGACCTCAGGACATTATCTTGACCTGACCTAAACAGACTTTATATGTTAAATAAGTTGATTCCTCTGCTCTTACTGTGGGTAGGGGACTAGGTAAAATTTGTAGTCTGGGGATCTCATACTCATGAAGGGGTGCCCCTCATGGGCTTGGGACCGACTCTTTCTCCTGGCCTATATGGATGCCTCCTCACCTGGGGGTGGAAATTCTCTTACAGATATGGTACACTATGTTACAATTGTGTCAGTTACTGCTGTCTTATTGCCAAATGGTAACTGGGCAGGGCGGAGGGTAAAATAAGAGCAATGTAATATGTTCTGCCAGTGATGCATACCTAACAGACAATGCCCCAGATATATATGTGGATGTCTTATGGATTTTCAGAGGTAATATGGGGCTACTTATAATGGTGAATGATTGTTGGATGCAACTGGCCTGGTTAAAGACAGGATAGATATATGTTCTGGTATACATTAAAAGGATTGTCCCTCCAAGAAAGGGCACTGCAATGCCCTACTAAGTCCTGTCAGATATAAACTTCCTTTTGAGACTGAGTAGCAGCCTTCCCTTGCCCGGTCCACTTGAACCTGGATCTTTAAAGCATGGCCTACTGGTGTTGACACGCACTTTCCAACTCACGGGTCTGCCTTGGTGCAGCCCTCGATTTGTGACTGTAATGTATGGGGACTGGAAGCTAAGAATTTTCCATGTCTTTCAGACAACCCCATCCCTCCTGCAGGAAACGGCTATGGCTGCACAGTGGACTTTTCCCCAGCCGCTGGATAACCATTTTCTCTGTTGCACAGTTTTGTGCTATTGTACATAGTTCGGTTCTTTTGTTTAAGTTAGAGATTAGCAATTCTATGTTTAGTCAGCAGAGGGCATCTCCTCACCATAGTCAGATAGAGAATGAGTATATACTGTTTACTGCTCAACACTGTCAGTTATTTTATCTTAGCATCTTGGGCTTACAGCAAAATTGGCACCTTCCTGAGATATGTGGCAGCTTTTTGCTCTCTTCATAGTAATATAGAACAAGGGATATGGGCCATACGTTTAAAGATTATGGCTGAGATTTCCTGCTATACATGGAACGTTAGGAGCCTTAATATCTCCATAAAGAGAAAATGGTTTTATCATATTTTAATGAGACAAAAGCTCAACTGGCGTTCCTATAGAAACAAAGCTCACTGGTAATGACCATGCTTCTCTAGTTCGGATTGGGTGGTCTTAGAGGTACATGCCAGTGCACCTACAAAGAAATGCAGGGTGGCTATTCTTATTCTAAATGCCTCCATGGACAGTTACTAAATGTAGGAAGGACCCACAAGGCCATTGGGTCATGGTCCTAGTGAAAACAGTGGAGGACCTTTCCTGTTAGTTAACACATATACACCTAATGAAGATGACCCAAAATTCTTTCAAGAACTTTCAGATAAAATGGGGTCCATGAGGAAACAGACACCCCATTTTGATGGGGGAGATTTAAATCTAACCTTGGTCCCAGTTTTGGATAAGAGTATGCTGGGAAAGAATCACATCAAGAGGGCACTATAGCTGTCCATCAACTCATGCATGAGCATACCTTGGTGGAAATCTGGTAGCTCGCTCACCCCAAGAAGGGATTACACCTTCCAGTCTGGAGTACATGGTACATTTAATAGACTCGATTACTGGCTAGTCTCCCAGGTATCTCCCAAATCTCTATCAGTTCAATATTCTCCTGGTAGCTATCTCAGATCATGCCCCAGTCCAGCTTCTTTCTCTTTGGTGTCCTAAGAGTAAGTCCTCTTCTACATGGCATCTAGACCTGTTGATAAAAGACCTTGATTTTCTTCCTTGGGTCATGTAAGAATTGATGTGATTCTTCATAGAAAACTCTATTAATTACACCACTGCTGGCAATACCTGGGAGGCCTATAAAGCCACCATAAGGGAAAAAATCATTCGGTTTGCCTCCCATAGGAGGAAACAGAGGGACCTAAAATTGGTCACTCTGGAGCAATAACTGAATGAAGTTGAAAAATATCTAAAAAGTCCGAGGACCCCAATTTAATTCCTCAGCAAGGGAAAAAAAAAGTGCTTAGGCTTAGATTAGAAGTTTATGAGCTCCTATCCAGAAAAGCATAATTAGCTATGCTACGTATTAGACACATATCCTGGGAGAATGGGGACAAGAACTGAAAGGCATTGCTTATTAATTAAGAAAACAGCATGCAAATTGACATATAGCTGGCCTATTAGATCCCAGTACACGTAAGCTCTGCACCTCTTCTTCTGAGATTAATACTATAATGGTGGATTTCTACAAGCAGCTGTATACTACCTCACAACCTTCCCCACCCAAAGATGCAGTGGCCTTTCTGGAGAATCTACAACTCCTACTCTATCCCTAAACAATGATGCACCATTTATGGAAACTGAAGTCCGTCAGGCTCGGCTGTCTCCCAAAAAGGTAAAGTCCTGGGGGTGATGGTCTTTCAGGTGAATTTTACAAGTACTTGTTCCAGAGATCACCCCTGTCCTATGCCCAGTCTTCCAGGAGGCTGAAGCTGAAGGACACTTCCTGCCAACTCTGCAGGAAGTGGTGATTACTATCCTTTCCAAAAGGGGAAAGACCCTACTAGAGCCGGCAATTATAGGTTCATATCCTTGATCTCAGTGGATAGTAAAATATACATTAAAGCATTGCCAACTGCCTCAAATCTCTTCTCCTAGAGTTAATCCATCCTCTCAGGTTGGATTTGTACAGGGTAGATATAGTGCTGACCATATCTTTTCTCTCATTAACTTAATGCACACAGCTAAGACCCTCCCAACACCAGCAGCTGGTATAGCTGTAGACTTCGAAAAGGCATTTGATTCTGTTGAGTGAATTATCTTCTCCTAGTACTAAAGAGATTCAGGTTTGTACCTAATTTCTGCACTTGGATTAAAGCCATTTATACATCTCCAATGGCCAAAGTTCTTACTAACACCACCATGTCCAAGCCTTTCAAAATAGGACGGGGTATCAGACAAGGATGCCCCTCTCAGCTCTGTTATTCATGTTGGCTATAGAACCACTTGCCATGGCCATACGCCAAATACAGGGATATTCTTGGAATTCCGTAAAAAACAAGCGTTACACTACCTTACTATCGTTGATGATTTGCTCATCCCCTGGCAGATCTGCAAACATCACTCCTCCCTCTTACAAACCTACTTCAAAAATTCACAGAGTTCTCTGGTCTTAAGGCTAATTCTACCAAGACAGAAATACTCCTCTTTAATTTGCAATGTAACCTTCAAAATCTGCCTGCCACAGACCTTAAGTGGGCGACAGAGGGTCTGACATACTTGGGGTAAAATGTCCCCACAACTTGACACTATATGGGATAAAAACCTAGGGCCTCTAATAGCTGAATGTAAGGAAGAGCTGAATAGGTGGGCTCGTCTGAATCTCACCATGGCCGGTAGGTTTCAGCCATTAAAATGACCCTGGCCCTAAGATTATATATATGCTGTCCCATATTCCTCTATATCTCCCCTGTTCTTGGTACGTCAGATGGGATAAGATGGTCAGGGCTTTCCTATGGGGTCAAAAACACCAAGGTATAGTTGCAAGAAGTCAGAGAGCCCATTGGAAGAGAGGTGACTGGGGATTACCCTGGCTGGAGGGATATAAAATAGCCTTCCACATGGTCCAGATTTTACTGGTTTTGACCTAGATTCTCTGCAGCTCCACAATGGACAAATATGGAAATGGACATAGCTGGTACCTCCATTTTGGCATTTCTCCTGTGGAGCACCTCCCAAATGCTACACCCCACTATTGGTTCGACTATTATATACTGGAGGCAGTTACACTGTCAATTTAAAACTTCCCCATACCTATTTTATACACTCCTCTGTGACATAATCCCAAGATAACCATTGCCCACACCCCAATATACTGGAACTCCTGGGCTCAGCTAGGGATACATTATCTGTCAGATACTGGGTCTTTCCCAAACCTACATAGATTCCTTCCAGAATCTTCAGAAGAAGTGGAATATTCCACATGGTGATTTCTGGAAATATTTGCAGCTACGTGATTAACAACACATCTCCTTGCTCAAAAACAGGGGCATAATGGTAATATACCTCTTACTAAATGGCTAGCTCTGACTAAGGGACAGGCAGGGATTGTTTACTCACTTCTTAGAGAAACCCTCCCCAACCAGACTGACAAGGCTAAGCAGAAGTGGGGAAGTGCCATAGGCATAGTTATTACAGAAGCACAGTGGGCCAAATGCTGGCAGAATGCACACAATCATTACATAGATGTTCACAGTAGGATGATACAGAATACATTATTACACTGGTGGTATAGGGCGCTGGTTATGCTGTACAACATTAACCTGCTTAAAGATAATTCATGTTGGAGATGTCACCAGGCAGGTGAAGACTTGTTTCAAATTATGTGGTCATGTCCTCCAATTCACAGCTTATGGTCCAATGTTGGACAGCTGGGAGACAGGATACTGGGGAAGCATATCCCCTATTTTCAGTCTTAATGATACTAGGGATCCAGCCTCAGCCCTGTATCTTATCTAAAGTGGAGTTTAAATGGTATATGCTATTAACCCTGCAAATGAAATGCCTAATTCTTAGCCACTGATGGACAGTACATGTCCCTCACTGAAAGATATCCTCACCTCCATAGACCCCATTTATGAGATGAGAGATGGTCCTCAGTGGCGGGAACCCTGAAGGGTGACTTCCATACAGTGTGGGCACCCTTTCTGACTTACCTGGCACCCAGAGCAGGGATAGGCTGAATGTATATGAGCTATAGTTAAGGGTTGCCTCTTATAGCTACTTTTTGATGCAAACTTTTCATACTCTGTCATTTTAATGTCACATGCTGAATGTGGTGCAGTATATGTTATGCTACAGTTATGTTTTTGTTCTGTATACAGTTAAAATAGGAAACAAATGTTTGCTAATACCATGGTACTCTTTGTGGTTATCTTTTTTTTTCTTTTTCAGATGAAGAGTATGAAGCCACATGGAGTTAAGAAACCCAGGTCACAATAGATGCCTTAGCAACAGATCAGACTTTATTGCCTTCAGTGTGGTTTGGCTCCACCTCGCCATAGATATGTTCCATCTGTTATATGTGAATTGGTTGGTATGTTGAGAAGTTACGGTTAAGCCATTGTTCCATTGTTGTGTACTACTTATATAGTATCCGTACATACAGGCCGTGGGCCTGTCCTGTGATTTTCTTTCTTATGTGCCCTGAATGATCTCACTGTTTACATACCTGTATGATGCAAAATTCAATAAAATCTTTGAACATAAAAAAAAAACTTAGAAACATACACACCTAATGGGGTGGCGTTAGGGTTCACAACCCAAAGGAAGACTGCACCCTTGATTTATTTTAGGGGTGGTGGTAGGGTTTTAGGGATGGAAGCCCTAAAGCCACATTCCCTACTTTTGTTGCTTTAGCCTGAACCCTAAATGTTACATTAACAGAGTTTTTGCAAAGAATGTCTTCACTTTTGAAGATACTATAATCATATCTTTCTAACCCCAGTAATACTCAGATATTCATAACTTTATGCAGTCAGCCTTCTAAGTAGAACTGTCCAGAAAGAATTTGGAACATATGCAAATGATGGAATCTTTTGCATGAGCCACTTTCAAATGCTGCCTTATACTAACTGCCTTTGTTCTAAACCCCTCAGATTTCTCTCTCTCTGCCTGTCAAGTCTAGATGCTCAGAGATCCTCTCCTCATCTTTTGTTCTGAGTACTAAACTTTATAAAATATTATAAGTATTCTTTACATTTCATTTGCTGCCTTTTACTTTTTGTTATTTATATAAACCCATAGTTTTAGTGTTTTAGTGTTTAAATTGTAAGTTTTCTCAGTTTCTCACAGTTCGGTATAACTGGGGGTAAACTGAGGTTTATTATATTTATCTGAGTTTTCTGACTAAAAACTCCATTTGTTATCTTAATTGTATTAAATTAGTTTGTTTTACAGTAGAACTGCTAATACTGGTTCCTGGACCGATAGCCTCGATTCATTTTATCTCGGTTCCCGGGTCCTGCAACAGTTCCGGGACCGACCACAACTCTACAAATAAACTTACATTTAAATATTTATTTTTAGTGGTTACAACTGTTATTGGCTTTACATTGAAAATGTTATGAAAAGAAACTGGTGATCCCCATTTCAATCCTTGTATTCAGTGTGGTGAACTTTTGTTAAGTCAAACATTCTCTTGTTTTGCCTATCTGGACATGAACATTTAAAAGCAGAGTGAAATCTGCATTACATGTCCTGGAAAAACTACTGAAATGCCTCGATAAGGCTTAAAGAAAACAAAAACACAGTATTACAACCTAAGGGTCCCTCTAGCTCTAACCAGCTGACACCCTAAATTACTCTGGGTGACTCCACAACAAACACTGTAACTGCTGCCCTGAGATGGGCATATAAGCAGTTTTAGAGCTTGTTGAACCAGCTGACACTCTGGTTCCCTCAGTGAAACTGAAGAAAACTAAACACACATAACTCCCTGCTGACAGCATTTGGGGACTTCATGTCTGCTATAAAAGCCTGCCAATTCCTTCAGAAATTGCAGGCTGTTCTGATGGGAAGTATTTGCCAAGACAGGTAAGCACAGTTGTGTATTGCTTCCTTGGCTATGATCACCTAAATGAATGAATGTGAAATCTGTAAACTTTCCCAGGGGAAAAAGTGTGAGAAATGCCTGAAATGGCTAAAGAAAACACTTTCAGGCTTACAAGGGCTGTCTGTCTGTCTCTCAGCAGCAGACCTTTGCAAAGCAGTCTTCCTAATATTTAAATGGGAGAATATGTAATTATTGTGAAATGAAGGAGAACCTATTGAATCTGAGGTTTCCTCTGAATATAAGTTTTCTAACCCCGGAATCACTCATTATGATTAAACAAATGCAGTCAGCTTCCTGTGTTGGACTGCACAGAGAGATGGAATTATATGCAAATGGTGGAACTCTCAATTGGCTCATGCCACTTTCAAACTGCTGCTGTAGCAGCTGTTGCACTCTGAGTGCTTCAGATTCTTTGCTCCACCTGCCTAGTGAGACGTCCGAGCTCTCCTTCAACTTCTTCAAAATCCAATTATCTTATCAACAATTCCTGCTTAATGTTGTTAAGCCTAAAAAATGCACAGGTCCCACTGGTTTTAAATTGTGTGAGTCTTGTGGTCAGATAATAGCTAAAGCAGACAGACATTCATTGTGTATTTTTGTCTGGGTACTAGCCATATTTTTGCAAATTGTGACATTTGTAAAACATTTTGCCCTAAATCCCTTAAGAAAAGATCAAAATATTAGAAGAGATGGCCTCTGCTTCTACTAATACTGGTGAAGCTGGTTCCTCTGCCTCTGGCACAAGAAAGAATGGAGGTAAAGCTAAGGATCCTGATAAAGGATCAGATAAAGTTGAGCAGGGTAAGCCAAAAGACCAGTGGAATCAGGGACTGAACCTGTGCCACTTAAGAAAAAATGTAAGGAAAAGTATGTTGCTGCACCTCTGGCCGAGAAGACTAAGGAGAAACATAGAAACATTGTATTTGACGCATATAAGGACCGCTTGGCCACCCAGTCTGCCCATTTCCTACCTAATGGATAAGCTGCAGGTCCTAGTTAACCAACAGCCTACTTCTTCCTACCGCCACCCCTAGAATTGCCTTATGACTGTCCCATGCATGCTTGAATTCCATCACTGTTTTTGACTCCACAACCTCCTCTGGAAGACCATTCCATGCATCCACTACCCTCTCTGTGAAAAAATACTTCCTTACATTACCTCTGAGCTGCACCCCATCTTCAAATTGTGCCCTCTTGTTTTGCACACCTCTTTTCTAAAAGATGCTACCCTCTTGAACTTTGTTGATTCCCTTGAGGTACTTGAAAGTTTCTATCATGTCCCCTCTCTCTCCTTCCTCGAGGCTATACATATTAAGTTCCTTAAGTTTCTCTTCATATGTCTTCTGGTGCAGACCCTGCACCATTTTAGTGCCCTCTATGCCCTTGGCTGAGGACATTGCCAAGGCCTTACAGGTCTTGCAAGCACTGCAAGCTGCAGTCCCGTTCAATACCGACTGCCCGGTTCCTGTACGGTTCCACCCTCTCAGAAGCCAAGCTTCCTTTCCTGAGGAGGAGGATGATGATTTTGAGGAGGAACAGATAGACCCAGAGGTTTCTTCAGAAGAGGTTGGCTCCCCAGGGGCCAGAGGATTATTCCTCACACTATGCTTTTGTTAAAAGCATGGTAGAAACCTCACCCTCCCTCTGCAGGAGACAGAGGAGGATGTGGAGGAAGCAGAATTCTTGGATATGATGGAGTTAACCCAACAAAACGTTTATTACTGCCTATGCATAGGTCCTTAAAAAGGCAGCAATGCAAGCATTCCAAACCCCAAATCTATTCCAGGAGTCGACAAAAAGCTGATAAAAATATTAGCTTGATAGGACAACAGCTGATTTTCTCTTCAGCCACCCTTACCCTGAAGGGGTTGTGCGAGCTGCTGCTTGCGACAAAGCCAGAATTCCTTGGCTACCCATCCTCCAGATAAGGATTCTTGGAAGATGGATACAGTGGGAAAGAAAGGGCATATGACTGCTTCTCTCATCCTTAGACAGGCAAATTACATGGCCTATTCAGTGCAATACCAGAAGGCACTCTGGAATGCAGTGTTAGCTCTGGCTGACAACGTGTCTGGTGAGGTGGCAGTGGACTTGCAGGATACAGCAAGGACTACTTTAGATGCCACAAATACCAGTTCCACATGGCTGTGGACACTAATGACTCTGCAGCCAGGTTGATAGTGCTATCTGTTTCCTTAGAAAATTTACCTGGCTCAGGGCCACAAACCTGACCTTGGACACCCAAGTCAAGGCAATGGACTTTCTTTTGAGAAAAAATCCCTATTTGGAGATAAAACAGAGGCCTATATGAAGAGCGTAGAAGAATATAAGGCCACCTACAGAAGCAATTCTAAGGACAGGCCTTCCTCATCCTATAGGTCCAAGACCAGGAGAGGCAGGTGTAGAGGTTCCTACTCCAGACCTTTTTCCAAGCTCAGGCCTCTCAGTTGCAACAACAGCCTAGGGGGTACTTCCGAGGAAGGGGCAGGAGAACCATAAGGAGAGCCTCTCCCTCCCCAGTGATTCAGGCACAGCCCACTCAGAACCCTTGATGGGCTAGTACAGGTCGCATCTCCTGCCAAAATCCACCAGTGGGTGGCAGACTGGTTCATTTTCTCCCAGATTGGTATACCATCACCACAGACAAGTGGGTCCTGGAGGTGGTAAGCCAGGGTTTGGCAATCAGCTACAAATCTCTCCCCAAGCTGAGAGCAAGAACATTTGCACCAGTCACATCTGCAGACAAGATCTACTGGATGCAGAAGTAAAACATCTGCTAGCAATCAAGACAGTGGACCCTGTGCCCTAAACCAGCGGGGCAAGGCTTCTACTCCAGATACTTCCTTACAAAGAAGAAAAATGGGGATTGGTGACCTATCTTGGATTTAAGACTTCTAAACAGACATATTCTGAAACCAAAATTCAAAGCAGCCACTCTTGCTCTGATCATTCCCACTTTACAAAAGGGTTACTGGCTAGCCTCCCTAGATTTAAAGGGCGCTTATTTTCACATCCCCATCAGACCTTCTCACAGAAAGTTTCTGAGGTGCAGACTGGCCTCAGGCCATTATCAGTTGCAGCTCTTCCTTTTAGCCTGACTTCTGCACCAAGGGCATTCACCAAGTGTTTGGCCGTGGAGTGGAGTTTCTGAGAAAACAAGGAGTATCGGACTTTCCCTACCTGGATGACTGGTTAGTGGTGGGTCCATCTCTACATCTTACAGAGCAGGTCTTAGCACTAACAAAATCTACTCTGGAATTCCTGGGTTTCCTCATAAATGAGTAGAAGTCTCAGCAAACACCAGTTCAGATACTCCAGTTCATTGAAGCAGAACTGAACACCAGTCTGGGCAGAGCTTTCTTGCCACAGGACATGGTAAACAGTATTCTGTGGATTGCAAGCTCATTTGTACCAGAAAACCCAAACCAGCCAGAGAGTTCCTCAAGTTTTTGGGCCACATGCAGCTGCCACCTACAGCAGTACTAGGTTCAAGATTCCAAATGAGGGACATTCAGTTCCACCTCAGACAATAATGGTCACAGAGGACAGATCCTCTGTCCAAACTGGTTCAGTCACCTACACTCTCCTACAGGCACTGTAGTGGTGGCTGGATGAACAAAACCTTTGGGTAGGGGTTCCTTTCACAAAGGAACAACCTTCCTTAGTTCTTACAACAGATGCATCCCTTCTGGGTTGGGGAGCACACATGTTGGATTATACAGCAAGTGGCACCTGGTCTACTCAAGAAACCATGTTGCACATCAATCTTTTGAGCTCAGGGCAGTGTACCTAGCCTGTAGGCATTTGCTCACATCTTCAAATCAAAGTGGTGCAGGTCAGAACAGACAACACCACTACTATGTATTACATCAACAAACAGGAAGGAACCAGGCCAGTCCCACTGTGCACAGAAGCAATGAGGCTGTGGTCCTGGCCTACTCCATGAAGGTATCCCTTTCAGCCATACATCTTCCAGGAAAAGACAATGTACTGGCAGACTCCTCAGCAGGATAAGTCAGGACTACCATGAGTGGTGTCTGAATCCTCAGATTCTCAGCTCAATTTTCAGGCATTGGGGCACTCAGAGATAGATCTCTTTGCATCTGCAGAAAATCACCAGCTACCTAATATATTGCTGCAGGCCTCCTCTCAGGGCACACTACCTCTGGATGCATTGGCACTGGATTGGACAGGAAGTTTCTGTATGCCTTCCCTCCTTTTCCACTGATATTCAGGACCCTGCTGAAATTAAAGTGCCAACGGCAACAATGATACTGGTGGCACCAGATTGGGCGAGGCAGCACTGGCATTTGTTTCTTTTGGCTCTATTAGTGGTACCTCCAATTCATCTGCCCAGGAAGCACAACCTGATGACTTCCTCTCAGGACAGATACTGTACCCCAACCTGAAATCACTAAGGCTCAAGGCCTGGCTCTTGAGGACTTAGAGTATACGGATCTTAAACTGTCAGAACAAGTTTTGGCAGTACTTAGGAGTTCAGGAAACCTTCCACTAAAAAGACATACTTTGCCAAGTGGAAGAGGTTTTCCATATGGTGTACAGAGTAAAGGTATCGACCCATCCAGGGCTGACCTTGCCATTCTTCTGGATTACCTGACACACCTACATTCTTTAGCTCTGAAGCTGTCAGTACTCAATGTTCATTTGGCTTCAGTTTCAGCTTACCTGTCAGCAGGTAATGAGAGGTCCATGGGCTCTCATCCAGTCTTAAGGAAATGTTTTAAAGGCATTAGCCTTCTGTACCCTCCTGTGAGGAACCAGTTTCGACCTGGAATCTGAAGATCTGCATTGTCAAACTCATGGATGCCCCATTTGAACCAAAGGCAACAGCAGACTTGAAGTACATCACTTGGAAAACTGTGTTTTGGTTGCTATTAGTTCAGCCAGAAGAATCAGTGAGTTACAAGCCCTGTTGCGGATGTAGATTACATCTCATTCCACAGGGACAAAGTGGTCCTCAGGACCAAAGAAAATTTCTTCCCAAAGTGGTGTCTGATTTCCATTTAAATCAGTCCATCACTTTACCTGTCTTTACACAGAGAACTCCAGTTTTCCAGAAAGGAGGCTTCACTCCCTTGATGTCAAAATATTAACAGAACTAAGTCTTATAGAGCAGGCCAGACACAGCTCTTTCTTACCTATGGAGAGGTAGGTAGGTAGGTAAGAGTAGACCTGCCATAAAACATACAGTTTCTCGTTGGATAGTGGCATATATCCAGTTTTGCTATAGTAAAGTGGGTAAACAGGCTCCTCTGGGCCTCAGAGCACACTCCACGGGGTACAGCTGCTTCATTGGCAGCTTAAGGGATATTCCACTCTTGGAAATCTGCAAAGCAGCTATGGAAAACAGTACATACCTTCACAAGCATTACAGTCTGGATCTGCAATCCAGAAGTGATGCTAAGTTTAGTACAACAGTGCTGCAGAACCTGTTTCCTAAATAGGTTTTCTGCCCAACCTCCAAAGGTACTCTGCATTTGTTTAATCATAATGAGTGATTCCTGGGGTTAGAAGAAAAATTACTCACCATAGTAATCTTGTTTCTTCAAAGGAATCACTCATTATGATAACACTTCCTAGCCTCCCCTGCTAAAAAACCTATGAATGTTGTTCTGCATACTTGTTTTAGAATATTTTTCCATATAGGTTAGGTTAGAGACTCACCTTTGTTAACCAGTTGGTTCCCTTGTGGTCTCAAGTTTTTAGGTTTATGTATTGGGATGTTTTTTGACCTGAGAGGACAAAAAATTATTTTATATAAATATTATAGTTAGTGGGTCTCACACCCAGTTTAGACTACATAAGAATCTGAAGCACTCAGAGTGCAACAGTTGTCAGGGCAGCAGTTTGAAAGTGGCATGAGCCAATTGAGAGTTCCATCATTTGCATATAATTCCAACTCTCCAGGCAGTCCAACACAGGAGGCCGACTGCATTTGTTTAATCACAATGAATGATCCTTTGAAGAAACAAGATTACTATGTAGAGTAATTTTATTTTTCATCTCTCCCCACAGAACATCTGAGGATTATTCCTCATTCTTCACATTGGTGAGAAAGACTGGGCTGACACCACTCAAAGCTTCCCATTCCTGTGAATAAATTCTTCAGGAAGATACATTAAAGATTTTACAAACTCCATGCTCTGTTCCCCTCTGGATAAGAGGATGTATAAGAAATTTCAGCTGGACAGGGAGGGATTGAAATTTATTCCGCCACCCAGTCCACCAAGGAGTGGTTAAAAGACAGCCTGTGACAAGGCAAAAGATACCTCTGGCATCCTATCCTCTTAACAAGTTCTATGAAAAATTAACAACATGGCTTAAAATATATATATATATTATCAGGTGCCTTGCCATCAGGCAGGCACGCATCTTAACCTATGTCAATATCAAAATCACTGTGGTAGTCAGCCTCTGCTATGTCAGCCAAGGCCCAGACTCCCCGTCAGATGATCTAGCTGAAGCAGCTAAATTTGGTTTGAGAACAGCCATATAACAGTTCAAGTGGCTGCTGCCAGAATGGATGCAAGGTACAGGGTTCAGAGGAGATTTGCCTGGCTCCAAGTCACAGACCTCACTCAGGATACCCAAACCAAGGCTATAGACTTTCCAGTCAAGGTAATTCCTCTTTGGAGAGAGATAAAGGCTACATGAAAAAGGTGGAGATATATAAATATATACATATTGTAAAAACAAAAACAAGGTGCTCGCCAGCATGGGGTCTAAAAGCAAAACAAAATGGTTATATTAAATGCACGCTGCAAATAGAGTTAAAATCTATGTTTTGACCTTAGGTCTTCTTCAGGAAATATCTAAAAGAGAAAAAAACTAAGTTAGTCCATATATATATATATATATATATATATATACACACACACCACAGCAATGCCCTTTTTCTAGCAGGCTGGGGCTGCACCTCAGTATCAGCACTTCCCACAGCAGGGTGTTTCTGGCACCACACACAAGTGGTCCTGGATGTAGTGAGTCAGTGATTGTCTCTGAATTCAAATTCCTTCCACTAACAACACTGGAAAAAGGACTAGAAAGGTTGCAAAAGAGACCAAATAAAGGTGCTTCAGGCTCTGACCAGCTAACACCCTCCAAATCTGCCGTGAAACTGCTGTCTCTTACTTACATACCCGTGAGAAAGGTGATTCAGGTTAAAAAAAAGTGGTCAGTGGTCCGGCTGTTTCTCCGGTCCCTCCACGAAAACCAAAAGACAAAGCATGTCAAACCCCAGGAGAAAACCTAAAGGGGTTCCTGGCATCACTGTACTTAAATTATTTCCACACTCCCATAGTGAGTCTCACAGAAAGTACTTCAGGTTCAGACTCTCATCAGGTAATCCTCTGGGAGTGTACACAGGGATTGGGTCACCTTCAAAGATAAGGTGTCAAAGTTTCCCCATAGCTTGATGACTGGCTGATGGTGGTAGAATCACTCCAGTAAGTGAGTCTGCAACTCACCTAAGGTCTCCTGGACTCTCTAGGCTAGGGTCCTTGATAAATCTAAAGAAAGTCTGACCTTCAGCCTGCTCAAACACTCCAGTTTGTAGGAGCAGAGCTAAATACCCTGCAAGGCAGGGTCTACTCCCTCCTCTCTCCCATCCCTGCTTCAAAACATCCCTATGGAACTTCCTCAAAACTGCATCGGCCTGTCTGTGTTCATAAACGCATCACTCTCCCTCCCCCACCCTCTGTGTGCAATTTCTTCTGGCACTGTTATCTCTGCTGATAACCCTCTTAAGGCACTTACCACCCCTGCGTAGTGGCGATATTGTTCATAACAATATCTGACTCCTGTCCAGCACTAAGTCTTTCACTTCTTCTCTCACTATAGGTGCTCTGGTCAGGCTAAGCGCATACATGTGTGTTCCTAACAATTTTGTTGTTGCTCCCATTTGAGATGTTCTTTGATGCTAATTCCTGGTTGTTACATGATGTTATTCTATCTCCCAATGCTGTCATGCCTATCTGTTAATTGATTGCTCTCAGTCCATCTTTGAGCCTGTTTGTACCATAAGCTGTACCAGCCACTTGTCTGAGCATATGGCTCCTGCATACCGACTCTTGCATTGTGTCTCACTGTTGCCTTGTAACCCCTGGCCTGACTCTGAAAAATAGGCACTTGGATGTCTAGTGTGCTTACCTGGTTAACAAAAGCAAATAACAATAAATACCTGCCCCTACGCAGGGCAAGAAGTATTCCACTAATAGTGGGCTCATTCAGGCTGAATGAACAAAAAACTGCAAGACAGTTTTCTTCAGTTTCTGGCACATGACATCTGCCACTGACACATTCTTGGAATCCAGGTCACAGATCATGGTCATTCAGTGTAGCCTCATGGCTCAATGGTGTCAGAGACAGGGCCCTCTTTTAAAACTAATTCTAGTAACAAGGACATTGTTACAGGCCTCCAGTGGAGAAAAGGGGAACCAATATAAAGCAGGGGCTTCTTCTTTTCAGCAAAGAGCCCCTATCAGTTGTCTGACAACAGATGCAGCCCTATTAGAGTGGGGCTCCCATCTGGGAGTTCACAAAACCCAAGGCACATGGTCAAGTGCAGATTTACTCCTGCACATAAACTTGCAGGGGCTAATAGTAGTGTTACTGCACTAAAGGTCTTCACACAACTACTACAAAGGTGGTACAGGTCAGAACAGACAATACCACCACAATGTGTTACATCCATAAATAGGGAAGGACAAGGTTAAGCCCTCCTGCTCAGGACTTATGAAAATATGGAGTCTAGCATGCTTCATGGGTCCCTGCAGGATGTTCATTTGCCAGGTAGAGACACTGCCTTGGCAGATACCTTGACACAGATCAACCAGTCCCATCAGGAATAGCAGTGTCAGTGGCTCAGTAGGTAGCACACTCGCCTCTGAGGCTGGGAGATCAGAGGCTGTGGGTTCAGTTCCCACATCTGGCACCGGGTTAATATCCCAGTACTGACACTGTAGTGCAGCATGAGAGGGGTGCTGCACTTCTGAGGTGCTGTCTTTCGGATGAGGGCGTTAAGCCGAGGGTCCCATCTGCCTGGATTGGTGGTAGTTCAGGTGGATGTTAAAGATCCCATGGCACTTATCGAAAAAGTGAGAAATTTCCCGGTGTCCTGCCAAATTTCCCTCATTCACTAAAATACCACCAACAGCAATCTAGTTCAAGGTCAGTTGGCATTCATCTGTATCCCTCCCGGGTCGTGCCTGAAAATAGGCAGGATTTGTCTAGTGCACTTACCCAGTCAACAAAGCTAAAATAAAAATAAAAAAGGAATGGGCCTTGAATAGTTGGGTGGTGCAAGTTATCTTCAGAGGTGGGGCATACCAGAGGTAGGCTTGTTGCATCCCACCACAACCACCACCTGCCACAGTACTAACTCAATCAGAGATCGGGACCAATCCCCTGGATTATCTGGTACTGAATTGGCCAGGGAAGCATCTATACACTTTCCTTCCTTCCTTGACATATAATGCATTTCTAAAGCTCAGGTCCCAGCCTGTATCAATGGTCTTGATAATGCCAGACTGGTCCAGGCAGATGTGGTTCTCTCTGTACTCTCCATGTCTGGTTCCAAACCAATCGCCTTTCTCAGATGCACAACCTGCTAATCACCAACCAGGGGCTTTGTACCCAAACCTTGGGTCATTCAGGCCCAAGTCATGCCTCTTGAGGTCCATTGTACAATATGCAGCCTTGCATCTTTTCACAGTGTCTAGACATTGTATGTGGTTACTGGAAGCCCTCCATTAGGAAACTATGCTTCAGAAGGAAAAGGTTTACCATTGGTGTTCAATCGGAAGACTGTTTCTAGACATGCTGGGTCAAGCAGTGCTTGACTAACTTACCTATTTGTATTCATTGGACTTTCAGTCCAGCATCCTTAAAGTCCACATAGCTGTAGTATATGCCTGCATATTAGCTGAACAAACTGTTTTAATGGCCCCAGATCCTAGCCACACAGATGTTCTTTTACGGTCTGGCGCATATCAGCACAGGCTGGTGTTCCAGCTGTGCTGGACTATTACCTATTTGCTTTCACTGGACTTGCAGAACAGTACTTACAGGTCCACCTGGTCTCAGTATTTATTTACTTCTCAGTTGGACAGAATGCTTTCAAGCCTCATACTCTATCATCAAAGGGTTCTTTAAAGGCCTGGTCATTTGCAACCCTGACAGGGGAGCAGGTGCCAGCATGCGACCTAGATGTGTGCATAGTTAGGCACAGGGGTCCCTTTTTGAGCCTATGTTTTCAGCTTATTTTAAATATCTAAATATATATATATATATATATATATATATACTTGTTTCCTTGGTAATTATTTCTGCCACAAGAATCAGTGACCTCAAGCTCTCTGCATTTAACAAGACCACATTTCATTCCACAGAGACAAAACTATTCTGGGAACAAGTAAGAAGTTTCTCTTTTAAATGAATTCTGATTCCCATTTGAATCAAACCATTATACTTAAATACATAGATAGTGTCTGCAGATAAGGGCCTGTAGTCCACCCAGTCTGCCCATCTTATCTATCTTTTCAGTGAACACTTTAGTTTTGGTGAAAAGAGTTTTCATGGTCTGGATGTCAAAGGAGCTTTTAGCTATTACTTGGTGACCAATAAAGTCCATAGGCAGGACAGAAAACAACTGTTCTTGACATATGAGAATGTGAAAAGGGTAACCCAGCTTCAAAAGATTAATTTCTCTCTGTATAGTACAGCATTTTCAGTTTTGTTATTCTAAGGCTGGAAAGGAGCACCTAACAGGGTTGAGGCCCATTCACAAGGGGCACAGCTGCTACCACAGCAGCTGTTGGGGATGTTCCTTGGTGGACATCTGTAAAGCAGCTAACTGGAAAACAATACACACCTTTACAAAGCATTACAGTCTGGGTATTCTCTCCAGGGGTGATGCCAGATTTGGCACAGCAGTCCTGAAAAGTCTGTTCACAAAATAAGGTTCTGTGCCCACCTCCAAAGGTACTGCTTTGTAGTCTGCATAAAGTTATGAATACCTGAGTATTACTGTGGTTAGAAGAAAAATTGCCATAGTAATCTTGTTTCTTCCAACTGATATTCATGTATTCATAACTTTCCCTCCTCCTCCCCTACTGGAAACTTTGGCCTCTGCACTCCTGAATTCTGTGCTCTCAGGGGTAGAAATGCTATTTCTGGCACACATGTTGTGACTGTGATCACTACTGTTGTCCTCCTCCCTTTTAGCGGTCTGGACATTTAAGGGTATCTTTTCATATGTCATGCCCTCCAGTTGGAGCCCCTTTTGGGTGTTAAGGAAGTTCCTCTGTTATTATTATTATAATTAATAGTGTTGTTGTTGTTGTTATAATTGAAATTATCATTATTACACTTAGTCTTCATGGGCCTGTCTTTCCAGGCTTCCAGGAAATCTGAGGGGTTTAGAGCAAAGGCAGTTAGTATAAGGCAGCATTTGAAAAGTGGCTAATGCAAAAGATTCCATCATTTGCATATGTTCCAAATTCTCTCTGGGCAGTTCTACTTACAAGGCTAACTGCAAAAGTTATGAATACCTGAGTATCACTTGGAAGAAACAAGATTACTATGGTAAGCAATTTTTCTTATTTGCCTGTGGGAGCACAGGGCCCTCCAGCCCTGCACTTCCATCTATCCATACTTTTTCAGACAGTGTAATCATATCCTTATTTGCATGTTGGAGCGCAAGGCCTCTCTGGCCCTGCACCATCTCTCCATAGATACGTGTATGTATGTATGGTGATATGGAAGCAGGCACTGCACTTCCATTTGTAGGAGAACAGCAACCAAATTATCAGCATAGCCTCCATATTACCCCCACCTTCATGAACCCGTACTAAAATGTTCAAGTCCACACCAAAACATCATTCCATGCCACCGCAATGTCATTCCATGTTAGAGGCATGAAAAGACATTTTGACCAAGATTTGAAAATGACAGCTATCTCATTCATGAGGCAGTGTAAAGAAATGACTAGGCTGAAAATCTGGGGTAAAACATTTAAAATTACAAATGTTATGAGCGAGCATAGCATAAATTCAATAGATATGCATAACTTTGCAAGAAGAAATTGCACTGTCTGAATGTAAAAGGGCACAAGATCACTACATAGCCTGGAAAAGGATATCAGGTCCCAGAGCATGCAGCTTTTGTTACCTATGGAGAGGCTGGCAAAGGTAAACCACCAGCTAGGAAAACTATTTGGAGAGGTTGGCAAAGGTAAACTACCAGCTAGGAAAACTATTTGGAGAGGTTGGCAAGGTAAGCCACCAGCTAGGAAAACTATTTGGAGAGGCTGGCAAGGTAAACCACCAGCTAGGAAAACTATTTCTCATTAGTCACCTGCGTTCAGTTGTGATATGAAAAAGTTGGTAAACTACTTCCTAGTGGTCTACAGGCACCATTCCACAAGGGGTACCTCTGTCTCTGTGGCAACTACAAGGGCATTCCCTCCTAGAAATCTGTAAAGCAGCTACAGCAGCATCAGGCAGGATGCTACACAGTAATGCTGCAACATATCACAAAATGCTGCAGTATACTGCGGGAACAGTGTAATTCAATGGAAACAAGCCCTTTGTCATGCTATATTTTGTGACGTCACTTACTGCAAGTTACTGCATTGCATTGTGGCTGGTTCTGCTTTACCTATAAAACAGTGTACACCTTCACAAAGCACTACTGCCTGAACATACAGTCCAGGAGGGATGCCAGTTTGGAACTGCTGTCTTGTAGAACCTTTTTCCTAAATTGATTATAGACCCATCCTCCAAAGATACTGCTAGTGAGTCTGCTTGTTGTAAGGCATCATTGATGGATTCCTGTTGTTTGACAACAGCATTACTCATTGTAGAGAATTGTTTGTAGTCGTACTGGTCCTTGTACAAAAATATGAACAAGGTGGGTGATTTTGATACCTTTTACTGGCCCAACTAGAGATTTACAAAACACAAGATTCCAGGCTACACAGAGCCCTTCATCATGTACTTGCACTTTCTTAAAAAAAACTTTATTGAGTAGAACTGCTAAATAAGCTTTTACAAATGAGTGTGACAGTTGTGTTGATAAGGAAGTAAATGAAATAGACTTTTACACATGGGTGTGACAGTTCTGTTGATAGGGAAGTAAATAATTGGATATGTGCAGAGACAAAAAGAAAACAGTCTTTAAAATCCTAGATGGTTATAAATCAGATTAGAGACATAAGCTCTCTCCATGGCGGGAATGTGAGGGCAGGAGGCCCATAAATTGTTAAATACTTATGTTCTAAGAGACTCCTTAAAAAAGTGTGTGTGTGCATGTGGTGTGTGATGAGTGTCTGTGTGTGGTGTGTGTATGTGTGTGTGTGTGTGTGTGTGTGTGTGTGTAAAGAGAAAGTGACAAAAGCACTTATGTATATATTTACGCTGCGTAGAACACACACATATCCACAAGAAGACAGCAGATGCATAGTATGGTCAAACACATAAATAAAACCATGTTAATGTATAAGGCACACTAAAATATATATCAAATGTAAGAGATAATGGGCCAGATATTCAAAGGTTGCACAATGTGCAATAGGGTTGCGCCAGCGCAAGTCAACAAATCGCCATTCTGCGATATTCAGCAGGAAGCAGTTGCGCCACTGAAAACATGCTGAGCAACAACGCAATGATAATGAAGGCATGCACAACCAAGGGGGGGAACCATGCATAAAGTCCACAGTGTGATGTTCAAAGATTCATGCTAATGCGCAACAGTGGCGAGGCGTGAAGTTGCGCTTCTAGCGAAATGTGAGCCAAAATAAAAAGGAGCAAGGAAGAGGCACAAGAATGCTACAGGAAGCCACATGAGGCAGGAGAGAGACAGAGAAATAGGGAGAAAGAGGGCAGGCCAGGAAACCACAACACAGAATAGGGGCAAGGAAGTGTGGGACCACAGAGTGCAGAGGCCAGTAGGTGTACCAGTGCAGGGAGGTAGCAGTCAGGACAGCAGGGAACAAAGCATCAACAGCTGGGGGACACAAGCCAGGGACATGGACAGTGCCACCTTCCACATGGAAGCTGTAATGAGGGGTGAGAAGGCATGCTGCAGGGGGCGTGGCTGTGGAAGGGCCCTTCAGCGGTATGCCCCAACAGGCATTACCGAGCCCATACCAGCTTTGAGCTGTACACAGATGTCAAGATTGTGGGCCAGTACCACCTGAACAGGGCAATACTGAGGTGGCTCTGTGAGCTGTGCAGTGATGTGATGCAGGCACCCACACGTGGAGTCATGCTCTGTCAGTGGAGACAAAGGTAGCAGCCTGCATGTGCTTGCTCACCACGGTACCTTCCAGAGACCAACAGGGGACACCACAGACATAACACAGTTGGCCATGTCACGATCCTCACCCAATTCTTCAGTGCACTGCTGCCACATGCTGCGGAGTACATCCATTTCCCCAGCACCGTGGGGGCGCGACAGCAAACATACAGGAGTTCCCAGGGTAGCACTATGCCTGGCATGCTAGGGGCGATAGACTGCACCCATGTGGCTATTTGCACATCACCTGGCCCCAATGGGGCCACCTACATGAATTGGAAGGGATATGCTAGTGTCAACTGCCAGTTGGTGTGTGATGCCAGTGGGCGCATCATCAATGTCTGTGCCCACGCACCCTGGGAGCACATGATTCCTTCATATGGTACTAGTCAGCACTGTGCCATCGATTCAAGAGTGGGGACATCCCCACAGGTCATCTTTGGGTGAGTATGCATGTAGAACTGACAAATCGTGGGCTAGGGGTGGTAAGCCAGAGGTGCCATGGGTGTGGCACACAGGGTTTGGGGCAGTCTGAGCCTGAACAATACACTAACCTCCACTTCTCCACACAGGTGACAGTGGATACCCTCCGTCCCTGGCTGCTCACACCCCTACGGCCACAGACCCATGCAACAAGCGCTCAATGAGGCACATGCCACCACCGCAACATCATTGAGCAGGTGTTTGGGATGCTGAAGGCGCTTCCATTGCCTGGACACCTCTGGCAGTGCCCTACAATATAGCCCCTCAAAGGCCTGTGGATATTCCTGGCCTGTTGTATCCTCACAACATGGCCAAAGACTGTGGGATAGCCATACAGGTCGAAGAGGAACAGCGATGGTGGCGCGGTGGCGATGGGGATGGGCAGCCCCCATGAGCGACGGGACCCCGACTGATCCAGCTGGCCCAGCTGCACCGGACACCATCACAGAGGAGCACTTCAGCCAACACAGGTAAGTCATGGGGCCATGTGCAACCACCACATTAGGGCACAAACCCACGACACACATGGAAACACACCACGGTGCACGACGGCAAGGGAAGTGGCAGGGCACAGAAGCACACATACAACCAGGGAGGGTGAACAGTAACACGCCACATGGACGGACACACACACACACACACGCTACACAAAGGCACAAAGTGCACAGGGGTCAGGTGCAAAACAGAGCCGAACACAGACACTAGCACACACATGTCCACAGGCCACCACGTCCACTGACTGTCTATGTGCATGTGTCAGATGCTGGGCACCATCGCACTTTGGTGTACAGCGCAATGCAGGCATCATCATGCACACGCGCTGTGGACAGCAGTCGGAGGGTGTGCAGGTGGACCGGTGTCTGCATGTAGGGCTGCACCCACCGTGCACTGCCCACCAAACACACAATGCACACAGGGCAGCACCAGACAGGGCCCGCACTGGGAGACAGGTCAGTCTTGCTGCACAGTGCCACGTCCGTCTCGGATGCGTGGGTGGCCCGCCGAGACCCAGCAGCACTGGCAGGCTGAGCATGGGCCTCATGGGGTGGCACCGATGGTCCACCAGGGTTCACTGCGCACGCGACTGTGTCCGCACAGGTATCTGCAGCACACCGAACATACCTGCACCAAGAGTGCTTGGGATGCCCACAGCTGAACCTGGCGCCGACAGGGTGGGTGTCCCACGATGCCGGAATGGGGAGTGGATAGCGAACCGCGCGTGAGTGATACATGGTCACCTGACTGTGTGCCCATTGTGGCCCACGACAGCGACCAACGCCTGTGTTAGCCTGTCAATGGCAGTGGTCACATCCTCCCGCAAATGGTCAATCCGTGACAGGATCCTATTGGTGTCCCTGCTGTGTCGCTCCTTGATCCGCTGCAGAGCCACACACAGTGCCTCCACGGATGTTGCAAGCCACATCTGTTGCTGTACCGATGCCTGCAGCAGGCAGGTGTGCTCGTCAAAGAGGTCGCCTGCCACCTCGCAACCTGTCCCTCAGAGTATGGAAGGGCCTGATGTTCAGCACCCTTGAGGGTGGGCACTGCTCACCAGGACCAGGTATGGGCAAGTCCACAGGCAGTGCACAGATGCCACCGCTGAACCCTGTACCCCAGTCCCGGTGGGTGACTGCTGCTGCTGCCCTCTGCCTGCTGTGCCCAAGGGATCGGTTGTTCGCGCTGTGGCCACAACAGTGCCACTGACCTGACCAGCCACGGTGCTGCCCCACGGGTGCTGACAGGCGCAGCCTGGGACTGTGCTGACATGCTGGCACACACGCCGGAACCAGCCAGGTCCATGGGCATGAGCTGGCCTGCTGTGTCCATTCCGTGACACACACATGTCACTGCCCATAATGGTCATTGCATCATCAATGGTGCAGGTCTGTGCCACAGCCACAACATGCTGGCATCCTTGGACGCCAGACCACTGAGACACAGGTAGGCCTCCCCACACCTGTCTCAACCACATCAGTGTTGACAGCCAGGCGGATCCACTGTTGCAATGCTTGCCGGCTACCCGCGGAAGTGGATGGTCCCTCCTCCAACTCCAGATGACTGTCCGCAGTGGACAAGCCCTCCACCACTGACCCCTGCAGACGCCGCAGGATCTGTAACAGAAAGTAAGGACATGTTAGTGCATGTGATATACCCTGCCCCAACAGACCATGATGTATCATGCAGTGATGGGCTACCACCTGTCTGGAAGCCAGCTCCTGGAATGCCCTCAATGGCACTGCGCTGCATGCTTGCAGCGAGCCTGTCCTCTGCCGAGTCAGCTGCACCACCTCCGCTGGCCCCGCCTGTTGCAGCACGTGCCACCCTGATGGCAGCCACCTTCTCCTTCACCCTCCTCCTGTTGGTACCATCTTCTTCTTACACCCTGCACAGAGCGCTGGTGGCTGCTGTGCAGGTTGATGGCACATGCCACCCCTCCCATGCAGCAGCACGGGCCTGAGGGGTGCCCGCCGTCCCACTGAGCAGTGGCTCCTGATCGATGTAGGCCTCAAGAGTGCCTCCATCTCGGTCTTGGTGAAATTGGGCCTCCTCTTCCGCCACCATCATTGTCCTCCTCACCCAGTCCTCGGTCGGTCATTATTCAGCCTGTATGGATGACAGTGGTTACCTGTGACTGTGCAGTACAAAGCAAGTCCCTGATACCACAGTCCAGAACACCACACAGCAAGCAACTCACCAATAAACTGCAGTAACTGAATATGGCCACTGCAGAACAGTGTCGCATTTTTAAAGCACAAGCCATGCAAATTAGGTGTGGAGCAACTTTAATGAGATGCAAATCACGCTGCTGCGTCATTGCATAGCTGATCGGATGATTTGCATATGACGGCTGAATATCACGCTTTTGTGCTTTGCGCAATTGTGTTGAACGTGCGAGCCAATGGCGCAGTTCTGTGGTATGCATAGTACACCGCATCGCGGATGCCCAGGTAGCTTATGCAGGCATCTGCCATGCTGATGATGTGCTGTGCGTGGTAGACAATTCAGGGCATGGCCACCATTGTGCCAGTGGTGCTACGGTGAGGTCACTACATGGCGCTGTGGCACAACTCGCAATAGTTCACTGTGGTGATGGCACACAGGCACCCAATCGTGCCAGACGATAGATGTCCGATGGTGCTGTGCGTGGCCTTGGGCCAGAGACCCATGAACCTGTGTCCGACCTTTGCCCCCTTGGCGCTATACATCCGGCATGGCTGCACCTCTATCATGCTGTTCGGTGACAGCGCAATAGGGAATGGCGGTGCTGTACCGACAGCACGATAGGGAATGAAGCTGTACCGCATCAGCACTTCCATGGGGTTGCTGCGCTGCGAGACACCATATTGCCTACTATAGCAATAGAGATGGCATGCAGGAGAGCCCCTCAGTGGAGTGCCTTGAGCTGGCCAACCTTGGGCCATTGTGGAGCCACACCATGGCCCACTGTTTGGTGAGGAGCCACTGGACAGGGCCAGGACCCAGGTCTGGCAAGAGGTGGCCACTTACCTGGAGGCAGCCACTGGCCACAGGAGAGAACGGCGGAACAATGCAGGCACCAGTATGGGGACCTTAGACGGAGGGAGCCGGAGCAACTTGCACATCTGCGGTCGCGTGCCAGGAGGGCGTGGTACCTCATCCAGGTGGGTGATACATCTACACACTTGTATGGTCCATATGGGTGACACTGTCTTATGTGTCCAGCACATAGGGAGGATAGTCTAGGGTTGGCTGTGGTGGTGTTTACAGGGTATGGGGTGGGTGGGTCTGGCTGGGTGGGTGGGCACACACATTGGGGCAGGGCGAATATGCTTTGGGTTTGTACTGATGTGTTTCTCTCCTTTGTCTCCCACAGGTGTGGCCGAGCGGAGGAGGATGGTGGAGCGGCAGCAGAGGGCAGAGGACGCCTGCACAGGGGATGTCGGGACCAACCCCAACGCCATCAACATCCCGATGAGGTGAGTGCCATGACACCATGATTGCTATTGCATGCTGTGTGACAGGGTGGGAAGCAGGGCATGGCCACCATCCATGGACACCACTGCCATGCACGTGACATGTGACAGTCAGCACTGTCCAGTGGCACTGCATGTCTGGGAGGTGTCAATGGTGGTCCATGCGTGCACTGGGCACATGACTGTGGCACTGCCTGCCCACCGCATAGCCACGTTACTGTGCGGCCTTGGTTGTGCTGTGCTGGACATGGGCGGTAGGTGTGTGCAGTGGTACACATGGCTGTTGCTGTTTGGTTGGGCATGTTTGTGGACACAGTCACTGTGGGTGGGCGCACACCATCACAGGAGCGTGGCACATGGCTGTATGCCATGCATAATGGTGGGCTGCAGGGGATGGACAGTCACACCTATTGACTCTGATCCCTTGTCCTAGGGTGCGGATACTCCTGCATATACAGCAGGCCATCCAGGAGCTTCTGCAGGTGGCGCAAGAGTCCCTCTCCATCTTAAGGGATCTACAGCAGCATGGGGGGGAGGAGGAGGTGGCCCAGGCAACAGCCCAGGCAGCGGAGGACCAGGTTGGACAGTGACAGCTGCATGAGCAGCCTGCATCTACCCCCCTTTGTTCAACCCTCCCACCCCACCTACCCTCTCCCATATGTTCACCCGTGCCTCTTACCCACCCCACCTTGTTCCTGTCCCTCCACCTCATGTTTGTACATAGTTGGATATAGTTGATTTTGATAGGTTTTGAATACAGATATTTTGATATGAGTACTGTGGTGGTCTCTGATTTGCAGCTGGCTATAGGTGCTCAGTTGCAGTGCTGTGCATGGCATCTGGGGTGGTTCAGTCATGGATATGTGTGTGTGTGTGGGAAGTGTCTCTGGTGTGGAGTGGCTATCAGTCGGTATCTGTGGTGTGTGTGTGTTCCCTGTGCATTGCATTACTGTGTGCAGTGGTCCATGGTGCATGCTCTGTGTCCATTGTGCCCCTGTCAACCTGTCCTTGGCCTGTGCAGCTGACACCCTTACACGCCTGTGGCCTGCGAGGTCTGCTGCCTTGTCAGTGATGGCTGTCCCTGCAGATCATCCACTGTGACTGTCACAATGCTGGGTTGTCTCCTGTCAATGGTGTGGTGCATGTTTGCCTCAGGTGACTCTGTGGCCTCCGCAGTTGCTGTCCTACCTCCATACTGTGGCTTGTGTGTGTTGCAGGGGCTGTGCACCACTGTCTGTGTCTTGTGCTGCAGGCATATGCTGGTGGTGTACAGGGCCACAGTTCATGCACAGGGTGGATGTCACTCCTGTGCCATGGAGGACTGCAGGCTGTGTGTGCTGTTTTCATGGGCCCACACTGGGGCTTGGTTGCCACACTACTGCGTCCCTGTGTTAGTGTCCCTTGGGAATGGATGTGTGTTTGCCCTGCACTGTGTTGCATCCGGTGTGCTGCATGCTTCCACGCACCACTGTGGGTGTCTGGGCTGGCTGCTGTGGCTCGTGGTGGGTCGGGCTGTGACACTTGTCTACTGTGCAGGGTGCTGTATCAATGGTGGTGGTGTCAGGGGCATGCCCTTTCCCGTGTGGGGTACCCTCGTGTGCCGACACATGTTCGATCTCTCAGCTGTGCCTCAGGGGATTGTGCGTGTTGGCACTGTGTCTACCATTGTTGCATTGTTGCGTGCTGCCACCCACTGCTGGGTGCTCATGGTGGGTCTGACTTGTATGGTTCTGTGGTACACGAGGTTGCAGTGTGACAGTGGGGGTGGTGGTATGCATGGGGTTTCCTGCAGTGGTGGTCACTGCTCATGGGGGTGTCTTGGGGTCACGGTGCAGGGTGTGCTGTGCACGGGGGCTGCTGTGCCATGGGTGATCCGCCTCCTTGTGTGGCAGTCTCAGCTTGTTGGTGGTGTGATGGGGCACCATGACCCATCTGTGCTTTGTTTGCTTGTCCCCATGGGCCGGTGGATATTCCAGCCTCCCAGTTGTGCTGTGCTTGGGGTGTGGGGTGCATTGTCAGTTCTGCTGTGTGTTCCTGTGCCCATCTGTGGCATGGGTGGTGGGCCCTCACCTACCTCTCTGGCTGTGCAGTTACATTGCTCTGCTGCTGGAGGCTTCCTGCTTGCACTATGGTGCCTCTGGGCTGCTCAGCTGGGCAGCCCTTGTTATGCCTATAGCGCATCGTATTCGCTCAGCTTCCCTTCCTAGTTGCACTATAGCGCAAGTTGTGCGATATTCAGATGTTGGCTGTTGGCAATTTGGCTTGCTCCTTTTGAATATCATGTCTATTATGCATGGGTGCAATGGACTTGTGCTTACTCCTGCTATTGTGCACTTTTTGGGCGCAGTTTGAATATTCAGCCCAATGTATATAGAATAATGTCTGGGTAGGAGGTTATAATGAGAATTCTACACACTAAGGTGTGGAATGCCACATAAACCCCAAGAACGAAGCTCAAGGGTTTATTATGCATCCCACACTGAGGTCCTGTGTAAAATCTGAGTTTTACACACCTACTCAGTTTTATTTTATAATTGCTGAGAACATTTTTCACCACAGCAATTATATAAAATAAACAGAGAGAGCCGTGGACTGCAGTCAGATTTCAGTGCAGTCCGCGATCTGAAGCAACTGGCAGAAAAAGTTTCCCTTCTGTATTCCTTTTATGTTTTAGCATCAGTGGAGAAAGATACTTTTTTAAATAAAAAGTTACTGCTAACTGCGAGGGCGGTGAAGTCTGCGGTGACAAGGAATGTCCTTGGGAATGTCGCAGAGTAAAGGAAGAGTGTCGACAGGTACATGAGTGGTCCGGGAAACCCAGCACGTGTTTGCCATTGTAACCAGCATAATAACTGGGTATCCCTTGGGGAAAAATTCAACTGGTAATTATAAATAGAATAATAGATAGGTTCCAGTAGTTACAAAGGCTGTAATTCCATCGGAGGTTCTGGGGACATAGGTAACCTCGAGAGTGAAGCTCGAGAGGTTCCTATGTCCCCAGAACCTCGAGGGAATAAATTACAGCCGAGTGATTCACTGGAACCTAACTGTTATTTTTTGTAATATATATGGATGTGAGAGGCTGACGAACTTTTACCTCTGCATCTGTTGAGGGACGGTTCCATGTTCCTGTTACTCGCATGTCACTGTCCGGTTGCCATATTCCCATTGCCCGCTCCGTTTCTTTATCACAGGAAGGAACAAAATGAAAAAAAAAAAAACAAGCTTCAACATTAGCCGCGGTACTGAGGTCTGAACGATGGTATTACGAGGACGGAAGTGTAGTATAATTGGCGGAGTATAGTATTACAAGGACGAAGTATACTGTTACGGGACTAAGTGATGTATTACATGATTTTTGTATGATAGGATAGTATTATTTGCCTATCTCCATATATTACATATAAAATATATACACAGGAATGCACATGCACTTCAAACAAGAGAAATACAGTTGTCAGTTTAAATTAAAACCATGTTAATGTATAAGACACACTAAAATATATATATCAAATGTAAGAGATAATATATTTAATTATATGCACAGGAAATTTTATTTTATTTAGTTTTTGTTGATCGGGTAAGTGCACTAGACAAATCCTGCCTATTTTCATGCACAACCGGGGAGGGATACATATGAATGCCAACTGACCCTGAACCAGATTTAGCTGTTGATGATATTTTTTCGTGAATGAGGGAAATTTGGCTAGGACACCGGAAGATTCCCTACTCTTTCGATAAGTGCCATGGGATCTTTAACATCCACCGCACTACCATCAATCCAGGCAGATGGGACCTCGGTTTAACGTCTCATCTGAAAGACGGTACCTCAGAAGTGCAGCACCCTCCCATGCTGCACCACAGTGTCAGTACTGGGATATTAACCTAAGTGCCAGATGTGGGAACTGAACCCACAGCCCTCTGATCTCCGGCCTCAGAGGTGAGTGTGCTACCTACTGAGCCACTGACACTGCCAATGCACATGCACCTAAAATAAGAGAAAGACAGTTGTCAGTTTAAATTAAAACCGTGTTAATTTGTAAGATGTACTAAAAATATATATAAAATCTAAGAAATACTATATATATATATAAATGTACAGGAAATCTACATGCACCTAAAATAAGAGAATGGCAGTTGTGAGTTTAAATTTTGTAATGAGTCTTGAAACTAAGGTCTACATTCAGTCCATTATTATTATGATGTTGGTGTCAAGATAAATAAGCCTGAGCTCAGAGGCCCACATTTTCTTGTATATTTCTGAAGTGTCTTTTGAGAACCAGGACAGAGAGGTCAGAGATGGAATGATCAGATTGAGAGGAACGTGCCCCACTGGTTTTCAGTTTTTTTCTCCTTTACATTGTGCCTGTGTGATTTCACTGGGGTTTGAAAAGGGTTGCCTGTTTCCCACGTAGCTTGTATACGGACACTTTGTGTACTTCTACTACTTACTGTAGTAATGTTGTTTCTTCTTAGGGATCCATCAGCTAGCATTACAAACCCTGACCCTGTCTCCCTTCCAGAACTTTAAAATAGGCTCTTGACAAGAATCATTTCTTATCTTAAGGTAGCTGGAGCCTTCCTTATTGCATGTCTTCAGCAGTTGCTAGAATGAAATTAGTTTAATTCTACTAATGTCTGTTCTAATTTGATGGGGTTTTCAAAATTTTGAAGAACATTTTTGAAATGTTTTGGCAGCCATTTAGCCAGTTTTAGTGGTCACTGCTGCCCTAGCTTTAGAAGCAAATATGACATTGGAACAGTAGGTGGAGCGTGACGACAGTCCAGAGTTTGAACTTGTACTCTAATTTCTAAAATTAGCCTAAAGTTCTACAGTATTCTTGGGGCATCTCACTTTGGTGAGTCTTCCGAGACGTTCTGGAGGATGCGGTATTGTCCCATCTGCAGGCACTCTCTGGACTGAGGGAGGAGGTTGCTCATCTCCAGGCTGAGTTGACCAGGATTTGTGGGACCTCCTCTTCCATTCAGGGACCACCAGTGCCACTGCCGTTGCCTCAGAGGTTGCCAAGAAGAGGAGTGGTTGGACCACAGTGGGCTCAGGAGGGTGAGGGTGGTGGAACAGAGGCGCATCCCTCCAGTTGTACCTCTCCACAATTCCTATGCCATTCTGGCAAAGTGTGGTTCCTCTATGGAGGCACCCGCAGTGGAGACCAAGGAGGATGCTGGGAACCTCCACAAAGGAGACCCACAGGAGGGTGGCAGAGGACCCTGCAGGGGAAGGAAACAACTCCTGGTGGGGACTCCATTGTTAGGAAGGTAGAACTGGGGAGGAAGGAGAGGGAGGTAGGTGCCTGCCTGGCGCCATGGCTTGAGGGACAGGGAGCGAATCCTCAGGATTGCCAGAGCAGCTGTGCAGGGAGGGAGCTGGATGTCATTGTCCATCTAGGGAAAAATGACCTGGCTAAGAAAGGGATTAGAGAAGTGCAGGAAGAGTTTGTGGAATTGGGAGGGCCTTAGTCAAGTAGCACGACGGTAACCTTCTCGGAGGTGCTGCCCATCTATGGCATAGGAGAGGCTAGGGTGTTCTGCACCATGATTCAATCAGTGGTTGAAAAACTGGTGTGGAGCTCAGGGATTTGGCTTCATTGGGGACTGGGGTCCACCAGGAGTGATGCAAGCCTATACTGGCATGATGGGCTGCATCTGTCTGGGAGGGAACCAGGATCCTAGGTGATAGGTTTAAATGCTTCATTGTGAAGCTTTTAAACTAGCCAAGGGAGGCACTGGAAAGGAGCAGGAAATCCTAGCCCCCAAATAATCACAGTAGTAAGTGCGGCAAACACCAAATATAGAGTAAGTTTATAGGGAGAAGGGCAGGGTAAATTGGAGAAAGTGACAAAGGCAAGAAGGACAGGGATGGGGCAAAGGGAGTAAGGCCATCAGGAAATGGAGGGTAACGAGTACCAATGCCCGTAGTCTGGGCAACAAGCTCCTGAGCTGGTGGCCTTGATGGAAAAAGGGATGGCTGGATATCGTAGCAGTCACAGAAACATGGTACACAGAGAACCATGACTGGGATGTTAACATACCAGGGTACATAACCTCAGGAGAGACAGGCAGGGAGATGAGGGGAGGAGTAGCTCTCTATGTAAAGGAAGGGATAAAAGCAACTGAACAAAAGAGTAAACAGGGAGAAGAGGAGGCACTGTGGGTCACCTTGGAGACTGGAAAGGGCACCACAGTCTGCACAGGGGTTGTGTACAGACCCCATGTCAGGGAGGGAATGGACAAGAATATGATAGAAGGCATTCTTAGAATGGCAGAGAAAGGGAGATACTATTGATGGGAGACCTGAATATGCCAGATGTTAACTGGAGCACATTTGCTGTAGCCACATCCAAGAGCAGGCCATTCTTGATGCCCTACAGGTGGCAGGCATTAGACAGCTAGTTTGAACCCACTCGTTGGGAGCAATCTTAGACCTCATACTCTCAAGCGGGGCAGGTGAGAGGATCTCAGATCTAGAAGTGGGTTGCCATCTGGGGACAAGTGACCATCAAACAGTGTGGTTCACGTTAAACTCAGCTACAGAAGTCAAGCCATACAAAGTGAGGGTACTGGACTTTAGGAGAGCTGACTTTGGCAAGATGGGAGAGTGCTTCAGAAAAGCACTAGCAAACAGGCTAGAAGGAGGTGTGGAGCAACAATGGGGAATCATCAAACTGCCATCACAGAGGCAAAAAGCCTTGTGTGAAGCAAATAAACAAATCAAATGAAAGAAAAAGCCACTATGGTTCTCAAAAGAGGTGGCTGTGAAAGTCAGGAAGAAAAGATAGCATTCCGGAAGTATAAGGAAACACAGAAGGAGCAGCACAGAGCTGTACCAGTTAAGGCAGAAGGAAGCAGGAGGAAGTCAGAATAGCAAAAGGCCCAAACTGAGGAAAAGATAGCCAACTCAGTTAAGAAGGGGATAAAACCTTTATAGGTACATCAGTGAGCGAAAGACAAAGGGAGGGATAGTGAGGCTGAAGAGAATGAACGGTGGGTGGGCAGAGGGACAGTGAAAAGCAGGGATACTGAATGAATATTTCTGCTCAGTATTCACAAAGAGGAGGGGAAGTGCCTAATCCAATTAACAGAAGCACTCTTGATAGGGGTCGATCCAGTCCTTTCACAGAAGAAAGGGTTCTGCAAGAACTCCTAAAACTGAAGGTGGACAAAGCAATGGGTCCTGATGGAATTCACCCCAGAATTCTAAAAGAATTAAGGGAGGAACTAGTGAAACACTGGCTACTCTTTTAATAAATCATGGAGGATGGTGTGGTACCCGAGGACTGGAGGAAGGTGGATGTGATTCCCTTCACAAAGTGGGACCAAGACAGAGGCAGGAAACTACAGACCTGTCAGTCTGACCTCTGTGGTAGGGAAAGTGATGGAGTCACTTCTGAAGGAAAGAATAGTTGAGTACCTAGAGGCCAGTGGAGCACAGGACCCAAGGCAGCATGGGTTCACAGTGGGAAGGTCATGTCAGGACTAATCTAATAGATTTCTTTGACTTGGTGACCAAAGTAGTAGACCAGGGAGGGCTGTGGACATGGCCTACCTAGACTTTAGCAAGGCATTTGACACAGTCCAACACAAAAGATTAATAGTCAAATTAACCAGCCTGGGAGTGGGTCCCAGGGTGGTAGCCTAGGTAAACATTGGCTGCACAACAGGACACAGAAGGTAATTGTAAATGGAGTCCACTCTGAAGAAAGAGAGGTTACTAGTAGGGGTACCGAGGTTCAGTATTGGGTCCAGTCCTTTTAATGTCTTCATCAGTGACATTGCAGAGGGACTGGAAGGAAAAGTATGCCTTTTGCAGATGACACAAAGATCTGCAACAGGGTTGATACACAAGGAGGCGTGGAAAGGATGAAAAGGGACTTGGCAAGGTTGGAGGAATGGTCAGAAGTATGGCAGCTAGGATTCAATGCAAAGAAGTGCAAAATAATACACCTGGGAAACAAGAACCCATGGGAAGAATACAATGGGTGGGAAGGTAGTAACAACAACAAAAGGAAAGGGACCTGGGGGTAATCATATCAGATGACCTTAAGGTTAGTAAGCAATGTGAGAAGGCAGTAGGGAGGGCTGGGGGTATACTGGGATGTATAGGAGAGGCATCAGCAGCAGAAAACAGGAAGTTGTTATCCTCTGTACAGACAGTTGGTGAGACCCCATCTGAGTACTGTGTCCAGTTCTGGAGACCCCATCTCTGCAAGGACATAGACAGGATAGAGGTAGTCCAGAGGAGGGCAACTAAAATGGTGCAGGGCCTGCAAGAGAAGACGTGTGAGGAGAGACTAAAGGAGCTTAATATGTATACCCTTGAGGAAAGAAGGGAGAGGGGGACATGATAGAAACTTTTAGTACCTCAGTGGAATCAACAAAGTCCAAGAGGGTAGCATCTTTCAGAAAAAGAGACTGGCAAGAACAAGGGGACACAATTTAAAGATAGAAGGAGGGTGGTTCAGGGCAATGAGGAAGTTTATTTCACAGAGGGTAGTGGATGCATGGAACAGCCTTACTGAGGAAGTTGTGGGGTCTAAAACTGTGGGAGAATTCAAGAATGCATGGGACAGACATAAGGCAATTCTTGTGGGGGTAGGAAGAAATAGGCTGTTGGTTAACTAGGATCTACGGCCTATCCTGTAGGTAGGGAAATGGGCAGACTAGATGGGCCAAGCGTCCTTATCTGTCGTCAAAGTCTATGTTTCTATGTTTCTATGGTGGGATGATACTTGTTGTAATGCTCATTGATGGATACCTAAAGAAATAACATTACTATGGTAATTTTCTTATTATACAGTAGGAATATGAAATCCAGCAACCTGATAGATCAGCAGGGGTCTTTTCTCATGGGTACATCCCACCATAACCCATTGATAAAGTTCCAGCCATCCCAGCCGACCGCTACACAAAACAATCACTGCCTTTCTCCTTTTATGTTTGCTTGCACGCATGTGCAAGAAACATAGTGCCATCATCGGAGATTTCGGGGTGTGTCACCCTCCTCCTCCAGTTCAGTCAGTGTGTTGCTGGCGTGCCCTGTAAGCCAATGCATTCTGGAGCTGTCTATGACAAGCTCCAAAATGCAGTAGCATACAGTTCAAAGGTGGAGCTATGCTTGAGTGAGCAGCGATAAGATATCGCCTGCTCATGCAGCTGCCCCCCCACACACAGGCCACGCATGGCGTGCACGCCCCGCACCACACACTGAATAGCCGATGGGGTACCCAATCCCCGTCGGCCATGCTAGTTCCTCCTCCCGCCTCCCCTCCACCAAAGCCTTGAAATGCCACGCTGGGTACCCACCCCAGCGTGGCAGTACGATATAGCCGACGGGGTGCCCAATCCCCGTCGGCTCCACTGTCCTAACCCTCTCCCAGAACTAAGTGCCACGATGGGAGCCCACCCAGCATGGCAATCCATACTTTGCTGATGGGGTGCCCAATCCCCGTCGACTGAATGCCCCCAACCGTCCTTGTGCCACGCTGGGAGCCCACCCCAACGTGGCAAATGTCCCTCGTCGTTTTTTTTTTTTTACCTGTAAAGAAAAACGGTCCCATGGCGGTCTCCCTGCCCCCCGACAAACCCGCACCCACCCACTGCGCACTCCAGTTTCCACACCCCACCCCATACTTACCTCCGGACTCCTCAGCGACGTATCTTCGTGGACCGGGAACACGCTCTGCACTCTTCAAAGCCGACCGCTAACTGAGGAAATGCCGGTAAGCTCCATAATGGGCTAGATAGGGGGTTTCAACTTTGTTGCATATCTCAGGCATTTTTGGGAATTTTTGCACCAAATTTTCAACATGGGGTTTTTGGGACCTTCTTCATGAATGATTCACTGTCATGGCGTTATTCGGCCCAAAGGGTGATTTCGCAGTCACTGCGTTAGTCACTGTGTGAAATCACCCTTCTTTGGGCCAGAATAATGCCATGACAGTGACATCATTCACAGAAGGGGTCCGGGGCCTCATGTTGAAAATTTGGTGCCAAAATTCCAAAATGACTGTTTTATGAGCGTATGCTATGTAAGTTCCCACACAGGCTCATAAGTTCGCGAATTTTCAATATTTCACTCCAAATTTTCAACATTGCCATTTTACCACACCTTCTTATGAGTAGTATAGCTGTCATTTTTCACATCTGACCCAAAATGTGTTTTCACCCATGTAGCATACAATGGCGTAGTCGTAAAGCGAAATCAATGTACGGGATAAATTAAGAAAATCACAGTGACACTGTTCATGAGCAGAGGTCTTAAAATGGCTATGTTGAAAATTTGGTGAAAAATTCCTAAAATGACTGTTTCTGACGTGCGTTCTTGTAGTTCTCGCGGGCACGTAAGTTCACGAATTTCAATATTCCTCAAATTTTCAACATTGCCATTTTACCACACCTTCTTATGAGTAGTACAGCTGTCATTTTTCACATCTGACCCAAATTGTGTTTCACCATGTAGCGCATACAATGGCGCGAGTCGGTTAGCGTAAATTAATGTATCGGATAAATTAAGAAAATCGTAGTGACACTATTCATGCGCAAAGGTCTTAAAATGGTTATGTTGAAAATTTGGTGAAAAATTCCAAAACATGACTGTGTTGCACAGTTCCTATGCATGCTCGGAAGTTTGCAAATTTAATATTTTCACTCAGATTTTCAACATTGCCATTTTATTACACTTCCTTATGAACAGTACAGCTGCAATTTTTCTATATGTCGCCCAAAATGTGTTTTGCACATGTAGCGCACAATGGTGCTGTTGGTGTGCAAAGCAATGTTTAGGACAGATTAAGAAAATCACAGTTACACTGTTCATGAGCAGAGGTCTTAAAATGGCTATGTTGAAAATTTGCGACAAAAGTCCATAAAATGACTGTGTTACAAGTGAGCATTGCCCGTTTCCACGCACCGCTTAGTTCATGACTTTGTAATATTTTCAGTCCAGATTTTCACCAGTGCCATTTTTCCACACATCCTTATGAACAGTACAACTGCCATTTTTCATAACATGGCTGAAGTGTGTTTCCACACTTTCAGCGCGAGATGCGTGGTCACTATGGGAAATCATTGTTCGGCACAGATAAAGAAAATCACAGTGACACTGTTCATGATCGGAGGCACCAAAATGCCTGAGTTGACAATCTGCTGTAAAAAATCCCCAACCTAATTATATTACGGTGTGCTGTACAGTTTCTATGTACGCCGTGATTTCACCATTTTTAAATATTTTTACTACAGATTTGCAACATTGCCATTTTTACACTCTCCCCATGAACAGTACAGCTGTCATTTTTACATCCTGTTCGAATGTTTTTGCACCTGTGGTGCTAAATGCTGTAGTCACTGTGCATAAGCAGCTTTGCCAATAAACTGATATTCCTCCTGTTCATGAGGTGGGGTCACAAAAAACATGTTGAAAATTTGGAGTGAAAATACCAATGAATGCCTGAGGTATTAGGGTTTCCAACCATAACGCCCAACCCTGTAGAGAATGACAGGCATCAGGGGTGTGACTTGGGATTCTTGCCTGTGATGCTCATACCATTCCACACCCCCTGCAATCCAGTGAGGAGGCATCAAGGTATGCCTTGGACTCTTTCGCCCCAAGCTTCACCCCATTCTCCTATATCGCACCCATCTCACCATATTTCCTAATGAAATGGGGTGCATAAGGGCCAAAGACCCCAGGAACACCATGACACTGTCAGTGCGTCTGCAGGGTGGTGTGGTGAAATGGCGTACAAGTTATGCTCGACAACCCAGGCACACCCCAATGCCTGTCACTCTGCAGGGTGGTGGTGGGGTTGGCTTCAGTTCAATACTTCACTGCCATTCCTATTACGCAGCTCTGTAACTTCTACACTACCACTGCTAATGCCAGCAAGCAAACATTCGGTATTGACAAATGCTTGTTTAACTCCATTTAGCCACCAAGCTGAATTTCTAAACCAGAGCATAAGAAAAGTAAACCAAGCTCCCAAATCAACTTTACTTTGAAAATAAGCACCAAACCCAATTAGTGTGGCATAAATGAACTTTTTTTGTTCTATCAGTACCTCATCTTGTTTTATCATGACTGCTTGGGGCTTCCACCCACCTCACCTCTTGCTCGCTCTCTGCTCCATTCCCACTCTTTCTCGGCTCCATTCCTGCTCTCTCTGTCTCCCTGCAAACTGTCTGAAACTTGAAGCCCACAGGATCATCAGTACAACTAACAAATGCAACAGTCCCTTTTATCTACATGAGCTCCCAGCCCCAATTGAGCTTTTATGTGCAAATTTTCTCCAGCAGCTTGTACTTCCTGGACCACGGAAGCTGCTCACCACATGCATCATGGTCTAGTATGGCATCCACTCACACCAAAGTTTGTCCTACAGGAGCACTCACAGTGCACCACATTCTGTCTCAAAAAGAAGCAAAGAAGACTTACTTAAATAAGTATTCAGGCACGTGTGTGTGTGTGTGTGTGTGTGTGTGTGTGTGTGTGTGTGTGTGTGTTGGGGCCGGGGATGACTTCTAGTCTGCCTAGCAATTGGGGACTATTTAAGGAACAGAGGAAAGATATAATAAAAACACACTTTTAAGGAACAAATGTAACCTATTTAATAACATGTTTTGAATCCTTTACTTACATTCTGTTGTACAGTATAATCACAATATTTCACTCCAGAACGTAGGCTATGGTGGGATTTACCTACTTCTGGTGTGATTTAGTCACTTGGCCTGCAGCTCATGATCAAACCACACCAGGCATGGGAAATGCCACCATAACCCACACTCTGTCATGGATTATTGCTTACTTAGCCAACCTCCCCATGTTTAGGGAAAGGGAACATTGTTTAACTAGGATTAGCACACTAAGCCAAAGCTTGTTTCAGATGCAACCTGGGAGTACAAGGAAGTTAAGTGACTTGCTTAGGATCACACAGTATGCACCTAGGCGGCTACGGGATTCAAACCCAAGTCTCCAGATCTGTAGCTCAGAGCCTTAGCCCACTGCACTATACTGCCTCATGTTTGTTAGACAGTCATTCAAGTTTGGCACTTGGGCAGGAAATTTTTCAATTTAGTTAACAAAACTCTCTGAAGCCATGAGCGCTACAAGAATCATAGCTGTTGGTCTATTTAGTTAATACAGTCAGACAGATCACCCAGTACAGATATCATGGTCTCCAAAGGGATTTTGCTTTGCACAACTATCGAGCATATATTGTAAATCTTTACTCAGATACCTTTGAAGTTTGAGCAGTCCCATAGTATATGAAGAAGAGAACTGAGTTTATGATAGAAGCAATATGAACATGACAGAGTATGCATTATGGTGATATAATTGCATGCCTCACATGCATTGTTGGGCATTAGGTACAGCCAAGTTCTGTAAATACACCTAAAAATAGAGGAAATGATTTTAAAAGGATAAAAACTGGGCCCTTTTATAGAAATAGGTTACCAATTTAACTCTGGAGACAAGTAATACTGCCTATTCTGGTAACTGAGGTTAGCTAAAAATTAAAATACAATGAAATCCATGTGTGGTATGCATTTTTATAAACAGAAGTTGCAAAAAGTACAGATATTTGAATAGAGATGTGTTCAAAACTGTTGCACCTGCCAGGTTGTTTTTGGGGTGGGGTGGGTAGATTTCCTTGAAAGCACCCGTATATGATTCAAATGCATGTGCTTTATGAACTTCGGTATTTATTTAAGCAGTTTGGGCCTGACTGCCTATGTATGTGTTTCCCTTTTCTTCTTTTGTTTATATTATTTCTCTTTTCCTCACCCACTTTCTTTTTCTAAGTCTTTCCCCATGTTCAACATTTGGAATGTTTGCCATGGAATTCAGGGATTCAAAATTATGCACACTTCTACTGGTAAAATATTCCTTTTCTAGCTTAATGTACACACGCAGAAACCTCATGTGGAGCCAGACAAGCTTCAGTTTTATCTGTAGCAGGGTAAGCTGCAGAGATCTCCTGGTAAGCTGGTAATGACAGGAGGTGGATTTTTCATTGTCATCAAAGGAACACTAGTAATGAAAACTATGAACAGTACTTCATGGGCCCCATATTCAGAGCCAACCCGGCAGCGTGCACACACAGTAGAGCAGTGCAAAAAATAGGGTTGACTAGCTCTGGCAACGTGATTCAAACAGATAGCACAATCTGAACTGACCATGCTATCCATTTGAATATCGAGCCATGGTAGTGCAGCCCACAGCAGGCGCTCACCATGTTTTGTGTCTAGCTACCAGGGGCCAGGCCAAAGACTGCCCATAGGTGTACAGTGTGGCACACACTGACTAGCACCATGACCCCTATTGGTGATATTCAGTCCAAACATGCAGATGAGCCCATTGGGCATGCATGGTGCAGTGGTCATTTACATGCCCATTATGGGCTCATCTGCATGACAGCATAGTGGCCAAGTGTGCTGGACCAGGTTCCCCCAAGCATCAATCCCATCCCAGTAACACAAAAGAAATCCCTGGAGGACTAGTGATCCCTCCCTAGCCCGAACCCTGCCCATGGTATAAAAAAATACATTGGTGGTCCAGCGGTCCCTCCCTGTTCCTGCCCATGGTATGAAAAAAAATACATTTGTGTCCAGTGGTTCCTCCTCTGCTCCTATCTCTGCCAATGGTATAACCCTCCCATTCTCTGATCGCTGTCCGATGAAAACTACAAGACTCTGGTAGTCTAGTGGCTCCCACCCAGTGGTAGTGACCCACCACCCATCCCCCAACCCAACCTGAGCCGGCGTGGCACAGCCCTCCTCACACCATCATGGCCAGTCACTGACCAAACTGTCATGGAGTGTGTACTGAGCACATACTGTGCGCTCCATGACAGTTCAGTCAACAGCTGGCCATGGCGGTGTGAGGAGGGCTGTGCCAGCTGCTGGCGTGGGTCGGGTTCAGGAGGAGTAGGGTGGGGGTCACTACCCACTGGGTGGGGGCCACCAGACTACCAGGGTCTTGTAGTATTGGTCGGATGGTGATCGGAGAACGGGGAGGACCGCTGGACCACCAATGTATTTTTTTCTATACCACGGGTAGGGATTGGGGAATGGGGAGGGACCACCAATGTATTTTTGTTTTTTGTAGAGCTGTTTGGTCCCTGTCGCTTCTTTCCTCCAACTGGTGATGGGGACACATAGGGCTTTAGAGGTTTTCTCCCGCCCCCGAGGCACTGACACATGGCTGTGCAAGCGTGCAGAGGCACGCTACGCACCCCATTGCACCAGCTCAGCCCTTCCACCTCCCATAACTGTTTTGTCACCCCTTTCTGTTTATTCTACCCACTGGATCTCACCCGTGGGAGCAGAGCTGTGTGGGGTGCCAACCCACCCTCACCACCTCGGGAGAGGAGCTGCCCATCAGTATGCTCAATCCTGCTCCACCTCCTCCCCACATCGGCACCCTGATGGCCCGAGGTCGCTCTCGAACCCGGGTCGCCGGCATAGCGCAAGGTAACGCACCTCAACCTCAGCACCACTGGGCCAGCCTAATGTATTCTTTATGCCATGGGCAGGGAGGGACAACTGATAAAAGCACACCCCAGATGCATAGTGAGGCATGAGTCACGTGTGCCAAGTGTCATCAGCACCTGTGAAGTGCTCTTATCGGGAAACAACCCACACCCTGGAGTGTCTGTTGTGAGTGCTAGTAATAATGGTGTGCAGGTCATGAGATGAGGTGGGGAGTGGTTGGTTGGTTGGTGGGTGAGCTAAAAGACGTGTTGAGCCTGTGAGGGAATTGCAGCTGGGGAGAACAACTTGGTGGCCATGGATTGTATGCCGCAAAGAGAAGATGCTACATGTTTCACATGCCTGTTATGAGTCTGTTAGGTGCGGGTGGGGATGTCTAGTCATTGAAATGGATGAAAATATTACTTTGTTTTAGGGCAGAGTAATGGGTTGCGCTGTGGCTTACAGCTACATAACATGGCTGCCAGAATTTTTTTAAAAAGTTTTGGCAGGCATGGATATGTGGGCTGCACTGCATCCAGCTTGCCCAAAAAGTGCCACCTTTGGGGTAGCTGTCCTATAAGGACATGCCTCCTAACCAATCAGGATGCAGAAAACTCTCTACCCATTTAATAAGATGCAATAATGCCTGGTCACCTGACTGGTTTTACCCAATTCGTTTCATTGATTTTTAGACCCATTCTATAATACATCATGTACTATGGTATAGTCAAAACACACTTCCCTTCTCCATATACTATGGGATTGTACTGTATATGAGAAGGGGAGTGTTTATGACTACACTTCCAGCAAGGTCAATCTGGTAATCTGCACATTTTCTCCAGTCACTGGGGGTTATAGTACCACTGCTGTAAAACTGGATACTGAATCAGTCTACATCTTATTTGGCAAATTAGTCCACAGGGAAACCAAAGTTTCTTTATCATTAGGACAAGCCAGATCATTTTCTCTTGTCCACGTCACATTCACTGTGAGGTTTGCACTGGGATTAAGTATCAACCTATATATCATTTCTGCACTCCTATTCCTTCTGTCATTTTAAGAACTGACTTCAGATTGAAAGAATAACAGTCCCATGTCTTGGTGCCAGTATTTGAGCTAAGCCATCTCAGATCTTCAAATATTTATGAAATTGCTGAAGGAAGCCCAAATTTATCTTTCAGAAATATGAAAGAGCAAAATCAGTGACCTGATCAGCTATGTCCCTAAAGATATGATTCCTTTTTTCTCCAATGATCATTGTTAAAAGTGTATTTATCAAAAGTTACCTTGGGCTAACCATAAGGGGGATATCCAAGATGAAACTGAGAATACTCTGAAACTATGATTATCTTTTAGAGCATTATAATCATGGCCAGTAAATTTGGAGGTAGTTTTAGGTTGGTGGGCAATGGATTATAAATTATAAAATAAATCTGAGAGAGATCTTGGGCATAGGCATTCTTGCTCATCTTGTAACCAAGGAGGGAGTAATATGAAACCAGCCAACTGGCTGCTTGGCAATATAGTACCAGTCGTCACTTTTAAACTTCAAGTACTCCCGGGGCGTGGCTTGACCATAGCTTAGATGACTGCTTAATTTCACTAGTCCTCTCCTCTAGGTTGAAATCCATCATAATCTGCATATCACCATGTCTTTTCACTTCTTCTATGGCTCATCTGTCAGTTCAGCTCTCAAGTTCCAGAGTAAAGTCAACAACCTGGAGAACTGCAGCTGCAGGAACAACCTGCAATCTATAGGCTTTCTGAAGGCGTGGAGCTGCAGGACCTGGTTGCCTTTTCACAGCGTGTGCTCCCCCATGGGGTCTCCACCTCTCTACAGCAGCCATTTTGTCCATCACCACCATAGCTCTTTTAAGGCCACTTTCAAGGTGCCCAGAACCAAGACTTCTCTTGCCCAGAGATCCTTCCTCTACCGAGCCCCCACCTGGTTCAACTCCCTCCCTAGCTTGCATCTCCAACTGGCCAAAATTGGCCCTTCAATACAGCCTTGAACCATATCTTTAATATCCACTGCTGTAGGTGCAACTAGCCCCTGTTGTAATCTGTGGTTCCCACCTCTTGCCCCTGGCTCGACAATGTCCACTGAACAGCCTGTCCTCCCCAGACCTACCCTTCGCTACTAGGTCCAAACAGGATGTAACCCACTGTCTTCTGAGGACCTACTATATCCATGAGTGTAACTCACAATTTTGTAACATTATGTAACCTAAGTAACATACAAACTACTACTATATAACCTAAGTGTATCTATGTTAAATGTTCCTTTTACTTCACTTGTAATGTTATCCTCTGTTTTAATCTGCACTGTAATAACTGTCTTGATGTCTGCCCCCCTGCAATGAGGTACCTTTGTAAATGAGTCTCTGACTCAAAGGTTATAAACCCGATTTGTAATGAAGAAATGTAATGAATAAAAGTTCTGTGCTGATGGTATTTATTTTGAGCTGACATCTGTCCTGGCGGCAGTAGCAGTGTTTTCGTTTATCTGCCAACCCTGGGAAGGCGGCAAACATGGTGATGGGAGGAGCAGTGGCTCCCAACCGTGGATCCATAGGGGACATGTTTGTGAAGCTTCTGCAAGAAATGACTGAAGCAAAGGTAGCGTCCACTCCAGTCTGCCCAGGCCATCGCCCAGCTGGATAGCAGACAGAGACAACTGAATGGAAGGTGGACTTCCAAACTGCAGCCCTCACAAGCTTTGAGCCTCTCTCTGGGAGCAAAGCAAGATCATTTACCAATTCCAGAGTAAAGTCAACAACCTGGAGAATTGCAGCTGCAGGAACAACCTGCAATCTGTAGGCTTTCTGGAGGGCGTGGAGCTGCAGGACCTGGTTGTCTTTTACAGCGCGGTGCTATTGTTTAGCATGAAACTGAAGAGGAACCACCATTTAGAGATTAAGAGGGTGCACAGGTCTTTGGCCCTCTCCTGCATCCTGGTGAACATCTGCATCCACTACTAGCTGAAGTTCCTACAGTTCTCAAGCAAGGAAGTGATCCTGTGGCGGCTAGAGAACTGGGGCCCTACAGTGACAAGAGCAAACTATTCAAATCTTCCAGGATTTATCAAAATAATTATCTAATTGCAGGCAAACTTACACCAAAACTAGGAAGATCATGCACAAACTCAGCCTGCAGTTTTCCTCCATTTCCCAGTGACCATGCAGGTGATACATAATGGGGTTCCACTGCTCTTTCCACTCCAGACTCATTAATGGACTTCTTAGGCAAATACTGGCCCAAAGAGCTCTGTATCCCTTGCCAGGAATTTTAAGCTGAAGACAATGCCACCACAGACAGCATGGATTTCAGTACTCCCTCCATATCTTCAACTGCTGGGACAAATTTGGACGAGGCCACAAACCCTGGTCCCTACCACCAAGAACTCAGAACAGCAACAGAACCACCAGAGACTTAAAAAGACTCCCAGACCCAGCAACTACATTTGAGGAGAAACAGCAGAGAGGAGGATGATGAACTAAATGACTCCTTGGGCAGCCTTCGTAGTATTAGAACACTAAACCAATTTGCACCTCTCCGTCCTTGGGCTCTACAACCTGACGGCAGCCCTGGCGAGATCTCTCCCAACAAGAATCCTCAGCACTGATCAAGCTTACTGAAGCCTCATCTACCAAGCCTGAGGTCCATAGGAGGTGCTGGGCAGCAATAATTGCTGAAGCACACTATGCCCACACACACACCTCCCTGGGCTCAGTGACTTCTACTCTGGACCCTCCAGTGCAAGCACCCGAACCCTGCTTGCAACTGCAGACTGCTTAGCTGCAGCGCCCAGTGGGCTGACATCTACATAACAGGTGCTTACTCCACAGTTTATTTTTCTTTCCTCTTATGCCTTTTGATTACTTCCCTGAGTGGGACTGTGGACTGGGAACCAAGGAGACTTGCTGCCAGTGGCGAATACTGTCCCTGATACTCTCCTGAATCACCTTTGTACCCCCCAAGTTTTCCTTGTCTTCAGCTTGCTGGATTGTTCAGTGTGCCTTTTCACTCACACACACGGCCTTGAGTCCTTTGGAAGTAGCATGTCGTTTCTGAGCTGTCTGCTCATTGAACTATTGGTTGTATGATCCTGCCCTCTCTTTGCAGTGCTTGGGATACTCAGTGTATATACCACCTACCTTAATAGTGGCAATGACTTGTTACTAGGGTTCATTTCCAAGCATATCTACAGCCCCTGGATGACTCTCCAGTCTAACAGGATATTCATTCTATGATGGAGAACTTTCTGACAGTTGAGGAGCACCCCTCCCCTGGCTTTTGTTTTAACAAGAGACATTTACATGAACTCTACTGGGCTCTATGTTTTTTGCTAGTCTATGGGGTGAAGGTTATGTTTAGAGTCATGTTTTGGGACTTGTAAAGGCAAGGGCTTTGACCTGCAAGTATTGCTTGTCATGAAGCATGCATTCTACTATAGTAGTTTCCAAGGTAATACTGTCACCAAAGTTTGCCAAATCCTTTCTGTGGTTTTTATATTGATGTATTTTGCAGATGTATACCTTGACCCCGGCCCCTTAAGTCACAGAGCTTTACTCTGACCTGTTTACCCTGTCCTTTCCTCCCTGCCTTCTGTACTTTTCCCCTCCATTTCTAGAGCTGGTGGGGCAGGAGGCAGTTGAAATTGCTTGAGGGTTTTATGGTCTGATCCACAGGAAAATGAGTGCAAACACACTCTGCATAAGTGGCCTTACCTAGTCGAAGTCGATCTCCTACCTGCCTCATTCCCTCCTCCCCATGTAGGGGTCTTACTGGACCTAGACTGTTCTACCCTCATGGATGGCACCTATGTAATATGCCATCACTGTCATTCCATAGCAGGACCTGAGGCATACACCCTTCATATAACTACCTTTCACAGGGCTGTATCATAACTTCTCCCTGGCTGAATGGTTGCTTCCTAACATCACCACTGCAGATGGATGCTCTTTGTTACCATCCCTTACAGTGTGTCCACTGCAATTAACCTTGAAGGGTGGCACCACAGTAAACCACTTACTTTAGTCCCAGCTCAAAATTCAGACACACGCCAGTGCCTGCATTAGCAGCAGTGCCCACCCACTTCTTTTCAACTACATATTGTTATTTCAACTTTGCCATGCCTTTGAGAAGACATGGGAGAGCCTCGGTCTGTTGTTTTAGGCCAGTTCCTTCAACAATCTTCCCTAGAGAGAGAAACTTTTAGTTTTACTCAGCTATTTCTTACTGTGTTGATAGTACTTAATTGTTGGTTTGTTAGCTCTAGAGGAGTCAACTGCATTAGATCCAAGTGTATGACTTACACCTGGTATGCATGGTTCTCCTCACTTTCATCCTAACCTAGATAGTATATTCCTGCCCTGTGGAGCAGGGAAGCCCAGACCACGGGACATCAATACAGAATGGCACTCTCAACTCCCGATCCCTCAAAGGCTAGCCCCACTACTAGGTCATGGGTGATGTGATTTGCCACGTGTGGAGTGTCTGTGGTTTGTACTCCCTGTTAAGCAGAAACAGGTTCTGTCCCACTTGAAGTGCCTCAGGACCACTGTTGCATTCCTTCAGGAAACAAAACTACTTGACATAGATCACCCTGTCTCAAAACTGACTGGTTGGGTCAGGTCCTGCACTTCTACTTCCACCAGGAAATGTGGGTACTGTAGTTTTTCTGCTTCGCAAGTATGTTTAGTGGGCAGTCTCTGCACTGAAATGAGACCCACAAGGCTGGTGGCTCTTAATCCTTTTGAACACCCCCATTGGTCCCATATTGTTGTGGAACAAATATGGTCCTAACATCGACGATCGTGAACTTTTTCATCATTTCACAAAACATTGTGGAACGTCTCACCTACTACCTCCTTCTTTGTAGGAAGGGATTTCAACCTAGTTTTGGAGCCCGCTTGGACAGGAGCCACTCAGGGCTGAACCATACATTAAAGGCTCCCCATCAGTAGCCCCTTTCATGAAAGACTATGGATTGGCAGACATCTGGGGCCTTTTTCGCCTTTTGCGCCCAAGATTATTAACTGCCATTCGTGATGCGTAATACATACAGCTGCCTTGACCTCTGGCTTGCTTTCTCATATAACACAAGTTGCCATTAGCTCCACCATCATGCCCATGATTATTTCAGACCATGCACCTGTTCAGCTCCACTTTATAAGGGAGAGGTCACTCCCAAATCTCCTACCTGAGCTCGCTCCCTTGCTGCTTCATGATCCTGAGTTGTACCCTGGATAAAGGCAGAGACAGTTTCCTTCATGAAACACAATCAGCCCAAGGATACTTTGGCAGGGACAACATGGCAGCCTGAAATCCACAATACGGAGCAAAATAATTAGTTTTGTGGTTCACAACAGACGCCAAAGAGAGGTAGACCTCCAAAGACTTGAGCGAGAACTTAAGACCAAAAATCTATATTTAAAGCACACCTGCACCCAGATCCTAACTCAGAGATACGCACAGCCATCTTGAGGCTTCTGCTGGAGATTAACACAGTCCTATCCAGGAAAGAAAAATTGCAATTTTATACCTTACAGTAAGCATAAATACTGGGAGGGTGGGGAGAAAGGCAGCAAAGTTCTAGCATACCGCCTCTGTAAGCAGCAAGTGAGAGACTCAGTGTGGCCACAAAGACCCAGTAGAAGTAGTACAAGCCTCCCCAAAGGCAATAAACTCCATCATGCAACAATTTTATGCTTCATTACATTCATCACCCCACCAACCTGACCCTCAACATATCCAAAACTTTTATCCTCCTTGCAACTACCTGAACTTACAGAGGAACAGGCCATAGCCTTAGACGTGCCTCTTTCCATTGAAGAGATCTTGAAAGCCCTCTCATCTCTCAACTCTGGGAAATCCCCAGAGGAGATGGTTACCCAACAGAATTCTTCAAGCACCTGGCTTCTTTAATATGTCCTCTCCTCTGTGAGGTACACAAAAGGCAGAGCACTCTGGATTCCTTCCCTGTATAATGAGGGAGGCAGTAATAATGGTACTGCCAATAAATGAAAGGATACCACTCTATCATTGAACTACCACCCCATATCCCTCATCAGCAGAGACAGCAAGATATATGCCAAAGCCCTTGCCACTAAGTTAGATCCAATTTACCCCTGCTTGTTCTCCTCTCCCAGGTGGGCTTTGTCAAAGTTCGATTGAGTTCAGACCACTTGCATTCCTAAATTAATCTTATGTATGTTGCTAAATCTTCTTCCACTCCAGTGGCAGTGGTGGCCATTGATTTCGAAAAAACTTTTGATTTGATAAACTACCTTCACCTGGTATTTGCCCAGTTGGGACTCAGACACCAATTCGGTCATGGATTCAAATCCCATACTCCTCCCCCTTGGCCAGTGTCCTTGCCAACTCACTTCTCTCTCTCCTCTCTTCCCTTTAGTTAAGTGTATGAGACAAGGATGCCTGCTGTCACCACTGTTATTTGTCTTGGTAGTAGAGCCTTTGGCAGCTGCCATTTGCCAGCATGTGCACATCACAGGGATCTCTCTCAGCCAGGAGGGAATACACTACAATGTTGTATGCTGATGACTTGCTGGTCTTCTTTGGAGACACATCTAAATCTGTGCAGCCTCTGTTTACCCTCATATCTCATTTCACTACACTCTCTGTGCTCCAGGTGAATCAGTCAAAACAGAAGTCATCCCTTTAAATAATAAATGCCAGCCTGCCCCATCGAAACATAGAAATATAGAAGCTGTCTGCAGAAAAGCGACCACCAGGCCCATCTAGTCTGCCCATTTTCCTCATACATGTAATGGTGGCCAGTACCAGTTGTTGGTCATCTGCTTAAGCCATTCCTTTCCATCTGTACAGCCCCTTATTCCTACCCATGGGTGTTTGAATCCCACCACAGTGCTTGCTCCTACGACCCTGGGACAGGCCATTCCATGCATCTACCACCCATTCAGTGAAAAAGAACTCTTCCTACTTCCCTTATGCAGTCCCCTCTATTCTCATGTCATGACCCCTTGTTCTAGTACTACTTGAACATCTCAATCGTGTCCCCGCTCCCTCCTTTGTTCCAGTGTATACATGTTTAGGTCCCTTAATCTATCATTGAACGTCTTGTGCTGTAACCCCTGCACCATCCTGGTTGCCCTCCTCTGCCCTGTTTCCATCCTGTCTATGTCCTTTGAAGGTGTGGCCTCCAGATTGCATGCAGTACTCCAGATGAGGCCCTCACCTATGTTTTGTACAGTGAAACCAGTACTTCTTCTTGACTTGTGATGCCTCTTCCTATGCAACCCATATCCTTGTGCTCCTAGGTGACTCCTGTAAACAAGCCTCAGCTTAGTATGTCTCTCCTGGTAAAAAAAAAAAAAAACTAAGGAAGATTACTGCTTTAATGGTGGTAGTGCATGGGGGAGCAGATCCCTAATGAAGGGGCTGACCACTCGTTGGTGGGCCTACATTGTAGGAGTGACAGTCTCCATTACCTGAGTACAGAGTGACCACCGCTCAGTATGGCTCACATTGGATATGGGCAAGGAAGGAGTGGAATCTGGCACAACAGTGCTGGACTTCAGGAGGGCCAACTTTGGGAGGGTGGGGAAGTGGTAAAGGTACTTTGGCCAGAATTCAATCTAGTATGGACACTAACCAGAGGTGGAGCTCATAAAGCTGGGGATAGTGGAGGCAACCAAAACCTGCTGCAAAGCCCAGAGCAAAAAGACTAGGGCTAAGAAACTGATCTGGTTGAGCAAGGAGGTCATGGAAAAGGTAAGGAGGAAAAGAGCTGCCTTTAGGAAGTACAAGAAAACAGGGAGGGGAGGACAGGGAGAAGTACTTGACAGAATCGAAGGAGGTGACAAGGGCAGTAAGGGATCCAAAGCATCTAAGGAACTCAGGCTGGCAAAGGCATTAAAAAGGGGAGAAGGACTTCTTTAAGTACATCAGGGGAGAAAAGTAGCTGTAAGGACCACATAGTAAGTATTAGGAAGGAGGGGTTGGGTGGAAGCAGGGTGCTGATGGGAGCGGAAGCACTAAATGAGTACTTCTGCTCAGTATTTACTAAAGAGAAGAGGGGGGTGACACCCAAGGTGGGAGAAATGGCAGAAGCAGGGGGAAGTGGTGACAGATGGGGAAATCATGGAGAGCAGAGTTCAAGAGGGTTTGAAGACACTGAGGGTGGACAAGGCACCAGGCCCTGATGGCATCCACCCCAGGGTACTGAAGGAGCTGGCAGAGGTCCTTGCAGGATCTTTGCAGACCTATTTAATGCCTCACTACATTCGGGGTGTGTACCTCAGGACTGGAGGATGGCTCATGTGGTGCCAGTCTCTCCACAAGATGGGCCCCAAGGATGAACCAGGAAACTACAGACCAGTGAGCCTCACATCCATCGTGGGTAAGCTAATGGAGACTATCCTGAAGGAGAGGCTGGTGGCCTCTAGAGGCCAAAGGACTACAGGACAGCAGACAGCATAGCTTCATACGTGGCAGATCCTGCCAAACCAACCTGGCGAGTTCTATGACTGGGTAACTAGTCAACTGGACAGGGCCATGCAGTGGATGTCTTGTATCTGGACTTCAGTAAGGCATTCGACTCAGTGCCACATGGAAGGCTGGGAAGGAAGTTAGTAGGCACAGGGGTGGGTGCAAAGCTGGTGAGATGGGTAGGAAACTGGCTGCAGGGAAGGCAACAGAGGGTGGTGGTGGGTGGGAGCTGTCACACCTAAGGGCAGTGACGAGCGGTGTTCCACAGGGCCTCGTGTTGGGACCAGTGTTGTTTGGGATATTCATTGCAGACATATCATGGGACATCAAGAGCAAGATCAGTCTGTTTGCTGATGATACCAAGGTAGGCGTGGTGGTGGATGACTTATGGGACACAGGGGCTGCAGGATGATCTGGCAAAGCTTGAAACCTGGTCAGACACCTGGCAACTGGGGTTTAATGCCAAAAAGTGCAAGGTGCTGCATTTTGGGATGAAGAACCCAAGGAGGAGTTACCAGTTAGGGGAGTGCAGCTAGCCCAGACAGAGGAGGAGAAGGATCTGGGTGTGCTCATTACTGGGTCAGTGAACAGTTCGGCACAATGTAGGAAGGCAGCTGCAAAGGCCAACAAATGCTGGGTTGTATTGCAAGGGTATATCCTCGAGGAGGAGGAGGTGATTCTGCCACTGTATAGGTCATTAGTTAGACCACACCTGGAGTACTGCGTGCAGTACTGGTGTCCGTATCTGAATAGGGACATTAAGTTACTGAGGGGGTGCAGTGAGAGCCACAAAGATGATCAAGGGGCTGGGGACTTATCATATGAGAGGAGGTTGAAGGAGTTGAACATGTACTCACTGGGAGGAGAGGAGAGACAGGGTGACATGATTGAAACCTTTAAATATATGAAAGGAATAAACAAGACAGGTACAGAGGGCAGTTCAAAGTAGGTAGGGAGGGCCACCAGGGGCCATGATATGAGATTGGAGCGAGGAAGGTTCAGGAGGAGATGAGGTGACACTTTTTACAGAGAGGGTGGTGGCTAGGTGGAATGCGTACCTGCTGAAGTGGTATGCAGTGGAACAGTGGACTGCTTCAAACGAGGATGGGACAGGACAAGGAGGAGGATTAATGAAGGGAAGGGGTGGAAGGGAGGGCAGCTGCAGAATAGGGGTGCTAGCTGCACATTCGAGCAGACTCGAGAGACCTCTAGGCCTTTATCTGCTGGCAAATTTCAGATGTCTGATATGTTCGGACCTGAGACCATTGCTTTAACCCTGTGCTGTGCTGGCACAAAGGTCTCCCCTGTTTCTTTGTGGGTGCTTCCTGTTCATATTTCTGATGGAGACAACACCAATGGAGTGGCAGAACAAGTGAAAGAGATTGTGACCTCAGACTGGTGGACGGGGAGACTGAAAGTGTTGGAATGCACTTGAATACCATGTCTCCACCTTGCAGGAGCAGCAGGGCTAGTGAAAAGCAAAAGAAGGGGGAAGCTGTCCCAAGAGTCCCATTTAACATCATATAATGGATGGTTGCCAGATTAAATATTAAGAGCTGCTGACGCCTCAAAGAAAACTTTTGAACAATATGATATTTAGGTACAATTCAGCTTGAATTCCATGTATATTCTATAGATTTCTCCTCCCCATTATTTATTGCTGAGGAAATTTTCACGAATACATGATCTTTATACCTTAGAGTTCATCTGCCTCTATAGCTTGCTCCCCTTTAAGTCATAATCCTGTGTTGTGACATCACAATCAGTTGCCATGGGAGTAACTGTGATGTCACAAGCAGTGCATTATGACCTCAGGTAGGAGACAGCAACAGGAATAGATGAACTCTTAGAAGCAAAGATCCTGTTTTCATGCAAATTACACCAGTAATAAATAATGGGGAGGAGATATACAGAACTAATGAGATACAGTACAAGCTGAACTGTGTCTAAATATTATGCTTTGTTAGTTGTCCTGAAGGTGTCAGCTGCTCTGTAACATTGTGTTTATCACATTGGTAGTTCTGTCACTCAAAATACTTGTGTATAGATTGTAAATCTACATAAAATATTTCCATTTGCCAACTTTGCTTCATTATGTTTGCTGTCAAAGGCAAGGCAAACATTTTGATATGAGTAGATTAAAGGACACTGTCAGCCCACCTTAGGCCTCAGATTTTCCCAGGTTTAAACACATTATGATTGCTCACATTCTGTAAAGATTGCTGATGTAGCTGGTTGTTTGATTCGGATCCCTTTTACGTTCACTTGCGCAAGGACGTCTTGCTACTAACAGCATTTTAGAGGTGTATCACTGCCAAGCCAATTACAGCTGAAACTGCAATGGGCTTGGCAGTGTAGACCAATGACCAGGCACTCTGGTCATGACACTAGTTCTGCGTGCTGATGTGGCACTTTGTAGTTAAAAGAATGAACCATTCCAATGAGAGAACGCTTCATTTTTCCTGAGCCATAACTCTGTACTAATGCGCATGCCCGGAGTTATGGCTACAGCTTTTACTGCTTACTTAATGATACAGAATTCCCTTTGGTACTACATGTGTGTTGGTGTGTTGTCCTGTGGAGTGCCTGCACAGTATTCAGCCTGGCAGGTACCCTGTTGTGGCACCATTTCTCACACCAACTAGATAAGCAGGTAACTGTGCTACCTTGTGTGATGTAGTGTCAGAGTCCCCCCATTGTATGGAAGGTGCAAGCACAGCATCCCCCATGTAACTTGTGTCTCTGCCCACCCACCAGCTCAGCGGACCTCAAGGTACCTTCCGTGACAGTGTACCCACAGTAGTGACCATGAGGGGTGAACTGTGCCCCTCCTTAAATATCCTTCCTTTTGTTTTTCTTGCAGTTCACCCAGGAAATGCCCTGTCTGATGAAAAAAGTGATACTCAGCATGTTTTTTGTTTGTTTGCTTGTTGTTTCATGTAGCAGCCGCCACACTCTCGACTCCCTCCTGAGTCACAATCCGTGACTGCAAAAGGCACAGCTAACAGGTTCATTTCCATCCCAGGTAAGTTCCGTCCCAGTAGGTCCCAACACAAACTGGGATGCTGCATCAAAGCGGCATGGACATTCCTGTGAAGTCTGCAAGGAAAAAGTCAGAGCCAGATGCAGGTTGTGACAGACAGCACTGTCGGTAAGAATCATCCGGACAGTAATCACAGTGGGCTGGAGGGTGGCGGCTGCAATAGTGCCCGATGATGCACCCAGTTAGCAGCAGATGTCACAGTGCAAAGCCACTGCAGGACAGCTTGCAGACACACACATCTCCTCACTGATAACTGTAAGTCGTGCACACTTCATGGCGAACAGCACTCTTCAGAAGGCATGGCTACCGAGGCTCATTGGGTGAGTGCCCGCAGAGTTACACTGCTCTTCTACACCTACCCGCCCAACCCATCCACGACTGTGTCTTGTTACTCCTGTCCTATGTCTGTGCTGGCTTGGTCTGTGTCAAGTACCTTGTCTCTAGCTGCCCCCTTCATCCAGTGATTTCTCACTCTGCTCTGGGTGTGTGGGTGGGGTGGGTAAGGTTTGTCAGCACTGGTGATTGCAACAGCAGCAGCGTGACTGAGGGAGCAGGAGTCATGGTGCAACAAAATTGGTAGTCTGGGCATGGGGTACACGGTGGTAAATTGGGTGAGAAACTGGCTTACAGACAGGAGGCAGAGGGTGATGGTAAATGGGATCCAATCTGGGGATAGGGGAGTGACCAGCGGGTACCTCAGGGATCAGTTCTGGGGCCAGTCTTATTCAGTGACTTCATTAGTGACATTGCAGAAGGGCTGGAGGAAAGGTTTGCCTGTTTGCAGATGAAACCAAAATCTGGAACATAGTGGATACATCAAACGGGTGGAGACAATGAGGAGGAACCTGGGAAGCTGAAAAAATGGTCTGAGGTGTGGCAACTGAGGTTCAATTCAAAGAAGTGCAAAATAATGCACCTAGGAAGAAGAAACCCTGGGAGAGCTACAGGATGGGACTGGGGAGTTGTTGACAATCACCAAACAAGAAAGCACCTGAGAGTTTTCATTATAGACGACCTAAAGGTGTCCTGTCCAAACAGAGTACAGAGCCAATGGGAAGGCCAGTGGCATGCTGGAGTGCATAGGCAGAGGCATCATAAGCAGAAGGTGGAGGTGGTGATGCCATTGTACAAAAACACTGGTAAGACCCCATCTGGAGTACTGTGTGTAGTTCTGGAGGCCACACCTTTGTAAGGAAGTCGACAGGGTGGAGGCAGTTCAGAGAAGGGCCACAAAGATGGTACAGGGCTTGCACCAGAAAACGTGGGGAGAGACTAAAGGACCTCAGTATGTACTTGATGGAGGAGGAGGGACCAGAGTGACATGAAAGAAACATTCAAGTACCTCAAGGGTATAAACAAGGGCAGTGGAGAGGCATCTTCCAGTACAGGAAGAGTACAAGAACAAGAGGGCATGATATGAAATTAGAAGGGGGCAGGTTGAGGAAATGTGAGGAAGTTTTTCTTCACAGAAACAGTGGTTGATACATGGAATAGCCTGCTACAGGAGGTGGTGAGAGTGAGTATGGTGGAGGGATTTAAGCATGCCTGGGACAGGCATAAGGGAACCTTAGTGGTGGGAGGAGAGGGAGGAGACCACTGATCTGGTAAGGTCAGTGACCGCATACTAGTGTAGGGCTTATGGGCAGACTGGATGGGCCTGACGGTCCTTATCTGTCAACAATTTCCGTGTTTGTTTCTATGATTAAACCATTTGCATGCATTCCAGTTCTACTAAGCAAGGAAACAGATAAAATAACCAGCAACATCAATGGATTTTAGAGCAGGTACGCAATTGTAAAAGTGAATTTTCAGTTAGAAATGCTAAGATGCAAAAGGGTTGACATGACAGTGAGCTTTGGGGCTTGCCACAGTATCAGCCAGAGAGCAACAAAACTGAATTTGATCCTTCATGAGCTTCAACAGCCAATAGGCAGTGTATGCTTGGGGGCTTGATACAAAGATGATGGTATGCATTTTTGTAACCTTACTAAAGGTAGTAAGCATGCCCTGAGGCCACATTATGCAGTTCTTGCTGTACGTCATTTTAACGTGTTCCACTGTTTGTTCAGTAACTTCAGTAAGTGCTTCTGTAACATGTGTATGTCTTTTACTAATATGGGGGCAGAGTGCTGGTAGCTGTCCTTTTGTACTGCAAAAATGATATGTAGTGATGTCACTTAATGAAGGTGTATGGACTATACAGCCCCACCCACCTGCTTCTTCCTTGTTCTAAAGGCCATACTCATTAGTCTGTAAGGCTATCAGTTAGTCTCACTGTAGCCCAACAGACCAATGAGATGGCTCACATGCCTCCTTGCAGTTACAGGATTGCACTTTCTTTCCCCTGCTACCCTTCCACAACAATTATTGCCAGTGCCACAGTACTGATTCCATTTCACCTTAGAGCACTTAGTGGCACTTATACTCTCCTCTGCAAGGTGCTGGAACATGGGGAAAAGTGTGTGTGATGGGGGAGGCAAGTTCAAAAGGCACAGGGTAAAAAGACAGTTTTGGAAAACCATTGTTTTTTAGGTTATTATTTTGACTTTCTCTTATCTGGCTGGCCCTCACCATCCCTGGCCCCCAGCCCCATCCCCATCATCTCTGGGACTTAATCTGGTGAGCCTCCGTGGTAGGGTCCGGGGAGATGCATCCCCGAGCACATATCCAGATTCGGGCCCTCCCTATTTAGCTGTGTGGAGCCTGTGGGGGCCAGGGACTCACTAATTCAGTCAGGGAAGGGGGTCCCCAGCAATGATGCACCACACATGCATGCCTCTGCATGAACATGTCTGTCAGCATCTGAGGATGGCCGTCTCACTGCTAAGGTGCTCCTATTGCACTACCACCTGTCCTCCCCAAGTGGTAGACCAATAGAGGAACCCCCAAACCCCCTAATTGAGAGAATAGGGCTGTCCTGAGGATGATCCATCCTCTCTCCCAGCTGACCCTCATCAGACCCAATCCAGTCCTGAACCTGGGTCACTGGTGTGTTGCAGGTAGTAGAATACCGGCCTGCTAAACCATTGTTGTTTATGCACAGAAATACTGTCTTAGCCCATTTTAAACCACTGTTGTTTATATACAGAAATACTGCCTTAGCTCATTTTAAATTACTTATATTTATACACAGAAATACCATATTAGTCCATTTTATTAATACAAAACACAAGAGAAATACTATATCATACTTACCAACAAAAGCAAATCTTAAAAGTCATTCCAGGACTCTTTGGTCTCATGAATTCAAATGGAAGCGAATGGTTAAAGTTTGCATAGTGTCAAGGCAATGCCATCAGTTTCCTTGACGTAGTTCTTCCTGTAAATGAAAGAACAGCATACAAGACTATCGTATACATTAAGTCTGAGGTTTGACCCTTGCTAGCCTGAGTCCCCAGTGTTACCAATATGATTTCTAATGCTAAGCATATCCTCCTGAGTACGTCTTTTCTCAACTCACACTATAACTTTGAAGGAGAATTTCTAAGGCAATATTGTTTTGTAAACAACATTTTTATTTATGGACTTAACCTTTATACTGTTTTAAAACTGGATAGTTTTAAAATTATATTCATAAGTTAAGTATTTCTTCAGACACTGGCCTTCAAACCTGTGTTGAGAATTTAGAAAATGACACATTTAGAAATATTTGCTTAGTATATTTGGCACCCAGGTCAGGAGACAATTGTTCGGAGTTAGCTGACTTACTTTTGAAGATGATGGCAGACTAATCATATCCCACTGCAAAGACAATGCAATGACAAGTAGAATGCAGATATTTAAATAATAATGCCCAACTTAGGGTGTGGTCGTGCTGGGATAACATCACGCCTCAGGTGGTTGGGCACAAGACCGTAGGGTCAGTGCATCCAACAACTGGAGGCATGACGTTATCCTAAAACGACACACCCTGGAGGGTATTACTACATATACAATGGCTCGTTGTTATATATAAAATAAAAAATAGTTTTAAAGAATGCTTTATTAGTGTGGAAAAATAGTTTTGTTTCTTAAGAGGAGATGCAAAAAGGATCATCAATGGCCATAAACCCATCTATATTGGTTCACAGTGAGGCTGAGACTAGAGCCGTGATGTTGTGCTGGGATAACATCATGGTCCAGTCCCAGACTGACCAATCAGAGACCAGGATTTTTTTTGCCATTGTATAATACGAACATATGAAATTTGCCAGCAGATAAAGGCCTAGAGGTCTATCAAGTCTGCTTGAATGTGCAGCTAGTACCCCTTATTCTGCAGCTGCCCCTCCCTTCCACCCTTCCCTTCATTAATCCTCCCCTTGTCTTGTCTCATCCTCGTTTAAAGCAGTCCACTGTTCTACTGCATACCACTTCAGCAGGTAACGATTCCACCCAGCCATCACCCTCTCTGTAAGTGTCTCCCTCATCTCCCTCCTGAACCTTCCTCGCTCCATTCTCATATCATGGCCCCTGGTGGCCCTCCCTCCTTACTTTGAACAGCCCCTCTGTACCTGTCTTGTTTATTCCTTTCATGTATTTAAAGGTTTCAATCATGCCACCCTGTCTCTCCTCTCCTCTCCTCCAGTGAGTATATGTTCAACTCCTTCAACCTCCTCTCGTATGATAAGTCCCCAGCCCCTTGATCATCTTTGTCGCTCTGTGCTGCCCCTCCAGTAACTTAATGTCCCTCTTCAGATACGGATGCCAGTACTGCACGCAGTACTCCAGGTGTGGTCTAACTAATGACCTATACAGTGGCAGAATCATCCTCCCTCCCAGGATATACCTTTGCAATACAACCCAGCATTTTGTTGGCCTTGCAGCTGCCTTCCTACATTGTGCCGAGTTGTTCATTGACCCTCTAATGAGCACACCCAGATCCTTCTCCTCCTCCTCTGTCTGGGCTAGCTGCACTCCCCTAGCTGGTAACTCCTCCTTGGGTTCTTCATCCCAAAATGCAGCACCTTGCACTTTTGGCATTAAAGCCCAGTTGCCAGGTGTCTGACCAGGTTTCAAGCTTTGCCAGATCATCCTGCAACCCCTACCATTCCCCTAGGTCATCCACCACCGCTTACCTTGGTATCATCAGCAAACAGACTGATCTTACTCTTGATGTCCCATGATATGTCTGCAATGAATATCCCAAACAACACTGGTCCCAACACTGAGCCCTGTGGAACACTGCTCGTCACTGCCCTTGGGTGTGAGAGCTCCCCACCTACCACCACCCTCTGTTGCCTTCCCTGTAGCCAGTTTCTACCCATCTCAACAGGTTTGCACCCACCCCTGTGCCTATCTAACTTCCTTCCCAGCCTTCCATGTGGCACTGAGTCGAATGCCTTACTGAAGTCCAGATACAGGACATCCACTGCATGGCCCCTGTCCAGTTGTCTAGTTACCCAGTCATAGAACTCGACCAGGTTGGTTTGTCAGGATCTGCCACGTATGAAGCCAATCTAGCGGAGTAAGGAAGAAGCATGTTTAAAGGCAAATCACCTTTTTTATTTTGGATAGAGGATCAGTGAGGGGCTACTGAGAAAGGTGTCAATAATTGACAGGGAAAGGGAATGTTATGTACTTTTAGGTGCCCAGCCTATCAGGAGCTTCCATTTCATTTGAAATCAGGGCTATACACACAGCATTATAAATACAACCATAATTGCTTCCTTCTGATCTTGTATGCATGCTCGGTGCTTAGGGAGAGGTATCTCCAGCAGGAGGATTGAGGTAGTTGCCACTGCATCATTCACTGTTGAGATCCCCACCTGGAGTACTGTGTCCAGTTTGGAGGCCACACCTCAGAAAGGACATAGACAGGGTGGAAGCAGTGCAGAAGAGGGCAACTAAAATGGTGCAGGGTTGCACAAGAAGGCAGTATGAAAGAGAATGGAGAGGGATCTCAAGATGTGCACTCTGGAGGGAGGGCAGGTGAGGAAGGGACATGATAGAGGCCTACAGATACTTCATGTGGGTGAATTGGTGCAGGAGTGGTGTCCCTTTCAAATGAAAAGAGCACCAGGACCAGGGGGCATGAAATGAAGCTGGGGGGACTTTAAGAAGGATGTGAAGAAGTACTACTACACTGAAAAGGTGGCAAACACCTGGAACAGACTGCCAGCAAAGTGGTGGAGGCAAAACAGTGAGGGCCTTCAAGCATGCATAGAACAGACATAGGGAATATTTGTAAATAGGCAGAGAGGGTTGCAGAGACCAGTTAAGGTCTGCAGAGATAGGTTAGGCAGGGAACATCTGGGCAGACTGGTAGGCCAAGTGGTCCTTTTCTGCTGACATAATCTAACACTTGAAGCTCAAGAGTAAGTGCTAGGGGCTGCCACCCCCCACACCATTGGTTCTGGCATCTAAGGCCTACTGCATTACTTCTGCCTGGCTGACACTCCAGATCTTGTTCTGTCCAGAAAAGGCACAAACCAGGCCACACAGCTACAGGCCACATCTGGCCCTGGATTTCTGTAAAAGACAACCAGCCCTGTGTAGCCCAAGTAAGGACACTGACCCTCCAGTCAATTATGCCTGCACATTATTAAATATATTAGTGAAGGATCAGAATCCTACAAACTGCCCACCCTCTAAAATTCAGTTTCTTTTTCTAACATTCTTTACTGACAATTTACCTTATGCTTCATACTTTATTTGGGACAAGCCATCTCTGCCCCCACCTGCAATGGCCATCCCTCTCAGACATCTGTATGCAAGTAGCATCAACTGAATGCTTGTAGTGAAAATATATTTTCTGTAGCCAACATTAACATGTTTAAAGATGAGCTTAGAGCACTCCTTAGGCCTGCCCTAATGGAAACAGCTCATAAGGTTCAGTGCAGCATAAAAGAATATGACTGTACCTGTTACAATAAAACATGCTTGTTCTAGTCATCCTACTCCTTGTTGACCTGACCTGGATGCAGCAGCAGAGATAATATAGTTGAGTGGTACATTTTGTAACCTGTGATTCTTGCAGTGTGTGCATGGGCAAGTCAATGCTCATTCACGCAGAAACAGGAACACTTTCGAAAGAAATCCTTGGAGTACTAAGAGGCTGCTGTGGTAGCTAGATATATATTTCAGTACAACTAGATATATCTAGATATTTCACCAGAAATCCTATGTATTTCAATAACATAGGAGACTCAGCAAATGGGTGAGTCCTCGGGTTGGTTCTTGAATTAAAATGCGCACTCACTGTGCCTGAGTTGTAAAGACGTGGCACAAAATGTTAGTTCATATCATGTGATTTATTTCAAATACATTAGAAAGATATCCATCTCCAGTCACCTCAGCGTAAAGTGCTCCAACAAAGCATAAACTGTGATACTTGCATAATACAAAAGAGAGACCTTACTTGAAAAGCCACCACTGTATCCCATTGTTTTTGCTCACAATGCTTCATCAAGACGGGTACAGTCAGTCTACTCATTTAACTACCAAGACCATGACCCACATGATTACATTTTAACATTTTAATCTTATCTGTCACTCACTGCATTTAAAAGCATGGGGCATACTGCATAAGAGTGATCAAGTCTCTAGATAAACTCAACAAGTTAAAGTGCTACTAGTGATTAAAGTGACTGAGTTCTAAAAAATTATAAAAACAAACAAAAAAATGGTAACATTGCAATTCTGCCTCCTAAAAGATATAGATTCTCTTAAGTCCATATGATAGTACTGCTATGAATTATCTGAGGCTGTGCAAATAACAGCTACAACTTGGTACACCTCTGTCCATTTGCATGCAGAGATGATACCGCCTAAAACTGACAACATTCTTTTTTTTTTTTGGTTATTATAATTTTTATTAAGTTTCCATAGGGTACAGGGTGGTATATCATAAGTTCGGCATAATACATAGTTAAACATGTACAGGTTATTCTTTTGATGGGATGAATTTCTTAGACCACATTTATTTATTTCAGCTTGCTGTATGCTGTATCATGGGGCCACTCTCACACTAGGTAGACAGCTCCAGATGGCAGAGTACTCTATTTCAAGTGAACTCATGTGGAAACAGAACAGAGAAAAACATTTAATCAATCACAGTTCCAAGTAAATGTAAAAGATGCATAGAGAAACGCATTAGGCATATACATTGTAACAAATATATTCACATAGCTATGGGGTCCTAGACACTGGACATACACTGCTTGATACAAGACAGTCGGAATGAAAAAAAAAAAAAACTAACTCACTATGCATTCCAATTTGAGAATGCATCAAATGGATTTTACTATTAAAGGTTAGAAGCATAGAAACATAGAAACATACAGAAACATAGAAGTTGACAGCAGATAAGGACCAAAGGTCCATCCAGTTGCCCATTTATTTTTCTACCTTATGAATGTGCCATCGGCGTATGCTCTGTCAATGGCTTATCTTTTCATACTCATCTGTATTGCCCCTTATACCTATCCCATGCCTGTCTGAAGCCTTGCACTGTATTCATATCCACCACTTCCTGAGGTAGGCTGTTCCATGCATCCACCACTCTTTCTGTGAAAAGAACTTCCTCACATTACCCCTTAATTGACTCTCTCTAATCTCATGCTGTGTCCTCTTGTCCTGCTATTTTTCTTATATTGAAACATGTTAGACTCTTTCACCTTGTTAATGCCCTTTAGGTGTTTGAATGTTTTGATCATATCACCTCTCTCCCTCCTTTGCTCTAGGGTATACATATTGAGCTCTGCTAATCTGTCCTCATACATTTTCTGATGCAATCCCTGCACCACTCTGGTGACCCTTCTCTGGACTGACTCAATTTTGTTAATGTCCTTGAGAAGGTGTGGCCTCAATTACTGCATGCAGTATTCTCCAGATGGGGGCCTAACCAGTGTCTTGTAAAGAGGGATTATTACCTCCTCTTCTGACTTGTGAGACCTCTACTAATACACCCCAACATCCCCTAGCCTTACCTACTGCTTTAGTGGTCTGCTTGGATGATTTCAGGCCATCAGTGATGATGATGCCCAAGTCTCTTCTTCCCCTGTGACTGCCAGCAACTCCCATCCCAGCCTATAGGTGGCTTCAGGGTTTCTCTTCCCTATGTGCATGACCTGCACTTTTTGCTTAAACCCCAGTTGCCACTCTTCTGACCATTTTGCTAGTTTATCCAGATCCCTTCTCGCTCTGCCCACCCCATCTGGATCATCTACTCTGTTGCAGATCTTGGTGTCATCTGCAAACAGACAAATCTACCCTCCAGTCCATCAGCAATGTCACTAATGCACTAATGAAGATGTTGAAGAGGACTGGTCCCAGGACTGATCCCTGAGGTACCCCACTTGTGACTTGCATCTCTTCTGACTGTATATTGTTTACTACCACTCTCTGTTTTCTGCCCACAACCAGTTTGCTACCCAGTTGACCAACTTCTGACCTACCCTGAGCCTACCCAGCTTATTAATCAATCTTCTATGTGAACAGTATCGAAAGCTTTGCTGAAGTCAAGGTAGGAGACATCAACTGCTCCCCTTGGTCCACCTCTCTGATTACCCAGTCAAAGAAATCTATGAGATTAGTTTGACAGGACCTTCCTTTGTAAACCCATGCTGTCTTGGATACTGTGCTCCTATGGATTTCGTGTTGCACTATCCTTTCCTAAGGAGTGCCTCCATAATCTTGCCCACTACAGAGGTAAGACTGACTGGTCTGTAGTTTTCTGCCTCCTCCTGCTACCACTCTTGTGGAGCAGGATCATATAGCCCTTCTCCAGTCTTCTGGGACCTCTCCTGTGCTCAGAGACTCATTAAACAGTTCTGATAATGGTTCTGCTAGTTCCACCCTTAGCTGCTTTAGTACCCTGGGATGTATGCCATCAGGTCCCATTGTCTTGTCCACCCTGAGCTTATCGAGCTCTTGTAGGACCCTTTCTTTTGTGAAGGGACTAGTGCACACCTCCCTCCTCCCGTGTCCATGGTGCTGAGCTGTGGGCCCTGCCCTACCTTCTCTTCAGTAAATACTGAGCAAAAGTATCTATTTTGGATAGATGCTTTTACATGGTCCTCCTTCTCACAAGCCCCTTATCCCCTTGATCTTAGCAAACCCCTCTGGACTTTCATCTTTACTAATGTATCTATAGAAAGTCTTGTCACCTTATTTTACTGTTTGTGCTAGGATTTCTCGGTTTGGGCCTTGACTGCCTTCCCTGCTTCCCTTAGGGAAGTTTGGTATGCCTCCCTATTCTGCTGTTATTCTCATTCCAAAAATTACTACATCAGCTGGAATGGTAAGGGGCATTATTCTTAACATTTCAAATGCAGCCCCAAAATGGAGACCATCCTTGTCTTGTTTTGGAGAGCACCACTATTAGGGAATGGGTTGTACTTAATTCCTCATTGTGCCCCTTTGTTTCACGATTTAGGTTGTTAGATCATTGGGATTCTTTCTGGAGTAGTTTTCACAAATAATCTCCTCCCTTACTGCTTTGTTTGATATGTTATAATCCCCAAAACTTAATGTATTTCAGGTTTGAGTTAAGACTATGCTTGATGTATGAGGCAAAAGTGTCCTCATTTGCATTTATAATACTCCTGATGTGCTCTTGAATATGTGTTTTTAAAGGCGAATAATATGGCCTACATTCAATTTACTACAAGGTCACTTTAGGCTATATCTTACAAATTCAGTGTCACAGTTAATGAATTCATTTACATAAAATGTTTGGCCTGATCTACAAATTGCTTGGCTGGGCTTCCATACCTGCAGATATTATGGGCTGGATTTTCAAAGGTCCAAGACTGGCACACGGACCTTGCATCAAAAGACATTGACACAAGGGGCAGTCTACATCCAAAATGCATCAGTCCCAATTTTCAAGGCTGTTGCAGCAGACCCAGGGCCTCTGCACCAGACTGCCTTGTGCCGTGCTTGTGGCAGATGACGGCTGCGCAGCGATGATGGAGCTTGTGCTGTGTCGGGCTACTACATCCCCTACATCAGGATTCTGGAACACTTCAAAGATTGCATGGGTCACAAGAGTTAGACCAGCAAAACCTGGTCTTACATGTTCCCATGCACCATCCATGTCCTGAGTCACTGGATGGTTGGAGGGACCAGCATGGTCCAGGAGGCGTGGCTTGCCTACTGAGCATAGCTGGGTGTGGTGCCCACCCTGTGCCCAGTCATCTGTGTACCCCCAGTGCCCCATGGCTGGGATCGGGATGTGGAGCTGGTGCGCCACCGGGTAGCCCCTGACACTGGGCAGGGGTCTCTGTGGCAAGCTGGCCACACTCCACTGTGGAATGCATGCACCGTGGGCATACCCTCAGGCACAGCACTGCAGGACAATAAAGGCTTGTGTGGCCAAGGGAACCGTAACATGCTGGGGTGACCGGCCGGCTGTGCTCAGACTGCAATGGGGTCACCCACCTATGGTGAGCCTAGATCATCTGCAGGACTGTCCTGTACTGGATATTAATGGGCCCACTGACCAGATGTCAACTGAATACCCCCACGAGCATGGTGTACTTGAATGTCCTCTACTGGCTTGTAGGGATGTCCAATTGTTCTTCCCAGGTTGTATATGGGGACCCAGGATGGGGCAGGGAGATGGGACATGGTGTGCTAGCAGAGGAGGAGGTTGCTCATCTCCAGGCTGAGTTGGCCAGGATTTGTGGGACCTACTCTTCCTTCCAGGAACCACCAGTGCTACTGCCGCTGCCTGAGGTTGCCAAGAAAGAGGAGCCGGGTTGGACCACATCTGGGCCCAGGGAGGGTGAGGGTGGTGGAACAGAGGCACATCCCTCCAGTTGTACCTCCACAATCCCTATGCCATTCTGGCAAAGTGTGGTTCCTCCTCTATGGAGGCACCTGCAGTGGAGACCAAGGAGGATGCTGGGAACCTCCACAAAGGAGACCCGTGAGGAGGGTGGCATGGGACCCCACAGGGGAAGAAAACAACTCCTGGTGGGGACCCATTGTTAGGAAGGTAGAACTGGGGAGGAAGGGGAGAGGGAGGTAAGGTGCCTGCCTGGTGCCATGGCATGGAGGGACAGGGAGCGAATCCTCATGATTTCCAGAGCAGCTGCACAGGGAGGGAGCTGGATGTCATTGTCCACCTAGGGACAAATGACCTGGCTAAGAAAGGGATTAGAGCAGTGCAGGAAGAGTTAGTAGAATTGGGGAGGGCCTTAGACAAGTAACATGCATGGTAATCTTCTCGGAGGTGCTGCCCATCTATGGCATAGGAGAGGTTAGGGTGTTCTGCACCATAGGATTCAATCAGTGGTTGAAAACGTGCAGAGCTCAGGGATTTGGCTTCACTGGGATGGGGGTCCACCTGGAGTGATGCAAGCCTATACTGGCATGATGGGCTGCATCTGTCCAGGAGGAGAACCAGGATCCTAGGTGATAGGTTTAATGCTTCATTGGCAAGCATTTAAACTAGTCAAGGGAGGCACTGGAAGGGAGCAGAAATCCTAGCCCCCAAAAATCACAGTAGTAAGTGCGGTAAACACCAACATAGAGGTGGCGATAGGGAGAAGGGCAGGGGTAAATGGAGAAAGTGACAAAGGCAAGAAGGACAGGGATGGGGCAAAAGGAGTAAGGCCATCAGGAAATGGAGGGTAATGAGTACCAATGCCAGTAGTCTGGGCAACAAGCCCCTGAGCTGGTGGCCTTGATGGAAGAGGGATGCCTGGATATCGTAGCAGTCACAGAAACATGGTACACAGAGAACCATGACTGAGATGTTAACATACCAGGGTACATAACCCTACAGGAGAGACAAGCAGGAGGAGTAGCTCTATGTAAAGGAAGGGATAAAAGCAACTGAACAAAAGAGTAAACAGGGAGGAGAGGAGGCACCTGTGGGTTACCTTTGAGACTGGAAAGGGCACCACAATCTGCACAGGGGTTAGGTACAGACCCCCATGTCAGGGAGGGAAATGGACAAGGATATGATAGAAGGCATTCTTAGGATGGCAGAGAAAGGGGAGATACTGTTGATGGAGACCTGAATATGCCAGATGTTAACTGGAGCACATTTGGTGCAGCTACATCCAAGATCAGGGCCATTCTCGATGCCCTACAAGTGGCAGGCCTCAGACAGCTAGTTTCGAACCCACCCATAAGGGAGCAATCTTAGACCTCTTATCTCAAATGGGGCAGTGAGAGGATCTCAGATCTAGAAGTGGTTGCCATCTGGGGAACAAGGACCATCAAACATTGTGGTTCACGCAAACTCAGCTACAGAGTCAAGCCATACAAAAGTGAGGGTACTGGACTTCAGAAGGGCTGACTTTGGCAAGATGGGATAGTGTCTCAGAAAAGCACTAGCAAACAGGCTAGAAGGGAGTGTGGAACAACAATGGGGAATCATCAAAACTGCCATCACAGAGGCAACAAGCCTTTGTGTGAAGCAAATAAACAAATCAAAATAAAAGAAAAGCCACTATGGTTCTCCAAAGAGGTGGCTGGGAAAGTCAGGGGAGAAAAGATAGCATTCAGGAAGTGTAAGGAAACACAGAAGGAGCAGGACAGAGAGCTGTACCAGTTAAGGCAGAAGGAAGCAGGGAAGGAAGTCAGAATAGCAAAGGCCCAAACTGAGGAAAAGATAGCCAACTCGGTTAAGAAGTGGGGATAAAACCTTTATAGCTACATTGGAGAGCCTAGAAAGACAAAGGGAGGGATAATGAGGCTGAACAGAATGAATGGTGGGTGGGCAGAGGGAACAGTGAAAAGCAGGGATACTGAACAAATATTTCTGTTCAGTATTCACAAAAGAGGAGGAGGAAGCGTGAATCCAATTAAAAGAAGCACTCTTGATAGGGGGGCTGATCCCAGCCCCTTTCACTGAAGAAAGGGTCTGCAAGAACTCCTAAAACTGAGGTGGACGAAGCAATGGGCCTGATGGAATCACCCTAGAATCTCTAAAAGAATTATGGGGAACTAGTGAAACCACTGACTACTCTTTTAATAAATCATGGGAGGATGGTGGTACCCGAGGACTGGAGGAAGGCGGATGTGATTCCCCTTCACAAAAGTGGGACCAAGACAGAGGCAGGAAACTACAGACCTGTCAATTTGACCTCTGTGGTAGGGAAAGTGATGGAGTCACTTCTGAAGGAAAGAATTGTTGAGTACCTAGAGGCCAGTGGGGCACAGGACCCAAGGCAGCATGGGTTCACAGCAGGAAGGTCATGTCAGACAAATCTAATAGATTTCTGACTGGGTGACCAAAGTAGTAGACCCGGAGAGGCTGTGGACATGTCCTACCTAGGCTTTAGCAAGGCATTTGACACAGTTCTACACAAAGATTAATAGTCAAATTAACCAGCCTGGGAGTGAGTGCCAGTGTGGTAGCCTGGTAAAACATTGGCTGGACAACAGGACATAGAAGGTAATTGTAAATGGAGTCCACTCTGAAGAAAGAGGGTTACTAGTGGGGTACCGCAGGGTTCAGTACTGGGTCCAGTCCTTTTAATGTCTTTATAAGTGACATTGCAGAGGGACTGGAAGGAAAAGTATGCCTCTTTGCAGATGACACAAAGATCTGCAACAGGGTTGATACAGAAGGAGGCATGGAAAGGATGAGAAGGGACTTGGCAAGGTTGGAGGAATGGTCTGAAGTATGGCAGCTTGGATTCAATGCAAAAGAAGTGCAAATAATGCACCTGGGAAACAAGAACCCAGGGGAAGATTACACAGTGTGGGGGGAGGGGTAGGTAGTAACAACAACAAAAAGGAAAGGGACCTGGGGTAATCGTATCAGATGACCTTAAGGTTAGCAAACAATGTGAGAAGGCAGTAGGGAGGCTGGGGGTATACTTGGATGCATAGGAGAGGCATCACCAGCAGAAAACAGGAAGTTGTTATCCTCTGTACAGATAGTTGGTGAGACCCCATCTGAGTACTCATGCCAGTTCTGGAGACCCCATCTCCGCAAGAACATAGACAGGATAAAGGCAGTCCAGAGGAGGACAACTAAAATGGTTCAGGGCCTGCAAGAGAAGCTGTACGAGGAGAAACTAAAGGAGCTTAGTATGCATACCCTTGAGGAAAGAAGGGAGGGGGACATGATAGAAACTTTTAGCACCTCAGTGGAATGAACAAAGTCCAAGAGGGTAGTATCTTTCAGAAAAAGAGACGTGCAAGAACAAGGGCTAAAATTTAGGGGGGGAGCAATTCCGGGCAATTGAGGAAGTATTTTTCACACAAAGGGTAGTGGATGCATGGACAGCCTTCCTGAGGAGGTTGTGGAGTCTAAAACTGTGGGAGAATTCAGAATGCATGGGACAGACATAAGGAAATTCTTGTGGGGGTAGGAAGAAATAGGCTGTTGGTTAACTAGGATCCAAGGCCCATCTTGTAGGTAGGGAAATGGGCAGACTAGGTGGGCCAAGCGGTCCTTATCTGCCATCAAAATCTATGTTTCTAATAGGCGTGATGCATAGGTGATGAGTGACGATGTGAGTGATATGTGAATGGGAGGCAGACGGGACACATCCTGAGCATCCCACATATGTGTCCTTGGTATCCTGGATGGGTAGTGGCACTGTGCAGGAGAGTTATGGTGGGTTGTGCTGCTTTTCTAGGAGGCATTGGCAATGAAGTGATGTCGGTACCTTGCAGACCTATGCAACTAAGGTTGCTACCTGTCGGGTTCTTTTCCTGTTAATCTGGTTTTCAGGTGCCCTATCCGGTAATCTGGTTTTGCTCAGTGCTGGTCAGGTTTTGAGCCATTTTGAGTGCTCACATACTTTGAAACAGATTTAGTCACATCATTCATTGTTACAGCTGCATCTCCAGGTTACACAGAAGTTCTGTTGTCAACCTAGCGCTTTGTTTGTGAAAGCAGTCAACCTGGGAGGTGCAAATTATAGCCATTAAGACCGTAGCAGTTACTTAACCTAATCTTTTCCACTCTACATCTTAAACTGGCATAGCAGCAAAGCTGGGTGAAAAGACCGCCTCGCTTTTGTAACAGTAAAATATCCAGTTGTCTTCCACTTTCATTTGCTGGTAAACCTTTTCATCTCTAACAGAATGTAGGCATTTTAAATGTTTCATTTTTTTTCCTCAAAAAGTATGGTCACTTTTGGGCTTTAAAATAGTATTGTGGACATGAACAGGAAATGGAGCCAGAAAAGATATAAAGTACACATATAGGAAATGAACAATGTATTTAGTATATATCATTATATACCATGTATATTATTGTATGCTGTTTACAGTATTTTGCATGTCTTCCCCAGATCATATCTGTAAATGAGATTTCTTTTAACTCCGTGTGTTTATCTGGTAAGCCAATTGTCAATTAATAAATAAGTAAATAAATAACTAGGAAGAACTTAGAAAAGTAACTTTATCAGGTACAGTATGTTAAAATTTTGTTGCACTGCTGCTTCAAGTGCTGTCTTTTACTGACATAAAAATGGTTTTGGAGAAGGAGCAGTTATACAATCAGTCATGAAATGGGGTGGGGTTAGGGGTGAGTTAGGATCCGGTGTTTTGCCTCTCCGAAAGTGGCAACCTATTAATGCAACAGTTATGGCCTCTCCGATACAGGCAGTGACAGCTGTGGCATCTACACTGTCCACAGCACGATGCATTGTGCAGCAAATGTTGTGCAGGGCTATGATGGCCCCACTGCAGACACTGTGGATGGGGTGTTGAACTCTGTGGCATTCCTGCATAGAATGCCAGATCTATTCCCAAGTCATATAGCGTAGTCAGCAAGAGCACTAGCATCACGTGGGCAGGTGTGCCATGACTGTGTGGGCTGTGTACATCCCGTATTGCTGCCAGGCATGTCACATTAGGGTTAGGTTGCCACCTTCTCATTTTCGCAGGACAGTCCTGATTTGGGCAGCTGTGTCCTGCAAAAACATCAAAAATACTAAATGTCCTGACATTATAGTAGAAAAATATTTTCAGACTTTCCTGTAAATGTTGAAAAACTATAGTACCTTAACTAAAATACCTTAAATTGATAAGAAACACTAGGGAACACCTAAAAACTACAACACTCAGTCTTAGTTCTGATTATTTAGAGAACAAATCTGTTGTGTTGGTTAAGGTTACATATTGTCCTGCAAAGAATCATGTTTCAGTAAGAAATGTCCACTTTGGGCTTCTTAAAAGGTGGTAACCCTAATCTAGGGTACATGGCATGTGCTGTGTTACAAGGCTGGCATGGTGTGTAGCCCAACACGCCTACCCTATAATGAAAGGGAGGCAGTATAGCACAGTGGTTTAAGGCTCTGAGCTGTAAATCTAGAGACCTGGGTTTGAATCCCACAGCCCCACTTGCATACTGTGTGACCCTGAGCAAGTCACTTAACTTCCCTGTACCCAGGTCGCACCTGTAGACAAGCTTTCAGCTTAGTGTGCCACTCCTAGTTAAACAATTGGAACAAAAATGAAATACCATCAGGTAGTCAGTCCGGTGACATTGCCCATCGTACATTGATGTCTCCCATGTTGTCAGGGCATATGTCAGATGACTTTCCAGGTCCCGAAGTCTAACAAGTACCTCTGTCACTGAGATGTCAAACCATACTGCCTGTCCTGTCCACGTAAGGATCCTGCTCTGCCATTTCAGTGACATTGGTAACACACTTGTGGTTACCTACTGCACAGCACCTTGTCTTGCACACTGTGTTATAGACCAGGAGGTGAGCAGTGTTGTAGGTGCTCCACTGCTGACAGCATTACCTCAGTTGCACCGTCCACAGATGAGGGCAGATTTTGTCAACACATGTCACTGGTGACACCGTTTACAGCTTAGTTCCATGTGTGCATGGCGTAATAGCTTTACAGGGTGTTTTGTGATGTGTACCAGGCTAGGCTGCAATTCCCTCTTAGTGGTTGTGTCCATCTGTACTGCTAGATGACCGGCTGACATGTTTTGGTGGCACTCATACCACTCTGTATTCCCTCAGTTGCTGGACTTTCACTGGGGATCCATGCATTGGGCCGGATTGTCACACGCCAGGGCTGATGTAAGCCTCTGTCAATCCCTCCCATGCATTAACTGTTGGATGCACAGGGACCACTTGTGGCAGTTTTGGGACTCTGGCACCAGGACCCTCCTCTACCAAAATATGGTGCAGGATCCATGGTGCACTGGAATTTGCCACAAGCGGCTGTGTGGCACGCCTTTTGTCACTTCAAAACAGCTTTGAAAATCAAGCCCTGTATCTCTTGCAGTTGTGGATACCATTGGAAGTATGGGAAGCCATGTTGTGCCTGTATTTTCTTTCTTTTTTAGTTAATCTTTTACAAACAACAAAAGAACAAACAACTCATACAACATGTGCAGTAATACTCCTATACACGGGCATATTCTGTATCAGTTTGCAGTAAGTGGATAGATATATAACATAAATTGCAAAAGAAACCTTAAAACCATCAATAATAGTTTTATAATCCTGTAATGACAATATGCCTCAGGAGCATTCATAGGAGTGCCTTAGCTTTGACACAAGAGGGAAGAGAGAAAGACTGCTGGTGGAGTAGAAAGCAGTGGGAGTGGTAGCACTTCTCGCCTCCCCACCTCCACATAGAGGCATATCTCATGGCTGGCATATACAAGGTGAAAGGTAGGCATCCCATATCCATCAGAGTGCCGGCATTCCTGTATGACATTTTCTCTAGGGCTGCAAGCTGTACTATCAGTTAGGCCCATTCTGCTACAGTAGGGACATGCGAAGGAACACCAATTACTGAGAAGGAGGCTTTAGCTACTATACCTATAGCTGTCACCCATTTTAGCTCCATGTCATAATAACGATCGCAGAAAAGTGATTATTATTATGGCAAGTTTATATCAACGAAAAGCAAATCGATGATATACACTTGCTGGTGACCCGACATCTGGCAAAAGAAAAAGGTTTTTGGAGGGGCTGTGCCCTCCACACCTCCCTCGGCCCCTGAAAAAAGATTACTAACTCCAGGGGGCGATGTTGGGAAGCGGGGCACAGCCAACATTTGCAGAGAAAAATTAAGTGCTGCACCTGCAGGCAGTGCCAAATTTGTAACCTCCCGGTCTCCAGCCTCAAACCCCTGCACCTGCCTCAGCCAGAGATAGCCACCCTTACCACCACACCAGAGGGCTAGTTCAGCTGGAACAGGTAACAGCAGTCCCTACAGACCTTTCCCTATCCGTCCCTTCCCTTTACTATCCCCCATTCTAGTTTCCTCCATAGTTGCTTTCACTGTAGGGTCGCTACCCTGCAAGGTAGCCCTTGATGATATCGCTGAAAATGAGTCACTGTTTTAGCAGTCGCTGTCATCACAGGATACCCATTTTAGTGTGGGGATTGTTTCAGGAGGGTGGATTAGTGAGCCCCAGCAGGAAAAAGTGCACCATTCAACCTGATTGATTGGCCTATGACCTGGCTGCAGGCTTGCTTGATACCCTGCCAGAAATGGTTGATGTTCAGGCCTTAGAGACCTTTTAAATACCTTATGGGAGGGTGGTGGTGGTAAAATAAGGTACAGGAAGGGAGTATTTTCAGAAGAAAAGGTGCTCAAGAGCAAGGGGACATGTTATGAAGCTGGAAAAGGGTAGATTCAGGAGAGATGTGAGGAAGTACTTCTTCACAGAAAGAGTGGTGGATTCCTGGAACAGCCTTCCAGCAGAGGTGGTGGGGATGAGAACAGTGGTGGAATTCAAGAATGCAAGGGATAGGCACAAGGAAATTGTAGGGGAAAGGAAGGGAGGAGGGAGAAAGAGCTGTACGCCAAGTAAGGTCTGTGGAGAGAATGTAGGTAGGGAAAAAGTCAGATTCAGTATTCTGAGCAGCCGTTATCTGCCATCAGATTCCATGTGTAAGGCCATCCTCCCTACATCTAGGTGTATAAAGATGGAACAGTTGTTCAGGAGGGTCTCACATAGAAAACTGAAATGCCACTTACTTGACCTCCTGAGCCTGAGGTTATATCCAGCAGTACACTGACAAACGCGGCGCAAAACAAGCTGTGGAAGGAAAGGGTTAGCAGAACTTGGATACATAACTCATGTGAATGTTGGGGTTTAATACAAAACAGGATCCTTTATTCCTCCACTAGAACTCACATAAAAAGATGTTAAGTTCTTCCAGCTGGCACAGTCTATTGTTTGTCACTACAAGGTGATCATCTCCTCGTTACTCTAGATTGGATTCAACCTTGGTGGAGTATTTTACTGACACATAAAGGGCCCCGATGGAGGTAGAGAACTCCCAGAGTCCTCCACCCAGGCAGCAAAGGGTGAGGACTCCATGGGCATCTTCCTAGCCCATTATCCCATTTACTTGACACTTTGACACTTCACAGTTCCAGCAATGACACTGCAGCACTACTTGATCCTGTGAGGGATTTTGAATACACTCTAACTTTCCGCAGAGTCTACTCTTCACTTTTTTACACTTGAACCATGGCTTCCTTCCTTGTTTTACTCAAGGACACTTTGAGCCCTGGCATAATACCTGGTGCCAATTGACACTACCCAGACTTCTCTTTGGGGCAATCCAGCCCATGCTTTACTGTCTGAGGTAAATTCCTGTTTTCTGACTGGAAGTTTGTAACTTGACAGTCACTGTTCCTCTCTTGGGGAAGGAGGGTACTGCTGAGTGCCAAACCAATCACTTTAAATGTAAAATAGAGTGAACATCATCTCAGATCCTTTGCCCACAGGACTCACTGGCACCAACTTCCTCTAAAGACAGATCTCTATTGCTCTTCAGATGTCCTCTTCTCCTGCTGGTTCAAGGGCTTTGTTCCATGGCCACTGCCATGAATGGCATTTTTCAACACCAGTTTCTATGGAGAAACTTTCAGGACAGTGGGAACTAGTGCAGTGTGCCAGTAGTACCTCTCCCATAAGTGACATAGCAGGGGAACTGGAAGGAAGATTTGCCTCTTTGTGGATGACACCAAGATTTGCAACAGAATGGACACTGAGGGTGGGGGGTGGGTGGGTGGGAAGGATGGGCAGGCAGCTGAAAAGACTGGAAGAGAGGTCAAGGGGAAGGGCAACTGGTTTTATCAAAAAGTGCAAAGTAATGCACTTGGACCATAGAAACCAGGGAGCAGAGTACAAAATGGGTGGAGTGATACAGACAAAGACCAAGCAGGAAAGAGACCTAGGGGTCATCATATCTAAAAGGAACCATACTGGAAGTGACAAACCAAAGCATCAGGTTGGTATCCAAAGTTAAGAGAAGGAGAACGCCACTATGGTTCTCAAAAAGAGGTGGCAGACAAAGTAAGGGTAAAGGGGCAGCTTTCAAGAAATACAAGGAGACCTAAAGGGAGGAAGACAGGAGGTGTACCTGGAGTGTCTAAGGGAAGCAGGGAAGGCTGTTAGGAGAGCAAAGGCACAAACTGAGGAAGGATTGGAGCAGATGGTATAGAAAGGGATAAGACATTCTATAGGTACATCACTGAAAAAAGAAAAACTGGGGGATTGTAAGGCTCAAAGTGGATGAAGGGAAGTGTAGGAGGAACCTGGAGAAGGTAGAAATACTGAATACATACTTTTGTTCAGTATTCACTGAAGGGGGTGTCAGGGACCACAACTGAGCAACAGATACAAAGGGGGGGAGAGGTGGACATCAGTCCATTCACAGAGGAGATAGTCTTGGAGGAGCTCACAAAACTGAAGGTGGACAAAGGGATGGGGCTAGATGGCATACACCGAGGATATGGAGGAACTGTGAAGAGAGCTAGCAGTGCTCTGACAGCCATGTTCACCGAGTCACTCAACACAGGAGGGTTCCAGAGGACTGGAAGAGGGCACATGTGGTCCCGCTACACAAATCTGGCAGGGAACTATAAGCCAGTCAGCCCACCTCAGTAGTGGGGGAAAGATCATAGAGGCACTGCTAAAAGAAAGAATAGTGGACATCTGCAATCCAACAGTGCCGGGACCGAGGCAACATTAGTTCACAAAGGGTAGGTCATGTCAGATGAATCTGATAGATTTTTGACTGGGTGATGAAGGAAGTAAATCGGGGGAGGTGGTATCAGTGGACATCGCCACCTTGATTTCAGCAAGTGCCTCTCGCACCATCCCACATAAGAGGCTGCTTAACAAGATGGGTAGTCTGGGCATGGGGCACAAGGTGGTGAACTGGGTAGGAACTGGCTAATGGACAGGAGGGAGAAGGTGGTGGTAAATGAGATACAATCTGGGGAGAAGGGGTGACCAGTGGGTACCTCATGGATCAGTCCTTGAGCCAGTCCTGTTCAATGTCTTCATTAGTGACATTGGGAAGGGCTGAGGGAAAGGTCTACCTGTTTGCAGATGACACCAAGATCTGCAACAGGGTGGATACTCCAGACTGGGTGAAAACAATGAGAAGGGACCTGGGGAACCTTAAAAATGGTCTAAAGTGTGCCAACTGAGGTATAACTCAAAGAAGTGCAAATGATGCACCTGGGACAGAGAAACCCTAGGTAGATCTACAGGATGGGGTGGGGAGTTGCTGACAATCACCAGTAAGAAAGAGACCTAGGGTTATTATTTCAGATGACCTGAAAATGTGAAAGCAGAGTACCAAAGTTGCAGGGAGGGCCAGCGGCATGCTGGGGTGCATAGGCAGAGGTATCACTAGCAGAAGGTGGGAGGTGGTGATGCCTTTGTATCAAACACTAGTCAGGCCTCACCTAGAGTACTGTGTGCAGTTCTGGATGCCACATCTTCATAAGGACATTAACAGGGTAGAGACTGTCCAGAGAAGAGGACTAAGATGGTACAAGGCTTGCACCACAAAACATATGAGGAGAGATTAAAGGAACTCAATATGTACTCGCTAGAGGAAAGGAGGGGGGACATGATAGAAACATTCAAGTACCTTAAGGGCATTAACAGGGTGCAGCAGGTTGGCATCTTCCAGTACAGGAGGAGTGCAAGAACGAGGGCATGATACAGAAATTGGAGGTGGCAGGTTAAGAGGGAATGTGGAGAGGGTGGTGAACACATGGAATAGTCTGCCAGAGGAGGTGGTGGGAGTGAGCACTGTGGAGGGATTTAAACATACATAGGACAGGCATAAGGAAAACTTAGAGGTGGGACAGAGGGAGGGAAAGCCGCTGACCAGATAAGGTCAGAGGCCAAAATCAAGTATAGGGTATATCACAGGCTTTGTGGCTCTTCCAGACTTTCTAGGAGGGGCAGGCACAGGCCCTGGTCCTTCAACATTTGCATTTGGGTTGCTTAGTCCTGGCTTATTGCTTGTCCGTAAGTCTGCTTTTTAAAAAGGTACCTCTGCACTGGTTGTCTGTCCTGGACTGGAAGGACTTTCAGCTTCTGGCTCTGTTAGTTCTGGTTCAACAAAATTATTTTCATTACTTGGCTCTGAAATTCCAGGTTTGTCATTAAGAGGAAATTCAATGGAGTTCAAATTACATAATACATCACTGATATTTTCAGAATCATTATCTTTATCAACATCACTTTCCATAGCATTGTCAGAATCATTGGTTGCAAACAGTTCTGAACTTTCTGGTATGTCACCAGTGGAGCTTTCTGTTTCTCGCTCTTTTGTTCAGGCTTAACCAATTCTCAAGACACAAGGAGTCAGTTATATCAGAGGCCGCACTTTGCACCTCATTTTCAGGGTGCACAGGGCTGTGGAGAAGGCTGGAGGGTTAGACAATCCTGAAGGTCCAGCTTTATCTCCAAAACTGCACATGGGGTTACCTTGAAACAACTGACTCAGTTCATAGGATGGGTAATAAGGGGCTTTACACTCACTGTCATCAGATTTGGAATGGCAGTCAGTTTAGTTTAGGGCACGACTGAGGAAAGGCCTTGAATCTTGGACAACTGGGGAAGAGGTTAACTGTTTCTTTTTAGCTGCAGCTCTGGTTACAGCCCTGGGAGGGTCAGTGTCTTGGGGTGCAGACTCAATGTGATTTGCCCAATTGGTAATAAATTATTTCTGTGCATTGTCTTTACAGCTCGGGGTACATTTTCTGGATGCACTTTATAGACTGGCAGATCCTCCAGCTTGCTGACAACAATATAGGGGTGTGATGCCACCTGTCGGCAATCTTGTGTTTGCCATGCAGTCCCAAATTCTATAACAAAACTCTATCTCCAGGTTGCAGTTATTGTGCCTTGACATGTTTGTCGTGTCTTTCTTTATTTGCTAAGTTCCTCTTTGCCGCCATGGTGTGTGCTAATTGGTAGGCATGGAATTGGGCTTTTAGCTTCTGAACATACTGAAGGTAATCTCTGTTTTGACTCCATCAGGGTACACTGAAGCAGATGTCTACTGGCAACTGGGCTTTTCAACTAAACGCCAGGTGGTAGGGTGAGAACCCAGTGGCATCACGTTTAGTGCAGTTATAAGCATGGACTAATGTGCTTATCTGTTAGCTCCATTTGGACTTGTCCCTGGAATGAAGTGTGCCCAGCATGTCTAGTAGTGTTTGATTGAACCTTTGGGCTGTGGATCCCCTGAGGGTGATAAGGGTAGTTCTGGACTTTCGCACTCCCAGAGTGAGAGCATTTCTTTGATCAAACGACTTTCAAAGTCTCCCATGATCAGAGTGAATTCTCTGGGGACACCCTAATGGACAAAGAACTTTTCTATTAGGACCTTTGACACTGTAGATGCTTTCTGGTCTTTGGTTAGATATGCCTGGGCATAGCGGGTAAAATAATCAGTCACCACCGCACATTACCAATATTCTTTTGCTTTAGTTCAAGACACAAGAAGTCAATATACACAAGCTCCATGGGCACGCTGGTAGAGATATTGACTAAGGGTGCAGCCCTCTAGGGCTGAGCTTTCCTCTGCAGAACGACAACAAGTTCTGATGTGGTCTCAATGTCAGCCCCCATTTTTAGCCAGTAGAAGTGAGCATGGGCCAGATCAATAGTTCAGTCACAGCCTAAATGTCCCATCTGGTCATGAAGGCAATGAGAATCACACATTTGAAAGCTGTAGGTAACATTAGTTGTTGCTTGGCAATTTGACCTTGTCGGTTGGTGGAATCTCTGTAAAGCATTTGGTTGCGCAACTTTAATCTGGGCCTCTCTAAACAGCAGAGCAGTTCGGGATCTGAAGAACAAAGTTTGGACACATTTTTCCAACATGAATAGCATCCAGCACAGGCTTAATCATAGGGTCTTGGGTCTGAGCCCACTGTATATTGTCAGGAGTAAGTTGGAGCAACGTGCTCAGATCCAAGGCTGCAAGATGGCAGTAGGCTGAGGGAACACAAGTGTCAGGGGGGCCTAAGCAGTTCACCAGGCAAGCAACTGTTTCAGGAGAGGGTGCTCATCTTTATCAAATTTTGACAGAGAACTTTAACAGATTGTTCAGACATTCTCACCCACTTCACGATAATGTCAGGTCTTCTGGAAAGGGCATCAGCATTAATGTGGTTCAAGTCTGGTCGATACTCTACTGAATAATCATAAGTGGAAAGTGCAGATAACCAGCAATGCCCAGTGGCATCCAAATTTGCTGAAGTCTGGACATAGGTGAGGGATTGTTATCAGTTTTACTAGAATTTTGCACCATAAAGATATTCATGGAATTGGTCTACCAAGGCCCACTTCAATGCAAGGAACTCAAGTTTGTGTACAGGATAGTTCTTCTCAGATGGTGTCTCTTTTGCAGTCGGGTAGCCCGGTATTGGTCACGTGATCGCCTGTGGCTTCCAGGTCCCGATTACAAAATGCTCAAAGATTAGCGAGCGAAGCCCACGTGGAAGTAGCTTATGGCTTCATGCATGTCTAGCGGTCCAGCATGGAAAGCAGGTTAGCAGGACAGAGTATATCTATCAGTTAGCAGGTAATTATACATAAGGATACATTTCGAAACACCCTTGAGATAGTAAACTGAGCTACAGACAAGCAGAATGACTAGCCCAATGACAGAAACAATTACTCTTTCTCTTATATGGATAATATTCTAATATTAAACTACATGTAACCATGTGCTATACAATGTACCCTCAGCCTTCAGTTTACCCACAGTCCCTAGTTGTTCATACTGTTTGGATATAAGGGCATTAAAAATGAAATTATGTCTTTAACCAAAGAATTACAAGCTGCTAAGGAAATTAAGGAATTGGAAAACTTTTGGATAACATGGTAAGAGGTCTCCCTACTGCCCAATTTCCCTTAGAAGGATCACATCAAAATAATCCCTTACAGGTTACTGATACTACCAAGAGCCTAGGCGCCTAGTCTTTGGTTCATGCTGTAGACCCAGCGCTTCAATCCAATCAAGATGAAGTAGCTACATGTAGTAAACAGTTACCCTTAGTACCTCAACCTATGTGCACTTTGACATCCCACACTTATAATAAAAGAAGTAGAGACTCCTCATTAGATTTAGAATCAAATGAAGGTTGGAAGAAATATACAAATGCAAATTTAAAAAGGTAGGAGAGCTGGATTATGTTCACCGACAGTGCCTGAACGCTTCTGTGAACAGCACTGGAAAACAAACTACCTAACAAAAACAGATCTGCTAATCTATTAAATGACAAATCGAATCTGACCACCATAACGATGATCCAACAGTTACTCTTCCAAGTATCATTATAGGTGACTCAATAGTGAAGTCATTGATTCACATGTTTCCAATACAGAGAACAACCAGGTCTCAGTTTGTTGTTTTCTTGGAGCTAAAATAGAGGATATTGCACTGAGAGTTGAGTCATTGATAACACATCCAAATGTAATTGTTCATCTTGGCACTAATAATGTAGGTTAATCTCATGAGAAAGACATCTGTCACGATCTCATTGAGCTAGGAAGAAGGATCAAGGCTAAGAACAGTATTGTTTTCATTTCTGGCATTCTTCCTATTCCTCGGCAAAACATGAAAAGAACAACACCATTGAGAGAATAAATGCTAGATTACAAAATTGATGTTCCTCCAATGATTGAAGATAGCAGCCACGCTGGGCTAGCCATTTGCACGCTGACTTTTGTCTGGATTTTCTGTTTTGTTTTTATCTTACTTTTCATTTATTTTATTTTAACTTTTAGTCCGAGAGTACCTAATGATAGCCCAGAGATTAAAAAACCCTGAGAACACTCCGATATTGCTGGGTTTGTTTTAATCTGACTTTTGAGGTTGAGATAGCATTTCCCTGAGTCTGTTACCTGCATTGTCAGTGCTGGTGGTCAGCTTTGGATGTGCGAGAACTAGCGGCAGTTATCCATTGACTTGGAGTGGCCTAGAGCCCAGAGTCGACCGCTTGACTGCACTGAATTTGTGCCGAAAGCATGAGGTAGCTGATGAAGGAATTGAAGAGTTTGTGGATTTGTTGCCTGGAAACTGAGGGACATTTGGTCTGAGGGAGTGTCATCAGCAGGGGATTCGGTCGGGAACAGTGCTGCTGGTCTGTTGGTTCTGGACTGCTATTTCATCCTGCTTTTTTGATTTACAAACTGCAGTGGCTCCTGGTTTTCTGAGCCAGTTTTGAACTACTATGAAGAGCTGGACTGTTTGCTGTGAGATCCAGTCTGAACCCAGGGGACATTTGCGGGTCTCGGCCGTGGGGAAGGATCTGGGTCCAGTGTCCTCGGAGGATGGGCACTGTGTTTCCTGAGTCCCTAGGGGATCGGGGCTGGTCAGCCTACGTGCTTTCCTGGGGGCTTCAGCTTCTGCCTCTGAAGTGCGTGACCTGGGGGTGGTGCTTGATGATGGGCTGACACTGTGATCTCAAGTGCCGGCAGTCGTCAAGTCATTCTTCTATCATCTGAGGAACATCGCTAGGGTCAAGCACTTCATTCTATCCGTGATCTTCCTACACTGGTCCACGCCTTTGTGACCTCACGCTTGATTATTGCAACCTTTACCTAGGGTTACTGGGGGTTGATATCCACTGCCTGCAGCTAGTGCAGAATGCAGCAGCCCGGTTGCTGAAAGAGACTCCACGGATGTGTCATATCACACCAGTGCTGCATGAACTGCACTGGCTGCTGATTCAGTGGCAGATCACTTTCAAAGTTGGACTTCTGACTTATAAAGCCCTATAATGGACTTGGCCTGACTATCTGAAAGAGTTTCTGCCCCCCACCGCCTTGTATAAATTGCTTTGGTTGATGAGGGGTTGCTAGAGATTCCAAGGGTGTTTTAAAATCTTCAGGGCCCAGACATTTATGTATGCGGCCACAGCCCTTTGGAATTCTACCCCATCAGCTTCCAGAGTGCGTGACTTGGGGGCTTCAAGCACGCATTAAAACTTATTTGTGGTACAAAGCATATGCTGCCTAACCATATTGAGTTTTACTGGTTTTGTGTTTCATACTGTGTGTTATATTTTTATCTTGTTATATTATTTTATGTAAAGCGTTTGAAGCTTTGAAAGGTGCTCAATAAATAAAGCTTATTATTATTATTATATCATTTTATTAATCATTGGATGAATTTCAATAAGAACTCTAATTTATTTGCTAGAGATGGTCTGCATCCAAATAAACTGGGGCAATTAAACTTGTCAAATTTTTCAAAATCATGTCCCTCAATTAGTTTAAACTTGTAACTCTGGGGAAACACTAGCAGATGTCTTTTCTATGACAGTTCAGGTTGACTCCCAACAGATTGGGAAGGATGAGTTAAACATTTTTCTTTTAAATGCCGTAGCTTAGGTAACAAGTTTGATGAGCTAGTACTGAGAGAAACTACAGATCACCCAGACATTATAGGAATCACAGAGACCTGGTGGCCAAAAGAAACAGCTTGGAAAGTATGTATCCCAGGTTACACTTTGTTTCACTTTAGTAGAGAAAATGTCTCTTTAGCATTTAAACACTAATAGTAAATAATGTCTCTGATAAAATTAAAAAGAAGCAAGTCCATCTGAGACGCTTTGGTTGAATATAAAATATTTAATAATAATAAGAACTTATATTGGACCTCTGTTACAGGGTCCCAGACTCTCAGAGGTCAACTCTGAATGAAATAATTTCAGAAATGGCATCAGCTGTAGATATAGGAAATATCTTATTCATGGGTGACCTAAACTTAGGGGAAATAAATTGGTAGACAACGCTAAATCTAAGGTGTTGAAAGATTTCTTAGAAGCATGCTAAGAATTGAATTTAATACAATGTGTTACTTTTCCTACCGTGGCCCAAATGTTCTAGATCTTGTACTAGGTAGTGAACTACTAAGCATAACAAAATGTACTGCTTTAGCCCCTTAGGTAATAGTGATCTCTGTACATTAGCTTTAATCTTCGAGTTCCTTTCTACATTCAGAAAAGTCACTGAGGTGTTTGCTTTTCAAAAGCAGATTTAACTGCTCTAAATAATCATTTGGCTAACATTGATTGGACTAGCCATTTGCATCAAGAAGACATTGTAGATATGTGGAAGGCATTCACAACTATTATTATGGATACTGCCAATAAATTAATTCCCAAAATGAAAAAGAGGAAACGCTATTCTCATCCCAAATGGTTAAACAATAAACTACACAAATTAATCAAAATGAAAAATAAATTTGTAAGAAATACAATGCAAACAAATGTGCAAGAACTCTATTGGCATTTAAAAAAAATCAAAGGAATTGTAAAACAGAAATCAGAAAAGCAAAACTAAATATGGAAAAGTTAATTGCTCTAGAAGCACAAAAAGGTAATAGCAAAATTATTTTTAGCTATATTAATTCCATCAAAAACAGGAATGCATGGGTGCTAATGAGCAGCCATCGGTGAGGGTGGGTTCCCCTGAGCTCCTATACCTGCTTTAAATAAAGTTTAAAACTTGGCAGATTTTGCATCTAAAGTGACTTTAAGGGTGAAGAACAGTGTTGTAAGCACTATGGATGACTATTTGCTGCCAAGCGTGGGGTAAACCAACAATCCGCCACTAAAGGGCAAGGGAAGATAGCAGCAGCAAAGGCCCCGTAGACATCAGGCCCGATCTCACTCTCTGCAGGCGAGGTGGCTCTACTAGGTCGCGAGGTCTTGGAGCAAGTAATGGAGGTACTCAAGGAGAAGTGGAACAGCCTTGAGAGAAAGATTGATGGCCAGTTGCAAAACATAGATACATAGATACATAGACAGTGTCGGCAGATAAGGGCCTATGGCCCACCCAGTCTGCCCATTTGAGCTTGTAAGTTCAGTTTGTTTTCCTAGAAGTCTGTTGTACCTTACCCCTGACCTCCAGAATTCCTTTATGTCTATCCCATGCATTCTTAAATCCTGATTGTTTCAGCCCCCACCACTTCCTCTGGCAGGGTGTTCCACTTATCCACCACCCGTTCTGTGAAGAAATTCTTTCTCATGTTTCCTCTGAATCGTCCTCCCTCCAACTTCATCCCATGCCCTCTAGTCCTGGAACATCTTTTCGCTTAAAATAGTGTTTTCCTGCACCCTGTTCCTACCTGTAAGATACTTGTATGTCTCTATCATATCCCTCTCTCCCTCCTCTCCTCCAGGGCGTACATGTTCAGTTCCTTCAACCTGTCTTCATAGGACTTGTGATGCAATCCATGCACCATCTTTGTTGCCCTCCTCTGAACCTTCTCTACCCTGTCTATGTCCTTACGTAGGTATGGTCTCCAGAACTGTACACTGTACTCCAGGTGGGGCCTCACTAGTGTCTTGTATAGTGGAATTATGACCTCCCTTTTCCTGCTGGTAATGCCCTGCCTATACATCCCAGCATCCTATTTGCTTTACCTGCTGCCTTGTCACACTGTTTCCCTACCTTGAGGTCATCGAGATGATAACCCCAAGATCCTTTCCTGCTTGGTGCATGCTATATCCTCACCCCCAACTGATATATTGTGCCAGGGTTATTGTGCCCTATATGCATTATCTTGCACTTCTTTGCATTGAATTTCAACTGCCAAACCCCTGACCATTCTTCAAGTTTCTGCAGGTCGCTTCTCATTCTGTCTACACCCTCTGGTGTGTCTACTCTGTTACAGAGCTTTTTGTCATCAGCGAACAGTGAAATTCTGCCTTCTAGGTCCTGCACCATGTCACTGATGAAGATGTTGAATAGGACGGTCCCAGCACTGATCCCTGTGGTACCCCACTGGTCGCTCTTCCCTCTGTGGAGTGACAGCCATTTACCACCACCCTCTGTGTCCTGCCACCCAGCCAGTTACCTACCCACCACACTACTGTCCTGCCCACCCATATTCCCAGTTTGTGTAATAGTCTCTATGTGGCACAGTGTCAAAGCGTCTTGCTGAAGTCCAGATAGGCTATGTCCACTGCTCCCCTGATCCACCTCCCTAGTCACCCAGTCAAAAATTCAATGAGGTTGGTCTGACATGACCTCCCTGGTGAAACCATGCTGCCTTGGGTCGGTAGTCCATTGACAACCAGATGTTCCACCAATCTCTCTTCAGTAGTGCTTCCATGATGAACATGATGGAACAGTTAAATGCATAGTCAGGCAGAGTTACAGAGGTGGAAGAGAGGGTGTCTAAATTGGAGGACAAGGTGGATCTCATGGCTGCCCTTGTGATAAAACTCAAGAAGGAGCTGGCAGAGTTAATTGAACAGCATGATTACCAGGAGAACTATGTGAGGCATTTGAATCTAAGGATCAGAGGGCTCCTGAAGGAAGGAGGGGTCTGATATTATGACTTTTGTGGTCAAGCTACCAAATATGCTGGGAATGAATCTAAAATGCAAAGCTGAAATTGGAGTGCGCTCATAGAGCAGTTTCAGCACATCCCCAGTGGGTAGCCCCAAGGCAGATTATTTTCAGTTCCACAATTTCCAGGACAGGAGGAGATATTTTCTCTATCGCAACATGAAGGAGCTGCGATTTAAGGGAGAGAGGTTTTTCTGGCACAGGACTATTCAATAGGGTCCTGAAGAAGGAGAGCCTTTGGCCCAGTGCTAGCACAACTTAGAGAGATGAAGGTGGAAGGCTTCATGCTGTACCCTGCGATCCTGAAAATCAAGCATGAGGGAGCAAATATATACCTTCTGGGAGTTGGAGAGAGGGGAGGTATTTGTGGAGGAGCTTAAGAAGAAAGAGGTGAAAGCAGATAAGTGAAGAGGATGGTGGAGGTGGAAAACAGTTATGTTGTGATTTTAACGGCTTGCAAAGAATAAAAGTTTGTTGAAAGTTGCTGACTGATGGAAATAGTGCCCTAGTGTTTTAAGGGGCGAGTTTGACTTGGTGTGGTCTCCTGGTCTTGAAAACTTCTGGCTGTGACAAATATTTCAGGAGGACTGTATGAGCTCCTAATAACTATGGATCCTATGAGAAGAACCGAATGGAAGGCAGAGTGGAGGTGGGAGACATGAGGAGAGATGTTCGTTGTTGGGTGGATAGAGGAGGTGGACAGACCATGGAAAGCAGCAGTTTGGCAGGAAGTTGTACAGGACTATGTAGAGGGACTAAGGTATCACGCTCCTGCCAAAGTAGAGGACTGGTCCCCTGTGGATAGATGGTGTCGAGGTTGGGTATGTGGGGTCCACGGTGCTATGTGGTGTTTTGGAGAGTAGGGCCGCACACCACCTGCCCCTACAAGTTCCCAAAATATAAAATGTGGAGTGGGTAATGAAAGGGGTTGGCAAACTCTGGTGGGAGGGGCTCAGTAAGAGGAAAGAAGATACAAAGACGCTGTTTGGGAAAAGAGCGTAGAGGGCAGTAGAGTGACAGAGACCATAACTGGGACCAAAGTTAATATGTTAAATGTTCTTTACCTTTAAAGCCGAGGGAATCTTTCGACTCAGGACTGTGTGAATTCTGTTTGTGTGTTGAAGCAGGAGGGGTTGGGGAATGGAATGTTTGCAATATGTGCCGAATGGGTCATTTCAATCTACAAGTGTTGAGAGGGAGGCGGAGTATGGATGGCCAATGAGGGGTGAGGTGATTATTCTGTTGTGGGAAGGTGGGGGAATATTGTATTTGGGGCAGTTTTGGAATGGATGTGTGTGTTAAATTTTTGTTAGTGCATGCCTTATGTTTTTGATCTTTACAAAACAATGGGGTAATGTGTCATTTGCAGACATCAGTCATTCGGCTCACGGAGAAATGTAAAATAAGAGCAGGAGAAGGAAAGCCTTCGAGCCTAATGGTAAAAGGTAAACTCTGGGGATCGTCTCTTGGAATGTAAAAGGGATTTCGACTCCAGCTAAAGGGCCAGTATATTAACAGCTATACACTGCCAGGGTGCTCAAGTAGCCCTCCTTCAGGAAACACATCTAGCTCAATAGAGAACATGGTAAGTTGGAGAGTGGGTGGGTGGGTAGGTGTTTTATGCTCTCCCTATAAGGCTCATAAGAGAGGAGTGGCGATCCTGGTTGGGAAGAGAGTCTCCTTGTTAGCTCAAGGGTGGTGGTAGATAAGGAGAAGGTAGATACATATTTGTGGAGGATGAGTTGTAATGGGAGAAGGTTACCTTGAGTAGCGCTTATGCCCCTCAGTATTTGATCCAGCCTTTATCAGGAGGTCCTGGATGTGCTGGTGAGGGAACAATTTAAGGGTTAATATTTTGGGGGACCTCAATGATTTATGCAGGAGGAACTAGACCACTCGGAAGGGAGGGATAGGCGAGCAGGTAAACTAAAGAGGTGCAGGAAGGGATGCTGGATCTGGATGAGTAGATTGCTGGAGGACCAAACATCCGGGGAGAAGGGATTCACTTTTTATTCAAACCCGCACAAAACCTGGACCAGAATAGACAATATCGACGTATTTAGATCTTAGCTAAGTAGAATACAAAAAAGTCGAGCACAGCCCCATGAGTGCTCTCGACCACGCCATGGTCCGGTGGATGTGGAGATGAGAGAAAGCAGGAGGTCCCCCACCATGGAAATTTCCTAGGTATCTATTGAGGAGTGAAGAATTTGTAGAGTATTTGGAACAGCAGTGGCAGTATTATAAAGAAATGAATGAAGGGTCTGTGGGCTCCCTTGGGGTATATTGGGAAGTTAGAAAGGCGATATCGGGGTTTCATTTATCAGATATGTGGCCCAATATAAAAGAAAGAGGAAGTGACTAGAAGGCAGCTGGAGGACGAAGTGAAAATGTGGGAAGGGAGGTAGTAGAGAGATCATCGGGATGGAGGTAAGAACCTGAGAACTGCTAGGGAAGTCTAAATGCCTTCCTCTTGGGGAAGCCCACCGGTTGGTTTATTAGCCAGAAGCAGGATGTTTGAGTGGGATAACAGATCTGGCCTTCTGATGGTTAGACTGATAAAGGGCAGAAGGACCTGAATGTATATACCTGGGATTAAGAGGAAGTGGGAGGTTGGTTACAGACAAGACGCTGCGATAAGAAATAGGTTTCAACAGTTTTAATGAACATCTGCACCAAGCCAAATGTGAGGAACAGGGACATGGCTGCTAGGTTTCTTGAGGAGTTACAATACCTGGGTTGAATGAACAGCAGTAAGAGCAGTTAATGAGAAATTACGAATTGGAAATTAGACAAGCTATACAGAGCAAGAAACAGGGAAGGTTAGTGGACCGATGGATTTCCTTAGAGTTCTATAAAAACTTTTAGGACACATTGTGGAACCTCTCCAGAGGGTCTTTGCTGAGGTGGGGTGGGGGAGGGCCTCGACCTCTTTCAAGGAGGCAGTTATTTGTTTGGTTCCCAAACCAGGAAGGATGAGCAAGAATGTTTGGCATACAGGCCGATCTCGCTGTTAAACTGCAGCTAAAATATTAGCCAAGATTTTGGCCAGGAGACTAGAGCGTTTTTGCTGGAATTGGTACATCTGGACCAGACGGGCTTTGTGGTTGATAGGTACTATATCATAACATGAGGAAGCTCCTCAATGTGGATGGAGGGCAGCCCGGGTCAGAAGATATTGGCGGTGCTCACAATGGACGCTGAGTAGGTCTTTGACCACATAGAATGGGAGTATCTATTCGTGTTCTATGCAGGTTCAGCCTAGGGAACTTTATTGGATGGGTGGAAAGCCCATAAGGAGGCCCCGGGCAAGGGTTTTGTTAACGGAGGTCTGACTGAGAGGTTCGCTTCCGCAGGCACCCGCAGGGATGCCCCCTCTCACCTTATTATTCAGCTAAGAAGGATAGAGCCTTTTGGCAATAGCTGTTAGATGCTCTGCAGAAATAGGCGGGTAGTGTGGGAAGTTGGGGAAGATACAAAAGGTCGCTTTATGCAGAGACAACATGTTGTTGTATGTCCAGGATCCGCCAGGTCTGTTCCCCATTGTTAAAAGTGATAAAGGAGTTTGCCTTATTTTCTGGCTATAAAATAAATATCCACAAATCTGAAATCATGTTGTGGGAAGTATTGAAAGAGCATGGGGATATGGATTGGGGGTTAATGAAGGCAAAATAGAATTTCATACTTAGGAATCTGAATAGGACATGAGCTGAGCCAGCTCTATAAATTTAATTATGGGGCTGATGGTTCAGAGTGTGGAACAGGAGTTGAGAAGATGGAGAGCCTTCCGTTGTCGTGGCTGGGATGAATAAACCTTTTAAAATGAATACCTTGCCATGCATTCTCTACTTGATGCAAATGTTGCCTGAGGGTCTTAACAAGAAGGATGTTAAGAGATTGGATAAGGCCTTCTCGGGTTTTTATGGAATGGAAAGAGGTTTAGGTGAGCCTCTCGTGAGGCACCAGGCAGATGGGATAGAGGGGCCATATTTCCAGATTTGAGGAATTATGCATTGGCCATGCATTATAGGTTGATAGGCGACTAGGTGAATAGACCACCGAGGCCAGATGGCTGGACCTGGAGGAAGGAGAGGAGGGAGTAAGGTTTCAGCATTCTTCAGGAAAGGAGGGAAGAAGGCATATAGAACCAATTAGATCCGAATCCTTGGTGGTCTCGCACTGGAGGGTGGGAGCAGCTTCAAGGTGGGTCGGGGTAAATACAAGGAGGAGACACTGCCGTTCCCTTCAGGGGAACCCTGAGTTTATAGTTGGATGGAAGATACTGAATTCCTGTGGTGGAAAGAGGAAGGGTGAAGTGTGGTAAGGATCTGTGGAAGGGCGGGGTAGGGATAGGGGTGGAGATGGGCGGGGGATGGGCTTAGGTATGTTTCATGTTCTTCAGGTGAGCTTATGCCAAAACCATTGGAAAGAACGGGGATGGACTCTCCCTTAGAGGAGATAGAACAGTTAGTGCTTAGTACCGGAAGGGGCAAAGGGCATTACAGGTGGGGCAGCAAGGATGGTGCAGAAATACAGGCCGTCTTATGCCTGTAAAACTAGAGCACTGTGGTGTAGGGACCTGAAAAAGGATACCTGTTCAAGGATGGAGTTGTTAGTTGCAATTACATAAGGGGCTATTGGTCTGTAATAAATATCAGGAGGCTTATTATAAGTTCCTGCATAGGATATATTGCCCCTCATATTTGGCGAAAATACCATCCGGAGATCTCACCTTTGTAGGAGGGTAAGGGAAACTGGTACCTACATACACTGCTTTTGGGAGTGCCAACAACTGAGCGATTCTGGGAGTGAGTTGCTATGGAAGTAGAGTGGGGAGGTGAATAGAAAACAAAACATGTTTCTTGTTGTTTGGGGTAGATGACTCAGAGGAGGAGGATTGGAAACCCCTTCCAGATGGATAAGAGTTTTAGTGGCATTGGCCAGACACTGTATTTTAAATACATGGATCTCGGGGATGCTCCTACCTTGCAACAGTGGAGGAACCTGTGCCTGCAGGCTCTCAGCATGGAAAAGCTATATTATATGACAAGAAACAGGGAGGATCAGTTTGGGCAGTGTGGGGGATATATATGCACTCGCTGTCTCCGGTTGAGAGGTGAATTGTGGAAAAGGATTGAGAGCTGAATGTGATGGCTTGGGGTGCCAAGAGGCTGGAGGACTAGCAGTGTATAAAGGATTAAAAGATTAAGGAATATTTTGATGGGAGGGTGAGCCTGAATTTGGAGACTTATAATCTTAGAGTCGTGGTATATTTAAGACCGATGGGACAGAGATGTTTGTAAGGAAAAGAATGTAAGGTTGGTATGAGAGATGAGAACATCTACTGCCTGCAGTTGTGTTCAGAAATTACAGCTCTTCTGAAAGTGGTTATCTGCTGAACTGCCTGGCGCTGTGAGAAGCAACGCAAGTACTGTTTATTGATCAGACTTTCATTGCACTTTAATGACTGTATCAGTTTAAGTATCTTCGTTGGGCTGCTGCTAGATTAAAACACTGTGCCCGAGGCATTTGAAAATACCGCTGTGGAGGGGCTGGCTGGCGGCAAACAATCAACCTGTGGATTGCCTCAGAAGGCGGGATAACTCCTTCAACTTTCACGCCGCAGCACAGCTGATATTGATGAGCGCTTCATAAATATTTCTTCACGAGTGGCGTGCTGGAGGAGAAACGAACTATTCTGGTTATTATATCAGTCCCTACCAGCTCTTTTCAGCGTTTTGGGCAGAACATCAGCTGGAATCTGCGTGCAGGTGTTGGTGGAGTGGCGATCTATCGCTACTGCCTGCAGTTGTGTTCAGAAATTACAGCTCTTCTGAAAGTGGTTGTCTGCCAAACTGCCTGACGCTGTGAGGAAATGCTTGCAAGTACTGTGTATTGATCAGACTTTCATTGCACTTTAATGACTGTATCAGTTTAAGTATCTTTTCGTTGGGCTGCTGCTAGATTAAAACACTGTGCCCGAGGCATTTGAAAATACCGCTGTGGAGGGCTGCATTGACGAGCCAATCAACTGTGAGGTTGCCTCAGAAAGCGGGATATCCCCTTTAAATTTCTCACCTCGTAGCGTAAAGCGTGTGGCAGCGCGTGAGTGCTGCGCCACTCGAAGAGAAAACTGATCAAATATTTGGTTATAAAATTGACTCAAAGATATAGTTTGATCTGTTGTTGTAGTTTAGTAAGTTGGGTTTAGAAAAGTTTTCTTTTTATACATGAGATTTGGTGATTAGACTTTTAACTGGTTGAAAAAATGTATATTAGTAGGAAGCAAACATTGATTATTTGCTTGCAGGTAGTTTGTATGGTGGGTTTACTTGGGATTTGCATTTGCCATATTTGGGAATGGAGGAGGGGATCTAAATGATTTAAGAATGATTTCTCCTGTAGTTAATTATTATCATGATACTTGGCCTTTCCAAGAGATTATGGTTACAAAAAGTTTTTCCTGTTAAGAGATTGGAATCTGTTTATGTTTTGTTTTTAAAATTACTTATTGATTTGGTTAGAAAATGGATTGTATTTTGTTTAAAGAAATTTAGTAATTTTAATTTATTTGTTTTAAGGTTTTTGATTTTTGAAGGATAGGGCTAAAGGGAGAGTGGTAAGTCACTATTTCTGTGTTTATGTTTATTACAATGTGAGGGATATTAACCCCAATCCAGGCCCTGATATTAGATTAAATGTAGGAAGGGTATTGTGTTCCACACTCTAACATTAGAGTCTCATACCCAAGATTGATTTGGTTAAGGACTTTGTCAATGAGGTTCATCCTGATTTTATGGTATATACTGAAACTTGGTTGGAGTGATAAGGTGGCTGATGGGGATATGTCAGTTGTGGGTACAATATACAGGGCTGATAGGAATAAAAGGGAGGTAGGGTTTTAATTTATGCTTTGGATAAATATTCTCTAAAACAAATAGTTTTGGGAGTCAGTGTTGATGTTTGTGAGCACTAGCCTAGAAATTGAATTCCTGTGGGAAAACCAATTTTACTAATAGGAGTGTATCGTCCCCTTAAAACGATAAAGAGCAAAATGCAACACTTGACTGATGTGTTGTTTAATTATATTGATACCACGAAATCTTACTTATGGGAGATTTAAATGATAATTGGTTTAACTCAGCTGATGTAGGAGTGTTAAAAAATATGGCTCTGTCATTGGGCCTAGAACAATTAATCCAAGAGCCTACTCATGTTAATATTAAAATCCTGCTGATTCTACTTTTGTTAGATTTGATTTTGACAAATGCCTCATTTCAATATGTTAAAGCTGGGGTCTTAGAAGATCTAAATAGTGACCATAATGTGATATTTTGTGTTAGAGGTAAAGCTCTTTTGTTAAAGCATCCAAAGGTTATTTTATACCGAGCTACTAGAAAGTTTGATTATTTAGCCTTTATAGAGGATCTAGACAGGATTAACTGGGATAGAATGTGGATAATTCCTGAAATTGATGTGGCTTGAAATATTTTCTTTCAGAGCTAATGCAGGTGATAGACTATCATAAGCCAATGAAAGAAGGAAGGTTAAACAATCTTCTGTCCGTGGTGCTCAGTTACTCTGAGAAGGTTAAAAAGAAAAAGGTCAAGCTCGGATAAAGGCGCTTAGTACAAATTCTCAGAGGATTGGCAATATTATAGAAGTCTTAGAAACTCGTATGTAACTGCTGTTAGAAATAGTAAAAGATTATATTATCAATCAAAGTTAAAAACTCTGTAGGAATAGTACCACTTTTTGGGATTTAATCAAAGAGATAAATGGTCACCATAAACATGGAAGTAAAAGTAAAATCGAGATCTCAGGTTTTCAGGGGGTAAATCCTTGGCAGATGGGTTTAATAATTATTTTGTTAATTCAGGAAATTTTTGGTACCTCTGATTTATGTTCTAGTAATGATGAATTATTGGTACATACAGATTTATCTAAGTTGTTTTCTATGAAAAAATTGGTGGAGTTTGAAGTAATTGAAGCCTTGCTGGGTTTGAAGACATCAAAGAGTGGTGGCCGGAGGACTGACCCTTTATTTATTAAAGATTTCAGCTTTGAAGATAGCAGCCTCCTCACTTATTTGCATAATTGGTCTATTGAGGAGGGAATAATGCCACTTGATTGGAAAATAGCTAAGGTAGTACCAATATATAAAGGTGGGAGGTGGGATCAGTTTAATGATTATCGACCAATATCACTATTATCGAAGTGTCAAAGATATTAGAGGCTTTGTGGCTCGACAACTGATTGCATATATGAATCAGAATGATTTGTTTGATAAATATCAGTCAGGTTTTCGTAAATCGTATAATACAATTTTGGCCATGTTGAGGGTCTTGGATGATGTCAACAAAGCTATGGAAAAGGGCCTTGTGATGGGCGCCATCTTTGTTGACCTCTCAAGGCCTTGACATGGTGGATCATCGGATTCTATTATTAAGTTTGAAGGATATTGGACTCAGGTGGTGCTCTTAAGTGGTTTTCCTCTTATCTAGAGGGTAGGACACAGTCAACGGTTGTTAATAAGATTGTATCATCACCTTTACCAGTGGTACGAGCGGTCCCTCAGGGTTCAGTGCTTGGCCCTGCTTTTTTTGATTTATCTTAGAGATTTGGGATGTCATGTAAATAATATGGCTTACCAATTATATGCAGATGATACAATAATATATACTTCTGTTCCTCAGTTGAAGAGATCAACTAAATTTACAGTTAAGCTTTGATAAATTACATGAGTACTTGTCACAATGGAAACTTAACATTAATGTAAGTAAGACAAAATGTATGTTATTTGGATCTAATATGAAACTTAGATCATGCACAAAATTGACTGTGCTAGATCCAGAGGGGACAACATTGGACCAAGCGATGACTTATAAGTACTTGGGTTTCTGGATGGATCCCTTGGCTAATGGTAATATACATATAGATGAATTGGTTAAAGTAGTGGGTGTAAGAGTGGGATTATTGTATCGAAATAAAAATTGTTTAGGTGGAACTGTGATAAAGAAAATTGTTGAGTCCCAGATATTTCCTCTTCTTGATTATGGTGATACACTGTATGACAATTCTCAGTTGGGTAGATTGTGCAGACTAGATGTACTGTATAATCGTCTTGCGAGATTGATCTTACAGTGTTCTAAAGACACCCATCATTGTTTAATGTACCAGAGATTGGGATGGACTTCGTTGACAGAGAGAGACAGTTGCATAAATATATTTTGGCTTTTAAAAGTATTACACAGTAATTCCAGAATATTTGGCTGAAAGGTTAGAGTTAGAAATTCAATCTTCATTAAGAAATGCAGGATATAGAGTTGGTTATACCTAGACTGAAAACAAGCGCTCTGATTTTTTTTTTAGTCAGTTTGTTCCTAGATTTTGGAATATGATTCCTGTAAGATTTAGATTGTGTGGACAAAGAACACCTTCATGCAATGCTGTTAAAACCTGGTATTTGGAAACACTTTCAGGGCAAAGGAAGAATTGGTGTGGTTAAATAAGTTGTATTGTTTCTTTTAGTTTGTATGTATGTTTTGTTTCTTTTTCTGTTTTCATATATTTGTTGTAACTCAAATTTTGTACGACCAAGGGTCACCATTTTAAATGAGTTTTACTCAATGGTCTAACCCATTTAATAAAATGAAATGAATGAACATGAGAAAGTTTTTTTTTTTTGTTATGGGGAGGAATCAATTGTTAAAGTTGGATGTGGAGAAATTGGTGGGGGAGGGGAGAAGGATTGTCAATGGATCAATGTAAATGGATTAATGTATATGGAGCATGAGTATGTATGCTTGGATGTATAATGAAAATCTAATAAACATATTATGCAAAAAAAAACAGGAATGCAGAGTTGGTCCTCTGACTATAAATTAGTCAGTTCTATCCCATCCAAAGGAAATAGCAGAGTTTCTTAACTTACACTTCTGCAAAGCCTTAGGTAGATTGTTTATCAAGAGTGACTGGCGTGAAATCACCCTTCAGGCCTCAATAATGCCATGACAGTGACATCGTTCATGAGAAGGTCCCAAAACCCCATGTTGAAAATTTGGTGCAAAATTCCAAAGAATGACTGTTTTACAAGCGCGTTGTAGCAGTTCCTATGCAGGTTCGTAAGTTCATGAATTTTAAATCATTTTCACTCCAGATTTTCAACATTGCCATTTTACCACGCCTCCTTATGAGCAGTACAGCTGTCATTTTTCACATCCTGCCTAAAACGTGTTTCCGACCATGTAGTGCACAATGGTGCAGTCGGTGTGCAAAATCAATGTATGGGATGCATTAAGAAAATCATGGTGACACTGTTCATTAGCAGAGGTCTTAAAATGGCTATGTTGAAAATTTGGTGAAAAATTCCTAAAATGACTGTTTTCAGGTGCATTGCTCAGTTCCTCGCGTGCTTGTAGGTTTGCAAATTTTCAATATTTCTACTCCAGATTTTCAACATTGCCATTTTACCACACCTTCTATGAGTAGTGCAGCTGTCATTTTCACATCTCACCCAAAACGTGTTTCCCCATGTAACGCACAGTGGCACAGTCGGTGTGCAAAATCAATGTATGGGACACATTAAGAAAATCACAGTGACACTGTTCTTGAGCAGAGGTCTTAAAATGGCTATGTTGAAAATTTGGTGAAAAATTTACAAAATTACTGTTTTACGGCGTGCGTTGCGCAGTTCCTACGCATCGCTATACGCTTGCAAGTTTTCAATATTTGTCACTCCAAATTTTCAACATTGCCATTTTACCACACCTCCTCATGAGCAGTACAGCTGTCATTTTTCACATCCTGCCCAAAACATCTTTCCGCCCATGTAGCGCATACAATGGCGCAGTCGGTGTGCGAAATCAATGTATGGGACACAGTAAGAAAATCACAGTGACACTGATCATGAGCAGAGGTCTTAAAATGGCTGTGCTGAGAATTTGGTGAAAAAATTCCTAAAATGACTGTTTTCTGAGTCTAGATTAACGCCAGTTCCTCCATGCCTTCTACCTTAAGTTTTCTGTAATTTTCAATATTTTCACTCCAGATTTTCAACATTGCCATTTTACCACACCTCCTTATGAGCAAAAAGTAGCTGTCATTTTCACATCTTGCCCAAAATGTGTTTCTGTCCATGTAGCGCATAATGGCACAGTCGCTGTGTGAACTCAGTGTATGGGACACATTAAGAAAATCACAGTGCCACTGTTCATGAGCAGAGATCTTAAAATGGCTATGTTGAAAATCTGGTGAACAAATTCCTAAAAATAACTGTTTTTGGGTAGCGTTGTGGAGTTCCTACGCACGCCGTAAGTTTGCGAATTTTCAATATTTTCACCCAGATTTTCAACATTGCCATTTTACCACACCTTATGAGCAGTACAGTCGTCATTTTCACATCTTGCCCAAAACGTGTTTCCGCCCATGTAGTGCAGTACAATGGCGCAGTCGGTGTGCAAAATCAATGTATGGCACAAGTAAGACAATCACAGTGACACTGTTCATGAGCAGAGGTTTTAAAATGCCAATGTTGACAATTTGGTGAAAAAAATTCCTAACAATGACTGTTTCACGGCGTGCATTGCACAGTTCCCACGACGCTCCTAGCTTGCGAATTTTCAATATTTCCACCCAGATTTTCAACATTTCCATTTTACCACACTTCCTTATGAGCTGTCATTTTCACATCTTGCCCAAAACGTGTTTCCACCTCTGTAGCGCACAATGGGGTAACAAAGGTCATGCTGAAAATTTATTGTGCAAATACCAGCAATCGCACAGGGCATTAGGTAAATCACCATACATGCCAAACACCACTGCAAATACCTGCAAGCTTAATGTTCAGCATTGACAATGCTTGTTTATAACTTTATTAGCGACAACCTGGACAAGGGGTTTACCTTGTAATGTGATTATGTTGGATTTTAAAAAACCTTGATTCCACACCTCATTGGGCCTTAACTCAAAAGTTGCAGGCTCTCAACACCAATATCTTATATAGTCACTGGATCACAAATTGGTTGTCTGATAGAAAATAGAGAGTGGTTTTCAACGCCATAAATCTAGCTGGAAAATGTGGAAAGTGGGGTCCCTCAGGGATCAGTTTTGGCTCCAGCTATTTTTCAGATATTTATATCCGATTTATCTTATAACATCCAAAGTAAAATCACGAAATACACTGACGACTGTAAAATCGCTAACATTGGTATGTCATCTGAAGATCATGGGGTTATCCAAAGGATTTAAGTATCTTAGAAGCATGGTCTATAAAATGGAACTTAAGATTTAATTTATCCAAATGCAGTGTGTTACACTTTGGAAAACAATCCAAAAACAGTATTATTTATACAATGGTGTACTAGCCAACAAAGATAGTGAAAGAGATCTAGGAATTACTGTTCATTTGTATCTAAATTTTGATCTTCATATTACAAACATTATTAATAAGGCAAACTTAACCTGGTGGGCTATTAGTCACAATATAACATCAAAAGACCCTGATATTTTGTTGCCTTTGTACAGGGCCTATGTAAGACCTTATTTTGATTATGCCTCGCAACTCTGGAGTCCTTTTAAAGTAAAAGATATAATCAGAACTGAAAACTACAAAAAGAGTCACCAAATCAGTTGTTTCAATAAAGCACTCTCATACACGAGGACAGATTGTCTAAATTTAATCTGATGTCACTGGAAGAACGAAGACTCAGAGGTGACCTTTTGTTTACCTGGGATGTCATTCATGATATTTATTTATCAGCTGAATGTGGACTGGACTTTAAGCAAGTTTCTGCTATTACCAGGGGCCACTCATTACAACTTGCGAGAAATAAATGTAACTCTAAGAAAGGGCACACTATTTCACTCAAATAATTATTGGACCCTGGAATAGGCTGCCTCTAAAATTATTGTTAGTAAAACAAAAATATTTCAAAACAGACTGGATGACTATATGAGTTCAGGTAAACACTTAACTTACTATATGTAATCTTTGAAGCACAATGGGCCCTGCAGCCTTTTGCTTCTATCTGTTCTCAGTATGGTTCCTAGTATGGCTGGCAAATGCCACTGGGGCGTAAGCCTTCGCCATATTCTTGTTATAGAACAGCACCAAGTCCCTTCAAGCTGGTGTCCATGTGCAATACATAGGGTTTGGTGGGTCTGCATATACAAGCACAGGTGGATGAGTGAGTTGGTGAATGATATCATAGAAAGCCACCTCACACTCATGAGTCCACTTGGTTCCAAAAGATTAATTTGTCCAAAAATAAACTTTTACTTCCTCCTTGATTGCACTTCTGCCGTATTTCCTGTTTGTGGGTGGGTAACCTTGAGTTAAGCTGAGCAAAGGGTGGATGATTTTGGTGTAATCTTTTATGAATCAGCCATATAGTAACCGTAGAACCCCAAGAATCATTGCAGTTCTTAAGATTGCTAGGCTGGGGCCAGATGGTCAGAGACTCCACTTTGCTCAGGTCTGTTTGGATCCCTTCAGATGACACTATGTGACCAACATACTTTACAAATTTCTTTAAAACCTGACACTTGTCAATAGATAATTTTAGTCCAAAGTCCTCCAATCAGTCTAGAACCTTAAACAGATGAGCCTCAAGTGTTTGACCAAACACAATGACATCATCTAGGTAGATAAGGCATTCTAATAAGTTCATGTCCCCCACAGCTCACTCCATCAGTCACCGAAAAGTGGTAGGTGCTCCTGAAATTCCCTGAGGCATGTGTAGTAATTCATAAAACCCAAAGGGCAGATGAATACTGTTTTTCTCTGTCTTTGGGGCCATCAGGATCCGATAATACCCACTTCGGAGGTCCAATACAGAAAACCACTGACTCCCATTGATGCAGTCAAGGGCATCCTGGATGCAGGCATAGTGTACTGATCAGGTATAGTTCTTCAATTCAACATCCAGTTGTCCACGCACATCCTCACCGAGCCATTTTTCTTCCAGACTACCACAATAGGCAAAGCGCACGGACTGCGAGACTCCTATATAATTCCAGCCATGAGCATCTTCTGGAGGTGGTGTCGAACGTCATTGATGTCCACCAGAAGAGGCACCGAGATCTCTCACGGAAAGGCCTTTCATCATGCAGTCTAATGTAATGTTTAGCCCAGTGATGCATCCTACATCCCACTCATTCAAAGAAAACACCTGGCTTTTCTGGGCCAGCTTTCATCTGGTTCTAGTTCTCTACTCTTTAAGGATGGGAGACTTTCCAAATTGAATAGAAGAGGGGTCACCTCATCAGTCTCTACGGTGCATTTTGCTAGGGCAACACAGCAGTGTCTGCACAATACAGTGGCCAGGCTGCAACCTCAATTTACTCTGATATCCCGTCAAACATATTCTGGACTTGTACCACCACCCACCAGGAATATGAGTGCGCCCGGCCGGTAGGATGCTAGGTTGACCAACAGTCCTCAGGCAGTTTCTTCTTCTAGGGTGTCCAGCATGAGGATTTTGTTTTTGACATCTTTTTTCATTCATACCTCACCACTGATGATGCACTGGGCATTGGGGGCAACCTAAGCGACTCGATCCTTCTTCCATACTACCACCACTTCCAATCAACAAAGGAATGTCAGCATACATTCCTGTTGGTGGGCACATCAGAACCAGTGTCTCTATTTGTTCATCCACGCCAGCAATGGCAGTAGGTAAAGACAGCCAAATTCATATATACTCGTAAGGATACGATTTGTAGCTAAACCCCCACACATGCATTCCTTCTAAGGCTAAGAGGGAGATCAGATAGGTGTTGGTCATACCAGTCTCTAAATACAATGGTGATCTGTAAGCTCTGTCTAGACAGCCTCGAGTGGAGACGCCTTAACAGTCACTGTGGTTTCCATGGATGGGCCCACCATTTTGGACCAATCAAGGGAAGTCTGTTTTGTGGACTGTCCCACAGAAGTTTCAGAGGAAAAATATTTTCAGGGTGGGCCTGACTGGAATTTTATATTACTCTGCCGGACCAGATTAAGCAGCTTGGTAGTGACTTTCCCGAGGTCTTCAGGGTAATTGCACCACGCTAGGTGTGCCTGCCTTTCCACACCTATAACAAAACACTCTTCCTCTGAGGTCACCAGGGCAGTTTGGTTCTTCACGAGATTTATAGTGGTCGAGGGCTAGAGTTCTACTGTCCTCTTTGGTTTGAATTGGGTTCCATTCCTCGTAGTCTCGCAAGTGGCAGGGGATCAAGTGGCATGAATAAGATCTTTTACTATGGTTCGTCAGTTCTGTCTTCTTTCACCAGTCTAGAATCAGCTTGAGATTCAGTGGCAAGGGCATAGGCTCCCTCACCCACAGGTGGGGCCTCACTGCCAGACTCAGTCTTAGGGGGCAAAGGCTAGACTTTTGGCTGCCACAGCTGCAGCTTGTTGGTTGGCTTGCAACTCTTTGAACTATTTCAGCAGCTCGCCAGTTGTGTTGTATCTCAATGGGTTCCTTCTTCTCAACAGGCCTGTCTGGGGTCAGATCAGTGCGTGTAACCCCACATATGATTCACAACCATCTTCATCATTCTCAGCCTCCCGGTCTCCTTCATCAGCCAGCAATATTCAGGAGGGTTAGCTTTTCAGCCATAAAACTTTAACTTTAGCATAAGCACACTTAAATAGCTGGCAGACTTAAGGATGTGCTCCAGCCTGACATGATTCAGTTCACTAGCTGAGATACCCCTTTATGATGTGCCCTCTGCAGGGCCGTTCAACTTGGGTTACAAAAGCAGACAATTTCTAATTTTTCCACTGCTTAGCAGACTTGAATTTCCACATTAAATCCTCCCAGACTCGGTGCTGCCAAATACCCTCTCTAAGGCAGATAGGTACCAGCAGCAGCGGACTTGGGGTTAGTGGACTGAAGGAATTGATGGCTTCCAATGCGGGCCCTCAAACTTTTCATAAGTCTCTTATGTTTCTCCTTCAGAGCACTGCCACTCTTGGACCAGAGGGGTGGCATAGTTCAACCAGGTTTCCAGATCATCCTCCCAAGAGAACAGGAACAGCACCTGAAAACAACTCCTGACCTGCGGTAGGGAGTCCAGGTGCACTGGAGGGTATCACAGTAGTGGATGCTACAGGAGGAGGTGCCTGGTGGACAGAGAGGCTGGGGAGATTGTAAAGGAGTGGTCTCTTCAGAATCCTCCAAAGCCTGTCACAAATATGTGACTGTCTGCCCTTTGGCAGCTAGGAGTCTCAATAGTTTGTCTTTAAAACCTTCCACCTTGGTGACCACCCAGGGGAAGATGGACCATTATGTAAGTGAATGACCTCCACCCCACCTGGGACCCTCTGGCATAATAACAGGATACTGCTTTGGGGTCTATAGGAAGCCACATGAGACGAGGGGCCACTAGAGTCTGTTCAAACAGGTCAGAGTCCCACCCCTCACCGCCACTTTTCTGAAGCTCTTAATTTTTCCCACAGTTATTTCTATGGTCTCGTTAGTGGTCCCTTTGGGAACATCTAGTAGCAATAACGCATAGTGGGATCGATCCCTCCGCTTCACTCTGCCCCATCATGTGGTGTACAACCAACTTATGGGGAGAAATTTTCATTTGGGTGTAGCAAGCTACCCATTTCCATTCCTTTTCAAATTTATACTGGGTTGAAATGTTAACTTTTGACCACTAGGGGTGCTAATCCCAGTGCTGCCACCAAAATGTAACACATAGAAACATAGAAACATAGAAGTTGACGGCAGATAAGGACCGAAGGCCCATCCAGTCTGCCCATAGGCAGTGCTAGTCTAAGGGCTACTACCCTGCCTGTATGGGAATACACAGGTTGAAGGGCTTGAGTTCTCTAATTAGGTGCCTCCAACCAGAGAAATTGTATTGGGTTGTTTATCTGCTTTGGTATAGCCCTCTGGGAAGCTATAACCACCCACCAACCCTTCTAGTGGCCTAAGAAATAACACAATGGTACAGTCACAATCAACAGGAAGCAGTAATTGCTTACACCCTTCTCACTTACAACCAGGACTGACCTGCAGCCACTGCCCTGGATATTCCCTGGAAAATAAGGTTAGCAATGCAACAATACAATCTTAACACTGTAACCCAACTAATAATACGCACACTAGCCAGGTTAAATGTGAAAAAGGCAATTAGGTTTATTTAGGGCAGTGAACAAGGAGGGCATGAATCTAGTTAAATGATTAGCAATCTGATTTAAATCAGGATTTGCTGGCATGCACGTTAAGTCCCAATTAGGCAGTTCAACAACCCTGGGTGTCCAGAATGTCATGCAGGCTAACCGTAGCGTTGCTGTGGCTGGTGTTGCAGCTGATGTTGGAGCCCTAAGGAAAGGAAAAAAGGCAGTTAAACATGCACACAACATTATTATTTGTAATCCAAGCCAGATGGCTCAGTCCTTTGCTAGAACCCAGTAAAAGAAAACAGCTAGATGGTACCACAATGATTTTAGCTTTCATTGCAGAGAGCTACCCTGATTTGTACTCATGCTACCAGGATCTGGCTGCACTGCAGGCTATATGTAGACCTTGTGGTGATGATTGCAAGTGGGGAAGCTGGGCAGACACAACTTACCTCCGGTGGTCACAACCTGCTTGATGGAATTGGGCAGGAGCTGAATTCCAAGCCGGTCTTTCATCAAGATGGTCTGTGTTGCAGGAGTAGTGGCCTAGGCTGAGATGGTAGGGTTCAGGCAGGATGAACAGTTCTGGAAAAGTTTGTGATCTTCTGCTGGTGAAGCCTTCAACTGGCCTAACAGATTTGCTCTTGGGGAACCAAATCATGACCCACGAAACACATTCAGCACATTTATATCACTAACTTCTTGAAATAACAGTTCAGAGTCAGTCCAGTTGCAAATTGACAGCTTTACTCGCAAACCTTTCAATCCAAGTCTAATTTTTACAAGCTGGGCCCATCGCTTCAGGAGCAAGTCTTCGGTCCAAATCGTAAGTTGCAATGACACTTCTTCTATATCTCTGCCACAGTTCCAGGCTGGAAATCGGACAGACGTGACTCCTGCAATAGGCAGTTCAAATGCATGAGAACGTGGCAGAAAGGCCAGCTAAACCTCTTCCTGACGATTCCCATGCTCCTTCTGGGAGCAACTGCTTGAAGACTCGAGCTGTTCACTCTTCCACTTCCAACTCTAACTCATCCACTGCTTCAGGCAGTTCTGGGGATTTCCTTGTAATCCAAAAGGTTTGGTTGGCTAAAGGAGCTGTCAGTCACAGTAAGGGCTCCTCCCGTTGCATTTAGGCCAATGCTCAGAACTACAAAACTACAAAATTTCCTTCCCACAAGACCCCTAAGGACAGACTCCATTTTAGGTCCCCAATGATTCGATTGGTCCAATTACTTGAAGCCCAGGACCTAACATGGTGGCTCTATCCAGATGTTCAAACTGCAATCAAAGCAGACAAACTTCTCTGTCTTTGATATAACAGCAGATAAACAGTAAACAATCACAGTTCCTATATGAGCTCCAGCTGCGCAAGTAGTGACTGCAGAATGGAGCAAAATAATATACTGTCTGGCTGGTCACAAGCCCTATATTGCTCAGACTTAGCCCAGATTAATTTCTAAACAGAGGTTAGCTATGCTGTTAAAGAGACAGGTGCGGAAGCTCAATATGGCACTCTCACACACATAGATAGAACTACTAAGACAGGACACCAGCCTGATAGTGGGCATTAAGGAGCCCAGGAAGACATTATAGAACCCCAGTTTGTAGGGGACTACAGGATGGGGCTAAAAGGGATAAGCCATCAAAAATGGAGGGCTATAAGTACCAATGCCCATAGTCTGGGTAACAAGCTTCCTGAACTAGTGGCCTTGATGGAAGATGGATGCCTGGATATTATGGCAGTCACAGAAAATGGTACACAGAGAACCATGACTGGGATGTCAACATACTGATAACACAATCTACAGGAGGGACAGGAGGGTAAAAGAGGAGGAGGAGTAACTCTCACATAAGAGAAGGAATCAAAGCAACGGAACTAAAGAGTAAATAGGGAGGAGAGGAGGCACTGTGGGTCACCTTGGAAACAGGAAACGGCACCACAATCCACACGGGGTTGTATACAGACTTCCATCTCAGGGGAGGAAATGGACAAGGAAATGATAGGAGGCATCCTTAGAATGGCAGAAAAGAGGAGATATTGTTGATGGGAGACCTGAATATGCCAGATGTTTGTTTTTGTCTCCAGTCTCCCTCGAATGCCCCTGCTGGAGCTTTGGCTCCAACCCCCACACGCGACCCACCATGCCCAGGCTAACCCCCCCTGGGTGGGGCTGCTGGGTAGGCGCCCCTCCCCATGGACTATGCTGGCTGGCCCTGGCTTGTTCCCCCAGGGTGGGGCCATGGGAGCTGGACTCCCTGGTGGACACTGGCGGCTTGTGAGGAATGGCAGTGGGCTGAGGGTGTCATGGTCGGGGATCAGAGTTTTCCCATTTTTACCTGGGGACAGGAACGTGCAATGATGTCCTGCCCGCCCTACCCTCTGTGGATTTGGGATCCCCAGCCAGTGCCAGAGGTCCGCAAGTGTGTTGACACTCTATCCCCCCGAGAAGGAGAGCAGTCTGTAAGATGCTCAATCCTTCTCCCCAGCCAGCCCTCCGACGTCCCAAGTCTGTTTCTGAACCAGGTTGTCAGCATCGCAGACGGATGCTCTGCCTCTGCACCGTGGGCCAGCTCTAATGTGCCAGATGTTAACTGGAGCACATTTGCTGCAGCCACATCCAAGAGCAGAGTCATTCTCAATGCCCTACAGGGGCATGCCTCAGACAGCTAGTGTTGGAACCCACTCGGGAGGGAGCAGTCTTAGACGTGGTACTCTCAAATGGGGATGGTGAGAGGATCTTGGATTTAAAGTGGGTAGCCATCTGGGAACAAGCAACTCCAGACAGTGTGGTTCATGATAAACACAGTTGTAGAGCCAAGCCATACAAAAGCAAAGGGTACTGGACTTTGGAGGCAGAATGGGAGAGAGCCTAAAGAATGTACTAGCAAAAGGGCAGGAAGGAGGGGTGGAGGAACAATGGGGAAGATCAGAACTGCAATCACAGAGGCAACAAGCCTTTGTGTGAAGCAAATAAACAAAATAAAACTAAGGAAAAATCCACTATGGTTCTCAAAGAGGTGGCGGGAAGGTTAGGGAGAAAAGATAACATTCAGGGAGTATAAGGAGTCACAGAAGGAGCAGGACAGACAGCTGTATCAGTTAAAGCAGAAGGAAATGGGGAAAGCAGTCAGAATAGTAAAGGCCCAAACCAAGGAAAAGATAACCAACTCAATTAAGAAGGGGATAAATTGGGATAAAACCTTTATAGATACATTAGGCAGCCAAGAAAGTCCAAGGGAGGATAGTGAGGCTTAATAAAGGGAGGGGTGGGCATTGGGGACAGTGAAAAGGCAGAGATACTTAATGAATACTTTTGTTCAGTATTCACAAAGAAGAGGAGTGGGACAAACCTATACCAAACAATAGAAGCACTCTGGATAGGGGGTCGAATACCAGTCCATTCACTGAAGAAAGGGTCTTGAAAGAACTCCTAAAACTTGAGGTGGACAAGGCAATGCAGCCTGATGGGATTTACCCCAGAATTCTAAAGAACTAAGGGAGAACTAGTGACACCACTGATACCCTTTTAACAAATCATGGGAGGATGGTGTGGTACCTGAGGACTGGAGGAAGGCGGATGTGATTCTCTTCACAAAAGTGGGAGCAAGACAGATGCAGGAAACTACAGACCTGTTAGTCTAACATCAGTGTTAGAAAAATTATGGAATCACTTCTGAAGGAAAGAATTGTTGAGTACCTAGAGACCAGCAGGCACAGGACCCAAGGCAGAATGGTTTCACAACAGGAAGGTCATGTCAGACTAATCTAATAGATTTCTTTGACTAGGTGACTAAAGTAGTAGACCAGGGAGGGCTGTGGACATGGCCTACCTGGACTTTAGCAGGCATTTGACACGGTCCCACACAAAGATTAATAAACAAGTTAGCCAGCCTGGGAGTGGATCCCAGGCTGATAGCCTAGGTAAAAATTGGCTGGACAACAGGACTCAGAGGGAGTAATAATACGGAATCCACTCCAAAGAAAGGGGTTTAGTAACGGGTACTGCAGAGGTTCAGTATTGTACAGTCCTCTTTAATGTCTTTATAAGTGACATTGCAGAGGGATTGGAAGGAAAAGTATGCCCTTTGCAGATGACACAAAGACCTGCAAAAGGGTTGATACACAAGGAGGCGGTGGAAAGGATGAGAAGGACTTGGCAAGATTGGAGGAATGGTCAAAAGTATGGCAGCTTGATTCAATGTGAAAAGTGCACAGTAATGTACCTGGGAATCAAAACCCAGGGAAGAGTATGCAATGGGGGTATGAACAACAACAAAATGGAAAGGGACCTGGGGGAGTCATATCAGATGACCTTAAGGTATGCAGGCAGTGTGAGAAGGCAATAAGGAGGCCTGGGAGGATACTGGGATACATAGGGAGATGCATCACCAGTAGAAAACAGGAAGTTGTCATCCTCTGTACAGACAGTTGGTGAGACCTCATCTGGAATAATGTGTGCAGTTCTGGAGATCCCATCTCTGCAAGGACATAGACAGGATGGAGACAGTCCAGAGGAGGGCAACTAAATGGTGCAGGGTCTGCACCAGAAACCATATGAAGAGAGACTAAAGAAGTTTAATATGTATAACCCTGAGGAAAGGAGGAGAGGGGGACATGATAGAAATTTTCAAGTACCTCAAGGAACCAAAAAGTCCAAGAGGGTAACATCTTTCCAGGAAAAAACTGATGTGCAAGAACAAGGAGGCATAATTTGAAGATAGAGGGGAACGCTCAGGGGCAACACGAGGAAGTATTTTTTCAGGAGAGGGTTGTGGATGCATGGAATGGCCTTCCTGAGGAGGTCATGGGGTCAAAACAGTGGGGCATTGAAGAATGCATGGGACTGACATAAGGCAGTATAGTGGTGGTGGGAGGAAATAGGTTGTTGATTAACTAGGATCTGCAGCTTATCTAATAGGTAGGAAATGGGCAGACTGGGTGGGCCAGGTGGTACTTAGCTGCCGTCAAAGTCTATGTTTCTATGTATGGACAGCAGGTCCCAAGTTTGTTATCGTTTATGGGCAGACTAGATGGACTGCTTGACCCACCCAGTCTGCCCATTTTCTCTACCTAAGTACCTTATTACTGCAGACCATGCTTGATCTACAGCTCCTTCTCCCTCTCCCTTTCCACTTTGATTCTCTTGGCCTATCCCATGAATTCTTGAACCTCACCCACCACCTCTGCTGGAAGTCTGTTCCAGGAATCAATCACTCCTTCTGTGAAGTAGTACTTCCTCACATCTCTCCTGAATCTACCATCCTCCAGCTTCATAGCATGTCCCCTTGTTCTTGAGCAGCATTTTTTCCCCTGAAAAATATTTCCTCCTGTACCTTATTTACCCCGTGAGGTATTTAAAGTCTCTATTATATCTCCCTCTCCTCCTCTCTTCCACAATGTACTTTTGAGGTCCTTTTGTCTCTAGTGTGGCATATATAAGCTATTTTATTACAAAAACAGAACAAAATCTAAAAGAGGTAAATACAGTAACCCTACAGTGCAAAAAGCTCCCGATGATCGTTGCACCCTAATAAAAAGCAAAGTTTCTTTTGTTCTGCATTATATTGTTTTGGCTGACTGCTTTTACTGCTCTACTAAGTGATCTCTGCTGCCACTGACTTTTGATGCAGACCTGCATCATTTAGTTGCCCTTCTCTGGACTGCCTGCACTCTGTCTATGTCCTTCTGGAGATGTGTTCTCCAGAACTGGACAGATATTCACGTGGGGTCTTACCAGCGATCTATACAGAGGCAACATCATCTCCTTCTTTCTGCTGGTGGTACCCTCCTCTGCACTCCAACATCCTCTAGCCCTCCCAATTGCTTTGTTGCACTGCCTGACCACCTTTAGGTCATCAGATATGGTTAACCCTAGGTCTCTTTCCTGCTTGGTAGTTTGTCAATACCACTTCACCTATTTTATATTCTGCCCTGGGTTTCTGTGCCCTAAGACAAGTATATTGTGTTGCACTTGTTTGCATTGAAAGGTTTCTGCTCATTCTTTCCATAACTCCCCGAATGTACAGCCTATTGCAGATTTTGTGTAATCTGCAAAGAGGCAGACCTTCCCTTCCAGTTCCAAGGCTGGCCATACAGTACATGGTTTGTGACCTCATTACCTGAACTATCTCCTGTTATCCTACACCCTACCCTTCCTCTCTGCTTCATAGATGTGGGTATGCTCCTGGTTCCCCCTCACAGCTCAAACAGTCAGGAGACAACAGTTTTGTAGCTGCTGCCAGGTGGAATAAATGAATGGGTGGAAGAGGGGAGACTGGATGTCTTTTTCTGCTGTCAAGATTCTATGATTTTATGTAGTGGAACTTTCTTCCCTGAGCACTTGTCCCATCCATACCATGGAGGCTTTTAAGGCTCTCTGAAAATATTCCTTTTAGCCAGGCCTACCCAGAATAAAAACACAACATTTGCAATCTATTCATTTTATTTATTCTCTGGATCTGTAATTGGGGTAATGTACATTTTATCTGTTTTATTAATGTTTTCACAGTTGTAAGGCACCGGAGCTTTTTTACAGTTGCAAGGCACCCACAGCTGTTGGACAGGAGCCAAGCAAATACAATTGCCTTGCCTTGCTAATATTAACTTTCAAAAGTTATTAACTTTTATTGCTTACATCTAAAGTGTTTTTTTTTTATTTTCCTTTTTGCTAATTATCTGATCTTCTACCTGATGATATATTGTGTGATGTATTGAACAGTGCTCTACCTGGAGGCTGTCATAGCTGGTTCTGTTCCTCCTCAAACATAGATTCATAGACATGTGACTGCAGCAAAGGGCCTTCCTAGCCTGTCGAGTCTGCCCATTGCCTCCTTCTACCTGTCCCCTCAAAGATTCCCTCATCCTCCCTTGACAACCCTCTGTGTTTGTCTCAGGCACTCTTGAATCCATCCATTGTACTGGCACTCACCACCTCCTCTGGCAGTCTGTTCCAGGGCTCAACCACTCTCTATGTGAAGTAATGCTTCCTAACATTTCTCCTAAACCTTCTCCCTCCACCTTCAGTCCAAGCCCCCCAGTTCTTGTATCTACCTGCCCTGTAAATAAGCTCTTCCCACTTTATTGATCCCCTTCATATATTTGAAAGTTTCAACCATGTCCCTCTTTCCTTCTTACCTCCAGAGGATATAAATTCAGTTTCTTCAAACTCTCCTCATATGCTATCCCTCTTAGCCCATGCATCATTTTAGTGGTCCTCTCTGCACCCTTTCCATGCCATATATGTTTTTCTTATGTAATCCCCTGCAAATGGGGTTCCCAAAGACTTCAGGAGCTTGCTTGAATGCTCCGAGCCTGAATGGTGTTTGAGCTAAGCCATTTATCTGTGAGTGTTTTAGAGCCTCTGGTACTGTCTTTAAGAGCTGTCTGCTTGCAGACATAATTAGTTTGTATGGGGGACTGTGTGTTTCTCTGCTTGAGTACCACTCAAGCTTGCTGCCAATTCACTCCATTTTTGCAGTCACTAGGAGTACAAAGGGAACCTATCTGAAAGATGTAACTGTTTGCCAGAAATCATTTAGAGTAATAATGAAAATACAGTTTGTATAACCTGCTTTCTTTGCAGTCAGAACTGTGTTTGCCTTAGTTCCCATTCTAGTTTTGAACTGCTTAACTGGACCAATCAGTGTGGGTTAAAGTAGCTCTAAAATGGTGCCTTGGACGAATCAGAACTTGGACTCGTAATCTGAGGCCAGCCACAAGAGGTCTGTATGGGCAGCGACTCTGGGAGATGTAGTTTGGACTTCGGCGCTTTTTGGACCAACAGGGACAGTCTATTGTGAGTGACAGCCAATCCAGCCAAGAACTGGGAGGAACTCAAAGGAAGTGCCCGGTTTTGTCTACTGGAGTTTCAGTTGAGCTCTGGTAGTGAAGAGGGAAGGAGCCCTGTGCTTTTCAGTGTGCAGTTTTAGTCGGAAAACGTGGTGTAAGGCCCCGAGTTCCAGTCTGCAGCTTGTGTAACTGCTTGTTAGGACTGAATCCGTCCTGTGAAGAGAATCAAAGGATATCTAAAGAGTAGAAACCAGGCTCACCCTGTAGAAGACTGGAGAAATTGCTGAATTGCGCTCGGTCTGTCAGGAACTGAATCTGCTGTGTGTTCTCCGGGTATTGTGCAGTAATTGTGATCGGGATAGAGAAGCAGCCTGCCTAGTACAGTACTTTCTTTTCACCATATAAATGTGTAGGCGCTTATAGCTCAAGTGAATCCTGCTGCCATTAAAGGACTTTTGCCTGTTACTGTTTACCATATAAATGTGTGAGGAGGCTTGTGTAGCTCAAGTGAATCCTGCTGCCATTAAAGGACTTTTGCCTGTTGCAGTTTGTCATATAAATGTGTGAGGAGTCTCGTGGAGCTCAAGAGTAGCCCTGCTGACGTTGAAGGACCCTATCTTGTTTGGAGGTCGTGAGTACTAATTCAGGGTCGCTTCCCTGTTGAATTGCCACATTAAATCCAAATGGAATTACTGTACTGCTGACTGTTTAACTAACTTTTCTTTTCTCTGTGTGAAAGGGCCCTACCAGCTGCCACGGTTTGGACTAACCACTAGGCTTGGGTACCCAGGATAGTAACTGGTGAGGATAGGCCTGCACGAGCCATAGGTAGATGAGTAAAGTAATAAGCTAATTAACCTGATTTCCCTGTCCTTGTTAAATCCCTAAATAAATCAGAGCTGCTTGTTTCAGCAAAGTTATACTGCCTGAGGTATTTGTCTATGTTAAAGTATTGTACTGTGATTGTTGCACTGTATCTTCTTATTTTACAGGGGTCCCAGTGCCTGAACCAGTCCTGGGGTAAGTGTATACTGTGAAGGTAATTCTGATATACTGTGTGGGCCACTAGTGGGAAGAAAGGGGTTGCAGTGTCCCAGAGGGCTGTGACTAAGTTAGTTTAACTATTGCAAACCCTGACCTCTGGGTGAGGCACCCGCCATCGGATCAGGCCCCTCAACCTGTTAGTGGCAAATCAGGCAGGAGTAGTAGCCCCTGGGATAGGCGCCATCTAGGGGTTACACTTAGATCTCGACTTCCAGAACTGACCCCATACTCCAGGTGTGATAGGTACTTCAGTGACCTCGCTTTTGCAACATCACAATAGACTATGAAAAGCCAGTCACCTGTTATAAGATCAGTCACTTGTGATTTCACAACAAGTGAGGCGCTAATGCTGATGAGGTACTTTGAGGTGACTTTAGGAAGGTTGCCTTAGAGGCAGCACTGCCTCTGATGATGCTTCTGCACCCCAGACATGGCAGGACTTTATTCTTCCCTCCTCTGCTGCCTCAGTCAGTTACACTTGAATATTGGTCCATGACGCCATGGTTTTAAAATTGTAAATATATAGCAGAATGGAGTTAACTGTCAAAAACAATGTACTGTATGCAACACCAGGTGCTGACTTGGTGGCAGCATTGCCTCCAAGGAGACTTTCTAGGAAAGAAAAGTTCTTCCTATTATAAAGAGCAGTAGAACTAGATGTGTCAGCATCCAAGTGAAGCACTGCTTTTTGCATCCCAAATACTACTTTCTAGTTGAAAACATTATACTAAACAAATAGTAAAGAAAATACTTCAGAAATAAAAAGTAGCAAATGAGTTCTTTTAAAATTAATAATGTTTTCAGCCTGCCATTTTTGGCACTGCTGGCTCTTTCAAACAGAATATAGAATTTGTTTTATATAGTGCCTTACATAATCACTGCATCACAAAATGTTGCAAAGTAGTGAGTTAGAGACTGGTAGTGCAGGAACTGCATGTGGTATACATGCAACAGCCATCAGGCATGCTAACAGCACAGTTGCAGCCATACTGTGCTAATATAGAAACACAGAAGTTGTCGGCAGATAAGAACCTCTTGGCCTACCTAGTCTGCCATGTATTCCTTACCCAATGTGCCACTGCAGACCCTACCTGATCTCCTGTCTTCCCCCATTGCCTTACTTTCACGGTCCCCTTGTGTCTATCCCATGCATTCTTAAGTCATGTTACCATTTTAGCACCCACCACCTCTACTTGGAAGCTGTTCCAGGCATCCGCCACCCTCTCTGTGAAGAAGTATTTCTCACATCTCCTCTTCCCTCCACCCTTCCAGCTTCGTAGCATAACCCCTTGTCCTGGAGCATCTTTTTCACAGAAAATGCTACCTTTCTGTACCTTATAAATACCTGTGAGGTATTTGAATGTTTCTATCATATTCCCCTTTCCTTCCTTTCAGATCTAACACTACTGCCCTGTTTCTACTGGTGATGCCCTCTCTATGCACCCGATCATCCTGCTAGCCTTTCCCACTGCCTTATCACACTGCTTGGCTACCTTCAGGTCATCAGACATGATCACCCCAGGTTCCTTTCCTGTTTTGTGGTTGCTAATACCTCCCACTCAATTGATACATTGCCCCTAGGTTTCTGTGCCCCAAGTACATGATTTTGCACTTTTGCACTAAAACCTAGCTGACATTTCTGTGACCATTCTTCCAGCTTTTTCAGATCATCCTCATTCTTCCACCCCCGGTATCCACTCTATTACAGATTTTGTGTCATCTGTGAACAAGTATACTTTCCCTCCAGCCCGTCCTTCAATGTTACTAATAAAGACACTGAAGAGGACCGGGCCTAGCACTGACCTCTGCAGCACCCTGCTGGTCACACTAGAATTGTGTTACTGAGTGAATGCTCACTAAGAGGACACTGGCGATAACTGCCTTTCTTTGAAAAGAGCCATGGAATCTTTAGTTTTCACTGGCAGCTCCTATCCTGATCTGTGCTCTTTCGGGTTTACCTGTTTCCTATTTCCTCATGTGATTAAGTCTATGTTAGTGACTGAGCACATGCACTTTATGGGATACTTCTAGAAGGCATTTCATGCTTTGGAAAAGTGCACAACCACACAACACATTGGAAAAAGACTTGGGTTGTAGCAGGCAGCCACCTACTCTGTAAGTCATTTTCAAATCTTTGGCTACATGTTGTTAAATAAATACTGAAAAATCGACTCAAGTGTAAGTACTGAGTTTTGTTTTTTGACTGGTGGGCTTCGAGCTGAGTCTTACTGTTGTGGTGATCTTTACTTTTCACCTGGCAGTTCACGCCCTGCTCTGAGTCCATCTAGGCTCCACGTTCCAGTTTTGCATGTAACACATTACAGAATTCACTTTCCCATTTAGCACATGTTGGTTTCTTTATGAATATTTAGCACAGACTGTATGTTCAAGGATCTGTGAAAGTCAATAAACATGGCTTGGTGTTTGCTTTATGCTCCAGTTTTTCCAGCTGCATGAAAAGTAACTGCTGTGTTAATATTTACAGAGACACATCATGTTTTTAAATGGTAAACAAAGAAAGTCAGCCCCAGTTAAAGGAGGAAGTTGAATACCAGGCTGTAAAACCAAGGAGACAAAAATCCCTCTCCTGGATGATGTAGCATTAGAGGGAAAGCATGAGGGATGTAAACTCCTAGTGCAGGCACGACGAAAATACAGGGATGGGGACAAGGCAGAGGAAAAGGGGATATAAATCAGGTAGGCAAGAATGAAGGAGTAAAGGAGACAGGATACGGACAAGGTAAAAGGGAAGAGGTGGGTCAGGTGGAGCTTCGAGGACAACACAGGTAGGAAGGTGGGAAATATGCAGGGAGGGAGTAAGGTATGGAAAGCCATGTGTGCCAAATACACGGAGTCTGGGAAATAAAATTCTGGACCTGGGGCTATTAATGGCAAAGCTAGCCTGGATTGGTATGATATAATTAAGGCAACCAGCCTCTGTGTGAAGAAAGTGAGTAAAAGCAGAAGGAAACAAGCATTTATCAATGCCGAATGTTGTCTTGCTGGCATTGGCATTGGTAGTGCAGAAGTTAGAGAGGTGCATAATAGGAATGGCAGTGAAGTATTGAACTGATGCTAACTTCCACCCGACCTGCAGAGATGGACAGGGATTGGGGTATGCCTTTCAGGTCATTGGCCATTTTACCTCACCCTACCCTCAGACACCAGGTATTATGTGTGTGCCTTGGGGGTCTTTCATCTTATGCTCACCCCATTCTATAAGGAAATATGCTGAGATGAGTGCAGTATAGGAGAATGGGGTGAACTTTGGGGCTGAAGAGTCCAAGGCACACTTCGATGCCTGTCGGTGGCAGCAGGCTGGGGGTGAGGGGTGGAATGGCATGAGCATTACAGGCAAATTGCCAGCCACACCCCCGACGCCTGTCAGTCTCTACAGGGTGGGCGTTACACTTGAAACCCTAAAGCCCCAGGCATTTGTTGACATTTTCACTTCAAATTTTCAACATGGGCTTTTGTGACCCCACCTTATGAACAGTGGCACTATCAGTTCATTAACTGAAAGGCTATTTTGCACAGCAACTGCACCATTTGGCACCACAGGTGCAAAACACATTCATGCAGGATGTGAAAATAACAGCTGTACTGATCATGAGGAGGTGTGAAAATGGTAATGCTGAAAATCTGGAGTGAAAATATGAAAATTGGTGAAGTCACGAGCGCATGAGAAACTACGAACATACTCCTGTAACACAATTATTTTGGGATTTTTTAACCAAATTTTCAACACAGGCATTCTGGGACCTCTGATTATGAGCAGTGGCACTGTGATTTTGTTAATCTGTCTCGAACGTTGATTTCCACAGTGACCATGCTATTCTGCGCCAGATGTGCAAAACACGTTTTGGGCAGGATGTGAAAATGACAGCTGTACCACTCATAAGGAGGTGTGAAGAAATGGCAATGTTGAAAATCTGGAGGAAAATATTAAACATTCTCGAGTTACAAACGTATGTAAAAACTGTGCAATGCACGCTTGTACTGTAACAGTCATTTTTTGACTTTTTCACCAAATTTTCAACATAGGCATTTTGAGATCCCACTCATGAACAGTGTCACTGTGATTTTCTTAATCTGTCCCAAACATTAATTTCTCACAGTGACTGTGCTATTTTATGCCAGATATATAAAACATATTTCGGCAGGATGAAAAATGACAGCTGTACTCTTCATAGGAGGTGTAAAAAATGGCAATGTTGGAAATCTGGGTGAAACATTAAAATTCTCAAAGTTACGAGTGTATGGAAACTGCAAGCAGCACTTGCTGGTTACAGTCATTTGTTGGAATTTATTTTACTAAATATTCAACACAGGCATTTAGGGCCCACTGCTCATGAACAGTGTCACTGTGATTTTCTTATTATGTCCCGAACGTTAATTTCCCACAGCTACCATGCCATTGTACACCAGATGTGCGAAACACTTTTCAGGTAGGATGTGAAAATGACAGCTGTACTGTTCCTAAGGAGGTGTGAAACAATGGAAATGTTGAAAACCTGGAGTGAAAATATTAAAATTCTTGAAGTCAATGAGCATGCATGGAAACTGTGCAACGCATGCTCGAACAGTAATTGTTTGGAATTTTTTCACCAAATTTGCACAACATAGGTTTTTGGGAGCCCACCTCATGAACAGTGGCACTATCATTTTGATTAATCAGTCCTGAAAGGTGATTCCATGCAGTGGCCGTGAAATCACCTCTCGAGACTGAATAATGAACGACAGTGACTGAATTCATGAGACAGGGTCAAGAACCCCATGCTGAAAATTTGGAGCCGAAAGTTAAAAAATGGCCGAGATATCCACCTAAGTTGAAACCTCCCATTGATGCCATTATCTAGCTTACTGGCATTTCTTCAGTTCACGGTTGGCTTTGAAGTGTGCAGACATGTTCCAGCTCCACTGAAGATCACGGCACTGACCTCTGGAGGTAAGTATGGGGTGAGGTGGGTGTGGGAAGCACAGAGGTGGGTGCAGGTTGGGGAGGGGTGCCGCCAACAGCAAGGAACTGTTTTCTTTGTTTCCATTACTTTAAAAAAAAAGGAACATTATGGATGATTTTCTTTCTTTACAGCTGTAAGGAAAGAAATGTTGTGCACACTAGGTGGGCCCAGTGTGCCCCATGACTTGGGGTGATGTTGGCCACACTGGGTGGGCCTCAGCATGCCACATAATCTTTGGGAGATAAACATGCCAACAGGGGGATTGGGCAACCCCAGTTGGCTTTAGGGATTGGAGAGGAAGACGGTTTGAGCCGCTGCCATGTTTATTGAAATGTTTTACCAGGCAAGGCATGTAGGGAGGCATGTCTTCTGTGCCACTGCATGACAAGCTTGTCTCTGATTGCCTCGGCAAGTTTCTTTCAAGCTGGTGGCACTGCGTAAAACTTGTGTCACCACTAGCATGCTCGCTAATTGGAAAATGAGGATGCACCTTCTAAAGTGTGCCCTGCATTCACTAAAACTGACACGCCTCTGCATTTCTCCTACTACCATCTCCTACTACACAAAATGTTGCTTGCACATGCGAAGACAACATAAAAAAAGACTGTTCTGGTTCTCTAGGAAGTGGCCAAGGTAGTGAAGGAAAAAGGGTGGCATTCAGGAGGTATAAGGAACAGAGGAAGGAGTACAAGGAGGTATTCCAGGTAAAAGAGGGAAGCAGGAAGGCCATGACAGGAGCAGTGGCACAGACAGAGGAAAGGATAGCCAAGGGATAGCAGGATAGTGAGGATTAGGAGGGCAGCAGGAGAAGACTGCACTGAAGAGTGCTCCTGTGTCACCCCCTGAAAACAGGCACTTGTGCCCAGTAGGCCATACCCGACACCAAAAGAAAAAAAGGACCAATAAAAAGGTGACATCCTGAACAGGTACTTCTGCTTAGTCTTCACAGTGAATTGGGGGGCGAACCACCAGGAGTAGCAGGAACAAAGTGTGTGGGGGGTGAGGTGGTCACAAGTCCATTTTCAGAGGAAACAGCCCTGGAAGGACTTGCAGCTCTGAATGTAGACAAGGCTATGGGACAAGATGGAATACAACCTTGAGTAGTAAAGAAACTCAGAGGGTGCTTGCTGCCCACTGATGGCCTTATTCAACAGTTCACTGGAAACAGATATAGTTCCAGAGGTCTTGATGAGAGCAGATGTGGTCTCTACAAAAACAGCAGAAGCAGGGAGGAGGCTAGCAACTATAGGCCAGTCAGTCTCACTTGAATGGTGGGAGAATTAATGGAAACCCTGCTCTAGGAATGGCTGGTTGAGTGTTTTGAATCCAGTAGACTGCATGGCCACAAGCAACATGTATCCAGGGAGAGAGGGTGGGGATGGTGGTGGTGGGGTCATGCCAAATGGATTGAATTGATTTCTTCAACTGGGTGACCAGGAACTTGATCATGGAGGTCAGTGGATAACCTGTCTGACTTTAGCAAGTCATTTGACACTGTGCCATACAGGAGACTAATAAAAGAAATTGACCAGCCTAGGGTAGGATCCATAGTTGTGAACTGGATTAGAAACTGGATAATGGATATGGGATGGAGAATGGTGGTTAAGGGACTCATTCCTATGATAGGAGAGTGACCAGCAGGGTGCTGAGAGGCTCAGTACTAGGACCGGCCTCTTCAATGTCTTCACAGAAGAACTAAAAGGGAAAGTATGCTTTTTTGCTGATGATAACAAATAAGTAATAGGGTGGACACCTGGGGTGGGTAGAGAGAATGCACAGGATCTTGGGAATTTTGATGGGTGGTAAAGAGCATCAGCAGCAGGGTTAATGCCAAAAGATGCAAAATCATGCACCTAAGACATATTAACCTAGGAGTGGAGTATAGGATGGAGGGGTGCAGATAGTCACTAAACAGAATCGGGACCTTCTGGTTATCATAACTGATGACCTCAAAGTAGCAAGGTAGTGTGACAAAGCACGGATAGGACTTGTGGGATACTGGTGTGAATAGGGAAGGATATCTCCAGCAGGAGGAGGGAGGTGGTTTTGCCACTGTATCACATGCTGGTGAGACCATACTTGGAATACTGCGTCCAGTTTTGGAGGCTGCACCTTAGAAAGGACATTGACAGCATGGAGGCAGTACAGATGTGGACAACTAAAATGGTGCTGCAGTTGCATGAGAAGCCCCACAAGGAGAAACTGAGGGATCATAACATGTACACCCTGGAAGAGAGGAGAGCAAGAGAGGACATGAAAGGGACCTACAAGTACACTAACTCACAGGGATGAACAGGGTGCAAGAGGGAGTCTATTTCAAATGATATAGTGCACCAGGACCAGGAAGCAAGCGATGAAGCTGGGGCGGATTTTATTTCCTCTGCCATCCCACAGCTGCCATAGTCCCACTCTTCAGGCTGTCATGCTGGACCTCCATTCTGTCTGCCCAGGTGGCTTCAGCTCTGCCATATATTGCCCATCGGTCCCACTCAGATCTAACCCATCAGGCACATCTGATGTGTCTGACTGTTCCCCAGTGGAGACTAATCTGGGATGTCAGTCAGGAGGGCAGGAACAGTTCATGTGGCATGGCCTGGGGCAGTGTAGGAAACCCACGTAAGTCCATCATCTGGGGCAATGGCAACCATTTTTGCTGTTTTCTGGGGCTCCACCCACCTCCCCTACTAGGCAAGCACATCAGCATCCTGGGGCATGGGTGCTCTGTGTGGTCACCCATGCCAAGAACACCTTCACAAAGCATCTACCAGGATCCAGCACCAAAGCGGTGCACAGCAACCCACCCTGGAGGAAGTGTCCAATGAACACTGAACTCCTGCCTGCCAGCCTCTGCTCCTAGCATTAGGGATTGGGGCATGATCCGGGGATGCAATCATACCAGAGTGAAGCCCCAGGGTCAGATTTTAAGAGGAATGTGAGGAAGTACTACTTCACTGAAAGATTGGTAGACACCTGGAACTGACTGCCAGCAGAAGTGGTGGAGGCAAAACAGTGGGAGGCTTCAAACAAGCATGAAATAGACATGGGATATTAATAAACAGGCAGCGGTGAGTCGCTGGAGACCAGTTAAGGTCTGTGGAGACAGATTAGGCAGGGAACACCTGGGCAGAATGGGTTGCCCAAGCAGTCGTTTTCTGGCAACAAATTCTGTTTGTATGTTCCAATCTGTAGCAAAGGACCTCTTCAGCAGAGATGCTATACACCATTTTATGTTATTAAGCTGGAAGGTAAACTGCTGTCTCCTGATTAGCTACTTGCAATAATTCAATTACAAAAGTACTAACACCTAAAAATGGCCCCACTGTGCCATCTAGAAATTTCACTTACAAATTGGCAACCTGATTTCTCTGCTTCACTAAAACAAAATAAAAATGTCAGAAATTCTGACAGTTACCTTTGACTTGTTCACAGATGCTACCGCGCATCATGTTGTGGACCCAGCAGAAGAAACAACTGTGAAAAAACGATTAACTTTCAAAATCATAACAATTTCTTCTCTTTTCTTTAATATCCTAAACCCATTTTAAAAGTTCAATAAGACACTCCAGGTTGTTGATAATGTCCCAAATGCACTTCCTGGGGCTGAAGGGATTCGGCCTGCTACTTTGTGCCTTACCATGCCTGGACATGTGTTTATGGCACTATTACCAACATCCTATCATATCTTATTGCTTACATGTTGGATTCCAAAGGCATTCTCCACAAGTATTGTCAACCTGGCTCACCCTCCAAACTGACAAAGTGCATGCTGCATGTTTTTCTTTGGGAGGGTGGAAGATTGAAGTTTGGGGTTATCATTTCAAGGAAAACTGATTACAGTAGGGTCCGCTTGTACTCAGCTTTGGGGCTGGGAGGAGAAGCAGAGTACCTCAGTGGCAGCTGTGGTTTATTCAAACCAATGATTTTCCTGTTTCACAGTTCAGTGCTTTACCCACTAGATCGCTACAGCCAATATTCTGGGAAAGCCAGTAAAAGTACTGTATTCCATACACAGTCAGAATTAATGGTGTCACAAACTTTTATAAAACAAATGTCAGTAGTGTACTCCGTGTCACAAATTCACTCAACCGGTCAGTCCTCTACTCCCAAAGTACCAACCTCTGAGCGTATGATTTTTGGACAGTGAACAGAACAAGGTAACCCTCTTGTCTGTTTTGTGGGTTCAAGTCACCTTAGTCTCAAGCTCTGGAGGGATTCAAACTGATAACCTCTTGTTAGAGTACCCAACTATCAGGCTCAGATAATTCTGTCTTCAGGGGCCAGATATCTTTGCCTCACGGGCACCCAACCAGGTCTTTCAAATGAACACTTAGATCTACATATCAAAGGTCTCTCTGATGTAATTCAAAGGTTCCCTGGGAATGTATTTTGGGCCTTCCAAATTTGTCTGGGTCCTCCAGGGTCTGGACGTCAACCTCTTCGATGTCCATTCTGGCTTCTCTCTGACACCCTTCCTCTCAAGTTCTTTCTGACAACTATTGCAAGTCAAAGGATTTCCCTGAGGGAATTATGAATTATTTCCTGGGATGAAAGCAAATTGACAAGGTCATTGCACCCAGATATTTGCAGTTTAGCTATGTCCTGTCCTTTGAACTTATTCATAGGGGTCTTGATGTGCCAATTTCAGTAAGACATCATTTTCCTCTGACACAGTCATCATACATTAATTTCTTATTTTACAACAAAAATTATACAGGGTCAGAATCAGTGGTCCAAGTGTGACAATTCCTCCCCACCTAGACTGATTTTGGGGATCTATCTCTATATGGGATGAGTTTCCCAAATAAGTTCATTCCTCATACACGCGGACAAACCATCTGAGTTCTGATTCTTGGCTCCGGCCCTATGTACAATTTTCAAATCATATTCTTGTAAAGCAAGACTCCATCTGAGCAGTCTGCCATTGTTTTTCCCCATCTCGTCAGCCAAACCAGGGGTTGTGGTCAGTCTGCACCACAAAAGACTGCTCATACAAATGTGGCTCCAACTTTTAGAGTCCACAATATGGCAAGACACTCTTTCCACAGTGAAGTATGCTTGCTCCTGGGAAGCAGTTTTTACTCAGGTAGGAAATGGGTGGTCCCCTCCTTGCTGGATGTCTGGCTAAGTACTGCCTCAATACCACATCTGAGGCGTCCAATTGAACTATAAAAGTTTTGCTATAGTCCGGACTTGTCAAAACAGGAGCACTGCACAGTGCCTCCTTCAGTTTGGTAAAGGCTTCCTCACAGGCTGGGCCCTGGGTGATTTTCCTTGGCATCTTTTCTTTGTCAGGTCAGATAGGGGAGCAGCCAGGGCACTGTAATTAGGTACAAACTTTATGTAGTACCCAGCTGTCTCTAGAAAGCTCACGACCTGCCTCTGGGTTTCTGGTCTGGGCCACGCCTGGATCACCTCTATCTTTATTTGGCTAGGGACGGAGCTGTCCTTGGCCTACCACATACCCAGGTGTGCCACTTCTCCCATGGCCACCTGGCACTTCTCGGCTTTGACAGTGAGCCCGGCCCTCTGTATTCTGCCCAGCACTTCCCTAAGGTGTGAAAGGTGTTCCTCTCAGCTGGTACTGAAGATGGCAATGTCATCCAGGTATGCCACAGCACTCCTCAGCACCATTTAACACCTGGTTCACCAACCTTTGGAAAGTGTCCGGTGCATTCTTCATTCTGAAAGGCATTACTTTGAACTCAAATAAGCCTATCGGAGGATGAAGGCTGACCTCTCCCTAGCTCAGTCCGTCAACTCTACTGCCAATTCCCTTTGTCAGGTCAATGGTTGTAGATAGGTCCCCAAGTTATCTAGGGTTCGTCCATCCGGGCATCTGAGTGGCTTGGACTTCATGACTGCATTCAGTCCACGATAGTCTACGCAGAAAGGAGTTGAGCCATCTGGCTTGGGTACAAGGACTACGGGCGAGGCCCAGGGACTGTGAGATCTCTGGGTTACCCCTAAATCCAGCATCTCCTCCACTTCCCACCTAATGTCCTTTTGGACAGCCTCTGACACCCGATATGCTGTCCGCCATATAGGCATCTGTGTCCCTGTTTCCACATCATGTGTCGCTAAGGGGTAGTCCAGGTTTGGTGCTAAACAAGGGGCAAAGTCTGCTAATACCTCCCTCACTTTCTGGATCTGTTCCAGGTTCAGCTGGGAGACAATTTTACTGCCTCCACAGAGGACTCCCACTTACTTTCCTCCAGCAAGTCCAGAAGGGGGTCTCCTTTGTCCATCCCCTCCCCATGACTAAATACTCGAACACCATGTCAGCCCGATTTGCAGTGGCTTCATCATGTTGACATGGTACATCCTTTCTGTCTGTCTACGGTCAGGTAACTCCACAATGTAGTCCATGTTATTTACCTTTCTAACCACTTTGTATGGTCCTGCCCACTCAGCTTGCAGCTTGTCTTTCCGGACCACACTTCCTGACCCACCATGCAGAAGGAACTCTGGCTCTACGGTCATACCATACTTTCTGTTTCTGTTGGGCAGCTGTCAGGTTGCTCTGGGCTGTCCCCATAAGCTCCTTCAGTCTTTCCTAAACCGTAGGATGTAATCCACAATGGGAGTTCCTGGGTGGAGTGCTTGCCTTCTCAGTCCTCCTGGATCAAGGCTGGGGCCCATGTACATGGCGTCCATACAAGAGTTGAAGGGGAAAATCCTGTCGACTCTTAGGGCACCTCCTGTATGCAAACAACAGGTGGGGAAGCTATTTCTCCCAGTTCTGCCATACTGTTCAACAAATGCCCAGAGCATTGACTTTAGGGTACCATTGAAGCATTCCACAAGCCCATTTGCTTGTGGGTGATACAGTGTTGTGCATCTCTGCACCACCCACACTTCTTCCATAAACATTTCATTAGGTCCAACATGAAGGAACCCCTCAATCAGTGATTGCCTCCTGGAAACCCAACATGGGGAAAATCTCAAGCAAGTCATCTGCCTCTTTGTCTGTCCTCAGAGAAGATGAGGCGACTGCCACTGGGTACTGGGTGGCATAATCTACCACAGTCAGGATGAATCGCTTCCCCGAGGGGCTGGGGGGTGTTTAAAGGCCCCACAATGTCATTCCCACCCTCTGGAATGGCTCCTCCACTATGGGCAAGGGATCAGGCAGCTTAGGTTTCTTTGCCCGCCTTCCCTATTTCTTGGCACCGTGACAAGACCTGCAATACTCCTTCACCTGCAGGGTGAAGTTAGGCCAGTAGAAATCTGGGCCAACCGCTGCATTGTGTGGGCGATTCCCAGGTGACCAGACAAGGGACTATCATGGGCAATCTTGAGCAACTGCTCACGATATCCCTGGGAATGACAAGCTGCCTGCCTAGCATCCCTCCTTCTGTCTGTACTGCCTGAGTATACATAAGTCAATTTTCCCAGTAAACCTTATGTCTGCCGTCACCTCCTGTGTGCTCTCCGAGTCTGCCCAAGCCCTCAGCTCTCTAAACTAGGGTCACCCTCTGAGCATCTGCAAACCCTTCACACCTTCCCAAGGCATGGGACAGGTCCCCTTCAGTCGCTAAACTAGGGTCCCTAGCACTAGCATCAGGGCCCTCAGGATCACCGTCTATCCCAACCCTCTGACAAGAGGTCACCCTCCCTCTTTCGGAGTAACTCTCTGTAGCTATGTGGTTACTTTCTACTGGGAAATTTCTACCCTCTTTTATCAGTCTCCCCTCTGGAGACACAGGCTGGGAACCAGCCTCTCAGTAACTTTCCCAATGGCTTCTGGGGGCTCAGGAACTACAATTTTCCCTGGTCACCTGGCTTTGCAGGTAATTACTGTCTCCAGTCCCTGCAGGAGATTGTTACCCAGTATCACATCCACTGCTAATGTGTTGGCTACAGCCACCTGTTGCACAGTTCCCTCCGTTTTACATCCAGTCAAGGAGAACACTAGTGAGTGGCAATGTTTTCTTCCCAGTACACCCTTGTACAGTTACATATTTATTGGGTATAAGCTGACCAGGCTGTACAAGATCCCCTTTACCAATGTCAGGGATGCCCTGTGTCCCTTAACCCCCTAGTCTGTATGCCATTTACTATGACTAGGTGCATGTATTCCTCATGTTCACTGGCATGCTTCCAGGGACACAAACAACTCACATCCTTTCTGGTACTACTTTGGTATTATTGCTTGCCCTTCTTGGACACTGTCTGGCAATGTGCCCAGTTTCTTTACATAACCAACAAACATTTCTTACTTCAGAAAAATCTTTTCTTTGAAACCTGAGGCTAACTGGTTTCGTGGAGACAGTGAGGGTTTTAACTGCCCTGAAGACGTGCTTTTCCCTTTCTGCACTGCCACACTCACCCTATTTGCTCTCAGAGCAGGTCTGTTCTTAGCATAGCTGTCCGAGAGTTCAGCAGCCTCTTGCAATGTTTTGGATCTCGGTCCTCTTGCCAGGTTTTTAACTCTGCTGGGCATGCCCAATAAAACTGTTTCTAATAAAATCACATTTTCAATTTTAGCAACAGTGTCAGGTCCTTCCACCAACGTTTTAAAACTGACATTTCTTGGCTAGCTCCTCATAGCTCATATCAGGGCTTCTCCTGAGCTTACGGAATTTAGCTCTGTATGATTCAGCAGTTAATTCAAACTTTTTAACAATGCAGCTTTTAACTTGCTGTAATCATCACTGTCTTTATTGTTCATTTGACCCAATGCATCCCGAGCTTTTCGGTAGTAGCAGGGATAGCTGGAAGCTCAGGACTCTCTATGAATTTTAGCTTGAATACAAACTTTTTCAAAAGAATTTAAAAGGCGCCATATCCTCCCTTCCTTAAACTCGGCTATTAATCTGGAGTTTAATTTGTAAGCCAGTCCTGCAGTCCCAGTTAAACCCAAGCCACTTACCTGCCCTGGTGCCACTGGTTGGAGTCGTAGCTTCTTCCAGTTCGCGTGCCACTGGTGCTCTCTCTCTCTCTCTCTACCTCTGCATTCTCCCTGGTACTCACATTCCTCACGGGCTGCCTCCTCTGTTCTTGCTCTGCCTCCAGTTCCATCCTGCACCTCAATTTGCAGTTTGAGTACCTCTGGATTCAGGATACTGGTGACCATCCCCTGCTGCTGTGGCCTTCACTGACAGTGGCCCTGCTGTCCTCCTTATTGGCTCGGGACTCCTCACTGGCCGCTAGTTCTGCCACACTCAAGGTCTGGTCCCTTTCAGTCACGGTCTGTGACTCCCTGCTCTGGGTGTCTGCTACCGTCAGGGCCTCTATGAGGTTCTGCTTACTGGCTTTCACCCCAGTGGGACTCCCTGTCCCCGCTTAACTGCTTTAAGAAATCTGCAGTGTGCCTGCTGTAGTCAGAAGCATAGATACATAGATACATAGACAGTGTCGGCAGATAAGGCCTATGGCCCACCCAGTCTGTCCATTTGAGCTTGTAAGTTCAGTTTATGTTTTCCTAGAAGTCTGTTGCCCTACCCTGACCTCCAGAATTCCTTTATGTCTATCCTGTGCCTTCTTAAATTCGTGATTGTTTCAGCCCCACCACTTCTCTGGCAGGGTGTTCCACTTGTCCACCACCCGTTCTGTGAAGAAATTCTTCCTCATGTTTCCTCTGAATTGTCCTCCTCCAACTTCATCCCATGCCCTCTAGTCCTGGAACATCTTTTTGCTTAAAATAGTGTATTCCTGCACCCTGTTCCTCCCTGTGAGATACTTGTATGTCTCTATCATATCCCTCTCTCCCTCCTCTCCTCCAGGGAGTACATGTTCAGTTCCTTCAATCTGTCTTCATAGGACTTGTGATGCAATCCATGCACCATCTTTGTTGCCCTCCTCTGAACCTTCTCTACCCTGTCTATGTCCTTACATAGGTATGGTCTCCAGAACTGTACACTGTACTCCAGGTGGGGCCTGACTAGTGTCTTGTATAGTGGAATTATGGCCTCCCTTTTCCTGCTGGTGATGCCCTGCCTATACATCCCAGCATCCTATTTGCTTTACCTGCTGTCTTGTCACACTGTTTCTCTACCTTGAGGTCATCAGAGATGATAACCCCAAGATCCCTTTCCTGCTTGGTGCATGCTATATCCTCCCCCCAACTGATATATTGTGCAAGGGTTTTATGCCCCATATGCATTATCTTGAACTTCTTTGCATTGAATTTCAACTGCCAAACCCTGACCATTCTTCACGTTTCTGCAGGTCCTTTTCATTCTGTACACCCTCTGGTGTGTCTACTCTATTACAGAGCTTTGTGTCATCAGCAACAGTGAAATTCTGCCTTCTAGGTCCTGTGCAATGTCACTGATGAAGATGTTCAATAGGACCGGTCCCAGCACTGATCCCTGTGGTACCCCACTGGTCACTCTTCTCTTTGTGGAGTGACAGCCATTTACCACCACCCTCTGTGTCCTGCCACCCAGCCAGTTACCTACCCACCACACTACTGTCCTGCCCACACCCATATTCCCCAGTTTGTGTAATAGTCTTCTATGTGGCACAGTGTCAAAGGCCTTGCTGAAGTCCAGATAGGCCATGTCCACTGCCCTCCCTGATCCACCTCCCAGTCACCCAGTCAAAAATGCAGTGAGGTTGGTCTGACGTGACCTCCCCTGGTGAAACCATGCTGCCTTGGGTCCTGTAGTCCATTGACAACCAGATGTTCCATGAATCTCTCCTTCAGTAGTGTTTCCATGATCTTCCCCACTACCGAGGTGAGGCTGACTGGTCTGTAGTTCCCTGCTTCCTCTTTGTTCCCACTTTTGTATAAGGACTACATCTGCTGTCCTCCAGTCTTTGGGTACCTCCCTGTTTCCAGTGACCGGCTAAACAGGATAGCCAGAGGTTCAGCCACCACCTTTCTTAGTTCTTTAAGGACCTTGGGGTGCACTCCATCTGGCCCCATTGCTTTATCAACTCTTATCACTTCCAGTTCCTTCAGGACCCTTTCTCGTAAAGGGACTTGTCCATTCTGCACCATTCTCACCCTCGTCTCCTTCAGACCCATTACCCCCTCTTCCTCAGTAAGACTGAGCAGAAATACCTGTTCAATATGTCAGCTTTACTGTTGTCATCCTCCATGTGGCCCCATCCACCCCTTCAGTCTCACTATCCCTCTGTCTTTCTTTTTTCACTTATGTACCTGTAAAGGTTTTTCCCTCTACCAACTGATTTTGCAATGTGTTCTTCTGTCTGAGCTTTGGTTTCTCTTACTGACCTCCCTGCCTCCCTTTGCTTCTCCTGGTACTTCTCCTATGCCCTTCTGCCTGTGTCTTTTGTATTGCCTGAATGCAATCTTTTGACTTTCACTTTCTTTGCTACCTCTTTGGAAAACCATAATGGTCTCCTCTTCCTTTTCCTTTGCTAACCTGCTTAATGCATAATTCTGTTGTTCTTGTAATCCCCATTTTAAATACTGCCACTGTTCCTCAACTCATGATTCCTGTCCCATTCCTCTTAATGCCTCTTTCAAGTATCTCCCCATTTTCCCAAAGTCTGCCCCTAAAATCCAGGATACATGTTTTTGTGTGGTTTGGTTCTTGCTCTTTCTGTGATTTCAAACCACAATGACTGGTGGTCACTGTTCCCCAGGTGCTCCCCACTGTTACCCCATCACACTGTCCCTGTTTGTGAGCACAAGGTCCAGTATTGCCTTCTGCCAAGTTGGTTCCATGACCAGTTGCTTGAGGAAGGCACCCTGAAGGAGTCTAGGATAAATCTGCTCTAGTTGATGCTGCTGCTGGGATGCTCCAGTCCACGTCTGGAATACTGAAGTCTCCAACCAGTACTACCTCTCCCTTGTCTGCCGTCCTTTGAATGGCTAGCATCAGCTCCTATCTGTTTCTTCCTCCTGGGCTGGTGGTCTATAGACCACACCTGTGGGATGGCTGTCCCATTTTCCTTTCCAGCTAACCCACAGTATCTCTCCCCATTTTGTTCCTCCTGGATCTCTGTGGCCCTTATGTCATTTTTCACTTACAGTGCCACCCTCTTCCCTTCCTGCCTGCTCTGTCTCTTCTAAATATGTTGTAGCCAGTAGTATGGCCATCTCCCAGTCGTGGTTATCATTACACCAGGTTTCAGTGATGGCCACAATGTCCAGGTCTGACTGCACCATGACAGCCTCAGATCTTCCATCTTGCTGCTAAGGCTCCTGGCATTTGCACACATGGCTTTCCATGATTTGACCTCCTAGACTGCTTCACTGTTCTACTCCAACCCCTTCCTTGGTTGTCCTTTATCCCTGGTTCTCCTTGCTGTCTGCCCTTCTGCTGAATTTTGCCCCTTTTCTGCCTATCCACCTCTTGGGCACCAATCTCCATCTTTGCACACTGCTTTGCAGAATAGCCACTCCTCTGGTTCATTGGTTCCACTGCTAGCTGTGGGGGTGAGCAGGTACACCTTGCTGGCCTGCCACCCCTTTGCTAGTTTAAATGTTTGTCAGTGTAGCATTTAAACTTATCATTGAGTGCTTGGATTCCCTCCAGGATGGATGCAGGCCATCAGGCTTGAACAAACCTCCATCTCTCCAGGTGTGTCCCAAGTCACCAATGAATCCAAACCTTTCTCATAGCACCAGTTCTTCAACCATGAGTTAAAGTTCCTGGTGCATGCATTCCTATGCACTCCCTTGCCTGTTACAGGTAGTACTTCTGAGAAAGTGACAGAAGTAGCTACTTGCTTGAGACCCTTCCCCAATTTCCTAAACTCTTCCTGAACTTCCTTTGGCTCCCCATTTGCCAGGTCATTAGTACCTAGGTGGCTAATGACATCCAGCTCACCCTCCCATCTTGCCTTCCCAGTGATCCCCAGGATCTTCCTTCCATCCTTCATGCCGTGGCACCTGGTAGGCACCTCACTCCATGTCCTCCCCTCCTGTATTCCTAGCTGGATCCCTCTTATGATGGAGTCCCCACCAGGATTCATTTCCTCTTCCTCTGGGGTCCACTGCTTTCCCCGCTGAGGTCACCTCCTTGGCTAACCTCCACATCCTTTCCTTCCACTTCTAGGTACCTCTATTTCGTTGTCCTCGTTTGCCAGTGTGGCATATGAATTCTTGGTGGAATAGGATCTGGGATGTGCTCTGCCTGACTGCTTTAACCTCCCTGAGCCCACTGTCATCCAAGTGCTCCTTGTTCTCGGCATCCTTTAAGGCAGTTGCATTGGACTGGGTGGTCTCTGGATAGGGGTGATGGTACTCCTGACCCAGTTTACTTCCGCCTGAGTCTGGCTACTTCATCCCACAGTCCAGAGAGATGCATGCAGATAGGGCAGCACCTCAGTGTTCAGAAGGTCTGCCTGAATATGGCTGCCCACAGCCACTGCATTGCACCACTCCCACATTATACTGCAATTATACTGCTATTCCACTACTTGTCTGCTACTGAAGCTCTCCTAGTTCCCTTTTTATTAATTTACTGTCCTAAAAATCCTGCCACTGATCCTCAGATAATTTTCTTTAAAAAAAAAAAAAGAAACCAATAAATAAATGAGTCAAAACACTTGTGCTGAGGGTTGGCTTCTTCCCTTATGCCCCTCCTATTTCACACCCCTTACTATACCCTGTGTTTAGCTCCTATCAATCAGATTTAACAGGGCATATAATTAAGAGTTGGGGAAGGGGAGAGGGGCGAAAATTTCAGCAATTAAAGACAGCACAGAATTACACCACCACTACATTTTAAATTTTCAACAGCCCAAAACAATTCTAAGTAAAGACAACAAAGAAGTGCAGTGTCACTAAAAGTGACACTAAAGAAGCCATTTTCTTCTTCCTCACTTCTAATACTATTCTGACTAGCACTTCAGAAAAAAATAAAATGGGTAGGAACTTAACTGTAAGTCAAGGGATATAGTTCTGTTTCCTTTTGAAATAAAACACTGCCTTTCTTTTTTCCAAGTGAGATGAACGGTTTCAAGCTGACCCACTGAACAATCAAGCTTATACCACCAAACTTTTTATGCCACCGCCAACCAATCTGTCACAAATTTGCTCAGCTGGTCAGTCCTCTACTCCCAAAGTGTCAACCTCTGAGTGTATGATTTGTGGACAGGAACAGAACAAGGTAACCTCTCTTGTCTGTTTTGTGGGTTCAAGTTACCTTAGTCTCAAGCTCTGTAGGGATTCAAACTGATAACCTCTTGTTAGCATACCCAATTATCAGGCTCAGATAATTCTGTCTTCAGGGGGCTAGATATCTTTGCCTACGGGCACCCAACCAGGTCTTTCAAATGAACTCTTTAAACTCTATGCAACACTTTAGAGAAATCTATCCATTTCCAGTTTGGTATATCAGTAAGCCCATACACAGTGTAACTGCAACCTTTAAAAGCTCCACTTAAATAAAAGAAATGTCAAGGCACCCAGGCAGTTTCGCTTGTAAAATATATCTTTACTTTAAAATATCAACACAGAACAATAAATACAGAACAAATATATCCCAACACATACAGCCTTAAAACAAATAGGTTCACAGTGCAAATTCCTGCAAATAATAACTTCAGACTAATCTTGTCTAAGGTCCTTACTTCAGTGCTTTGATGGTCTCTCTCTCTCTCAGTCAGAAATATTGTCTTGTGTGATTCAAGGTTTCAGTAGGCTTAAAAGAGTCTTGAGCCAGCCTTCTCTGAGGTCACCTAATTCCGCCTTTGTGTAACAAAAATCTATATTTTACAATACAGGATGTCCAAATAAAATATATAAAAACCCATAATAGGTGACCTCACTGCCTTTCCTCCTCAGGTTAACCAGACCAAACCGTTTGTGCCCAGCTACACATACATCTCAAATGTTTCTTTGATCTTAGTTACTGTATTCAAAGCAGAAGTGTATTTGCCTCTTTAATTTCGGCTGGGCCTTGGAATCTACACATCAAAGGTCTCTGATGTAATTCAAGGGTTCCCTGAGAATGCATTTGGCCTTCCAAATTCATCTGGATCCTCCCTGGCCCAGACATCAACCTCTCTTTAATGTCCATTCTAGCTTCTCTCTGACACCCCTCCCTCTCAAGTTCTTCCTGACAACTATTGCAAGTCAAAGGATTTTCCCTGAGGGAATTATGAATGGCTAATCTTATTTCCTGGGATGAAAGCAAATTGACAAGGTCATTGCACCCCAGATATATGCAGTTTAGCTATGTCCTGTCCTTTGAACTTATCCTGGGGTCTTGATGTTAGTTCCAGTAAGACAGCATTTTCTCTGACACAGTCATCATACATTAATTTTTATTTTTACAACAAAAATTATACAGGGATCAGAATCAGGGGTCCAAGTGTGACACCGTGATTCCTTTGATAAAAAAATTGTCTAGGTATACCTTGAGGATCTGGTTCTGCTGGTAGGCTGTTTCCTAGGTTCACTACCATCTGGGAGAAAAAGTGCCTCCTAATGTTACCCCTGAATTTATTTATTAGCTTTTGTAACCAGGTAAGTGCACTAGGCAACAATCCTGCCTATTTTCAGGTTCGACCCAGAAGAGTACATTTTGAGAAAACAGCAGTGAACAACAATTTGTACATAATGAAGATAAACTGCCAGGACAAAATACATCTGCAGTAGAGGCAACTGAAATTTATACAAAGACAGGATACAAGCAAAATGATACAAGTTATAGTTGAGTACAATTATAGCTTAAATAAGAAGATAAACAAGTTACAATGTCCTAACGAGGAGAGAAAGACAGGTAGACAATTAACAGTTAGGCATACAGAAAATGGGCATGGACACAGATGGTGAACAATAATAGCTACAATGCAGAAATTGAGTGCAGTCACAGTTACCAAGAGCACTGAGGTGAGAAAACAGAGCATGCTTAAATGCAGGTGAGATGAGGAATTCTACGTGGAAGGGAAGAGAATTCAAAACCTAGGTGCAAAATAGGAAAAGCTTTGCTCTCCCATTTTAGAGTAGCAGGCTGAACAGACAGCAAGGTGGAGGAGGACCTAAGGGGTGGGAGTGCGAGACAAGGGTAAGCATATCATCAAGAGTGGTGGGATGAGGGGTTCTGGTTAGAGAGTCAACAAAACAACCTAGGCGTAAGCACAGAGGGCATTGGGCTAGCCAGTTTAAGCCAAATAGAGTAGGCAGTGATGGGTAGGCAAGGAGCTGACAAGGCGAATCTACAGATATTGTTATAGGATGTGTCCCATTTGTGAAGAACCCCACATTGGCATGAGAGAGTAGTGGGAGGGCATATTGAAGTTGAGGAGTAACACACCTCTTGCTATGGATATCCTAGCAGCTGGGGTGAGAGAGTAATGAACTCTATAGGCAGCCCAATCTTGGAGTTAACAGAGTGACACGCCCATTTATATGTGCAGCAAAGTCAAGTACAGGGTCAAGTGAACCTCAAGGCATTTGAAGGATAAGGTGTTGGAAACAGCAGTCCCATCATAGCAGCAGACCAGAAGTTTAGGGATCAGTGGACATCTTTCTAGAGGACCCAAAGAGCATGGCCTGGGTCTTAGCTATGTTTAGAATTTGACAGTTCACGGAGAACCAGGATTGGAGGGTCTGGAAGTCAAGTGAAAGATTCTGATTGATGTCAACAATAGACTTGATGGCAGAGTAAAACACCAGGTCATCTCATGCTCATAATCATACTGCTGTGAGGAGAAGGACTAGGAATGTCATTAAGGAAGAGAGAAAAAGTAGGGGACCAAGACTAGAACCTTGTAGAACCCCACAGGTGATAGGGGCAGGGAAGAGAGAACTTTACAGAAAGAGACTGCTTGAGAACGATTTTCTAGGTAGCTGCCAAACCACAATAGGGTAGAGTGAGGTGCAAGAGATTGCAACTTAGCCAGTAGTAAGGGGTGATGTACCATGTCAAAAGCTTTGGAGAGGTCGAGGAACGCCAATCCCATAAGTAAGCCCTTGTCCATGTTACATTTAACATCACTAGTAAACTGGGTCAGAGCAGTAGTTGTGCTATGTCCCGCCCTGAAGCCATGTTGTGTTGGGGCTTGAAGGTTAAAATTTTGAAGGTACACAGAGACCTGCCGATGAACTAGTTTTTCAAGCAGCTTAGTGAGCATAGGCAGGAGAAAATGGGATGGTAGTTTGACAGGATTTTGACATCACCCTTCTTGAAAACCAGTATAGTTTTGGCTATTTTCCAGATTGAGGGACTGAGGCAGTGAAGATTGAGAGGTTGAAAAGCCAGGTTACTGGTGCAGCGAATCCCTGGATGAATACTGTACCATCAGGGCCAGCACTACTGTTAGCCAGAATAGACCTCAGTAACTTAAGGACTTCTTTGCATGTGACCGGTGCTAGCACTAGAGCAGGGGGGAGCCGTGGCTAGCAAGGTTGTGACACCAGGACACTGCGGTATGTAAAGGGGGGTGGTGGTGGGAAGGGAGGAGAAGAGGGAGTTAAAGGCATTAGCAATGGTGAGAGAGTTATTACAATGGGTATCATTTATAAACATGTCGTTAGGAGTCAGAGGCTTATTGTTCCTGAGAATTTCCTTGATTTGAGACCAGTAACGTTTAGGGTTAGAGGCAGAGGAACTGAGTAAATTCCAGTAGTAAATACTCTTAGCCAAATAAGTCTAATTTTTACAGGTTTTGCATAAGGACTAGTAAGCCTCATAATTGGCTAGAAGGAGGAGGACTTCCATGTTGACCAGAGTTTATCCCTACGTTTCAGCAGCTGGAAGGGGATGCTTGAGCCATTTGGTGACTTTACCTTTACCCTACGATGGTGACTGGAACATGTTGGTTTTGCAGTGCTAGCAGGATAGTGTTGAAATACTCACCCACAATGTTAACGCTATTGGCTATGTAGAGAGTGACCAGTCAACTAGGTGTAAACCCTGCAGGAATGCAGCAGGGTTAAGCTTAGAAAGGTTTGAAAAGATAAGACTTTAGAGGGGGTAGGAGGGGCGGAGCTGTAATTACTGCCTTATAATTTCAAAGCATGCCCTCATTTCTTGCTGGAGCACTTAAGAGCAAATTTGCATCTGTTAAACCTCATTGATAAGTACCTGATAAGTACCCTTCAGTATCAGAAGACTGGGATCATGTCTTCAGTCTGCCCATTTTCTCAGGGTAAACAGTTTTATGGCCTGCAGTCTCTTCTCATAGCTTTTATCCTACATACCCTGAACCTTCTGGTGGCCCTCCATTGCACCCTCTACTGCCTCCATGTCCTTTTATGATTGCATAGCGCACCCATACATAACATAATGCACTAGGAGAGAAAATGGGAACATAGAAGCAGAATCAGTGTATACTATTGTAACCCCAGGAGGAGCTGTTCCAAGGGCTACTACCTTGCCTTCTGACTACTGACAGGTTGAGGGCCTAGGTTCTATGGCGGGTGCGTCCAGCCAGAGGTCAGGGTTTGTAGTGGTGAGACTAGCTTGGTCACAGACCTCTGGGACACTGAGATCTCCTTTTATTCCCTCTAGTGGCTCACACAGTACACAGGAGTTACAGCCCCAGTACTTCCACGTATACACACTGTTCACTCATAGAGTACCACTTACCCTCAAGACTGATTCTGCAGCATGTCTCTGAGGACCCCCTGTAAAATAAGGTTAAACAACATGCACAGCAAAATACAATACTATTTCCATAAGTACCAACACAACAGACAGTATATAGTACAACAACAACAAATCTGATTTATTTAGGGTACAGTAACATGAGGGGCAATCAGGTTAATTGGCAGAATTAAATCACAGTACTGTGCACACATACAGGGTCTGAAAAGTCACACTCTGGGTACCCACCCAGATTGGGGCTAGCCAGGTCCGTTGCCTGGGTTGGCCAGCAGGTGCAGATGGACAGGGCCCTGTAGAAGAAAATATATAAACAACACCCAATTGTAATCCGGAGCTGGATGGCTCAGTCCATTAAGAAGTGAAACAACAATAATTAGATGACACACTTGTGATTGAAAACAGGCTGCAGGGGAATACCCTGATTTGTACTCACGATACCCAAGCTGAGAACCAGATGGTGGATGTTCTCTGGATTGTCAGAAACAACAGGGCATGGAGACAAGGTCCTCGTGACTGGATCCCACTGCAGTAGATAGCAAACAGATTTAGTCCAAGACAAGCTGAGGTTTGCTTCCAGCTTCAACACACAGCACACAGCACAGGGATTGGAAATAGCGATTGCCCACAAGCACTATGCACATTCATATGTAAAAGGAACGTACTATACCAGGCAGGCTGCTACTAGATCCTGAGCGCATTACTTCAAAATACCTGGCGCACACACAGTAGCTTCAGTTTCTGACAGACTGAGCGCGATTCAACAATTCCTCCAGTCTTCTTCAGGGTGAGCCTGGTTTTTCACTCCTCAGACTTCCTTCCTTCCGTCCCTCACAAATCGGATTCAGTCCGAACTGGCACTTACAATGGCTGCAGGCCGAACATCAGGACCTCACATGCACTTCCCGCTGTGAAACTATACACCGCAGAAGCACACAGCTCCTTCTCTTCACTGCCACAACTGATCTGATCTTTCCAGTCACAGAGCAGGGCATTTTAGTGCCACACCATTCTGTTGGCTGGTTCTGCTGTCACTCACAACGAGACTCCTCTGTAGGTGAAAAAGGAGCCAAGGTCAAAACTACATTTCCCAGGGTCACTGTCTTACAGTCCCCTTGTGGCTGGCTCAAAATTGAGAGTCCAAGTTCGATTCATCCACAGGCTCCATTTTAAGGAACCCTCCCCATTGATTGGTCCATTTCAGCAGTTCAGGACCAAAATGAAAGAGCTACACTGAAACAGTTCATGTTGAAATGAAGACAGGTTAGACAAACTACATTTTCTCAGTCACTCCAAATAATTCTGGCAAATAGTTATATCTTTCAACAAGGCTCCTTCTGCACATATGGCGATGGCAGAAGCAGAGTGAATTGACAGCAGCTCGAGTGGGATTCAACATTAAATACACAGTCCTCCCATACAAACTAATTAAGTCTGCAGGCAGACAGCTCTTAAAGAGACAGTACATGGAGGCTCAAATAGCACTCACTTGAAACTACATTTAAACAGCTTAAATGCGAACACTGCCCAGACTTGGAGCATTCAGGCAAGCTCCTGGAAGACTTTTGTGAACCCCCATTTGCAGGGGATTACACGTAAATTCCCTGGTGCAGACAAACAAAAGTACAGCTCTTGGCGACACTTAATTATGCAGTGATGTAGCTTACAACCGAAAACTAGTATTCTCCAGGTCACCGCTCATAACTAAAGTACTCAACAACATAGTTACTAAATGGGTACTCTTACAATCTCTGCAGGTGACATTCTCCAGGAAAATTCAGTCTCCAGGATGCTTACTGAAATGCTGGAATCGTGCCTAAGCTAGTCTCAGTGTACACTGAATATCACTTGCAGTGGGGGTTCTTGCATGTCTAGTTCACAGACTACGGGCTAGCAAGAAGGGCCACCAGAATATAGCTCTTGCCTCTCTCCCAGTCACTGCTATGCTCTTCCCAAAAGCCTCACAAAGTCCAGTGCAGTGCTCTTTTTATAGACAGGGTCCAGGGACATCCCAATTGGCTGAAATGCTATGTCAGTACTATTGCTGGGACCCCATTGGCTGAAATGCTATAGCTGCAGCCAAAGACAGGACAGATAGTTCCTGAAATTTCTGTGATATCTCTAGAGAAATTCCTGCCTGCCTGCAGTACTACTGTGAGCTACCAGAGATAATCTCTTTGGATCTATTGTAAAATATCTGGAAATAGCTCAGTGTATTCATGTAACCCCTGCAAATGGGGTTCCAAAAGTCTTCCAGGAGCTTGCCTGAATGCTCCAATCCTGGGTGGTGTTTGACGTCTGAGATGCTTAACTGTGCTTGCTAGTGAGTGCAATTTGAGTCTCCATGTACTGTCTCTTTAAGAGCTGTCTGCTTGCAGACTTAATTAGTTTATATGGGGGACTGTGTATTTAATGCTGGAATCCCTCCTGAGCTGTGGAATAATCGCTCCATTTTGCGGTCACTGGAGGTGCAAAGGAGCCCATCTGAAAGCTGTAACTGTTTGCCTGTAATCATTTAAAGTATTAGCAAACTGTAATTTGTCTAACCTGCCTTTATTGCAGCTGGGACTCTGTGTGTGTTACCTCCATTTTGGACCTAAACTGCTGTGCTGGGCCAATTGGGTTAAGGAGCCCTAAATGCAGCCTGTGGACGAATCAGAGCTTAGAATCTAATTTGAGCCAGCCGCATAGATTGTATGGGCAGTACTCTGGGAAATGTAGTTTTGATCTTGGCTCCTTTTTCACCAACAGAGGGAGTCTTATTGTGAGTGACAGTTGAATCAGCCAACAGAATAGTGTGGAGCTAAAGGAAATGCCCTGTTCTGTGACTGAAAAGATCAGATCAGTTGTGGCAGTGAAGAGAGGAGCTGTGTGCTTCTGCAGTGTATAGTTTCACTGGAAGCATGTGTGAGGCCGAGTTTTGGTCTGCAGCCTTTGTGAGTGCTAGTTTGACTGAATCTGAGTTGTGAGGAGAAAGAAGCACTAGAAGTGTGGAAACCAGGCTCACCCTGTAGAAGACTGGAGAAATTGCTGAATCGCTCGTCTGTCAGGAACTGAAGCTGCTGTGTGCTCCCAGGTGTTTTGCAGCACTGTGATCGGGATCGAGGAGCAGCCTGCCTGGTATAGTACTTTCCTTTACATATAAATGTGTGTGTGTGTGGGGAATCGCTATTTCAAATCCCTGTACAGTGAATTGTGTGATGAAGCTGAAGTAAACCCCAGCTTAATTCGGACTACACCCGCTTGCTGTCAACTGCAGTGGGGTCCAGTCACAAGGACCTTGTCCTCATGCCCTGCTCTTCTGGCAATCCAGAGGGACATTCTCCATCCGATCCTCAGCTTTGGTGTTGTGAGTACAAATCAGGCATTCCCTGCAGCTTGTTTTTCAATCACAAGTGTGTCATCTAATTTTGTTGTTTCACTGTTTCATGGACTGAGCCCTCCGGCTCGGATTACAATTGGATGTTGTGCATATATTTTCTTCTACAGGGCCCTATCCATCTGCACCTGCCGGCCAACCCGGGCAACAGACCTGGCTAGCCCCCAACCTGGGTACCCAGAATGTGATTTTCAGACCCTGTGATTTAATGCTACTAATTTACATGATTTTCCCTCCCATGTTACTGTCCCTAAATAAATCAGATTTGCTGTTGTTATACTATATACTGTCTGTGGTGGTGGTACTTATGGAAACATTATTGTGTTTTGCTGTGTATGTTGATTAACCTTACTTTTCAGGGGATCCTCAGAGGCGTGCTGCTGAATCAGTCTCGAGGGTAAGTGGTATCTATATATGACTGAACAGTGTATAAACGTGGGGTATTGGGGCTGTAACTCCGGATACAGTGTGAGCCACTAGAGGGATAAAGGGGTCTCAGTGTTCCAGAGGGCTGTGACCAAGTTAGTCTAACCACTACAAACCCTGACGTCTGGGTGGAGGCACCCGCCGTGGGACCTAGGCCCCTCAATTTGTCCATAGTCAAACAGGCAGGGGTAGTAGCCCTTGGGATTGTGCCACCTAGGAGTTACATATGGCTGCAACTAGTGGTGGATGAAGTGGCTGAAATTTGCTCTGCGGCGTGATTAGGTGGGAGTAACGTGGAGTCCATGAGTGCTCCCAAGAACACTAAGTGGAGTACTTGTTTATAATGGGAAGGCGGTTGATTGAAAACAATGACTTTATGCTATTCCGCCTTCCTCAAGCCACTTCTCCACCAATTTTAAGGTGAAGTACATTGAAATCAATATACTAGGCCTTACTTCACCTTATCTGCTTCTTGTTCTTGATCTCCAAAGGAGAATTTTGCAGTGCTTATGGGATTGCAGGTCACATGGACTCTAAATTGTTCTACACAGCCTCAGTTCTGTGTAGTGTATGTGTAGTGGAAGATGGAGAGTGTTTCTCCCAGAGCTCTGCAATTCAAATCCTCTAAAAGCTGTTAAAAAGTCTTTTGAGCTTTTTTTTTGCTCACAATTTACTACATCGAGTATAGGAAGCCCTCCTGTGCTCATATTATCGAGTGTTTATTGTTTGTGTGTGGATTTTGAATGTTTATTTAGAACAGTCAGTCTGTGTACTGTGAAGTGTGCTTTGGGAGGGGCGATCTGTGGTGTAGGTAGATTAACTGGGAGAAAAAGGCTATCTCTTCTGTTTTGGTTATATTTTTCTTGTATAACTGTGCTAATGTACGCACAGTAATATTTTCAGTAATTCTTGACTTTTTTCTGATTGTTGTGATGCAGCAGTGTATAATTTCAGTTTGTTTAAAACATTTGGTTATGTTGCTAAAGGTTTTCAATTTGCTACACATTACTTGTAGTGTGTATGAGGTGTGTGCAATGCATGCCATTAAATCAGACATATTTTACTGTACCACAGAGTAACTGCAGCAGTGTGAACCTGCTATCAACCGCACCTGCATGAATTTTTATACTGCTTTGTAGTATCTTTACTGGTAGTGAACTGTCCGATCATTGCTGTGCACTACCTCCCCACCAAACTGGCAAAAGGTATTGTTTTCCAGATTTGGATTTGTGACTTATGAGCACTGGTTAGGTGGTGTTGTGCCTTGCATCTGTGTCTTGAGTGCACAGTGCAATCTTAATCTGTCTGTGCATTTGTAGTACACCATTAATTCTGGGACACTTTGTATTTCTTCTTATTCTCTCATTTCACTTCGTCAGCACTGGGGAATTTTCTGGACGAAGACAGTAGCATTTCTGGGATGCTCATTAATTCTGGTGACTGTGTGTGACCACTGCACACATGACAGAGTGCACCATTAATTCTGAGAAACTTTGCATTTCTTGTTACGCTCTCAATAGCATTTTGGGATGCACATTAATTTTGTGACTGTGTGTGACTACTGAATGCATGATGCCTGTGTGCTTATTAATTTTGGAAGACTTTTCATTTCTTGTGCTCTCATTACACTTCGTCAGTACTGGGAGTTTTCTGGACACAAGACTGAGCATTTTAGGGATGCACATTAATTTTGGTGACTGTGTGTGTGAAGGGCTGCCAAATATTGGTGTCACTTCACCTTACTTCGAGTTAAGGCGGAATGATAACACAAAGTAATAATTACTAGGCAAAGTGAGCCTTTTGCATCGCCACAGAGTGACAACGTGAAGCCTGGTGGAATTTAAATTTGCTGCATCTCTATTTGTGATATAGGTCATTGCCATCGGGGAACTACAGCTGTAGGCTTCACGCCTTATAGAGCATGTGAGTTACAGTACTGTAAGCCATGTGATGTGTGGGGTCCGAGGCTGCCAATATTGTTGTCACTCTACCTTACTTCAGGTTAAGTGAATGACACGAGAAGTCACAATCACAATAACGAGGGAGTGGCATTTCAGGCAGGCCACTCTGTGTAGCGAGGATAACATGAAGTACCCACTTCAAGGGCACTTCACCGGCAGAATTTAAATTTGCTGCATCTCTAAGATGGGAGACTTTGCATGTCTTGTTACACTCTCATTTCACTTGGTCAGCACTGGGGAATTTTCTTGATACAAGACAGCAGCATTTTGGGATGAACATTAATTATGGTGACTATGTCTGACCACTGCCTAGATGACTGAGTGTGCCATTAATTCGGGAAACTGCATTTTGTTATGCTCTCATTTCACATCATCAGCACTGGGGAATTTTCTGGAGACAAGCTGACAGTAGCATTTTGGGATGCACATTAATTCTAGTGACTGTGTGTGGTGGGCGGTCAATATTGTTGTCACCTGCCTTACTTCACGTATATGGAAGGACAATGCAAAGTAATAATAACAAGGCGAAGTGGGTATTTCATGCTGACCACTCCGCAAGTAGAGTGACAACACGTAGTGCCCACTTTTGCATTCATCAACAGCAAAATTTAAATTTTCTTGCCTCTCTAGTTGCAACTGTATGTCAGACTTGCTGCTGAGACACCTTTGGCTTAAAAGGGTACCACTATTTAATTTAAGCCTTTGGCAACCAGGTAAGTGCACTAATCAAGGAGTCTGTTTTCAGGCACGACCTGGCCACACAGGTGGCAGTTACAGAGGTAATGACAAGATATACAATGAGTACAAGCCATGTGGCTATACAGGCATCATCGGTGAACAAAGTGGATATACAGACATCATTGGTGAACAAAGAAAGTTACATAGGAGAGTAAATTTTATGAGAAGCTGAAAAAATAAGTACATCATAATAAACAACTATTATTATGCAATTATTTACTAAGGATAAGTGTCCAATGCAAATTAATGCATGATCGAAAACAAACAAACAAAAAAACCAATAGCAAGTAAGAGAGCCCAAGAAGCAGGCAGTGAGGGATGTGAGATAGAGTGCAAAGAAATGAAAGCGGCCGGGAGGCAAAGCAGCCCAAGAGGGAAAAGTCAGAAAGGTGGGGTGGGGTTATTTAAGCTTAGCAATGACATGCAGCCTCATCAAGCAGCCATGATTTGAGATGCTTGAAAGCAGTATTGGAGCCCAGAGAGCTAATGAGCATGGGGATTCTATTCCACAGAGTGGGAGCAGCTACAGATAATCTTCTGTTACCCATAGCCAAGGAGACATCTGGGATATCCATGGGGAGACTGAAGATGCACACAGATACCTCGAGGAGTTCTGATCTTGAGGAGAGACGATAAGGGGAGGCTTCACCATGCCTGATGGCATTGTCCAGGAGGCAGCCAAGCCTGTAATCAAATCTGCAGTGTAGTGGGAGCCAGCCAAGAGTCTGGTAGAGGGGCAGTGGTGAGTGGAATATGGTGCCAGGAGAGTGAAATGACATATATTGTTGCACGTGAGCAGAGGCGCGCATGCAAGGCTGAGGATGTGTGAGTAAATAGGGGAGCGGTAGTCAATCAAGGGTAGTAAGCTGCCTTGGGGTTTATCACACCCACTCTTTAGAATTTACTTGGCTTTATCTTTGCAACTTAGTCAACTACCTGGATGGGCATAATGCCTGCAGGTTGCATCGTGGTTAAATGTGTCCAGCAACCAAAGGAAGAGTTGTGCAGGAACTCAGTGCACTACCGAGGTGATCAGATTTATACAGACAAAGAAGAAACAAAATAATGATATACACCAAAATATGTGGTATTACAGGCTGTCCTGCACAAATTAGAATATGTAGAGTAATAGTATTTATAACATGGGTTCTGAAAATACTGTCTTCTGATTGGTCCAAACAGGTCACCTGACCATTGATTAATCCCTGATTTATCCACAGTTGCATGTTCACAGGGCTTTATTGTACTATTTTTTAGGTAAAATTCTAACATAACATTGCCCATGTTATAAGAGGATTAACCTATTCCAGGGTATGGGTTTATGGAGCATTAATCCAAGCCTAGGTGGTTGAAGTCACCTCGGCTTCACCTCGGATTCCAACCCCCCAGGTGTGGATTAATGCTCAGTAACCCAGACCCTGTCGTGGGTGAATCCTCTTATCCAAAGTGCAGGTGCAGTAGCATGACAGTATAACAGATGCAAACTGCAAGGTACAGTATATATCGGCAATAAACTCTTTGTAATTAAGGTAACAAATACCATGGGAGGGGAGCCCACTGATGTAGAGGCAGACCTCCCTGAGACACAGGCACTGTTATAATAGTAGCCGTATGGCTTTGATGTTTGGTACAGTATGCCACCTTATTACAAATGGTCTGTTATTGATTTTACCTTCAGCACTTTGCAACTGATGCACTACCATGTTTTGCACTTGCACTTTGAATAAGAAACATTATTCTAAATATAGTAATCTTGTGCTGGACAGCCTTTATTACCCTATATATATTTTAGGGGCAGACTTTGGGAAAATGGGAGATACTTGAAAGAGGCATTAAGGGAATGGGACAGGAATCAGGGGTTGAGGAACAGTGGGCAGTATTTAAAATGGGGATTACAAGAACAACAGAATTATGCATTAAGCAGGTTAGCAAGAGAAAAGGAAGAGGAGACCATTATGGTTTTCCAAAGAGGTAGCAAAGAAAGTGAAAGCCAAAAAGATTGCATTTAGGCAATACAAAAAGACACAGGCAGAAGGGGATAGGGAGAAGTACCAGGAGAAGCAAAGGGAGGCAGGGAGGTCAGTAAGGGAAGCCAAAGCTCAGACAGAAGAACACATTGCAAAATCAGTGGGTAGAGGGACAAACCTTTACAGGTACATAAGTGAAAAAAGAAAGACAAAGGAGGGATAGTGAGACTGAAGGGGAGGATGGGCTGCGTGGAGGATGACAACAGTAATGCTGACATATTGAACAGGTATTTCTGCTCAGTCTTTACTGAGGAAGAGGAGGGTAATGGGTCTGAAAGGAGTACAAGGGGTGAGAATGGTGCAGAAATGGACACAAGTCCCTTTACACAAGAAAGGGTCCTGAAGGAACTGGAAGTAATAAGAGTTGATAAAGCAATGGGACCAGATGGGGTGCACCCAGGGTCCTTAAAGAACTAAGAGAGGTGGTGGCTGAACCTCTGGCTATCCTGTTTAGCCGATCACTGGAAACAGGGAGGTACCCAAAGACTGGAGGACAGCAGATGTAGTCCCCTTATACAAAAGTGGGAACAAAGAGAAGCAGGGAACTACAGACCAGTCAGCCTCACCTTGGTAGTGGGGAAGATCATGGAAGCACTACTGAAGGAGAGATTGGTGGAACATCTGGTTGTCAATGGACTACAGGACCCAAGGCAGTATGGTTTCACCAGGGGAGGTCAGTCAGACCAACCTCATTGAATTTTTGACTGGGTGACTAGGGAGGTGGATCAGGGAGGGCAGTGGACATGGCCTATCTGGACTTCAGCAAGGCCTTTGACACTGTGCCACATAGAAGACTATTACACAAACTGGGGAATATGGGTGTGGACAGGACAGTAGTGTGGTGGGTAGGTAACTGGCTGGGTGGCAGGACACAGAGGGTGGTGGTAAATGGCTGTCACTCCACAGAGGGAAGAGTGACCAGTGGGGTACCACAGGGATCAGTGCTGGCACCAGTCCTATTCAACATCTTCATCAGTGACATTGAGCAGGACCTAGAAGGCAGAATTTCACTGTTCACGATGACACAAAGCTCTGTAACAGAGTAGACACACCAGAGGGTGTAGACAGAATGAGAAAGGATCTGCAGAAACTTGAAGAATGGTCAGGGGTTTGACAGTTGAAATTCAATGCAAAAGAAGTTCAAGATAATGCATATGGGGCACAAAACCCTGGTACAATATATCAGTTGGGGGTGAGGATATAGCATGCACCAAGCAGGAAAGGATCTTGGGGTTATCATCTCTGATGACCTCAAGGTAGGAAACAGTGTGACAAGACAGCAGGTAAAGCAAATAGGATGCTGGGATGGTAGCAGGGGCATCACCAGCAGGAAAAGGGAGGTCATAATTCCACTCATACAAGACACTAGTGAGGTCCCACCTGAGTACAGTGTACAGTTCTGGAGACCATACCTACGTAAGGACATAGACAGGGTAGAGAATGTTCAGAGGAGGGCAATAAAGATGGTGCATGGATTGCATCATAAGTCCTATGAAGACAGGTTGAAGGAACTGAACATGTACTCCCTGGAGGAGAGGAGAGAAAGGGGATATGATAGAGACATACAAGTATCTTACAGGGAGGAACAGGGTGCAGGAATACACTATTTTAAGCAAAAAGATGTTCCAGGACTAGAGGGCATGGGATGAAGTTGGAGGGAGGACGATTCAGACGAAACGTGAGGAAGAATTTCTTCACAGAACGGTGGTGGACAAGTGGAACACCCTGCCAGAGGAAGTGGTGGGGCTGAAACAATCACGGGATTTAAGAATGCATGGATAGACATAAAGGAATTCTGGAGGTCAGGGTAAGGGCAACAGACTTCTAGGAAAACATAAACTGAACTTACAAGCTCAAATGGGCAGACTGGGTGGGCTATAGGACCTTATCTGCCGACACTGTCTATGTATCTATGTATCTATGTATTGTTGAGTGCACTACTCTTTTGCTTCTTCTTGCATCACCTTGATTCCATTGCCCTATCCAGTAAGCACCCTTTCCCACCTGTTGCTCCCTTTGGGAATGCCAACGTACTCATTCAGCATCTTAGCTATTGCTCTTGGCTCATCATAGGTTCCTCCCATCCCTTGTTTTCAGGAGTGCAATCCTCCCTCACCTTCATCTTTCCACTTGTATACTAGAAGAAAACTTTTGTGTTATCTACTGCTCTTAATGCTATCTTTTTCTGGACCCTCTTGTGCTTCCCCATGTCTATTTTTGCAGTCCTTCATTGCTGCTCTGTACTTCTCTCTTGCCTGGATACAGTGAGCCTCTTTCTTGAAGTTATAGACCTCATTTTAAGTGGAATCATTTACCTTAGGTGTCTGTAAAGTTGGGGGGCATTTCTGCCCTGTTCTCCTTATTGCTTATAGGTATGCAGACTACTACTGGTTCTTTTTGTTGGCTTTATTTCTTTTGCTCCCCATCCCCTCATCCAGGCACCTTTGGGCCACCTAGGACATCTCCAACCCACCAAATGCCCCGTCCACCATTCTCTCTGTCCCCAGTACTGGCCCTGGTTGACCCAATGTATCCCTTCAGAGGCCTATGATGGGGTACTGGGAGGAGATTTGCCCAAAGGTATTCCTTTGACACCGGCAGGCACAGTGGGGAGTGGATCAGACACTACTGGCTACTTGGTGAGTGGGGAGAACAGCTCCCGTCATCCAGTCAGTCAAGCAGTCATTTTCCTTATTCATACCCCTTCCACCCCTCCCACGTATTGGTCTGCGGCAGCATCCTGAGGTGGGGTGTTCAGCCGTGGTAAGGCTGCATACCGCCAAGAACACTGACCGTAAGCCACTACCAGAAGCTGTCTAGCAGTGATCTGGTACTGCCCCCGGAGGGAAGCATCCATAAGATGCTCTAAACTCCTTCTCTGCTAGTCTCCATTCCTGATGACTGGGCTCGGGCACGAACCCAGGTCACCAGCGTGTCGCCGAACACTCTTCGCCCACCGCCATGAGCTGGCACAACCACTGGTACTTCATTACCATTCTCAAGCAGCTTCTCCAGAGTCTTGGTCATTAAATTCCTCATCTTGGCAAAGGCTATCTTTCTGAAGTTCTGGGTCCTGCTGTCTGAGGACTGACTAGTCTTCCTGTCACCACCAGGAAGGTTACCAGGTTGTGGCCACTGCCTCTGATTGGTTCCTTGATGTTCACACTGTGGAAGATCCCATGCCTGCTGCTATGAACAAGAGCAAGAAAGACTTCAAATGTAGTCATATGTTGGACAAGCAGTCCTTGAAAGTGGACAGGAATTCAGTTGTAGCCCTGCCATTAGTCTTTCAAGATCCTAGTCTTTGCTCAGGTGATTAAAGTCCCCAGGATCACCACTGCATCTGATTTTTGCTGGTCTCTTAATTTTCCCAACCAGCTCTACTGAACTGTATTGTGGTCTGTAGTGCCCCTCCCTAAGGTGACTCATTTGCATCCCTTTTCCCTAACTTAACCTAGAAGGACTCTATGGGACTGTTTTCTTCCTGAAGTCCTCCTTGTACTCTGCAACATCTACATCCTTTATACAGAGAACCACCCCACACTCTTTTCTGCCAGACCTATCCCTTGAGAATAGCCTGTATATAGATGTGGTGTCCCAAATATTTTCTCCCCTCTTCAGATCTCTGTGTGCCTCTAAGGCCTGGCATTTGAAGTATATTGGACAAATCAAGCTTGTATATTTTGCTGGGTGTGCTCCTCATATCAGCCTGAATACAGGTGAGATTATTGACTCTTTATGCTTTCTCTCCTCTTGTGAGTCTCCTTTTTGCTCCCCTACTCTGTTATCCTTCCTAGGCAATTTCCTTTGTCTGCCTCCAGCCCTTTGTGAACCCTTTGCTGCCTCTTCCCTGATACTCTACTTTAAATTGGCTCTAACTGTCCAGTCTATTCTTCAGGTCATTCCCTCACTCCCTCCTGGGTGAAGCCCATTCAGGAGTACACATCCCTTGCTCCAGAAGGCCCTCAAGTAGCCAAAAACAAACCTTCCCTGCTTGCACTAGGCTCTTAGCCAATGATTTGCTTGCCATGGTCTGCTGCTGTGCTTCTCAGACCCCACATCCCTAATTCTGTGAATGACCTCTTCATGTCCTTAGGACTTATGTATCATATGTTGTTCATATCAACAAGTCATGGATGATGAAGGTCAGCTCCTCCCTCCAGCTGTGTTACTTGGCAATGGATACTACTTATTCCATTTGCACTCAAGGCAGGCAAACCACCACTCCTGAGATACTATCTTGGTTCAACAGTGCCCCACTGCCCTCAGTTTATCTCCAATAACTACTAATTTCTTGTTACTCAACCCAGCCTTTTCGTTCCTCTTCCTTAGCAGGTTGGGTGTCCTGTTGCTGGACTGCCCCTACCATCCCATGTCACCTATTGACTCCCCTCCACCTATTGCCAGCCAGATGCCGGTACTTGTTGTTGATGTATTGGTGATGGTACTCACATATTAACATGTCCTCTATCCTTCAACATTCATATTCATCCCCATCTCTCCATTGGAGATCACAGTCCCTGTAATCCTTCTCTTTCCTTCCTGTCCCAGTCAACTGCCCCTCCTGGTCTAGTGCCCTATCCCTAGCTTTGTCTGCCTCCATGCTTCTCAATTTCCTTCTCCGTCCTTTTGTCCACCTGGTATATTCATCTGTCACTCAATATTGCAAAGAACCTCTTGACAGCATCAACTGGACAGCAGAGACTGCAGATGTATACCCCCTGCCCTTCACAGGCAGGATGGGGTACATCTCACAGAACTATTGTTGCTTTGGCACTGTGTACTGATGCAGCCAAATGTGAACTTGATAACTGACTGATATGTAAATTACTGCACAATCTAAAATTCAGATTTTGCATTATTGACTGTGGGGCTTCCCTTTACTGATGGCAGACAATTCAACAATAGATCATGATGCAGCTAAAAGGGAGCTAGTGGCTCAGAAATGCTTTTGTAAATAGGGGTGCTGATCATAATCAAATCACGCTTACGGTATAGCCAGAAATTATTATTTAAATCTCTCTCATTGTACAAAAGAAAAGCAAGCAAAAGTATGTCTACTATGATATTTCTAAAACAGTGACAGCTGTGTTGTTTACTGGTTAGAGCTCTGGGGAATGATACAAAGGTGCATGTTGTAATGGTCCAAAACCAGGGCATAAAATACAATCATTTCTCCACAGCCAAAAGTGCTATCTATGGTACAACAGAAAACATAGTGACTGTAAGGAGGAGTCTCTTTGGTGACTGAGTTGCAATGCAAATTATGGTGATTAGATGTTAGTGGTAGCAAATGGGTTTTCAACTGCTAACATCAGAATGGGACTGTCACTGGAACTGTATGAAGGGATACAGGACTTACAGGAAGATCTGGAAAAGTTAGGGAGGTGGTCCAGGATCTGACAGCTTGGCTTCAATGCCAAGAAATGCAAAGTTATGCATATTGGAGCCAAAGAAGCCTAGGACAGAGTACTACCTGGATGGAGTCTTGCGTATCTGCACCAGAGGAGGAGAAGGACCTGGGAGTGATGATCACTAGTGACCTGAAGCACTCCACACAGTGCAAGAAAGCAGCAGCAAAGGCAAACAAGATGCTGGGATGCATATCTAGGGGATCAGTAGTAGAAGAGAGGAGGTTATACTGCCCTTGTACAGGTCACTGGTAAGGCGCATCTAGGTATGGAGTTCAGTACTGGTGCCCACACCTCAAAAAGGACATTAAACTGCTGGAGAAGGCCCAGAGGAGGGCTACAAAGATGATAGCTGGTCCCATGAGGTAAGGCATATGAGGAGAGGTTGAGGGCACTGAACATGTACTCCCTGGAAGACAGGAGAGAGAGAGAGAGAGAGAGAGAGGACATAACTGGGACCTTCAAGTACGAAAAGGGATAAATAAGGTTGATAAGGAGAGTCTCTTTAAGCAAAGTGGCAACCATAACACGAGGGCACAGTCTTAAGCTGGGGGGTGGGAGGTTTGGAGGGAGATCAGAAAGCACTTCTTCACAAGAGGGTGGTAGACACTTGGAATGTGCTGCCAGAAGAGGTACTCTCGTTGAAGACAGTGGGCAGCTTTAAGAGAGCCTTGGACAGGCATAGGGGAGGTAAGGTCATGGGTAGGGAGGATGGGAGGAGTGGGGAGGGAGGACAGGGACATTAGCTCAAGCTATGGACCCTGCAATATGAACAGACTTGATAAACCAAATGGCCTTCTTCTGCTGGCTTCTTTGTATGTTCATATGTATATGGTATACAATGAATCCTATGGTAATGTGCCAAGCATAGTGCCCTGTGGCAGTGGAACTACAACCATAGCCATCTCCCCACCTGTCAAATACTCTTACCTGTAGATTTGCTTCTGGACTGAAAATATGTAATATTGGCTGGCCGGTGGTGCTGGGGTTGAGGCGCTGGATGCCACACCTCGCTATGCTGGCAGCAGGTTGGGAATGACCATGGGTCATCAGGGGTGCCAGCATGGGAGAGGGCATAGCAGGATCGAGTGTGCTGATGGGCAGCTCTCCTCTCCCGAGGGTGGTTAAGGTGGGTTGGTCCCTCCCGTGGTTCCACTCCCACTGGATGGAGGTCTGGTGGGTAGTGGAGAGGGTGGTAAAACAGCTATGGGAGGTGGAAGGGGCTGAGCTGGCACAATGGGGCGCATGGCGTGCCTCCACATGCTCACATGGCTGTGCCGGGGCAGGGGGGTGTCAGGGAGAAAAAAACTTCCTTAAAATACCTTGTGTCCCATTGCCAGTTGGTGGAATGGCGACAGAAAACAAACAGCTCTATGAAAAAAAAAGTACATGTAATATTTTGTGCCATCCTTGGGCAGTCCCTAGTGATCCAGTGGATTCCTCCCGGCTTGAGCCCTCAAACTGTCCCGGTGTTCAAAGGATTCTTTCTCCTAACTCCAACCCTAAAATTGTCCCTGGTGTTCAGTGGATTCCCTTCCCTAACTCCAGCTTGAATAGTGTTCCTGGTATCTAGTGGATTCTTCCTTACCTTACCCCAGCCCTAAAACTATCCCTGTTGTCCAGTGGATTTTGTCTCCCTAAACCCAGCCTTAAAACTAACCCTGGTGTCCACTGGATCCATCCCCCTCCCCAATCTCAGCCTCAAAACTGTCCCTGGTGTCCAATGGAGTCCCCTGCTTAACTAATTTCCTCCACTCTGGAGTTTTATTTTTGTTCCCTCTGAGATCTCATTTCCATATGTCATATCCTCTGTCTACTGCTGCATGCATGTCACCCATTTAGAATAGGGCTGCAAGTTCAGTTTGATCTTAACCCTAAAAGGTTGAATCCCCATTTTTCGCATGTGTGAGAACCCTCATGAATTTCCTGTTTTGAGCGAACTTTGGTTAACTAAGGTGGAGCTGGCTCCTCTACAATTCATTTAGGTGCTGCTGCTTGGGTAGTGAAAGGGTCAGAGAGGAGTCCTGGTTTGAGTCCTGTCCATCAAGTAAAAGCAGGCAGCTCATGAATCATGAGTATCTGATTTGTGCATGGGGCTGCCCAGCTCTTATGTTCACACCTCCTTTTTATTTTTCTTCTTTCTGGTTTCCAGTCACTCACAGTGTCTGCATGAGCGTGGGGGCCCAGCACTTGCTGTCTGTGGTGCCAAGCTCTATTATTAGTAATAAGAGCATGAAAGTCTCCTGGTTAGTCAGTCAACAGAGTAGAGGAGGCTGTGGCTGCCAGGTGCTTCTATAACCAACCTTTGCCCTGCTGCAGCTTGCCCCATCCCGCTCCAATCACAGAGAAGAGGACAAGTCAAGGACCAGAATGGCAGGCTCAACAAGGATGATGATTTTGTTTTGATCACTGGAGATCTGTGTTATTACTGAGGGGTACTGGGGACATGGGTGAAGCAGTGATCATCACTGGGCCAAGCTAGCCCAGGTACAGTCTACTAATAGAATGTGTACTGCTTTTCATGCTTATGTTTTCTTTAATCTAGCCAGGTAAAGAAAGTCAATGTTGCATCTAGGTTTGATGGACTTTTAATTTATACTTTGAGTTGTACTGCATTTTGTGTGTGAGCTTGTTAGTTCTGTAAATGAATGATCCCCAAGATCTCTGTTTTTGGCTGTGGAAGCCCTAGGCTGGCTTCTAATTTTTTCTTCGGCACAAACTGAGCCCTCCTTATTTGCCGAGAGCTCCAGCAAGACTGTCCCAAGCTGTAACTGTCCCTGGGATTGCACTGGAGAATGACAGTTCTGATTGTCTGAAACCTGCTGTTCTTCAGAAATATTATTATAGATCAGGGGCTAGATTCACAGAACATTGCCGGTGCAAACCCAGTTTGCCCAGTGTAAAACTAGGGTTTGCCCAGAGTTGGTATCCACAAAGCCCAGTTTGCCAGGCAAACTGGGTTTGCACCTGGGCAATGCAGTGAGGGGCCACAATGTAAATGAGGCAGAGGGACCTGTATATCCCCACAAAACCTGCAGTTCATGCAAAGACTGTTTGCGATGGCCCTTGCATGGAAAAATACAGCTGGCAAAACCTGGAGCTAATCAGCATAAACCTAGTGGTATGCAGCAGCACTGCGGCCCCATTCCCCAAACTCTCTACCCATACCGTTACAAAAGTAGTTCCATAGTGTGGGTCCCACTCCATACCGATCTCTCACTATACTGTCCAAACAGTATATCTTCCTTCGAGAGGCTCTTGCAGTAGGTACTCACATATAGGACTAAGCCGCCAGGCGTTAGGGCCAAAAGGAAAACTTCTAGCTAGCAGTGTCTGGTCGACTGACCCCAATGTCACGTGACTGACGCCAGCGTGGCGCCATGAAGGAGTGGTCCCCATGCCCACCCTCCACTTCTTTCCGCTGTCAACCTGCAGACATTGGATCTCACGGAAGATCGTTGCTACTGTTGATGCCATCCTTGGATGAGTATAGTGTTTGAATTAAACTGTTTCTCATAATTTTCCGAGTTAAAAAGTATACATTATCGATCATGCACGATGTCTCTGATGCCTTCAGAATCGCATAAGAACAAGTGCAACTCCTGTGGAACTCAGTTCCCTTACAAGGACGACCATTTCTCTGTCTTTTTGCCTGGGCCCAGGCCATAAGATCGAGGGATGTGAGCACTGACAGAAATTCAGTCAGGCTACATGAAACACCGTCCAGCAGGCCCTGGAAGCTCATCTTTTGAAAGTAAAGATGGCCAACATGGAAAAGGAGCTGAAGAAATTCGGAACTCTTCTTCCTCTCCAGATGGCCATCGAAGAAGAAAAGGACAAGGAGAGACATAGGGACGGGAAGGGACACCATCAAACCCGCCACCTGCGGCCGATGTCGCAGCCCTAAAGGTAACTTCCTCCAGGGATCCATCATTGATGACCGTTTTGGTGGCTACCAAATGGCCATCAGACCCCTGTCTGGCCCAGGCTCGGGCCCATGGGGAGCCTCTGAGGACTGTGAAGGCACCCACCTCCTCTAAGGCCTCAAAGATTCAGAGGCCTAGCGCTAAGAGTGGGACCGGTAAGTCAAGTTCCAGCTCCTCAGGGTCTCACATGGCTATGGCCGCTAAGTCATCTGCCAGCTCCACCGATGGACGCATGGCCCGGATCATCCTCCAAGCCCAATAACAGGCTTGAAGATGGGGTGACAGATCAGCTGATGTTAGATATGTAGCTGACAATGGAGATTACTCCAGCTTTTCCTTTACCACCGATTGAGACAGTACCTCCACCTCCTTCTGCAGGGAACAGGAGGAAGAGATCACCCTCCGACAGGAGCCTTGTCACCCTCACGCTGGAGCCTCAAATGCCTGAGCTACAGTCAGACCAGATCAGGTCCCTCTGAGTCCCTCTGGCTGGGCGGTTCTTCAAGAACCACCGTTGGCCCGACGCCTGAACCATCAGGACCCTCTGGGTTCCTGCCCCTCCCGGATCCCCTTTGGGGTCCTCTGCACCCCATCAGGGAGTTTTATGGAACCTGCAATCCCACCATCAGGACTGATGCAGGCCCCTCTACCCCTCTGTCAGGACCTACACTGGACTATCTGGCAAACCCTTTGGGCTCTCAAGCCGGGTTATCCAACACCAGACTGCCACACGCTGGGGTACCTGACGCCACAATACCCGGCCGGGTTTTCAGACTCAGGGTTATCTTCCATTGGGCTTTAATTACCCTTATTATGGGTACCCGAGTTACGGATTCCATAACCCACCACCCCAATAACTGCAAGTGGGTTTGCAGGCAGTCCTTAAGTCATGGTGGACAGAAGCAAAATCACAGCTCATGTCAGAGCTCAGAAGCGTCGACCAAAGATGACCCTTGCCAGCCCTTAGGCCTCTTTCTCCATCACCATCTCTGACATTGGAACCTCAGATCCCGATGTCAGACAGACGACAGGAGTCATTGCTGCCTAATCCGTAGCCTAGGGACATTTCCCAGCCATCTGAATTCTCAAGGCCAATGGACATTGCACCTCCTACGGTCAGCTCACCTGACAATGGCTGATCGTCAAACTCTGACAGTGATTCGGTTCCTTAGACTCTGACTTTGAGTCCCTACGCTGGAAGACTGTGGACAGAAAGAATCTCCCAGATCCCCACCTGAGGACCCTTCCTTTTTGGGCGCCATCAGAAGATCCAATTAGCATATGACTGGCATACAGTGCCCAGGATCCACAGAGACAGAGACTAGCTGCTCACCTGGATTTGGCAGATACCTCACCAACCCTCATTCCACCCTGGATAGAGTGACATGAATTTGGTCACAATTTGAAACAACCTTCCTCCCTGGCTCCAGTGGCCAGGAAGGCAAACAGACTTTACCAGACCCCAGAGGGCAAGGACCACCTAGTCTTCATCCCAAGGCTGATTCAGTGGTCATCAGTGTGTCCATGATAGGTCCACAAAACCTAAACACTGTTGTGCTTCTCCTCCTGATAAAGAATCTAAGGTTTTTGACCAGTAAGGGAAAAAGATCTATTCTTTTTCCACACTGGGGATTAAGGTGTTAAATTATGTCACTCACATAGGGAATTACCAAAAATTAGTCTTAGGACAACTGGAGTTCAAAATAGACTCCTCCAAGACTCAACCTAGAAAGGAGAAATGGCAGATCTAGTCAGGTCAGCTAGATCTTCATGCAGACATATGCTAAGAGCTACCTATGATGCAGTGGATGCTGCTGGCAGAGGCTCGGAATCTGCAATCAGCCTCCAATGCCATGCTTGGCTTAGGATCTCAGGCCTGGCACCTGAAGTACAGACAGCCATACAGGATGCCCTTTAGAGGCTCAGTTCTGTTCGTGGAGATGTCAAGGACATCATACCTGATTTACAGGACAAGGGCAAAGCCTTGACTCTGTACAATTTATGTACAAGCCACCCCAGAAACAAAAGCAGCTATTTCAGAGATGACAACGCCGTCCAGCAAAGACAGCCACAAAACCGACACCAAAACAACGCGGGTGCCTTCAGCTGGTAGAGCCCCCAGCCAAATCCCAAAGGCATCAGGCACTGCAGCCTCCTCCCTGCCCACTGCCTCCTGACTCTCTAATCCTCCCACCTCCACTGGATCGCTTTCCAGATGAACCGGTGAGAAGGCTCTCCTCCACCTTCCGGTGGGAGAAAATCACAACAGATTCATGGGTGCTGCAACTGGCGGCAAAAGGCCATACAATAGAATTCACAGAGACCACCAAAAATTCTCCAGGTGACTCATTCTGTCCACCTCATCACATACCCTTAGTAAGAGAGGAAATAAACTCCCTGCTGACAAAGGCAGCAATAGAGTCAGTTCCAAAACAACATCAAGGGAATGGGTACTATTCACACTTCTTCCTGGTACCTAGGAAGTCAGGCGATCTCAGACCCATTCTTGAGCTGAGCTCCCTGAACCTCTTTTGGAATACAAAAGGTTCATAATGTTGTCTCTTCCCAGTCTACTTCCTCTGTTACAGAAGAGTCATTGGTTCTTCGCTGTGGACATGCAGGATGCCTACCTGCATATCCCAATTTTTCTGCTGCACCACAAATTCCTCCGGTTTTCCTTTCAGGAGAGCATTTTCAGTTCAGAGCTCTTCCCTTTGGCCTTTCATCAGCACCCAGAGTGTTCACAAAGTGTCTTGCAGTGGTGGCAGCCTTTCTGCACAGACAAGGGCTACAAGTATTACCATACCTTGACGATTGGCTGATTTCAGCTCCGTCGAGAGAATACTCTGGCCAACTCTTTGGCCCTTACCCTGGATATTTTTCAGTGGGTGGGCATTACAGTCAACCATGCCAAATCCCACTTTTTCTACCCAACAACTCCAATTTATTGGAGCAGTATTGGGCACAGTCCAAGGCAAGGCCTTCCTGCCACAGGACAAGATGGCAACAGTACAACAACAGGCATGCCTAGTAGTATCACAAATGAGGATACCAGCCAGGCCAATACTTGACTGCTCGGGCTCATGGCTGCAGCCATCCTTCAGTCCCCTTAGTCAGACTACATGAGAGTTTCCCAGTGGACCCTCAGAGTGCAGTGGGATCAGAGATCAGATGATCTAAACCACGAGATCCTGGTTTCAGACCCGATGGCTCAGGACCTCTCATGGTGTCAAAACCTGGGCAGCCTCTCCAAGGGTGTCTCATTCTGCTCAGACATTCCCTCCCAAACCCTGACAATGGATGTCTCAGGCCCGGGATGGGGAGCACACCTGGGAAACCACAGGACACATGGTCCTTGGTCCCATAATGAACTGTCCCTTCATATCAATGTACTCAAGAAGAGGGCAGTGTTGAACACCCTAAAGGCTTTCTAACACCTCATCCAACTGGGTCAACTCATGATTCAGACAGACAACGTGTGTAGTCAGTTACACAAACAAATAGGGTGGAACCCACTCTTATCCCCTCTGTCAGGAAGTGATGAGAGTGTGGTACTGGGCAGCCAACCACAACCTTCATTTGACAGCAGTCCACGTGCCAGACGTTCAAAGCATCCTGGTAGACACACTCAGCCACACACAAGCCAGTGCACACAAGTGGGAGCTCAGACAGTCAGTGGTAGACAACATCTTTGGAAGGTGGGAAGGCCACAGATATACCTGTTTACCTCACCACTCAGTGCAAAACCACCAAACTTCTGCTCGCCGCTTAGGCGTGATGATTTCTGGCGAGATCGCCTCTCTATGCTGGAAGGGAGGTTCATGTATGCCTTCCCTCCACTTCCATTTATTCAGAGAGTACTAATGAAACTCCAGACAGAGGAAGGATGAGTGATTCTCATTGCCCCTTCTGCCCTAGACAAATATGTCTCTCTCTACTGCAACAACTGTCAGTGGAACCTCCATTTCCACTGCCAGTATCTCAAGATCTCAGGAGGCAGTGTGAGTTTCTCTAGAAGAAATTTAAGTCCCAGGGTGGAACAGGGCTCCGTACTGGTGGTTTTAAATGGAGGATCCCCTACAGAGTCTTGCTTCCCACAGGGATGTGGTAGGCAGAAATGGCAGATAAATGGACTTTCAAAGTCGAGTAACTAAGACCCAGATCGTAGTGATGCATAATGTAATCCTAGACCTGTGTGACTGAACAGGAGAAAGGTTCTAGCCCCTTTGAGTCTGCCCATAAGGAAAACCTTTTCCATTTCATGGCATACATGGCTGTAGTAGAAGGCTTTCTGACCTCAACCAGAATTTGTGCTTCCCTCGGGAGACCCGAAAACATGCAGCAGCTATATGTCAGTAGGTGCCATGCATGCAGATGAAAGGACCTGAGACCTGAATGTACCTGGGTCCCCTGTTCCTGTGTTAAGAGAAACTCACACTACCTCCTTTTGAGATGGCAGCTAGTTCTGACATGCACTACCTTTTCTGGAAGGTGCTTTTCCTAGTGACCATCACTTCAGCTCAAAGAATTTCGAGCTTCAGGCCCTAATGTGTAAGATACCTTACTTAATTTTTCACAGAGACCTGGTGGCTCTACAAACCAATCTGAAGTTCTTACCTAAGGCTTGGAACTCAGTCCTATATAGTACCTACTGCAAGAGCCCTCTCAAAGTAAGATAGTACAGTTACGTAAGAATTTACCATAACAGTAGATATTTGAGAGAGGCTCTTGCAGAAGTACTGCTTCTTCCCACCTACCCTGGATTTCTTCTTCTTTTTCTCCTGTAATAGTTTTAGTTCCAGCAGCGACTCCTACTCTCCTGTCACACCTTTCTAGGTCTCTGGTGGGAGAACTGTAGGGCTGGCATAGGGACAGCTCCCTTTATGGTGCCATGCTAACGTCGGTCATGTGACATCGGTGGGAAGGCAGTCCCCTGCCAGACACTGCTAGCTAGAAGTGTGGTCCTAGTGCCTGGTGGCTTACTCCTGTATGTGAGTACCTACTGCAAGAGCCTCTCTTTAAGATCTACTGTTACAGTAAGTTCTTATGTAACTGCACTTTCCATAGTGTAGGGTCCTTCCCTATTCCCTGCTCTCCCACCTGTACTGTCCAAATAGTAGTTCCATAGTGTAGATCCCTCCCATTCCCGATCCCCACCAGAAATGTACAAACCAATTTTCCATAGTGTAGTGGGTCCCTCCTCCCCTCCTGGTCACCAATCTCCATCCCCAAATATACACAACCCCATTCTCTGACAGTCTAGGGTCCCTTCCCCACCACCCACCACATCAAGTGTGACCCACCACCCTGCCCCCATCCCAATCTTTGGTCGGTGATCAGCACAGCCCACCTCTCACCACTGCGGCTGGCTGCTGGCTGAGCCATCTTGGAGTGCGTACTATATATGGTGCGGCTCCTTGACTGGCCTGTGAGCCGTCGCAGTGCTGGTCGGTGACCAGCACAGCCCATGTCTCCCACCATGGCTGGCTGCCGACTGAGCCCTCTTGGAGTGCGTACTGTATACAGTATGCACTCCAAGAGGGCTCAGTCAGTGACCAGCCATGGTGGTAACAGGTGGGCTGTGCTGGTCGCTGACTGAAGATTGGGATGGGGGTGGGTGGTCAAGCATTTGATGGGGTGGGAGGGACCCTAGACTACCAGGGAATGGGGTTGCAGTTATTTGGGGAAAGAGACGCTGACTGGGGAGGGGAGGGACTACTACACTATGGAAAATGAGTAAGTACATTTTGGATGGGAGTTCGGGAATGAGGAGGGACCTTACACTATGGAAATACTGTTTGAACAGTAAGGGGTGGGAGATTGGGGAATGGAGAGGGACCCTACACTATAGAAATACTATGATTAAATGCCGGGAGTGTGAACGTGTTACGATACATTGTTTTGGGAGGAGTCATGATGTGGAGTCACTGCTGTGCACTTTAATAAAAGAAAGCACTTTACATCAGAAAAGAGGTCTCAGAGCATTAATTTTCAACACATTGTCTGTAAAAGGAAGACTACAGTGAGTAGTTGGTGCTGGCAGCATTCTTCAATTAATTTTACCTGTTTACTTAGCCTTGCACAGCAGGCCTAGATGTGGCCATATTTGCTTCTGTTTTATTACTATGGAGATACTGTTTTGGACAGTACGGGTGGGAGATCGGATACGGGAGGGACCACTACACTTTGGAAACTTTTTTATCATAAAGTGTGGCAGTTGGTGGCAGGAAGAGGGGTGGGATACTATGCTATGGAAAGGAGGTTTATTTTATAACAGTGCAGTGATCAGTGGCGAGGGAGGTGGGACACTATGTTATGGAAAAGGGGGTTATTTTTATAACAGTGCAAAAGATCGGTGGCGGGAAGGGATGGGACACTATGCTATGGAAGCAGATTACTGAATATTGGGTGGGAGATAGTGGACCAGGGTGGGACTCTACACTATGGAAATATGTTTTCTTAACATGGGGTCTGCGATCGGGGTTGGGAGGGCACCACTAGTTTTATTTATTTATTTTATTTAGTTTTTATTGACCGGGTAAGTGCACTAAACAAATTCTGCCTATTTTCAGGCATGACCTGGGAAGATACAGATGAATACCAAATGACTTTGAACCAGATTAAGTTGTCGGTGATATTTTAATTAATGGTTTTATGGGGAATGCGGCCGCAGGGCTGGGCTGTGGTGGGGGCTGCACACCACCACTATTGCTTGCAAATGAGCCCATAATGGGCATGCTAATTGCCACTAGCGCCTTGCATGCCCAATGTGCCTTTGCTCTAGCATTCCTTTATGAAAAGGGGCTTAGCTTAGTGGTGCTATTGCTGGCAGCCCTGTCCCCTTGCTTGCTGTGGGGGCAGCACTGCTGATGTTCTCAGTGTTTTCCTGGGTTTGCACTGCCACTGCTCCTGGCTGCAACTATTCACAGTCAGATAGCACAGTGTGCTATTTGATTGTGAATAGCAATTTTAGAGCCCTGAGCAGTAGCAAGGTATGGGCTAAACTTTTGCACTGCACTTTGCCCTTTTTAGGACTCCTGCTTCGGATCCCTTTGATTATTGATTGGGTATTGATTTGGGCACCTAAAATATGGTTCTCCCTCCTCCCTGCAGTCATTTCTTTGAGTTTTAGGTGCCTTGAATGCTGATTGGCTGGCTGTTGGGGCCAAAGTATCATAATATGGCTGCAGAGATAAACATTTCATGCAGTATATACAGGGTCCTTTTTAAAGTCACTGTGCAGCTAAAACATGATGTTTTTACAAATATGTTCTTCACAGTTCTATTGCAGCCACTTTTTATGTCCCTTGGCTGCAGAATAATAAATACAAACATGAGGTCATGTGATGGCAGCCTGAAGAGAAGCAGCACTCACCCACGGCTCCGCTCTCCCGCTGTTAATTTGAGTGTTTTATTTCATACTGAGAGTCGGTTTTGGCTTTTAAGTGGCTTTGGCTGTTCGGTGGCATTGCACGTCTGATCGACTCGGAATTTACTTGGCAGGAATGGAAGTTTTATGAAAAAAGCCCTCCATGGCACTCCCTCCCAACTGACGCCTGAGAAGGATAAGGCCATAAGCGCCCAAAACAGCAAGCTACAGGGTTTCTAAATCCTCTCGCTGGCTATAGCTCTCTCGGAGGAGAGATTTCTCAAAATAATGCAGCCCCTACAGGAAAAATATCTGACATGTCGGATGACCTGCATCAAATTAAACGTCGGTACAATCACTAGCAATACGTGTGGGGACTCTGAGGCCAATATTGCTTCACTGGAGGTAAAACAGGGCAAAATGGAACAGGAGGCCATCAATTGGGCGTGGGATCAAGAAACTCAAGGAAAAACTCGAAGATTTAGAAGGAGAAGCAGAAGGAATAACCTCCTGGTGATTGGAATACCGAGAAGAGGAAGAAATAATCCGATCCTTTTGTACAGAAGTTGTGTGAGAGGATCGCGGGCCATCCCGAATAGTACAACCTATGTTACTGAGCATGCCCATCGAGCTCTCAGTCCTCCTCCGCCTCCTGATGCCCCTCCTTGACCCATCATTTTCAGGTTATTAAACTTCCTAGACAAGCAGTTTATTTTGAGCAAAGTTAAGAACCTGCAGGAAGTTCTCTGGGAGGGCCATAAATTACGCATCACCCAGGATCTCCGCATTCTGTCCAACTGAAGCGGCAGGAATTGCACCTGACAGTGTCCAAGCTGATCTCCATGAGGAAGCCCTTCGCATGAGATACCTACGACACTCCAGGTCAAATCTGGAGAGCAATGGCTCTCATTGAATCCCAGAAACAAGTGATGAAAGTGCTCAAGACCCTGTTCCTGACTTGTTCAAGTGAGGACAGTATTGGGCGAGTTTCCATTTGTGAATGAGTGTCGAGAGCAATACAGAGTTGTTGGCGGGCACTGTATGTTAGCACACTCTTCGGTATGTTTGCCTGATGGTGAAATAGAGAGTCCACCCTGTAAACCTGAGGAAAATCGATCGTTTTTGTTTCATTTGAATGGCATAGCCTTCGCTCTACGAAGTAACACAGTGAACTGAATACTTGAACAGGACACTAGGTGCAGAATGCCGCCTAGCCCTTTCATGACCCGGAGATGGTCCGTTGGCTGTCTACCATGAAATACAGAGTGATGGGACACTGGACTTTGTTTTATGAGATTAAGTTACTAAGACTGTAACACAGGCAATTTGGCTGTATACTGAGGAAATAGATTGTAATATGGGCAGGATGGTCAATGATCTTCATTTATTACTATTGTTTCTCGTAGGGTATGTTTACCTGGTCGATATTTTAGAGGACCAAGCACAGTGTTAATTACGGGGAGGTAATTGTCCTTCACCGTTACATCTTATCTAAGTGGTAGGACTGATATTGTCTGGCTAGCGGTTATGCTAGTCCTCCTACTATTTTCTGATACTTGATGATCGAATTTTGATTTTCCTCCACCAGGAAGGGAGTGAATGAACCAAAGGAGTACCTCCGAAACTGGTACAGGTGTATGCACCTGTGAGTGTCATGGAGCTACATGCTCTGTTGGGGACTTTCTTTTCCTTGGTCAGTAATAAGCGGGTGGGAGGCTGGGTGGGGTGTTATGGGGACGCAGACTGCAGCAACATCGCGTACTAGAAGTGGTATTGGTGCAGTTGTTTAGAACTGGGGTATAGAATAGTGGAGGAAGTAGAGTTAGCTATATTTAGTATTCGTTCGTGTTTATGGTTTTTTGGGAGGGATTAATAGGTGTCTGGCGGGGTTTATTAAGGATGGGAGGAAGGTGGGGCCAAGTGTTTTCATCCTACTATATCAAAAACAACAGGGTAATGTCACAATCAAAATATTACTATGAGTGGCCCATATAAGTTTATAAACTGGAATATAAAAGGCCCAAGATCACTGTAAAAAGAACATTATTCTTGACACTTGCAATGTTTGAACACGGATTCCTTTCCTTCAGGAAACGCATCTCCGTGGGAGGATATTGTTTTATTCTGCAGAGCGTGGTGGTCAAGTCTATGGGGCAGGTAAATCCACTAATAGGGAAGAGTGGTCATCCTAATAAATAAAAGATTCCCTTCACCCTTGAAAAAGAACTTTGGGATCCGACGGTCGATATGTTATAGTGCATGGTTTGTTGGAGTCACACCAGGAGTGCCTATAGGCAAACGTTGATTCCCCATTTTTTCACACATTTGATGAAGTTGCTTGTTTCCAACCCCACTAAACTCACCATTTGGGGGATTGGAATACTACCTCTTACTCACATATCGATAGGTCCGACTCCCAGAGAAGGATTTTCCCCCACAGAGGGCTTTACATGAGCTCACATGAAGGGAGCGGATCTCATCGACGTTTGGCGTGTCTTGCACGGAGGAACGTCAATACACTTTTTCTCCCACCACACAAAACATTTTCAAGAATCGACGTCCTCCTTATGAGTTCTTTTGCCCTTCCAGGTGTCATTAATGCCGATATACACGCCAGGGTCATTTCCAATCATTCACGGTCTCCTTCTTTTCCTAGTGGAACCTGGAGTTAAGAGGATACCTCTGGCAGTTCAATACCCAGTTACTGCAGAAACCCAGTTCCTGCAGCATATAAGAGATTTTATCACTGACTTCATAAGGATCAATAGGGAGTCAGTTAACAGGGTCGAGGTAGTTTGGCGGTTCTAAAATGTTCCTGAGGGGGAGAGTATCCGGATGGCCCCCAACAAACTCCAGGCAATTTAAGTCACACATGAACTCTTTACTCTCTCAATTCGTCAATTGGAAACTACAATCTCTGGCTATCACCTGATGAGGACTGGGTCAAGCTACATGGCCTGCAAGCCCAATATTTCATTCTCATTTCCCAGAAAACTGAGCTTTCATTGAAACGTACAAAGTTTCTCTACTCAGAATCGGGAAAGAGCTAGTAAATTACTGGCCATGAGGCTCATGCAAGAGGATGCATCTCAGTTTATCCTGGGTATCAAACCGATAAAGATACACCAGTTGTCACTGACCCCGTGCGATAGCAGGGTGTTAAAGCATTACTACCAGAGTTTATACACCAGGATCTGGTTAATCGCCCTTCTATGGCAGATATCACAAAAAACTCAGTTTAATTGATTTACCTAGGTTATCACCCATTCACACTTCTTCCTTAGTGGGCCCCATCAAGGATGAAGAAGTGGTGAGGCCATTGAGCTCCTTCCAACGGATAAATCCCCAGGACCAGATGGACTCTTAATGGTCTCTACAAGGCCTGTATATCAGAGATAGCCCACTGTTGACAGAGGTGCATAATTTCTGGTTCAATAAGGGGTTATCTGACCCACTTTGAGGCAATAATCATGCTTATTCCTAAAAGGGCAAAGACCATAATACCGAGAGTTATCGGCCTATTTCATTGATTAACACCGATATGAAACTCCTAGCCAAGATTTTGGCCAATAGGTTAGGACCTCTCATGCCCCTCATAATAAGTAAAGAGCAAATTGGATTCATGACAGGAAGGTCCTCGGGAGATCATATGTGGAAGTTGTTTCATCTCCTCTCAGTGGCTGGTGGCTCAGAGCTCCCTATGGTTCTGGTGTCACTGGACGCCGAGAAGGCTTTGATTGGGTGTCCTGGGACTTCCTTTTACTACCATGTTGTGGTTTGGTCTTCCGAGGGCTTTCTTAAGTGGATTAGGTTGTTATATTCTTCTCCTTGCCCAAATTGATGCAATGGGGTTCACTCTGAGGCCTCTTAGCTTCACAGAGGTACTAGACAGGGTGTCCCCTCTCCCTCTTTTATTTAATATATATTTAGAACCCTCATTCGGAATCAGGTAGCTACTCCAATCATTCGGGGAATCCAGGTGGGGACCAAGATACACTCTCTCAGCTTACGGACGACTTGCTGTTGCACTTAGAAGACCCACAAGAAAGTCTGCCAGCCCTTTGGAGCAGGTCGGGGCCTTTTCCTAGGTTTCCCATTACAAGCTTAACCTTGCCAAAACCAAGGTGTTCCCCTGAATAATAGGGTTTCCTGAGGAGAGGTGACTGATTTTGCTCTTTCAAGGAGTCGAAATTCCTCTTATATTGGGAATTCAAGGATAAGAGATATACATCTATGGTGAAAGCCAATCTCTCAGATTTACTGACTAAAATTAAAGCGGATCTTGATAGATGGGGTGCTCATCCCCTGTCGCTTTGGGGCAGGATCACCATGGTGAAGATGGATGTTACCCGTATCTTATACCCAATTGGCATTCTGGGCTGCTTGCTCCTTAAAAATGGTTCACTAAGCTGCAATCAATACTGAGCACCTTCATTTGGCAGGTAAGCGAGTTAGAAGGTCCTATCTAAATTAACTGCTCCAAAAGAGCAGGGCGGTCTTCTGCTCCCTCCTTGTTTTTGTTTGCTTGCACGCATGTGCAAGAAACATAGTGCCATCATCGAGATTTCGGAGGTGTGTCACCTCCTCCTCCCATTCAGGCACTGTGCTGGCAGGCGCGGCCCTGTAAGCCAATGCATTTTGGAGCTGTCTATGACAGCTCCAAAATGCAGTAACCTCTGATTGAAGGAGCTAAGCTTAGAGTGAGCAGCGATAAGCTGCTCACGCCAGCTCCCCCTCCAGCCGCAGCAGGCGCATGCCGCCCCGCGACGCAGGCGACAGCCGACCGGGTGCCCAATCTCCGCCGGCTGAGCTGCATCTCCCCCTCCCAGTAGTTGATGCCACGCTGGGGCCCACCTAGCGTGGCAATCAGTCATTTGCCGACGGGGTGCTCAATCCCCGTCGGCTAAATGCCCCCAAAGTCCTTTTGCCACGCTGGGAGCCCACCCCAGCGTGGCAAACATCCCACAGTTTTTTTATATATTTTTGCCCTGTGGGGTGCCCAATCCCCATCGGCTGAACATCCCAAAAGTCCTTGTGCCACCGCTGAGGCCCACCCCAGCGTGGCAAGCCCGATCTCGAAGTCTTTTTTTTTTACCCTGTAAACAAAAGCGGTCCTTACCGCGTCTCGAACCCCTCCCACAACCCGCACCCACCCACTGCACACCCAGCCTCCCCACACCCCTCACCCCCATACTTACCTACGGACTGTGGCGCGACGATCTTCGTGGACCGGGAACACGTCTGCACTCTTCAAAGCCGACCAAACTGAGGAAATGCCGGTAAGCTGTATAATGGGCTAGATAGGAGGGTTCAACTTTATTGCATATCTCAGGCATTTTTGGGAATTTTGCACCAAATTTTCAACATGGGGTTTTGGGACCCTTCTCATGAATGATATAACTGTCATAGCGTTATTCGGGCTAGAAGGGTGATTTGGCACAATGACTGCGCAGTGACTGCGAAGTCACCTTTCGGGACTGAATACCACCATGACAGTGACATCTTTCATGAGAAGGGGGCCCAAAAACCCCATGTTGAAAAATTTGGTGCCAAAATTCAAAATGACTGTTTAACGAGCGTGGTGTTGGCGCAGTTCCTATGCAGGCTCGTAAGTTATGTAAATTTCAATATTTTCACCCAGATTTTCAACATTGCCATTTCACCACACTGTCTTATGACTAGTATAGCTGTCATTTTCACATCTCACCAAAATGTACGCCTTGTAGCGCAGAATGGCGCAGTTAGTGTCTGAAATCAATGTACAAGACAAATTAAGAAAATCACAGTGACACCGTTCATGAGCAGAGGTCTTGAAATGGCTATGTTGAAAATTTAGTGAAAAAATTCCTAAAATGACTGTTTTACGAGTATGCGTTCGCAGTTTCTCATGCGCTCATAGGTTGCGAATTTTCAATATTTCCAATCCAGATTTTCAATATTGCCATTTTTCCACACCTTCTTATGAGTAGTACAGCTGTCATTTTTCACATCTCAACCAAAACGCAGCCTTCATGTAGCGCATAAATGGCGCAGTCAGCAGCTAACTCCAGTGTATGGGACACATTAAGAAAATCACAGTGTCACTGTTCATGAGCAGAGATCTTAAAATGGCAATGTCAAAATTTGGTGACAGAATTCCTAAAATGACTGTTTTATGAGTGTCGTTGCACAGTTCCACCTTACTCGTAGGTTTGCGAATTTTCAATATTTCACTCCAGATTTCCAACATTGCCATTTTTCCACACCTCCTTATGAGCAGTACAGCTGTCATTTTCACATCCTGCCCAAAACGAGCTCGCTTCATGTAGCGAATAATACGCAGTCGGTGTGCAAACTCAATGTATGGGACACATTAACAAAACCACAGTGACACTGTTCATGATCAGAGGTCTTACAATGGCTATGTTGAAAATTTGGTGAAAAATGCCTGAAAATGACTTTTACGAGTGTGCATTGCACAGTTCCTATGCATGCTCGTAAGTTTGCAAATTTAATATTTTCACTCTAGATTTTCAACATGTCCATTTTATTAAACTTCCTTATGAACAGTACAGCTGCAATTTTTCATATGTCACCCAAAATGTGTTATCGCACATGTAACGAACAATGGTGCTGTTGGTGTGCAAAAGCAATGTTTAGGACACATTAAGAAAATCACAGGTACACTGTTCATGAGCAGAAGTCTTAAAATGGCTATGTTGAAAATTTGGTGACAAAAGTCCATAAAATGACTGTGTTACAGTGAGCATTGTGCAGTTTCAACGCATCCTCGTTAGTTCATGACTTTGTAATATTTTCAGTCCAGATTTTCACTAGTGGCATTTTCAACACTTCCTTATGAACAGTACAGCTGCCATTTTTCACAACATGGCCAAGTGTGTTTTCACACTTTCAGTGCAGAGATGCGTGGTCGCTGTGGAAAATCATTGTTCGGCACAGATAAAGAAAATCACAGTGACACTGTTCATGATCAGAGGCACCAAAATGCCTGAGTTGACAATCTGCTATAAAATATCCCCAACCTACTTATATAACGGTGTGCTTTGCACAGTTTCTATGTACGCCGTGACTTCTCCATTTTTAAATATTTTTACTACATCTTTGCAGCATAGCCATTTTACACCTCCCCATGAAAGAGTACAGCTGTCATTTTTAACATCCTGTTCGAATATTGTTGCACCTGTGGCGCTGCATCCCGTAGTCACTGTGCATAAGCAGCTGCTACCAAACTGATATTCCCCTGTTCATGAGGTGGGGTCACAAAACAAGCATGTTGAAAATTTGGCGTTAAAATACCAACGAATGCCTGAGGTATTAGGCTTTTCAACTAAATCGCCCAACCCTATAGAGAATGACAGGAATCAGGGGTGTGACTTGGGATTCTTGCCTGTGATGCTCATACCATTCCACACCCTGCAGTCACTGAGAGGCATCGAGGTATGCCTTGGACTCTTGGCCCCAAACTTCACCCATTCTCCTATATCGCACCCATCTCACCGTATTTCCTAATGAAATGGGTGCATAAGGCCAAAGACCCCAAGGAACACGTGACATTTGTCAGTCTCTGCAGAGTGGGGTGTGGTGAAATGGCGTGGCCGTTATGCCTGACGGCACCCAAATGCACACCCCAATGCCTGTCACTCTCTGCAGGTGGTGGTGGGGTTGGCTTCAGTTCAATACTTCACTGCCATTCCTGTTACGCAGCTCTGTAACTTCTACACTACCTGCCAATGCCAGTAAGCAAACATTCGGCATTGACAAATGCTTGTTTTTGTATTACTGTGCCCACCATCTTAGTAAGCTAGCCCATTAGGCGCGAGAAAGCACATGTTGTAAATCCATAAGATTACTCACCAGAGTGGCTGGGAATAGAGGTACCTTGCAGCCAAGTATAAGTGTACCCTTCCGGCTTTACTATATATCACCCCCGGCAATTCCTTAGACTCTTAAGGCCCACCCTGTTAGGATGGTCTATCAAAGCATTACATCAATTGCAAGTGAATATGTCCACCAACTGGCATACCTCTCTAGAACAGCCCATACTGGGCAACCCTCACTTTAGAATTGGGCATCTGCCTATCCCAGTGTCTTACCAGCCTAGTTTGATAGGGAAGAAAGTTGCAGATATGTATGCTGATGGAGAAATAATCTCCTTACCCACTTTCGAAACAGATTCAATACACATGTTAGTAGCATCTTCCAATATAGACAGCTCAAGGAGGCTATAGTCTCCAACATAGGTAAATACGGGGCCCGAGTTGGACAAAGTGGATCTATCCTCTATTTTGATATTGGCCAGGCAATCCCATGCAATTTCTTAGTTTATAAAAAGTTACAAGTATTACAGAGTAACCTGCCTCAGGGCATTTGCTACTATTGATTCAGGAGCTGCCCTGGGTACAGATGCAGATTTCTGGAAGAAACTATGTGTAATTCCTATAATTTTATTAAACAGGATAGATTGCATCTTATCTAATTTAATATCATGCACAATTTATATTTTACTCCTTTTAAACTTCATAAATTGGGGTGACTCTCTTCCCGACCTGTACTAGATGTGGAGGTGAGCTGGGTACTCTGTTCCATATGTTGTGGACATGCCCGAAGTGCAAATCTTCTGGCAGGCAATTAGGCATTCTTTGGTTTCACTCTTGGGTTTGGACCCTTTATTTATCACAGAAGCTTGTCTATTGAATTTTTTTCCTCAGGGTACACCCAAGGTCAGAAAAGGACAATGGCCCTGGTTGCTATAAGAGCAAAGTTGGTTATAATGCGGCACTGGAAGGACAATGTATCCCCACCTGTCCTGGAATGGCACAAAGAGATGTTGCTGGCTTTGCAATTGGAGAAGCACATTTGTCTAATGCGTAATAGGTACGTAACATTCCAGAGCAAACGGGAGCATTAGAGGCCTTGCTTGCCATTTGGAAGCCCTAACCAGGTTAGACTATAGACCATTGTTGTGATTATTTACCTGAGTGGCACACTAGTAACACTTGGCTCTGGGGGAGGGTTAAGGAGGATTTGAAGTAAGGGAGGGAGAGGGAGGGGAGGCTTATGGGAGGTGGGGGGATGATGGATTTCTTTGAAGTGTCTGTTGTATTCTATTTGCTGTCTTAATGCCATCTCCCTTAGGGGACTGTGTTTTGTGTGTTCTATTTGAAATCAATAAAGCTTATTGAATTAAAAAAATACAAACACTTTTTCCCACCTGTTGCTGCCATTGTAATGCATTGCCCTCGCCCCCGGACAGCTTAACAGGCTAATTAATATTAATGTAGGACTCATTGATATTTCTAACAATGCTCCTTTAGCTGTTATTACGCCCTTAAATAAAACATTTTTGGCTTCTAATGTTCCTCCTCCATGTCAGCGACCCCTGACTAACTTACTCTGGGGGTCGGAGCACTGGAAAGCTTCAGTTTTTGACAGGAGTGGCCTGAAAACAGAAATGCACTACAGCACGTATGCAGACCGCTGCTCATACATCCAAGGTGCGAACCAGTGCGGCAGTCCTGTGACTTAACTCCTGTGGCCCCTCTTTCAAAAGGAACCAGGTTGTGGGGCCAGAGACTCAGGAGACATCCAGGATCCGGGACTGAGACTGTGAAGCAGTGGGGAAACAGGAGGAAAAGGCAATGCCTGAGGGGCAAAAGGTAAGCCCCACCCATGGGGTTGCAGAAGCCACCTCTATCCACTGTGCTGACCACCTCTTAGCCCACCTACACCTTCTCTGTCACTTATTGCAGCCTTCTCTAACCCTGACTGCCCCTTTGGAGTGGGAAATGCGGGAAGCGCTTGGGGTAGTCTGGGAGTCCTGCTTGAGGGTGAACCTATGGTGTATTTGCACATTTGTGAATAAAGGATTACTTGCAGCCAACAATTACCGAGTGTGACTAATTCTTGGATCTGGGCAGTGGGGAGTTAGCCATACTTCCCTCCCCCACACACACAACTCAGTTCTGGGAAGCAGTGGGCTGCCAGTGTCCCAGTGCTCCAGAGTGCTCTCAGCTTCATCTAGCTTGCCTGTAGGTTGTTTCTTTTGTTTTCGCTTGTTCTCCTAGGATGCCAAGGGTGGGGTTCAAGTATGGATTTGGATACAATGTGTGACAGAGCTCTGTTGGAGCCAATTGGTGTCCCCCTTCCTGTGCACAGCTCTGTCCTGCATTGTTACCCAGGGTCACTCAAGTGGCAGTGTTGCAGTGGAGTCTGGGACCCACCTACCCCAAGGAGGAGACCAACCTCTGGGATGCTCGATGCTCCTTGCCTGGCCAACCTTCTGATGACTTGGGCTCATTCCTGAACTTGGGTCACCAGCATAGTGAGTGGTAGTGATGTTGCTGCACTGAAGGGTCGGCCCTCAGGTAAGTTACTTTAATTTGAGGGGCTTCTGACTTCCCAGCTGTAAACTTTGTTAGATCTAGCACCCCACAGATCCTGGAATCTTACATCTCAGCCAGGCTATCCTGCATAAAAGCACCATAAAAGAAATGAAATGGATTCACTGCTTTTGTGACTTCACAGAAATGAAGAACTCTGAGTCAATTTTACTGCAAGAGCTGACAAGCTCACAAGATCAAAATGTGTGATATGAATTTTTTGCCACACAAAAATGTCATGTCCTACATTCAGAACCTCTTTGCACCTTATTCCCCAGCTTGTCACCTCTGTCAAACTGAGACCGATCATGTCTTAGTGCCTAGGTCTTATCTGAAATTTGCTGAGGATCTGGTTTTGTAGTAGCATCTCTTGTGGCAAGTCTGCTTGGCAGAGACAAAAGTGAGTACAGCAATTGAAGCAGGAGACTTTTTAGAACAAAGTAAATGCAAACCCCAAGGTGGACTGTACGTATACCTTCTCTGTTCTGCTGCCCTTAAATGTGGGTGGGCATGGCTCAGGAATCCCTTATGTCTAGGGTGTATTTGATCTAACTCTCTTGACAGCAGCACGTAATGCTTATCGCGTGCTTCATGCCCTTGTCCCTTCTCCACTGCAACTGAGGGAGCCCCAAACAGTGTGTGCTGTAGGAGGTATTATCTAGGTTTTTCCCAGTGTAACACCTTACATTCATGTCTACTGAATGTAAGATTCTTGGAGCCAGACATTAAATTATGAGCAAAAGTGGACTGCAAAGGTTTGCATTGTACTTGCCCTTGCACCAACCCAGAGGTTAGTACATTCAGTTGGATAGTGCACTGGCATGATCCAACTGATAATAAAGCCATGACAGCACAGCACTAAGGCAAGTAGTGCTGCCAGACATGGATCTGGGCTGTATACAGCCCATGGGGAACTACACCATCCGACCTGATAGTACCAGAAACCACAGTGCAATATCCAGTGGGAAAATGCAAATGAGCACATTAGGTATGCAAAGCACTAAGGGGCCATATGCATGCTCATTATAGGCTCAGGGAAGAGACGTCAAGTTTGCTTCCTCCTGTGGCCACCTGCCATGTCAGGTATCGTGAGCAGCAGTCCACACACACCCTGAATGCCCATCTCCTTAGTTAAATGTACTCCCGGTGTCTAGTGGCACCCACCACCTCCAATCAGCTGCCGCTGTATTAGTACAGATGTCTCTGGTGTCTGGTGGCACCCCACCCTCTGATCACCCTTGCCATTATGGTAGTGAGTTTCCTGGTGCCCAGGGCACCCCACACCCACTGATCATCCAGCCCTTTATGATAAGTGTTATCCCAGGTGTCTAGTGGCACCCCGCCCTCTGATCACCCAGCCAGCCCCATATGATAAATGTTATCCTGGTGTCTATTGGCACCCTGCACCTGCCTAGCACCCACCCCTGAAGCTGCATGGATGTCCCTGGTGCCTAGTGGTACACACTTCCCACTGCACACCCATCCCTGTCATTGCAGAGGAAAGGAGGAAGGCTGTACTGGTCATCATATCTGGATCACCACACAGCCCCTTCTTCAGAGCTATGGGGGTTAGCTGGGTGGTGTGCTCTGTGCCAGCAGTGTGGGGAGGGGGTTCCACTAGCCATGAGGGCCTCATAGGGGCACCACAAGGATAGCTCAGCAGGCAAGAGGGTACCACTACAGTCCTAAAGTCTAAATCAACTAACATGATTGTAATATGGCTGGAATCTTGTACATAGGTAGACATTTTCAGTACTTCAGGTTGTAGGAATAAAACATGAGGAGCATTAAATTGGTTACCTCAGATGTGAGGGACCTCTACACAGGCATCCTCAGGAGGAAGGACTGGCAACCTCTTTAGAAGCTTTGAAGACTAGGGAAAAATAATTTCCCCTCGTGAATTATTAACTCAGTTAGGTGAATTGGTCCTTAATGAAATTATTTTACATTTGAAGGTCAATTCTACATGCAGATCATGGGGACATTAACAGCTATGGGCGGCACAATGGTGCCTGCATTTGCCAAACTATTTATGTATCATTTGAGAAAGTGCATGTTTTGGATAATAACATTAACCCTTTCCATCAGAATATCATTTATTACAAGCACTTTATTGATAATATATTTATTTTATGGGAAGGTGAACTAGAATCAGTAGAGAAATGTATGGATTATTTGAACAGCAGAACAGTCTACCTTAAATTTAACATGTACGTTAGTGAGAAGGAAATTCCTGTTTTGGGGTTATTAATTTTAAAGGAAAGGATAAATTAGAGATGACATTGTACAGGAAGGAATCAGATAGAGATGCCACCCTACACCAAAACAGTTTTCATGAGCCTAAATTAAAAGTCAGTATTTTGAAAGCACAATATATGAGAGCTAAATGTAACTGCAGTGGAACCCACAAATCTGAACACGTGAGGGAGGATATGGGCAACAGATTTAGACAAGAGGAAATAGGGAACCTGATTCAAAAGGCTACAGAAGTCAATATGATGAACAGGAGGATTTATTAAATGGTCAATCTATGGACAATGTAGGAGACAGAATAATTTTTTCAACGGCATATAACTAATTTAGTGGGAAGATCAAACATATTCTGAATAAAAATTAGCATGTTTTGCAGTTGGGAGCAACAGTAATAAAAGATTTAAAAATATCCCCTTATTCACTTCCAGAAAACCCCAACAACCAGGGATGGATTGCTTCATACAGAGCATGATATTCCAGGGACTAGACCAACAGGCAAGGGTCAGCTATTATTGAGCCCTTGGCAGCAAAACATTTTCTGCATGGTACATGTTATCTATGTTGCAATACTTCTAGAAAGACCAGTTATGAGTATCCATACACAAATGTGAAGTATGCCACTGAATAACGCATCATATCCCATCAAGTTGCTGAGTTCATTTGTCTCGCCGAATTAGAGCTAACCGAAACAAGCGACAGTGAATGGGTGCTCTTGATTTTAGATCACCCTCACTCCTGTTGCCCTTTGTGCCCACACAGTTTTGCCCCCTGGGGCATGCCCACCCTGGAGGAGGTTATGTTTAGTTTTATAGAGATGGGGATTGAAGCCTCCCCATTGGGTGCTGTGAGGTAGAAGCCCCTCATAAAAGATGACTGTTTCCTGGGTGGCGCTTTGGTGCTGTAACTTCCAGGAGACATAATTCCTAGTGCTGTAATGCCAGGTGGCATGTTGCTCATGCTATAATCGGTGTCAGCAACATGTTTGTTGTGCAGCATAATAACCTATAACACGTTACATGCAAGACAGACCAATTAATTTATCTGCTCCAGTGTCCACGTAACAAACTTTATATTGGAAAAACAAAAGAGAACTATGTGTGAGAACTGGTGAATGTAAAAGTGACATTAGAAGGAATGACAACAAAATTCTGTGGTGGCAATACATTTTAATTTGGCTGGACACTCAGTTACTTCACTCAGGTTTTGGGACTGGAAAAGTATATCAGCCTAAAAGGAATATTGACTGGGGCTTAATTCTGTTAACAAGCATTTGTCAATGCCGAATGTTTGCTTGCTGGCATTAGCATTGGTAGTGTAGAAGTTACAGAGCTGCATAATTGGAATGGTAGTGAAGTATTGAACTGAAGCCACCCCACCACCACCCTGCAGAGACTGACAGGCATTGGAGTGTGCCTTTGGGTCATCAGGCATACTGCCATGCCATTTCACCACACCCTACCCTGCAGACACCGACAAGTGTCACGGTGAGCCTTGGGGTCTTTGGCCCTTATACGCACCCCATTCCATCAGGAAATACAGTGAGATGGGTGCAGTATAGGAGATTAGGTGAACTTTGGGGCTGAAGAGTCCAAGGCACACCTCAATGCCTCTCACTGGCTGCAGGGTGTGGAATGGTATGCATTACAGGCGAGAATCCCAAGTCACACCCTTGGTGCCTGTCATTCTCTACAGGGTGGGCGTTATGGTCGGAAACCCTAACACCTCAGGCATTCATTGGTACTTTCACTCCAAATTTTCAACATGGTTTATTTGCGCCCCACCTCATGAACAACAACAATATCAGTTTGTTGGCGAAAGCTGCTTTACACATGCGACTCGGCATTTAACTTTCACAGGTGCAAAACACATTCAAAACAAGATGTGAAAAATGACAGCTGTACTGTTCATGGGAGGTGTAAAAATGGCAATGTTGGAAATCTGCAGTGAAAATATTAAAAAACTGGTGAAGTCACGAATGTGCATAGAAACTGTGCAATGCACACCTGTAATGTAATTCATTTGGGATTTTTACAGCAGATAGTCAACACAGGCATTTTGGGAACTCCGATCACGAACAGTGTCAATGTGATTTTCTTTATCTGTCCCGAACAATGATTTCCCACAGCGACCACGTGTTTCTGCGCTGAAAGTGTGAAAATACATTTCAGCCATGTTGTGAAAAATGACAGCTGTACTGTTCATAAGGAAGTGTGGAAAATGCCACTGGTGAAAATCTGGCCTGAAAATATTACAAATTCATGAACTTACTAGGGTGCGTGGAAACTGCGCAATGCTCACTCGTAACACAGTCATTTATGGACTTTTGTCACCATATTTTCAACATAGCCATTTTAAGACCTCTACTCATGAACAGTGTCACTGTGATTTTCTTAATCTGTCCCAAACATTGATTAGCACACCCGACTGCGCCATTGTCGCTATGCAGGGAAACACATTTTGGGCAACATGTGAAAAATGATAGCTGTACTGCTCATAAGGAGGTATGGAAAATGGCAATGTTGAAAATCTGAGGCAAATATTAAAATTCATGAACTTGCGAGCATGCGTAGGAACTGCGCAATGCACACTCGTAAAACAGTCATTTTTGGGAATTTTTCACCAAATTTTCAACATAGCTATTTTAAGACCTCTGCCTATGAACAGTGTCACTGTGATTTTCCTAATGTGTCCCATACATTGATTTTGCACACCAACTGTGCCATTATAGCTGCATCTTGGCGGAAACACATTTTAGGCGAGATGTGAAAAATGACAGCAGTACTGCTCATAAGGAGGGTGGTAAAATGGAAATGTTGAAAATCCAGAGTGCAAATATTAAAAATTATGAACTTACAGTCTGCGCATGAGGAACTGCGAAACACACGCCGTGAAACAGTCATTTTAGGAATGTTTCACCAAATTTGCAACATAGGCTTTTGAGAGCCCAGCTTATGAACACAGGCACTGTCATTTTGTTAATTGGTCCCAAAAGGTGATTTTTGCGCAGTGACTGCAAAATCACCCTTGGGGCCTGATTAACGCAGTGACAGTTCAAGAATTCATGAGGAGGGGTCCCAAAACCCCATGTTGAAACTGTGATGCCAAAATTCCAAAAATGCCTGAGATATGCATTAAAGTTGAAAAATCCTATTTATTGCATTATACAGCTTACCGGCATTTCCTCAGTTCGGGTTGGCTTTGAAGAGTGCAGAAGTGTTCTCGGTCCAATAAGAATGTCATGCCGAGCTCGGAGGTAAGTATGGGGTGAGAGAGGGGTGTGAGGAGGCAGGGTTCACAGTGGGTGGCATGGAGACCACCGAGGGAACTTTCGCTCAGTTTTTTTTTTTTTTTTTTACCAAGACGACGAGGACATGTGCCATGCTGGAGGGCTCCCAGTGTGGCAGCTGGAAGGCTATTTGGGGAAGGAAATGGAACTGACAGGGATTGGGCATCCCTGTCGGCCATACGAACATGTGCCACCCTGGGGTGGGCTCCCAGCATGGCAGCTAGAAGGCTATTTGGGGGCTAGAGCCAAAGGGGTATTGGGCACCCCGTCGCATAATAATTTTTGCCACGCTGGGGTGGGCTCCCAGCTGGCACCTGGAAACTTTCTGGGGGCATGGAGCTGAAGGGGATTGGACACCCGTCCGGCCATACAGTGTGTGCGTGGGGGAGCGATGAGCACGCAATATGCATGCATGCTGGAGGGGGGCGCTGCTCACTGAAGTGTAGCTCTCCTTTCAACTGTACGGCATTGCATTTTCAACTGCTGTCATAGACAGCTGCAATGTTCATTGAGATCTGCGCCGCGTGCCTGCATACACACTGACTGAATTGGAAGACGGGTGACACACATCCGAAAAACTTGATGATGGCATTATGTTTCTTGCACATGCGCAAGCAAACATAAAAATGAAAGTCTTAGTGAATCTATACTATGAATATCTTGAATCATGAAATAGGACTTAATGAAGAATGTGACTGGTCCTTATTTTGTAATATAGACTGTGTTTTTCCAATTGGCTTTTAGACCTTATGGACCCTCTCAGAGAATCTTCTCCTAAAGGTTGTATATGAGAATTGGATGTTATTTTAAGGTAGACTCTATGCATCCAAAATGTATACATGTTCTGTTGTGTATGTGGGTGGGGTGGTAAGTCACAACTTTAAATGTCCAGTTTGTAAATAAATAAGGTATATGTTCCAGTGACCCTAGTACTGGACTACGGTGGGGTTTTTCTAGAGTAACACTGCAGTATTTATATTAAGTTGTCTAGTATGTGAGTGGACACTTTATAGCAATGTAGATCTAAAAACATGCAGAAAGGGTAAGATCTCAAAGTAGACTATATGTGGAGTCATCTCTTTGTTTTATGTAGAAATGAATAACTGGTACTGAATTAGTGCAAATAATTAGGACTAAGATAGTGAAGTTTTCAGATATACAGAGGGTTTATGATTCTTATGTGGAACATGCATGATGTTTTTCTATTTTGTTTGGTTAAGGGAGAATCACAATATTACAGATAATACAGGAATGAAACGATTTAGATAATAGCTTTGTAGAAAATACATTTTAGATTCAATATAACAGGGATATTAGTTCTGTCATGGTTAGTCAAGCCATTACTCTTATAAAATGAATTTTAATTTATAACTTCAATAGTAAAATACATTGGTGCCATAAAAAGAGTATTTTTGGTATGAAAATAAGTAGGGACTTGAAGCCCTGGGAGGGGTGAACCACTGCAGTGTGCAGCCAGAGTGACTCAGGGATTACCACCATTTCACATAATCCTGCTGAGCTATCTGGCGTGCGAAGAGCCAAGGTGTATGGCTCTTAAAGCAATAGTGAGGAACGGATCACCGTGGGGCATCATGTGACATCACCCACCCCTCTACATTGCAGTATAAATACTGCGTTTCTTGGCTGCCCTAACCACTCCCTTAGGCTGCGTCAATCGACGGGCTGCAACTTTGTTTTCCCAGCTGAGCACAGTAATTGTTTTTGATAATGTGAGTAAGTCCTACACTGGATCTTTTGAATCTAAACTAAACAGATGCACTGTCTACTTAATTTAACAGAATGGGAGGTTACCAAAGAGACACTGCATGGAACGGTAGTAGCCCAGCCCTAAGAGGAATAAACACAGAGAGGTATGAATCAATAGGCAGCAGGCTCTGATGTGTTTTTTATTCAACAACCATACAGAGATACAGTACATTCATAAAAATTACATATTTAGATGTTATGTAGGCACAGATAAACTAGGAGATTTATGAAGTCCTAGAAAGATATTCATGTGGACTGAAAGTTTACATGAATTCATTGAGCTGAGGAATACAAACTGGTAGCTCTATAATAACAGGTCTACTTTTTACTATGCCATAGTGTTTTCCCCAGATTTGGAAGTCAACGCTTATCAAGCCCATCCATAAATCAGTTTGTAGGAATATTGTTTCAAATTATAGACCAATCTCGTTGTTGGTGCCATTTTCTAAAAATCTGAAAGAATTGTGTTCAATCAGATTCAGGATTTTCTATTAAAATATAATTTACTTACCAATTGTCAGCATGGGTTTTAGGAAAAATCCACACAACACTGAGGCAGCCTTGGTGGGTTCACAAACAGTGTACAGAGTGCCCTGGATTTAGGGCACTCTGTTGCTGCAGTATATGTGGATCTCAACAAGGCCTTGACTTGGTAAATCAATCACAGCTGTTGGAAACCTTGAATTAAGTTTATTTTCCAGAGATGTTATTTGTTGATGGGCGGTTACTTACACAATAGGAGCATAGAACTATCATTGCCCAGACATGCTCTGATTCCCAAGAAAATTTCCTGTGGAGTACCACAGTGCTCAATATTGGGCCCACTTTTGTTTTCCCGTTTTATGAATGCTGCCCCCACCACCTAGGTAGGGTCCAAATGATCTTGTACGCAGATGATGCAGTAATATTTTCAGATGGACCCAATCCAAATTATGCATCAACTAAGGTCCAACAGGACTTTGAAATATTTCAAATGTGGCTGCTTTCACGTAATTTAGTTCTCAATTCTGGGAAGACCAAAGTAATGTTTTTACATGTCCCAGGAAAGTCAGAGATATTAATATGCCTATTATTGATCTGAAAGGGAATACTATTTAATTGGTAAATAGTTTTAACTATTTAGGGGTTACTTTAGACCTCCATTTTCTTTGACCTCAAGTTAGTAAAATAATTAGAAAATACATCATAGGCTAGGAATGCTTTTCAGGATTAAACCATTCCTTATTCTAGAGTCTAATAGGCTCCTGGCTCATAGTTTCCTGCTAAATGCATTTGATATGGTCTGATAATTTATTCAGGAACAAGTGAAAAAATGCTAGAGAAACTTCAAGTCACCTATCATAGTATTTTATGATTTATGACTGGTCTCTGTCTTAGAACCCATCATTGTGTGTTGATAAGGGAAGCCAACTGTCCTTTTTATGACTGTGGGCAGAGCCTACAGAGTATCGCATGTACAAAAGGAGTGATGTCATGTTTTCTGTCTGTGGAACTGACTGAAGGTGTAAATAGTCTCCTCCGCTTTACCCTCCTCCAAGCAATGTTTTCTGCCCTCAAATAAATATGCTTTCATGTTAGTCAATGGTTGCAGGGTACTATTTTCTTTCTTAAATGGGTGGTACAAGAACTGGAATCTGAGTAGTGGGAGGCAACATTAGGTTTTTGGAATAAGAGCCACCTCTGCCTCCACCCCAAACTTTTTCTGATTCATGTGGGAGGTGCATGAGATAGCTCTAGCATGCTGTAACCAGATACACTAGTTTGGGACCTTATCAACCAACAGACATGCCTGTGCAGTGGAGAACAGAACAGAAGTTTTAATGCCTTCAAATTGACTTAAAACTCCTTTGGAACAAATGATTAACAGAGCCACCTGGGGCCTCCAGAGGAGACCTAGACACACATCTAGCTGTGTAAGAAAATTATCTTTTTTTGTGGGGGCTGTGGAATTTCAAACCCAGATCTAACTGCCCAGATCATCAATGCTATAAATGCTGTAATTAACAGACTCTAGCTGTTTTCTTACAGAAAGCTCACTCAGTTAGATTTCAAGTATTTGCTAAATTATAAATGTAGGTATCAGCATTCTGTTAGTAGTTAGAAAATAGGCAAATTCATATCTGTATCCGATTGGCCAAAAGCACTAAGAAGCCAGGCGGTATGAGACAATAGAGACCAGGAAATAACTAGTCCCAGTCTCTGGTGCCTCATTTAGTTTGGATACTCATGGGCCAGTAGAGCGTTGAAAAGGCAACTGCTTGCATGATGCTTGGCTCTGTGACAGATCCCTAAATTGTTAGTCGATCTCCCTTGTCCACCTTGCAAGAGCATCCACACATTCGCTGTTAACAAATATAAAAGCACACACAGTTGCGGCTAAAATAAATTTGGGCTGCAAAATTAGAAGCGTGAATTCAGTCACCGAAGACCGCTTAACTGGCCCAGAGACAGCGCCCACACCACGGTTAACTTTGCTAAAAAATGCACTCTTGGCCTCTCAATTACATAGCACAGAATGACTGTACCATGGGTTAATTGACCCATAATTTCATATATTTAACACCATTAGTAAAAAAAAGCTGTTCAACACATTTAACATTTTAAATAGTGGCATGCAGTGTGTTAACGCTACTGTAACACTGCTCCCCTTAACTGCAGTCCCGCTTGCTGAACAGAAAGCAAAAAATCTTTTTTGTTGAACAGCAAAACTACCTGCTCGTAGTTTGTAGCAAAGGAACCGTGTTCAGACCTCCAACGCCATGCCCAATCCCGATGACAGTGTCAGCTACTATCTAAGGTCCACATGCTGTTTTACTCGATCTCCCCATCCAATAGCTCTACAAATTAAAAAGGCACTCCCTCTCTGACCATCTGCCAAATGATACACCGAAACGTAGCTGAGGTAGCGATCCCCCAATAGGTTTAATTCCATTTACGGCACAGACACGAAGAGAGTACTGTTACCCCAGACAATTTTGCTTTCCACGCAGTGTCACAGCTACCACCAGCAGTCACGCTTGAATTCAGTGCAGAGCATTGAATAGTGATCAAGGGAATGCTTACATCTGTGTGCTTTCTAAACTCTTTTATTGTGTTTTTTCTGTGTAGCTCACACAGAAAATCACCTTCATTTTGTAGCATTTCAGTTCAGGTTTCCAAAGTCAGGAAAGCCAAAGTATGAGATGGAATGTGATAGGGATCGAAGAAAATACGCTCCTGTACACACAGTAGCGCTCTCTCTCTCTCTCTCTCTCTCTCTTTTCTCAAGTCAGTCACGGTTTTGCAGCCCCATAACAAGATCAAACTGAGGAAAACAACAAAAACAAAACTGCAGAAATGTCAAGACATTTTTTTAATAATATTACTACTTAACTACTGTTTCCATCGCACTGCATCTGATACCTTGGCTTTGACCATGGGAACCTGAACTGAAATGCTACAAAATGAAGCTGATTTTCTGAGTGACCCTGCTCTTTCATTTCTTTTACTTTCATTTGCTGCTGTTACTAGTCAGAGGGAGGAAGGAGAACAGTAGTACAGAATCTCCAGTAGGACAGAAATGACCACACTAAAAAAGAAACCACACAAATCTAATGAAGCGGAGGAACTATTTTATCTCCAAACATATTTTATACTAATATAGCACAAACTTTTAAAATTAAACTTAATTTTTTACAATGGCCATTTCTAAGCGCAATAATACCCTCCAGGGTGGGTGGTATTGTGCTATACGCGAGACCTTCCAGGGGCTATAAGGCCCTCCACCTGCGGCGTCGGGCCTCATTACGCCCCTGGCGGTCCGGTATAGCACAATACCGCCCACCCTGTTGGGTATTATTGCTTACTTAGTATTGATTGTGGTCTATGACAAGATCATTTTTTTAACAAATGAAGTGTATGGTAGGAAGCTGAAAACAGACTTTGATGATAAAGTGTGATTTTTCTTTTAAGTTTGAGATGTATTAGAAAACATTGAATGAGAAAACAATTGGTAATTTAAAGGCCATTCTGATCAAAGCTGACATAAAAAATCTTAACTATTTTTTATTTTATCATGGACACTAGAAATAGGATATCAGCATTCACTCCATTAAACCTGTTTTTCAGATTTTTTATAGCATATTGCCAAGGTAATCTTCCCAGAATGCAATCTGTCATGGGGGAGGGTAGAAATTGTTTTAAAGGTGTAGTCCACAGAATGTGCAAAAACATATGTTACATAGAGTGTTTTGATATGTATATTAAATCTAGTGTGTCCTTCCCTCTGTCTGCTGTTTGGAGTTTTCCTAAATTGCCTGCTAGCTGTATGGTAGTTTTCGACCCATAGGGATCTCCATAACAAATAGTTTTAATGGTTTCTTTCTCCTACAATGCCCCCTGTCATATGTGACAGTGATGTAGCCATGCCCTTAGATTTAGCAAGTGTACTGCTTTTAAAATTAGTTTAGCAACAGCAGAGCCTTGTAACTGTTCTTATCCAGGGAGCACAAATGTCAACAGTTAGTTTAGCAGATACCTAAAGTTATCTAACTGGGGTTTCTGTAGAAAACAGATGCTAAATAGCTCTAATTCATTATTTGTGTTTTTGATGTTAAAACACTCCTGCTAGCTAGACCTGATGCACAGAGAAAACAAAAATAGTGAATTAAAGCTATTTAGTGGCTGTTGTCTTACAGAAACCCCAGTTAGCATGCTCTCAGGTATCTGCTAAACTAACTGTTGACATTTGTGCTCCCTGGATAAGAACAATTACAAGGCTCTGCTGTTGCTAAACTAATTTTAAAGCTGTACACATGGTAAATCTAAGGGCATGGCTACATCACTGTCACACAAGACAGGGAGCATCGAGGAGAAAGAAAGCCAATAAAACTATTTGTCATGGAGATCCCCAGGGTCATAAAACTACCATACAGCTAGCAAGCTAATTTTGGAAAAACTCTAATAGCAGACAGAGGAAGGACACACTAAGATTTAACATACATATCAAAACACTCTATATAACATATGTTTTTGCACATTCTGGGTGGACTACTCCTTTAATCATGAAGCATTGGTGTTAGTAATGCATTTAGAAATACAATTTTAATTGTCTTTACAGTTAAACATGTAGTTTCATGTCAGGGCACATTTTTGGGAGGGTTCAAATTATTTTAAATATGGGCACAGTACTTGGTAAATACAGGCTTTGATGATAAAGTGTATTTTTCTTTCAAGTTTGAGAAGTATGTATTATATATAAATGTAACTGTGTTGTAAATGGTTAAGTAGGCAGTGGTTTAAGGCTCTGAGCTACAAACCTGGAGACTTGGTTTGACTCTACAGCCCCCACTTGCATACTATGTGACCCTCAGCAAATCACTTAACTACTTGTGCTCTTAGGTCACACCTGTAAACAAACTTTCAGCTTAGTGTGTCTCTCCTGGTAGAAAAAGTGCCTAGAATTATTTTTTTAACATAGTTGAGCAATATATGTGGTAAGTAGGAAGGGTATGATGTTTTCAATGTGGCAGTAGGATTTAGCATGTGCACTGCTTTAAAATCATTTCACAGTATTTTATACTTTCTTAAAAGATACTCCACATTTGTGTAGGGGCTGTGGGATTCAAACCTCGATCTCCAGATTTGCAGAGAAGAGCCTTAAACCACTGTGCTATACTGCCTCCCTAGTTATGGCAGTCATCTGTTTTACTGAATCCTGGCTGTGACTATAGGTGTTTACAACTGAATGATAATAACCACATTTGCTTCACTTGCAAATAGGTAAGCATTTGTGTCTAATTTCTGTTTGACTTACTGTAGGTTACACATAGAATCTGAAAAATTCATAACATGCTGTATTGTGATTCAATGAACTGATAAATGGGATTTTGGTTTCTTTTACAAATTCATTTCTCCTGACCATGGCTATACTAAAACAAAATTTCTCAACAAAATGTTTTTAAATAAAGAGTTTAACTCACAGTAGCAGAAGAAGCATGTTGGCATTAAATGCTTAGTGGCGTGGATGTAGAGGCACCAGTATTTAAGCATGACTTTGGTAGACGATTAATTGTGACTGAGGAAGGAGGGAGGGAGGGAGGAGTCTTGATATTTGTAGCATAATGGTTTTCTGAAACTTCAACCTTCAATGGGTTAGACTCTGCAGCCATCTGTACAGTATGTCAGTAAGCCATATGCAGTGTGGTATGGGTAAAATCCAGATCACCAGACCAGGACCAGTGCTGTAAAATCTGCACTGGGCACAGCTATGCAAATATTGCTGATCCAGTGGATCAAATAAATAAATACCGGCTTTGCCTCGGCTTCAATCCACCCCAGGAGTGACGTTATTACATGATAACACACACCCTGTCATGCCTTATTGTTTACATATGCCCTTTCTCAATGTACTATACTTTGATTCAGTTAATGTATGCAACAGCCTTCATGTGAACACTCTGGGCTTCTCTCTGACTCCTGATGTCTATTTGCTTTAGCTATTGTATATTGTTTGAACTGCTTTGGTCTTCTTGATGTGTTCTAAACTATGTAATCTGTTTATCTATTGCTACCCATGTATCACCAGTGAATGATTGTTATAATTGTCTGCTCTCCGAGCCATTGCTTTTGGACTTGTTAACTGTGCTGTCTTTGTATTAGTTTCAATGAGGTGCCTTTGTAAATGAATCTCTGACTCAAAGGTTTGTAAATCTGATAAGTTGCATCTTAAAGCTATTGTGGCAAATGCAGTCAGACTAATTACCAGGAATGCTGCAGTAGATTAGGGAGCATTTGCAATTCTAAATCCATACAGTACAATCTGACCCACTTGCTGCCTAAGTAAAATCTGCTGCAAAGCGCGGTTGGTGAAGGTAAATGTAATCGCAGTGCTTAGCTGCTCTCTTGCCTTACCTCCTCATAAACTGCTCCAATTAAATGCTCTGCATACCTCAGCTCCTCCTTCAACTCTGTCTATAAATCCTCTTCTCTCCTCAGCCAGCGACAGCGGAAAAGGGTCGAGAGGGCCCTGGATTGGAGACTAGCCCTCCCCTGCAGCACACGAGGACGGACACCCCCGAACACACAGGTCGCTAAAGATCACCAGCCGGCAGACACCACAGGCACCATTTTTCAAACAGACCAAGCCTGGCTACTAAAGATAGCTCGCTGCTTTCCACTGTCTGCGAGGTTCTGCCGCTGGCCTTAGCGCCGCTCCCACCACCCCACCACCGCCCTTGGTGAGCTCTTCTTTTATAGGCTTTGTCACATGACTCTCCAAAGCCTATCAGCCCACTTCTCCATTTGCAGCTTATCAGCTGCTTCCACCAGAGGGCTCCCAACCAAATTTTTCACCCTCCCAAATATATCTCAGGCTAGGATGCAGCTGAAGCCTACCGTACTCATTTTTCTCCACATGGCAAGCCTATCCTCTCTGCCACCAATCATCTTCTCATGTAACGTACATCCGACATTTATGCACCTTAGCCTAACCACACTGCCTGGCTACACATCCCATGATACCACACCGCCTGCCAGCACAAATGACCATTACAGTCTGATTGGTGCTACTATTCTACCGCCTTCATTTTACATGTGCCACTCTGTTCTACACACATCAATCTGCCATCACCCCAACCTACCTCTACCTATCGAACTGCTATAACTTGCCTTAAACCTCCCTGGGGCAAACTTAAACATCTCATCATCCTTCTTTTACTCATGTCCGGGGACATAGAGGCCAACCAGTCCAAATACCCCAGTTTCAAGTACCCACTCCCTTTCTCTTTCCCCAAAGGCCTCCGTATCCTCCACTTAAACACCTGCAGCCTACTATCTAAATTCTCCCTGCTGCAGCCACTTGCATAACCCTGCACCCTGACATCCTAGTGATCTCTGAAACCTGGCTAAAACCACATCACACTGACATGGAAATATCACTACCAGGGTATGCAATAATCAGGCATGACCGCATAGGTAAAAGGAGAGAGGCGGGGCACGGCTATGTACATCTCAAGCAGTTGCCAATTCACTTTAGTGGATATCCCCTATCCCTGGTAACATAGACTCTTTACTCATCAAAATCTCTCTCCCTAGTTCTGCCCCATCTATGTGGCTGGCTCATACTGCCCCCCTGCACTCCCCGAGGCCATCCTTTCCACTTGGGCAACCTACAGTCGCTAGTGGCTGGGGTGAGCTACACGCCACCGGAGATTTCAATATAAATTGGCTCGGCCCAGACAAAGCCCACCTAAAGACAAAAATTAAGGCCCAGAATCTATCTCAACTCATTACTGATCCCACCAGACTAAACCACAAAACCCAAAACCACTCTTTACTGGACTGGACTCTCACCTCCCACCCCACAGGATTCTAAGCACAGGCCTCCTACCTGATTCCATAAGTGATCATCATATGATTTTTATGGTCAGGAAGGTACACAACCCCCTGCCCCACCCCAAGACAATATACACTAGGTCCTATAACTCCCTCAACCTAGTTTCACTCCTGTCGGACCCTAAGGAGAACAAGCTGGAATTTCATCTCAGAGGCTCCCACTATTGACACCGCCTTGAGGCATTTAAAACAAACTTCTTTAAAATATGGGACAAACATGCACCATTACACATGAAAAGAGTCAGAGGAGCGCATCTCCCCTGGATCTCGGCTGACATAATTAGAAAGTGCCACACCAGAGACCCCACCTGAAAGCCCATAAGAAACTGGGTACACAGGCCTCCCTCACTACATACAGATCCCTTGAAACGTGTACAAACAGCATTCGCCAAGCAAAAAAACCTATTTTCTATCGGCTTTCAGTAAAACTTAAATCACCCAACCGACTTCTGGAAATCTCTCAAACCCTGCTCTTCCCTCACCCAACCTGCACCCCAACACTACTTGTACAGGGTACCCCAATCTCCGACCCAAATTCACGTGGCTGAAGCTTTAATACCCACTTCTCCAGCTGCGTTGACAAGTTCCTCTCATCCCTCCCTCATTCTCACCCCGATCCCTCCCCACCACACAAGTGCCCTCAGTCTACCCCACAACCATTCCATTCTCCTTCCGCCAGTTTCCCAAGCTGATGTCTTTCGCTCCCTTGCACGTTAAATCCAAACAAAGGTAAGTGCTCCTGCACCCCTGGACGCAAAGATGCTTTATCTTTCCACCCCAGCCATAGCCGCCCTCTAGCCGACCTTTCAATCTATCCTTCTCCCAGGCAAGCCCTACAGCCTGGAAGCTGGCCACCATTACCCCTGCCTAAAGAAGGAGATCTCTCCCTCCCCAGGAAACTACTGACCCATTTCCTACTTCCAACCCTGGCCAAATTACAGGAACGTCTGGTCCTGTCTCAACTCACCCATACCTTGGCGCCTCCTCTTTTTCCACCTTACCAATCGGGCTTCCGTAAATCCCATTCAACCATCACCTCTCTGCTTGAGTCACAGATGACATTCTCACGAATATGGACAAAGGACTTATCACCTCTGCCATCTTCATAGACCTAGCAAAGGCCTTTGACACCGTATCTCACCCCTACTCATCTCCAAACTCACCGATGCAGGCCTGTCTACACAGGCCACCAATTGGTTCCATGACTACCTAGTAGGGAGGAAACAAGTAGTCAAAATTGCCTCTCACACCTCCCACCCACTGCCAGTCCCTTCAGGCATCCCCAAGGCTCTGTCCTGGGTCCACTACTGTTCTCCGTCTTTCTAAATGACCTCCCTACAGCATGCTCCGCTCTTCCATTCAGATGTACGCAGATGACACTGTCCTTTACACCTCTGGGCCCACAACACTCAGTGTAGCAACCCTACTCCAGGAAGATTTCAATGACATCAGAACTGGTTCAGATCAAACCAGCTATTTCTTAACCCAAAAAAACAGCATCACTAACTTTTGGCTGCTGCAAAGACTCTCCCGCCAAGCCCCAAGTCCCCCTTCAAAACCTTGGATGGGACTCCCTGGATAACTGCACGAGTTTCATATATCTGGGCGTCTGGCTAGATCAACATCTAGATTTCTCTGCTCACATCACCTCTCTACTGGCGGCTGCTCCCCAAACTTAGCGCACTTCACCGTAACAAAAGCTGCCTCCCACACAGACAAGGAGGGCCATTGTTCAAAAATGATCCTTCCTGTACTTGACTACAGAGATATAGTTTACTCTATCGCCCCAGGTCCTCCCTGGCCAGCCTAGACACCCTGTTCCACTCCTTCTGCCGTTTCATCCTCGACTGCCCCCAATCTACACACCACTGCAACCTCTACAGTTCAGTAACCCTGCAGTCCCTACATGACCGCAGACAAACTAACTGTTCTAGGCTTGCTGCCAAATAATGGTCCCACTCCTTCCCCCTACCTGACCTCTGTCCTCTCCCAACAACTTTCACCTCACGTACTCCCTCAGGAGTATGGACCAAAGACTGTTCCATATCCCGTTCATGCACATCCAAAGGACAGGCCGCTTTTAATTATCAGTATACCCCAGACCTGGAATGCCCTACCTGCCCCCATCAGGCACGCCCAAACCCCTCCTTCAACCAATTACTTAGAGCACATTTCACCTCCAGTTGTTCCTGTTTTAGCTAAGAAAAGTTTTACATATGTCTTGCTCTTATAATTAAATATGTTTTGTACAGTACTAACTGAATGTTTACACTGCATGTAATTTTCTCCTAAAATGTAAAAGTACAAGCCTATGCTCATTTCTGTACTGTCTTTGCTTGTCAAATTGTATGTGGGCCTTGGCCCCCAGGTCACATCTGGAATCGAGCATGTTTGCTCAGTATGTTTTCCTGGTAAAACTCGAAATAAATAAATAAATAAATAAAATAAATAAATGTTTATGTTTAAGCCCATGAAACACCCTTATCTAGTTAATGCATTTTGCAGTCATAGTGGATCTGCCAGATCTTGTTTAGATAGGATTAAAATTAAACTGGGAGTTTTTGTATTTAAGGGAATGCGGGGTTCACTTTCACTAACCATTCAAAATTTTTCCCAATTCACAGTTTTTAGGTACTAAGTCTCAGTCTAGAGGTTTATTCAGGGTCCCTCTATTATAAGAAAACAATCGACAGAGGTCTGTTGTGTGCAGGGCCATTGCCCTTTTTAATAGTATTCCAGCTGTAGTGACTAACTGCAGAACAGTCAGGTCTTTTAAGCATAAGTTTTTCAGTGGCCTAATACCCTTTCAGACTGCAACTGTTTTCATTAAGATATTACTGCTAAATGTATGCTTGTATTACTGTTATTATGTATTGTTATTAATATAGTATGTCCTTTGATTATCTGTCTTAATGTTCCACTAGTCACTTGTGAAAATGGGCGGTTTGCTCATCTTGCTAACAAGTATAAAAAATAGCAACGCACTTCTCAATGCGAATGTTGTCTGGCTGGCACTGGCATTGGTAGTGCAGGAGTTAGAGATGCATAATAGGAATGGCAGTGAAGTGTTGAACTGATGCCAACTTCACCCCACCCTAAAGAGACACATTTTCAACTTAGGCATTTTGGGACCTCCCTCATGAACAGTGGCACTGTGATTTTGTTGATCTGTCCCAAAGTTGATTTCCCATAGTGACCACGACATTCTGTGCCACAGGTGCGAAAACACATTTTGGGCAGGATGTGAAAATGGCAGCTGTACTGTTCATAAGGAGATGTGAAAAATGCCAGTGTTGAAAATCTGGCATGAAAATATTACAAATTTGTGAAGTTACAAGGGTGCTGGAAACTGTGCAACACGTGTGTAACACAGTCATTTTATGGACTTTTGTCACCAAATTTTCAACACTTTCTCAAACTGTCTTGAAAACTGATTTCACACAGCGACCACGCTATTCTGCGCCAGATGTGTGAAAACACATTTTGCCAGGATACGTAAAATGACAGCTGTACTGTTCAAAGAGGTGTGGAAAAATGCCAATTTTGAAAATCTGGAGTGAAAATGACCACAAATTCACAAAATTCTGACGTGCATGGGCTTCTGCGCCAATGCGGCTCATTAAAGCAGCCATTTTCAGATTTTTCACCAAATTTGCAACATAGGCTTTGTAGAACTCACCTCATGAACAGTGGCACTGTCGTTTCATTAATCAGTCCCAAAAGGTGATTCCACACAGTGACGGCGAAATCACCTTTCGGGACCGAATAACACCATGACAGTGACTGAATTCATGAGGAGGGGTTCCAATAACCCCATGTTGAAAATGTGGTGCTAAAATTCCCCAAAATGGTGGAATATGCACCAAAGTTGAAAAAAACCTATTTACAGCCTTTATACAGCTTACGGCATTTCTTCAGTTTGCAGTCGGCTTTGAAGGTGCAGGCGTGTTCCCAAGTCACAAAAGATCGTCGCCAGGCTCGGAAGTAAGTGTGGGTGCGGGGTGTGGGTAGGTAGGGTGCACAGAGGTGTGCGAGGTTGTGGGAGGGCCACCAGAGTTAACAAGGGACTGTTTTCTGCTTTGCAGGTGTAAAACAAACAAACAAAAAAAATCACAGGCTGTTTTTTCTTTTACAAGGGCATTTATTTGGCATGCTGAGGTGGGCTCCCAGTGTGTCACCTGAGTGTTTGTTTTGGGGAGCTTTGTAGCTGATGGGGATTGCGCACCCTGTCAGCACACAACAAATGGGGCATTATGCCAACGGGGTGTGTGGGCTCCCCATCGGCAAATTAAACTAGGAAGGGGTGACATGATGCCAGGGGATTGGGCACCCCTCAGCACACTACAAATGGGAGGGGTTGCATTATGCCGACAGGGGTAGGCTCCCCATCAGCAAATATGAAATGGGTTGGGGCAGTCTGCGGCATGCCGCCATGTTTTGTGCTAAACTGGTCACCAGAAAGGCCACTGCGTGGAGAAGCTTGGCTCTCATTGCAGCGGACTTTTTCTTTGATCTGGTGGCCAGTTTATGTTTTGCTGGTGTCAGCACCTGCAGCTGCCTTATTGGGGAATGAGGGATGCACTCTACCTGTGTGTGCCCTGCATTTCGCCCACAGTGACTGCACCTCCAAATGTACTACTATTGCAATATGTTGGCTGCACAACCGTGAGCCAACACAAAAAATGAAATGAAAATGAAATATACAGTATATTTTCAGAATAATGATTTTTTTAAAACTCATTTTATTTTAGATAAATACCATACACATCACAGAGGTAAGCAAGAAGGGTATACAAAGGTCAAGTTACAGGTTCATACATTCTGAAATTCTTACAGAACATGAATACTTTTTCTAGTTACACATTTTGTTCTAACCCATTACCCTCAGTGTGTGTCAAACAACTCCGCCTGCTGGTGGTGAATACTCTGTCTCTTTAATGATTCCCTTCCTACCTCTGTGCAGTATGCAGATTTCTTTGTTTGTACATGTCTTCCTTTCCCAGATGACATCATCATAGGAAATACTGAGTTACCTGAAGCCACACTCATTTACTGAAATTCTTCTTCATCTCATGTTAACAGTTTAACTGGAGAAAACAAACAGCAATTATTGACTCAACTAGAGTCTCAAGTTGGTCTGGAGAGACCCTGCTACCACTCTGTTTAGTCATCTCATTTTGAGTCGGAGGCCATGGCTGACCTATGGGGTCACCTCCCTTCTACTGGGGTATTACATCTGGACTGCCCATCCCTTCTCCCAATCAATCAGGGTGTCTATGTAAATAGTTAATTCCCTACCTGACTCAGAGACCCCATCTATTCCAGAGCTCTTTGTGACTTTTTCTGTGAGTCAGAGTTTGGCTGTCAGCCTCTCGTGCGCCTAATGCTCTCCACTCTTACCCGCCAAGAACCAAGTGTTGGTATGGTGGGGCTCAACCAATTAGCTGTTATTTCTTTTAGTGCTGCTAAGCATAACATCCTGAACAGATCTTGTTGCTTGTTATTCCCTATTTCTGAAAGTTCCAATCCCAGTATCATTTTGTTGAATATTAAGGGATTTGAGTCCCCACATCTGGCCAAGAGTCTGCTGGATTTCCTGCCAAAATTTTTTAGGGCTGGGCAGGACCAAAGATATATGGCCACGAGTGCCCACCCGACCACATCCCTCCAGCACATATCTGAATTTCCTAACTGGAAGTGCTTTGTGATTGAGGTGTGTGGAAAAAATGAGTCAGGCATTTCCACCTGAACTCTCTCCAGCCGGGGATGCGGAGGTCCGCTAGCCACACCCCAGGTTCTTTCCCATTTCTCCATGGGGAGTGGGGTTTCAGCTCCCACTCCCACCCTCCCTTATTGCCATGAACTGAGGACAGCATTCACCTGGAGAGCCTGATAGGCTCCAGAAACCACCTTCCTCTGTCCGGTCAGTCTGGTTGACCAGTATAAAACATCTTCAAGGCTCATAGATCTCTTGTGATCTTTGAGACTAGTTGATTTGAAACCAGGTAGTGTCGGACCTGGAGATATCTATGGAAGTGTACTTTGCTGAGGTGGTATCTGTGTTGTAACGCTGTGAATATCATGGGGCCTTCTCCCTGGATCAGATTCTGAAACCTGATCAGTGTGAGAGCATTCCATGCCTGGAATCTGGGCAGGGTAAAACCTGGGTCTCCTGTAGATCGAGTGAGGGGACCTGTCCCCTCCTGTGTTTGAGTAAGCTTCCTGGCTCTCACCAGGACCCTAAGGGTATGCTTGGTCCATGGGTTCATTAAATTCCTCCAGATTTCTGGACAAAGTGGGCGTGAGTAAGTGACATCAGGAGAACATCTGTGATTGATGTCTCTCTATCTCCTGCCAGCCCATCTCCTCCTTTGTTTCATCCAAGATATCACTAGGAGCTGTGCCGCCAAGTAATATAGTTTTAGATCTGGGAAGGCTAGGCCCCACGTTTGGCTGTGAGAGGAGTCTGCTGCAAATTCTCCTTTGCCCTCTGCCATATGAAGGCCAGCAGGGCCGTGTTCACCTTCTTCCAAAAACTGTTTGGGATGTGAATGGGAGGACCTAAAACAGAAACAGGAAATGGGGAAGGATGTTCATTTTCACTATCTCAGTCCTTCCACCCAGGAGAGGGAAGCAACTCCCACCTCACCAGGTCTGAGGTAATCTTGCCCTACAGTTTACTATAGTTCAGGTCAAACAGAGTAGATATCTGTAGTGTGATCTTGATACCCATGTATCTCACTGTGTTTGCTTTTAGCCCGTTTGTCACGGGAAGTCTGCAAGTTTCTGCCTGGGTATAGTTCCCCAAACTTTATAGCCTCTGATTTTCTAGATTAATCTTATAACCAGAGACCTGGCCATATTCTCTTAGTTCTCTTTCCAATGCCAGCAGGGAAGTCCCAGGGGATGTCACATAGTAAAGGGAATCATATGCATAAAGAAATCTTGCTGTCTCTGTCGCCCACTCTGATCCCATGGATGTCATAGTAACTCTGACTGCCACCGCCAGAGGCTCTATGCATAAGGAAATGAGCAAGGGGAGTGGGCATCCTTGTCTCGCACTCGTGATAAAATCTCCCGTGACTGTACCCATTGACCCAGACTGTGGCCTGAGGGGCTGCATAGAGGGCTTCTACCCCTGCTCCTGAATTTAGGCCCAGCCCCATCTCTATCAGGGACCTATGGAGAAATCTCCAGTTCACCCTGTTGAAGGCTTTCTCCGCATCCATGAATACTGCCAGGGTGGGTTCCTGGGAGGCCTGTTGATGGGTAGTCAGATTCAACAGGTGCCTCACACTGTCATGGAGTATTCTCCCATTGCTAAAGCCTGTTTGATCCAGATGGACCAGTCTCCCCACACACTCCTGCAGTCTATGGGCCAGAATGGAGGAGTAAATCTTCTGGTCCACATTTAGCAGGGAGATCAGTCTGTAGGATCCACACTCAGTTGGTACTTTCCTCCTTATGTATCACCATTATTTGTGACATTACTGACAGCTTGGTGGTGTCCCCTCCATCTTGGACCTCCCTGCATGTTTTACCATTTAGAGAGGACCAGATCTCCTTTAAAGTTTTGCACATTTCAGCTGCCATCCCATCTGGCCCAGGGCTTTCCCTGACTTCAGGGTCTGTATGCTGAGAGGACCTCCTCATCTGTGACTGGGGCATCTAGTGTGTGCCTTTCCTCTTGGGTAAGACCTTGTAGTCTGACCGGCAGAAAAAGGAGTCCAATTTGTTCTGGTGATCTTCTATGGACTCTTAATAGTAGAGGTGTTTATAGAAATCCTGGAATTTCACTGCGATGTGTTCCAGGTCCGAGACAAGTCCACCCTGGCCTGGTGAAGCCCTCAGGCTGAGGACCATCCTGGAGGATGCCTCCTTCCGGAGCTGCCATGCCAGGAGTTTGCCTGCCCTGCCTCCTGCTTCATAAAATCTTTGGTGAAAGTATCTCAACAGGCCCTCTATTTTCTCATCTAGGAGTTTATTAAACTTCTGTGTCATTACTTTTAGGCCCTCCTTAACGCAGGGTCAAGGGCTATCTTGCATTCAACTTCCAGGTCCCATAGCCTGGCCCCTATATCCAGAAGCTCTTTCTGGCTATTTTTTAAGGAGGAGGCATATTGTATAGTTTTGCCTGTAATGACCGACTTCAGGCCATCCCACCAGATGGCTGCTGAAGTATCCTGTGCGGAGTTATTCTCGTGTGTTCCTTGACCGCCCCGACCATTTCCCTATACTCCTCCTTTATTCAGGAGGAAGACATTCAGCTTCCATGAGGAGTTTTAGCCTTGGGTGCTGGCCACATCTTCATGGATACCAGACCATGGTCCGATATGGTCCTGGGGTGTATCCTCACCTCCTCGACCCTATGCAGCCAATCTGCAAAGACCAGTATTAAGTCAAGCCTGGAGTACACCTGATGAAATGCAGACCAGCAGGAGTAATCCCGTTCCCTGGGTGGAAATGGCGCCAGACTTCCATCAGCCCCAGCTCCGGTTAAGCCCATTCAGTGTTTTTCCTGCGGGAAGTCGGTCCTGGTCATGTCCCTGACTTGTCCAGGGTTGGATTAAGAACAACATTAAAATCTCCTCCACCACTAGCAATTCACTCGGTGGAGGCGCTACTTAAGTGGGTCTACCTCAAGAATGAGCTATTTTCTGTGTCCTGGTTTGAGGCGTAGACATTCACTAGGGTGCAAGGGTGTCTTTGTAGATCCCTGTTAGCATCAAATATTTGCTTCCACATCTTGCTGGATATCCGTTAGTTGGAAGGGCAGTTCTTGTAAATTATGGTAGCCACCCTCTTCTGTCTTGGATGTTCTATATGGGATGCAGAATCGCCTGGCCTACGCCCTTTTTGGTTTGCACTTTCCTTCAGGCACAGATCGTTTCCCTAGAAGGCAATCTCCATCTGGATCTTTAGTTCATTTAAAATTGTTGTTCTTTTGACCGGGCTGTCCAGACCCTGATGTTGTGGTGACTATGTTACCTTCCGCCATCCCTAATCTGGTGTTGCCCCAATCTCCCACTATTATACAGAGTATTTCATACCTTTCAACCTGAGTGTCGCAAAACAAACCTTAACTATATACAAACAAACAATTCTTCCAATGTGTAGTAGGCACCCTGTCTGCCTGTCAGTTGATTCTGGGCCAATGGGGTGTGCTCCCTTTTAGGGGCATTGTGCAGAATGTATGCTACGAACCACCTGGCTTCATAAGCCTGCCAGTGCAGTTCTCCAGTGTATCCTCACCTCCCGGAGTATTAGCACAGCACCTGACATGCTGAGATGATGTCTCAATGCCCACCTAAATTACTGGGTAACAGTCCTCCTCCCCGAGAAGATGTGTGGTTGGGGTGGTAGGGTGTAGCTCCTCAGTCCAAGTCTCGCACTTCTGTCCTGGAATGGTTTCTCGCAAGCTGTCTCCTCAATCTTCATTCCCCTCAAGGCAGCCTGAGATGTCACCTCATCTTTCCTGTTATATGCCCTTGATTCTCCAGTCACCTTCTGACACCTCTTGGTACAAGTAGGAGGGCATTCCCATTTTGGACTCTTCTATGGCTGTCTCCCGGGTGGCGGCCAGCCTCCCCTCTTCATGAGGAGGACCTCGGCAAGTTGTCCCTATGGCGCCCCCTGGGTGCAGGAGGCCACTCCATCTGGTCCATTCGATTAACCCTCCCGCAGGCTACCCCAAGGCCCCTCTTGGCATATGCAATAGTTGCAGTGTGACCCAGGGTGACATCCCCCTAGATGCCCATCTCAAGTACTCCTTGAGTTACCAACCTTTGCACTACTCCCTTGATTTGCCCCCTTCACCAGGCCTGAGGCAGCAATGTTAGCACCTTGCTGGTGGCGTTTGCCCAGTCCAGTGTTCCCATTAGCACATCATATCCCTTACACCCTCAAAGCAATGAGCATTGTCACACTTAATACTGCTCAACCACGTCAGGCACGTGCATTATTTTCATGCAGTCATCTCATTTCCCCTGGTACCATGGCCGTATGATGCTGCATCTCCTTCCACCACTTTGCAGCATGTTGGCGTAGTCTTAGACCAGGGCAATGGCACCACACCATGAGTCATGTCTGTACCCGCTCCTGTAATCAAATCAGAGAGAATATACTGCCTGATATTCTTGGAGGCAGTACGTGGAGGTTGAGAGCACCTGTTCCTGATGGTCTCATCAACGGCTCAACGACCCAACGAGAAGGTTCACCTCCCCCAGTCGAAATGCCGTGGGGCTTCAGCCCCACATAGCTGACCACTGACCCTGGTATCATGCCTCCAGTTGGGCATCCCCTCTGAAATTGCCCCCACCATCCATGTTAATAGTGTAGGATTGGGGCTTGGGTCTTCTGCTCCCCACCCTCCACTGGTCAGCAGCAGGACATGTGAGGTTAAGCCCACCGCCTGCTCAGGAGACAGTTCTCCAACACAAGGGAGAGTCCCTGCCACCAGGAGCCCCATCTCCTTGTCTCTTCTTATTAGTGTGGGGTCAGCGGTTCCCCTTCCTGTACCTGCCCCTCATTTGCATCAGCTGCGGCCTTTCTCTCCTTAGGCCGAGGATCCTGGACCCTGGACCTCAGGAGTGTCATGTTGTAGGACCTCCTGCAACAATTACCTTCCTCCCCAGCTCATATCTCGGGTCCTCCAGAGGGAGAGGAAAAGAAAAGAAAGCCCTAGCAGCCTGCATGGCTCCTACCTTGGATCCAAGCTACTTGCAGTGGTGCTCAGGAGGAATGTGAGTGTGCACAGCGTCCTGGGGATCCAGCTCAGGAGATCAACAAAACCATCCAACTGCAGTGGGAATGAAAGAGCATCTCTGTGGCCTTCCTTCCACTCGGTTAGTCACTTGTTGGGCTGCTGCTCTCTGCATTGGTGTCGATGGGCCATCACCGGAGGGGGCCACTGTTCCATCTTCAGATGCCCAGGAGATTTGCAAGAGGGAGAACAAAAGGAGAGGTAAGAAAAGAAAAGGAGAGCTTAGTTGAAGCATGTAGTACAGGACAGTGAACTTCCACCCCACCCCCAATCCTGTAACATTAGGTTGTTCCAGTGCCTAAAAGAACCCCTCCCCCATATCTCCGAATTCGTAGTCGGAATCTCAGTCACATTATGGGCCTACTTTAGAAAAATGTCCCGGACCATGCGGTATAGACTGACAGTTCAGTTTTTACAGCCTAGGCCACCCACTTGACTCAGTTTTCAGTCCGGTCTGTACTGTGTATCTTCCAGGGCTCCCTGCTGTTGACTCAGTTTGATAGGCTGGCATTGTGGAGGAGTGAGAGTGGCCTCACTTTCTGAAACCAGTCACCCTCGACCAGGGCTCCTCCAGCAGCATCGGAAGCTCATTGGAGAGTGGACCCGGTTTGGTGAGTAAAGCCTGGGGACCATTCAATTTTAGAAGGGTGGGTTGAGCCACTGCAATGGTCCAAAAGAAAAGCAGGCCCTTAGGAAGGAATAGCTTCAGTTATGCAGGAGCATTTAAGTGCATCTTGATGTTTTGCCCAGCCCCAATTTTTGATATCAAGAAGTACTCTCCTCTTTGTTGCGTGAAAGGCGTAAAGTCATGGTCAAAATAGAGGTGTTTTATCTCAAAGAATACTGTTTTTTTGCCCAAGCTGCCTGGAGGACATTGGTTTTAGGCATGTAGTCCAAAAATTTAAGGACAATGGAGCGAGGAGTCACATTTGGCCCCAATTGGTTCTTAGGGAGGGCTCTATGCTTGGACTACATTGAGGGGCTGATTAGGTGGCAGATCAAACAGTTCTGTAAGGAAGCTTTCCATAAATAACTCAATTTTTTCTTGTTCAGTATTCTCTGGAACTCTATATATCATAAATTGTCTCGTCGAGACTGGAGTTCCAGAACATCTAATTTTTCAGTTAGTTCTTTGTCCTCTTGAGGAGGAACCTGATGGCTCGGTCATGTCTCTTGACCACTATGTCAGTCTCTGTGAGCCCAGCCTCGAGGTCTACAGTGCGCTGTGCTACCTCTGCCAGGTCTGTTTTCATTTCAAAGCTGTATTCTCCATTTTTGCATAGTCTCATTTATTTTTTGTAGCTCCTGACACAGTTTGCAGGAAGTTATTGTAAAGTCTTCTTCAGCCTCCTCCTCTGAATTATCCAGAGGCAGCACAATGGTAGTAGGAGCCTTACTTTTCCCCAAGGCCTGAGTGTCTCATGGATCAGGCAAGTTGGTTGCTAAAAACTCCATCATATTTTCCTTGGTCTACCTTTTGCCAGCATTGTGTCCTGTAGTGTCTCAGATCGATATATTAGCCCTTACTGGCTCTCGATGGGCACTGAAAACTATGATATTTTAAGATGACATATCCCTGGGGGTCGGAGCTCCAAAATCTGCTATCCTATCGGGTTGGAGGCGCAACCGGAAGTCCAGAATAATGATACTAAGGTTGAATATGATGAAGTCTGATTCTCCAGTTGAAAGTAGTGGGACTTAAATATTATTAACTATGACCCTCAAACAAAAAGATATGGGGTTGCACTTTCTGGTGGTCAAGTAAATTTTGGGAAAACATTTTCATTGAAAATGAGTAACAAAGGTACTGATAACTATGTTTAGTGCACATAGCACTACATTTCTATTATTGGTGGTGTGCAGAATATTAGAATGCGAGTTTGAGAGGATTTTACTAATTTGTGGTATACATTTGTAACTGTAAGTAACACAGCATATGGAAGAGGGTCTGATTAAGTAGTGTGGGCTATGAAATGTCACCCATACATCTCATGTGTTTTGTGAATGGAAAATACATTTTAGATGCTTTTGTACATGGAATGGCATTTGTTCCATTTTTGTGAGATGATGAGAAGGTACCATCACCACCCTCTGCGCCCTCTTCCTGAGATTGAACTCAAGACTGTAGAAGACAGTGCCACTGAGTCCAACGTACTCCACGAGGTGAGCCAACAACAATCCATGGTCCACAATGTCAAATGTTGAAAAGAGAGCAAGGAGAAGGAGAAGTGACCTTTCACCTGTCTCTTGCCTGAAGAAGGCATTGTGCACCCTGACTAATGCTGTCTCAGTGTTATGCCCAGATCTAAAACCAGACTGGAGTGGCTCATAGATTTCATGAACTGAGAGGTGTGCCTCAAGTTGCAGTGTCACAACCTTCTCAGTAACCTTACCTAAAAAGGTAGGTTAGAGACAGTGTGATAATTCACTAGAATATTTGGGTCCAAAGCTGGCTTTCTCAGGAGGGCTGAACCAGTACATCCTTCATTGCTGCTGGAAGGACTCCCTCTGACAAGGTGTACTAAACTATTCCAGCAAACATTGACTCTAAAGACCCCATGCAGCTTACCAGTAGATGTGTGGGGCATGGATCTAGTTCACATTAAGTGGAACACAGCTCCAAAATCACCTCACAGACCTCATCCATTGAGATTGGCCAAAACTCCACCCAGAATAGCTGAGGCATCCGTGAGATCCCTGTCTGACTCTGCCAGGTGGTAATAGCCTATCAGAGAGATCCCGGCCCGTATAGAGGACACTCTGTTCAAGAAGAATGGAGCAAACTCTTTGCACTTAGCTGCTGACATTGCTCTCACTGACTGGAGACAGGTTGGATTTACTAATCTGTCCACAGTATGGAAGAGCTGAGCAGGTTAATTCCTCCCAGACACAATCTCTCTGGACAGAAATGCAACTTTCTTATGGGAGATTGCCCTTTGATATTCATCATGATGAATATTCAAGAGCAGTTTGTCCTTCTTAGCCTCAGACCTTCTCCAGCAGTGCTGTAACCTCCAATACCTAGCCTCAGCTCCTTAAGTTCCTCATCAAACCATGGAGACCCTAAGCTTGAGACTTAGGGTCATACACAGAATAGGTGCTATGGAATCAAAGGCCTCAGCAACAGTCCTATTATAGGTTAGAACCACATTTTCAGCACTACCAGTTGTCCTTCTTGGCCATGCTGTTTTACAGGACAGCACTGAACCATTTCCACCAGGGTATGACCGTAAGAGGCCCGATGGAGAATTTCACTGTTTAATGATCTGACCAACTAACCTGCTCAATCTTGAAGTTACTCACCTCAAGACCCAGGGAGAAAACAAAGTCAAGGCTTGACCATGTTGGTGAGTCACAGAAGTAACAACTTATGCTGGGTCAGTGAGTCCATCAACTGGAGAAATCCCTTCAAAATGCAAAATTAATTGTCAACAGGCATTGAAATCACTCAGAACAAGCCATCTGAGTGACTCTAACACCCTCTTGGTAATGAAGTCTGCGATATCCTGCAGGAAGTCCCCTCATATCTCGGAGGCCAGTACACCAGGAAGATCCTGCAACCTGCACCCGACCCTATGTGCAGACACACAAATTAAATAATGAGGCTTCCCCAACTGGGTTCACAGTGAAGTTCAAACCAGATCTAAAACAGATGGCACACCCCCCACAATCCAGCCACAGTGTACCATGGAGAATCCAGCTGGAATCGCCGCTTCCAGCACTGGACCAGTGTCATCATCCAGTCAAGTCTCCATGATGCAAGCCAAATTGACTGAGGAACCCGAAATTAGATCTGCTATAATGTCAGTCTTGTTCCCAATCTACATTGTATTACATAACACCACCGAAGAGATGGTGTGGGGCAACCAACCCACTGGCTACCTGTCCCACTTGGTTTGGTGGTATCCCTGGGTATGAGAAAACACATCTCACCACTCTGTAGGTCCCATTTCACCCTAGGACATCTCCTGGTCCTAACCTTCCTAATAATGCTCCTGTGCTAGTACCCCCCCATCTCTGCTGATTGCCTTGTCTCCTCTCAATCCCCACCTTTTTGCACCAATGATAGGCAACTGTAGTGTTAGTAAATGCCAGGAGTTTGGGAAACAAGTTGCCAGAGTTCCAGGCCATGCTGTTCGGGGGGGTGGATGTGGCGGCAGTCACGGAAGCGTGGGACCAACAAAAACCATGACTGGGACCTAAATGTGCAGGGGTACACTATGCTTAGGAAGGATAGAAAGGAGGGCAGAGGGGTGGAGTGGCTATGTTCATTAGAGATGACATAGAAATTGCTATGGTAGAAGAGGCAGAGGGAAACGTGGAGGCCTTATGGGTCACCTTACGATCCCCTGCAGGAGATAAGGTCAAGCTGGGTGTAGCATATAGGCCCCTGGGATGAGTGATGTTCTAGAGGATGGTTTGCTGGACAACATCATTGCCCAGTGTGGTCCAAAAGGGGAAGAGTGGTGTTGATGGGGACCTAATATGCCAGGTACTAACTGGGGAACCATGTCCTCTAAGGTGGCCAAGGAGCAGAGGCTGCTGGATGGCTTCCAGGATGTGTTCTTAACACAGCATGTGATGGAGCCCACAAGGGAGGGCATGTCCTGGATGTGGTTCTGGCAGATGGGGATCTGGTAAGGACATGGTTGTACAGGACCCCTGACTGGGAGTGACCACAATACTGTCTGGTTTCAAATAAGCATTGGGGGAGTGGGGTGAGATCTAGGACACTGGCAGTGGACTTCAGGGGGCAGACTTTATGGGCATGGGAAATATTCTCAAGGATCACTTGAAGGATTACCTCAACAACAAGTGTGGAAAGGAGATGGGAGGTCATAAAGCAGGGGACTTCATGAGGCAGTCAGGATCTGCGCTAAGTTGAAGCGTAAGGGAGCAAGGTCACATAAACCATGCTGGTGGTCCAGTGAGGTCCAGGTAGCAGTCAGAGAAAGAAGGCGGCTACAAAAATATAAAACAACAAGAGGGATAGGGATAAGGAAATGTACCAGCTTGCATCTAGAAAAGTCACCCGTATGGTGAGGAGCAAAGTCCAGTAAGAGCATCGGCTGGCACAGGGGATACATGGAGGGAAAAGGGTTCTTCCGGACATTGGGAGCGGAGAAAACTAAGGGCCATCTCAGCAGATTGAGATCAGAAGGAGGTGGGTGGAAGAGGCGAGGACCAGGCAGAGGTATTGAAGGTACTTTGCCTCTGTGTTCACTAGGGAGGGATGGGATATCTACAAAGCAAGGCACAAAGGGATAGAAGCGGCAGGGAGTGGGATCAGGGAGCAGCAGAAATGGAGCAAAAGGGAGGGAAAGGTACCCCAGGGGTGTCACATCTGGATAAGGATAAAAGACCAGTAAGGTGGAGGGGACGGATGATGCCATCCCCACCAAAAGGGTGTGGTTTGCCCTCAAGGCCCTAAAGAAAGACAAATCTCCTGGACCGGATGGCATTCATCCGAGAGTACTATGGAATTGGCGGACATACTGGCTGCACCTGGCGGAGCTTTTCAACAGGTCACTTGAGACAGGGAGGGTACCTAGGATTGGCGAGGCACATGTGGTACCAATCCATAAAGGGGGTCGAAGGAAGTACCAGGAAACTATAGACCCATCAGTTTAACCTCGGTGGTGGGAAAATTAATGGAGAGTATACTAAAGGAACGATTGGGGGTTTACTTGGAGGTGGGAGGTCTGGATAGTCGGCAGCATGGGTTTGTGCCAGGTAGATCATGTCAAACCAACCTTGTGGAGTTCTATGAATGGGTAACATCAGAACTGGATAGGGGTAAGCCTGTGGATGTATTATTCTTGGACTTCAGCAAGGCGTTTGACTCTGTCCCCACAATGGTCTGGTGGAGAAACTGATGGGGTTAGGAGTAGGCCTTTGATGGTCAGATGGATTGAAAACTGGATAGCTGGACGCACTCAGAGAGTAGTGGTCTGTGGGGAGCCTCGAACCCTACAGAGGTTGGTAGTGGGGTACCACAAGGCCTCGGTCCTGGGTCCAACTCTGTTTAATGCATACATATCAGACATCAGGGATGGTATAGGGTGTGAAATGAGTCTCTTCGCGGATGACTCCAAGATGGGAGCAAGTAGTTGAGGGAGAAGAGGGGAGGTTGGCCCTGCAAGGACCTGGACACCCTGGAAGCTGGGCTCACACATGGAATTAAATTTCAATATCACCAAGTGCAAGGTGTTGCATCTTGGTGGGAAACCCTAAACACAGGTACACCCTGGGAGGAGGTGCTGGAAGCCTCAACAGGGAAAAAGACCTAGGGTCATGGTGGATACATGTATGAATAACACTGAGCAGTGCAGGAGGCAGCTAGCAAGGCAAACAGGATGTTGGGATGCATTGCAAGGGGATCACCTCTAGGAGCAAGGAAGTGATTCTGCCACTGTACAATGGACTGGTTAGACCACACCTTGAGTACTGTGTACAGTACTGGAGACCACACTTGAAGAGGACATACAGCTCCTGGAGGGTACAGAGGGAGGCAACAAAGATGATACGAGGGCTAGGGATTTGACTTACGAGGACAGACTTGAGGAGCTCTGCCTGTTTTCATTGGAGGAGAGGAGAGACAGGGGGACATGATTGAGGTCTTCAAGTACCTCAAGGAATAAATAGGGTAAACATGGAGGGATCTTTAGACTAAAGCAGGGAGGCATCACCAGAGGGCATGGTTTGAAGTTGGAAGGTGGAAGGGTGAGGGGAAAAGAGGAGGAGGTTTTCACTGAGAGGTGGTGGACCCTTGGAATGCTCTGCCTGGTGAGCTGGTTCAGAGATCCACAGTGGAGAGCTTTAAGACCGGTGGGACAGACACAGAAAGTGGATGTATCAGATGATGGCCTGTCCCGGGGTGGGATGGATGATAGGGGTTTCTGGAGCACAAGGGATGGGAGGTCTCGGCACCCAACTAAGGATCTAGGTTCGAGCAGACTTGATAGACCATAAGGCCCTAATCTGCTGGCAAATAGTATGTTAGTATGTTAGGCTAGGGGAGTCCTGAAGGGATGTAGATCAAGCAGCTGGGCTGAGGGTAACTAAGCCTGGGGGTCACAACCAGACCTATGACACATTACTACAGCTACTGGCAATCACAACCCCCAAAAAATCACGTCCCAGCCCCTTTATTTTAAAAATCAACCCCTACCCCCACCCTCAGACCTACATTACAATCCCTGGTAATGTATTACACAATACCACACACACCTCTAACACAATCCATGCATACTACTCACATACTGTCCTAATACACTACACACCATGGGTGGCATTTCAAAAAATGCATGGCGCATCTCAGATGAGCCAGCCCACTGAGATAGGCCCAAGTTGGAAAGTGGTATATTCAAAAGATGGGCTGGGAGAAGTGCGGCTCATCTCCCTCTGAAAATACCACTCATCTAGTTTAGCTCATCCCAAATGGGCCGAAGCACAACTGTGAGCACTGAATATAGCAACCAGGAGCAACCCAACCAGGAACAAAAGGGAGGTGCAACAGATGGAACACTGAAGCCAATGAAACCCTGGAGCATGTGCTGTTGCAAACAACAAAGGACTGCAGAGTGCACACCACACACCAAGGTGCACAGACAGATCACCCAGGCGCAGCAAGCCAGGCACACAAACAGTACATATCCAGGGGAACAACAGGCTTGAAGGCATGCACACTGGTGCAGCATGAAGAGATGCCACAGCACCAGAGGTGCAACACACAGCATGCCACAGCTGTGAAATCATGCACTAATGCACAGGACACCCACAGGGTGGACACAGAACCCACAAAACAGGCATAATGGGACAAAGCCCACAGCTGGTATGCCACAGAGGCACAATATGCCCACAGGACATGTGCACTACAGGCAGGCCAGCAATGCAGCTCATGGAGCAGCACAGCCAGACAAGCAAGGCCTGACACGGAACAGGGTCAATGTGCAACCAACAAGTGTGCAGGGCCACCAAACAGGACAGACCCAGCCCAGGGGACATACACTGTGGATGTCAACAGGTGGACAGTGTGCCTGGATGGCCAATACCACAGACATAAAGGGGCCATGGGAGGCGTGGGCAGTGTGGCAACCAAGCAACACTACAGGTGACCAACAACACAAGAAAGGATGAGCTGGAGACACAGGCAGGTACAACAAAACACTTTACTGACTGTATATTTAAAAACAAACTCAATAGCAAACACAATATCCAAATGCAGCAATGGGGTCTGTAGGGAAGTTGGGAAGGGTGAAATGGGTAGGAAGTGTAAATGAGTACAATGGAGGCAGTAAAGGGGGCTGGGGTGGTGTACTGGGACTATGTACATATGTCACTGTCCTAGGTGACCTAGCGCCCCTGGTGCCATGGCACCTGCTGTCACTCCTCCTCATGTCCTGAATGGTCAAAAAGGATTGTCCGGCACACCCGCAGGAGTGCCCCTGCCTCTGTTACATTGCTGCCAGCAGGTTGACCAATGACACCATTCTACCTCCAAACTATGTCCTGACCACGCTCCTCCAGCGTCCACCATGTGCAGCGCCCAATGTCTTACAAGCTACAATGAGGACACAGAGAACAGGGACTCAGTTCCAAGGCCCACAGCAGCAGTTCCTCCCCATGCCTTGCACAGGCATGATGTGAGCCACGGACCAGCAATGTGTTGGCAGCCCACCATGCACCACACACACACAAGCAACAGGACAGCACTGACATCCACACAGTGACCGGTGGAAGGCACAGGAACAGCCACAGTCTGCATGTGCATGCATGGGATACTCAGGGGACATGTGGACAAGACCCCACAGCAGGTTCTGATGCCAACTGTGTCACCAGTGCACACACATGTGACCACAGTGGAACACTGCCTGACAGCCATGGGCAATAACATATGTGGTGCATGGGAGACACTAACAGCTGCCATGGACACAGTGGCCACAGGAATCACTGCTGCTGAAAGAACCCAAGTGTGTGTCTGACAGGGACCACATGCACATGCCATGAGCAATGGGCCATGTAGGGCCATGGCCATCCACCCACCCACCACCCAAGCCACAGTATGAAACGGTGTTGCACATGTATCCCACCTACCTTCTGCTTGCTGCCTGGGGTGCGAGGTCCAGCTGGGGCATCACCTGCCCTGGCGGATGCTAGAGCCTTGGCCCTCTCCCTAGCTGCCCTCCCTGCAAAGCAAACACAATGGAAGAGCATCGTCAGAAGCATGTACGCACAACCCCAAACCCCCACCCCAATTGTGCCCTCCTAGACACCCTCAAAGCCCCCAACCACAGCCCAACAACCCGACACCCACCCCCAACAGGCCCCAAACCCTGCCCAAACCACCCCACAAAACCCACACCAGCCCCTCTTCCCCATTAACCAAAACCTCCAAACAGCACACCCAACCCAACCCCAATCCACACCACCAGGCAACCCCCCAGGCCCTGATGCAGCGTGAGAAACATTACGCGAGACATACCTGGGTGGCACATGTCCCTCCTGGCCTGTGCCTGCAGGTTCCTCAGCCTGGCTGGGTCCCTCCATTGCAGGTCACCATAACGGTGCCTGCACTGCCCCTGGTCCTTGGCAGCAGCCCTGTCCATGTGGACAGCCTGCTGGCAACTCTGGCCCACACTGCAGACCTGGGCTTCCCAAGGTCCTGCGCCCCAAACAGCTGGTCCTCCAATGGAAGGACAAGCTGGACTAGATTTGCAAGCTCCATCTCCGTCCAGTTCAGGGCCCTCTGTGTTGTACCGCTCACTCTGGCCATCGTCGCGCAGTGTACAGCTGTGAAGGTGCTGTGTACAGGATGGCAGCAGATGGTGTAATGGAGCGGTCATGCCATATGCATGATAGGCAGCCTGCATAGGCCCACACATGTGCAATGCGCTGCACAGATACACTAATAGCATCCATCACGCGGGAGCAGCGCAATGTGCGACTGACACATGTCTGGGCAGGAGACATGGGTCAGGGGTCTACGGTCATGCATCGTGGTGCACGGTACGCTATGCTGTGGATGGCACATATGACAGCCAGGCAGTGGTCAACGCGCATCCCCAAGTTGTGACTGGATGTGCAGGATGGCATATCACCCCAGAAAACATGCCTGCATTGATAAAGCGTCTGCGCTAACGTGAAATGTACATTTGCGAGTGTAGGGGTGCTGCTATTTTGCTTGCTGACCTATGTGGAGCTGTTTTATGTTTAAATAAAAAGCTTTTATCATGACCTAACTCACAGGTTTTTGATCCGCTTGGTGGGGTGGCCCGACTTAGCAGTATGTACTTGGTGTATTTTTGTTGTGGCACCTACATTGCAATGAGTGGTCACCTGTTTTGGTTTTCGATGTGCACAACCACATACCTGTTGACACACCTCTAATGGGTGACACACATTCCTCCACAGGTACCAGCATGTCCAATACCGGAAGCTTCAACCAGTAGGTGCAGTCCCAACTTTACAGAGAGATGAGGAGCATGCCCTCGTGAGGCGTACTACCTCAGCCACAAGATTCTCAGCGGCAGAGGTGGCAACAGGCAGCTGCGGTACCAGAAGTGGGATGAGGTGGCGAGCACATTAACCTCCATGGTGTCTTCAACGGTTCACTAAGGAGTGCTACAAGCATTGGAACTCAGTGAAGATGAGGGCAAAGGAGCCTGTGATGTTCATAAGGGCCACACAAAAGTGGAAGCAAGACAGAGGCAGCAAACTACAGACCTGTCAGTTTGACCTCAGTGGTAGGAAAATGATGGAATCACTTCTGAAGGAAAGAACTGTTGAGTACCTACAGGCCAGTGGTGCACAGGACCCAAGGCAGCATGAATTGACAATAGGAAGGTCATGTCAGACGAATCTAATCTATTTCTCTGACTGGGTGACCAAAGTAGTAGACCAGGGAGGGCTGTGGACATGGCCTACCTAGACTTTAGCAAGACATTTGACACAGTCCCACACAAAAGATTAGTAAACAAATTAACCAGTCTGGAGTGGGTCACAGGGTGGTAGCCTGGGTAAATCATTGGCTGGACAACAAGACATAGAGAGTAATAGTAAACAGAGTCCACTCCGAAGAATGGGGGATTACTAGTGGGTACCGCAGGGTTCAGTATTGGGTCTGGTCCTTTTAATGTCTTTATAAGGGACATTGCAGAGGATTGGAAGGAAAAGTATGCCTCTTTGCAGACGACACAAAGATCTGCAAGAGGGTTGATACACAAGGGGTGGGTGGAAAGGATGAAAAGGGACTTGGCAAGGTTGGAGGAATGGTCAGAAGTATGTCAGCTTAGATTCAATTCAAACAAGGCAAAGTAATGCACCTGGGAAACAAAACCTAGGAGAAGAGTACACAATGGGAGGTAGTAACAACAACAAAAATGGAAAGGGACCTGGGGTAGTCATATCAGATGACCTAAAGGTTAGCAAGCAATGTGAGAAGGCAGTAAGGATGGCTGGGGGCATACTGGGATAGGGAAAGGCATCACCAATAGAAAACAGGAAGTTGTTATCCTCTGTACAGACAGTTGGTGAGACCCCATCTGAGTACTGCATGCAGTTCTGGAGACCCCATCTCTGCAAGGACATAGACAGGATGGAGGCAGTCCAGAGGAGGGCAACTAAAATGATGCAGGATCTGCAACAGAAGCCATACAAAAAGAGACTAAAGGAGCTTAATATGTATACTCTTGAGAAAAGGAGGGAGAGGGGACATGACAGAAATGTTTAAGTGCCTCAAGGAATCAGCAATGTTCAAGAGGGTAGCATCTTTCAGAAAAGAGATGTGCAAGAACAAGGGACACAATTTAAAGATAGAGGGAGATGGCTCAGGGGCAATGTGAGGAAGTATTTTTTCACAGAGGGGTGGTGAATGCATGGAATGGCCTTCCTGAGGAGGTCATGGGGTCAAAAACAGTGAGTGAATTCAAGAATGCATGGGACAGACATAGGCAATACTTGTGGGGGGAGGGTAGGAAGAAGTAGGCTGTTGGTTAACTAGGATCTGCAGCTTATCCAAAAGGTAGGAAATGGGAAGACTAGGTGGGCCAAGTGGTCCTTATCTGCCATCAAAGTCTATGTTTCTATGTTTCTCCCTGAGGCAGACAGGGTGGACCATCGAATGTAGCACCACTCACCACACAGGAGCAGCTTGTCATCACCACCATGGGCCAGGCCACCATCACTGGTGTCCCTGGTGGAGGATTCCAGACCAGCGGCAGTTCCTCGCAGCACTGTGAGTATGCATCCATAGCTCCTCATGGGGATGCACCATTGCATGCCATGGGTGGCAATCACATGACACTCAAGGCCCTGCTAGGGCACATACCCCAGTGGGCTGTGCTGATGGCCAGTGGACTGTCCAGGTGTCCCAGGTGCATGGGTCCTACACAGTGTGCAACCTGTCCATACAAAGACACCAGTACATGGTGATGGGGAGGGGAGCAACCGGGCCAGGTACCACCACACCGCATACATCTCCATGTCCACACCCCAGACCATGTGCATGGTCTGGGTGTGCACACGTCTCCACATGTGCACACCCCAGGACTATGGGCAAATGTCAGGCAACTTTGGTGCCTGTGTGCTGCAACCGGCATGTGCAGGCCTGTGTGATGCCACATGTAAACCCACTGCTCATGGGCATGCCCTCAGGCAGACATCTGTGCACTGCATCTACATATCACTAACCAGGTACATCTTTTCTCTTACAACTCCATCACACCTCCTTGCTGCTGCAGGGTCCGAGACCAGCAGGAGGACTCAGAGCAGAATCAGCCTGGACCCTCCAACCCCTCCACATCCAGGGCTGAGTCAGGTAGTTGGGCAGCCCCGATATATTGGTTTGCTCCTGGTCTGGCTGATGTTGACCCAGTGTCTGGGCATGACAATGCAGATGACCTTACTGTGCTTGCACCGGCAATGGAGGGGAGGTTGATGATGATGATGATGCCACCAGATATTTGACACGGCACGCAACATTGTCCCAGCCAATGTCCCTGTGCACACACGGGTGGATCCAGCGAGCATTGGTGTACCTGTGACCCCACCTTGGCACCTCCACCTGCTGCTGTCCCTGCGGTTGTGGGTGGCCAGGGCTGGCGATGGTGTGAGACAAAGGTCTGCAGCCTCTGTCCAGCAGGGTGATGTGGCATACAGAACGGCAGCAGGCAACAGGTTTGCACCTGCCCTAGGGCCACTGAGGATGCCATTGCCCAGTCCCCACTAAGACAGCATGTCACTGTGCAGTGTCAATGGCTGGTGGAGGCAGCACAACAGGCCAGTTCTCCCCTGTCCATTGTTGCCCAGCACATGCAGCATCCCGAATGACAGGCTGGAAGAGTACAACCACCTCTTGTGGGCAACCGTGTAGGAGCAGGCGGTACTCAGGGGTGAGCTCAGGGGCATGTGGATGCTGCAGGGCCTCCAACAAGAGGAGGCCTCTGCACGGCATGCTCAAATGCTTGATGAGCAGCACCAGATGTGGGTGGCCTTGACCACAGCATTTGAGAGGATGGCAGTGGCGCTTGAGATGATCATTGCTAGCCTGGCACCACATGGACTCTGTGGTACCCACAGCACTCCATGTAGTGCCACTAGCACCTCAAGGTTGCAGCGCCAGGTGACCCCACTGTTACTGACACCATCACCAACCTACGCCATCCCCAACACCCCTGGATCCAACCTGGACTCGGGTCGGTCACTGGCACGAGCAGACGGCCACGGTCTGGCGGGTCTACCACAGCACTGAGGTGGACTCCTCTCCGGGTCTGGTGTCACGCCTCCAGTGAACACCAGGTGAGGACATGGCTTCCCCTTGGCCCGTGTGGCCGTGGTGGCTCATGGTGATGCCTAGTGGTGTGGTTCACATGTCTCACCATGCCCTGCTGCCATCCTTGCCCACACACAACTGGCAGTGCCTGGGGCTGTGTGCTGGGGCACACATGTGCCCCAGCCTGCGCCCTGCTGGGCTGCCTGTGTGTTGCAGGGGACATGGCTAGGGGCAACAGTGTTTGGCTGTGGGGCATGGGCGTGATGAATATGGATTCTAGCCTGACCAGGTTAGGAGACAAACTGTCATCCATTTCGTCTGGCATCACCTTCTCTGAGATCCTGCCGGTCTGGGTGAGGGAGTCAGATGGACGGAAGGTCAGAAAAGGGGAGACAGAGGTGCAAAACATGTGGCTCAAGGGCTGGTGCTAGGAAAAGGACACAACTTTGTAGGTAACAGGCAACAATTTTGGGAGGCGAAAGTTCTTTAAATTCAATGGACTGCATGTGACTAAGGAGGAGTCAGTGCACTGGGGCAGAAGTTTGATGTCTTTGCAGAATATTTAAGCTATCAAATGGGGAGAGGGTGCAGCACCTGATACATCGAATGGGAAGAACACCCTCTCCCTCTGCTAGTGATTAAACAGGAGTTCAGCATGTTTGTAGTTCATTTGCATCACCAGGTAAGGAAAAAGGTACAGCTACCTCTACGATGTGCAGGGAAAAGCTGGAGCTCGCCCCACAACTCAAGCACCAAAATCTGGCCAATGGAAAATGATGTACACAATGCCCCAGTCTGGAAAACCAAAATCCCAGACCCGGAGGCAACAATGACAGAGGCTAAACTGGACATAGTAGCCATTAGCAAGAGATGGTTCACCAGTAACCACACTTAGGAGAGTTCAGTACCCAGCTATGTACTGTTCAGAAGAGACCGAGATGCAAAAGGGGAGGAGAGGAGTAGCCCTTATGTCAATGAAAATTTCAAAGCTACAGAAATTCAGAATACTCATAAGGAGCCAAATGAACTGTGGGTAACTCTGGAAACAGGAAATAGGACAACCATACGAACTGGGGTTGTCTGCTGGCCTCCAGACCACAGGGAGGACATAGACACATTACTGTTAGAAGATATTCAAAACATGACTGCTAAAGGGAGGTTCTGATAATGGGAGACTTCAACATGCCAGATACAGATTGGTCAATACCAGCAGGAACATCTGCCAGATCTAGACACATAGTGGATTCCTGCAGGGGAGGGCCTCAAACAATTGGTACAACAACCCACAAGAGACAGGGCTATCCTGGACCTAGCACTGACTAAGGGGAAAGGATCATAGATCTCCAGGTAGAAAGTCACTTGGCCAGTGACCATCACATGGTATGGTTCAATTTGGCCACTAGAACTGAATCATCCCATTCCAAAGCAAAATATGAGACTTCAGAGGAGCTGACTTTGATAAGATGGCCAACAGAGTTAAGCTAGCCCTGGCAAAAAGAAACACAGGTGAGGGGTACAGGCAAAGTGGGCAAGCATTAAGGATGCAATACTTGAAGCAACATCCCATTGTGTTAGACAGAAAAGGAAGTGCAAAGAAGAAGGAAACCACTTTGGTTCTCAAATACAGTAGCAGAAAAGGTCAGAGCCAAAAGGCTGGCCTTCAGGAAATATAAGGGAACACAGCGGGATGAAGATAGGAGGCATACCAAACTTCCCTAAGGGAAACAGAGAAGGCAGTAAGGCAGGTAAAGGCCCAAACTGAGGAAACACTAGCATGAACAGTAAAAGAAGGGACAAGGCTTTCTATAGATACATTAGTGAAAGGAGAAAGTCCAGAGGATATTGCTAAGATCAAGGGGATAAGGGGAGTGTGTGAAGGAGGACCAAGGAAAAACATCTATCCTAAATAGATACTTCTGCTCAGTATTTACTGAAGAGCAACGAGGACCCTACCAGGGCTAACCCACAGAGAGGCTCCAGTACCCTGCTTGATGTGGTACTCACCAACCGCCCTAGTTGGATCCCCAATGTACAAGTCCTCCCAGACTCTCTCTCAGCGATCACTCCCACATTCTATTCCACTGGTCAACCTCAGTCCCAAACCCATAGCACAGTCCACATGCTGGCAGCGCCTAATACCTGGTGGACTGATAAAACTTAAGAACTTCTGTCCCAAATTGACTGGTCTCCTATACAGGCAACTCCTGACATCGACACAGCTCTCCTTCTTTACCCAAACTTTTAATAATGCCTGTGATATCTTTGCCCCAGTGTTGACCCGCCGTTCTAAAAGGAAGAATGCCCCTGGTTACCCCAGCTTTGATCCACCAGCTCAAACATAGGGACAACCTATGGCACCGTGCCATTGAGACTGGCCAGCCCATTGACAGGCGGTTATATGCCGCCGCAAACAAGTGCACTCGGGCCATCAGAAAGGCCAAGTCTGAGCACTATCGGTCCTCACTCACTGCCTCATGGGGAATCCCAGAACCTTCTGGGATAACATTAAACAGTTAAATGGGAGTGCACACCCCCACCCACCCAGATCAACATTAATGGTGTGATCTCCTCAGACCCAGCCCTCATAGCCAACCACCTCAACACCTCATTCACTGACCTTAGCCCTATCCTCCCTACAATTTTTTTGACCCTCCTCCCCCAGCACCTGCCCGTAAATCTTTCTTGCCCTTATTTTCTCCTCCTCGTGTTTCTGCCCAAGAACTTAGTCGCACCTTGTCACTGCCCTCAAGAGTAATAGTACAGGCAGTGACACCTGAACTGCGTGTATCCACGGCTGGTCTTAGACACAGTCCTTACCCCATCACATGCCTCATCAACCCTCTCTTTGCCTGGGGAAGGTTCCAACTGCCTGGAAAGTCGCCACTGTCACCCCTATCTTTAAAGGTGGTGATAGGACTGTGGCTGGAAACTATCGACCGATCTCCATTCTCTCTCCTCTCTCCAAGGCCTTAGAAAAGTGGTGGCTCTCAAATCTCTGACTACCTCTCCACCTACAATGTCCTTTGTCCTGAGCAGCATGGCTTGAGCAGGACACAGTACCAACACAGCCCTCCTAGAGTTCTCCAACTTTCTCCACTCCTCCTTAGACACTGGTTCTCTGGCTGGTGCTGTCTTCATCAACCTCTCGAAAGCTTTCGACACTGTCTCCCACCCCTCCTTCTTGATGCCCTTAGTCTCTCTGGTTTTGCTGCTGGGCCTATCTCCTGGTGCACCAGTTATCTGTCTGACCGCTCACAGCGTGTAAAATTAATGGGACCTACTCAGACATCTGTCCCATCTTTCTGGGTTCCCCAGGGCTCCATTCTGGGCCCCTTACTATTCTCCTTTACTAACTTACCCTTCACGCTTTTGCTCGGGAACATTCTATTGTACGCTGATGATGCGGTCATCTTTGCCTCAAGTCGTAACCCTATTGCCTCCAGGACTCGCTGCAGAAGTCCTTCACTGAAGCCGAGGCTGGTTCAAGGAACATAGATTGGTGATAAATCTTAAAAAACAAAAACCATGTTCTTTACTCAGCCCCAAAACAAGTCCTGCAACTTCAAACTCCTCATTCACTCTGGGTCCTCATTCCCACTCGAACAAGTTTGCTCCTATAAATACCTAGGGATCCATTTGACCCTCCCTCTCCTTCCATGGACACATCGCTGCCCTAGCCACTGCCACTAATATCTGATTGGGCATCTTACATTGGTATAAACACTGCCCCCGAGGCTCTTCATCTCAGCAGTCACCTCCTCTATCCTGTCCCTAGTGGACTATGGACTGCCGGTGTATGGTGCTGCTGATCAGACCGCACTCCATAAAATTCGCACTACTCTGAATAAAGCCTGCAGGTTAATTACTGGAGCACCTAGGGATGACACACACCTGTCTACTGTATGCTAAAAGCGCTGGTACTTGATCTCGACAGGCGCCTCAAATATCTTACCTGTACCCTTACAAAAGACCCTGCTGGGCTTTCCCCACCAGGATTGACCACCACCATACGCCGCTCTGTCCCACTAGTTCATACTCAGACCTCTGGGAAACCTCTCTTGTTATCCCTAGAGCTAGGACCTCTACGGCCAAAGAGCCTTCAGCTTTAGGGCCCCTCCTGGTTCAACACACTGCCCCCTCCATCCCCGGCTCCAACTATACTGTGCTTCAAAACTTCCTTCGTAACCACCTTATTAACACCGATGCTGTAACTGCCGCTAGTCAAAGCCGTTACTCAATACTTATGTCAAAGCTTATTACTAAGCTGCTAAGGACAACATAACTCTGGTATTGTTTGCATCCATCCTACCTGTACCAGCTTGTTTGTATCTATGTCTTAATTTACTGTCATACTTATGTGTTGTACTGCTATACTGTGCATTTTGGTTTGTCTTACTGTGACAAGGTACCTTTGTAAATGAGCCTATGGCTCAAAGGTTTTCAAACTGCTGTTTAAATAAAATAAAAATAAAATAAAAATAGGACAGGGCCCACAGCTCAGCACCATGGACATGGGGTAGGGGGTGTGCACAAGTCCCTTCACAAAAGAAAGGGTCCTACAAGAGCTTGCTAAACACAGGGCGGACAAGGCAATGGGACCTGATGGCATACATCCCAGTGTACTAAAGGACCAAGGGTGGAACTAGCAGAGCCATTAGTAGAACTGTGTGTGAGTTTCTGAGCACAGGAGAGGTCCCAGAAGACTGGAGAAGGGCTCATGTGATCCCGCTCCACAAGAGTGGCAGCAGGAGGAGGCAGAGAACTACAGACCAGTCAGTCTTATCTCAGTAGTGGGCAAGACTATGGAGGCACTTCTTAAGAGAAGGATAGTGCAACACCTGGAATCCATGGGAGCACAGGATCCAAGACAGCATAGGTTTACAACAGGAAGGTCCAGTCAAACTAATCTCATAGATTTATTTGACATGGATAACCAGAGTGGTGGACCAAGGAGTGCAGTTGATGTCACCTACCTTGACTTCAGCAAAGCTTTCGATACTGTTCCTCATAGAAGATTGATTAAGCTTGGTAGGCTTGGGGTGGTCAGAGGTTGATCAACTGGGTGGCAAACTGGTTGGTGGGCAGAAAACAGAGAGTGGTGGTAAGCGGTATGCAGTCAGAAGAAATGCAAGTCACAAATGGGGTACCTCAGGGATCAGTCCTGGGGCTAGTCCTCTTCAATGTCTTTATCAGTGACTTTGCAGATGGACTGGAGGGTAGGGTTGGTCTGTTTGCAGATGACACCAGGATCTGCAGCTGAGTAGATGATCCAGATGAGGTGGGCAGAATGAGAAAGATCTAGAAAACTGGCAAAATTGTTAGAAGAGAGGCAACTGGGGTTTAACACAAAGAAGTGCAAGATCATGCACATAGAGAAGAGAAACCCTGATGCTACCTATAGGTTGAGAGGGGTTGCTAGCAATCACAAGGGAAGAAAGAGACTTGAGCATCATCATCACAGATGACCTGAAATTATCCAAGCAGAGTACTAAAGCAGTAGAGTGGCTATCTCTGCAAAGCAGTGTGCAAAAGATGGAGATTAGTGTCCAAAAGGTGGATAAGCAGAAAAGGGCAAAATTCAGCAGAAGGGCAAACAGCAAGGAGAACCAGGGATAAATGACAACCAAGGAAGGGGCTGGAGTAGAACAGTGAAGCAGTCTATGGAGGTCAAATCATGGAAAGCCATGTGTGCAAATGCCAGGAGCCTTAGCAACAAGATGGAAGATCTGGAGGCTGTCATGGTACAGTCAGACCTGGACATTGTGGCCATCACTGAAACCTGGTGTAATGATAACCATGACTGGGAGATGGCCATACCTGGCTACAACATATTCAGAAGAGACAGAGCAGGCAGGAAGGGAGGAGGGTGGCACTGTATGTGAAAAATGACATAATGGCCACACAGATCCAGGAGGAACAAAATGGGGGAGATACTGTGGGTTAAGCTGGAAAGGAAAATGGGGCCAGCCGTCCGCACAGGTGTGGTCTATAGACCACCAGCCAGGAGGAAGAAACAGATAGGGAGCTGATGCTAGCCATCCAAAGGATGGCAGACAAAGGTGAGGTAGTACTGGTTGGAGACTTCAATATACCAGACATGGACTGGAGAATCCCAGCAGCAGCATCAACTAGAGCAGATTTATCCTGGACTCCTTCAGGTGTCTTCCTCAAGCAACTGGTCATGGAACCAACTGGGCAGAAGGCAATACTGGACCTTGTGCTCACAAACAGGGACAGTGTGATGGGGGTAACAGTGGGGAGCACCTGGGTAACAGTGACCACCAGTCATTGTGGTTTGAAATCACAGAAAGAGCAGAACCAAACCACACAAAAACACGTATCCTGGATTTTAGGGGCAGACTTTGGGAAAATGGGGAGATACTTGAAAGAGGCATTAAGGGAATGGGACAGGAATCAGGGGTTGAGGAACAGTGGGCAGTATTTAAAATGGGGATTATAAGAACAACAGAATTATGCATTAAGCAGGTTAGCAAGAGGAAAAGGAAGAGGAGACCATTATGGTTTTCCAAAGAGGTAGCAAAGAAAGTGAAAGCCAAAAGATTGCATTCAGGCAATACAAAAAGACACAGGCAGAAGGGGATAGGAGAAGTACCAGGAGAAACAAGGGAGGCAGGGAAGTCAGGAAGCCAAAGCTCAGACAGAAGAACACATTGCAAAATCAGTGGGTAAGGGGACAAAACCTTTACAGGTACATAAGTGAAAAAGAAAGACAAAGGGAGGGATAGTGAGACTGAAGGGGAGGATGGGAGCCACGTGGAGGATGACAACAATAAAGCTGACTTATTGAACAGGTATTTCTGCTCAGTCTTTACTAAGGAAGAGGGGTAATGGGTCTGAAGGGAGTACAAGGGTGAGAATGGTGCAGAAATGGACACAAGTCCTTTACATGAGAAAGGGTCCTGAAGGAACTGGAAGTAATAGAGCTGATAAAGCAATGGGGCCAGATGGGGCACCCAGGGTCCTTAAAGAACTAAGAAAGGTGGTGGCTGAACCTCTGGCTATCCTGTTCAGCCAATCACTGGAAACAGGGAGGTATCCAAAGACTGGAGGACAGCAGATGTAGTCCCCTTATACAAAAGTGGGAACGAAGAGGAAGCAGGGAACTACAGACCAGTCAGCCTCACCTCGGTAGTGGGAAAGATCATGGAAGCACTACTGAAGGAGAGATTGGTGGAACATCTGGTTGTCAATGGACTACAGGACCCAAGGCAGCATGGTTTCACCAGGGGAGGTCATGTCAGACCAACCTCATTGAATTTTTGACTGGGTGACTAGGGAGGTGGATCAGGGAGGGCAGTGGACATGGCCTATCTGGACTTCAGCAAGGCCTTTGACACTGTGCCACATAGAAGACTATTACACAAACTGGGGAATATGGGTGTGGGCAGGACAGTAGTGTGGTGGGTAGGTAACTGGCTGGGTGGCAGGACACAGAGGGTGGTGGTAAATGGCTGTCACTCCACAGTGGAAGAGTAACCAGTGGAGTACCACAGGGATCAGTGCTGGGACCGGTCCTATTCAACATCTTCATCAGTGACATTGCACAGGATCTAGAAGGCAGAATTTCACTGTTCGCTGATGACACAAAGCTCTGTAACAGAGTAGACACACCAGAGGGTGTAGACAGAATGAGAAGGGACCTGCAGAAACTTGAAGAATGGTCAAGGGTTTGGCAGTTGAAATTCAATGCAAAAGTGCAAGATAATGCATATGGGGCACAAAACCCTGGCACAATATATCAGTTGGGGGTGAGGATATAGCATGCACCAAGCAGGAAAGGGATCTTGGGGTTGTCATCTCTGATGACCTCAAGGAGAAACAGTGTGACAAGGCATCAGGTAAAGCAAATAGGATGCTGGGATGTATAGGCAGGGGCATCACCAGCAGGAAAGGGAGGTCATAATTCCGCTATACAAGACACTAGTGAGGCCCCACCTGGAGTACAGTGTACAGTTCTGGAGACCATACCTATGTAAGGACATAGAGAGGGTAAGAAGGTTCAGAGGAGGGCAACAAAGATGGTGCATGGGTTGCATCACAAGTCCTATGAAGACAGGTTGAAGGAACTGAACATGTACTCCCGGAGGAGAGGAGGGAGAGGGATATGATAGAGACATACAAGTATCTTACAGGGAGGAACAGGGTGCAGGAAAACACTATTTTTAAGCGAAAAAGATGTTTCAGGACTAGAGGGCATGGGATGAAGTTGGAGGAGGACGATTCAGAGAACATGAGAAAGAATTTCTTCACAGAACGGGTGGTGGACAAGTGGAACACCCTGCCAGAGGAAGTGGTGGGGCTGAAACAATCACGGGATTTAAGAATGCATGGGATAGACATAAAGGAATTCTAGAGGGCAGGGGTAAGGGAAACAGACTTCTAGGAAAACAAACTGAACTTACAAGCTCAAATGGGCAGACTAGGTGGGCCATAGGCCCTTATCTGCCGACACTGTCTATGTATCTATGTATCTATGTATCTATGTAGTAGGTAAGGCTAGATGGATGTTGGGATGTATTAGTAGGGTATCACAAGTCACAATAGGGAGGCAATAATCCTTCTTTACAAGACACTGGTTAGACCCCATCTGAGTACTGCGTGCAGTACTGAGGCCGCACCTGCACAAAAACATTAACAACATGGAGGCAGTCAGAGAAGGGCAACCAAAATGGTGCGGGACTGCATCTGAAAATATATGATGACAGATTAACAGAGCTCAATATGTATACCCTAGAGCAAAGGAGGAGAGAGGTGATATGATTGAAACATTCAAACATCTTCAGGGCATTAACAAGGTGAAAGAGTCTAACATGTTTCAATATAAGAAAAATAGCAGTACAAGGGGACACAGCATCAGATTAGAGGGAGGCCGATTAAGGGTAACGTGAGGAAGTTCTTTTTCACAGAAAGGGTGGTGGATGCATGGAACAGTCTAGCTCAGGAAGTGGTGGATATGAATACAGTGCAGGGCTTCAAACAGGCATGGAATAGGCATAAGGGAGCAATACAGATGAGTATGAATAGATAGGCCATTGACAGAGTAAAGGCCTATGGCACATTCATAATGCAGAAAAAATGGGCAGACTGGATGGGTCTTGTGGTCCATATCTGCCGTCAACTTCAATGTTTCTATGATTCGTCACTGCTGTGCATGTGTGCTGGGATGTGACCTCTGATCTATGCCAGTCCCAGCACTGACACTGTCCCACACCCCCTGTCCCCATTGCACCTGTGTGTCTGTTTCTCCCTGTCTATTCCATGCATTACCCTCTGCAACAGCTATGTGGTGCACTGCTGTGCTTCTGTGTATACCTGTGTCCCTCCCTCACCCCTCCATTGTCCACTGGTTGTCTGTCTGCGATGGAATGCGTGTGTGTGTGTGTATCTGTGTGGCAGCACTGTGCTGGCCCACCCTGCTACTCATCTGCGGTTGCCGAAATGCTCTTTGTACAATGGTGTCTCTGTGTCGCCGGCCCTGTCTGCCAGGTGTGGGTCCTTCGTGCAAGGGGGACTGCCTACCTCCACTCTGTGTGTCTTCATCCTCCTCCTCATCCTCTCCCTTGGCAGCACTGTTGCCCTCCTCAGCCTGGACGAGTATTGCACATTCAGTGGCCATGTTGTGCAGTAAACAGCATGCCAGGAATATGCCACAGGCCTTGTCTGGGCTATACTGTAAGGCACTACGGACCTTGTCCAAGCATCTGAAATGCATCTTCAGGATGCCGAACACACAGTCAATGATGTTACGTGTAGCAATGTGCCTCATTGTATCTTTCCTCTGCCACCATTCCTGGCCATCTTATGGGGTGAGCAGCCATGGCCTTAGAAGTCGCAGCATCACCTGTGGAGAAGACAGAGAGTGTTAGCATCACATGTATGCACATTGCCACCTACTAGTACCACGTTTGCATGGACTCACACCTGCTGCCTGAGCACCTTGCCCCCCATTTTCCCTTGCACCTTGTTGGACATCCACGCCTGTTTGGCTGTCAGCGCCTGGCCCTGCATGTGGTGGCTGCCTGTCCAGCACTGTGCCCCACCATCCCTGCATCTGTGTTTGTCTGCTACTGCCCTGTTCATCTCTGTGTCCCTGCATTACCCTGGTGTCACGTGTGACTGCCTGCCTGTTTTGTCCACCTGTGTGCCCCAGCAGCCCACAGTACCCCTACAGTGGCCCACCTGGTTTGTGTGCAGCATTCGGTGCACCATGCCCGATCCACTGTCCCCGTGACTGTTGTGTCATGTGCTGTTTGTGGCACTGCCCCTCAGTTACTCCACACATGTGATATGGCACGGTGTGCAGTGTGTGTGTTTGCACTTGGTGTCCTGCACCACTCACCCACTAGGTGGCCACTAGGTATGTCCCCAATTTCGAACTGGTGGCACAGGGATGATTGGTGCCATGTGTAGGCATCGTGGTGTCTCCTGGGTGTGTGGCACAGACATTGGTGATGCGACCTATGGCAGTGCACAGCACCTGGCAATTGATGGAGTGGTACCCTTTCTGTTGATGTAAGCTGCTGCATCGTCACCAGGTAGTGCACAGATTGCCACATGGGTGCAGTCAATGGCCCCTGTCATGCCTGGCATGAGTGCAACCCTGTGGAACTGCTGCATAATCCCTGTCTGCTCTTCCTGTGTGCTTGGGATTCGTATGAACTCTGAAGCATGTGGCAGCATTGTGGTGAGGAACTGGTTGAGGAGGCAGGACGTAGCTGACTGAGTGATGCCAGTGGTGCCACCCACTGTCATCTGGAAGGTGCCTGTGGCAAGCAAGCACATTGCTGCTGTCACCTTGGTCTCCACTGTCATGGCATGAGACCTTCCAGTGGGTGCTTGCTGTTCATCATGGCATGGCTCACAGACCTGCCTCAGAATTGCCCTGTTGAGTTGGTAATGGCCCACTATTTCTGTGTCTGTAAGTTGTTCAAATGTGACATGGGCACGGTACTGCCTCTGGGCGTACCATCTATGGGCCCTTCCTGTCCACATCACTGTTCATATCACTCAACTCCCTCATTATTGATACTATCAGGATTGGCGCCCGTCCATGTCCTCTGTGCTGCTGTGCAACCCTTGTTTGTGCATGTGTGGCCTTCCCTGCTGCTATTCTGCCTGCTTCCTGGTGGGGGATTGGACTTAGGTCTAATCCTCTTATACCTAACTCACTTGATCCCATCTGAGGAGATGCGCTGTAGATGGGATCAGTATTAGCTTTGAATATACTGATGCGCTGTGTATTCATAGGAATGCCCCCTCAGATGGACTGAATATCATTATCTTTCCTAGGGCGCATCTGAGATGCACTGGCACATCTCAGCTGTTTGAATATCACATTGTGCACATCTCAGATGCACTGAGCTAATCTCAGATGAGCTCAGCACATCTGCTTTGAAAATGCTGCCCTACTGTATAACCACATTCATACCACTCAACCTGACCTAAACAAATCACACACACCACCACCAAGGGAATTTAAATCAAAATTAAAATTCTAAATTCTAAATTTGATGTGTAACAGTGCCACAATGTCCAAGCAAGCAAATGCAAGAAAGCAATTTGCAAAGTCACTGGATATCAAAGTTCATGTCCCACAGTTCAAACAATCCAGCCTCCAGATGGGGAGCGAGGTGTCGGGGAACACCAAGAGAGTATCAATTGAGTGGGACATGATCGGAGATGATATTGGCAGAATGGTAGAGTCCTAGGCAGATTGGGTAAGGGACTGCAAGATAAGCCAAAAATCTAATCGGCTAAATGTGCCATGCACCCAGGACTGAAAAGTATAGTCTCAGTCTTTGGGGTGTATGAGGCACCAATATCGACCAGCTGAAACTCAGAACTTAGCCTTAGTGTGGCTTGCACCCTCTGGTGTGAGTCTCTTTCCCTTGATTGCTCCTATCCATTATTGGTACCAGTGTGAGGTTGAAATTCCCCTCACCCCATTATAATGGGGTGTTAGCCTCCATCATGGCCTCAATTTTGGTGGTTAAGTCGAGGAAAAAGTGGGGTCATCCTCATTGAAGTGCGTATACATTCGTTAATAAAATCTGACCACTGGGGGTATTGAGGAGGAAATCACCCATCTACCTTATGGGTCTGATTTACATTTTAAACTGGACCAGGGAGGGATTTATGTAAGAAGATAACCATTTATTTTCCCACCCAGCTTTCACCAAATAGGTATGGTCTTGTCTAATTAACTTTGTTTCTTGCAAAAACAACCTTAGTTTTCACCCTTTTCAGCTGCATCAACACCTTTTTCCTTCTTGGAGGAGAATTGAGCCCCTAATGTTCCATGTATGAATTAAATTTCATCCAAATTCAAGGGCATGGTGGAAAATAATCTTAGGAGGGCACATGCAGTTGACCAAGGTGAAGGCCCATCTGTATGATACATATATTATACATATGAATACTTTTACAGGTTATACCAGTTGGCAGTTTCCCAGAAGGAGAGGTTATAAAGTAGCAGCTAAAGCTAGGAATGCATTCGTACATTTAGGAATGCATTCATACATTGACCCAGTTGTAGACCACAATCCATAATATGCAGACAGTAACGAACATACAACACTAAAGAGAAATAAACTATTTATAGTAAGTGCACAGTATCATGCACTGATCGAAGTAGGCATGGCAGGCCGAGGAAGCATAGTCCTCATAGGCCTAACCTGCTCTCCGGTTGGAGGTGGGTCTCAACGTGCTATCAAATGATTCAAAAGCTTTCTTGGCTGATTACTAAGTTATAGCATGGGGGCTAAGATAGGCCACTGTGAGCTTCATTGACCCAGTGTAATCCTGTGCCTACATCTGTATTCTTCCTTATCCCTAAGACCCCGGTACTTAGGGGTAGTGCTGTTGTTGGTGGAAAGGGTGATAAGCCTTGATATGGAAACCATACCATTAGGTGTGACAGTTGCCCCATCAGCTTCCCTTTACATGCATTCCCATACCATAACTATCAATTAAATGCAGAGGACGGGAGTTTATAGAGGGTACCATGCAGAATACAATACAGCTATCTTCTGTCATAGACCCGACATATTTGTCATTGATATCCTAAGGGTCCTGGGCCATAGGTGCATTCCAACTGGAGGATTATATGCACCTTTATGGAAGGTAGGAACATATCTGCTAGCAAAGCTAGCCTTAGTTGAGCTTAGGTTTAAGATGGGGTATAGCTACCCACCCGATCTAGTCCTATGGGAAGTATTAGCACTGGTGTAGTGCAGCTAATCACTTAGGCTTTCGTTAGGAAGCTCGGAAACAACACTAGCATTAAATACAGTATGTGCCCAGAAAGATTTTCTAAATTAAACAGGGCTGAGGCATTAGGCTAGATACACCTTTAACTAAACTCGGTGGTATGAGTAGCTAGTTCCCTAGTTACTGCTGAGATAAACACTGATTCTGGGAACTAACTCACTAAGCCCATACCCATGCCCTGATCACAAAAAAATCATAAGGACACTTATCTAAGTATGCTCCTGTGATGGTGTTGCTTGAAGAGCCATTTCAGTTGTTGTAGCGTATGGTGACCACTTCTCTGGGCCAGAATCGACAAGGTCTGCTGAGGAATGAAGCGGAGGGGCTTTGCTCAGAAAGTCATCGGTAGTCCATTGTTGTAGCTCGCTTCCATAGCGGAGGCCTCGAGCTCATCTTCTCCTCTGGGTACTCTGGAAAGTCCCTGTCTTGGCCTGTTTATCAACGGCCAGTAGTGCATAGTGGTTTGGGATGCAAATTTGCTCGAGCTAGTGTCAGGCGATTCCGGAATGGTGATTTGCTGCTGTGTAGATTCAGAGATGTGATCCTGAGGGTGATTCCTTTTGGTATGACAGCTCAATGGTTGCCTCTTTCGGGATCCAGCTTGGAAGCCTGGGCCTGCCCTGTAAAGCTGAAGCTGTATTGAAGACTCCCTGGTTGCTTTGTGTGTTGTTTGGTAGCCATGGATCTATATAGGACCAGGAGCATTAGACTGGTGAGTGGAGGGTTCTCTTCCAGAGCCGGAGAGCCAGTTACAATGTAAGTTCTCCATGAGGGCTTCTGGAGTTGAAAAGAGATGGAGGTGCCATTCAGCTCCAGGCACTTTGTGGCAGGGTAATAAAGGAGAACCTAATCCCAGGGAGTGCATCAGGCGATGGGCCTCAGTGTATTCTTTCCTCCGGTTCGCCAGCTCATGAGAGTAATCCTGGAAAATTAAAATTTTATGGCCATGCCAGGATAAGGCTCCGAGCTCTCGGGCTCTGGTGGAAATCCACCTTATCTGCAAAGTTTAGGATTTTGGCCAGAATCGGCCTAGGTCTTTCCCTAGTTTGGGTGCTGGGTTCAGTGTCCTATGCACCCATTCGATTGTTAAACCAGGAGGCGTTCATGCTTCAAAACCTCCGTACTACATCATAAAGAAATTCTAAAGGATTCCCTTCCTGCACCTTCAGGGAATCCAAGGAGACAGAGATTATTGTGACGACTTCTGTTCTCAGTGTCGTCTAGTTTAGTTTGAAGTGCTTGAATGGCCCTCTCCTGATCTCTTACAGTCACAGTGAGTAAGTCAATAGCCTCCGAATTGGTGTTAACTCTTACCTTGGCTTGCAGATTCTAGTCTCTATTTGTTGGATGGCCATCGTGGTATTATTAGATGCCAGAGTGACCTCAGTCACATGCTGCATCAGAGCCACAAACATTTAATTCATTTGCTGCATATTGAGGCCTGTAGGAGCTTCTGCGCCCCTGCTGTGCGCCACACTGGGCTAGAAGAGTAGGATGGATTCTTGACCTTGTCCTTTATGAGACATTTCAAAGATGGTACAAGCTGTTCTAGGTTGCTTCGAGTATTTGGATCTGCTACACTGTACCATTATATTATTTCAAGTGGTGTAAATTAGCAAAGTTAGACCCCAGGTAAGCAGAGTACCTTGATCAAGTGGCCATTGTGGTAGAAGCCAAGCCACACCCTCATATTTTCAACAGTCTTTTATGACCTGACTTAATGATCAAGACAGGTGGAATTTTAAAATCCCATCTGAAAGATGATTTCATTGAGTGACAGTGAAAGCGTTTTGGAGAGGATTTGAAAAATTTTACCTGCCATGTTCAGGAGGTGGGGTAACACAAGGGATATGTTGAACATTAGGGGCCAAAGTCTGCAAAATAAAGTTATGAGTAAATGTTGGAAAAATTCTACATTTCCTCATAAAATAGGTGTTTTTCACATTTGTACCCCAGTTTTAGCATAGTCTTTTATGACCACTCCTTCTGAACATGACAGGTGTCATTTATAACAGTGGCCGACAGATCATTTTGCACCACAAGTGAAAACACACTTTGGCTAGGATTTGAGAAATTACAGCTGTCGTATTCATTGAGGTGGTCTGAAAAAATGACTGTGGAAAACCTGGGCCAAAATACTGAAAATTACCAAAGTTACAAGTGCGTATTGAAAATGTCAATGTACACTCATACCATTGTGTTTTTCATATTTTACCCCCAAATGTTCAACCTAGCTTTGTATGACCCCATAGACCTCTTATGGCTCCGCCTCATGAACAAGGAGCAAAGAAAATGTTCAATCCTGCTAAAATGGTGATTTTGCACCACAAGTCCAAAAACACATTTTGTCCAGGATTTGAAAAATGACAGCTCTCGTGTTCATGAGATGGTGTGAAAAATGGCTATGTTGAAAATCTGGGGTAAAAATATTGAGAATTACCAAAGTTAGAAGCATGCATTTATAAACTTCAATGTAAAGCAAAGCAAAGCAAATTTATTTATAAAAAGCCATTTCAGAAGACCATGGCATTGTACATGATCACAATTTAAACACAATTATCATAAAACAAATAACTTAAAAGCAGATATAAAATTAGTGGGAGTTAAACCTCACAAAAGCAAAGTTAAAGATAGGTCTTTAAGGCAGATGTAAAGGCCTCAATAGATGGGCACTCTCTAATCCGATGAGATAGAGAATTACACAGGGTCAGTGCTACAAAGGCAAAAGATCTAGCTCTAGACATAGTCAAACAGACCCTGGGAATCTCCAACAATCCCTCATTGGTGGAATGGAGTGGACAAAGGGGTGGTAGGGGCACAGGAGGTCTTGCAAATAGCGTGGTCCCTGTCCATGTAGGGCATTATAGGTCAGCAACCCGACCTTGAAGGTGATCCTTCACTGCACCAGCAGTCAGTGCAATCCATGAAGCACAGGTGTGACATGGCAAGATCTTGACAAGCTAGTCAACAACCTGGCAGCCACATTCTGCACCAGCTGTAGGCAGTGAAGGTCCACCCTGGGAGCCCTGGGTATAGGGCATTGCAGTAATCAAGACGAGAGGTCACAAAGGCATGGACCAAGGTCAGAGGATTGTCAGAGGGGATTATGTGCTTTATCCGAGCGATGTTCCTCAGATAGTAAAAATTTTCTTGACATAGTCTTGATGTAGGCTTATAACATTGTTGTTTTTTAATATTTTTACCCCAAATTTTCAACATATACTTCTTATGACTTCACCTCATGAACAAGGGTGGAGAAAATGTTCAAATCCTGCCGAAAGGTGATTTCACTCAGTGACCACAAAATTACCTTTCATGACAGACTGCATAATTTCTCTGTCATTGTTCGTATGGTAGGGTCTCAGAAAAGCCATGTTGAAAATTTTGGGAAAAAATATTAAAATGACCAGGTTATGACAAGTTCAAACACCACTGAAATACATTGAACTGCATACCTGGTTTCCTCAGCTTGCAGTCCAGTGCTGAAGAGTGAAGACGTGTCTCTGGTCCAGAGAAGATTACAGCATTGGACCAGTGGGAAAGTAAGGGCTGGGGTGTGTGGGATGGTAGGTGCTGAGTGGGAGAGTCAGGTGGGGGACAGTAACGGTGGTGATGACAATAGACATTGATGGACAGTTTTCTTTTTACAGTGTTTATTTAAAATAAAAACAAGGGATGGTTTCTTTATTTCAGGTACCAACACTGGGAAGTGTCAGTGTTATGTGTGGCAGCACCGGGGTGGGCTCCCTGGTGTCACACAATGAAAATGGGCAAGGTAAGGGGTAGCGGAAATGCAACATGGAAAGGGCAGGGGATTGAGGAAGATTTTCTTATGTTTGTCAGCACTAGGGGTGGGCTTCTCAGTGTCCTGACCCTCAGTGTCACATAGTGAAAGCTGATTGGGGTGGAGTAGTAGCCAACATTGTAATATTTTAATAATGGCTTTTAAATACAGTAACCCATTGCCTTATGCTGCTGATAGTCTTTTAGGTAACAAAGGAATGTTTTCCTTAGGTCTACTACAGGAGGGAAGGAATGTCTGAGCTTGGGGGTTTGGCCAGCAGACTAGAAACTAGAAAGGATCAGCGGGCAGTCTGTTGGGCACAATCTTCAATCCCTTCCCTTCTGTAGTGGACTTAAGGAAACATTCCATTATTGCCTGAAAAGATTATCACCAGCATAAGGAAATGGGTTAATGTATTTAAAATCCATTATTATAATGATAGAACTTCTCTTTCAGGTTTGGTTGGGGAGAGCCACAGCAGGCTGACCACAACATGATCAGCTGTGCTTGCTGGGCATCAATGTCCAGATCAGAGGAAAGAGCTACCCTAAGATTGGGCTGTCTCTCTTATTTGAACTACATGAAGTTTCCACACAACAAGCCATAACATTGTCATGATCTGCCTGACTGATGATTGGTGTGTCACTGACGAGCCCTTACAGACTGCCCCATATTGGATCACAGTGGCTAACCTCTCAAAACCCACTATTGTAACAATATGTTAATTTGTTCACACACATGGCAACCATAAAAGGGCACAATATCCCAAAGAATGATGTTCTGCTCTCACCAGAACTCCAACCAATGTTTTTATATGAAAGTGAAAATAGGCAGAACTCTCACTTCTGTCTACATACAATTTTCTAACCCCTGTCACTGAGGCTTGGGTCAGGAAGCATATGCAGATCAGAAGAAATTGTAAAATCCTCAAAAAGTGTTTTATTATTATTATTATTATTATTATCTATTAGTAACTAGATAATAAAACACAAATAAATGTACAGACTGGTTTTCAGCACAGGCAGTAAAAAAACAAAATCCAATCTGTTTTTGTTATACTTTTCTCCATGAGGTCCCGGCTAGCTCTTGTTCCTTTCTTCCACCACCACCAGCACCATTCCCCAAGGATCAGACCCCTCCCTTATCCTCCAATGACTTACCCTTCTTGGCAGTGTGGTTTGGGAGCCACTCAACCCACCAGGAACAGATTCAACCAGGAAGGTGTCATCTTGGGGGCGGTGCCTGTGGGGACGGTATCCATGCCGCATGGCCAGGGCCTGTTTTTCTGCTTTTCCTGTGGAGGGCATACAATACCAACAGTGGCATCAGCACATGCGTCCGCGCACTGTACATCAGTCAGCTGCTCCTCCTCTTCCCTCAATGCATGGGACTCGGCATGCCAAGACCTAACCTCTGCTAGCTGTCAGGCAAGTGCGGTCCATGTTCTCCACCCTCCCTGGAGAGGAGAGCTGTTCCCTGGATGCTCAATCCTCTCACTCCTGGCTGACCGCCAGCAACCTGCTCACACCTCGAACACACAAGTCGCTGGCATGGCAGGAGGTAAGGCATGATGCCTCAGCTCTCCATGCCACTGGGCCAGCAGAAAGTCCAATTTCTGAGTTCAAAGTGACATCTACAATCAACCAGCTCTCTGTAGCCTTTGGTCTCCAAATCCCCGAACAGGGATGGTCAAATTTAATCTTCCACCAGCAGAATTCTGGTGAAATGCTGATTTCATTTCTACTACATTTCATGAAATTTCTGTGAAACGCTCATGAAATTTTGCCAGAATTGTAATTTTGGTTATTTCCATCCAATTTTAAAAGTGTTTGTCCAAATTGCACCAAGTGTAGTACGTTGGCTGTTCCAGTGCCCATACAGAAATTCAGATCTCTGTCTTTAAAAATGACAGAAGCTATAAACCTCAGACTTTCGGAAATTTTAAAATGACAGTTAATAACTATGTAAACTATTGTATCCATTGTATTTTCTCCTTGACATGGAGCCTTCGTAAATGAGCTCTGAGCTCAAAGGCTGTATCAAAATTAAAATAAATAAATAAACTAAAAGTGTTTGTGTAAATTGAACCGCATTTTTATGGTATCATTATCCATGCCATACATATGTGTGTCAAGTTTCAGATCTCTAGCCTAAAGGTGACCGAGTTATAAGCCTCTGAACTTCAGAAATTTTAAAATTACATTTTGCAATTATGTAATTTTAAAATTTTTAATTTGAATTTTAAGCCCCTATAAGTTTAAAGCTTGAAAACAGAATATCACCAGTGTTGTTAGGTTCATTGTCCCTAAATTCACTAAATACCACCAACAGCATAATCTGGTTCTGTAAATTAGTTTACATCTATACACATATTCCCCTTCCCTTGCCCTAGGTCACACCAGGAAATGAGCCATGGCTCTGTGTGCCTCTCCTGGTCACAAACTTTCAAATAAAATTAATAAAACTAAATAAATATTAGGCTTTAAGGCAACCACAATGGCCCAGCATCAGGACATCACGCTGCCATGCTGATGACCTGGGTTCAAAAGTGAGCCCCTGGACGTCGTGTAGAGGCAGGTCATAGCTAAACCTTACAGTCTCTATTTAGAAGTTTCTATGAATCTTCAAAAGTATGCATCTAAGTTTTCAATTTTCTTGCTCCAAAGGTGGCTAAGTTGTAAGCACTGAACTATTTTCGTAAATGTTCACGTGAATATTAAATTGCTAGACTTTGAGCCCTATATCTTCCCTACCCTTCATCTAAATGTCATGAAACTTGGAAGCTTTTATGGCCTGTACCAGACAATATGCATTCCAAATGTAAGATACCTAGCTTTAACATGGACCAAGTTAGGACCAATTACAAAATTTCAGAAAATTCCAGTGGTGCTGGATTGGCATATTAATGGCCTCGATATCCATCCCCAACTACATAAAATCACTCTGCTACTGGAAATTGTTGAACTTTTCTAAAACATGCGTTGTGTCACAGAGGTAGGATCCCTGACTGAGCATCCTTCTTTGCTGGAAAAAATCCAAAAATCTGCATAAATTATCAGTCAGGATCCTAACCTGGGCACAGTGGGATAGCCTAGTGGATTAAGTAAATCTTTGTGGACCTTAGGGAGAATACAAAGGTTGGAGCCACTGGGAATTTTGACCACAGGAAATTGAATTCATTATCAGAAATACAGCCTGTAATATGTACATTATGTTGGTGGGATCTGAATTGAGCTTTCTATAATTATTTTCATTCTCAAGCAGTTGTAATTCTTTAGTTCTGTAAAACTCACAATGCATTATAACAGTGTTCCTACCCTTGTCAGCTTCTTTGGATACAATGTGAGTGAAACTTTTCAAATCAGATATGGCTTTTTGTCCTAGCAGGCTCAAAATATTACGCTTATTAATTATTCCTGGCTGAACAACTCATTTACTTTATTTAATACCATTTTTTACATATTGATATTTGGATTAATGCTAGTGTGGCAGAAGTATGATTTGGGATTAAATAATGATTTTCTTAAAGCCTGAAATTCAGTCTTGTTAATATTAAAAATCATACCTTGATTATCATCATTACCTGCCGCCACACCCTGGTTTTCCAGAAACAAAGACTCCACAGTAACCCAAAACTATTTAAGACCTTCTGAACTGAACCAACACTACAGGACATTTCAGCTCCAACAACTACTGTGCTAGCCACTCTGCCAGAACCTACCCCCATTCTCATTCCCTTCCATCCCTCCTGGTTTGGTGGCAGCTGCTGGGTGTGGGCCACAGTGGTTATGAGGAGAGGGGCATGGCTTTGATGCCTCTGAAAAGCAGAGCCACTCCATCTAACACAAGACCTGCTGAACTGAACCAACACTATAGGGTGTTTCATCTCCAAGAACTACTGTGCTAGCCACTCTGCCAGAACATACCCCATCAACAGCAGTTCCCTCCCACCCTTCCAGTTTGGTGGCAGCTACCGAGGGGCAGACCATGGCGGTGATAAAGAGAAGCAGGGATATTATGGAAAAGTGGAGCCACTCCAGCTAACACAAGACCTGCTGAACTGAACTGACACTACAAGGCATTTCTGCCCTAACAACTACTGTGCTAGCCCATCTGCCAGAACTTACCCCATCAACAGCAGTTCCTCATTCCCTTCAGTCCCTCCTGGTTGGTGGCAGCTACCAGGTGTGGAGCCATGGCAGTGATGAAGAGAGGGGAATGGCTTTGGCTCCTTTAAAAAGTGGAGCTGCTCCAGTTACTCTCTGCAGAGCGGCTCTCTGTGTGAATGACTCCTGCAGGGATTGCAGGAGTCACCTGTAGAGTCTATGGTGGGTGGCTGCTATGAAAATGTTATTTTAGTTTTAGAAATCACCTTATTGTTCTTTTAGCCTGTGCACTCAAGAAATATGAGTTGTTTGTTGGAAATCTGTTTTATGCTGGTTTATTTGATTTATTTTGTACCTACCTTAAAGTATGGTTCAGACTTGTATCAAAATTCATCTGGACAATTGGCAGCCATATTCAGTGGGAGCTATCCTTTGCTTGAAACTAAATGTTCTAAATATGCAGGGTTTAATGAACAGAATGTTAAAATATTTCTTTGTATCACACACCACAAACATTAACAATTTGGACTTGTAAATTCATTCTACATGATCACTAAAACCGGATATTTAGTTACAGTAATTTTTCTGAAATCAGTTCTAATATCAGTTTTATTGGTTTTGAATTACTTGCTCTTAGTTATTATCTGGACTCTGCCAAAAGGTCTACTTATCAAAAGTGTAGATTAATTAAGTCACAGTAAGTAAGATGTTTTAAATCCCCAAATCATAGGCAGTTACTACTGCTTCTGCTTTTAATTTCTGGTAACATCCTTCCCCATCCTGGGCCTGATCTTTCGACTGGAGCTTCCAATGATTCTAATAAATTAAATTCACATCTTATGTTAGCCCATTTAAATATCTGAAGTGTTCATTCCAAGAAGGCTGAATTGAAAGCTTGGATTTTTAACATAAATTTGAAGTGATTACTTTGTCTGAGACCTGGTTAAATAGTACTATCATGGATGGTGAACTACATCAGCAAGGTAATAAAACCTATTTTAAGGCTAGACTTGGGAAAGGGGGGCTGTTTTTGTCTCAGAAAAATTTAAACTGGTTAAACTACCGGTCCGCACTGAACCAAACTGGCCCCTGTGATTTTCTCTTTAAATGTTATTCTTGTGAATAATATGATTATTGTAACTAGTGTTATTTGTGTCTTCCAGGCCACATTGAAGCTGGCAAGAAACTTATTTTAACTTGTGGCAGTTCACCTCTAGGTGTCATCGGTGGATTCTGATGGGTGACTTTAATATAAACTGGAAAGATAAATCTTCTGACAATTTTCAAGAAATATTTACTTTGTTTGGATTACATCACCAGAGTTAATTACAAAACAGGTTACTAATTTACTCCGGACTGGATTGTGGTCACTTATCCCTCAGAGTTAAAAGTAGCAGTGTTCATCCTGATGGGTTGAGTACCCACAGTCCAGTCTACTATAACTGGTCTATAGTGTATGGTGGAGCGTCATTCTCCACGAAATCCATCGTTGTAGAAACCTTGTAGTCACACACACTAGTAGCGTTTGCAGTGCAACCAGAATGTTTTTTCTACTGCACTACGAAAGTCTACTAATGTCCCTCGAGCAGCATTTGACAGTTAGGGCTCACTCCATAGACAGGACACATAGCGAAAGCAAGCAATGTCGACAAGCAGTACCAATGTTTAGCGTTAAAACATTCAAACTGTAACGTTATTAAACATTTAAAATGTCAATCATGAAAACGTTCACAATGTGAAGTTCTTTTCCTTCTAGTAACCCAGTGGAAATGTTCTGAAGCAGAAACATGCTGTAGTGATTTCCCAAAAACGACGTTCCACCATACACTATAAAGAAAAGTGTATGGGAAACAGTTGACAACAGGGCATCTTTCACCTTGTTGACACTATGACAACGGATTACTTCTCGAGCTGCGCTCCTGGGTAAATCCGCTGTCACAGCTGCGAACTCAGTGAAAGAATAGCCCTGTTGTCAACTGTTCCCATGCACTATCCTATATGTTAGATTGAATAAATGTAATCCAGTATATATTGGTGGCAGAAACCTCACAAAACTTGATGTCAACAAATTGAATGCTGTCCTTTTGCCACAGATTGGTCATTTTAGATTCTATTTCTGACCGAATGTTGCTTTTGAACAATTTTGTAAAATCATTAATGACATCTGTGACCTACTGGTACTGTGAAAAAATCCCATACTAGAGACCATAGAAGTGAATGGTTAACTCATGATCTGTTGAGATTATATCAAGAACATAATAAGAAATGGGCACACTTCAAGAAACCTTAGATCAGTTTGCCCTGACAGAGTATAAATTAGCTAGAAATCACTGTCTTATATCTGTAGCTCTAAAATAGAATTTTAAAAGTAAAACAGTTGAATATTTGTGACCTTTGTAATTTTGGTGAACACTTAAAGATCTCACAGGTCACGGGAAGGAGAGTGAACCTTCCTTTCTTTCCTTTAATGATAAGGTCACAAGTGACCCGTCTACCTTCACTAATTAGTTATTTTTCTGCAGTTGTTCTGGTTACAGAATAAAGGCAGCTAAGTATGCTTCTGAAAATTGTTAACAGCGTCCCTGTCCTTTCAACCCATCAAATATTTTTCTTTAAGATTCTCACACCTGATCAGGTTTGAGTTATTTGGACAATTTAAATCCATGCCGATCATTTGGCATTGGTGGCCTTGATTTTAGGATCATTAAAATGGCAAAAGGAAGTATGGTACTTCCCCTCACTAAATTGTTAAATTTTCCCTCTGTCACAGTGTATATCCTTTGGTGTAAAACAGGCTACAAAATACCCTATGCATGAATCAGGATCTAAATCAACTATTTCAAATTATAGACCTATTCCATTGCTGGCCCCTATGTCCAAACTGTGTGAATGAATAGTTATGGATAAGACTGTGGATTCTTTTTATCAAAGTACTGTCTCTGACTCATGTTCAACATAGTTTACATTCATTACGTAACACATAGACTGCCTTAATGAGGTTCATGAACTGTGTTCATCAAGCTACAGATTCTGGTAATCCTGTGGCCTTGGTGCTCATGGACCTCACCAAGGCATTGACTTAACTGACCATGACTTATTGTTACAGTCTTTATTCCAATGTTATTTTTCTGATGATATTGTGATTTGATTTGGGACAACCTCTCATGCTGTGAACACATAATCATTAATCAAAATATTTTTCTAGCTTTCTCAAAGTTAATTGAGGGGTGGGTCTGCTGAGCTCCATTTTGGGACCACATCCCTTTTTCTTTTCCTAAATGACCTGACTTCAGCTTGTCCATCTTCTGAAATGCTTCTTTATGCAGGTGATGTGGTCATTTTAGGAACTGGAAAGATGTAGATGTCCTAAATCCTATTCTTCAAAAAGTTTATTAATTTGCAAAAATGGTTCTGTACCCAGGGACAAAAGGCTGGTGAAACATGATTCCAGTGGTGCTAGACCAGTGCAGGTGACATGGGTATGCCAAAGCCATAGAAAATCAGATGACCAAACCATCAAGTAACACCGCACTCACAGAAACCTAAAATAGTAGTCCTTCACATGGTAGTTATCCACAAAATCCAGCTTTCTTCATGAATTCTGTAAAGGCAACAACCAAAGCTCACAGTGAAGAACTAGCAGAGCTGAGAGCCACTTGCCGTGGCCCTCCGTCTCTAACAGAGTCTTTGTCAGGGGCATGGCTAAGGGAGATCATGTCATCCTTTAAATGTAGAACTCATAAATTTTAATTTATGTAAATTACAAACAATAGAAATTAAAATGCTGTATAAAAAGAAAGTCTGGGAGGACTTAGCAAACAATTATGGTCTGTTTTCCCAAAAGGCAAATTAGGTAGAGCTATACCCACTAAATGCTCAGATGGCACAAAGAACATAGATAAATACAAAAATGGGTGCAGACACTGCCAGTTGTTAAACTGAAATGTGACAATATTATAATTAGTAAAACAGCAGGTAAATATTTAAAGCAGCAAAGGAAAATTCTTTTCAGGGGAATCGACTTTCTTCCTAATATGACCAATCAGGCTATAACAACCTTTGAGAAGTATCTACTACACAGATTCAGGATCTGAGTAGTAGCTAGATCAGTCTGTTCACAGATGATACAAAGATGGGAGCTGTGGTTGATGACACGGAGAGGTGGAAAGGGTTACAGGAGGACCTGACTAAGCTGCAGGAGTGTGAGACATATGGCAGTTGGGGTTCAGTGCCAGAGTGCAATGTTATGCACTTCAGAGCCAGGAACCAGGGAAGGGATTATCACTTGAGTGGGGTACATTTGGGGAGCTCCACAGAGGAGAAGGACCTAGGAGTGATCATTACGGGAGCATGAACAACTCTGCTCAGTGCAGAAAGGCAGCAGCAAAGCCAAAAAATCCTGGGGTGTATTGCAAGAGGATCTCTTCCAGAAGGAGGGAGGTTATCCTGCCCCTGTATAGGTCATTGGTCACACCGCACCCGAGTACTACTTGCAGCACTGGTGCCCGATCATGAAGAAGGACATCAGATTGTGGAGGGTGCAGTGAAGAGCCACAAAGATGATCTAGGATAGGAGAGCAAGCCCTACGAGGAGAGGCTGGGAGAGTTGAATATGTATTCAATGGAGGACAGGAGGGATGGGGGATATGATCGAGACCTTTAAGTATCTGAAAGGGATAAACAAGACCAACACAGCAGGGATTTTTCAGATGAGAAGGGAGAGGGACATGAGAGGGCATTGAATGAGAGGGGGGAAGATTCAAGAGGGAGATGAGAGACATTTTTCATGGAAAGAGTGGTGGAGAAATGGAACCCTTACCAGATGAGATAGTGTCCTGTAACACGGTGGGCAGTTTCAAGAGGGGTTGGAACAGGGTAAGAGGAAGGATACTGGGAAGAGGTGGGAGGGCAGCTGCATGTTGAGGGGCTAGTTGCACCTCAGGCAGACTCAATAGAGCATGAGGCCTGTTTTGCTGGCAATTTTGTATGTTCATATGTTTGTACTGAAAAATATTGGTTCCCCAAAAGATTTAACTTACCAAGGGAGAAAGAGTAACCCAGGGTGAACTAACAGCTATGAAAGATGGAGTAATAAAGCCATTAGACAAAGGTAACATGGTGATCCTTAACAAGGAACACTACAGGAGATAGTTATCTTTCTACTAAATGACAAAAATAACTATAAGGTACCAAACCAGATGTTTTCTGCATTTTGTAATTAGTGAATTCATGTGGGAGCTTCAAGCATGCATGGGATAGGCGCAGGCGTGTGGTAGGGGAACAAGGAGCAGGTGACACGTATTACCAACTGGAGTCAGTGGTGACAGAATAGGCAGGGACAAGTGGCACACTGGATGGGTCTAAACGTCCTTTTCTGCTGACAAAATCTATGTTTTGTTTCTATGAGAATAAAGCTGGATTTTGTGGATTACAACAGTGTGAAGGCCTATTATTTTGGATTTCTGTGAGTGTTCTGTGCCTGGACGACAGCCTTCAATACCAGGAAAACTAAGGCTATGATTATGAATAGAACCAATAAATTGGGAAGCAGGAATTTTTATTGAAAGCCCAGGATGGTGGCGTTATTGAGACAGTCAATTAATTCAGATATTAAGGAGTTGTCTTAGATGTACTATCACACAACTTACATGTTGATTATATTGTAAAGACAATCCACCAATGGCTGGGTTCTTCGTACAGGGTTCAGAATAGCGTATTGCCTGCAACTCATGTACTGTACTTTCAGCGTAAGAGCTTGTTGTTACCTTCTTGATGATGGAATCTTATGTTACTCTGGAGCAGGAAGTGGGGTGCTATCCAGAGTAAAGTTGCATATAATGCAATCGATCGTGTCATGCCTTGATTACCATTATGCACTCACCACTGTTTGTTGTGTCAGGCTGCACAATTACCCTTGCTGGATGATTGTGTGAAAGCAAACATTTTGACTTCCTTTCACAATATTATCTTGAGTAAGGTTCCTTGCTCAACCTCAGAACTCTTTCCTGTACAGCATAAAAATGTAGTACTAGATCTCAGGACACAAATTTGTTTAAATTCCTTTCCATGAGAACTTGTTTTGGTAAAAGAGTGTTTGATTATGGTGGTCCAAGTGTTTACAATCATTTACCAGTGTCTGTTGAGTCCAGCAAATCTATGTTTATGTTTAAGAAACAGTTGTCTAATCTTTTAATAACCATGCTGTCTCACTGTAATTGTGACTAATTTATTATAATTGATGTGTTTTCCAGCTTTTGTATAGTAATTGTTGTACACTTATTTATTTATTTATTCATTCTGTTTTTGTTGACCGGGTAAATGCACTAGACAAATCCTGCCTATTTTCAGGCATGACCGGGGAGGGGATACAGATGAATGCCAACTGACCTTGAACCAGATTAAGTTGTTGGTGGTATTTTTAGTGAATGAGGAAATTTGGCCAGACACCGGGAAATTCCCTATTCTTTTCGATAAGTGTCATGGGATCTTTAATATCCACCTGAACTACCACCAATCCAGGCAGATGGTACATGCTGGTCATACTTGAAAATGAGCAGTTTTGCTCAATGTGCCTTCCGAGGTCAACAATAAATGAAATTAAATGAAAAAGTTCTGTAATGTCCAGATGCTTTCATCTGTTGAAACAGCTGCAATATTCAGAACTTTGCTAAAGTCAAAATGGATGGGTCCTTGTTAACAGATGCCTCTTGTGATAATACAGGTTCAGAGGTGGAGTCATGATGCATGTTGCAATCTGCTCCCACAATACTTTGCTGGTTTGGATTCTTTGCAAAATGGTCTGAGTTGGATATTTGGAACAATTTTAAAAGTTTGAGGTTAATTTGGGACTGATCCAGTTGCTTGCTTGCAACGGGAGAGACCCTTAGCCTACACACTTTTTGGATCAGCAAGTGAATGGTTAGTCAAATTGATTATTTGGCATTCCTGATTTTGTTGATTGCCTGGTTTCTCTGGTTCCTCCTTCTGCCCTGGTCTGCCTCGTCTTGATTTTTTTTTTTTTTTTGTGATTTTACTGGTTTCTGTTGCTGTTTTGTTTTTACTTTACCTTCGCTTTCTGGCCTGAAAACAACTTCAAATGACTTGTCCTGGGCCCCAAAATTCATAGCTGCAGCCCTGTCCACAGAGGTTGTTTTTCAGGCCAGAAAGTGAAAGGCCTTGTCTGTGGAAGCTGCTGCCTCAGCAGTTTCATCTGAAGTGCTGTTTTCTGTGCTAGTAGCCAATTCCATGGTGATGGGGGCTTATATTGTTGGTATTAGATTTGCTACTGCTATGCTGGTATTTAGATCTGCCCTGCTTACTGAGTGGCCCTTCTATTTCAGCTGGACTCTCCTCCCTGTAATCAAGACAATCACAGTCTAGCTCTAGCATGAATTGTTTTCATCTAATAAATTCAGCCTCATGCTTTCTGAGTTAATTTGTAACACTCTGTTGAGTTTCGAAAAGCTGGAGAGGTTAATAAACTTGTGTAATGATCACTGTCGCTCACCCCTTTCTCTCCACAGGGCATGGTGTTATCACCAGCATGTAGTGGGGTTGTGTTACAGTTATTTCTACTGAAACTACCAGCTTGCAAATTAAGTGCACTTCTCCTTTAAGTGGAACATACAGCACATACTACTCAAGCAGTTTACCTTTCACTCATCACATTATTTATTTGGCTAAGACAAGTGAAACTAACTTTAAAGTTTTTCATTATGTTGCCATTATTTCTTCCTTAACTGAGGGGCTGGGTGACCGTGCCATTAACTTGAGAATGTACAATATATATATATATCTCAACACATACGCAGCCTTTTGACACTGAAATGTTGGACACTGACACTAAAAATGTAGACGCTTGGGATACTGACCTCATAATGTGGGAACGTCATCACATGGGTACACAAGCTCAGAACACTGTGCAAACCAATGCCTCTATTTGTAAAAGTTTAATTCTGATTTAGCAAGTTAGAATATTCTGAGTTACTATTTCAGAATTCTAAATTCTAGGACTTACTCTGTGTGGGTAGCCCATTCCCATGTGGACAGATGAGAGACACAACAATTGTAAGAGGTAAAATGAGAAATCCTTCATAATGAGGACAGTTGAGAGGTGTGATTCCCAGTAGCAGGCTGTTAATTAATCAGATAAATGTACGGTTCTGAAGGCCTAAGGAATGCAGTTCTTTCAGTTGAATGATGCGTGGCTTGTTTTGAAAGGAATGCAGTAATTTATTTAGTCTTTGGAAAATATATTTGAGCACAAGTGCTCATTTTCTAAGGTTTCACATCTGAGACAAGAAGAGAGATACATAACAGTAAACAGTACAGAAACTAGAAACAGCAGCTCCAGAGGAGTGTAGTCAGCAACAAGCAATAGGATGTCTTAGGTACAAAATATAAGAACATGTCGTCAGAAGGAGACTGTATGATCCATCTAGTCTGCCCAGATTGCCTACCCCATTCTGTTCTTCTTCTGAGATTACTGCAGTACTTGTCCTACACTAGCTTAAAAGCAATGACTGTTTTGGCCTCCACAACTTCTGGTGATAAGCTATTCCAAGGGTCCACGTCCACCATCCTCTCTGTGAATTAGAGCTTACAAATGTTGGTTTAAACGTACCCCTGTTAGTCTCAAACTGTGGCCCTCGTTAGCTAAACTGTGCTCATCAGCAACAAAGGAGATACAGTGCAAGCTGGGTGTTCATCTTAGCTAAAACAGGAGCATTTGGAACTTGTTGTGAGTTCATTTCTCAGCACATTCTTGAAAAGGGCAATTTTAGGGAGACTTACCAGGGTTTCTGATAATTCATTCAGTCAGAAAGATGCCCTTACAGCAAAAGACCACTTATCCAAGTTTGTTCTCTGAATGGTATTTCTAGGGCATTCCTAGCCATACTCCTGGTGGTGTATTGGTTGTTACCAGGGCAAAATAAATTTTGAATAACCAAGGGGTAAGGCCCAGTAGTGCTTTTGTGAGTAAACAGGTCTGGTATTTGAATCTGCCCTGGAGAAGCCAGTTGTTTAGGGTATAAAGGGAGCAGCTGTAGACAAGCATATCTGCCCCTACAAAGGGTCAGGCTTTGTTATACACCAGCCTAACTCTGTTTAATACAGAGTCACTTGCTGCTACATAAACTGGGAAGTCATAATCAAGGAGCTGGCAGAAGTGAATTGTTAACTGTGCAGTTATCTAGGTGTTTGTCTCAGGTGGCTGAAGGAATTGTTATCTGTGCAATTAACTAAGTGTAGAAAGAGCTGTAAAGTGGGGGAATGGCTTAGCTAGAAGGAAGCCAAGTTAAAGCCAGATTTAAAAACTGCCCTAGATAGCTTCTGACAGAGAACAGACAGAGAACACCAAGAGGAAGGAGCTGCTGTTATAACTATACTTCTCTACTGGGACAATATTGCCCTTCTTCCCTCCCCTCACCCTAAGTCAGTTCTACTTTTATAGGCACAGGATTTGACTGACAATAGGAACTTCCTGTTTGGGAGCAGGAAGGGAGTGATCACAGAGCCACAAAAGACTCACCATCCTAGAAGGAAAGAGTAGCTCTCCATCCCCAGCTGCTGGAGGTCTGACTCTGAGCAAGTAAGGGGACTACTGAGAAATATAGGAACTTCTTGTCTCAGAACAGGAAGATCAGGAGCTTAAAGGGCACAGAGGCAGTAAGTAAGTAGGGAGAAAAATTAAAATAAACAGAGGAAAGAGTAAATATTCCAAACAACAGTTAAGGAGCCAGAAATAAGACATGATGGGAGGTGCAGTGCAGTGGTTGTGGAGCAGCAGTCTTGCAGAGATGTTCTGGAAGATGCAGTGTTGTCCCATCTGCAGGCACCTCTCTGGGCTGGGGGAGGTTGCTCATCTCTAGGCTGAGTTGGCCAGGTTGGGGATCCCCTCTCCCACCCAGGGACTACCAGAGCCACTGCCGTTGCCTCAGAGGTTGCCAAGAAAGGGAGCAGTTGGACCACAGTGGGCTCAGGGAGGGTGAGAGTGGTGGAACAGAGGCACATCCCTCCAGTTGTACCTCTCCACAGTTCATATGCTGTTCTGGCAAAGTGTGGTTCCTCTATGGAGGTACCTGCAGTGGAGACCAAGGAGGATGCTAGGAACCTCCACAAGGAGACTCACAGGAGGGTGGCATGGGACCCCACAGGGGAAGGAAACAACTCCTGGTGGGGGGACTCCATAGTTAGGGGGTAGAACTGGGGAAGAAGGGGAGAGGGGAGGTAAGGTGCTTACCTGGCACCATGGCTTGGAGGGACAGGGAGCGAATCTTCATGATTGCAGGAGCAGCTTCACAGGGGATGGAGCTGGATGTCATTGTCCACCTAGGGACAAATGACCAGCTGAAAAGGGATCAGAGCAGTGCAGGAAGAGTTTGTGGAGTTGAGAGGGGCCATAAACAAGTGGCACACACGGTAACCTTCTTGGAGGTGCTGCCTGTCTATGGCATGGTGAGGCTAGGTGCTCCACACCATGGGATTTAATCAGTGATTGAAAAACTGGTGCAGAGCTCAGGGATTTGGCTTCATTGGGGACTGGGGTCCACCTGGAGTGATGCAGGTCTATACCGGTATGATGGTCTGCATCTGTCCAGGAGGGAACCAGGATCCTAGGTGATAGGTTTAAATGCTTCATTGGCAAGCATTTAAGCTAATGCCAAGGGGAGGCACTGGAAAGAAGCAGGGCAATCCTAGCCCCCTAAAGAAATCAGGGTAGTAAGTGAGGTAAACACCAAGATAGAGATGTTGATAGGGAGAAGGGCAGGGGTAAATGGAGAAAATGACAAAGGCAGTAAGGACAGGGATGGGGCAAAAGGGTAAGGCCATCAAAAATGGAGGGTGATGAGTACCAGTGCTCGTAGTCTGGGCAACAAGCTCCTGAACTGCTGGCCTTGATGGAAGAGGGATGCCTGGATATTGTAGCAGTCACAGAAACACAGGTACACAGAGAACCATGACTGGGATATTAACATACCAGGGTACACAACCTACAGGAGAGACAGGGAGGGGAAGAGGAGGAGGAGTAGCTCTCTATGCAGGAAGGGATAAAAGGAACAGAAAAAAAGAGTAAACAAGGAGGAGAGAGGCACTGTGGGTCACCTTAGAGACTGGAAATAGCCACAATCTGCGAGGGGTTGTATACAGACCCCCATGTCAGGGAGGAATGAACAAGGAAATGATAGAAGGCCTCCTTAGGATGGCAGAGGAAGGGAGATACTGTTGATGGGGACCTGAACATGCCAGATGTTAACTGGAGCACCTTTGCTGCAGCCACATCCAAGAGCAGGGCCATTCTCGATGCCCTACAGGTGGCATGCCTCAGACAGCTAGTTTTGGAACCCACTCATGAGGAGCAATCTTAGACCTCATACTCTCAAATGGGGACAGTGAGAGGATCTCAGATCTAGAAGTGGGTGCCATCCGGGAACAAGTGACCTGGAAATATTGTGGTTCATGATAAACTCAGCTACAGAGTCAAGCCATACAAAGAGTAGTGTACTGGACTTTAGGAGGGCTGATTTTGACAAGATGGGAGAGTGCCTTAAAAAGCACTAGCAAACAGGCTAGAAGGAGGGGTGGAGCAACAATGGGAAACATCAAAACTGCCATGACAGAAGCAACAAGCCTTTGTGTGAAGCAAATAAACAAATCAAAACAAAAGAAAAAGCCACTATGGTTCTCAAAAGAGGTGGTGGGGAAGGTTAGGAAGGAAAAAGATAGCATTTAGAAAGTATATGGAAACACAGAAGGAGCAGGACAGATAACTACCAGTTAAGGCAGAAAGAGAGGGAGGGAAGTCAGAATAGCAAAAGCTCAAACTGAGGAAAAGATAGCCAACTCGGTTAAGAAGGGGATAAAACCTTTTATAGCAGTGGCGGAGCTAGAGGGTGGGCTGGGGTAGTCGTCCTCCTGGCTGCCCTAGTGTGAGTAGTGGCGCCTGCCACCATGTTTATTCACTGTTTAGTGCCCATTGTGGAGCCCCGTGATTGACTGAATTGCCCCAAGCTCCCCAAACACTCCCAAACCTAGCTCCACCACTGTTTTACAGGTACATCAGGAGCGTAGAAAGACAAGGGAGGATAGTGATGCTGAATAGAATGGATGGTGGGTGGGCAGAGAGGGACAGTGAAAAGACAGGAATACTAAATGAATACCTCTGCTCAGTATTCACAAAAGAGGAGGAGGGAGGTGCCTAATCCAATTAACAGAAGCACTCTGGATAGGGGTTGATCTCAGTCCTTTCACAGAAGAAAGGGTTCTGAAAGAACTTCTAAAACTGAAGGTAGACAAAGCAATGGGGCATGACAGAATTCACTCCAGAATTCTTAAAGAATTAAGGGAGAACTAGTGACACCACTGACTACCCTTTTAGCAAATCATGGGAGGATGGTGTGGTACCTGAGGACTGGAGGAAGGTGGATGTGATTCCCTTCACAAAAGTGGGAGCAAGACAGAGGCAGGAAAACACAGACCTGTTAGTTTGACCTCTGTGGTAGGGAAAAGTGATGGAATCACTTCTGAAGGAAAGAACTGTTGAATATCTAGAGGCCAGTGGGGCACAGGACCTGAAGCAGCACGGGTTCACAGTGGGAAGGTCATGTCAGATGAATCTAGTAGATTTCTTTGACTGGGTGACCAATGTGGTAGACCAGGGAGGAGCTGTGGACTTGACCTAACTAGACTTTAGTAAGGCATTTGACACAGTCCCACACAAAAATTAATAATCAAATTAACCAGCCTGGGTGGGTCCCAGGGTGGTAGCCTGGTAAAACATTGGCTGGACAACAGGACACAGAAGGTAATTGTAAATGGTGTCCACTCTGAAGGAAAAGGGTTACTAGTGGGATACACGCAGGGTTCAGTACTGGGTCAGGTCCTTATTAATGTCTTTATAAGTGACATTGCAGAGGGACTGGAAGGAAAAGTATGCCTCTTTGCAGATGACACAAAGATCTGCAACAAGGTTGATACACAAGGAGGTGTGGAAAGGATGAGAAGGGACTTGGCAAGGTTGGAGGAATGGTCAGAAGTATGGCAGCTTGGATTCAATGCAAAAAGTGCAAAATAATGCACCTGGGAAACAAAACCCAGGGAAGATTACACGATGGGGGTAGTAACAACAACAAAATGGAGAGGGACCTGGGGTAATCATATCAGATGACTTTAAGGTTAGCAAGCAATGTGAGAAGGCAGTAGGAGGGCTGAGGGTATACTGGGATGTATAGAGAGAGTCATCACCAGCAGAAAACAGGAAGTTGTTATCCCTCTGTACAGACAGTTGGTGAGACCCCATCTGGAGTACTGCATCCAGTTTTGGAGACCCCATCTCTGCAAGGACATAGACAGGATAGAGCAGTCCAGAAGAGGGCAACTAAAATGGTGCAGGGTCTGCAAGAGAAGTCATACGAGGAGAGACTAAAGGAGCTTAATATGTATACACTTGAGGAAAGGAGGGAGAGGGGGACATGATAGAAACTTTTAAGTACCTCAGTGGAATCAACAAAGTCCAAGAGGGTAGCATCTTTCAGAAAAGGGATGTGCAAGAACAAGGAGACACAAATAGAGGGGAATGGCTCAGGGGCAATGTGAGGAAGTATTTTTCACAGAGAGGGCAGTGGACGCATGGAACAGCCTTCCTGAGGAGGTTGTGGGGTCTAAAACTGTGGGAGAATTCAAGAATGCATGGGACAGACATAAGGCAATTCTTGTGGGGTAGGAAGAAATAGGCTGTTGGTTAACTAGGATCTGCAGTTTATCCTGTAGTTATGGGAATGGGCAGACTAGGTGGGCCAAGCAGTCCTTATCTGCCGTCAAAATCTATGTTTCTATGTTAAGATGCCTGGCTTTAGTGGTGGGGTTCAGGTGAGTCCTGTACAGTGCATCTAACCTTTTGTTGACAAGGCTAACAATATATTATATTATCCACATGAGGAGAGAATGATAGAGTCTCATCCAGGTTAACACCTAAGTACTTATGAAACTCTTATATATTCTGTAGACATTTTTATTTAGGCCCTGCTGTTGTTATAATCATTATAATCTTTCTAATTGTAACTGCTATGGTTCTAAACTTATATATATATATATATATATATATATACACATATTTTTTCTCTTACTGTTTTAAACATTGTGTTAAAGTATGACTATGTATACTGTCCAGGTTCATCTTAAAATGAGCATTGCTCAACGGTGTTCGCCTGGTCAAATGAAGATTTTATTGATTGACTTAAAATATTCCATTTGCTCTAATTTATTCCCCTTATCACTGAGGATGACAAAGGAGGGACCTTTCTTTTCATTTGCAGACTGGAGAACAGCAAGACCAATCTGTTGTGTGCAAACCATTTCTCCAAGGACTCAAAAGTTGTTTTGAAGGTCAATGCAGATTTTATCCTTGTATGCATTAGTGGTGTAGATGACAGCACTGTCATTGTAAAGTAGCCCAATGGATATCTGATAAGTCAGCAGCAGGCTATTTATGAACAGACCAAACAAGAAAGGGCTGAGTATTGAGCCTTGTGGCACACCTAGAGACACTTTACTCATCTGAGAGAGAGCCATCTGTCTTTACCCATTGTGAGGGATCTGAGAGATAGCTACGAATCAGGCTACCATGTCCTGAGAAAGGCCAAGTTGAGGGAAGCTTGCCAAGCAGCAGCATATGGTTGATGAGGTCAAAATCTTTGTCAGGTCAATGTAGATGGCTCCCACCAGGAGACCACCATCAAGGGCCTCCGTGCAAGTAGTGTACTCTATTAGGGCAGTGCTGTGGAGCTTCATGAAACCATGATGCTGTACACACTGTATAATGTTTTAATCATATAGGTGACTAGCTGGTTTGACATGATTCATTTAAGGGCCTCAGGTGGGGTGAGAGGATTGATATTGGTCTGTATTTAGCCAGGCTGAAGCGGTCACCAGTTTTAAACACTGGTGTGACCAGTGCAGTCTTCAAGTTACAGGGAACTGGGAATACTGCAGAGAAAAGTTGAATAGTTTAGATATGGGGAGGGCAAGTTCCTCGAGGGCCTATGTTAGCACCTTCATGTCTCATCAGTTACCCAAACCCTAGTTTTAGCTAGGACTCTTTTAACATATTTTAGAGTATCTTTTAATGAGACGGGCTTGAAACAGAATTTGGGATATCCTGGGTGTTGATTAGATCTGACAGCTAGTCCAGTGTCATCACTGTCTCATGTCCCTGGTGCATGACTAGGAGAGAAGACAGGGCTGAGGTCAGTGAAGACTGTATTAAACATATAAGCTATCTCAGCTGTGTCCAGGATAACAGCCCCATCAGTTCTGTGCATTTTGGGGGCATTTTTTTAACCTTACCCAGAAGTTCTGATATACTATTCCAGAATCTTTTCCTGTTAAGCCAGTTCTTAGTTTGCTGATCTTTGCAGTATGTTGATTTTGCCAGTCTTATCCTACTAGTACACCTATTACAAGCTTCCTTGTACCTTTGTAGGTCCACAGGTGAGCCTGTTTCTCTTGCCTAATACACATATGGGCTAAGAGCTCTGAGGTGACCCACCCAGCAGCAGAGCCTCATACCATGGGCTTTTTGAGAGGGGCAAATTTGTTGCAAGCTGCTTTGAATTTGTTTACAAAGTAGTCAAGGGCAGAGTCAATATCAGGGGTGACATCCAGGTACCCACAGTCCATCTGAGCCACATACTCCTTGACTTCATGATCTTACCTTTGCGAAAACTCTGCTGGTGGTATTTCAGTTTGGGGGTGCTTGGTATATTTAGCATTCTGTGCACATTGTACTAGGGAGTGGTAACTGACAGAGTCTGGTAGGACACAAACATCAGTGAACCTATCCAGGTGGGTAGCCAGGACCCAGTCAATCAAGGTATTGGATCCTTTATAATGGCTGCAGTGGGCGTAGCCCTGTAGACATCTTGCTATGACAATAGAGAAATGGAGCTCTCCAGTTATTCAACATACTAGATACAATTAGAGGTTTTGTAGAATCACTGCACTAATTGAAGCAAGCAGCCTGCTGTGCTCATTTGAGCTGAGCAGTCCTGAAAGCACTATTTTGTTCAATGTGGGTAGATACCTCTCTCAAGAAAGAGTCATAGCTCATAAACATTTCAACTTAATCAGCTTTCTAACTGTAATTGAGATTGATACTGAATTTTCCTCTCTTTTTAACTTTTTCCTTTTGCCTGTGTTGCACTGAAATGCACAAAATAGGTAATTTCAAAGCAGGCCTTCTCAAACAAACCAAATAAAACAGTTTAATTCTATACATGAATGCCACAGTTTCATATAAATAATTAGCTGGGAGCACAGCACTATAGATAAGATGTAGCAGTGTTTTTTTTTTTCACAGATATTTTCTCCCCAGGCTGCGGTCGGCATGGACATCCCTACCGACCCCCAGCCCTGACACCCAACATCAGGCCAACCTCCTCATTACCCCATGGATTACCCCACATGGTGGGGTGGTGAGGAGCTTCCATCTCAACCCACTGGAGCAGGATCTGGATGAGGAGATGCCATTTGGGTCAGACAATGGGGGCAGAAGCTCATGCTCCCATTGTCAATGTTTCCTCCTTGCGGTGCCCGGCATGCAATGATGTCTAGGTACAGCATGCCGATGTCTGCCACACTCTACCCCTTACTACACTGCTCTAGTAGTGCCCTCGGTCATCACCAGGGACTGCTACAGAGTGGTGGGTCCCTGGATCTCTCTGTGGGATAGGAGGCAGTCCTCCAGATGCTTCATCCTATCCGTCCCCTGCAACCCCTGGTGGCCAGGCTTGCATCGAACCCGGGCCACCAGCGTGGCATGTGTGGCATCCAGCTCCTCAACCATCAGCGTCACCGGGCCAGCAAGAGATGTAACAGTGTTAATGTCAAAAGCCACAAAAGGTGCTATGCAGATATACAAGGTCATAAAACATCCAATGTTGAAGTCTGCAAGACTAGAGAAACTGAAAGACATGCTGCAAGTGCATTTTCAATGCTGGCACTATGAAAACATGTTTCTGTCTATAACTGTGTGCTCATTTGTCAATATTATTTGTGAAAATTCAAGCTTGCACTATTTAAACACTTTCTGTCTATAACTTTGTGCTGCACTGAAAACTTAATAGCTGATCTATATGGTGTTCTCTCTCACATTATACCATCTAACTGCAACTCTGCTATGTATTTCTTTCATATTACCATCAAGACTTACTCTCAATTTTGCCTTCCAACAAATAAATAAAACTGACACAGTCTACACGAAACTTATTTTATTATCACACCTGCAATGATCCTGTACTTCTTTGCATTGAATCCCAGTTGCCATTCTTCAGACCATTTCTCCAGTTTTTTAAGGTCTTCCTTATTCTTTCAATCCTAGCAAGTCTACCCTATTGCACATCTTTGTATCATCTGCAAAGAGCATACCTTCCCTGTCCCTCTGTAATGTCCCAAAAAGTCCAGATAGGCCCACATCTACGCATCTTCCTTGTCCTCTACCTTAGTTACTCAGTCGTGCTGTAGATTAGTACAATGAGTTAGTTTAAAACACAGTGCTTATCATAAATACAGTGAACATTAGGGTTAGATGTATAAGTAAATAAATGACATATAAGGCAGTGTATGTTTGTTAGTGTGTGTGTGTGTGTGTGTGTGTGTGGCAGTGCTCTGTGTGTGTAGACAGTGCACTGCTATACAATACTGAAATATATATGATTATATGTACTGTATTAGTCAGTGTGTGTATCACTACAATTAGAAAATGCAGTTAGATGGCTCAGTGGTTAGTGCCAAAATTGTTAGTCTACATTCCCCACTATCTAGATCAGTTTCAGCCTTATGCATATCATTGCTGATTTAAATGGGGTGTCTAGTGGCAACCCCCACACACACACCCCAATTCCTTCAGAGCCTGAAAAGAAGAAAACAGTCCCTCAATGTCATTTTTATCTGTAAACATGTGTGTAGACAGTGCACTGCTATGTTACACTGAAATAAATATATATATATATATATATATATATATATATATATATATATATATATATATATACACATATATATGTTTATGTAGTAGTCAGTGTGTGTATATCACAACAATTAGAAAATGCAGTTAGGTGACTCAGTGGTTAGTGCAAACATTGCTAGTTTACACATTTCTTTACTCCCCACAATGCCATTATTTTGCAGACATATTGGCTGCTGCTAGAGTTTGTTATAACTGGCTCTTGTGTATTCAGTAACTACTTGAGTGAGAAACAAGCTGGTCACTAAGTCCCTATTGGCAACACTTGATTTGGCTGCCCAATTAATGTTAAAGTCTCTGGTGCCTATAATTTCCCAGTTATGTCTAGTTTGTTTAAAGTGCCTAGCGAACAGCTCGAGGCCAGATTGGTGTTTACCTGGAGGTAGGTAGGTTGTCATGATAACAAAGGAATTTGTGTCCCTTCCCTATAAGGAGTTTAATTGCCAGGCATTCACAGTCTCTAGTAAGGTCACCAGTTTCTATTTTATAGCCCTGCAGTTCAGCCATTAGCTAGATTATACAGCCCTACCACCATTATTTCTGGTTGTCCTCTCTAAATAGATTAAAGCCAGCTAAAGTGAGGGCAGCATCTAGGATTTTAGGGTTAAGTTAGGATTCTGTCAAGCTTATTACATCAGGTTTCATACTGTAAGTGCCACCCAGGCTTCAAAAAGAGTAAGTTGAGGGAATAGGCTACCAATGTTACAGGAGACTATATTTAGCTTCCCTTTCGGTTCATGCCCAACCCATTATTTCCAAAAGGACCAGGGTTGGGTGGATATTTGCAGGTAAGAGGAGTAACATGAGTATAAGCTTTTTACATCCCTCAGGCCTAGGGTTAGCCTCAATCATTTTTGTGGGGAGTGGGATTTAATGCTGACCTTGTAGCCAGGGAGATGTGTGTGATACTAGTACCCATCTGTTTTGCTAAAATATATTACTCCACAGATGTGTCTGACATAGGTTGAGGTCCTTGGGTGTTAATGGGTTGAACAGGGGATTCTGTTTCCCAGAGGCACTGCATGAGGTGTGAGAAGGGACACCTGTATCTACACGTATTGATTGTTGCCTCCCAGTGCTTTACAGTTGTAAGCTGACCTAGGAGTAGTATTGTGGCAAACAACAATTTTGCAGAGGTGGTCTGTCCAGATGGAGGGGTGCATGGTATCAACTACCTGAACTGTGCTGGCTTACACAGACACCAGACACAGAACCAGTGAGGCCTCTGGGTTCACAACTTATCTGCTGACATAAAGTTTTTCTAGGTGGAGTGACTCTGATGCTTTACCACTTCAGTCACCTCAATGCTGGCAGGTCTGGAACTCTGTGTCCATGGGTGGCTGTGCAGACTTTTTCTGGTCCTACGCCTGACTGAAATTGTACTTGGGTTGTATCAGAGTCAGCACAGTCCCTTGGAAAACTGGCCAACATGCAAGGAGGATGTAGGGCATTGAAAATCTGGTCTTGTATTAATGTTATTAGAATTTACTAGTGAAAATACCTGGTATAATGCATAGTGCCTTTGTCTCTGACATCGCTGTGCTTGCTATGACAACAGACTGTGACATGACAACCAAGTAATTGCGAGGTTAGCTGAGGACAGTCAGATACTTTTGAAAGATACAGTGATAAAATTAGTTTATGAGCTGAAATGTTTAGTGCATAGTAAAATAGTAATTTCGAGGTGGGAGGGATTCTAGGCCCATCATGCCCACCACCCAGGCTTCATATGCTGCGAAAACATGTATTCCTTTTGGGGTTACATACCCACTCTACTACTTGGGGTACCCTATGATGTCCTTGTAAGCAAAACTTTTGCAGGTTTAACTTGAAGGTCTGCACTGTTTTCATGGCCTCTGTCTGTGCTGGTAGGCTTTTCCATGCAGTGATACTCACCATGATAAAGCATGAGGCAAAAATGTAACACTTTTCTGCATTATAAACTGGAGTAAATGCCATTGATCACTGTGTATTCCTGTTGTATCATGCAAGATATCAGTGGCAGAAACTGTGATAATAGTGTGTCATCCTGGTGGGTAGCACTGTAGATTTGCCACCCTCAGGAAGAAGAAAGCAGTGCCTTCTATTTACTTCTTAACTTACCCCCTCTGAATCTCAAAGCATGCCCCAGCATCCTGCTGGAGAACACCAGCTCAAACATCGCTGTCTACTCGAGTTTGTCAATACCCTTGAGTATGCAGAAGACTGAGAGTCTGTCACCTTTTAGCCTCCCTTTCTCCAAGCTGAACATGCTATGGGCCACCAGCCTCTCCTCATAGCTTTTATCCACCCATAGAGTGGAGCCCCAGGATGTAATGCAATATATAAACTGCCATTGAGATTGTCTTGTTTCTGCAGTAACTGTCCTGCAAAATTCTGCAGTATTGCATTGCATCCTGGCAGCCTGCACTGCACCTCTCATCATTTTGGTAGCTCTGCATTTACCTCCTTGATTGCCTCAATGTTCCTTTTGCATTGAAAGCCCAAAGCTGCACACAATACTGCATAGAGGCCTCAACAGGGCTTAAAAAGTGGACAGATTACGTCCTCCTCCTGTTATTGTACCCCAGTATTCTGCCTTCCTCTCTTGACAGTGCCTTCTCACTGCTTACCATGCTTTAACCACTTGCATATTATGACCCCCAGGTTCTTTCCTCTGCCACTGCAGCAAGAAGAGGCCAACACAGTCTGTAGGTCCTACCTCTATTTTGCCTCCCAATGTGTAGACTTTACACTTGTCTGCACTGAATTTGAGATTCCAAGAGTTGGACCAATTGAGACGTTTTCCCTGATCCTCAAGAGAATTCACCACTCTACCCAGCTTAGTATCATTTGAAAACTTAGAGTATTTTTCAAGATATTTTCGACTAACCAATTACCTGGATCTTAGGTTGTCGAAAATCTTTTATTAGCATTTGAACATTTTCTTTGAAGTCTGCATATGGAGGTAAGGGATTGTAGTTTGGCTGTGACAAGGTGGCCAGCTGATCCCTTCCACTTCCTGACTGAACCACACTGCCCCACACTTAGGCATGTGATCATGTGCACCAGGAAGAGTGTGGGCGCGCACCCATTAAAGTCAGTGGAGGCCATATTTAATGAATAATCAAGGTCACTGCTCAACTAACAAGGCCCTTGTTAGACTGGAGCACTGGGAGGTTAGATGGCATATTCAAGTTCACACAGCGAGAACTGAGGCTCTGTTGGGGGATGTATAGGTGCTTTCCTGATTCCCTAGTTTATGCTCTAACCACTAAACAGTTCTGCTGCCAAATGCTCAAATCAAGGTATCAAATGTTATTGGTTACTCGCAGTGCAAAGCATAAAGCAGGGGTCTGGGGTCCTGGAAGATGCAAGGCTCTCCTTCCCCTCAGCTTTGACAGAGCTGTTGCATCATGGGCAAGGCTGTATGGCGAGGACTATACAAATGCTGGGAGCTGCCTTCCTCTCTCATCCCTTATAAAAGGGAAGGGCATGTCACCCTCAGTTCCTAAACCCTGAGTGCCTGAGCTAAGCCACACAGCACAGAAGAATGAAGAGATTCTGGCCTAAGAGAGAAAGTAGAATGTCCAGCAGCTACCCCCCTCCCCTTGGGGAAGGGTACTTTCTAGCCAGAGGCAGCAGAGAGAGAGAAGACCAAGAGAACCAATCTGGTACATAAAAGAGGTAGGAAACAATAAGGGAGAAATGGAAGGCCATCAGGATATACAAGACTAAACAAGCAGATGAAAACTAGGAAGTGTACCAGACCAAAATGAAAGAAAGGGTTAGGAAGGCAAAGTCAGAAGCAGAGGTGAGGACAGCGAAGGGTTGAAGAAGGCGAATAAGGCACTTGTTTGTTATCTTGAGAAAGCACAAAAATAGGGTAATGAGACTGAAGAAGAGGGAAGGTGGGTAGAGGAGGATAAGGGTAAGACAGAAATACTAAATGAGCATTTTACTCAGTATTCATGGTAGTGGATAAAGGTCTACTACCGAATGTGATCTAAAGGCCAAAAGGATAGGGAGGAAAACATTCTACATTGAACTGATCATTGTGGAGGGTTTCTGATGGGGCTAAATGCTCTAAAAATTGACAAATCGATGGGCCCAGATGGGCTGCACCCTAGAGCACTGAAAGAAGTGCAGCAAGAGCTGAACACCCTCTGGCAGACCTCTTCCATTGTTCACTAGAAACAGGAGTGGTGCCAGTGGACTGGAGGGCAGCTGATACTGTGTTACCCTGCTCGACAGTGGGAGCACGGATAAACCCTGGAACTACAGACCAGTCAGTCTGAAACCTTTAGTGGGTAAGAATACTTGAGGCTATTATTAGGGAGAGGTTGGTGGAGTTTCTGGATGCTAGAGGGTTCCATAACAAAAAAAGCCAGAAAAACTGCATAGACTCACAATGGAGAGGCTACGTCAGACAAATCTGATGGACTTCTTTGACTGAGTCACCAAGACAGTGGACAAAGGACAGGCAGTGGATGGACTGTATCTGGACTCAAGCAAAGTCATTCCATATGGGAGAATGGTTCAGAAATTAGAGGGCCTGGGAGTGGGGGACAGGAATAGAGGATGGTTCAGGAAATGACTGGTTGGGAGAACATGAACATGTCTTCAATGGTAAACTCTCAAAGGTAAGGGAAGTGAGTAGTGGGGTTTCCCAGGGATTAGTTTTAGGCACAGTATTTTCAACATCTTAATTTGCTACATCAGAGAGGAAACAGGGGAAGATGTGTCTATCTGCAGATGACCAAAATCTGTTGTTGTGTGAACAGTGATGAGGTCAGGATACTGAGGAAGTATCTGAAGAGACTGGAGAAATGGTCCCACTACCAGGTTTCATCGTGAAGGGTGAGAACAGCTTAGGCCATGCATGCAGTGTTGCAGGAAGTCAGGAGAAGTCTCCGATCTATCCTGTTGATACCATAAGCTCCAGGACGGAGGCTACACACATGTGCTAAGCTTGGGCTGCCAATATGGATGTCTGTGCCCCGGAGGTTCAAGAAAGTATGCCCCACTGCAAGCTGGAGTTGGAGGTAGTTTGTGGGAAGCCTGGTGAGAGTCACTCAAGTAACAATTAACCCAGTTAACAAAAATTAAACTAAACTAAAATAAATAAAAATAAAAGTAAGGCTACCGGGGACAGGAAGGTAACAACCGCCATCAGTATAGCACTAGAAGGGTGGTAACTACAACAGTCTAGTGACAGGACCCTCTCTTGTGTGATGTGCAGTAAATAAACTAATTTCATATTTGATTGTACTGGCCTGAGTGGACAATGGCATCTGTAATAAAGTGTAAATAATTATTTCAGATAACAGTAGCTTTTAAGGATTCCCACAAGCCCCAAGTGCCCAGACACAATCTAAAACCTTGGCTGACTCCTCAATTTGCACAACGGAGCCCATAGACACCTAGCATCCAGGGGACTGGCTATATAAAAATTACAGCAGTAAGAAACCTCTATTCATTACTAGGTAATTGTAATTTTCTTTATTTAAAACATTTAAGATTGCAATACTCAAGCTGTGTAAAATATGTGGTATTTTGTTTTCTCCCAAATTAGCTGATTTATGGGGAAATAGTACCACAATAGTGCCACAAATTGAATTATGGCATATTTTTATTCTAGGTGTGGGACTTGTGAATATTTTTTTCTGCAGATCAGGGAAAAGCTCACTGAGCCAAGATAGAATTTCAAGTGGGACCTGGGTGAAGGGTACATACTGTAAGAGTACAATGAATATTTCAGTCTTATTTGGAACACTCAGCATCCCAAATAAGTATTCCAGCCATGTAAATGGTAATATTCTGAATACTGATTCAAATACTAGTATTCAGAATGACACAACAAGGATATTTCACTTGTATTCTGAATACAAGTGGAATACTGTGTCGCGTAAACACAGAATGTTCAGTATTCAGAATTTGCTCCAGACTAAATGTATTGAGCATGTGCAAAGGGGCTTAAAATAGCTCACCTCAATATTCAGAGTTTGATGGTTAATCACTTGGAGTTAGTAGCTTGGATGGCCCAGTATAATCCAGATATACGTGTCATTACTCAATCCTGGCTTAAGACTTCCATATCTGCATGCTGTATACATAATTACAGCTTTCTACGACTTGACTGTCCCACAACTAAAAGGGGTGGAGGAAGTGTGATATACTATAAGGGTACCTTAAACTAGTAGCCTTAAAGTTTCCTAATTATCCTCCTGCGAGACTCTGCACTCTGTCTTACTACTAGATGAAGTTAAAAGGTTCATATAGTGCATGCCTACAATCCTCTTAAAAAGTGGTATGGCTGGTCTGTTCGATTTACTGAAGCAAATTGTTACCTCTGTAGACGTGAATGAACTTATCATATTTACGTAATAAGACATGAAGTTGTGCATTGTGAAGGATGATGGTACACCTCAGGTGTGTCGTGAAGCATCAGGCATTGCTAAGTGCCTTTAACCACCACTACGTGCCCTTATTCTACCACAAAGTACACCCTGGTGTCTCATTGCAATTATAAAATGGATCCAAGATATTTTTGGGGATGAAAAATTTTGCAAAAATAAAATTATGCTTATCATTTTAATGATTTTTTAAACATTTATTCATCCCAACATTGGCATGCCATCTCATTTTCAAATGTTATGCAAGCAAAATAATTTGTTTATGTAACCCTCTATTTTCCACAACCCATTGCCATTCACCCTTTTCCTCGCCATTTCTTCTTATTATTATTTATATTATTTCCTCCTTCCCACCTTGTTTCTATTCTATCTTTCCTACATTCAATAGAAGGAATGTTTACTATGGATGGAACACAAGAATTCAGATATCTGTTCAGATCTACTGACAAAATGTTCACACACCTCACACAACAGAAGGCATCAGATGGAACCAAGCTTCTGTCTTATTTGTAGCATGTTAAAAGTAGAGCTTTCCCTGGTAAACAGGTGAGGACAGAAGGGATTTATCATGGTCAGCAAAGGAACACCAGAAATTAAACTGTAAGTACTGTAGTATTTCTGTGTGTGTGTGCGTGTGTGTGTGTGTGTGTGTGTGTAAGCAGAGGATTATTTGGGTAAATAACATTTTATTATTATCCTTTTAATTTAAGGCAGGTATTTTAGGACCTAGTTGAAAGTTTCTAGTGAACAAATTAGCCATGTTTGATATGGCAAACAGGGATGTGTGGTTAGTATTCATTTTATTGTGAAGAGGCTGCTGGACCTATATGCAGTGCTGTTGTACAGAGATAACAGCATGGCTAAAGTTTGCCCTCACAATTTTTGAATCCCATTTTATAATTGATGATTTTAACCAAGACTGGTGTGGGGAAAATGCTAAAACTCTGAAGTCTTTGGTAAGCAAGCTGCTAATTAACAACCCCGCTAGGCATTCTACTGTTAGGAAGAATCACATGTTGATTGATTTGGGTCCTAATAGGAACAGTAGAAAAGTGGGGGCTCCTGATGCCATTAGTGACCACCCCTGTTTTTGTATCTGGATGGAAGCACGCTTTCCCACCTGCCTACTAGGACTGCTCAGGATCCACTGAATGGAATCAGATTCAACTGATTCTGGGCCCTTTCAGAATTCAGAATTTTGGTATTGAAGTATCAAAATCTGAATTTTGAAAACCCAGTTGGAATCCCAATCCAATTCTGATTTGGATTCAGTTTGCTTGTAAACCATCTCCAAACCCATCCCTATGGCAGGGCTCTCAGATGTACAGGGATTCCTGTATTTTACAGGAAAATGGAGACATTTACAGGGAAATCGCTCCCATATACTTGCATTGGCTATACAGGAAAGCAGTACAATCGGACTTCCATGGGAAATAATGTCATCTGCAGGAAAACACTGAAAAATTGCCCTGAAGTTACAGGAAGAATGTCAAGTTTAATCAGAACCAGAATGAAATCAGACTCATAATCAGAATTGCTGAAGTTCTGGCTATGTGCAAACAGAACAGATTTCAGAGAATCGATGCACCCTACTGCTCACAAAAGAAATCTTCCTCTGGGGCTACTCCAGATTTAACCTTGCTGTCTTTTTCTCTGACCTGATCCAAACCAACTGGTCCACGCATATTCCTTACTTCTAACGTCACTGAGGGCTAACCTACTTGATCTCTCAGTTCAGTGCATTGCAAGATCTTCACATCACCTAGTGAAGTGCAGAGCAAGAGAGATATATCTACTGGGTGGCAGCACATAGATCAAACACTAGGGACAAGTGCTGGGAAATATAAATTCATGTGTCTCCTAGCTGGCTAAATAGAATATAGGACTTAGAAACACGAATTTAAGAAGGCCATCCATGTTTCAAAGAGCACCTATTATAAAGAGCAACTACAAGATTCTGTAAGTGACACACTCAAGTTTTGGAACCACATTAAGGGGCTTTATTGGGGAAGTACTACCACTCCTTAAATGATATGGTGTTTGATGGCATAAACTCATGATAACTTGGAGAATTGCCAATGCATTAATAACCATTTTTCAGACCTGTCAAATTTTGCCTGCCAAACACCAGACTAAGCTGCTTCAGTCTCTCAATGCATGAAGCCTTCCTCTTCTCTTCTCTTTTCTATATTACAGAGGTAATGTCTAAGGAAGTAAGATGACTGATTAATGCTCTGTCTCCTTGTACCATTGCTGCTTATGATGAACTTGAGCTTAATCTACTTAAGATGGCTGCTACCTATCTGACTGCCCCCTTGGCTAGAATGTATAACTTATCCCTGTCTTCTGGGTTAGCCTGCTGTCTGGAAAGTGACCCAAATGGTTCTGGTGTTTATATAAGGTGATTACAGACTAGTGGATCATTATCATCCTATTGCAGTCTTGTCTGTACTTAGCTCGTTGTTAGAGAAACTTGTTGCTACCCTGGTCACCAAGCATCTCCACAAATACAACTTGCTTGCTACTGCTCAGCATGGCTTTAGACAGGACCATAGCACTAGTGCACTTATCCAGTTAAGTAATGATACCAAAGCTGCTGTGGACAAGGGTATGCTTACTAGGGCTGTGTTTAGAGACTTAAATATTTATTTATTATTTATTTCATTTTTGATTACCGTGTAAGTGCTGTAGACAAAGAAATTGCCTATTTTCAGTCACAACCTGGGAGAGTTACAGGCATAGGTAAAGGCACATCACATCACAATGGTTACTATTACATAATGCAGACTTGGGTCAAGCAAATTACAGTATGGACAGGCATGGTGATACCCACTGTACAGGAGAAATTAGACATTACACTAGGCTATCCGTAGATACTGGGGAACACGCAATACAGTTTTAAGGAGATAGACCAAACTAGCCTTTGATCTCACTGACTACTGCATCCTCCTCTCCAAAATATCACTAGGTATGTCACACACCATTGCTGTAATGGCTGTGGGGCAGCAGTCTTCTGGGATTCATTCTGGAGGCTGAGATGCTGCCCCATTTGCAGACAACTCTCTGCCCTAACGGAGGAAGTTGCCCGCCTCAGGCCACACTGGACAGTAGTAAGGGAACCTTCCCCAGGCCACACTGAACAGTAGGAAGGAACCTCCCATCCAGGAAGCACCAGAGCCACCACCACCACCACTACCTCCAGAGGTTGTGAGAAAGCACAGCAGTTGGACCACAGTGGGCTCAGGAGGGAGAGAATGGTGGAACAGAGGCACACCCAGTCAGTTGTTCCACTCCACAATCCGTAACACCATTCTGGGGAGCATAGCTCCCCATGGATGCACCCGCAAAGGAGACTAAGGAGGCTGAGGACAACTGTCACAAGGGAGGCCCACAGGAAGGAGGCAGAGGACACCACAGGAAAGGAAGCAGCTCTGATGGGGGACTCAATTATTAGGGGGCAAGAACTGGGGGGAGCAAGGAAAACTGAAGTAAGGTGCCTGCCTGGTGCCATGGCTTGGAGGGACAGGAGCGCATCCTCAGGATCACGAGAACAGCTGCATGGGAGTCTGAACTGGACATCATTGTCCACCTAGGGACAAATGACTTGGCTCATCATGAGATTAGAGCAGTGCAGGAGGACTTTGTAGAGTTGGGAGGGCCTAAGACAAGTAGCACACACAGTATCCTTCTCAGAGGTGCTACCTGTCAATGGGATGGGTGAGAGCGAGGGTATGTTGCACCATGCAGTTTAATGAATGGTTGAAAAATGGTGGGGAGCACAGGATTTGGCTTCTTTAGGGACTGGGGTTCCACCTGGAGGACACCAGCCTATACTGGCAGGATGGTCTGCATCTGTCCAGGAAGGGAACAAGTCTTTTGAGCAATTGGTTTAAATGCTTCATTGGCAAGCTTTTAAACTAGGCAGAGGGAGGCACTGCTAAGCAGCAGGAAAATCCCAGCCTCTCCCTACAAAACAGGGTACTAAATGAGAAAAAGACCTAGGTAGAAAGGTCAGTGGGAGATGCTGCAACAGAAGGTAAAGCCATCAAAAATGGAGAGCAATGAGTACCAATGCCCGTAGTCTGGGTAACAAGCTTCCTGAATTAGTGGCCTTGATGGAGGAGGAACATCTGGATATCGTGGCAGTCACAGAAACATGGTACACACAAACCATGACTGGGACATAAACATACCAGGATACACTATCTACAGGAGGAACAGGGAGGGTAAAAGAGAGGAGGAGGAGTAGCTCTTACATAAGGGAAGGAATCAACAGAGCAAAGGGTAAACAGGGAGGAGAAGCACTGTGGGTAAATTTGGAGACAGGCAATGGCACCACAATCCGCACAGGGGTTGAGACAGACCCCTTCTCAGGGGAGGAAATGGACAAGGAAATGATAGAAAGTATACTTAGACTGGCAGAAAAGGGAGATATTGCTGATGGGTGATCTGAATATGCCAGATGTTAACTGGAGTGCAGTTGCAGCTGCCACTTCAAGAGTGGGGTTATTCTAGATGCCTACAGGGGCATGCCTTGAACAACTAGTATTGGAACCCACGAGAGGAGCAATCTTAGACCTGGTTCTCTCAAATGGAGATGAAGGAGTCACAGATGTAAGTGGGTAGACATCTGAGAACTAGCGACCATCGAACAGTATGGTTCACAATAAACACAGCAATAGAGTCAAGCCATACAAAGGCAAAAGTACTGGACTTTAGGAGGGCTGACTTTGCCAAAATGGGTGAGTGCCTAAGGAATGCACTAGCAAATGGGCAGGAAGGAGGGTGGAAGAACAATGGGAATAATAAAACTGCCATCACAGAGGTAACAAACCTTGTGTGAAGCAAATAAACAAAACAAAATGATGTAAGAAACCACTATGGTTCTCAAAGGAAGTGGCAGTGAAGGTTCAAGAAAAAAAAGCATTCAGGAAGTACAAGGAATCACAGAAGGAGCAGGACAGAGAACTGTATCAGTTAAAGCAAAGGAAGCTGGAAGGCAGTCAGAACAGCAAAGGCCCAAACTGAGGAAAAGATAGCCAACTCAGTTAAGAAGGATAAAACCTTTATAGGTACATCAGGGAGCGAAGGAAGACCAAGGGAGGGATAGTGAGTCTTAATAAAGGGAGGAGGGTGGGCAGAGGGTGACTGTGAAAAGGCAGAGATACTAAACAAATATTTTGCTCAGTATTTACAAATGAAGAGGAAGTACCTAAAACAAACAGTTGAAACAGCTCTGGATACAGAAGTTGATACCAGCCCATTTACAGAAGAAAGGGTTCTGAAAGAACTCTTAAAACTGAAGGTGGACAAAGCAATGGGCCTGATAGGATTCATCCCAGAATTCTAAAAGAACTAAGGTAGAACTAGTGACACCACTGACTACCCTCTTTAACAAATCATGGGAGGATGGGGTGGTACCGAGGACTGGAGGAGGGCAGATGTGATTCCCCTTCACAAAGTGGGAGCAAGGCAGAAGCAGGAAACTACAGACCTGTTAGTTTAACCTCAGTGATAGGAAAATGATGGAATCACTTCTGAAAGAAAGAATTGTCAGTATCTAGAGGCCAGAGGGCACAGGACCCAAGGCAGCATGGATTCAGTGGGAAGGTCATGCCAGACAGAATCTGATAGAGTTCTTTGACTGGGTGACCAAAGTAGTAGATCAGGGAGGGCTGTGACATGGCCTACCTAGACTTTAGCAAGGCATTTGACACAGTCCCACACAAAAGATTAATATACAAGTTAGCCAGCCTGGGAGTGGGTCCCAAGATGACAGCCTGGGTAAAAGAATTGGCTGGAGAATAGGACACAGAGAGTAATAGTAAATGGAGTCCACTCTGAAGAAAGGGGGTTACTAATTGGGAACGCAGGTGTTCAGTATTAGGACTGGTCCTCTTCAATGTCTTTATAAGCGACATATCAGAGGGACTGGAAGGAAAAGTATGTCTCTTTGCAGATGACACAAAGATCTGCAACAGAGTTGATGCACAAGGTGGGGTGGAAAGGATGAGAAGGGACTTGGCAAGGTTAGAGGAATGGTCAAATGTATGGCAGCTTAGATTCAGTGCTAGAAGTGCAAGGTAATGCACCTGGGAAACAAAACCAGGGAAGTGTACACAATGGGGGTGAGATACTAACAACAACAAAATGGAAAGGAACCTGGGGGTAGTCATATCAGATGACCAAAGGTGGGCAAGCAATGTGAGAGGGCAGCAAAGAGGGCTGGGGGATACTGGGATGCATAGGAGAGGCATCATCAGTAGAAAACAGGAAGTTATTATCCTCTGTACAGACAGCTGGTGAGACCCATCTGAGTACTGCGTGCAGTTCTGGAGACCCAATCTCCGCAAAAGACATAGACAGGATGGAAGCTGCCCAGAGCAGGGCAACTAAAATGGTGCAGGGTCTGCACGAAGACATATGAAGAGAGACTTAAAGCAGCAGTGCAACGAAAAAATGTATTCAAAAAGCTAATTTTCTGCTATGGTTATTAAAAATATCGATAGAACTGTTGATTTGGGTTTTCTGGATGTATTCTACCCTGTGTACTGCACATTTGCATTTTTGTCTGGACTCTAATCCTCCCAGGTTCTCTGTATTATTTATATGCAAAAATGAGGTGGCCATCTTTATTTCTTGAGAAATAATTACTTTAAAACATTCATAAAATTCTTAAATGATAATGAAAACAGAAAATTTCACCACCAAAATAAACTGGAAGACATCTGGCATCAATTAGAAAGAAAAAAGGTGGGGTCAAATTTAACCCATTTTCGCTGCTCACTGCTGCTTAAGGAGCTTAATATGTATAGCCTCGAGGAAAGGAGGGAGAGGGGACATGATAGAAACTTTCAAGTACCTCAAGAGAATCAACAAAGTCCAAGAGGGTAGCATCTTTCAAAAAGAGGTGTACAAGAACAAGGGGCACAATTTGAAGATAGAGGGGGCGGCTCAGAGGTAATTTAAGGAAGTATTTTTTTCACAGAGAGGGTTGTGGATGCATAGAATGGCCTTCTGGAGGAGGTTGTGGAGTCAAAAGTGGTGGAATTCAAGCATGCATGGGACAGTCATAAGGCAATTCTAGGGGGTGGGGTAGGAAGAAGTAGGCTGCTGGTTAACTAGGATCTGCAGCTTATAAATTAGGTAGGGAAATGGGCAAACTGGGTGGGCCAAGCTGTCCTTATCTGTCAAGTCAAATTCTATGTTTCCTGATTTGCAAGCTATCTAGGAAACTGAGGGCAATTCATAAAAGTAAACCAAACCATGTCTGGCCCTGACACTATCAACCTGGCGGTGCCACAAGGCTCCATATTAGGTATTATACTTTTCTCATTGTTTATTAAAAACTTCTCACTTGACCCTTCCTCTTGCTTAGCTCATGTCTATGCTGATATACGTGTGCTCTATATCAGCTCCAAAAGTCAAATGACATTAACTTTCTTCCTTAATTCTGACTTTTGTATAGTGCAGTCCTGCCTCTTTCAAACAACTCCTTAATTTGAGTAAAACTCATTCTATGCTATTTGAGCCTGCCCTAAGGTGATGAAATGTGCTGGTGATAACCTGGTTGTTTCTGTGCTAATGGTGCTCCTCTTGTGTCTGGCAATTATTTTAAGTACCGTTTTCTCACCCTTGAGCTGTCTCTTGATTTCTCATTGCACATTTGTAACATCTGCAAAATTGTGAACATTAGATTAGGCTTTGACTGTAGGGCTGATTGTATGTTCTATTTATTTTATAATTTTGCCAGGAAAGACACACTAAACCAAGGCTTGTTTCCTGGTGTGTCTTGAGAAGCACAGGAAATTAACTGACTGCTCATGGTCACACAGTATGTAAGTGGCAGAAATAGGATTCAAACCCAGTTCCCAGGTTTGCAGCTTGGTGCACTTAACCACTATGCTATACTGTTCTCTTCCTCTGCCCTGCTAGCCATTGCATGTTATTCTTCAGCTTAGCCTTACCTATGGTTTAATCACCTACTCTACCACTTCTAAAACCAACCTGAGCAAATAAAGTACTATGTATACCAATATATGCCATTTTGCCTTGGCCTCCACTCGATTCACATATCATCGTCTGCTCTGCAGTACTCTGGAATAAACTGAATATCTCCACCTGCTTGACATTTGTTTGCCTTGGATTACCACTTGCAAATTCTCAGGTCCACAGCACCTCCTTCCGTGGCTGTCCTATTGCAGCACTTGATCAGGCATACCCTCTCCAGTCTGGCAACCTATTTGTTTTAGTGATCCTAAAATGCTCAACTAATATGGAAGAGCAGGCCTTCTGCTGTTTGGCTTCTACATTTTGAATTCCTTCCAGTACTCCCCATCAGTCCCAATTTCATTCACAGTTTAAAAGAGGCTAAACAAATACTTAATTGCCTCTGATAAATGTATCTGTACTTAGCGACTTACTTAATTTGCCTTAACTAGTTTTAGATAACATTTATTTTATTTACCCTTCACTATTGCTATCTGCCTTTGTTGATCTTACCATATGATTGTATAACCTTTGCTCAAAATTTCTACTTTTATGCATAACTGTCTGATTGTCAGATATGCAAACCAACCAGATGATGCAACCTGCATCTCTCCACGGTACAGTATACATGCTGTAATTTCTTGCTTTGTACTTCACATTATATATCCTGTTTTCCTACCTGTTCTGCTCTTCATGAGCCTCACATTCTATTTTCTCAGTTTCTGCCTGAAAATAGGCATTTTATTGCTTAGTACCTACCTGGTAAACAAACAGATAAATAAAAATAAATTACCTCTGACACATTCTTCTCAGGGTGCCACTTAAAGCAGTAGTATTTGTTAACAGACAAAATTTCAATATATTTCTGGCAAAAATATCAATATATTTTTTTTTTCATTGTATTTCCTCCTGAACTGATATGTGAGATATTAACGTTCACAGGTATGTGGAGGTTTGGGAAAAGGAAACACTTATAAACTGAATGTAACCCCTGCAAATGGGGTTCCCAAAAGTCTTCCAGGAGCTTGCCTGAATGCTCCAAGTCTGGGTGGTGTTTGGCGTCTGAGCTGTTTAAATGTGGTTCCAAGTGAGTGCTATTTTGAGCCTCCACGTACTGTCTCTTTAAGAGCTGTCTGCTTACAGACTTTATTAGTTTGTATGGGGGACTGTGTATTTAATGCTTGATCCTGCCGAACTGCTGTCAATTCACTTCGTTTCTGCCGTCGCTACATGTGCAGAGGAGCCTTGTTGAAAGATATAACTATTTGCCAGAAATCATTTGGAGTGACTGAGAACATGTAGTTTGTCTAACCCGTCTTCATTTCAGCACAAACTGTTTCTGTGTGGCTCTTTCATTTTGGTCCTGAACTGCTGAAATGGACCAATCAATGGGGAGGGGTTCCTTAAAATGGAGCCTGTGGACGAATCGAACTTGGACTCTCAATTTTGAGCCAGCCACAAGGGGATTGTATGGGCAGTGACTCTGGGAAATGTAGTTTTGACCTTGGCACCTTTTTCACCAACAGAGGAGTCTTATTGAGAGTGACAGCCGAACAAGCCAACAGAATGGTGTGGAGCTAAAGAAATGCCCTGCTCTGTGACTGAAAAGATCAGATCAGTTGTGACAGTGAAGAGAAGGATCTCTGTGCTTCTGCGGTGTGGTTTCATGCAGGAAACACGTGTGAGACCCTGAGTTTGACCTGCAGCGTTGTGAGTGCTGGGTTGGACTGAATCCAAGTTGTGAGGAGAAGAGGCACCAGAAGTGTGGAAACCAGGCTCACTCTGTAGAAGACTGGAGAATTGCTGAATCGCGCTCGGTCTGTCAGGAACTGAAGCTGCTGTGTGTGCTCCTGGGTATTTTGCAGTAAGTGTGATCAGGATCGAGGAGCAGCCTGCCTGGCATAGTACTTTCCTTTTACATATGAAGATGCATAGTGCTTGTGGGAAATCGCTATTTCCAATCCCTGTGCTGTGTGCTGTGTGTTGAAGCTGGAAGCAAACCCCAGCTTATCTCGGACTAAATCTGTTTGCTATCTACTGCAGTGGGGTCCAGTCACAAGGACCTTGTCTCCATGCCCTGTTGTTTCTGACAATCCAGAGAACATCCACCATCTGGTTCTCAGCTTGGGTTTAGTGAGTACAAATCAGGGTATTCCCTGCTGCCTGTTTTCAATCACAAGTGTGTCATCTAATTCTTGTTGTTTCACTGCTTCATGGACTGAGCCATCCGGCTCCGGATTACAATTGGGTGTTGTGCATATATTTTTTTCTTCTACAGGGCCCTATCCATCTGCACCTGCTGGCCAACCCGGGCAACGGACCTGGCTAGGCCCCCAACCTGGGTACCCAGTGTGTGACGTTTCAGACCCTGTATGTGTGCACAGTACTGTGATTTAATGCCACCAATTAACCTGATTTCTCCCTCCCGTGTTACTGTCCCTAAATAAATCAGATTTGTTGTTGTTATACTATATACTGTCCGTGGTGTTGGTACTTATGGAAACAGTATTGTTTTTTGCTGTGTATGTTGTTTAACCTTATTTTACAGGGGTCCTCAGAGGCGTGTTGCAATCTCGAGGGTAAGTGGTGCTTTATGAGTGAACAGTGTGTATACTGGGTATTGGGGCTGTAACTCCAGTGTACTATGTGAGCCACTAGAGGGAACCAAAGGGGGTCACGGTGTCCCAGAGGGCTGTGATCAAGCTAGTCTAACCACTACAAACCCTGACCTCTGGGTGGAGGCACCCGCCATAGAACCTAGGCCCCTCAACCTGTCAGTAGCCAAACAGGCAGGGTAGTAGCCCTTGGGACAGCACCACCTGGGGCTTACATGAAAGAATACAACACAGAGCCACAAAGATGATTAGGGTATACAGGACTAACCATATGAAAATAGACTAAACCACTTGGGTTTACATAGTCTGGAACAAAAGGCAGAATAAGAGTGAGTCAACTCTATTTGATATTCTCAGGGATGGGGATCTATTCAGTGGTTTAAACTTCAGATGGGGGCAGAATCAGTACATGCTACGAAGGCACAGCAAACAAATAGAACCATTGCAATTTTAAACAAATAATAAGAAATTATTCTATTCAAAAGGGTGGTAAAATTATGGTGTATATTGCCTTTAGAAACAATTACTTGTAATACTACTGGAGCTTTTAAGAAAATCTTGATAAATGGATGCGTGATGGAAATGGTAACAAATATGTATCTACTGACTATCGGGCAGGTAAGCATAGACAAACTGTCTAATCCTGCCTCAGATACCAGAGAACTAACCAGAGTATATGGGGTTCTGAAGTTTTCAAAAGTCGCTGTTCTCCAGTCACGCCCACTGTGAATAAATTAAACATTTTGCATGGTGCTGCGCTGTTTGACATCAGAAATTTTGCTTACACTGACCTAATACATCTGCAGTATGAATCCAGAATGTAAAGTCAAAAATAACCTTGAAGGAAGGGATTTAAAAATTGATGGTGACAGACATCATTAGTAATTTGAATCATTTAATTACAAAATTAGCAATAAAAACTGTTTTAAAAACATATGTGTGTAATAAAGAGATACTGATTATGAATCTAGTTATGGCAGAAATATATTAATGCTAAAAAGTATATTATGATATTTTTTAGCCGACAAACAAATACTGCTGCTTTAAACACCAGGTGCTGTAGTGAGCAACAAGCATGCTCGAAGTTCTGGCAGGTAACTGCTACACCAACTTGAGAGAATATAACTCGAAGATACTATGCGTTTCTTCTTAACTCCAGCCTATCACTAAACATCATGGAAGCCCTCCTCCAACCTTTGTTGGAGGAACTGAAAACTAGGGCACACATTCACACATTTTTGGTCCTGTCCTAAAATTCAGGGATTCTGGAAAACAATACACATACAAATCAAAACCTTACAGGTATTCATATTCCATACACAGTTCTCGATTTGGCACTGGGATTCCCGACTCTACTCACAGGACACAAACAAAGGGGCCCCTGGGTCAGAAGCTCAGGCTAGCGGCACTGAAGTGCACAACCTCTAGATGGCTTTCCTCTCCCACCTACTTTGCAAGAATGGCAATCAAGGGTAACAGAGTTAAAGAGGATGGAAGGCATTACAAGTAAACTCAGACTACAACAAGAAAAATTTCTGGAGATCTGGCACAACTCCAAATTAACCCGCCCTTAACATAACACGGTCACTCTGATATCGATCTGGAGGAAATTGACAGATGGAATTGCATTCAAAAATAATGCTTTTTTATTGTTTATGTCTGTCAAGTATGACTTAGAATGTTACCATGGAAGTTACTTTTAAGTATTTACCTTTCTTAAACAGGTGACATCCATGGACATTAAGATTAGTCACTGTGAGATAAATATGACTATTCATACGTATATTGTGTATTAATGTATAATAACTGGTGATCCCTGTTATCAACCCATTTTAGAGAACTGTAAAAAATCTTATCAACCCGCAGGTTGATACGAAAAAATCGTATCAACCCGTGGGTTGATCTGACTTTACAATCTCGTGCAAAGGCTGCAGCACTGCGTTTCAAAGTAAACAGTTTCAAACTCATACTTAAACCAACATGGGACCCGCTGCTAAACGGCCTTACTTCCACTAGTAGGCACACGCCCCACGCCTAGCACGCTATGTAATGTCAGTCTTGAATAGCGTGGGGCGTGCCTATTAGTAAGTAAGAAAGTTTATCTCCCGCGTCTCCTGTACTGGTAATACTTATATTGAATTTGTTTCGGTGCCAGTTATTATAAAATAAACATATGTAGGTAGAATGAAAGCTCTTCTACACCCCTTTTGTGATAATACTAAAACCTCTCGAGCTTCGCCTCGAGGTTTTATATATTATCACACAACTTGGGTGTGAAAAACTCCATATCAACTCCTACATATGCATTATTATCTATATAACAGATGATCATAATAATTGAGACAAAGTTTTAAAACATGATGTATTGTGAACTGATGAAATGATCAATAAAGACTATGAAGTTAAAAGGCATGCTCAAAGTGGTATTTATTCTGAATACTGCAACTAGCATGTAAACTGAGGAGTACAAGAGAAAAAGTATTCCACTGCCATGTACTGTAAGTGCAGTGTTCAGAATACTTATTCAGAATGCTTAACATGCAGCTACAGTGGGACCAAAGACTTCTGAATGACTTCAAGATTTGCTTGTTTCATGAAAACATTCCAGAGCGTGTGTTTCAAAAATGGTCTCCATACACAGGAAAGCACAGATTTGGGTGGGCACGAATGTAAAATTTTGCTATCTTGAAAATGTATCTGCCAGGATCAGTGGGAGTAGCTGCCAAACTGTTGCCCAAGAAAGTTTTTTTACAGGCTATGCATGCACAAATGCTGATTGAGCCAACTGACAAAATTCCAGATTTTCACAGATGATTGTCACAAAGTGTTGTCATACTCTCTGCAGAACAGAGCATGCGGCTATGCTCTGCTATACACACTGTGGTATGTGTTGTGGGAATGGGGCTGCAGGCGAGTGCATTCAACCACCAAAGGCATGCTTATATCATAGGTTCATAGCAGAACTGCACACCATGTAGTGGATTATCTAGTTTATAAAACAGACTTTTTTTGGGGGTGAAAAATAGAAAGAAGTACAATGTTTTATTTTTATTTTATTGAGGTCTTGGATTACACCAGTGAGCAGATGCTCATTTATAGGTTCCACATCAGTTATATAGACAATACAGATGACAGGGTTACATTTAGTACAGGTAGTTACAGGGTACAACAACATTAAACAGCTTAGGCAGTATAGCAGCTAGCCAGCGTCAGAGGTTAACACCCTACTTGAATGCTCTCAGAGGTGGGAAGAAGAGGGGTTGCAAACATGGGTGGAAGGAGCATCTGAGGGGTAGGGAAGTGGGAGTAATGTCATGATTGGGGGTAGGTGTAACCTAAAGTGCTGGGATTGTGCTGGGGGTGTGCTGTCATGAGATAATACATGGTCTTATGGTGTGTTTACTGATTCAGAAGATAGCTTTTTTCCTGATTTTTCTCATCCTCTTTATAAATATAAGTATATATTTTTTATTCTTTGGTAACTTGGTAAGGCTCATTGGGCCACAAGGCCCATTACAGGATGACCCAGGAGCATTGGGGAGGTAAAGTGACTTGCTCAGAGAGGAATGAAACCCAGGTCTGCTGGGTACCAGGCTCACTCACAGCTCATTACTCTAACCCTAGGCTATATTTTATTTAATAATGGATCTCTTTTCAGTTTTTAATTAAGCTTTTCTTGCTCCCAGTTTACCTCAGTTAAGCTCCTCCGGCCCTGTCACTGACCTTCTCATGGATTTACTGGTTATCCAACACTTATCCAGCACCAGGATAGTGGTGGGTGGCTTATCATGTCCATCATGCATGGGCTTGTTAGGGGTGCTGATGTGTTAGTGGACCATGGATCAGGCTTTTTCAGCAGCTCACGGTTTTCTCTCTGAGGGTGCTAGCATGCAGTGACATGCATGTATTCATGCAGAAGCTAGCATGGGTGGTTATCATCTTCTCTGCCCCTCACTCCTTCTTTGTGTTTCCATTGTGCTGTCACATGGTCTCCACCAGGTGGAAGTCCAGTAGTGGGAGGCAGAGTCATCCCTTCCCAAGGGAGGAGAGCTGTTCTTGGGATGCTCCGTCCTCCCTCCCCAGCTGGCCCCAAGTGACCCAAATCTGTTTCTGAAGCTGGGTTGCCAGCAGTGCAGGCAGTTGCACTACCACAGCCCTAGCCAGGTTTTAAATATTGTCTCATTCAACCAGTGTCATTATGATGGCCTTACTGTCCAGCTCAACTGCTGGTGTTTGACATGAAATTTCTCAGTAAATGATTTTATTAGATGGTGTTCCATCTAGAGCAAGCCTAGCCTGGAGTGATGCGCACCTGTACAAGCGTGATGGCCTGCAACCATCCAGTGAAGGAACCACAGACCTCAATGAACAGTTTAAATACTTCCTTAGCGAACATTTAAACTAGCTGGGGGCTGTGAAGTGCAGGAGAGTCAAGCAGCCCACCCCACAAGTTACAAGAGATAGGACAAATGGGCAAGAATTATGGGAAGATAGACCCAAAATACTGGTAGGGACACAGTAGGAGGAGATAATCAAAACTTGATCACACCATAGCTGACAAATAGGGACAGTGGGACAAACACATACACAGGAGGGAGGCCAATAGTACATGAAAAATAATGCACACAAATGCCGCAACCTGGTGAACAAACTCCAGACCTAGTGGCAGCAATGATGGAGGAAGGTCTGGACATAGTAGCCATAACTGAGACATGGTTCACCAGTAACCACAGCTGGGAGTTAAACGTACCAGGATATGCTCTGTTCAGAAGGGACAGGTTAGGCAAGAAAGGGGAGGGTGGCCATGTATGTTAAACAGAACATCAAAACAACCGCACTACAAGGCATACGGGAGGAAGTAGAGGAACTATGTGTCACCCTTGAGACAGGTAAGAGAATGACAGTTCGGGCAGGGTAGTCTATAGACTTCCAGCTCAGTGGGAGGAGGTGGACAACATATTGCTGGATGATATACTTGATATGGCAACAAGGGGAGGTTCTGCTGATGGGAGATGTTAACATGCCTGACCTAGACTGGTCTATCCCTACAGGGGTATCAGCCAGGACCCATGACATCGTGGACACACTACAGGGGACAGGCCTCAAGCAACTGGAGAGAGAGCCCACCAGAGAAGGAGCAATCCTGGATCTGGTCCTAACCATTGGTGACAGGATAGCAGATCTCCATGTGGAGGGGCATCTAGGGTCTAGTGACCACCACATGATGAAATTTAAACTCGGTACAGGGTTACAGATAAACCATACAAAGGCAAGGATCCTAGATTTCAGAAGGGCAGACTTCTGTAAGATGGGAAAAGTATCAGAGAAACCCTTAAGCAGAAAAAGACAGTCAGGGATGTTGAGGAACAATGGGAGCATATCAAAATGCCATTACTGGGATTGCAGAACAATGTGTCTGGGTGAGAAATAAAGGGAAGAGAAGGGAAGCCATTTTGGTTCTCCAGGGCAGTAGAAAAGGTAAGAGCCAAAAGGTGGCCTTCAAAAATATGAGGGACTCAAGGGAGGAAGACAGGGAGGAGTACCAGAATTGTCTAAGACAGGCAGGAAAAGTGTTAAAGAGCACAAAGGCACAAACTGAGGAAAGAGTAGCTAATTCAGTTAGAAGGGTATAAGATATTCTACAGGTACATTAGTGATGAAAGAAAAAGCAGGGAGGCATTGCTAAACTCAGGGGATAATGGAGAGATCATAGAGGAGATCAGGACAAGGCATCAGTTCTAAACAGATGTTTTTGCTCAGTCTTCACAGTTGAAGGGGAGGAACAGGGACCACAGTTAGACAAAGTAGACACAGATGGTGGGGATGTAGACAGCAGTCGTTTTACAGAGGAGAGGGTACTAAAGAACTTACAAAGCTAAAAGTGGACGGGCTGTGGGTCCAGATAGCATACATAGAAACATAGACTTTAATGGCAGATAAGAACCGCCTGGCCCACCCAGTCTGCCCATTTCCCTACCTATTGGATAAGCCGCAGATCCTAGTTAACCAACAGCCTACTTTCTCCTGCCTACCAGAATTGCCTTATGTCTGTCCCATGCATTCTTGAATTCTCCCACTGTTTTGACCTCACAACCTCATCAAGAAGGCTGTTCCATGCATCCACCACCCTCTCTATGAAAACATACTTCCTCCGCTTGCTCCTGAGGCTTCCCTTCTATCTTCAAATTGTGCCCCTTGTTCTTGCATCTCTTTTTCTGAAATATACTACCCTCTTAGATGTTGTTGATTCCTTAAGGTACTTGACAGTCTCTATCATGTCCCCCCGTCCCTAATTTCCTCTAGGGTATACATATTAAGCTCTTTAGTCTCTCCTCATATGGCTTATGGTGAAGACCCTGCACCATTTTAGTTGTCCTCCTCTGGACTGCCTCCATCCTGTCTATGTCCTTGTGGAGATGGGGACTCCAGAATTGTACACACTACTCCATATGGGGTCTCACCAATTGTCTGTACAGAGGGATAACAACCTCCTGTTTTCTACTATTGATGCCTCTCCCTATGCACCCCAGTATTCCCCAACCCTCCTTACTGCCTTCTCACATTGCTTGCCTACTTTTAAATCATCTGATATGATTATCCCCAGGTCTCTTTCCACTTTAGTTGTTAGTACCACACACCCCATTGTGTACTCTTCCCTGGGTTTTGTTTCCCAGGTGCATTACTTTGCACTTCTTTGCATTGAATCTAAGCTGCCATACTTTTGACCAGTCCTCCAACCTTGCCAAGTCCCTTTTCATCCTTTCCAGACCCTCTTTTGTATCAACCCTGTTGCAGATCTTTGTATCATCTGCAAAGAGGCATACTTTTCCTTCCAGTCCCTCCACAGTGTCACTTATAAAGACATTAAAGAGGACTGGTCCCAGTACTGAACCCTGCGGTACCCACTAGTAACCCCCTTTCTTCGGAGTGGACTCTGTTTACTATTACCTCTGTGTCCTGTTGTCCAGTCAATGTTTTACACAGTCTACCACCCTGGGACCCACTCCAAGGCTGGCTAACTTGTTTATTAATCTTTTGTGTGGGACTGTGTCAAATGCCTTGCTAAAGTCTAGGTAGGCCACATCTACAGCCCCTCCTGGTCTACTACCTTGGTCACCCAGTCAAATAAATCTATTAGATTCGTCTGACATGACCTTCCGCTGTGAATCCATGCTGCCTTGGGTCCTGTGCCCCTCTGACCTCTAGGTACTCAACAATTCTTTCTTTCAGACATGATTCCATCATTTTCAATTTCACTGAGGTCAAACTAACAGGTCTGTAGTTCAAACAACATGAAGTCTTGCTGTATTCTGACAGTGCAGTTAGCCCCAGCCTTTAAACTGCCCCAGAGAACAATGGGTTAACTTTTTATGCAGGGCATAGAACGTTCATCTCGAGCTCGGTTGATGTCTCTGCCTGTTGTCATTTGAACTGCAACCATCAGATTCTTTACTCTGCCTCACTGAACAGTCGCTCCAGAGATTTCTCCTGCAGCTCGGTTCGAAGTCGGTTGAAGTGTTGGTTTTCGGTCAGTTTTCTACCAAAATTTAGTTTCCATAGTCGGTTCAAGTCTCTGTCTGTGGTACCGTGAGTACTAGATAGATTTTGTTCTATTTTCTGTGTGGAACTTGTAAAAGTATGGATCGGTTTTTGAACCCATCATTCAGGTAAATTTTGTATTTTACTTTATTGTGTGGTTACCGGTCCGTGTCGGTTCTAAAAAAATGGGTTTTAGTGCGGTTTTCCAAGACCTGTGACACGGTCAGGAACTGATAGGGAGTCTTGCCTGGCGGTTGCTGAAAAAAGGGTAAGTTTGGTTAGGTTGGCCATGTCTAGAAACCCAAAGAAAAAACGGGCCAGCTGGGTTTCAACACTGCAGTGTGTGTGGGGAAGTCTTTGCTAAGGCCGATCCCCACACCACCTGTGTTTATTGTCTGGGGTTTGACCACCTTGATTCAGACTGCCAAATTTGAAAAATGTTCCCAAATCTACCCTTGAAAAGAGATTAGGTAGACTGAGGGAAAGGGAGGCTGAAAGTCCTCTGACCCAGATGGCTAGCCCAGTTCGGGTCCCACCTAACCAGAAGGAATGCCCTCTGACCAGGGCGATATTTCTTCAGGCAAAAGGAGAGCGATTCCAGGGAATCGGTTCCAACAAAAAGAAAATGCAAAGACAAATTTACGGTTCAGATCCAGAATCTCATACTCTGACCGGGCCAAGAAATAGCCAAAGTGATTCGTACTGTGGAATTGCTTGACCGGTTCCGACTGATCCGGCACCTTTGGCAGGGGCTCAGTTCGGGTCAGTTCCCAGTTCAGGATTATACCCTGGAAGAATTTTATGAACCGGAGTTTTAGGCGGAGGGAGAGTTGGAAGATGATTATGGTGATGGTGAAAGTCTGGATGTGCCTATTGACCCGGACATCTCCCCAGACAGACCTTCGGTGTTTCTCCAACTAGGCTTTCTGAGTCCTCTTCGCACTTCATGTTTTACAGAAAGGTGGCTGATACCCTCCAGCTTCCTGTGGAGGCAGGTGGAGGATCAGGAGGAGCCTGACTATGTAGAGATGATGGACATCCCAAAGTCCAGGAGACTGTCTATTCCCTCCACAAATCTTTTGGGAAACAGGCACAAAAATTCTTAAGTCTCCCAGTTCCATGCCTCCTGTGGATAGAAGAATGGACAAGAGGTATACTCTTTCAGGCTCAGATACGGAGTTTCTTTATCAACAATGCAGCCATGTTGGGGTTGTACAGGCTGCTGCCTGTGATAAGGCAAGCATTCCCTTGGCATCATACCCCAGACAAGGACCCCAGGAAGATTGATGCCATGGCAAAGAAGCAGTACATGGCATCTTCCTTGGGACTCAGGTAGGCAAATTATATGGCCTATGCAGCCAGGTACCAGAAGTCCAGGTGGGACACTGTACTGGCACTGGCTAAACAGGCTTCCCCAGCTTGCCAAGAGCTGGAGGAGGTGGCTGCAGATGGGATTGAGGCATCAAAAGTTCAGTTTCATGCTGCTGTGGACTCCAATGATGTATCATCAGAGTCATGGCTACATCTGTAGCTCTTCGGAGAATGGCTTGGCTCAGATGTACTAGCCTCTCACAGGATACCCAGACTAAGGCCATGGATTTTCCTGTAGTGGATAATTCTCTGTTTGGGGAGCAGACAGGAATTACATGAAAAATGGATGAATACAGGACCACTTACAGGAGTGCTCAGGCCAAGGAAGGCAGGCAACTCCTCAAAGGCAGCAGTCTAGGGGCAGGGGCAGGCCTTTTTACCAAGCACAGGCCTCTTCTTCCCTTTCACAGAGGAGTTCTTCAGAGGGAGAGGCAGAAGGGGATGAGCAGGCCTGCATCCACCCCTCAGCCTAAAGCCCTGCCAAGCAGACACCCTGATGGGCCTGCCCGGTCGATTCTCCTATCCCAGTAGAGGCAGGCTGGCTTACTTTGTCCAGGACTGGATGTCTGTTACATCAGACAAGTGGGTCCTGGAAATAGTAAGCCAGGGACTGATTCTCAGCTTCAAAAAAATTCCAAAGATGAGAGCCAGATCTTTTCCACCTGCAAATCTCAAGAGACCCTTGCCCTAGAGGCAGAGGTTTCTTCTCCTAGCTCTAGAGCTATAGAAAGAGTACCCACCCTACATTGGGGCAAAGGACTGTACTCCAGGTACTTCCTAACCCCAAAAGACAGGAGAGTAGCGACCCATTCTGGACTTAAGGTACCTGAACAAACATCTTTTAAAGCCAAAGTTCAAGATGATAACTCTGGGAATTATTCTTCCCTCTCTAAGGCCAGGGGACTGGCTAGCCTCCCTGGACCTCAAAGATGCCTACTTTCATATTCCCATCAGGTGCTCCCACAGAAAGTACCTCAGGTTCAAGTTGCCCTCAGGCCACTATAAGTTCAAACAATGCCCTTTGGCCTAACCTCAGCCCCAAGGGTCTTCACAAAGTGCTGGGCAGTAGTTGTTGCCTTCCTAAGAAGACAAAAGATTTCCATTTTCCATATTTGGATGACTGGGTCATAGTGGGCAGTCCCAGACCAAGTCAAGTCACACCTACAAGTGACCCAGCAAGTGCTCACTTCTTTAGGATTTCTTCTCAACCTATCAAAGTCAGTTCTCAAACCAGTGCAGCTCCTCACCTTCATAGGGGCAGAGCTGGATACGGTAAAAGCAAGAGCCTTCCTTCCCTGGAAAGGCAAGAGCTCTCATGGAGCTGGCCTCTTCATTCAGCCTTCAGGTGTCTCGACCAGCAAGGCATTTCCTTCAGCTCTTGGGCCACATGGCAGCTTATACAGCAGTGGTCCAAGGTGCAATATTCAGATGAGAGACATTCAGTTCCACTTAAGAGCCTTTTGGTCCCAAAGAAAGGATTCCCTTACCAAACTAATCCCAGTGACTCGAACTCTGATCCAAGCCCTGCAATGGTGGCAGGATCAGGACAATTTGAGGCAAGGGGTTCCATTGCCATAGTCTCATTCAGTGGTCCTTACCACAGATGCTTCCCTGCTGGGCTGGGAGCCCATTTGGGGACCTCACCACCCAGGGACTGTGGTTGCCTCAGGAATCACTTCTACACATCAGTCTCCTGGAACTCAGGGCTGTGTTTCTGGCACTGCAAGTTTTTCCAAATCAGTACAGAACAAGGTGGTTCAGGTCAGAACAGACACCACCACCACCATGTGGTACATCAACAAGCAAGGAGGCACTCGGTCTATGGCCTTGTGCACAGAAGCAATGAAGTTGTGGTCCCTGGCTTATTCCCTGCAAACCTCTCTGATAGCTGTTCACCTTCCAGGAAGGACCATGTCCTAGCAGATGCACTGAGAGAATATCTCAGGGCCATCACAGAATGGGCCCTGGATCCTCTGGTGTTGAAGGTGATTTTCTCAAGATGGGGCACTCCAGAGATAGATTTTTTGCAGCCCCAGACAATCACCAACTTCCTCTCTTTTGTTGCAGACCCCAGTCTTGGGCTCAATCCCCGGATGCTCTGATTCTGAACTGGGAAGGGATATCTCTGTATGCTTTTCCCCTTCCCTCTCCTGTTCAAAGTGTTAGTCAAGATAAGGTCACAACCTTGCAAAGTGATTCTGATTGCTCCAGACTGGGCCAGGCAGCCATGTTGTCCCTTGTTGCTGTCCCTAGCAGTCCATCTTCACCTGTCTCTTCCCAGGAATTACAACCTGTTAACATCCTCTCAGGGAGGATTTGGTACCCCAATCTTCAGTCTCTCAATCTCAAGGCTTGGCTCTTGAAGAGTTAGAGTTTGCAGATCTGCATCTTTCCCAAGGGGTTCTGGATATCCTCAAGCCTTTTACCAGAAGACTTGTAACTCCAAATGGAAAGATTCAGCATTTGGTGTTCTAAGAAGAGTATTTCTCAGACACTGCTGATTTGCCTATGGTTCTGGATTATATGGTCCATCTCAATGGCCTAGGCCTCAGACCAGCTACTCTCAAGGTACACTTGTCAGCTGTTTCTGCTTTCCTGTCAGTAGGCAAGTCTTCCTCACTGTCATCCCACCCTGTATTCTGTAAGTTTTCAAGGATTGCTTCACACCAATCCCCCCTTTAGGATCCTGCTCCTGCTTGGGATCTTAATGTTTGCATTGCTCAGCTTATGCAACCCCTTTTGAAACTTTGTCCTCAGCAGAGCTTAAGTACTTGACTTGGAAAACTGTGTTTTGGTAGCCAGTACTTCTGCTAGATGTATCAGTAAATTGCAAGCCCTGTCAGTGGAACCTGATTTCATCTCTTTTCACAGAGATAAAGTGGTCCTTAGAACTAACAGAAAGTTCTTGCCTAAAGTGGTTTCAGATTTCCATCTGAATCAGTCTATCTCTCTCTGTTTTTTCACTGATCATTCTTCCTCGGGAGAGAGGAGGCTACACAGTTTGGATGTTAGAAGAGCCCTTAGCTACTACATAGAGTGTACAAGGGTCACAGGTTTGACTCCTCCAGTTGTTCCTCACTTACGGAGAAGTTGGGAAGGGCAAACCTGCCACCAAGAGATCTATTGCCAGGTGGATTGTGTCTTGTATACAATTCTGCAATGAAAACTGGGATAAACTCCAACCTCAGGCCTGAGGACTCATTCCACAAGAGGTACAGCTGCTTCCTGGCTGCTGCCAGGGATATCCTCTTTAGAAATTTGTCAAGCAGCCACCTGGAAAACAGTCCATACTTTTACCAAGCATTACTCTCTGGATATCCAGGCTAGGAGTGATGCTCAGTTTACACAACAGTACTTCAGAGCCTATTCCCAAAGTAGGTTGTGTCCCTCCTCCATGGAGGTACTGCTTGGTAGTCTACACTTGTCAGGACTACAGCAAGACTTCATGTTGTTTGAAAAAAAAATTACTCACCTTAGTAATTATGTTTCTTCTAGTGAGTCTTGCTGTATTCTGACTTCTCTGCCTCCCTCTCAGAACCTAGATTTTTGGGGATGTGGGTGGGCAGGCACAGTGTTGGCACCCTAGGGTGCCCCTTTACCCTCTGTTTCTCATGGGGTGAGTTGTTATTTCAATTGATTGGTTTTTGTGTTTGGGTTTCTGATTTGAGTCTTCCTTTTGAACCCAAAAGAATATTTTTCTGCCAGTTGGCTAGTAAAAATGTTATAGTTTCCACACAGAACACCTAGTGAGTTTTGCCGTAAAGATCTGATGGTTGCAGTTCAAATGACAACAGGCAAAGACATCAACCGAGCTCGAAATGAGCATTCTATGCCTGCATGAAAGTTAACCCATTGTACTCTGGGGCAGTTTAAAGGCTGGAGCTAACTGCACTTGTCAGAATCAGCAAGACTGCACTAGAAGAAACATAATTACTAAGGTGAGTAATTTTTCTTTCCTGCCTCTGTCTTGCTCCCACTTTTGTGGAGGAACAACATCCACCTTTCTCCATTCCTCTGGTACCACACCATCCTCCCATGATTTGTTAAAAGGTTAATCAGTGGTGTCACTAGTTCTTCCCTTAGTTCTTTTAGAATTCTGGGGTGAATCCCATCAGGGCCCATTGCATTGTCCACCTTAAGTTTCAGGAGTTCTTTCAGGACCCTTTCTTCAGTGAAACAACTGGTATGACCCACTATCCAGAGTGCTTCCTTTGTTTGGTTTAGGTATCTCCCCCTACTCTTCTTTTGTGAATACTGAGCAAACATATTCATTCAGTATCTCTGCCTTTCACTGTCACCCATCCCTGGATCCTGAAAGAGCTACGGATGGAGCTGGCAGACCCACTGGCAGACATGTTCACTAAGTCCCTATGTACTGTCGTAGTCCCAATGGACTGGAGAAGGGCACAGGTGGTCCCTCTTCACTGACAGCAGCAAGAGAAGGCAAGGTACTACAGGCCAGTGAGTCTCACATCAGTGGTGGGTAAGATCTTTGGAGACACTCCTTAAAGAATGAATTGTGGAACATCTGGAATCCATGGGGTGCATGATCCAAGGCAACATGGATTCACAGCAGAAAGATCCTGTCAGATAAACCTAATTGATTTCTTTGACTGGATGACAAAGGCAGTGGATCAAGGAGGCCACGGTGGATATTGCCTACCTAGATTTCAGAAAAGCCTTCAATACCATTCCACATAGAAGGTTGGTCAACAAGCTGGGGAGTCTGAGGGTGTGCAAAAGATGGTAAAGTGGGTTAATAACTGGCTGAGGGACAGAAGGCAGTGGGTAGTAGTACATGGATCCCGTCTGGGGAAATGGAGGTGACCAGCGGGGTACCACAGGAGTCAGTCCTGGGGCCAGTCCTCTTCAATGTCTATCAGTGACATTGCAGAAGTGCTGGAGGAAGGTATGCCTGCTTGCAGATGACACCAAGATCTGCAACAGGGTTGCTACACCAGAGGAGTGGACAGAATGAGAAAGGATCTAGAAGTTGGGGACATGGTCTGAGGTGTGGCAACTCAAGTTTAATTGCAAAAATGTCAGATCATGCACATGGGGTAGAAACCCAGAGAGAGCTACAGGATGGGGGTGGATGCTGTCACACACCGAGGAGGAAGGAGATCTGGGGTCATTATCACAGATGACCTGAAGGCCACCAAGCAGGCAGCAAAGGCAGTGGGGAAGGTCAGTGGGATGTTGGGCTGTATAGGTATGGGTATCATAAGCTGGAGAAGGGAGGTAATGGTTCCACTGTTCAAAACGCTTGTCTGGCCTCATCTGGAATACTGCATGCAGTTCTGGAGGCTGCACCTATGTAAAGACATAGACAAGATGGAGAGGGTGCAGAGTAGGGCAACTAAGATGGTGAAGGAATTACAACATGAGTCAGACAAGGACAGGTTAAAGGACCTCAGTATGTACACACTGGAACAGAGGAGGGCGAGGGCACATGATTGAAACATTCAAGTACCTCAAGGGCATAAATAAGGTGAAAGTGAAAACATCTTCCAGTATAAAAAGTACTAGAACAAGGGGCCATGAGCGTGTGACTGGGGGGGCACATAAGGGAAAATGGGAGAAGTTCTTTTCACTGAAAGGGTGGTCAATACATGGAATGGACTGCCCAGGGGTAGTGGGAGCCATCACTGTGAGTTCAAACAGGCATGGGATAGGATTAAGGGGCCATACAGATGGTAGAAATCTCTTAAGCAAGTGACCAACTAATGGCACCAGCTGCCACTACAGGTAGGGAAAACAGGCAGACAAGATGAGCCTGGAGGTCCTTTTCTGCTAACAATTTCTATGTTTCTATGTAGTCAAGATTATCACTCTACAACATGATCCATGGCACCATGTTTCCTGATGCATTCAGAGTGACAAAAAGGCTTACAGAAGCAGGCATGGTTGCTCCAGGTCAGGGAGGGACAGGAGGCACATGCCCCAGTAAAATCCACTGAGGCTCAGCAGTGACACATAGCTGGTAATATAGTTCAGAGGAAGGTCTACCTCATTGTCTGGCCCATATGGCTGGTGTATCCAGCCTGAGCCAACCAACTTTAAAAACGACTTTTGCACTTGGGCAAAAAGTAATAAAATATACATTTAAGCTCCATATTTCTTTTTTCTGGCTTTCCCTTACCATCATTGCCAGTAACTAAATTAATTGTATTCTGCCTCAGTGCCCATCTATTCCAACTGCCTGAGCATGTAATGACATCTTAATTTTCTATTTTGACAGTTTCATCAGTTGCTACTGAAATGTAATTTTTGTTGTCATAGACATAAACTGGCAACTTAACTGCATGCCTTACAATATGACTATGTGAATTATGAGGTACACAAATCTTATTTAAACACAATTATATTTAATATATTACACTTGGGAGAAAAAATCCAGAATAACACATTAAAAAGCAACTAAATCATTGTGAAAATATTGTGATTTTTTTTAAACATATTCACCTGGCATGAGAGTTGGACTTTTATTTCTATAGCTCCCACTGTGATGAGCAGAAGAAAATTTGGTTGCCTCTCTATTGACTCATCTCCCTCTCGGGTGACTCACACTCTATGGCGTGATGTTGTTTAACTACACCCTTCTATTTTGTTTTGCTTTGAATTTGTGTCCATGGGTGAGCACTGATTTAAACAAATTCACTTTCACTTTTTTTTAACCCTGTGTTTACACCTAATCTGCCTCCAACCCTCCACTCTCTTGTACATCCTCTGTGGACCTCAATCCCACCGTGGTCTGCCCCTAGAGTGCCTTCGTCCACACACTCCCTAGAAAACCCCGGTATACCCCTAGGTAGGGGTGGAGAGGGATCCTCTGGTGCTTACCTCGCTCCAAACCAGCATACTGTATGTGTGCATAGATCCGGCACAGCCGGAGTCTGCCCTGACACAGTCCGGAGCGTCCTAGGGAGGTGTCTTCATCTAGGAGGGACCGAGGTGTTTTCCGATTTCTTTCCCCTGATGTCGGTGTGCAATGAGGGCTATGAGCTAGGAGGCACGCTGAGGCGTACCTCCTGCTCTGCCCCTCTGCCAACATCCCCAATCCACTACTGCTTCTCCACCTACCGTGCCATCCACCCAGGCTCCCCTAGGTGGCAGCATAGCAGAGCCTGCAGTCACCCCCACGGGAGAAGGAGAGCTGTCATCGGCACTCTATCCTTCTCTGCCCTGGCCGACCCCAGCGACCTCTGCTTGCTCCCGAACCCGGGTCTCTGGCGTGGTGTGAGGGTGTGGCATCAACGCCTCAACCCTCAAGCCACCAGGCGGCTCACTTTCACTTTAAGTCACTTGCAAAAGCTGCAAAGAAGTGAATAAAGAAAGGCAGGATCGTTTACTGACTGGAATACTGAACTGTGAAATCAGAGGTCACAAGTTTGATACTTACTATAATGTCGCTCCTCAGCTTCTTTGGGGATGTCTTCTGTAAATTAAATTATAGCCTTGCATGTTTCATTGCCAGGCCCAGGGATTATTCTTGCATCCCAGGTCCCAGAAGCAGCAGTTCTAACCATTCAATCTTCCATTTAGCCAAGGTATTAGACAGGACCTTGTGCTTGTATGCTAAATATTTACTTTTTCCACCAGATGGCACTCTGCATCTGGTCACTGATTTTGCATACGGCACATCATTTCCTCTTTTTCCATCACCAGATGGCACTCTGCATTTGGTCTCACAGTTGGGATCCATACTTGTCACCAGTGTAATGCCCACCCTAAACTTTGTTGGGGACATAGTCTTAAACTAAATTATAGCCTTGCACGTTTTGGTGCAGGCCCAGGGACTGTTCTCGTAACCCTGGTCCCAGAGGCAGCAACTCACACCATTCAGCTTAAAGGAAATCTTTTTCTGCCAACATATTATACTGGCTCTTGTTCTTGAATGCTATAAACTTCACTTTCTCCATCAGATCTGCATCTGGTCACTGATTCTGTATACACTGTATTCACCACAATGAGGACTGGTGTGTGACCAGGAGCAAATCACTGGACCCTCCCATACTGCCCCACCCAGCTGTGATACTGGGCAGAAGCTCTGTACCAGTTTAGTTGTAAGTCATACTCCACTGAAAACAAAATGTTGTATCTGAGTCAGGATATGCTATAGGAAATAAATTGTAAAAAACCCAAATAAACAGGCTGCTGTGATGACTCAGCGGCAGTGTGCTGGGCAGGCAACCTGAGTATGGAAGCAAACTCAGGATGTTGCATCAGGAGGCAGGCCAGACTGCAGCAGCTGCTGCTCAGCAGAGTGCTGTGGTCAGGAGGGATGGCGTTGGGCTCTGGTCCAGCAACCCCTATGGTGGGCTAAGGGTAAGTATGCAATCACTAGTCTTATATGCTCTCGGTACTGCCCTTCCTAACCCCGACAATCACAATTCTACTCGACAAACCCCTCTGGAGCTGTTCCTCCCATCACCACCTACCCCTTGTTTCACTGTCACCCCACCTCTCGCTCTCTGGGGAAGAATCAAACCCAATGCCCTCCCTAATTCACTGTTACCCCACCTCTCGCTCTCTGGGATAGTTTCAAAACACTATGTTAGTACTCTGCCATTAGTCTACCATTGCACTTGGAGGTTTCCAGGGGTGTGCTACTTAGGCAGTCATTTACAAAAAGCTTTGTGCTCTATTAAAATTGCTCTGTTTTCCCTAGCTGTCTAATTCTCATGTAACTGCTCTTGTTGCCTATGATCTGGCCTCAGTAACCACTGAATTTGTGTATTGTTTTGTTGTCCACCCTGACGTGGAACCTTTGTAAAAGAGCTCATGCTCTAAGGTCTTTCTGATATACTAAATAAATAAAAATACATAAAAATAAAGGGAGCTTGCTACTTGAGGGAAGTCTGTAGGATGCCCGCTGTCCTAAAGGACTGTTGTAACTAACTTTGCTCCCTCTATTCCTCCCTCTCCATCTTCCACTGCCCTCACATTGCCAGTCCACTGCTCCACTTTTATTGCCAAATACTGGTTTGGCTCTCTTCCTACCTCTTTTCACTCCTCTCACCCTCCTCTTCCTACTCTCTATGCTCCAGTGATGCCTGCACCTTATTCATTTCCCTCCTCACCCATCCGCTGGGCAAGCTGCTTTCTTCTACCATCTCCTCTCCCTCTGGAACCAGCTCCCCTCTTCCCTTCGCCTCTCTCCCTCCCTCTCTCTGTACCTTTACATACCTGCTAAGGCATATTCCTGCTCCCCCATATCTGCCATGCCTCCTCTTGAACCTTCTGTCCTTTCTGTCACAGTTTCTCTTGTCTTTCCACCTTCCAATGACTTCCTAAGCTGAGCTAACCATGCCCCAGGCCCTCATTCTGCTTTCTGTTCAGTGCATTGCTCAATGAATGCACTTTAGCATGCTTTGTTAAGTGCATCCATGTATTGAATCCACACTCTGCTCATGGTTTGCAACACATAATTTCAAACTGCTGTTATTTCATGCTGGGTATTATTTAATCTCCTCCTCTGGACTACCTGGACCTGGACTTGCTATGTATTTTGCACTGTATACTTTGTATTTTTGCACTTGTATGTTTGTAATGCCTTGTTGTCTGTCCTCCCATTCCCTCACCCCAGGTTGCACCTGGAAATGAGCCTCATGGCAGTGTGCCTTTCCTGGTTACCAAATTGTAACTTAATCAGTCAATCAGTCAATCAATAAATAAATCAATAAAGTTTAGGTTGGAGGAGTCACTGTCTGATGACATCATGACATCCAAAGAGAATGCGATGGCACTTCTGTTATTAATGCTTGAACCTCTCCTGAGTCTCTGTATAAATCAGCTCTTTCTAGAGCTGGAATTTTTCTTGGGAGGCAGCTTGCTCCTGCTTCTCTTAGCAGAGGAGCTGGCTACAGTCCAGAGCAAAACGCCAGATCTAGAATACAATGTGAAAACCAGCAGAAACAGATGTTTATGGCATACTCGAGGTCTGACCCAGGCAAGCTGTATACTGACTTAAGAAAGAACAGAGCAAAACAGAATCTAGAATCAAACAATAATAGAAGTACCACCGTTTCCTGAAGAAGTGGTTCACCACAAAATGTTGGAGTTATTAAAGAGATGGAGAGTAAATACATGATAAAGCAGATTAACTAAACATGTGAAGAGCCTCCGGTGTACATTTTCAAACATTTGCATGCAGCACTCCGTCAGTATCTCAGACATGTGCTGTATTCAGGTGTAGTACCCTCAAGGTTGCCAGCAAGTACATGAGGGAAAACCTCAGGAGGAAAGGGTTAACCCCTCACCCACCCCATACACAACCAGGTGGCTTGCTGACCAAGCTATCCGGCTGACCACTTCCTGTCCTTATGCCCCTTTCCCCCTCCCTCCTGGAGCCTTCCAACACTGGATCCTTTTTCTTGTCCAGGAAGGTCTCCAGCCAACACCAAAGGGGCCATAAATCAGCCCGAGGGCTGTTCCCAGCCCAGGGACCCAATCACCTGTCCAGAAGCCAGGTCCACCTCTAGGTTAGAAAAGCGTCTCCCTGCTAGCCAGAGGGAGTTCTGAACTGGGTGGCTGGCAAAGTGGAGAAGCACAGAATCACGGATGCCAGGAGGCTTACCTGAAGCTCGGCTCTGTAGCTCCTTGTTGGCTGCTCCTCTGTAGCCCATGGTCCATGGAGGTCCTCAGCAGTAGCAGTAGCAGCACCAGTCATTCATTGTCCCTAGAGGTCCAGCAGTTCTCCAGCACCAGCAGCAGCCAGCCTTGTAGGGTAAGCTCCTTCCCTCATTTGTCCCCTTGGGTAGGTGGTTTTCCTTTGTTGCTGTTGCTCCATGGGTTTGGGTAGGGACATTTTGGAGTGCCTTGTGGTGCACTCTGCCAGGAGCTGCCCTTGCAGTTCCCTGGTCCTTCCCCTCTGTTTACTGCCCCAGCCTCAGCTGTTGGTGGGCAGGCTGTTACCCTCATTTGGCAGGGGTGGTGTGCATTTAGGTTGGGGTAGTTTATTATTATTTTTTGTTTGTTGTGCCCCTTGGTCCTGGTTTTCCCTCTGCTGGTGGCCTTCAGTGCCAGTTGTGGGCTGTGTAGCCTCGGAGGGGTCCCTCATCACTGGCTGCCCCTCTAATTGCGGGGTGTGCTGCCACTTGCCTTTTTTAATTTATTTTATTGGCCTGGTGTTGCCCGTCGCTGACCCTCTGACGGGTCTAGCCACCTCCCAGAGCTTGCCGCACCACCCGACCAGAATAAAAATCCCCACGTGGAGGGAGCGGTGGTAGTGAAACAATTTTCACCCTTCCCTTTGTTGCACCCCCTCCTTCCAGTCCTCCGACACAACTGCAGCTGTTGACAGGAGCTGTCGACTAGTACTTGCGCCCAAAGGGGAACTGTTGTGCTGTCGAGCCACAGGGTGCCTCATGGAATTGAGTCTGGTGGAATCAAATGCTGGGGACTCCAACATTCTGCCCCATGGCTGTACATGGGCAAACTAAGTGCCAGGTGGGAGCATGGCTCCCCGGCCACCCTACTAGCACCACCAATGATCCATTTGGCCGCAGAGGACCCGGGCCGAACAGTAAGAGAGCTGGAAGCCAAAACATGATTTTATTTAGCACTAGAGGTGCTGCTGCTAAACAGGGCACCAGAGGACAGGGGAGGGGAAAGGCAAGTGGGCAAGCACCCACTAGGTAGCAAAGGCACAGCATGGCATGAGCCCAGGGTTTAAGATAGGTGCCAAAACAGCACCCCAGCAATAGGGAACAAGGGAGAGATTTAAAGTGGGCCAGCGGGAGGCGGGGCTGTGTTTTGGATCATGCTAGGCAGCAGAAAGGCCGCCTAGTTTGATATTCATAGCAGGGTGGGGTTGCAGAGCTGGGACTGCAGTCTTAGGAAGAAGGGGCAGAGCTAAGCCCTAGGCCCAGCAAGGTGAGGCTACAACCCAGAGGATCAATATTTATGAGGGGCAGAGCTCAGTTTGGGCCCACTGCATAGCCCAGCTACCATCCCTCCTACATATGCAAAAGTGTGATCCCAGCCTAGGCAATCCCTGCAGGCCTGTTAAACCAGAAAGATCCCTTGGGAATCATGTTAAGTTAACAAATGGCTAAGAATCTGGTGCCAATCCAAGGTTATGGGCTGGTGGGTGAGTGGGGAGGGACCTGGGAGGACAGTGATCTCTACAGTAAGGATAGGCGTCACCCTAAGTGAAGAAGGCAAGAAGGTATTGAAGCAGAGGATGGGGATTACATAGCAAAAGAAGAGCATTTAAATTAGGAGTGGGGGTGGCACGTGGGCAGGAGGCATGCAGAATCCACAGGAAGGAAGCGGATGAGCTTACCCGTGCTAGAATCAATGGAAAAAGGAAGTACTAGGGGATGCTAGGAAGGGAGAGCAGGAGGGGAGGGGAAGGAAAAGGGTGGATGGTGGTCACCTTGAATGCTAGGAGCCTGGGAACAAAACAGCAAAGCTGCAGGCTCTCATGGCAGAAGGGGAGGTGGACATGGCCAGCCATCACAAAACATGGGCCACCATTACCAGGACTGGGACCTGGTGGCACCAGGGTATAAGATATTCTACAGAGATAGGGTAAATGGGAAGGTGGGGGCGGCACTGTATGTGAGAGAAGGACTGACGTGTGTTCATGAGGGGGGGAGGAGGGTAGTACAGAGTTGTTATGAATGCAAATCCAGGATTCCAAATAGGACTCTCAGGATGGGAGTAGTGTCAGGCCACCATCTCAGACAGAGGAGTTAGACAGGGAACTAGCGGGACAGATCAGAAGGGCCTGCGAAAGGGTAGCATGGTGATTGTGGGGACTTCAACCCACGGGAGTGGATTGGAGTACCCCAGCTACCAGAATAGAGGGAACAGATACTTCTGGACGCATTCCAGGATAGCTTCCTAATGCAAATGGTCAGTGAGCCAACCAGGTTGGGAACACCCTAGACATTGTGGGGGCAAATGGGAAGTTTGTGAGGAGCTGGGGTGGAAGAACCACTGGCAGGGCAACCACCACTCAGTGTGGTTCACTTTGAAAATGAGTAAGGAGGGAGCAGACACTGGTACAAGTGTTGGACTTCAGGAAGGCCAACTTTGGGAGGATGGGAGAGGTAGTTAAAGGGTATCTAGTCAGAATCCAAACTAATATCGACACTAACCAGCGGTGGGAGGCCATAAAACTGGGGATTGAGAGGCAACCAAACCTGCATCAGGGTCCAGAGTAAAGAACTAGGGCCAAGAAACCCAGCTGGTTGAGCAAGGCGGTCATGGAGAAAGTAAGAAATAAAGAGCTGCCTTTGGGAGGTTCAAAAAACAGGAGAGGGAGGATAGAGAGGATTACCTGAAGGAATCAAAGGAGGTGATGAAGGCAGTAAGGGCAGCCAAGTTGTCTAAGGAGCTCAGGCTGGCGCAAGACACCAAGAAGGGAAGAAGGAATTCTTCAGGTACATCAGGGAGAAAAGAGTTGTAGGGGCAAAATAATGAGAAACAGAAACATAGAAGTAGATGGCAGATGAGGACTGAAGGCCCATCCAGTCTGCCCAATTGTTCTACCTTATGAATGTGCCATAGGCCCTTACTCTGTCAATGGTCTATCTATTCATGCTCATCTGTATTGCTCCCTTATGCCTATTCCATGCCTGTTTGAAGCCCTGCACTGTATTCATATCCACCACTTCCTGAGTTAGGCCTTTCCATGCATCCACCACCCTTTCTGCGAAAAGAACTTCCTCACATTACCCTTAATTGGCCTCCCTCTAATCTCATGCTGTGTCCTCTTGTCCTGCTGTTTTTCTTATATTGAAACATGTTAGACTCTTTCACCTTGTTAATGCCCTTAAGATGTTTGAATGTTTCAGTCATATCACCTCTCTCCCTCCTTTGCTCTAGGGCAGGGTTTCTCAAAGGTGAGGCCAGCCTCCAGGGAGGCCCCAACCTGTTCCTGGGGAGGCTCAAGCAAGCCTTAACATGTACTATATTTAAATGTCAAGTCTGGGATGCTTTATGTGAAAAGATGCAGCAAACTGAAAGTGAGTAATGGCATGCAATTTATGTACAAAATGGGTTACCAGGAAAGTGGCACTCAACAAACATTTGTTTCCTGGTGTGACAGCTGGGAAAGCTGAATAGAGGAAATTCAATTCTTGGAAACTGCAAAACAAAATGCAAAACAATACAAATGAATAGGAACAGGGTAACAGTTGACCCATTTTACTGGCTGCAGAAAAGCACAAATACAAATGTTAAGTGGAGAGCTACTAGAAGCAAGAGCAGGACAAAGCAAAATGTTCCCTGAGAAGGTGTTTCAGAACAAGGTAAAACTGACAAAGAAAGCAATCTGACTCATGGAGGTATTGCAACAAGGGAGTAAATAGGGTCCAAAACTCAGATGTTGCGGAGAGAGTAGGCTGACGTGGGGAGGGGGTTTATACAGAGGGACAATAATAAGTTCAATAAAATGAGAATAAACTCAACTACTCAAAGGAATTTCACTGTGTTCCTTGTATACTGTGCAAAAGTATGATAGTTGTTCTGACTATGGGAGGCCCAACATTTTTCTATATTGGGAGGAGGCTCAAGATATTTTTTCAAGGCTTGGGGAGGCTCACAATGGCAAAGTGTGAGAACTACTGCTCTAGGGTATACATATTGAGCTCTGTTAATCTGTCCTCATATGTTTTCTGATGCCGTCCCTGCACCATTTGGTTGCCCTTCTCTGGACTACCTCCATTTTGTTAATGTTCTTGTGCAGGTGCGGCCTGCAGTACTGCACCAGTACTCCAGATGGTGCCTAGCCAGTGTCTTGTAAGGAGGGATTATTACCTCCCTCTTATGACTTGCGATACCCCTCTAATACACCACAACATCTCTAGCCTTACCTACTGCTTTAGTGGTCTGCTTGGATAAGGTTTAAGAGGGATTGGGGGTGGGTGGAAACAGGGCTGAGCAGGCAGAAATGCTTAATGAATACTTCTGCTCGGTGTTTACTAAGGAGAAAGGAGGATGCTACCAAGAGGGTGAGAAGTCAGGCTCGGGGAGGAGGTGGCAGATGGGGGAATCACAGAGGGCAGGGTACTGGAGGTCCTGAGGGCACTGAGGGTGGAAAGGCACCAGGGTCAGTTGGCATTCACCCCAGGATACTGAGAGGCTGGCAGAAATCCTGGTGGGGCCCTTGGAAGACCTGTTCAATGCCTCCCTGGTCTCAGGAAGTGTACCTCAGAACTGGAGGATGGCTCACATGGTACCCCTCCATAAGAGCAGTCCCAAAGATGAACCAGGAAACTTCAGGCAGTGGCCTCACATCCATTGTGGGCAAACTGTGGAGACAATCCTGGAAGGAGAGGCTGGCGTCTCTTCTGGAGACCAATGGGCTGCAGGCGTTAGACAGCATGGGTTTGTCACGGGCAGATCCTGTCAGACCAACCTAATGGATTACTATGACTGGGTAACTAGTCAGTTGGACAAGAGCCAATCAGTGGATGTCATGTTTCTGGACTTCAGTAAGGCATTCCACTTGGTGCCACATGGGAGATTGGGTAGTAAGCTGGCAGGTACAGGTGCAGGGGTGAAAATGGTGGGATGGATAGTAAACTGGTTACAGGGAAGGCAGCAGAGGGTGGTGGTGGGTGAGGAGCTCTCATCTCCGAGGCGGTGACAAGTGGAGTACCACAGGGCTCAGTGCTGGGACTGGTGTTGTTTGGGTTGTTCATATCAGACATCTCAATGGGCATCAAGAGCAAGATCAGTTTGTTTGCAGGTGACACCAAGATGGGAGCAGTGGATGACCTAGGAGGGTGGCATGGGTTGCGGGATGATCTGTCAAAATTGGAGACCTGGTGGGACACCTGGCAGTTGGGGTTCAATGCCAAAAGTGGAGTGCTACATTTGGGGGCAAAAAGCCCAAGAGGAGCTACCAGCTGGAGATGGGGCAGTCAGCTAGCCATGACAGAGGAAGAGAAGGATCTGGGGTGATTATAATGGGCTCAATGAACAATTCAGCACAATGCAGAAAAGCAGCTGCAAAGGCCAACAAAATGCTGGGTTGTATTGCCAGGGTATATCTTCAAGGAGAGGGAGGCGATCCTACCGTTGTATAGGTCACTGGTTAGGCACATCTGAGTACTGCATGCAGTACTGGTGCCCATACCTGAAGAGGGACATTTAGTTTCTGAAGGGGTGCAGCGCAGGGGCAAAAAGATGATACAGTGACTAGGAGACATACCTTATGTGAGTAGGCTGTGAGTTGAACATGTACTCACTGGAGGAGAGGAGAGACGGGGATATGATTGAAACATTCAAGTACATGAAGAGAATAAACAAGACAGGCACAGAGGGACCATTCAAGTTAAAGGGGGTAGGGACACTCGAGGTCACGATCTCAGATTGGAGGGGAAGGTTCAGGAAGGAAATGAGAAGACTCTTTTTACGGAGAGTGGTGTGTGGGTGGAACAGGTTGCCTGCAGAAGCAGTATCCTGTAGAACAGTGGACTGCTTCAGAAGGGATGGGATAGGGTAAGAGGGAGGGTCAGGGAAGGGGAAGGAGGGCAGCTGCAGTATAAGGGTTGCTAGCTGCACACTTGAGCAGACTCGATAGACCATAAGGCCTTTATCTGCTGGCAAATCTGTGTGTTCGTATTTAAAGAGCCAGTGCCCCGTTTTGAGGAGACCTCCAGAGGCCCTAGCCCTTCACTGGGAGCCCCAACCACCCCAATTGGCCATCCTATTTTCCCTGGACTGCTTGCTGGTAGCTGGTGTGACCTGCAGATTGGGAGATGGGCAGGCCACGCTGCACTGCCTGCCACCCAGACCCTGTAGGCAAACCCAGTACCTGGTAAAAGAAAATATGTATAATTATTGCGAATCACCAATTTCAGTGATCCTTCTGGGGTTATACCTGGGATGCTACTGACCCTAAATGGCTGAGCTGTTTGCATCGGGGCCTAAAAACAAAAGCACAGCAGTGCTTGAACTGCCTGCTCTGTACCCACGAAGACAGCTATCTGCACTGGGGTTGAACTTGCTTGTCCTGGCACCTGGACCAGTTGGTTCCTGATCTATTCAACGACGGGACTGAACTGCCTGCCCCACCACCAACTGTGTTCATCTACCTCAGTTCCCTTCCTTCCCCAGCCTAAGCTGTTGCTGTGGGGAGCAGGAAGACTGTCCAGCTAAGGTGGTCCCACCTCCTAAACTAATTGCCCTACAAGAGACTGCAACTGCCTGCACCCCTGAGTCCAGGGCCACCTTCCTTTCACCTGGCCAAGCTTCTAGTGCCTTCTGCCCAGCCTGCCAATGACCTCCGAAGATGACAAAGACTGCAGTAGCCAGTGTAGAAATAATTAGTTCCCCCGGTATAGTCAGCCTAAGAGCGCTCATGCTCATGATAGTGAGGTTCCCTCCGTAGTATTGCTGTTAGAAAATTGGCCCATTTTTATTTTGCTTCTTTGAGATAGCCATAGCTCCCTTTCTCAGTTGGGCAGCAACTCTTCGGCAGCCTTCTAGAGGACCCTCCATCGCAGCAGAAGAACATCACCTCGCTCATCCTTCATCCTTTCATCTCCTGCATCTTCAGCTTCTGGATTGGCCTTCATCCTGCATCTGCTTCATCCCGCCACCTTCTTCATCTTGTTGCTTTCCATTTTCCTGCAGGCCAACGAAACCGATCGGTCACCAAGGTACTGTACAAATCATTCCAAGCTAGCTAGCCACCACCGCTCAACACCAAAGAGACTGTTCCTCCTACTGGACTGTCATACCATAGACTGGTGTGTTTCTAATTACCCTTGGCCATGGTGGTTAGGTATTGTTAAAGCTATTATTATTGGCGTCTGCAGAGCGTAGGGCACTAGGTGACCCGTTCAGCGATATATTACATATTGATATCATATATATGACTGTTTATCCCTACATTCACTACATTTAGACCTGTATAGTTGCCTTCCGTCACCAGTATTGTGTTGTGCATGACAATCACTGTAGTGTCTTGCTTGTATATTACAATCATCTAACCTCTTATTTTTCCAGTGGAACAAGTGGCCGTTGCAATAAAAAGCTATCTGTTTGTACCTGGAACCATTGTGTCTGCCTCTCTTTGACCAGAAGAGATGAACCACCCCTAAGTGCCACACAGGCAAATGTGTCGGGAAGCCTGTGGTTATCTTCAAACATCCTGATGCTTTTCTGACACTTGCCACTTTTTCTAGCAAGAAAAATGACACGTGCATCTAATTTAAATTCATGCGTCGTTCTCTTGAATGTAAGTCGGGAGATTGCACCCAGAAATTAGAACACTTTGTAGGTGTTTTAAACATGTCAATGGATCTCAGGTGTCTGCATCTGTTAAATGGACATGGCTGTCTGAAACCCCTCCTTCTTACTTTCAAAGGGAGATTGCTCCTTCAACAGGGTTGGGTCTAGGAAGTTGCCAGTGCAAGCTTCAACCCTATCCGTGTACACTGGCATAACTATGTAGAGGAGCAAGGTAGGAGAGTTAGAGCAAAGTGGGCTGGGCAGGAACCTTAGAGGAAGAGGAAATTGACAACAGTGGTAACAGGCTTGAGGTGTTAATCCCTATTTAGGCAATGCTGATGGAAATATTCAGAACAAGGAATGCAGCTGTTAGGAGGTGAAGGTTTGGGAAAATTAACAAAACTAAGAAAGAGGAGAAATACATAAGGAAGAAGTATGCAGGCCCTGTGTTTTGTGGAGGGAGCTAGTGAGTAATAGAGGTTGTGGGTGGCTGTGCTTATTGGAGCCAGCTGCAGCCTGGTATGTGGAAAACTATGTTCACTCACTACAGAGCTAGCTGCAGTTTGTGCAAAGATTCAGATTTTATTTATTAATTTATTTAAAATAAATTAAAGATGCTAAAGTGTAGTGAGTGCTGGAGGTACCACAGGCAGACCACTTAACCTCAAGGGCTAAGGCTCCATGAGGGAGATTGGAGAGTTGTGGGCGGGGCGGAGGGGAATGGGTGTCCGTGGGAGGAGGAAAAAGCCAAATTATTGAGACAAGAACCATTTTACTCCATTTTTTTTTTTTTGCTATTTAGTATACTTTTTTTTGCACCACCTCCCAGGGTTCAGCTCCTGCCACTCCAAGCCCTGACCATCCCCAAACTTACCTGCTACGGTGATCCAATCCCAGGCTTTCCCCACTGGGTGGGGCCAGCCAGTCGACCCGACCAGTGGACCTAAAGTCAGGACACCGCAGGAAACTCCACAGAGGAACCCCTGGATTTCCCTCCAGGGTGCGGTCAAAGTAGCAAAGATGGCTGCTTAACACACAGTCTGAAATAGTTGTACAGCAGTCCCAACTTCTAAAAGTCCTTGCAACCAAACTGCAGTTTTCATAAACATTTGCCCCAGGGACTTGTAGCAGCCTTTGTTCCTATTAGCGACCACTGAATTTTAACTTAACACAGTTCAGTTCGCCCATCACTGCTTTCAATATGTGCAGTCCCCCAGGCAGACAGACAGCTCATTATTATTCATGAGCTCTTCATTATTATTCAACTCCTCCCCAATTTACAGCACTTCATTGGAATTTCTAAACAAATTACAGCAGCCAGTTCTTAGCCTCCCCCTCTAGGTGTCCGATCCCTGATTTGCTTATTCAGAGGGTCAAGAGCATCAGGGAGGCATTTATTAAAGTCGCTACAGTGGAGAGAAGATGCTTGGCACACTAGCGCACATGTGTGGGCCCTGCAGGCACTTTTAAAGTGCCAGCTGCAGCAGCAGTCCCGCAACTGACTCCTCCAACCCAGTAACTCTAATTACCACACAGGGGCCAGATGGACACTAGAGGGACTCTCAGGACCCGAGCGTGGTGGCAGGGGCAGCGGGGAAATGGGCAGCAGAATGGGCTCGGAACCTGGTAGCCCCCACCCAGGGGGGATTACACTCCCATTACCTTAAATGCTTGGCGTCCGTGCCAAGTCCATTACAGGGACCTGTAAACATCAAAACCTTAAACCTTAACATTTAACATGTTATACATTTCTATCTAGACACCTGATTCCTATCTATTATGAACAGTAAGGTACCCTTCGGAATAAACCATCAAACTATATACAGGCATTCGTTACATTTATTGTTGCCCCATTAGTCATATGAACCTTTTGACATTTTTCCTCTAGCTCAGTGTTCAGAAAAACACCTGCAAGTTAAATGCATAAGCTTTTAACCCTTCTTTTTAACCCAAATACCAACTTTCACCTCCCCTTTTGCACTTTGCAAACTTTTTCCAAGGCCTAGGAGTTTGGCATTGACAGGACACATAAATATTTTGGTAGTGACCTGGGAATAATATAGATACCCTTAAGAACTATAAACGGAGGCAATCGTGGGTGCCCCAGGAGAGTCATATGTAAGTTTGAGCACAGGTTTTACAGTTTTCTCCGAATGGCTTAGTGTGATTCTACTTCTGCCATGGTATCAGGGTTAGCCACTTCCTGTGTAGAAGCTTGGTTAGTGTTTCTTGCCTCTGTTCTTTATCTGCTTTGGATTCCTCCACTGCCAGATCCTTGGCCACAACTTCTTTACTGCCACTGGGTGCTCCTTTCAAGAGGCATAGTCAGAACCATTTCCCTTGTAGTGCCCTGTTCAGCAGGCTCAGCTGGATCCACTTCCACAGGCTCATCAGTACCTTGTACCACATTCTCTCCTGAGGTAGGCCCTCCTCTAAAGGTGCAGTCCCCATTTGCGGCTCAGTGTCCACCACTACAGTTGTGTGTTACTTGGACCAGGTAGCTCTGCAGGGGGTGTACTGGCCGCAGTTTCTGATGCCTTTGATGCCCCTTGGAATAACCAGGCCAGCTCAAGAGTTGGAAAGAAGTAGGTAGGATAGAAGCAGAGTTCCTCCTCTGATTCATTATCTAAATTATCACCCTCTTTTGCTTCTTTCATACGAACAGGACCGCTTCTGATTGGTCAATGTTTTGCTTCTGCTATCGACTGCGGGTAGCAGCTCGAGTAACTGGAGGTCGGGAAGGTCTGGCTTGTCTTGCACTGGGCCAATCACGTTATCTCCAATAGGTAGTAGATGATTTTGGTAGATAGTCTTATATCCACTGGAGTCCCTTCAGGCCTGATTTTGTAAACTGGTAGTCCATCCAATTTTTCAAGTACCATGTAGGGTGTGTTACCCCACCTGTCTACAATTTTGTGCTTTCCAGGAATGCCCAAACTTCTCAGCAGCACTTGGTCCCCTAGTAACAGTTCTTGTGTCAGTGACCCATTTGTCGTACCTCTCCTTATTTCCTTGATTCTTTCTGCCAGCCACTTCAGCAGCTAAACAGTAAGCATCATTTAATTGCTGTTTGAGTTTCTGGATGAACTGCAAGTAGTTGCCATCTTAAGTGCTATCAGTGGATACCCTGAAGCACAGATCAACTGGAGGCTGACTCTCTCCTGAACATAGAGGCTGTAGGGAATAAACCAGTCGCATCATTTCTGGTGCAGTCATAGGCATGGATCAACGTGCTGACCTGATGGCTCCATTTACTTTTATCTCTTGGGTTCCCAACATATCTGGCAGGGTTCTATTAAACCTTTCAAGTTGGAGGTCTCTTTGGGGATGGTAGGGTGTTTTCTTGATTTTCAGACTTCCCACAGAGATAGCATTTTTTGATGAGCCTGCTTTCATAGTTGCAACCCTGGTCTGAATGGATCCACTGTGGTGCCCCATAGTGAATGAAGAACTTTTCAACTAGCACCTTAACCACGGTGAACACCTTTTGGTCCTTCATGGGGCATGCTTGTGCATACCTAGTGAAATGGTCTGTGAACACCAGAATATCTGAGATGTTCTTGGAGCCTGGTTCCAGGCTGAGAAAGTCAATACAAACCAGCTGCATGGGGGCACTTCTGTTGATACTTACCAGAGGCGGCTTTTTGTGGGAGAACTTTCCTTTGAATACACCTGTGGCAAGTCTTGCAATACTGTTTCACGTCTTGCCCCATTTTAGGCCAATAAAACCTGCAGTGAGCTATGTCCAAACTGTGTTCACTGCCCAGTTGGTCCATGTCATTGTGGAGAGCTTTCAGGGCTGTTCTTTTAAACTTTGCTGGTAGCACTAATTGCACTTGAGGAACCCCTGCTGATTCTGCACTCTGGATACAACACATTTTCTTTAGCTTTAACCTTGACCACTCTCGTAACATCAGCCTGGCACTGGGATCTTTAGTGGTCACTTGGGTTGCGTTGCTCCCTCTTTGCAGAACCCTAAGTACTTCACTAATGGTCAAGTCTAACCTTTCATTAAATCTTGATTCATCTGATGAGGAAGTGACTTCAAGTCCAAGGGGTTAGGTGGTAGTAAGCTACAGGAAGGCAATTTCTGGGGCACCAAGGCTGTCCACTAGGCAGGGGCAGTCTCTGATATTGAGGGTTCTTCAGTGTTGAATGTCTTGCACAGGGCCTTTACAGTCTGCTCAAATATCATCACCCAAGCCAAACTGTCAACAGGAAAGGCCGTGGGGCATCGGGACAAGCGTCAGCATCTATATGATTTAGACCAGGGTGGTACTTGACACAGTAGTCATAGGTGGACAAGACTGATGCCCAGCTGCATCGAGCTTGGCTGTGGTTTGTACATAGGTTAACAGATTATTATCAGTCCTCACTGTGATCTTGGCCCCATGTAGGTAGTCATGAAATTGGACAACGATGGCCCACTTTAGTGCAATGAACACCAACCTGTGCATGGGTACTATCTCTCTGCTGGGTTCAAGCTACAACTGGCATATAGCAACTGGATGCAAGCCATCCATGTAATTTGATGCAGGACAGCTCCCAGGTCACCAAAACTGGCGTCGTGTGTGTGTGTAAGGCTTTGGAGGTCCACATATGCCAAGACAGGGCGTGGGTCAAACAATGGATGATGTCTTCAAAAGCTCTTTCACAGTCCTCAGTCCACCTTTGAGCCGAACGGTTCAGATGGTTTACAGTACTACTGTTGCTCAGTTGGGACCCTTGGTGTTTGAGTCTTTTACTTTGTTGACAAGAGGATAGCCTTGTAACAGGTTCAGGAGCAGTCTGAATACCCGGGTATAATTCTTGATGAATCTCTGGTAATATCTGCAGAAACCCAACAGGCACTGTAACTCTTTTAGATTCTGGGGCCTGGGCTAAGTGGTGAGTGCCTCAACCTTGCTAGGTCAGATTGAATTCCTTGTGCTGACACTATGTGCCCAACATACTTGACAGAGGCTTGAAAGAACTGACACTTGTCGATAGAAAGCTTAAGTCCAAACTCTTCCAGATGATCTAATACCTTCAATAGCCTTGCCTCATGCTCTTCCAGGGCTTTTACAAAGACTATTACATTGTCTAGGTACACTAGGCACTCCAGCAGGTTCATATCCCCAATGGCGCTCTCCATAAGGCATTGAAATGTAGAGAGGCACCAGAAAGCCTTGGGGCATCTGTAGGAACTCATAGAACCTGAGGGGCCATATGAAGGTGGTCTTTTCGTGGTCCTGTGGGGCCATGGGGATCTGATAATACCCACTTCTCAGATCCAACACAGAGAACCATTTACTGCCATACAAGCAATCCAGGGCATCTTGAATCCTGGGCATCATATGTTAGTCAGGGATGGTCCGCTTATTTAATGTTCAATAGGCCACACACATACGCACAGCCCACTTTTCTTTCTCACCACCACTATGGGTGAAGCATATGGGCTCCTGGACTCCTGAATGATGCCCGCAGACAACAGTTTTGGAGATGCCTTTGTATATCATCAGTATCCACTAGGACCAAGTGGCGGGACCTTTCCCTGAAAGGGCGCTCGTCAGTGAGCTGTATATAGTGCTGTTCCCGGTCACGCAGCCTACATCCCATTCATGCAGGGAAAAGACATTGGTCCTTTTCAACAGCTTTGCCAGACCTGAGCCTTCCATTCTTCTTGGATGGGAAGTTGCTAAAGTCAAACAAGTTCGGATCAATACCAGACGAGGTGCCTCTTCCTGGAGGAACTGGTTGTACGGCTGTGTCTACACAATACACCTAGACTAAGGTGCATCCCTTTCTAACAACCACATCCTGGTCTGTCACATTTTCACCTGCACTGTGACCTTTTGACATAAGCATACTGGGCTTAACGAGCAAACCTGCTGGTAATCCATGCTCTTGGGGGCATCCAACTTTAAAATCTTGTTTTTCTAAGAAAATTTGGGAACCCTTATTTGTACTGTCATCTACTTAATTTTAAACTCATACAATAGTTGGCTTGGGAGCCCCATCATAATTTATTTATTTCTATTTATTTATTTATGACTTTGATAACTGGGTAGGTGCACTGGTCCAGTGGACTGCTTACAGGCATGACCCGGGCCCTAAGGCATGGAGTAAGAACAGTACAGATAGTAAAACAATTGCAAGGTTACATTTTATAAGTAGTGCATAACCAATGATTGCACAATAGTTAGGTGCAAGACAATATGACAAAATGTACAGTATATACAATATTAACAAGATGAGGCAATTCAGGAAGTTAGTACAGTGAAGCCAATGTTCTACGGTAGATTAAGTTGGGAAAACCCTACTTCATTTGAAGTTTCACAAATGAGATCAGCATGACCCAAAATGAGAGCTGGAAAGGTTGGAGGAATGAAGCAGAGTGGAAACAGGAAGGCAGGAGAGTAGATGGGGTGTTAGCGAGTATATACTGTGTATAATAGTATATACTGATTGATTCCCTCCACTAGGGGCCGTATTAGGTACAGTTATGGCATGTCTACTTGGCACACAAGAATCTTAAACCTCCTCATTTTGTACAGTTGCCTGTCTCCATACTGGTATATGACTGTTTTTTCTGTAGCTGTTTTTTTTTATAGGTCCTTTTCTGAGATGGCAGATGGGGTAGGAAGTGGATCTGGAGGGAGGAGTGGGAGGAGGACCATGGTTTGGGTGGGGAGGATGTTCTTTGTATTGTTGGGTTTTATCTTGGTACTGACAAAAGTTTCTTGCTAGTCTGTTATAGTGTTTGTATCTACCCTTCTGTTGTACCCACCATATGTAGTCCAATATTCCCACCCACTCTACCTACACTCCGACTATCCACATACACCACCTCCTAGCTGGAACTATGGATTACTCCCCTATCATCACCGTTGCACCCTCCTGTCAAGGGTTGGTTAACGATGACAAGTTACACTAATATTCTGAGTGCAGTTCACCCTCTGCTTCTTGCCACCTCCTGCATTGGGACCCTAGGCGGCTGCACTTTACTTACCATGACAAACAACAAAGGGTCATTCTTCACTCTATGAATTACGATGGATGTCTCTCAAACTTATGCTCCTCCTCGTCCCTGATGTCTGGAAGCGTCCATCCTAATCCTGGCCCCTACTATCCAGTTCTACTAAATTTACTAAATCCGAAGGTGTTTCACCATTGCCACACTAAATATCTGCAGTCTTTTTCCAAAACTGGCCTCCTTCAAATCTTTGCCAGCCAACACAACCCTAACATTCTAGCCATAACTGAAACATGGCTGAAACCAAACATTCCTGACTATGCAATCTCTCTGCAAGGTTACAATGTTATCAGATTGGATCGGACTTCCAAAAGAGGTGCGGTTGTGCAATCTACATAAAAGACTACTTCACGAGTCACTATGCCAGTCATCCCTCCAAAACACCTCAGTTCAACTCCTTCCTATCAAATTACTCCTAGGTGCACAAAATAAAGTTCTCACTGTCGTGGTTGTCTATATCCCACCTAATGTCCCTGGACCCGGCCTTCAGACTGTCCTCGAATTTCGTAAGTGGGCAACCTCCTGACACTGAACTCCTTCTACTTGGTGACTTTAATATCAACTGGCTCGCCTCTGATGTAGGGTCCTACAAGGATGCTTTACTAGCAGCTAACCTTACGCAGATGATAAGCTCCCCACCAGAAAGAACTACAAATCGGGGACAAGCACCCTCATTGACTGGATCCTAACAAGTCACCCCGCCCGTATAAGAAATGCTGCTGTTCTCCCGACTCCTTAGTGACCACTCTCCTGTCATCTGTACATGGACAAATAAGTCCAAAGCCGCCTCCAAAAAACATTTTAGTAGAGCACTACCCTTTGGCAACCTTACACATCTCAAGGCATGTCTCAGGCAGCAAGACTGGTCTCTAATTTACAATACCCAAGATGTTGACTCAGTCCTTGACTACTTTATCACTACATTCAGTGCCGCCCTGTGACACCTATGCTCCTGTTAAAAGCGCAAAATTAAAGCACTCTCAAACCCCTGGGTCACGGCCAAGCTCCTGGCGCAACTCAAGGAGACAGGACCACCTCTTGCTACTGTAAGAGCTACAGGCTCTCCAACGGACTCTCAAAACTATAAACATTTCCTAGAGAAAACACAGGAGGCAGCCAGTATGCGTGGAGGTATATCCAACATATACAACAAATTGCTAGATGACCTTTTCCTGATTCCTGGAGGGTTCCAAAATCTGGTCACTTTCTGGCAACTCCCCTCTTTCATAGGATTCAATCTGGAAGGATGTGTTTCGTTACTTATCCCAAGACAATCATAGATTGACCCAATATTATATTTTAAATAATCTCTACTATACTCCAGTTAAGTTGGTCAAATTTGGCAAGCTTAAGTCGAGTATATGTTCGAGATGTGGAGCATGAGGAACTTAGTTGCATATCCTTTGGGAATCGACAGAGTAGGCACCTTTATGGATCATAGTAAGAGACAGTTTAGATCCACTTTTAGGGCTCAAAGATCTATTCACCTTAGAAATATGTATCTTGGGTGTTTACTCGAGCATTTTGGTGAAGGAACGAGATATCACATGGCTCTCATCTCAATAGTTATCAAAAGCTGGTCCTCAGGCATTGGATGGATCAGGATATCATTACCTATCAGGAATGGCTTAAGGAGATGTCCCATTGTTTCAATACCAAGAAACTTATAGCTAGCTCTAGACATAATCTGGAGTCTTTTAATCGGAAATGGGGTAAATTAAATGCGCCTACCTAACGTAACCAGACACTGGTAGTACCTTAGGTAACTGCTGTTGCATTGATACATGCAGCGTTATCAGGCTCCCAACCACAGTCCTCCTCCTTAGTGACCCGACATCTCCTTCAGCTATGAAACTCTCCGGGCGACAGGGGGCTTGGGGAGGGGTGATATTGGGGTTGTATTTTGTATTTTTATTGTCCCTGTCTATTTCAATGTGATTGTACACATTTGCATGTGCTTTATCCTGGACTTGGGTAATGTACGATCAGACAACCCCATTATATGTACCTTGTTTTCTTTTTTTTTTTTTGTTCTTCTTATATATAAACTCAATAAACTTAAATTTCAAAAAACAAAACCTATAAACATGCTCACAATAACTGCACTAAGGAAATCCGATTGTTAAAGAGCTCCTACTACAAGAATGCCTCTCCAACTCCTGAAGTTAATGGGAAATCTTTCTGGGACAACATAAAAATGTCACTGGTAAACAGACTAAGTCCTCTCCCACCCTAATGACTCTAGATGGAATCACTACCCTAGACCCTATGATCATGGCAAAGACCCTTAATGAAACCTTCACAGACCTTAGTGGGTTCTCCCTACTGATTTTTCTCTGAACCTGTCACACCAAATCAAACACTTCCGCTACCTCTCCAACCAAACCCCTTTCCATTTTAAATTAGTCAAGGCCCATGATGTCTACAAATATGTTAAGAAGGCTATCTCCAAATCCCGAGTAAGTAGTGATACTATCGACCTCAAACTTCTGTCACTTACTCTGGATGTGGTGCTGCTCCCACTTACAAAAATCTTTAACCTCTCACTCTGCCACAGTCAATTTCCCAGCAAATGAAATCAGCACTTGTCACCCCTGTATTCAAAAATGGTGACAAGTCTCTACCAGGTAACTACTGACCCATATCTATACTCCCACCACTCTCTCAAAGGCCCTCGAACGGATAGTGGCAGACCAACTTACTGACTACCTTCAAAGTATAACATCCTCTGCACTCAGCAACATGGCTTCAAGAAAGGGCATAGCACATCGACTGCCCTCTTGGAGTTCTCAGGTGCTATCCATAATGCCTTGGACAATGGTTCAAACGGTGTGGTTTTCATTGACTTAACAAAGGCGTTCGATACTGTTCATCATGGCCTACTGGTCAAACAACTACAATTCCTTGGCCTCTCTCAAAGCGCTGGAGACTGGGTTAAAGTTATCTCTCTCACGTACCCAAGCTGTCAAAATCAGAGAGCTGTCTCAGACCCTAAACCTGTTCTCTCAGGTGTTCCCCAGGATCCATTTTGGGCCCTCTTCTTTTCAGCATTTTCTAAACTCACTTCCCAACTCATGCCCTGAACAAATAATCTTATATGCTGATGATGCGTAATTCTAACCTCTCACAAAGACCTGGAACCACTACACCACCGCCTTCAATTTGCTTTTCCAAAGTTGAAAAGTGGTTCCTTGATCACAAACTGGTCCTTAACCACAAAAAAACAAATCAATGCTTTTCTCTAGCCCGCAAAACAAGAAAAGGCAACTACCACTCTCTATCAATACATATCTGGGAAGTTCTCTAGAACAAGTGACTACCTTTAAATATCTTGGAATCACCTTTGACCAAGGCCTAACCTTTGCTACCCACATTGATAAGACAGCAAAGTGTCAAACCAGCGTATTGGTATCTTGTTCCGGAACCGCAGTTCCTGACCCAACCTGACTTAGGATTGCTATTCAAAGCTCTGTCATCTCAATAATTGACTATGGCTTAATTATATGGGGCTGCCTCAACCACCCTCTTAAGCGCATAACAACCTCCTCAACAAGGCCTGTCGACTGCTCACTGGTGCACATAGACGCACTCCACACCTGTGAGCTCTACACTGAAACTGGCTGGCTGCAACTCTCAAACCGCCTAAAGTATCTTACCTGCCTGATGGCTAAAAACAACCATGGGCCTTACCCTCCTTGCATCCAAGAACTGCTACATCCTAATCCTTGCATCCATCTCACTAAAGGATCAAATCATCAACCTCTCCAGGTTCCCCGTTGCTGGACTACTCAGGGACAGCAATCATTTGCTTACCATGCACCTAGCTGGCTAAACATCATAAATACCCTCATCTCACCTCTACATCCCTGGGAGTTTTCAAAACACAGCTCCACTCACACTCGCAGCCTCCAGCTCCTGTGACTGCCTTGATTAAATAACTTGATTAAATTACTCCCTTCTCTTTTATTTTCTCTCCTCCTCTTTCCTCACTACATTATTCTTGACAGAGGCATATTGAGGCTCTCTCTCTATTGACTGCTCCCCTTCTCTCCCTTACTCTCTCAATTAGTATATTCTCTTTTGAGACTTTTTTCCCATTATCTATTTTGGTTTTAAGAAAAATATTTTTTTCCTGTTCTGTACTTGTTTTGTATATTTTAAGGTAATGTGTTATTTCTCCTGCTTGTGACAATATCCAACTTATTTGCCATACTTTGTAACTACACTTGTATTGTACTCAGTTGACATGGAACCTTTGTAAAAGAGCCTTTGGCTCAAAGGTATTAATTCCTAGAACAAATAAATAAATAAATAAAATTAAATAAAATATTGCAGGTCTGTGTTTCTTTTTATATAATTTTCAATAAAGATATTCAGTTTAAATAAAAATCTTGTTTTCACCTCCTTTTCAGGTGCACCATGCCACTAATGTTGCACGGCATTAGGTGCAGTACAATTTCCTCCATGTCCCGCCTCCAGACTATGCCCATAGGGTTGTCTTGCTCTTCAGCTGAAGTTTTTGCTTGTTTCCTGTAGGCTTCCCTTATCACTGGGTAGATGGGCATAACTTCTCCTTCTGCTCAGCTTCCCAAGCCTGGCAGAGCTGTGCTCATCATCCAAACATGTGGGCATTTGTACCCATCAGTACAGGTACCCTGTCATTTAATCCATCCTCAGGGCAAATTAGGGCCAGAGTCTCACGTGTTTCCCACTCCGGTCACCTTAGATGGAAGGCTATCCCCACTTTAACAAACCAAGGATGATAGAGACATACAAGTATCTTACAGGGAGGAACAGGGTGCAGGAATAAACTATTTTTAAGTGAAAAATATGTTCCAGGACTAGAGGCATGGGATGAAGTTGGAGGGAGGACAATTCAGAGGAAATGTGAGGAAGAATTTCTTCACAGAACAGGTGGTGGACAAGTGGAACACCCTGCCAGAGGAAGTGGTGGGGGCTGAAACAATCACAGGATTTAAGAATGCATGGGATAGACATAAAGGAATTCTGAGGTCAGGATTAAAGGGCAACAGACTTCCAGGAAAACATAAAGTGAACTTACAAGCTCAAATGGGCAGACTGGGTGGGCCGTAGGCCTTATCTGCCGACACTGTCTATGTATCTATGTAAGGTAGGGTATGATTTGTCACTAAGGCTCCACACATTTAACCCTTCTAATGTCTGCAACTCAAGGTGTGACAAGTGTTGGTCATATCAGGTTTTAAAGATAATGGTCACCTGGGAGCCACTGTCTAAGATAGACGCATGGGCACCCATTTATAGTAACAGTAGTTTCAGTAGATGATCCCACCACCTTATCTGTATTAGGTAGGGAGGCTCTCTGGCTTTGTCCATGAATCTTGTTATGAACACTAGGCTTGGCAGGAGCCCCAGTATGCTCCTTTACCAGTCTCCATTGAAGTTTCCCTGACTCTGCTGCTTCTCCATAACAGCCGGTCCCTCACTTGAGCTGGGTTGTCACGTGAATGTCATTTTGTGTGGATATGGCAATCCTCCCACACTTATAGCAGTAGAGGCCTTCACAACTTTGCCTGGCTAGATGAAAACTTCAGCAATGGGCCTGGGGCCTTGGTGACTGGGTTGCTGCAGGATACTCTGGGGGAGCCAGGGCAGTAGCTGAGGCCACAACCACTCTCTGCTCTAGTTCTCCCTGCATTGGAGAGCCTTGGTTTTTCAATTCACTTACAGGCTGACACAGTTCACTGAGGCAGGCTTCAATATGAGGGGCCGTAGAGGCACCTAGGCCTGCACCCCAGGCCCATCACAGAGAGGGTGGCTGGAGCCACTAAAGCAGACTAGCCGGGATGGGTATCAGTGTTTCTACTAAATGCAGCGGCAGCCCTGTCAAGTACTTCCTTGTACTCTTTGAGAGTTCTTTGAGCTCAAAAGCCTCAGCTGAGAGGGTATTGTCAATGACCTGGGTGGCAGCCACAAGAGGCGGGTAGGGTCTCCACTGAGCATCTTGTTCCTCCACCTCCCTTACTTCTCTGAGGAGGACCGGAGGAGAGGGGTCACTCACCCTTTCCTTTAGGCTCAACTTTAGTAGCAACAGTTCAAAGTACTTGGCACCCCTCAGCACTTGTTCTTAGCCCATTTTGTTTAGGGCAGGACCCTTCATACTTTCAGTCAACCTTTTACGTTTTCCCTCTCATTGCACTGCCAGTCTTGCAACAGGGGATCACACATAATTAACCCATGTTTCATAATCCTCCTCCCCAAATGGAGTGGGCTTCACACCGGAAAATGCCCTTAGCTTTTGATAAGAATCTGAAGGAGGCATTTTTGTTTATTTTTTATTTATTATTTATTAAGAACTTGGATGTACACCTTTGAACTAAAGCTCATTTACAAAGGTTCAGCGTCAATGACAGAACAAGACAACCATAAACAGAACACAATTCATTGGTTGATAATTTGAGATTACATAACATAGACATTGGATTATAATAAGATTACACATAGCTACAGAGAATAAAGAGTAAAATGAGTAGAGTAAGAAGAGGAGGGATGGCAGATAGATGGAGGCAGAGACAGTGGAAGCAGCTGAGGACTGTCTTGTCAAGGTGCAGGTGCAGATTGAGCAGGTGCGGGGAGGAGGGCATCTCACTAATATGGGCAGGCTGAGAGAGGGGGTCAACTAGTGGGAGGGAGGATAACAGACTTGTACAAGGGAGGATGAGGGAACTTGAAATTGCCACAAACTGAAAATGCTGGGTATGAGGCAGGGTATGTAATGTGGGCAAGAAGGGAGTTAGGTTCCATACTTTCACATAGCTGGGCTGGGTCCCTTCACCAGGTGGGGAGGGGTGGTTTTGGCTCAGGCACTGCCTCCTTGGGGACAACACTGGTCATAGTTACCATAGGCCAAGCCTCCAGTGACTCCTCTGAAACTAAAGCATCAGGTGCCCAGGAGGCTTCTATTACAGTTTTCATTCAACCAACACAGTCAAGGTCCCTGTAACAGAATCTAACTTTCGACCCTGGACTGTCCTTGACCCAACCTCTTTATGGCAGACAGATCCCCCTCTATAGTCCCGTATCTAGCTCAAGGGGTACTCTCCAGGAGCAGGAGGGATTTCTGGGGGTCCATTTCCTGACCTCCACTTCACTCAACCAATCTTAATTTATCTGCCGCCTTAACCATAATTTTGGGTTGGGGGTAGAACTGTGGTTGGGGAAACAATAGGGGCCTTTTCAAGGGTGGCATCCATGGTGGGCATGGCTGGTGAACAGGAGATCCCAGTGGTGCCTCCAAAGATGTAGCCCAGGTGTCGTGTGCTAGTGGGCTACTACCACTGTCTGTTGACTACCACACAGGTTAAGGGCCTGGGATCTATTTCAATGGTGATTGGGGTTCTTTACAAGAATAGAAATAAATAGTGCAGTGCCTTCACACAGAGAAAGAGAACAGTGGGCCTGGTGTTTGAATAGTACAACCCACTGGGATGCTGTACATGCCACCTCCTCTTCAGTCACCCCACATACAGAATACCACACTGCTTGCCAACACAGAAAAATACATATACTTAATAGCTATAGCTAATAATATGCTCACCACAAATGAATTGCAAATAATGAAACACAGCTTTAATATTAGGGTAGAGGCTAGGAAAGGGGTACCAGGACATAGGATTGCTGTTAGGGAAAGAGAAAGTTTGAGTGGGTTAACAGGGCCGTGAGGCAGAACATCAACAGTGCCCACCCCACTGGTATCAATGCAAGCCCCCTTTTGTCCTATCTGTCCTGATTGGGTACTCAGATTTAATACAGGTCTGCTAGTTGCCACAGGCTGGCCAGCATTGGGCCCTTGGAGTAGTTTTTTTATCAAAATAGCTAGATGCTCTAAATTACTCCCCTTTGGCAAAGGTAAGCCCTGGGCTACACATGATTTTGCCGATTCTGAGATGTGGATACTGGCACAGTGGGTTCCAGCAATCCAGGAACAACTGCTCCGAGGGCAGCAAGAAAATGGGCAGTGACTACTGGTCTGGAAGATGAAGCAATGACTGACAGCTGGTCAACCTTGGACTTGCTTGAAGATTCTAGCAGCTTGTCACCTTCAGCCCACCAAGCAGTCCAGATTACAGAGCCTAGATGCAAGGCTTACTAGGCCACAAGGAACCAGACCCAAGAGTGACCTCAAGTTCCGGCTCCCCTAATGGATCCAGAGACCCTAGCATTAAGTATGTGCCAATGGCACCTTGCAGCCAAGTCTGCCTTACTCGATAGGGGACTGCAGTTTCCTACTTGGCTCCAAGTTGCAGCTGGGAAGATAACAGTTTCACCTTTTCCTGAGCAGAAGCAAGCAGCTCCAGTGTGCAGCAACAAATCCTCCGATTTCCACCTTGCCAATGGCTTTTGCTAGTAATGTACAGTCTCTGGAATGGACCTCCACCTTTCTACGGCTGGATTTCAGAAAGACCAACAGGATCCCAAGCTCTGGATACCTGCAGACCTTCTCCATTATTTTCCTCTGCTTCAGACCAAGGCCAGCTTTACACTCTGGCACACACACACACACAGTTCCAATTAAATCTTTTCATAGGCTCAGGGTTTTCCACACTGATACAGGATCACTGCAACACTGGATCACTAAACCACCAGGAACTTTCACAAAATGCCTTGGACATTCAGCTGCAACACCACAGTTCTTTCAGCCTGAGAAAATCCCCTTTCTGATTCTCAGACGATTGATTGACCAATTAAGTCCTGTAAAGGCCTCCTGACTTTCCAACAAGAATATCTTTGCTGCCCTAGATCTGACCCAACCCACAAGGACTAACCACTCCAGTGGTACACACACCCTGTTAGACATTCTGCTTACAAATTGCCCTCACCAAATTGCTGATCTAGGGGTCCTCCCAAGCTCCCTAAGTGACCACTCCCCAATCCTTTTCTCCTGGTCCTGTCTCCTACATAAAGCCCTTCCCAACATCACCTTCCATTGCCGCTTGCAACCTGGTGGTCTCGCTAAACTTAAACAGCACCTGGCTAACTGTAATTGGTCCCCTATCTCTCAGGCCCCAAGCATTGATGAAACCTTGGACTACTTCACCTGCACCTTCAACAAAGCCTGTGATGCTTTTGCCCCTGTCAGGAAATGTTCTCCAAGACACGTAATGCCCCTGGATTACCCCTGCTCTGTTGCAACAGCTTAAGCTAAGAGATGACCTCTGGCAACAAGCCACTGCCACTAACTTACAAGTGGACAGGCAAGCTTACAACACCACCTGCAACAAATGCACCTGGGCAATCTGCAAGGCAAAGGCGGAATACTACAGAACCACTCTGGCCACCTCCTGGGGAGCTCAAGGAAGTTCTGGGACAAAGACCTCAATGGAAAATCCATACATGTGATATGTCCAACTTGCTTAAGAGTGAGATTTGGGTCAAATTAGTATGGAGATTGGCCTGCTAGTAGGGAGATGCCATAACGTTATGAGTTTGTCCTTAAATGGCATCAAAAAATAAGAAAAAAATTTAAAAACATTTAATGTATTTCATTTTGTCAAGAATAAGCACTAAAAAGAATCAACAACTAGTTGTACAAAGTTATCACTTACATTGTTCATCACTAATTTACTTTTTATGTGCTTTATCTGCCAGAAAAACATGAATGGATATTTTGGACAGAATTTTACTTAAGCAAGAGATTTTGTTTCCCAGGAGGAGTTCAGTCAAAAAACAGGAGTCTCCTACGAAGAGGAGATATCACATGTATGGAAATCACGCACCTCCATCATCCCAACTTAATATTAATGGCACCATCTCCACTGACCCACTGTGCATTGCCAACTGCCTCAACTCCACCTTTTCAGACCTTAACTCAACACTTCCAAGCAACTTCTGACCCCATACAGCCACCCGTGCCAAACCTCAAGTGCACCCCCTTCTATCTTAGAGCCATTACCCTACCTGAAGCCAAAGCTTATCTAACAAAAGCCCTCAGCGGCTCTAATTACTCCCGGACAAGATGATGCGATCTTCATGCTTAACAACTGTCTAGCCGAGATCAAGAATTGGATGAGCACTAGCTGGCTGAGGTTGAATCCAGATAAGACCGAGGTGTTGGTTGTGGATCCGGGTCGTCCAGAGGCGGGTCTGGGGCTGGGCACTTTGCAGTGTATGGTTTTATGGTGTCCAGCTCGCAACCTCAGACCGGTGCGTAACCTGGCATTATTTTTGACAGCAGTTTGACCCTGAAATTACAGGTGTCTGTCGTTGTCAAATCTTCCTTTACTATCTAAGGAATATCACCTGGGTGAAACACCTGGTTCCTCCGGCTGACCTTCCTACATTGGTCCATGCCTTCGTAACATCCTGCCTTGATTACTGCAATGTCCTCTACCTAGGGCTTCAGGGGTTTGATATCCATCACTTGCAGCTAGTGCAGAATGCAGCGGCCAGGCTTTTGACTGGCACATCTAGGACCAGTCATATTTAGCCTGTGCTCTGTGGACTGCACTGGCTGCTGGTACAGTGGCAGATCACCTTTAAAGTCGAGTTATTGACCTATAAAGCCCTACAAGAATAGGGACCCCGGTATTTGCAAGATCTCCTTACTCCCTACTGTCCATCCGCTCACTCCGATCTGCCGATGAGGGTTGCTAGAGATTCCCAGGGTCCAGTTAAAATCATCTGGGGCGCATGCTTTTCTTATGCTGCCCCTACCCTGTGGAATTCTCTACCTTGTCGGTTAAGGGAATGCCTAACTGTCCAGTTTTAAATCGGAGCTCAAAACATATTTGTTTTATCAGTCTTTTCTTATGGTTTTAACTATTTATGGATGTTTATTATTTGATTGTATTGTTCATATATTTTATTGTACAGCGCCTTGGCACTTGAAAGGCACTTAAGAAATACATTTTACTTACTTACTTACTTACAACAAAGACGCATTCGACATGCAAATCCTTTACCTGGCACTTGAGGCTGTCCCTCCCCACTCACAGACCTGCTAAACCTCCTCTGTGCCTGGGACAATTCCGACAGCCTGGAATGGCAGTTATTACCCTGATACTAAAGAGTGGTGACTCTTCTCCGAACAATTATCGACCCATCTCAATACTCTCCCCACTCTCTAAAGCCCTTGAAAAAATCCTGGTGGACCAACTCACGAATACTGCTCACAGCCTGGGAAATAAGATCCCAGACCTGCAGGCAATAATGTCAGAGGCTAAACTGGACATAGTAGCAATTAATGAGACGTGGTTTACCAGTAACCACACTTGGGAGACTTCAGTACCTGGCTATGTATTGTTCCAGAAGATACCGAGGTGCAAAAGAGGAGGAGTGCCCTGTATGTTAATGAAAATATCAAAGCTACAGAAATTCAGAATACACATAAGGAGCCAGAAGAACTGTGGTCACCCTGAAACAGGAAATGGGACAGCCATAAGAACTGGGTTGTCTACAGGCCCCCAGACCAGAGGGAGGACATAGACACATTACTGTTAGAAGATATACAAAACATGACAGCTAAAGGGAGGTTCTGATAATGGGAGACTTCAACATGCCAGATACAGATTGGTCAATACCAGCAGAACATCTGCCAGAACTAGACTCATAGTGGATTCCCTGCAGGGAGGGCCTCAAACAACTGGTACAGCAACCCACAAGAGACAGGGCTACCTAGATCTAGTACTGACTAACAAAGAAGGGATCACAGATCTCCAGGTAGAAAGGTCACCTGGGGGCCAGTGACCATCACATGGTATGGTTCAATTTGGCTACTACATCTAAATCATCCATTCCAAGGCAAAAATATGGGACTTCAGAGGAGCTGACTTTGATAAGATGGCCAACAGAGTTAAGCTAGCCCTGGCAAAAAGAAACACAGGTGAGGAGGTACAGGCAAAGTGGGCAAGCATTAAGGATACAATACTTGAAGCAACATCCCATTGTGTTAGACAGAAAGGAAGTGCAAAGAAGAAAAACCACTTTGGTTCTCAAATACAGTAGCAGAAAAGGTCAGAGCCAAAGGCTGGCCTTCAGAAAATATAAAGAATACAGCGGGATGAAGATAGGGAGGCATACCAAACTGCCCTAAGGGAAGCAGGTAAGGCAGTAAGGCAGGCAAAGTCCCAAACTGAGGAAACACTAGTACCGAACAGTAAAGAAGGTGACAAGACTTTCTATAGATACATTAGTGAAAGGAGAAAGTCCAGAGGAGGTATTGCTAAGCTTAATGGAGAAAAGGGAGCATGTGAGGAGGAGGACCCTGTAAGGCATCTATCCTAAATAGATACTTTTGCTCAGTATTTACTGAAGAGAAGGTAGGGCAGGCCCACATCTCAGCATCATGGACACAGGGGAGGGAGGTGAGCACTACTCCCTTCACAAAAGAAGGGTCCTACAAGAGCGCTAAGCTCAGGGTGGATAAGGCAATGGGACCTGATGGCATACATCCCAGGGTACTTAAGGAGCTAAAGGAGGAACTAGCAGAGCCATTAGCAGAATTGTTTAGTGAGTCTCTGAGCACAGGCGAGGTCCCAGAAGACTGGAGAAGGGCTCATGTGATCCCACTCCACAAGAGTGGTAGCAGGGAGGAGGCGGGAACTACAGACGGTCAGTCTTACCTCAGTAGTGGGCAAGATTATGGAGGCACTCTTAAGGAAAGGATAGTGCAACACCTGGAATCCACAGGGCACAGGATCCAAGACAGCATGGGTTTACAAAAGGAAGGTCCTGTCAAACTAATCTCATAGATTTCTTTGACTGGGTAAACAGAGTAGTGGACCAAGGGGAGCAGTTGATGTCACCTACCTAGACTTCAGCAAAGCTTTTGACACTGTTCCATAGAAGATTGATAAATAAGCTAGGTAGGCTCGGGGTGGGTCAGAAGTTGGTCAACTGGGTGGCAAACTGGTTGACTGGCAGAAAACAGAGAGTGGTGGTAAATGGTATACTGTCAGAAGAGATGCAAGTCACAAGTGGGGTACCTCAGGGATCAGTCCTGGGGCCAGTCCTATTCAACATCTTCATTAGTGACCTCATGAATGGACTAGAGGGTAAGGCTTGTCTGTTTGCAGATGACACCAAGATCTGCAACAGAGTAGATGATCCAGATGGGGTGGGCAGAATGAGAAGAGATCTGGATAAACTAGCAGAATGGTCAGAAGAGTGGCAACTAGGTTTAATGCAAAAGTGCAAAATCATGCACATAGGGAAGAGAAACCCTGAAGCCACTTATAGGCTGGGAGGGAGTTGCTAGCAATCACAAAGGAAGAAAGAGACTTGGGCATCATCATCACTGATGACCTAAAATCATCAAACAGACCTCTAAAGCAGTAGGTAAGGCTGGGGGGTGTTGGGGTGTATTAGTAGGGTATCACAAGTCGTAAGAGGGAGGTAATAATCCCTCTGTACAAGACATTGGTTAGGCCCCATCTGGAGTACTGCGTGCAGTATTGGAAGCCACACCTTCACAAGGACATTAACCAAATTGAGGCAGTCCAGAGAGGGCAACAAAATGGTGCAGGGACTGCATCAGAAGACATATGAGGACAGATTAACGGAGCTCAATATGTATACCCTTGAGCAAAGGAGGGAGAGAGGTGATATGATCGAGACATTTAAACACCTTAACTCATTTCAGGCCTAGAGACGTCTGTAGGCGGTGTCTGAAAGCATAGCCCCTCAGGACAATAACGCCTGTAGACGTACTCAACTGACTTCACTCAGGCCCAGAAACGTCTGAGGAAGTCAGCAGTTTTACCTAACTATTAAACAAACCAAATTGCTTAGAATTGAATGCATAGCACCATTAGAAAGGCAATTTTGCTCTGAACAATTTTGCTGCAGATACTTTGTGTCTATCATGTATACTTTAGGAGTTATTCATATTTGTTTAAGGTATGGTGTGCATGGCTAACATTTGTCTCTCAAGCCTCACCTAAGCACCTTGAATAAATCTGAAAAAAAAAAAGTTATTTGGTATTTCAGCTACTATAAAATAAAAACTGAATGGATTACAAATGATTGCATAGCACCATTAGAAAGGATATTTAGTGCTGAATAATTTTGCCACTGATACTTTGTGTCTACCACATATACTTTAGGAGTTATTTGCATTTATTTAAGGTATAGTGTGCATGGCTGACATTTGTCTCTCATGCATCACCTAAGCACTTGAAAAAATCAGAAAAAATCAGTTGTTTGGTATTTCAGCTAGTATAAACTAAAAACTAAATTGATTACAACTGATTGCATAGCACCATTGAAAGATAACATTGTGCTGAACAACTTTGCCACTCATACTTTTTGTGTAGCACTTACGGTTCAAAGTAGTCACATTTGTTTGTGGCATGCTAATTATGGCTTGATTTTGCTTAGAAAGGCCCAGGATGCAGTGCTAAGAGTATACAGGGCACAAGTGGCAGAAGTCTCAAGAGCTCTTGTGGTGTGAATGAGTTAAGGACAAACAAGGTGAAAGAGTCTAACATGTTTAAATATAAGAAAATAGCAGGACAAGAGGACACAGCATGAGATTAGAGGGAGGCGATTAAGGGGAATGTGAGGAAATTCTTTTCACAGAAAGGGTGGTAGATGCATGGAATGGCTTACCACAAGAAGTAGTGGCTATGAATACAGTGCAGGGCTTCAAACAGGCATGGGATAGGCATAAGGAGCAATACAAATGACTATGAATAGATGGGTCACTGACAGAGCAAAGGCCCGATGGCACATTTATAAGGTAGAAAAAGAAATGGGCAGACTGGATGGGCCTTGCGGTCCTTATCTGCCGTCAACTTCTATGTTTCTATTAATACCTCCACACCCACAACCTGTTAAGCAGGGACAACATGGTTTCTGAGTGGGTCACATCACCACTACTGCCCTTGCGAATTCTCTGACTCCCTTCACTCTCGCTTGACAAAGGACACCTTGCGGCGCTGTGTTCATTGACCTCTCTAAGGCCTTTGACACAGTCTCCCACCCCTCCTGCTGGCCACGCTCCAACACACTTGAGTTTCCCAGGGCCCCTCTCCTGGTTCTCCACCTATCTCTCCTGTAGATCCCAGTGTGTTAAAATTAATAACACCCTGTCTTCCACACTACCAGTGCACTCTGGAGTTCCCAGGGTCCATCCTGGGTTCCTGCTCTTCAGCATTTATCTTAGCATGCCAACTCTTGCACTAGGAACATTCTCCTCTATGCAGATAATGCTGTTCTATACACCTCTCACCCTGACCCTTCTACCCTCTGGCTCTCCCTACAAGACTCGTTCATGCAGAGAGAAAACTGGTTTTCTGACTACAAGCTAGTTGTCAACATCAAAACACTAAAACCATGTTCCTTGCTCACTGCCAAAACAGGGCAAAGGATTTCGCCTGAACATCCTCTCCAGCTTACTTACCCCCATGGACCAGGTCCAAACCTATAAATACCTGGGTGTCACCTTCGATACCACTCTCTCATTCCATGAACACATCAAGGTACTCTCTTAGTCACAATTGCCTGTATTGGCCTCTTGTACCAGCATAAGGACTGCCTGCCACAGGAAGCTGTCCACCTGGCAGTAACATCCTCAGTCCTGTCACTCGTGGGCTATGGACTCACAGTATATGCCGCCTTCTAACCCCACTGTGCTCCACCAAATCCAGCTGGCAGTCAATAAGCCTGCTGGCTCCTCTCAGTGCTGACAAATGATTGCATACCTGCATCTTCTATGCTCTTGCCAATATTTTCACATTTGAGGAAAGACTACTTTATCAGACGTGCCTCCTCACCAAAAAATCCAACTGGGTATGACACCTCAGGGGTTACTACTTCCCTTCAGTCAGCTACCTCTCTGTGGCCACATGCACGGCCACCAAAGCTATCTGGAAAGTTCCCAAGGTTAGGACCTCTTTAGCCCAGAGGTCATTCCCCTCAGAGCCCCAGCCTGGTATAATGCCCTCCCCCTTCTAGCACTGCAATCACCAAACTAGGCCCCTTAAGGCCACCCTGAAAACCACATTTTGTCATCCCGCAACTGCCAGTGCTTCTGCTAGCAAAATCCTGGCCTTCAGTTGCAGTGGAGGACATACCTCCATTCTATCTCTCATCTCGGTAGTCCACGGACCCGGGACCTTACATAATAGGCACATAGCTTTCATTGATAAGAGACTTTATGACAGTGCCTCCTGGAGGCATTACTCTGTACTCTGATTGTAACCTTTGTTGACCTGTTTTGTTTAGCAGCCAATTGAATAGCATACTAGCTTAGCTTCCACTCGTTAGTTTAGTTCCTCATCTGTATGTATATTTTATGCCTGTACGACACCTAGCTGTACTCTTGTGTCATAATCTGTTGTTATTGTATTGTATCCATTATGTACCTGACGTGGAGCCTTTGGAAATGAGTCCTTGACTCAGAGGATTGTAATTCCGATGTCTAAATAAATAAATAAACAAACACACAGCCTGAGCCTTCTTGACTTGATCAGAGCCCAGACCAGACTGTCTTAACTGCCCAAAGTTCCTGGGGTTTCACACAAAAGTCTCAGCTTCTAATTAGATCCTGCTGACAATCACAAATATTAATAGTCATTAACCCAGTTTGATTATTAATTGGTAATTTATTTTATTTAGACAGTCTAGATTACAGTACCTCTGCTAACAGCTCTTTTACAAAGGTTCCACGTCATGAGGATGGGGTGACAAACATACAGAGGAGGCATAATACATTGTTTCCAACAAACGGTCAATTAGAGTAAATATACATTGCAAGTACAGTAGAGCTATGACTAATAAGGTGGAACAAAGTGTAGTAGAGAGAAGAAGATAAGCAATGACAGGGAGGGTAAAGAGGAGGAGAGTAGCTCTCTATGTAAGGAAGGGATCAAAGCAACAGAACTAAAGGATTACCAGGGAGTAAAGGAGGCACTGTGGGTTACCCTGGAAACAGGATATGGCACCACAATTACTCAGAGGGTGGTATACAGATCCCTATCTCAGGGGAGGCAGTGGACAAGGAAGTGATAGAAGGCATCCTTAGAATGGCAGAAAAGGGGAGTTATTGTTGATGGGGGACCTGAACATGCCAGACATTAGCTGGAGCACCCTGGCTACAGCCACATCAAAAAGCAAGTTTATTCTTGATGCCCTGCAGGGCATGCCTCAGACAGCTAGTGGTGGAACCCACTAAGGAGGGAGCAATCTTAGACCTGGTACTGTCAAATAGGGGTGAGAAAGGATCTCAGTTCTAGAAGTGGGTAGCCATCTGTGAACAGGTGACCACAAAACAGTGTGGTTCACAATAAACACAGCCATAGAGTCAAGCCATGCAAAAGCAAGAGTGTTGGACTTTACGAGGGCTGACTTTGGGAAAATGAAAGAGTGCCTCAGAAAAGCGCTAGCAAACTGGCAAGAAGGAGGGGTGGAGGAACAATGGGGAAAAATCAAAACAGCCATCACAGAGGCAACAAGCCTTTGTGTGAAGTAAATCAACAAAAGCAAAACAAAGGAAAAAAACCCATGGTTCTCAAAAGAGGTGGCGAGGAAGGTTAAGAAGAAAAAGGTAGCATTCAGGAAGTATAAGGAAACACAGAAGGAGCAGGACAGAGAACTGTAGCAGTTAAAGCAGAAGGAAGTGGGAAGGCAGTCAGAATAGCAAAAGCCCAAACTGAGGAAAAGATAGCCAACTCAGTTAAGAAGGGGATAAAACCTTTTATAGGTACATTAGGGGCGAAGAAAGATGAAGGAAGGGATTGTGAGGCTTACTAAAGGAAGGGAGGGTGGGCAGAGGATGACAGTGAAAAAGCAGGGATGCCAAATGAATACTTCTGAATAGTCTTCACAAAAGAAGAAGGGAGGTACCTAAATCAAAGAATAGAAGCACTCTGGATAGGGAGGTCGATACCAGTCCATTCACAGAAGAAAGGGTCCTGAAAGAACTCTTAAAACTGAAGGTGGACAAAGCAATGGGCCTGACAGGATTCACCCAAGAATTCTAAAAGAACTAAGGGTAGAATTAGTGACATCACTGACCTCCTTTTAACAAATCATGGGAGGATGGTGTAGTACTGGAGGACTGGAGGAGGGCAGACGTGATTCCCCTTCACAAAAGAGGGAGAAGATAGAGGCAGGAAACTACAGACCTTTTAGTTTGACCTCAGTGGTAGGGAAAATGATGGAATCACTTCTAAAGGAAAGAATTATTGAGTTCCTAGAGGCCAGTGGGGCACAGGACCCAAGGCAGAAAGGATTCACAGTGGGAAGGTCATGTCAGACAAATCTAGTAGATTTCTTTGACTGGGTGACCAATGTGGTAGACCAAGGAGGGACAGTGGACATGGCCTACCTAGACTTTAGCAAGGCATTTGACACAGTCCCACACAAGGTTAATATACAAGTTAGCCAGCCCTGGAGTGAGTCCCAAGGTGGTAGCCTGGGTTAAAAATTGGCTGGACAACAGGATACAGAGGATAATAGTAAACTGAGTTTACTCTGAAGAAAGGAGGTTACTAGTGGGGCACCGCTGAGGTTCAATACTGGGACCAGTCCTCTTTAATGTCTTTATAAGTGACATTGCAGAGAGACTGGAAGGAAAAGTATGTCTCTTTGCAGATGACAGAAAGATCTGCAACAGGGTTGATACAGAAGGTGGGTGGAGAGGATGCAAAGGACTTAGCAAGGGTGGAGGAATGTTCAAATATATGGCAGCTTAGATTCAATGCAAAGAAGTGTAAAGTAATGCACCTGGGAAACAAAAATCCAGGGAAGAGTACTCAATGGAGGGGCGAGATAATAACAACTACAGAAATGGAAAGGGACCTGGGGTAGTCATATCAGATGACCTTAAGGTGGGCAAGCAATGTGAGAAGGCAGTAAGAAGAGCTGGTGGGATACTGGGATGCATAAGGAGAGCATCACCAGTAGAAAACAGGAAGTTGTTATGCCTTTGTACAGACAGTTGGTGAGATCCCATCTGGAGTTCTGTGTCCAGTTCTGGAGACCCCATCTTCGCAAGGACATACACAGGATGGAGGCTGTCCAGAGGAGGCAACTAAAATGGTGCAGGGTCTGCACCAGAAGACATATGAAGAGAGATTAAAGAAGCTTAATATGTATACACTTGAGGAGAGAGGGAGAGGGGTACATGATAGAAACTTTCAAGTACATCAAGGGAATCAACATAGTCCAAGATGGTAGCATCTTTCAGAAAAGAGATGTGCAAGAACAAGGGGCACAATTTGAAGATAGAGGGGGATACCCAAAGGTAATGTGAGGAAGTATTTTTCACGGAGAAGGTTGTGGATACATGGAACAGCCTTCCTGAGGAGGTAGTGGACTCTAAAACAGTGGAGAAATTCAAGAATGCATGGCACAGACATAAGGCAATTCTTGTGGGGGGTAGGAGGAAGTAGGCTGTTGGTTAGCTAGGATCTGCAGCCTATGCATTAGGTAGGGACATGGGCAGACTAGGTGGGCCAAGCGGTCCTTATCTGCCATCAAATTCTATGTTTCTATGTAATGGAGCCAGGAAAGTTGGAGGAGGCAGCCAGAGGCCTTGTCAACCTATTAAGTAGGAGGTAAGGGCAGGAAGAGGCAGGAAAGGCGGGGAGAGATATGGAGGTGGGGTAGGGAGAGGCAACCATAGGCCTTTTCAATTGGTGGAGAGGACATGGAAAGGTAGAGTAGTGTAGTGATTGGGAGAGCAGATCACACAGGTAGGACATTGTTAGTAGGTGGTGGAGTTTAGGCATAACAGTCACAGTTGATGTTAGAAGTGAGATGTTGATGGAACATGCATTTGAGTAGACCTAATTTAGGTAGGGTGAATATATCCCTGTGAAGTGCATTAAACCAAAGAGGTGCTCTGTATGCAAATGAGCATTGCCTCTGTGTTGTCTGGCATCTAGGTACATGGAGACATTGGTTGCCTGAGCTTCATGAATGTGAGAACTGTAGAGAGGGCTAAGCAGGTTTTCCATACCAGGTAGCAGGAGGCCAAGAAGTGCTTTTGGCTAACAGACAGGTTTAATATTGAATCTTCTGCTAAGCTGAAGTTAGCCTGTCTGAGCATACAGTTCACAAGTGTGGGTGAGTCATACAGCACCAGTGAGTAGTCTGCATGCCCTTGTTCAGAGCTATGGATATTCTATGGAGGGATGATAAGGAGGCTGCGCCAGATTAACAGACCGTAGTCTACAACGGATAAGACAGAACTATGAATAGCAAGTCTGAGGGCATCCGTGTCAGGCAGTGCTTGTGCCTGTGGAGTAGTCCGATCTTGATGTTGACAGCCCTGGCGACATTGTGAATATGATGGGCATAAGATAGGCAACTGTCAAGGGTTACTCCCAGATATTTAAAGTGCTGTATTTGTTCGGAGTTGAACGCCAAGGCAATTTCTGATGGTAAGTGAATGGGATTTGTGCTTATTGCAGGTGCTACTGAACATCATCACCACTTTTGTTTCCTTGTAATTGAGGATCAATTTGTGTTTGTTGAACCAGTCTTCCACTTCCTCAAAGCTACGCTGTAGGTGGTGCTCCAGTTGCTTTGGGTTGGGGTTGCTGGAGAAGATGACAGCATCATCTGCATAGAGGAAGATTCATTGATGGCAGAAATAAGGAAGATTATTGAGAAAGATACTGAACAGGAGCGGTCCCAAAATAGAGCCCTGAGGGACACCAAAAGCAAATGGGCTGCCGGTCAGTGATGACATTGGCTATTTTCACCTACTGAGAGCGGTCTTCCAAATAGCTTTTAAACCAATGTGTTGAGTCTGTGGAGAGGCCAATGGAGGTCAGTTGCAGAAGGGTAGTGAGTGGTGAATGGTATCAAAGGCCTTTTGTTAAGTCTATGAAAGCTGCCCCTACCAAAGTGTCTTGATCCAGAGACTGATGAATAAAGCCAGTGAATTCCATCAGTGCCGTAGTGGTGCTGTGCTCTTTATGGAATCCATGTTGCTCCAGGCACTGGATAGAGTATTTCTCAAGGTATTCAACCAGTTGATCAGCAACAAGGCACTTGAATGCTTTGGATAGTGGGGATAGATGTGGGTCTATAATTTGCATGTAAAGCACTGTCCCCTTTCTTATGTACTGGTGTTACAAGGGATGACTTCCATAATTGTGGAAATTGTGAAAGTTGTAGTGACAGGTTGAGGATCTTAATGAGGGGCAGCAGTACTTCTTCTAAAGTGAGGGCCACAAGCTTGAGATCCAATGAGTCACCACTTTATCGTGATTTCCTAGCTCTTTGCTAAGGTATTTCCTGGCTAGTGATAGCATGACTGTTTTAAAGTAAAAGGAGAGGAAGCTGAGAGTTCTCACCTAGATAGTATGTATTAGTTGGGTCAGTATTCTTGAAGAAGTCCAGTGGAAGGACACTGCTCAAATCCATGAGTGCTTTGCTGAAAGTGTTGCTATAGTTAGCGGGTCCAGGGTGGGGATTCCATTGATGTTGAGCATGGAGGGTGGAACTTTTGAGTCTTTCCCAGTAACTTCTTTTATATTATTCCAGAAGTTCTTACTGTTTCCAAAGGTGTCAGTGAGTACCTCCCTGTAGTGTTTAGATTTTGCGAGATGAATTTCCCATGTGCATGCATTCCTGGCCTTCTTATATGATTGTACACCTGCTTATTTCCCAGAGTCTCTAGCATGGTGCCAGAGGTGATCTCTGAGCTTCATCTTATTAATGAGTTCTGATGTTAACTAGGGTTTACTGTGCCATGAACTTTCATCCTTTTAGAAGGGCATGGGTATAACAAGCACCAATGAAGTGCTTTATGAAATGCTCCAAGGCAAGTTGACATCATCAGTGGCGCCAAGTAGGGACCATTTAATTTTGCTTAGGTCATGTTTTAGTGATCCAGGTGTCCATGTTTTAGCACCCTGCAGTATATAGACTTGGGGGAGGGGCTTGTGGAATTTATTAGATCAGTTACAGGAAACTGGGGAGTTGTCACTAGTGAATCCGGATGCACTGTCATGTTGGAGATAGTTCAGGTGACTAGAAAGTATCCAATCAAGAAGGTGCTTGTCCCCATCTTATAGTTAGCCCTTGTAAGGAGATAACGAGCTGTGAGAAGTGGAGAGGGAGATATAATCCTTATAGGGGCCTATGTCAGAGGAGAGCCAATTGACATTTAGATTGCCCATAACTATAGTCTCAGATTTGTGGTTCAGGCTTACGAATAAATGGGTTTTGGTGCCTGGAATAAAGTTCACATCTCGCATAAAGCAGTTCACCAGTCTTTGGGTGCCTAAGTTATTGATTGGCTGCTACATGGGGTCAATGTAGCAAAGATGGCTGCTTAACACACAGCCTGAAACAGTCTGTACAGCAGTCCCAACTTCTAAAGTCCTTGCAACCAAACAGTGCAGTTTTCATAAACATATGCCCTGGAGACATGCAGGACCAGAAAACAATTTAGAGAATAACACAGATACCAAAAAATATAGAAACTTGAATTACATGTCTTAATGCAAGAAGTTTAAACAGCAAAATGGACGTACTTAAAAACATTATGTCCACTAAGAATGTACATATTGCAGCAGTTACAGAGATATGGTGGGTTGCTAATGATGACTGGGACCAGGATATACCAGGTAACACCCCTACAAAAATCTAGACAATACAGGAAAGGGGAGGGTGGCACTATATGTATCTGACAGCATAAAATCTGAGGAAATTTATTAGGATACTGACATATCTGACCAACTATGGATTAAGTTAATACCAGTAAACAAACCAAAAATAATTTGGGCACCATCTACAGACCCCGCTACCATCTTACAAGCCAACAGAACCCTAATTACAAAAATCCTTTCATTATACCCAGAAGACAAAATAATAATCCTAGGGGACCTAAATCTACCAGATATTAATTGGGGTGCATCAACAGCAGACTCACACCTTGACAGGAGTTTTTATATGCATGTGACCAAGTAGGGCTAACTCAGAGGGTCCTAGACCCAACCAGGGACTGAACACATTGGACCTTGTCCTAACAAACATGGGGAAACACTAAGTGGATGTATGACGAGTGCACCACTGGGGACCAGCGACCACCTAAAAGTAGAATTTAAGATAGCAGAACCAATATGTGAGCATACAGGAGTACAGCCATCCCCAATTTTGGCAAAGCAAACTTTGCTAAGATCAGGGAAACCTCACAAACTCACAGTGGGAAAATCATTTGACAACAAACCACTGATAGACATATGGGAACTATTTGGACAAAAATCAAACAAGAAATAACTGACAGTATTCCCTTAAAGCAAAAAATACTCACCTAAAAATAACAAAAACAATGGTGGATCCCTTTTACTAAAAATTAGTAAATAAGAAACAAAGACCATGTAAGAAATGGAAAAAACAAAACAAACTGCAGTACACAAAACTGCCAAACCATTTAAAAACAAATCAAAAGGCAAAGCAAACATTGAAGTAAACCTGGGCAACAGAGTAAATGGAATTACAAAGCTTTCTACATATACATTAACAGCATGAAAGGGAACTCAAATAATATAGGCAATAATATACACACACACACACACACACACAAAAACAGGAACCTGACTTCAGACAATAAAGAAATGGCAAATTTAGCAACTCCTATTTTTGACAGTGTATAACAAAAAAAGGATAACCATATAGCATTTTCACCAGGTAATACCTCCACAGATAGAATCAAAATCAAAACATTTGATGTAGAAGTTAGGTTAGCTAAACTAGACCCAATTAAATCCTGGCCGGACAGATTACATCCGAGAATATTCAAAGAAATGGCAAGCATGATAGCCCCACCCCACTGACTTCTATTTTCCAGAAATCACTGGACACAGGAAGTAGCAGACTGTTATCCCAATATTCAAAAAAGGAATAAATCAGACCCTACTAATTACCCATAAGTCTCACTGCCATTCCATCAAAAATTCTAGAAGGAATATTAAAGGGCGAGATAATACAACACCTACACACTAACAACCTCACAGACCATTCTCAACATGGGTTTGTAAAGGAAGGTTATGCCAGACAAACATGTTGGCATTTTATAGTAAGTAATAGATAGCTTGGATGAAGAAACCCCAGTGGATGTTCTGTTTCGATTTCTCCAAGCTTTTGACAAGCTCCCCCATCTGGAACTAATACAACAAATGGTTAAGTTGTCCATCCATTCAACTATAATAAACAGGTTCACAAATGGCTGGAAAACAGAAACAATGGGTCTGCATTAGAGGAATATTCTGAATGGTCAGAGGTGACAAGCAGGGTCCCCAGTGTTGGGTGTTGGGCCCCTGTCTTTTTAATTTATATGTATCATCTCTGCAAATAAATCATAACTCAATCTGGTTACAAAAATTTGCAGATGACTGTAGGATAGGGCAGAAATCAATACTAATTTAAACTCATCTAATTTGCAACACAATTGACAACACATGGTCTCATGGACAGAGCAAACTAAGTGGGTACTAAACCAAGACAAATGCTATATTATGCACATAGGAAAAAATACCTGAGAATACCATACAAACTAGACAACACAGCCTTAAAACAATCGAAGAGGAAAGGGACTTGGGCATCATAGTATCCAGCGACATGTCCTTCATGCCAATTGCCAAAAGATAGCCCAGAGGGAAACAAATTCTCAACTGCATAGTAAGACACATAACAGCAAGGAGCAGGGAGGTTATGTTGCTACTGTACACATCCCTAGTTAGACCCATAATGGAGTGTGGTGCTCAGGTGTGGGCACCATACAAAAAGGAGACATAACACTGTTGGAAGAGTCCAAAAACGAGCTACCAGGGCAATCCAGGGCATGGAAGGAAAGGACTACGAAGCCCGTTTGCAACAACAATATAATAGTCCTTGAGGCAAGAAGGAAGAGGGGATATGTGCCTAGTTCCCAGGGCATGGAATAATGTAGATCTCTGGGACATCACTGGTCTAGAAATGAACACAAACATACACAATACTAGGTCCCACCCACTGCAGTTTGCAGCACCAAACAAAGAAAGTCGCAGCACATGGTGGTTTAGTCAGCGAGTAGTCCATAATTGGAACAGACTTCCTCTGGAGGTTGTGGTCAGCCCTTCAAGCTTATCATTCAAAACTAGATGGGATGCTCATAAGTAGTAGAACATTTTATTGATCAGCATAAAGCTGTATACAATATAAAAATCTGAGACACCAAGCATACAATACATAAATAATTAAAACATCAGACATGAGCGTATCATACAAGTCTTTCAGATTCAATTTAAAGTACCAAGTTAACAATTAAAATAAGCATATCTAATACTTTTAACAAGATACCATACTTTACAAATTAGTTGTTAGAGAAATTTTGCCAGGAGCTCAACAGTTTTCTTATCTGTGGCTCTGAACAAATAATCCAGCAGATTGGGAGACTGAGACCACTATAACCCCACCCAACCATTTTTCCTGGATGATTCATAGAGAGACATAAAAGAACAACATGTTTCAAGTCATCTATTAGTTCCAATCCACACTTACAGTATGGTGAGGGGCAGCCATATTTTTGTATCTATACTGTATGTAATTAGCAGCATAGCATTCAGTACTAAATCTTGTGTAAATTCTCCTTAATTTGGAACATGTTAACAATAAGAGATATAACTCAAAACTACATGAAGACTTGAGTGTCTTATAGAAATCATGTAGTTGGCGTGGAGAGTTGTGAAAACAAATAATTCCTATCCAAGTCACCAAATGTCAATTTAACATCCTGCTTAATTTCAACAAAGGGTCTGAGACAGATTTTATGCAAAAGATATCCCAGACCAACTGGCATTATTGTTTCTTTAATAAACTGGATGCAAGAATGTACATATCCGAACTAGCCATCCTTATACTTTCTTCTAAACATATTCTGGGATATCTTTTTGAGGTAAAACAAAAGTTTCAATAAAAATATAGTTTGTTGCTCCTGTAAGAGAAAAAAATAAAGAGCTGGCCTAATTCCAATGCCAAAGTACATTTGAGGTTCCTTGTGGTAACATAAGAATATATCTGTACAAATGATTTAATATGATTAGTAACCTTCTGGTCTCTGCATATACCACCTCAGAAGCATAAAACATGCTTGTTCTTATTTTGGCATTTAGCACACTCATGATTCCTTTTACTGAGGCTTTCTCCATTTTATTATTGAAAATCTTTAAAAGCGTTCCTGATGATCTCATTTTATTTTGGATGGTATCCAGATGTATGGTCCAAGATAGAACATGGCAAGCGAACTCCTAAATAGTTGTAATGCTTTATCCTATCTATACATACACCATCAATCTTAAAATTTGTGATATTACTCCTTTGTTTTCCAAATACTACTACATTTGTTTTGCTATGGTTGATTCTCAGTTTTAATTGAATACAGAGGGTTCAAACTTGATCAGGTTCCTTTTCAAACTCAAAGATGAGGTAGAAAGTAAAACCAAATAGTTTGCATATGCAAGGCTATATATCCTGCAGCCACATACATTGGGAGCATGAAAATCAGAGTCTGTAATCTGATCCAAGATTGAATTTATGTATATTTTGAATAACGCTGGCACCAGAATACACCCTGTCTGACTCCACATTGGTTGGGAATTTCACAGTTTGTGTCCATATTGGTCATATTGAACCCTAGCCCAAGTGTTTTCGTGGAGCCTAATGATGGTGTCAAGCAGGGAACTCTCCAGCTTTAGCTCCTTGAGCATTGCCGAAAGAGTTTTCCTGCTGACACCATCAAAGGCAGGAGAAAAATCCATGAAACCAAACTGTAAATTGGACTTTCTGATTTTAACATATTTCCAAATCAGGTGCAGCAGGACAAAACAGTGTTGTATTGTGGACCTACTCTTCCTAAACCCATTCTGTGACTCATTCAGTATTGAGTTTTCTTCAACCCAGTCTAGCAGTCTGCCCAAAATAATCTTAGAAAACTTTCTGAGATACATCTATCAGGCTAATTGGCCTGTACATCTTGGGGTTGTTTGGGTCTTCTTTTTGTAGATTGGATATATGATACTGCCTACCCAGCTTGAAGGGCACAAGAGACCTTATACCAGCCCATTAAATAGGAAGAGAAGAGAGCCACCAGTTTGGAAATGCTTTATATAGGTCTCCCAATATGCCATGGGACCCGGAGCTCTATTAGTTGTAAGTGATAGAATGGCCAAATGAATTTCTTCTTCTGTAATAAAGATGGGCTGTGGGAAGAGCAATTCTCCTGAGATTTTGACAATGAGCATTTCCAACTCTGCTTGAGAAAAGTAGAGCTCTGAGAAATATAGAATACAGGTTTCTGGTATAATGTAAGCTTCAAGCATATTGGAGTACCTATTATAGCCCTGGGACGCTATTTTCCAGAAACTTCTACCATCCTATTCAGAACTACCTGTCTTATTTTCCCCAGAGTCCCCAGGTATATTTTCCTTGCATTATTAAGAGTTGATTTATACTTTTCTCTCTCTCTCTCTCTCTCTCTCTTCAACAGTTTAAAATCTGCCATTGTTTCATTTCTTTTATTCCTGTGTAATCTTAATGTTATACCAAATGATTTTTTTGCCCATGAGCATTCTGCATTAAACCAGGACTTTTTAACTACATGTTTACAGGTAAACGTTTTCTTTTTACACCATGGTTTTAATAACCTAAGAATCCTTTCCCAGCTTTCTATAATATTGATGGGTTCTTGATGAGTAGCAATAGCATCATGTATATTGCAAACTTCTCCTGTATTCAGTATAAGCTCAAAATTGGTGTGATGAATAGGGCCCCAGATACAGTAATTCTCTTCTTACTAACAATCTCAGGTTATCTTCACAAACCCCTCTTTCCTAATTATTCTAAATGGGCTTTTCAGGGTAAGTACGATGAGGCAATGAGCAGATGCTGATCTATCTTTAACCTCTAATTTTGTACCAATAAGGATGCCTCCAAATTGGTCCAGAAAAGATCTGGCATTGATGCACCCAGGGTTCCTCTGAAAGTGTAGGCCCTAGCTTGTCTCCCTGAGTTCTTCCATTCAGGAGACAATAATTCCTAGGTGCAAGGGCCTCCAAGAGAGCCCTACCTCTAGGATTAAGCATAGTATCTTGAGACTGCCTCTTCTAAGTAATATTTTCATTGATTAAAGGAAAAGAGCATATTAAATCAATATATGCATCTTCCAATAAACCAGAGAGAATTCTGGAGTTAAATCTCCCAAAATAATTATAGAGCCAAGCTGCATAATTTTCAGAAAGATCATCAAGCAAGATTTTCAAGTTAGGGATAAAAGTATCCTGTATCTCAGTGTATCTGGATCTGGGTGGAAAATAGATATTACAGAAAATCATTTTCTCCGAGCCTTTATTAACTACCAGAACCACAATTCCTCTGTGTTAGCTGGAATTTTAGTTATCCCAAGATCTAATTGTGTTTTGACAAAAAAGTAAGACCCCATTTGAATCTACCAAATTGTTTATCTCTGGTGGCAGAAAGAGTTAAAGCCAAGTATCCTGCCAATCTAGGGATAGTATCTTCCATACACCATGTTTCTTGCATACTAATTATATTAAAAGACTCCAGAAAACACGGAACCTCAGGATCTGTAATTTTAAGGTGTATGCCCTCTACATTCCAAGAAAGGATGGAGGAAATCCATCTCATGCCCTTCTCCCTCATATTTACCGATTTCCACGATTTGAGCTCCTCAGACACTTTTGCACCAGATTCCCGCCCTAGCCGCTGTTGTCCATAGTCTGCAATGGCAAGAAAGTGTTTAGATTCTCAAAGTTTTCAAAATTTATTAACAAAATATTGGTATCCTGCTCAAGCTCTTGTGGTACCATTACATGTCTCTGGCTAGTAGGGTCTGCCGTCATTTCTCCGGGGTCCACAATGTGAATTCCTAATAAGTCCAACTTGCCAGCTGATGACAATATTTTACTGGCCAAATTAGAATTTTAAAAGTAATATCGATCTGTGATGATAAACCTAAATCATCAAAGATTTTAATGGAATCAATCATATTCCAGGAGACATGCATATCCAGCGCTTTTTCCAGGAAGTGGTGGAGATCTCCCCTCACCTTCCTTTTGGAGTCTTTTTCTGTAAATTTCCACCCAAACACAGTAATTGTTCTCCTTAGCCATGATTTATTCTGATTTTCTATATGTTCATTAATTACTCCTAAGATCTTCCTCTGAGATTCACTTGCTAACTCATTCTCCTTAGCCATAAAGATAGCCTCTCTTGTACACTTTTCCTGGACTCCTAAAAACTCTGGAACAGATTTTGGGACCAGCATAGGAAATGCAATACCCTGCCCTTTTACCTATAGTCAATGTTTTTTCCAGAATGAGGTGTGCAGTAACCAAAGATGAACAGTAGATTAATACGGTGTTCCTATAATATGGATTTAATTATCTAAGAACTGTCACTTCTTCTTCTAGGTCAGTATGGCATATTCCAAAAAAACAAGAATCCAGGCGAAGTGATTTTTCTGTTTCATTCTCCAGAATAGGAACATCTTGTACCTCAATCATAAATTCAGCATTTCCACCATTTTGTAAAGCAAAAAGTTCCCTATATCTGCCACCAGAGACTTACTAATAGGTACATCTCTTAGGGGAGGGTCACTGGTAGTATCAGTCTTCCCTGATAGGCAGTCAATGACTCAATGCTGACAATTTTGTCATAAGTAATTTCATTACATTTACTGCTTGAACACAGTTGTACCTCCTGTACAGATGGTACTTTTCCAAGGGTAATACTCTTATAGCCTGCCCATCCTTTGTCTTTGAGCTGATGGCTTTTCCAAATTTTCATATACCACTTGTTTATCTTTACTTTTAACACTGGGTAAGGCCCACGTTTTTTAATTTTTTAGTTTTTTCACTTTAGGTCTCCTTTTTGCTTTTGATTCTCTCTGAATTAGTCTGCCAGGCTCACTAATATTAAGATTTTCTAATTCTGAAATTTGCATATAACATTTGCATACCTTATTTTTGTCAAAAAAAAGGAGGAAGCTGAATCTGAGTACCTTTAGTTACTTTGGTTGCATTATCTGTATCCAATGATTCATCCCTACAGATACATGGGGGTTAAAGTTTACTGTTACCCAAATTCTGCCCAAAAAGCACTCTACTATGAAATACATCCACTCTTAGATTACATATCTCATCTTTAAGCATATTAATGTTCTCCAGCAACAGTATATCAGCAGAATATCTGTTCTTCAGAATTTCTAAAGTCTGCTTTGAGATAGTAGAGCTAGATACTACATGCGACTTATCAATGCACTGGGGTTCATCTGTTATAATACTTATTTCACGAGGGTCCTATCCTCCCGTATCATGTGCCTTTCCTCTATTTCCTGGACTTTTCTATAATCATTCAATGGTGATGCTCAATTCTTTGATTATAGATTTTAAATCTAAATTTTGCCAAACATTTTATCTATTTCCAAAACTGGGTTTTGGAAGCTGGACTGAAAGGAGCCTGGCTCTATATACTGGCCCTTACATCCCAAGATGGACCTCGGAGTAATCCTGAGATGGGTGATTAAAAGGAAGAAGTCATAGCAGAAGTCAGGGAAAATACCAATTCTGAACAGTATGGCTCCTCGTTATAAGACCTGTAAGTGTCCCATTCATATTGATCATAGGAAATAGATTCAACCAGGTGTGTAGACATATCCAGATCTGTGCTATCAGGATCCCGTGAGAGGTGTCAAAGCCAAAATCAATTAAATAATTGGACATTTTAGGCATTTTGGCCACAGTCAACAGAGGGTGGAGCTATGATTAGGCCCTTCCCTGTCCCTCTATTAATCCAAAAATCAGTTATCTTAAGTTGTTTCTTTTCCCTAATCCATATGGAAGTAGGGAAGAGAAACTACCATCTCCTTTATCCAACTGAAAATTTCCCACTCGAAGTTTCTCCTTTGTTTATTATTTTTAATCTCTTCTGCTTATCCCTCTGTTTTAAATGTATATGTCTGTGGGACGCTCAAAAAACAAATCAGAATTTAGGAAATAGCTGGCGAGCATTAAGGATGAAAATCCACTAGCTCTGTACCTATCCTATGTATGTATCCCATGGATTTGTAGCAGTCTTTGTCCCCTATTTAAGTGACTGCTGAATTTTAACTTAACACAGTTCAGTTTGCCATCACTGCTTTCGATATGTGCAGTCCCCAGGTAGCAGATAGCTCATTATTATTCATGAGCTCTTCATTATTATTCAGCTTCCCCAAATTACAGTGCTTCATTGGTACTTCAAAACAAATTACAGCAGCCACTTTTAGTCTCCCCTCCAGGTGTCTGACCTCAGATTAGCTTATTCAGTGGGTTGGGAGCACCAGGAGATATTTGTTAAGCCGCTACAGTGGTGAGAAGATGCTGGGTGCAATAGTGTGCATGTGGCAGTCCGCAATTGACTCCTCTGGCCCAAAATAACTTTACGCACAGGGGCCAGACAGAGACTGAGGGCCCTCAGGACCTGAACTTGGCGGTGGCAGGCAGCGGGGAAGCGAGCAGCAGAACATGCTCCTGGGTACCAAGTAAGACACATCTGAAGGGGGTGTTACACATAGATTGCCAAATCAGAATAAGGACAAGGACAGAAGGGCACTGAGGTATAAAATCAGAAAGGTATCAGAAAAGGGTGATGTGGTGCTAATGGGAGACTTTAACTCAGCAGATGTGGACTTAGTGATGTCAGGTGTGATGGAACCGCTGGTTTCAGTAACTGCAATTCACTGTGGTTTCACATAGCCCTGGAGGCCCACTGCTCCAATTATAAAGCAAGGGTAGTAGATTTAAGAGGCTGACTTCAGGAGTGAGGAAGTTGCTCCTGGAGAGATTAGAAGAGGTAGCAAGTGTGGAAAGGTAAATGCCAAATGGGAAATCAGTAAAAGCTGGATAGCAGATGTGACTACAGATACTGAGGCAGGTAGGAAAGAATACAAAATATGAAAGAAACATGGTTCCCCAAAGGGGTAGAGAAGGCAGAGCAAAATGGTTATCATTCCAAAAGTACAGGGGCACAAAATGGGATCAACAAGGGAGGATATCTGGAAATGCTAAAATAGGCCAATAGAATAGTCTAGAATGCTATGGTGGATACAGAGCTGAGTACTGCAGGCAGAGTCAAGGAGGGAAAAAGTTACACCTTCTTTAATTACAGTACATTAAGGAAAAGAGGAAAATGAAAGGCAGAATAGCCAGACTAACAAGGGAGGAATGGGAGGAAGAGGACAGTAACAAAGTACATAGTAAAGAATGCAGTAAGAGCCACTACTCAGAGTGTGGTGCATGCAGTAAAGAAAGTCCCAACAAAGCAACAAACTGCAGCACACACTTACGCTAAAAGGAATGCAGCTGGAGTCCAGGACATGCTTAATTCCATTTATTCATAAAGTCAACAAAGCAGCATCCTCACATACCACAAACCAACCCAGCAAAAGTGCCTCAACGTTTCTTGAAGGAGCACTAATAACTGTCAAGAGATAGTCAGTAACTACAATTGCCCCCACTTAAATATAATAAAACAGGTGCATCAATTACAATGAACATGTCTTCCATTAAACAAATAAAACATAGCAGTGAATTGTTCAGTATGCTAAGTTTTGAAAGAACAAATCAATACATTTTTTATAAATTGTTTATACATTCTTACGTAACTTCTTGTGGCGCTTTCCCAAAGGCTACCCTGCCTGCGCAGCTAGTAGAAGGTTAAGGGCCTGAGTTCTGAAACAGGTGCCTCCACCCAGAGGTCAGGGTTGGTAGTGGTCAAACTAACCTGGGCACAGCCCTCCAGGACACTGTAACCCCCTCTTTTCCTTCTAGTGGCCTGAGCAATATATGATAATCACTTTCATAGTACCCTTGTACACCATACCAGTACCCACATTGTTTGCACTTACCACTAGGGCTGGTTTCTCTGGCTCAACCCTGGGAACCCTCTGTAAAACAAGGCTATGCACAGTAAATAGCAACAGTACAGTACTCTTGGCACAAACTGGAACCACAGTCAGGTTAAATGCAGCAAAAAGTCAGATCTGATTTATTCAGGGACTTGAACAAGGAAGAGGCGTAATCAGGTTGATCGGCTAAAAGGCTATATTAATCAAACAGTTATGCATGTGCTTTAAGTCCCCACACAGTCACACCTCTGGGTACCCAGACAGAGAACGATGGCTAGCCAGGAACATTGCAGCTGGTTGGGGAACTGTGAAGGAAGAAAGCAACATGCACAACACACTATTTGTAATCCGGAGCGGAGGGCTCAGTTCATGAAAGAAAAGCAACCAGACAATCAGATGACAACACTTTAGATTTAGCTGTTGTTGCAGGGAGCTACCTGATGTTTATTCACGATACCCAATGCTGGACACAGGCAGGATGAAATTGAGACTACAGGTTATTGAGCTGGAGTACCTGGAGAAGCGTAGCCACATGAATCACTGAGGCATCATTCCTGTTCAAGTGTTGAGCAGGGGCTGATCCCCAGACAGGTCTGTCATCAACGGCTTTCTCTGTGCAGCGGGTAGTCAGGCTGGGCCAGTGTGCAAGGCCAGGCACAATGAAGATGATTTTGGATTCAGTCCGTGGGGCTGGATGCAGCGTCCAGCAAGCAGAATACAGTTCAAACCACAGTGGAGAACAAACTGTGACCCACTAGCAGCACACAGCACATTTACACATAAGGAAATTCTAATGCAGCTTCCAGCAAGCAGAACACAAGTCAAACCACAGTGGGGAAGAAAAATCACACCCACTATGAGCACACAACACATTCATATGTAAGGAAATTCCACTGTACTAGGCAAAAGGCTCTCTGGTCGCAATTACAGAGTCTCTGCACAATCCGGGATTCAGAGGTGGCTGGAAGTCTAGACAGGCCAATTGCATTCAGCAAATCTTCAGACTTCTTCAGGTAGGAGCCTGGTCACAATTCAGTGGCTTACTTCACTCTCCAAGTTCGATTCAGTCCGAAATGGCACAAGTTCCCCATCAGGACGGCAGGCAGGCATGCAGGCCAAAACTCAGGCCTTGCCACAGTTCTCTCACGTGACTCTACGCTGGGGCTGCTGTTTGAATCATTCAAGCTGTTATCTCTTCAGTTCCCAACTCAGAACTGAAACTAGTTGCAAGCTGCTTGGGAATTTCCCCAAAATCCAAAAGGTTTGGATGGCTGATCTGTCTGTCAATCACAACAAGGATCCCCTCCAGGTTATTTCAGGCGCAAAAGGCAAAAACTACAATTCCTACAAGTTTGACCACCAAGCTCCTGCAGGCAGGCTTCATTTTAGAGTCCCAACAGTCCCGGCCAAGTTGGTGGAGATAAACAGAACAGTCCTTGCTGCAAAGAAGGCAGGTTAGAACAAACTGCAATATTATTACTACTCTAACAAATAATCAGCAAACAAGCACATCTTCTAACAGAGCTCCCTTTTAGATTACTTAAGACTGCAATTCAGGCAGCTCTTAAAGAGACAGTACACAGAGGCTATACAAGCACTCTCCAGCAATACATTTAATCTACTAAAAGCATAGAACACCAGCCTGGCAGTGAGCATTTAGGCAAGCTCAAGGAAGACTTTTCAGGAACCCCCCATTTGTAGGGGGTTACACTTGCATTTGCAAGTGTGGTGGCAACTCAGTTTTATCATTCAAGCCTGGGAAGCTAGTAGCGCAATACAAATATCCTATAGTTCTCTTCGTGCTAACATGCCATTCATAACCTTTTCTATGTCAGTAAATAGCCACGTATGATCACCCCTATTTTTCATTGTAAAGGTGTGTTGCGCTTGTAGCGTATCTAAATTTTCATTTAGGATTGCATGAATGTTCTCCCCACTCGCTTCTTTAGCTTTCTTTTAGTGCGGCTAATGTAATAGGTGCTGCATCGTACGCGCTCAAGATATGTTATGCCACAGATATCACAGTTAGTAAATTTTCCTATTTACACCATTGTGTCATCTACAGGATTTAAGAACTGTTTGGTGGCATTAATGTTGGCATAGTATTTGCATCACTGGCACTTATAACAGCCATCAGGGAGAGCTGAAGCCAAGCAGTTCCCGAGGTTTTGGGAGCACTACCTGAAGTACTGATAGTGCACATTCGGGAGGGTTGGTGTTGGAGGCTTGATAGCAACTGGTAAGCCTATCTGCAAGATTTTGCTGTCTTTGAACACCATTCCGGGAATTCATCCACATGGTTTTCAGCTTAGCTTCTGTCTGTAATATGGACCAATGCTGTCTAATAATGTTCTCAGTTTTACCAGACTCAATACTGTATGTGGTCACAAAGTTTAGTCTATTTTCTGTGGTTGATTTGACACAGTTCTATTGGCCAGTAACATTTCTCTGTTACAATTCGCTGCTTCATCCTTTGCCTGTGTCACATCATTGTAGCTGTAACCACGCCTAAAAATCTGTTCTCTAAATCATCAATCCAAAAATTAAACCCTTTGTCAGTGCTGCAGTTTCTCCTTGCACATATAAATTGACTCTTTGGTATAGATTTAATTGTGTGCCTTGGGTGACTTGAGAGCTAGAAGTACAGTATTTTGTCCACTGGTTTGTGGTACAAATTCATTGCCAGGCCATTTCCACATCCTTAATGACATGAATGTCTAGGAATGAAATTTCATTCTTGCTAATAGTGATGGTAAATCTAAGAGTGGATTGGTGGTCTCCAGATACTACTGAATGAAGGCATGGAGCTCAAACTCAGTTCCCTGCCAAATCAAGAAACAATCATTGCTCAAGTGGGTAGAAAATTGGCTTATGGGGTGAATACATAGGTAATGGTCGATGGGATAGTCTCCTCCCCAGGAAGGTAATCAGTGGGGTCCCCAAGGTTCAGTATTGTGGCCATTCCGGTTCAATGCCTATGTCTCGGATGTAGGAAGGGGGTTAGGAGTAGGCTGAGTCTCTTTGAGAATGACTCAAAACTGGGGAGCATTGGTGGATGGGGAAGAAGTGAGAGAGACAGTCTAGGGGACCTGGATACACTGGAGGGTGGTCAAGGAAGTGGGGATTGAAGTTTAATGCTGGGAAATGTAAGGTGCTGCATCTATGGGTCAGAAACCCAGGCCATGTATAACACCTGGGAGGGGTCACACTGCAAGCCATATTGGGCGAGAGGGATCTAGGAGTGGAGGTAGACGTCAAAATAAATAACTCGAAAATTGTAGAAGAACCACAGCCAAAGCAAATAGGATACTGGGCTGCATGGCCAGGGGATTACGCCAGAGGAGGGAGGTGATCCTCCCTCTGTATAATGCCTTGGGCAGGCTGCAGAATTCTAGTACTGTGTACGGTTCTGAGAATTCATCTGAAGAAGGACACAGCACTATGGGAGAGGGTCCAGAGGAGGGTGACCAAGATGATTCAGGGCATGGGGTGGAGGCCCTATGAGGAGAGACTGGAAGAGCTCGGGCTGTACACACTGGAGGAGAGGAGAGGAGAGGAGAGACAGGGGAGACATGATAGGGGTCTTCAAATATGTAAAAGGAATAACCAAGGGTGGAACCAAGGAGCTGTTCAGGCTAAAGAGGAGGAACAACCAGGGGGCAAGTGGAAGCTGGAGGGGGAAATTACAGGGGAACGTAGAGATATTGCTTCACTGAGAGGGTGATGGAGCCATGGAATGTGCTGCCTATGAGGCTGTTGGAGGAGGGCACAATGGAAGGCTTCAAGAAGGGGTGGGACAGGTACAAGGGGAAACTGAAGCCAAAGAAGATCCTCTCAGGGGCTAGGGGGTTGGAAAGTGAGCACCCACTAGGTGGCTGGCTACCGAACAGACATGACAGACTATTAGGCCTATTCTGTTGGCTTTTAGTATGTTAGTATTAATATATTGTTTAAAAATCGATATATGCTGATAGAAAGCTTTGGTGTCAGAATTAAAATGTATTGCTCCTCCCATCTCCCTTATATAAATTAACAAAGTTAGAGTCAAGATGCCTCCATAGCTGTTCCACTAACTTGTTGGAAAACTGCCCCTTGAATATAAAAGCATTGCATTCAAGGACAAACGTGAGAGATCAATAATGAATTCAGTGAGTGGACTATTGACATTTCTATTACTCAAATAATGTCACAAGGATTGCAAGCCATCATTGTGGGGTATATTAGTATATAGAAACTCCACGCTAATTTACTTGCATAGAAAAGGTTAAACATGGGCCAAGAGAAGGAGATTTGAATGACATGTTAGCACGAAGGGAGAACTATTGGATATTTAAATTACAAGCCACTGGCTTCCCAGGCTTGAATGATAAGATCGAGTTGCCACCACACTTGTGAAATGCTGTTATGAATTTTTAATAAATTAAATGCTGATCTAAAATATGTGACAAACAAAGAAACAAATGTAACATTTTGTAAATGTACAGTGTGCAAGAATGTATAAATAATTTATAAAAAATTTACTGATTTGTGCTTTCAAAACTTAGCGTACTGAGAAAATTCACTGCTGTGTTTTATTTGTGTAAACCCAGGTGGCGCTATCCAAGGGCTACTACCCCTGCCTGCTTAACTATTGACAGGTTGAGGGCCCAGGTTCTATGGCGGGTGTCTCCATCCAGAGGTCAGGGTTTGTAGTGGTTAAACTAGCTTGGTCACAGCCCTCTGGGACACTGAGACCCCTTTTATTCCCTCTAGTGGCTCACACAATGCACAGAAGTTACAGTCCCAATACCCCACATGTACACACTGTTCATTCATAAAGTACCACTTACCCTCAAGACTGATTCTGAGGTTCGTCTCTGGGACCCCTGTAAAATAAGGTTAATCAACATATACAAACCAATACAATGCTTGATATGTAGGTACTGACACTTCAGACAGTTTAAAGTTTAACAACATCAAATCTGGTTTATTTAGGGGAATAAAACACGGGAGGGGGAGATCAGGTTAATTGGCAGAATTAAATCACAGTACTGTGCACAATACAGGGTCTGAAAAGTCACACTCTGGGTAACCAGGTTGGGGGAGCTAGCCAGGTCCGTTGTCCGGTGTTGGCCAGCAGGTGCAGATGGACAGGGCCCTGTAGAAGAAAAATATATGCACCACACCAGTTGTAATCTGGAGCCGGATGGCTCAGTCCATGAATAAGCCAAACAACAATAATTAGATGGCACACTTGTAATTGAAAACAGGCTGCAGGGGAATACCCTGATTTTTACTCACAATACCCAAGCTGAGAACCAGATGGTGGATGTTCTTCTGGGCTGCCAGAACAACAGGGCATGGAGACAAGGTCCTTGTGACTGGACCCCACTGCAGTAGATAGCAAATGGATTTAGTCCGAGACAAGCTGGGTTTGCTTCCAGCTTCAACACACAACACACAGGACAGGGATTGTGAATAGCGATTCCCACAAGCACTATACAATTCATATGCAAAAGAAAGTACTATACCAGGCAGGCTGCTCCTAGATCCCGATTGCAATTACTGCAAAATACCTGCAGCTTCAGTTCCTTACAGACCGAGTGCGATTCAGCAATTTCTCCAGTCTTCTACAGGGTTAGCCTGGTTTCTACCTTTCAGACTTCCTTCTGTCTCCTCACAAGTCAGATTCAGTCCAAACTAGAGCTTACAACGGCTGCAGGCCGAACCTCAGAGCCTCACACGTGCTTCCCGTGCAAAACTATACACTGCAGAAGCACAGAGCTCCTCTCTCTTCACTGTCACAACTGATCTGATCTTTCCAGTCACAGAGCAGGGCATTTCCTTTGGCTCCACACCATTCTGTTGGCTGGTTCAGCTGTCACTCACAATGACTCCCTTTGTTGGTGAAAAAGGCTAAGGTCAAAACTACATTTCCCAGAGTCACTGCTCATACAATCCCTTGTGGCTGGCTCAAAATTGAGAGTCCAAGTTCAATTCATCCACAGGCTCCATTTTAAGGCCTACCTATCATCCTGATTGGTCCAAGTCAGCAATTCAGGACCAAAATGAAAGAGCTACACTGAAACAGTTCGTGCTGAAATAAAGACAGGTTAGACAAACTACATTTTCTCAGTCACTCTAAATGATTTCTGGCAAACAGTTGTATCTTTCAACAAGGCTCCTCTGCACATGTAGCAATGGCAGAAGCGAGGCCCGAATGGCAGCAGTTCGGGTGGGATTCAAGCATTAAATAGACAGTACCCCAAACAAACTAATTAAATCTGCAAGCAGACAGCTCTTAAAGAGACAGTACGTGGAGGCTCAAATAGCACTCACTTGGAACCACATTTAAACAGCTCAGACACTGAACACCGCCAGACTTGGAGCATTCAGGCAAGCTCCTGGAAGACTTTGGGAGCCCCTTGCAGGGGAGTTACACCCTTCCTGGTCTGGAAAACTTACGTCCGCTTCAAGTAAGTAACCCCATAAATTTCAACACAACCATATGCATTTACATCAATATCACATTAGGCTTATACATGTAATCATCAGTCAACATATCACCTTACCAGAAACACATTTCTGCAACTTTTCAGTACATCACTTTTACACAGTATTATACACACATTATACCGTAACTCAGGTTATTACCTCCTGTACATGAAACCTGAAGGGAGGGGCCCTTCCCTATCAGCTACCTTTGGGGCTGGATGGGGCAGGCCACCATACCTAGAGGCAACACAATTAACTTGGTGGTAGCACTTATGCTTAGTTTGGGCAATGATCTCGAGGACACATACACTCCTTTATGGACAACAGGATAGCTGTGAGGTTTAAATTACTTGTAGAAAGATCTAGTAAGTAGGGGAGTGGTTTAGCTAGAAGGAAGCTACATTTAAAGACTGCCTTAGAAAGATTCTGTTATAGCTTGGCAGAAGACACCAAGAGAAAGGACTGCTGTGTGACTGGACTTCTCTACTGGGACAATATTGCCTCCTTCCTCCCGTCCACCCTCCCACCCAAAGCTAGTTCTACTTTTATAGGCACAGGATTTGAATGACAACAGGAACTTCCTGTTTAGGAGCAGGAAGTGAGTGATCACAGAGCCACCAAAGAACAACCATCCTAGAAGGGCAAGAGTAGCCTCTGGCCCCCTTGCTAGCTGGAGGTCTGCCTCTGAGCAAGTAAGGGATCTACTGAGAAATATAGGATATTCTTATCTCAGAACAGGACAATCAGGAGCTTAAAGGCACACAGGCAGAAAGTAAGAGGAGAGAGAAAAAACAGAGGAAAGAGTAAGGATTGCAAACCGTTAAGGGGCCAGAAAAGACATGATGGGAGTGGTGCAGTGCAGTGGCTGTGGAGCAGCAGTCTTCCGGAGACGTTCTGGAGGATGTGGTATTGTCCCATCTGCAGGCACCTCTCTGGGCTTGGGAGGAGGTTGCTTATCTCCAGGCTGAGTTGGCCAGGATTTGTGGGACCTCCTCTTCCATCCAGGGATCACCAGTGCCACTGCCGCTGCCTCAGAGGTTGCCAAGAAAGAGGAGCAGTTGGACCACAGTGGTCTCAGGGAAGGTGAGGGTGGTGGAACAGAGGCGCATCCCTCCAATTGTACTCTCCACAATTCCTCTGCCATTGTGGCAAAGTGTGGTTCCTCTATGAAGGCACAGGCAGTGGAGACCAAGGAGGATGTTGGGAACCTCCACAAAGGAGACCCACAGGAGGGTGGCAGGGGACCCTGCAGGGAAGGAAACAACTCCTGGTGGGGGACTCCATTGTTAGGAAGGTAGAACTGGGGAGGAAGGGAGAGGGAGGTAAAGTTCCTGCCTGGCGCCATGGCTTGAGGGACATGGAGCGAATCCTCAGGATTGCGTGAGCAGCTGCACAGGGAGGAGCTGGATGTCATTGTCCACCTAGGGACAAATGACCTGGCTAAGAAATGGATTAGAGAAGTGCAGGAAGAGTTTGTGGAATTGGGGAGGGGCCTTAGACAAGTAGCAGGCACGGTAACCTTCTCGGAGGTGCTGCCCATCTATGGCGTAGGAGAGGCTAGGGTGTTCCGCACCATGGAATTCAATCAGTGGTTGAAAACTGGTGTGGAGCTCAGGGATTTGGCTTCATTCAGGACTGGGGTCCACCTGGAGTGATGCAAGCTATACTGGCATGATGGGCTGCATCTGTCCAGGAGGGAACCAGGATCCTAGGTGATAGGTTTAAATGCTTCATTGGCAAAGCATTTAAACTAGCCAAGGGATGCACTGGAAAGGAGCAAGGAAATCCTAGCCCCCAAAAATCACGGTAGTAAGTGTGGTAAACACCAACATAGAGGTGTCGATAGGGAGAAGGGCAAGGGTAAATGGAGAAAGTGACAAAGGCAAGAAGGACAGGGATGGGGCAAAAGGTGTAAGGCCATCAGAATGGAGGGTAATAGTACCAATGCCCCCATAGTCTGGGCAACAAGCTCTCTGAGCTGGTGGCCTTGATGGAAAAGGATGCCTGGATATCGTAGCAGTCACAGAAACATGGTACACAGAGAACCATGACTGGGATGTTAACATACCAGGGTACATAACCTACAGGAGCACAGGCAGGGGAGAAGAGGGGAGGAGTAGCTCTCTATGTAAAGGAAGGATAAAAGCAACTGAACAAAAGAGTAAACAGGAGGAGAGGAGGCACTGTGGGTCACCTTGGAGACTGGAAGGGCACCACAATCCACACAGGGTTGTGTACAGACCCCCATGTCAGGGAGGGAATGGACAAGGATATGATAGAAGGCATTCTTAGAATGGCAGAAAGGGAGATACTGTTGATGGGAGACCTGAATATGCCAGATGTTAACTGGAGCACATTTGCTGCAGCCACATCCAAGAGCAGGGCCATTCTTGATTGCCCTACAGGTGGCAGGCCTCAGACAGCTAGTTTCAGAACCCACTCGTGAGGGAGCAATCTTAGACCTCGTACTCTCAAACAGCGGCAGTGAGAGGATCTCAGATCTAGAAACGGGTTGCCATCTGGGAACAAATGACCATCAAACAGTGTGGTTCACGTTAACCTCAGCTACAGAGTCAAGCCATACAAAAGTGAGGGTACTGGACTTCAGGAGGGCTGACTTTGGCAAAATGGGAGAGTGCCTCAGAAAAGCACTAGCAAACAGGCTAGAAGTAGGTGTGGAGCAACAATGGGAAATCATCAAAACTGCCATCACAGAGGCAACAAGCCTTGTGTGAAGCAAATAAACAAATCAAATGAAAGAAAAAGCCACTATGGTTCTCCAAAAAGTGGCTGTGAAAGTCAGGAAGAAAAGATAGCATTCCGAAGTATAAGGAAACATAGAAGGAGCAGGACAGAGAGCTGTACCAGTTAAGGCAGAAGGAAGCAGGAGGGAAGTCAGAATAGCAAAGGCCCAAACTGAGGAAAAGATAGCCAACTCGGTTAAGAAGGGGATAAAACCTTTATAGGTACATCAGCGATGAGAAAGACAAAGGGAGGGATAGTGAGGCTGAATAGAATGAACGGGGGTGGGCAGAGGGGACAGTGAAAAGCAGGGATACTGAATGAATATTTCTGCTCAGTATTCACAAAAGAGGAGGGAAAGTGCCAATCCAATTACAGATGCACTCTTGATAGGGGGTCGATCCCAGTCCTTTCACAGAAGAAAGAGTTCTGCAAGAACTCCTAAAACTGAAGGTGGACAAAGCAATGGGGCCAGATGGAATTCACCCCAGAATTCTAAAAAGAATTAAGGGGAACTAGTGAAACCATTGACTATTCTTTTAATAAATCATGGGAGGATGGTGTGGAATCGAAGGACTGGAGGAAGGCGGATGTGATTCCCCATCACAAAAGTGGGAGCAAGACAGAGGCAGGAAACTACAGACCTGTCAGTTTGACCTCTGTGGTAGGGAAAGTGATGGAGTCACTTCTGAAGGAAAGAATAGTTGAGTACCTAGAGGCCAGTGGGGCACAGGACCCAAGGCTGCATGGGTTTACAGCGGGAAGTCATGTCAGACGAATCTAATAGATTTGTTTGACTGGGTGACCAAAGTAGTAGACCAGGGAGGGGCTGTGGACATGGCCTACCACACTTTAGCAAGGGCATTTGACACAGTCCCACACAAGATTAATAGTCAAATTAACCAGGTCTGGTAGTGGGTCCCAGGGTGGTAGCCTGGGTAAAACATTGGCTGGACAACAGGACACAGAAGGTAATTGTAAATGGAGCCCACTCTGAAGAAGAGGGGTTACTAGTGGGTACCCAGAGGTTCAGTATTGGGTCCAGTCCTTTTTAATGTCTTCATAAGAGCGTTGCAGAGGGACTGGAAGGAAAAGTGTGCCTCTTGCAGATGACACAAAGATCTGCAACAGGGTTGATACGCAAGGAGGAGTGGAAAGGATGAGAGGGACTTGCAAGGTTGGAGGAATGGTCAGAAGTATGGCAGCTAGGATTCAATGCAAAAGTGCAAAATAATGCACCTGGGAAACAGAGCCCAGGAATAATACACAATGGGGGAGATAGTAACAACAACAAAAAGGAAAGGGACCTGGGAAATCATATCAGATGACCTTAAGGTTAGCAAGCAATGTGAGAAGGCAGTAGGAAGGGCTGGGGTATACTGGGATGCATGGAGAGGCATCAACAGCAGAAAACAGGAAGTTGTTATCCCTCTGTACAGACAGCTGGTGAGACCCCATCTGAGTACTCGTCCAGTTCTGGAGACCCCATCTCCATGCAAGGACATAGACAGGATAGAGGCAGTCCAGAGGAGGGCAACTAAAATGGTGCAGGATCTGCAAGAGAAGCCATATGAGGGAGAGATTAAAGGAGCTAAATATGTATACCCTTGAGGAAAGAAGGAGGCGGGGACATGATAGAAACTTTTAAGTACCTCAGTGGAATCAACAAAGTCCAAGAGGTAGCATCTTTCAGAAAAAGAGAATGCAAGAACAAAGGGACACAATTTAAAGATGGGGGCGGTTCGAGGGCAATGTGAGGAAGTATTATTTCACAGAGAGGTAGTGGATGCATAGAACAGCCTTCCTGGGGAGGTTGTGGGGTCTAAAACTGTGGGAGAATTCAAGAATGCAGGACAGACATAAGGCAATTCTTGTGGGGGTAGGAAAAAATAGGCTGTTGGTTAACTAGGATCTGTGGCTATCCTGTAGAGTGAGGAAATGGGCAGACTAGATGGGCCAAGCGGTCCTTATCTGCCATCAAAGCCTATGTTTCTATATTTCTAACATTGAAAGTAAGTCCACAGGCCTGCCAGGGAATTATAGCTTAAGAGCATTACAGGCTTTACAGCTCGACCAGTCTTTCTAGGGGAACTGTTACAGTCTCTGCACTTTAAACTCACTTTCAGCTCTGTCTTTACTTGCCAGGAGTCTCCTGGGGTAAAGAGGCAGAACCTGGCACTCTCAGCTCCATGATTTGCAGTCTCAGAGTCCACAACACTTGGCTCACATGGGTTTTCTGACACTGGCAGTGAACTATCAAGGCACTCAATACCTCTTTTTGTTCTGGTGAGAAACATGAATTTCACGGCAGATAAGGACCCTTGGCCCACCGGTCGCCCATTTCCTACCTAATGGATAAGCTGCAGATCCTAGTTAACCAGCAGCCTTCCTCTTTTCTAACCCCACCCCCAAGAATTGCCTTTATGGCTGTCCCATGCATGCTTGAATTCAATCACTGTTTTGACTCCACAACCTCCTCCAGAAGGCCATTCCATGCATCCACAACCCTCTCTGTGAAAAAATCGTCCTTACATTAACTCTGAGCCTCCCCATCTTCAAATTGTGGCCCTTGTTCTTGAACACCTCTTTTTGAAAGATGCTATCCTCTTGGACTTTGTTGATTCCTTGAGGTACTTGAACATTTCTATCATGTCCCCCCTCCCTCCTTTCCTCGAGGCTATACATATTAAGCTCCCTTTAGTCTCTCTTCATATGTCATCCGATGCAGACCCTGCACCATTTAGTGCCCTCCTCTGGACAGCTTCATCTTGTCTATGTCCTTGCAGAGATTGGGTCTCAGAACTGCACACAGTACTCAGATGGGGTCTCACCAGCTGTCTGTACAGAGGATAACAACTTCCTGTTTCTACTGGTGCTCTCTCCTATACATCCAGTATCCCCCAGGCCTCCTTACTGCCCCTCTCACATTGCTTGCCCACCTTTAAGTCATCTGATATGACTACCCCAGGGCCCTTTCCATTTTGTTGTTGCTAGTATCTCACCCCCATTGTGTACTCTTCCCCTGGGTTTTGTTTCCCAGGTGCATTACCTTGCACTTCTTAGCATTAAATCTAAGCTGCCATACATTTGATCATTCCTCTAACCTTGCCAAGTCCCTTCTCATCCTTTCCACCCCACCTTGTGCATCAATTTTGTTGCAGATCTTTGTGTCGTCTGCAAAGGGCCATACTTTCCTTCAGTCCCTCTGCAATGTAAACACAAAAGACATTGAAAGGACTAGTCCTAATACTGAACCCTGCGGCACCCCACTGTAACTCCCTTCTTCAGAGTGGACTCCATTTACTATTACCCTCTGTGTCCTATTCTCCAGCCAATTCTTTACCAGGCTATCATCTTGGGACCCACTCCAGGCTGGCTAACTTGTATATTAATCTTTTGTGTGGGACTGAGTCAAATGCCTTGCTAAAGTCTAGGTAGGCCATGTCCACAGCCCCTCCCTGATCTACTACTTTGGTCACCCAGTCAAATAAATATATTAGATTCATCTGGCATGACCTTCCTGCTATGACTCCATGCTGCCTTGGGTCCTGTGCCCTCTGGCCTCTAGGTACTCGACAATTCTTTCCTTCAGAGTGATTCCATCATTTTCCTATCACTGAGGTTAAACTAACTGGTCTATAGTTTCCCGCTTCTGCCCTGCTCACTCTTTTGTGAGGGGAATCACATCTGCCCTCCTCCAGTCTCCAAGTACCACCCATCCTCCCATGATTTGTTAAAGAAGGTAGTCAGTGGTTGTCACTAGTTCTACCCTTAGTTCTTTTAGAATTCTGGGATGAACCCATCAGGCCCTATTGCTTTGTCCACCTTTCAGTTTTAAGAGTTCTTTCAGAACCCTTTCTTCTGTATCAACTTCTGTATCCAGAGTGCTTCTATTGTTTGTTTTAGGTACCGCCCCTCTTCATTTGTAAATACTGAGCAAAAATATTTGTTTAGTATCTCTGCCTTTTCACAGTCACCTCTGCCCACCCCTCCCTTTATTAAGCCTCACTATCCTCCCTTAGTCTTCCTCGCTCCCCTGATGTACCTAAAGGTTTTATCCCCTTCTTAACTGAGTTAGTATCTTTTCCTCAGTTCAGGCCTTTTGCTGTTCTGACTGCCTTCCCAACTTCCTTTTGCTTTAACTGATACAATTCTCTGTCCTGCTCCTTCTGTGATTCCTTGTACTTTCTGAATGCTTTCTTTTTCTTGAACCTTCACTGCCACCTCCTTGGAGAACCATAGTGGTTTCACATCGCTTTTGTTTTGTTTATTTGCTTCACACAAAGGCTTGTTACCACTGTGATGGCAGTTTTATTATTCCTCATTGTTCTTCCTCCTCCTTCCTGCCTATTTGCTAGTGCATTCCTTAGGCACTCACCATTTTAGCAAAGTCAGCCCTCCGAAGTCCAGTACTTTTTCCTTTGTATGGCTTGACTCTATTGCTGTGTTTGTTGTGAACCATACTGTTCGATGGTCGCTAGTTCCCAGATGGTTACCCACTTCTACATCTGTGATCCTCTCTCCATCTCCATTTGAGAGGACCAGTGGGTGAGTTATTCTCACCTTACTTTGTACACAGGCAGATCGTTAGTTTGCTCTGCCACCAGTTTGTCCCAGTCCATCATTTTCCTTCTGAAAGCTCAAACAGTTCAACCATACACAATGATTCCATATCATCTGACTTGATGCTTTGCACTTCACTTTCTGGGAACACTGGCTCCAGGGACAAAGTTGGGGACTTAGACAGTCCAGAAGGCCCAGCTTCATCTCCAGGATTGACTAAGGGATTGCCCCAAAACAATTGACTCAGTTCGTAAGAAGGGAGTATTCAAAGCCACACTCACTTTCCTCTGACATGGACTTACAGTCATGTTCACACTGGGACTTGTGGAGGGAACACTTTAACTCAGCTTCTGTAGGTGCAGACTTTCTTGATTTTTCTTAGCAGCAGCTCTAGTCACTGGTCCAGAGGGGCATTTTCTGGGGCTCAGACTCAATCAAGATTTGTCCAATGGGCAGTAAATGATTTCTATGCATTGTTTCACATCTTTTGAGTTATTCTCTGCCTTACTTTGTACACAGGCAGATCGTTTAGTTTTACTACTGACAATGTGGGGAGATGGTGCTACCATATAGCAATCTTGTGTTTGCCATGCAGTCCCAGATTTCTTAACAACACCGATCTCCCTCCTGGGTTCCAGTGCTTTCACTTTTTATCATACCTTTCCTTGTTGGACAGATTTCTTTGTGGCGATGGTTTTATGAGCCAGTTGAGTCGCATGATTTAGTTGGCCTTTAACTTTTGCACATACTGTAAATGGTTATCAGCTCGAACCCCATCAGGAGAAACTCAAAACAAACATCTACCGGTAGTCGGACTTCTCTTCCAAACATCAGGCGATAGGGGAGAACCCAGTGGCATGACTTTTGTGCAACTGTAGGCATGTACAGGGTGCTAATTTGTTGGCTCCATCTAGGCTTGTCCTTTGGGTAAAGGGTGCTTAGCATATCTAGCAAAATACGGTTGAACCGTTCAGGCTGTGGGTCCCCCAGAGTGGTAAGGGTGGTTCTGGACTTTCGCACTCCCCACAGAGAAAGCACCTCTTTGATCAGATGACTCTCAAAGTCTCTTCCTTGATCAGAATGGATTCTTTGTATGCCCCCATAATGAACAAAAAGTTTTCCATAAGTACTTTGGCCACAGTGGATGCCTTCTGGTCCTTGTGGGAAAGCTTGGGCATATCTCGAAAATGGTCAGTGACCACCAGCACATTACTGATATTTCTTTGATCTGGCTCCAGACTCAGAAAGTCTATACAGACCAGCTCCATGGGTGCACTGGTGGTGATGTTAACTGGGGGTGGCAGCCCTCTGGGGCAACTTTCCTCTGTAGACAGCGACTACAAGTTTGGATGTGTTGTTCAACATCAGCCCCATCTTAGGCCAATAGATCTGGATCTTGCCAAGTCAAGTGTTCTGTCTATGCCAAGGTGGCCCAAGTGGTTGTGTAGGAACCTCAGCACCAAGTCTCGAAGGCAGTAGGCTAAACCAGCTGTTGTTTAATCTATTTGTCCCCTCTGTCTACTGTTTCTCTGTATAACAGTCTATTAATCAGTTTCAACTTAGGACCTTCCTTGTATAACAATGCAGTTCTCAGATCAGTGGAGTGTAACTTGGATACATCTTTCCCTGCATAGAGGGCTTCTAGAGCTGATTTGATCATGGGATCGTGGGATTGAGCCTGCTGAATACTGTCATTGTCCAGCTGAGGCAGAGCACCAATGTCTATTGTGGAAAAGTGGCAATAAGCAGCAGGTATGCAATTCTCAGAGGGTCCCAAACAATCCACCACACAGTTCACTGGGTCTGGGACCACTTGCTCCTCTTGGTCAAACTTCTGGCAGAGTGCTCAAATATCAGGTTCTGACAGTTTGACCCAGTCATTTCAGAAACAGGCCTCCGGGAGAGAGCATCAGCATCTATGTGGTTCAGGCCTGCTCTGTATTCAATAGCATAGTCGTATGTAGATAATGCAGAGAGCCACCTATGGCCAGTAGCATCCAACTTAGCTGAAGTCTGCACATAGGTCAAAGGATTATTGTCAGTTTTACTAGTATCTTAGCCCCATACAAGTACTCATGGAATTGGTCAACAATGGCCCACTTCAAAGCTAGGAACTCTAACTTATACACAGGATAGTTCTTTTCAGAAGGGGTCAGGCTTCTTCTGGCAAAGGCCACTGGTCTCAGTCCATTCTCGGCTCCTGGTACAACACAGCCCCAAACCTTGCAAACTAGCATCAGTGTGTAGGACATAGGGTTTTGCTGGATCTGCATAGGCCAGGACAGGAGCGTGTAAGTTGATATATAATCTCATGAAAAGCAGCTTCACAATCAGGTGTCCATCATGCCCCAAAACTTCATTAGGATGGAAATACACTCTCTCAGTCTCAGAGGAAGTTGACCTCTTGTATTTTTGTGGGTAGGAGGGTAACCTTGAGTAAGATTAAGTAAAGGACGGATCACTCTTGAATAGTCCTTGATGAAACAGCGATAGTAGCCACAGAATCCCAGGAATCTTTGCAGTTCTTTTAGATTGTGGGGCTGTGGCCAGGTGGTCAAGGCCTCAACTTTACTTGGGTCGGTCTCTATTCCTCGGTGGAGACTATGCCCCATATACTTTACAGAGGTTTGGAAGAACTGACATTTATCGATGGACAGTTTCAGGCCAAAGTCTTCCAGTCTGTCCAACACCTTGAACAATCTGCTCTCATGTTCCTCCAGTAGCTGCCAAACACAATAACATCATCTAGGTATACCAGGCACTCTAATAAGTTCATGTTTCCCACTGCACGCTCCATCAGTTGTTGAAAAGTGGCTGGGTGCCTGAAATCCCTTGAGGCATCCTCATGAATTCATAGAAGCCAAGCAGACAGATAAAGGCTGTCTTCTCACAGTCTTCTGGGGCCATCGGGATCTGGTAGTACCCACTGCGAAGATCCAGCACAGAGAACCACTTGCTACCGTTCAGGCAGTCCAAAACATCCTGAATGCGGGGCATTGTATACTGATCAGGGATACTCCGCCCGGTTTAAAGTGTGATAATCCACGCACATCCTTACTGTCCCATTCTTTTTCTCACTACCACGAAGGGGAATCATAGGGGCTTCTGGATTCTTGTATTACACCAGCAGCTAGCATCTCTTGCAGATGCCATCTCACATCATCTATGTCAGCAGGGGCCAGGCTCGAGACCTCTCACGAAATGGCCTTTCATCATGCAGCCGGATGTGGTGCTCGGCTCCTTGCACACATCCTACGTCCCATTCCTTTAAAGAAACACCTGGTCTCTCTGGGCAAGCTTTCTACTGATTCTCATCTTCCATTCAGCTGGCAATGGGGAGTCCCCAAAATCAAACAAGTCAGGCGTCCTCTCATTTTCCCCAAACACTTGTTACTGGGTAGCACTGCAGTATCTGCACAATGTACATTAGCCAGGGTGCAACATCTATTTACTCAAATCTCTCTATCAGACACATTATGAACTTGGACCATTACCCTTCTGGCATAAGCATGGGCTCTGGCAGGAAAAATACTTGGCTTGACCAGCAGTCCTTCTGGCAATTTCCCATCACCTGGTGCATCCAGCATGAGGATTTTATTCTTGACATCCTTTCTGATATGGACTTCCCCTGTAGGGTACACTGGGCATTTGGCGCCAGGATCAGAGACTCAGGATCCTTCTTCCAGACAATTCCAACCGGTTCCTCTGGTTCTACTTTTCAGCATCTCTCTGTGCCTCATAGGCCTTGTTGATCAAGGCTGGAATTCTTAAAGCTCTGCTAGTCCTTGACCCCTGTTTTCATAACACAACTGCGCCAACCATCCAAACATACAAGCATTAGTCCCAATTAGTAGAGGAACCCCATCACAGTCCAGTAGGGGACACACTAAGGCCAGGGTCTCTACTTGCTCTGCCACTCCAGCCACGGAGATGGGAAAAGACAGCCAAATTCAGATATACCCAGAGTAGGGTAGGCCTTCTCACTTAACCCCCAGACATGCAGTCCCTCCAACGGTTATAAGGGCACATCAGACAAATGCTTCTGATACCAGTCCTGGAACATAATTGTCATTTGGGAGCCACTGTCTAATACAGCTCTTGTAGACACTCCATTCACCTTTATAGTCGTCTCCATGGAGGGACCCACTATTCTGGACCAGTCTGGAGAGGCGGTGGTGGGGCCTGGGCAACTGACCTTGCCACAAGGGACGTGAGTTAGCAGTTTGGGATCCTCACTGCGATCATTTGTGTACTTCTCAACCACTGATTTGTCCTCCAAAGCTCTCCTTGTAGCCTGTATACAACTTTGTCTGTGTCTTTTGGGGACGGCATTCTCTCTCTTCATGTGCCCATCCTTCCCACAATTATAGCAAAACATACCTTCTGGAGATTGAGCTGGCTGAGGCATCACACTGGGAGCCGGGCGGGGTACTTCAACTGAAAATCTTGGTGCCATCTCTGTCTGCAGCGTGATAAGCATTTGGAGACATCTCGTCAATTTCCCACTTCCATGGTCAAGACATCGAGTTTTGAGCTGTTGTCAGCAGGAGATGCGTGGGTGGGTACCCCCACCCCATACAGATGCAGTCAGATGAGGGTCGGGGCCTGTACTTGCAGGACCTTCATAAAGAGACTGTTTTTATTTCCCTGAACTCTCTCAGCAGTTCACCCCATGGTGGTGTACCCTTTTCCTTCTCAGAGCACTCATTAACTGCCAACCTCTGCCCCTGAACTTCACTTGATGGGTCACCCTCAGTCACTCGGGTTGTAGCAGCAGCTATTGGTGCAAGTCCCTCCCGTCGCTTTTCTCAACCCTCAAATTTCTCTCATTAGCTCATCATGGAGGGTGGAGATTCCAGTCGATTGGCCAGGCGTAACTGAAGCAACAGCAGTTCTGAGAAGGGGCAGACTTAAGGATCCTGTCCAGCCTGGTTTGGTCCACCACAGGTCCTCATCGGAATCTGGGCTCCCATACATATTCTCCAAGGCCTCAAGATAATCCTATGCAGTCGCTTCAGGGTTACAGGCCCTTTTGGCACAGATGGTAGCCAGGGCAGGACCTTGGAGGCTCTCACTAACCTCTTTCGCTTTTCTGCTTCTGAGCATTGCCATTCTAGCACTTGAGGGGCAACAAAGTCTATCCAGGTCTCCCAGTCATCCTCCCCTTTTGGGGTGGGAGGCACCAGAGAAAATTTTCAACCTCGTGTAAGAGCCGTGACTATTGGCAGGTACAGACATAGGGGCTAGCACTGGCATTGAAGGAGGGGCAATAACGGGTGCTGGAGGAGGAGGGGTGTTGGTGGAGGAATGTTCTCAGGTGGAAATAATAGTTTCTTTAAATCTTCCACAGTTTTCCCTTCCTCCAGCAACAATTTGCAAATTTCTTCTCAAAAGTTTCAGGTAGTGGGGGACTCATTCCCCAGGTCTCTACTGTCCTTAGTTATCACTCTCCAGGCAGTGAGGGCTCCTCTGGGGTAATAGTCTGTGGCACTTTGGAGCTATCTGTGGGGTCCTTATACTCTACTAGGGCCATGAAAGTGTGGGTGAGCAGATCAGCATGTCGACCCACCAGCACAGGGTTTTGTAAACCTTCCACCTTGGAAAGTACTCCCTGTACAGTGTCCATATTGATACCCAGGGGAAGTCCAGGATAAGCATAGCATTTTGGGGTTGATCTCCTCCCCAGTACACCACTCCACCAAGCGGTGCACAGCCACTTCTGTCGGGTACCCATTTATTTTTTAACAGTGGTACATAAATGTGGCCACTAGAGGACACAAAATCCCAGCGGTGAGCCCCAAGATGTAACCCCAGGTGGCGCTATCCCAAGGGCTACTAACCCTGCCTGCTTGACTACTGACAGGTTGAGGGGCCGAGGTTCTATGGTGGGTGCCTTCACCCAGAGATCAGGGTTTGTAGTGGTTAGACTAGCTTGGTCACAGCCCTCTGGGACACTGAGACCCTTTATTCCCTCTAGTGGCTCACACGATGCACAGAATATACAGTCCCAGTACCCCACATGTACACACTGTTACTCATAAAGTACCACTTACCCTCAATACTGATTCTGAGGTTTGTCTCTGGGGACCCCCAAAAATAAGGTTAATCAACATACACAAACCAATACAATGCTTGATATGTAGGTACTGACACTTCAGACAGTTTAAAGTTTAACACCAAATCTGGTTTATTTAGGGGAATAAAACACGGGAGGGAGATCAGGTTAATTGGCAGAATTAAATCACAGTACTGTGCACACATACATGGTCTGAAAAGTCACACTCTGGGTACCCAGGTTGGGGGGCTAGCCAGGTCCGTTGCCTGGGGTTGACCGGCAGGTGCAGATGGACAGGGCCCTGTAGAAGAAAATATGCACAGCACCCAATTGTAATCCGGGCCGGATGGCTCAGTCCATGAGAAAGTGAAACAACAATAATTAGATTATGCACTTGTAATTGAAAACAGGCTGCAGGGGCATACCCTGATTTGTACTCACAATACCCAAGCTGAGAACTGGATGGTGGATGTTCTTCTGGGTTGCCAGAACAACAGGCTATGGAGACAAGGTCCTTGTGACTGGATTCCACTGCAGTAGATAGCAAACAGTTTAGTCCGAGACCAGCTGGAGTTTGCTTCCAGCTTCAACACACAGTACACAGCACAGGGGATTGGAAATAGCGATTCCCCACAAGCACTACACATTCATATGTAAAGGAAAGTACTATACCAGGCAGGCTGTTCCTCTATCCGATCGCAATTACTGCAAAATACCGGGAGCACACACAGCAGCTTCAGTTCCTGACAGACCGAGTGCGATTCAGCAATTTCTCCAGTCTTCTACAGGGTTAGCCTGGTTTCTACCTTTCAGACTTCCTGCTTTCTCCTCACAAGACAGATTCAGTCTGAACTAGCGCTTACAACGGCTGCAGACCGAACCTCAGGGCCTCACACGGCTTCCCACAAAAACTATACACCGCAGAAGCACAGACCTCCTTCTCTCTTCACTGTCACAACTGATCTGATCTTTCCAGTCACAGAGCAGGGCACTTCCTTTAGCTCCACACCATTCTGTTGGCTGGTTCGCTGTCACTCACAATAAGACTCTCTGTTGGTGAAAAAGGCGCAAGGTCAAAGCTACATTTCCCAGAGTCACTGCTCATACAATTGTAACCCCTAGATGGCGCTATCCCAGGGGCTACTACCCCTGCCTGATTTGCCACTAACAGGTTCAGGGCCTGGATCCAATGGCGGGTGCCTCCACCCAGAGGTCAGGGTTTGCAATAGTTAAACTTACTTGGTCACAGCCCTCTGGGACACTGCAACCCCTTTCTTCCCACTAGTGGCCCACACAATATATCAGAATTACCTTCACAGTATACACTTACCCCCAGGACTGGTTCCGCACTGGGACCTCCTGTGAAATAAGATACAGTGCAACAATCACAGTACAGTACTTTAACATAGACAAATACCTCAGGCAGTATAACTTTGCTGAAACAAGCAGCTCTGATTTATTTAGGGGGATATAACAAGGACGAGGAAATCAGGTTAATTAGCTTATAACTTTACTCATCTACCTATGGCTCTGTGCACAGGCCTATCCCTACCAGTTACTGTCCCTAGGTCCCAAGCCCTAGTGGCTAGTCCAAACCGTGCAGCTGGTAGGGGCACTTTCACACAGAGAAAAAGAAAAATTAGTTTAAACAGTCAGCAGTACAGTGATTCCATTTGGATTTAATGTGGCAATTCAACAGGGAGCGACCCTGAATTAGTACTCACGACCTCCAAACAAGATAGGGTCCTTCAAAGTCAGCAGGGCTACTCTTGAGCTCCAGAAACTCCTCACACATTTATATGGTAAACAGTCACAGGCAAAAGTCACGTAATGGCAGCAGGATTCACTTGAGGTACACAAACCTCTTCACACATTTATATGGTAAAGAAAGCACTATACCAGGCAGGCTGCATCTGTATCCCGATCGCAATTACTGCACAGTACCCGGAGAACACACAGCAGATTCAGTTCCTGACAGACCGAGTGCAATTCACAATTCCTCCAGTCTTCTACAGGGTGAGCCTGGTTTCTACTCTTCAGATATCCTTTGATTCTCTTCACAGGACGATTCAGTCCTAACAAGCAGTTACACAAGCTGCAGACGGAACTCTGGACCTTACACATGTTTTGACTAAAACTGTGCACTGAAGGAGCACAGGGTTCCTTTCCCTTCACTGCCAGAGCTAAACTGAAACTCCAACAGACAAAACCGGGCACTTCCTTTGAGTTCCTCCCAGTTCTTGACTGGATTGGCTGTCACTCACAATAGACTGCTGCTGTTGGTCCAAAAGGCGAAGTCTAAACTACATCTCCCAGAGTCACTGCCCATACAATCCTCTTGTGGCTGGCTCAGATTATGAGTCCAAGTTCTGATTCATCCAAGGCACCATTTTAGAGCTAGCTAACCCACACTGATTGGTCCAGTTCAGCAGTTCAAAACCAGAATGGGGAACTAGGCAGACACAGTTCTGACTGCAAAGAAAGCAGGTTAGACAAACTGTAATTTCATTATTACTGTAAATGATTTCTGGCAAACAGTTACATCTTTCAGATAGGTTCCCTTTGCACTCCTAGTGACTGCAAAAATGGAGTGAATTGGCAGCAGCTCGAGTGGTACTCAAACAGAGAAGCACACAGTCCCCCATACAAACTAATTATGTCTGCAAGCAGACAGCTCTTAAAGAGACAGTACCAGAGGCTCTAAAACACTCACTGGTAAATGGCTTAGCAGCAAACACCATTCAGGCTTGGAGCATTCAAGCAAGCTCCTGGAAGTCTTTTAGGAACCCCCATTTGCAGAGGTTACACAATCCCTTGTGGCTGGCTCTAAACTGAGAGTCCAAGTTCCAATTTGTCCACAGGCTCCATTTTAAGGCCTACCTATCTTCCTGATTGGTCCAAGTCAGCAATTCAGGACCAAAATGAAGAGCTATACTGAAACAGGTTGTGCTGAAATAAAGACAGATTAGACAAACTACATTTTCTCAGTCACTCTAAATGATTTCTGGCAAACAGTTATATCTTTCAACAAGGCTCCCTCTGCACATGTAGCAACGGCAGAAATGGAGCAAATTGGCAGCAGCTCGGTGGGATTCGAACATTAAATACAGTCCCCCCCATACAAACTAATTAAGTCTGCAAGCAGACAGCTCTTAAAGAGACAGTATGTGGAGGCTCAAATAGCACTCACTTGGAACCACATTTAAACAGCTCAGGCCGAGCACCACCCAGACTTGAAGCATTCAGGCAAGCTCCTGGAAGACTTTTGGGAACCCCCATTTGCAGAGGGTTACATTTGTTTAATGGGAGACATGTTGATTGTAATTAAGTACACCTGTTTTATTATATTTAAGTGGGGTGTTTGTAGTTTGTAGATTGTCTCTTGACAAAGTGCAGTGCGCTTGCAAAAATGTTGAGGCACTTTTGCTGGGTTGGTTTGTGGTGGCAGTGAGTATGCCGCTTTGCTGACTTTATGAATAAATGGAATTAAGCATGTGCAGCAGTTTGCTACTTTTGTTTAAACAAAGTAGATACACTAAGTAAATATTTCTGTTTAGTCTTTACAGTAGAGGAAGGTGGACTTTGGTGGGGTGGCAGTTCTTTCCCGTGCTTTGGTACAGCACCATATGACGAGAAAGGCAGCATCAGGAGGAAAGTGTTACATTTAGGCAGGCTTTTACATCAACAAACAGGCAGAGGGCTAAACTCAGGTGGGCTTATACACATTTACAAAGCTGATAAGGGAATGGGACATTTGGGAGGCTGCTATGAGACAAGCAGGCAGAGGGCTAAATCGGGAGGGATTTACAGAGTTACAGAGCAGGCAGGGGAATGGAAATCTTTGAGAGGCAAATTTAGAAGTCTGAAAATTGGGTGGACATTTAAAACTGTAAACAGACAGAAGGTTAGCTTGAACAAGATTTAAATGCATATAACTGTAAGCAAGCAAAGAAAGAGTATTGGGAGGAAGATGGAGGGCTGTAAAGTGAGAGATTTTTAACATTTGTTTTCCACACAGCCAGCAAGAAGGAAGTAAAATAAAGTCAAAGCTAACAGGGGAAAACCAAGTAAAACTCTGTGTGACTAAACGGTGAGTATATTTTTGTCTCCTTAACAGGGCTGCCTTGTTGCCACAGTGATCTAGAGGAGGTCACGAAGGGCTCTGACCAATTTGGTGGTAGCAGGAAGACCCACCTAGGGGTGGTCCCTGAGGGAGGCTAATAGGAAGCACTCTTAACATGTCCCCACACACATTCATGTCCTAGCACATGAGTAGAACACTACAACAGTTGAATAACTGTAAGACTGGTGTCTTTGGAATTGCAGGCATCCAGAGAGGAAGCAGGGTAGCAGAGGCCTCTGCCAGTCGACTAAGATAAAGTACCTGTTCACTTCTGTTGTAACATTCACTGCTGGGAACAGTGAAAGGTAAGCAGTAGACCATAGCTGGAATACGTGCAACACCTTATCCAGGGTAGAAACATAAAGGATTAAGGGGAACAGGGAAAACCAATAACACCCTACCTAGGGTCAGGGTACAAAGGGAAAAGAGAGTAAAAGTCTACTTAAAATCTATGGGGGCGATAGTTTTTAACTAGGGTACAGTAATGGAGTAATCTGGGCAAAAAGGAAATCAAAAACACCCTATCTAGGGTAAGGTATAAATTAATTTTCAGGTATTGGGAGTAATTTGGGAATGATGGGAGTTGTGAAGTGCAGTGGCTGTGAAGCAGTAATTTTCAGGAGATCTTCTGGAGACTAAGGTGCTGCCCCATCTCGTGCACCTCTCTGGGCTGAGGGTCTGTAAACCTTGATAAAGCAAGTCAATATGAGCAAGGACATATAGGCGACACATTTATGGCGAGTCCGTATTGAGCGAGTTGTACTAAATGCTGATGGGTAGTAATAGCGATGTACTGAAGGAATGAGCACAGTAGGGAATGTGGAAGTGAAATATGTAGGCAGGAAATTATGGGAGCAGAACTGAGCCAGCAGCGTGGTGTAGAGGTAAGGCGCTGCCTGTGAGTGTGTGTTGACTCTGGGTTGGGACGGACTATAGAATTTTTATTTATGCTTTGGGTTGGATTTAATTTTTTCCAGGCATCAACCTCCTGGAGTTGATTATTTAATAATTGGAGGGTGTGGAAATAAAGCCCCCTGCATGGGGGTGTGGGCAACCCCACATAAAAAAGTAATTTAAAATGTTTCCTATCGATAGAGTGAGCACTTGTCGGTGTTTCTGTGAGGCGCTACTGTTACGATCGCCATTTTGTTTTCAGCAATCTAGTCATCCTTGTGCTACTCACTATTATGCAATAGCTCTTATCACATGTAACCAGTAAGCTCTGGGCCAAGTTGACTGGGGTACAGGGACCTCTTCCACCACCCATGGCCTCCACGTCCACCACCATTGCCCCAAGGAGCCTGGAAGGAGGGCTTGCATGATTGTGGTGAGCTCTGGGAGGGTGGGATTGATGGTGAGGAAGACATTCCTCAGCCAGTGCCTCTAAGAACTCTTGCGCTGCCCGGGTGGTGCTACCAAGGCAAGAACCTGTAGAGTACAAGGAAGGATGGGGGTACTTCAGAGCAGAGGCTCAAGGTTGGAAGAGAGGACCCAGCAAAAGAGGAAGCAACTTCAAGTGGGGACTCAATCATTGGGGCAGTTTTGGGAACACAGCAGGAGAGAGAGAAGTGAGGTGCCTATCTGGTGTCTGGGCCCAGAGGGATGGGGAGGGTCCTTAGGATCACAAGTTGGCAGGGCAGGAGGGGTTACTGGATGCCATTGTTTATCTGGGAACAAATGACCTGTCAGTGGACACAACCGGGGTGGTGCAGGATAGGTTTAGCAAGCTGGGGAAAGACACAAAGCAGGTAGCACACACAGTGGCACTTCACTGAGGTGCTACCTGTGTGCATGGCTGTGGGTAGTTGAGGAAATACTGCACCGTGGTCTTCAACAACTGGTTGAAGACATGGTGCAGGAGTAGGGAGAAGGGTTTGGCTACATGGGAGACTGGGGTCTACTTGGGGTGTGAAAGCCTGCAAAATAGGATGGCCTCCATCCATCCAAGAAGTGGAACAGCAGTCCTGGGTGGAAGATTTAAGTACTATTTTTTTTTAAATCAAACTTTATTCATTTTTAGACCAATTTGTCAGAGCAACAAAAACAGTATATAACAAACATATTCTAGAAATACAAAAGATGTTCAACAATACAATTGAAAGAGAGAGTAAAACCAATCAACCATCTCAACTCAGAAATACCCTGTAGGAATAATAATTTAAGTACTACTTCAATGGGCGTTTAAAATATTCATGGGAGGCAGAAGAAAAGAGGGAGGCAGTGAATGCCTCCCCAGATAATGGAGCAGCAGAGAAGAAAAGCTAAGAAATAAATTCCCCAGGGTAGTAGGGAATAAGGGAGGGAGGCAAGAGGTCAAGATGTGGAACAAAGGCTGGAATAAATAAATACTGGGAGGTGGGTAGAGGGAGGACAAAAGGAAAGTACAGTACCAGAGAAAGAGATGGATGAAGGATAGACTTGGGATATGAAGGACAAAGCAAGGGCAGGGAGGGACAAAAGGGGTGGAGAAACATGTGCGTCAACATAAGAAGCCTAGGAGACAAAATTCCTGACCTCGAGGTCTACCATTGTGTAGACGGACCTGGATCTGGTGGCTGTAACAGAATCATGATGCACCAACAACCACAGCTGGAGGTGGTAATACGAGTTATAACTTGTTTAGAAAGGGCAGGGCAGGGAAGAAAGTGGGGCAGGTGTTTTACGTGTGAGGAAAGTATAATGGCCATGGAAATACAAGGACAGAGTGGGGAAATGGAGGGCTGAGGTTTTGGGTTGCTTGCAATCAGGTCCAGAGCGCTTTATATGTGTGGGGGTGGCATATTGGCCACCAACAAATGAGGAAGGAATCGGACAGGGTTTTCAGGAGGCCATAGACAAGCAAAGGGAAGTTGTAATTATGGGTGACTTTAATCGGCCAGAGTTGGACTGGAATATCCAGGCTGCAACTTCAACTAGGAGCAGGCCACCCTATAATCCTGCAAGGTGCATTTCTCAGGCAGCTGAATACTGAACCCACTAGAGAGGGGCATGCAGTGCTGGATCTGGTACTTACAAACAGAGACAGCATTGTAGATGTCACGGTGGGTAGCCCCAGTACAAGTGATCATCATACAGTGTAGTTTGGCATACAGATAGGGCAGGAGAAAAACTACACTAGGACAAGGTCCTGGACTTCAGGATATATAGATTAATAGACATTGTCAGCAGACAAGGGGCGATGGCCCACCCAGTCTGCCCATATGAGCTTGTAAGTTCACTTTATGTTTTCCTAGAAGTCTGTTACCCCTCACCCTGACCTCCAGAATTTCCTTTATGTCTATCCCATGCATTCTTAAATCCTGTGATTGTTTCAGCCCCACTACTTCCTCTGGCAGGGTGTTCACTTCCACCACTCGTTCTGTGAAGAAATTCTTCCTCATGTTTCCTCTGAATCTCCCTCCCTCCAACTTCATCCCTTGCCCTCTGGTCCTGGAACAGGAACAACAGGAGGTCAGATTTTTAAGAAATGGGAGACTGTCTTGAGAAATACTTTGAAGGGGAGTGGAGGCACAGTGCAGTAGAATTAAGGAGGGAATAACTATGGTAACAGAAAGCTGTTTAAAGGTAATAAGCAAAGGTAAGAGAGAGAAAGAGGCCACTGTTGTTCTCAAAAGAAGTGGCTAAGGCAGTAAGGAGAAAAAAACAGCTTTCTGGAAGTATAAGGAGACCCAAACGGAGGCAGATAGGGAGGAATATCTAGAGAAACAGTGGGAGGTAGGAAGGAAGGAGGGTAAGGACAGCAATGGCTCAAACTGAGAAAGGTTCACCCAGGAGATCGAGAGCAGGGTGAGGCTTTCTTCAGATATGTGGTGAAAAGATGAAGGCAAGGGGTGGTATAGTAAAGCTCAGGAGATGGAGGGTGCAGAGGAAGACCAGAGAAAGCTAAAATTTTAAAGAATACTTCTGTTCAGTATTCATAGTGGAAGGGTGGTAGGCTGGCGTGCATTAATAGGCAGTGGGCGGTGGATACAAGTCAATTTACGGAAGGAGAGTATGCTGGGGTTGGAAGTCCAAAGGAAAACAAGTAGACGGGGCCAGATGGAATTCACCCAAGGTCCTAAGCAACTGGAACATGATTTTAGCAGCCCCTCTGGCAACACTATTTAGCACCTCAATGGAGATGGGGCGGTTCCAGAGGAATACAGGAGGGTCGATGTGGTCCCTGTGCACAAGAGCGGCAGCAGGAGGAGGCCACAATTATAGACCAGTCAGTTTCACAAAGCAGTGGGCAAGTTAATGGAGTCCTGCTGAAGGAAAGACTGACAGAGTACCTGGAGACATATAGCATCAGGACTACCAGCAGCATGTCTTCCCAGGGAGGTCATGTCAAACAAATCTCATAAATTTTCTTTGTCTGGGTAACTAGAGGTGGATCAGGGAGGGTAGAAGATGTGGCCTATAGTGTTGCTCAGACAGTGCTTTGTGGATCCCATCATTATCTTTTTAAATTTAATATGCTTTATTATACATTTCGTTAAGGTTCATTGTACATTTAGGGTATACTCTATAATTCTCCTATACAAATGCCTAATCAAACAATTGTGATACCTATCAAGGCACTGTGTATATCCATTAACATACAAAATCCCAAATTATGATACCTTCAACTCTAACAACCCTAATTAACAGAGTTAGGGTATTATTAAGTAATCCAACAGGAGTATCTAACTACTAAAAACTTATTATAATATAGCAGGATTAATAAGATCTATTATTTCCATTCCCACCCCACACTCCTCCACTTCACCACCACCTTATATATAACTTGAGGAGTAATTTCTTCTCTAGAAGAAAGAGTAATCAGCAAATACACTAGGCCATACCATATCTACATTTGTATACACTCTCCTAAATGGATAATAGGGTTTGTAGGGTGCCCACACCTTCTGATAGTTATTGCTTTGTTTAGATATCCTTGCTATAAAATATTCTGCTTGTAGAGCAAAAGAATTTCCTTATGCCATTCTGTATACGTGGAATTTGCTGATCCAGCCAATGGCGTAATATGATCTTCTTGGCACAGAGGATATCAAGGACATGTGTCTCCTTTGGTTTCCTATCAAAATTCCTCTTGAATCTCCCAAGATACAAATTTCAGGTTGGAAGGCATTTGTAGCCTAATATGGGGCTTAACTTAGATCGAATGGCAGTCCAGAATGGTGTAACTTTCTCGCACTCCCAAAGAATATGAAGAAGTGTACCTCTCTGGAGTCTACATCTGGTACATACATCAGTTGAGCAATGCCCCCAGGGGTGTAGCCAGGAATTTCTGAACTGCACACCAAGTGTGAAGTCACTGCTACTACCCCCTTAGGGGTGAGCTACCCCCCATCCATACCCCCCTTAGGGTGAGCTAACCCTCCACCCAATGAGTTATTTGCTGTATTATATGCCAGCACACCACTAGTCACACCACCAATAGGTTTCAACAGACTGGCTTTTGGTCACAATATTACATTGTGACAAGTCTCTGTACCACAACAAGGTAGCCAGTCCCACAGAGGTCCATTCCCAACCGACATGCCACACCAACAGGTTCCACACAGACTGGCTTTTGGTTACAATTACATTGTGACAAGCCTCTGTCCACATCAAGGTAGCCAGTCACACAGAGGTCCATTCACACACCAACAGGTTTCCACAGACTGGCAGCCCAGGAATAGCCACAGCCAAGTCAGTACCACAAAAGCATGCTATGTTCACTACTCCGCTTGAAAACCACAAGCAGGCACACAGAGACACACACACACACACACACCACACCCCCAGAGAGCCAAGCTCCCAATCCAATTGGAATGTAGCCTTGTACTGCTGCAGCCCAGGAATAGCCACAGCCGAGTCAGCAACTCAGACATACCAGGCACTAGATTACAGTCAAGAGGGATAGGGTAACCTCAGTGGTGCTCGGGTTTTGCTTCCAGCACTGTAACCATCACCTAAACCATTCACCACACAGCCCATACCTCTAGGTTGGTTCTGGACCAATTTTAAACTACTACGCCCCAAAGAGCACTGTACCACAAAAGCATGCCATGTTCAGTACTCCGCTGAAAACCACACAAGCAGGCACACACACACACACACACACCCAGAGAGCCAAGCTCCCAATCCAATCAAAATGTAGCCCTGTACTGCTGCAGCCCAGGAATAGCCACAGCTGAGTCAGCAACTCAGACATACCAGGCACTAGATTACAATCAAAGAGGATAGGGTAACCTCAGTGGTGCTCGGGTTTTGCTTCCGCACTGTAACCATCACCTAAACCGTTCACACCACAGAGCCCATACCTCTGGGGTTGGTTCTGGACAATTTTAAACCGCTATGCCCCAAAGAGCCCGTGCCACAAAAAGCATGCCATGTTCACTACTCCGCTGAAAACCACACAAGCAGGCACACACACACACACACCCCCAGAGAGCCAAGCTCCCAATCCAATCAAAATGTAGCCTTGTACTGCTGCAGTCCAGGAATAGCCACAGCTGAGTCAGCAACTCAGACATACCAGGCACTAGATTACAGTCAAAGAGGGATAGGGTAACCTCAGTGGTGCTCGGGTTTTGCTTCCGGTCACATACATAGAATGCGTCTCTTGTGCATTATGACGTAAATCCACACATGCTTTTATGTGACATTTCAGATGTTGAGTTCTTGATCCACACCAGTCCAGATATTACCCTAGGTTTTGATCCCCATGCAAGATTGGCAGTTGTTACTGTGGCACAGCTCAATTGCTGAATTCCATTATGTGTTTGAAAATCTTCTGTCTTTGCACGGATCAAAGTCTTTGAGCACACGCTCTACATCAATGTCAATATCCTGATGTATATGCAGAAGAGCAAGTCCTGTAAGGTGTTCTTCGCACATGCTGCTTCTGAGCCAGGTCTTGATCCTCCGCAAGGCACTAAATGATCTGTCTGCACTCGCCACACTGACTGGCATGGTGGCCAAGACTGATAAGGCGGCATTTATGTTGGGATAAATATCTGGATTTAGTTGTTGCAAGGTCGTCAGAATCGAATCTGGTCTTTCTGCCAAAGTGCACGCCACACCACTTTGTGTTCCATAGTTCCAACTCCACTTCAAGGTCCTCCAAGCTGCTTAGGTCCATTTGATAGGCAGCAACAAGTCTGCCAGCTGTGCCTCCTGCAGAAATCCAAGTTTTTGGCACAAGGTACTGGGCAAGGAAATGAGGGCGACAGTCGATTAACTGCTCCTGCAATTCAGAAATCACATGGTCTAAAAATGGAATAAATATATTACGCCTGAAGTATTCTTTCAGCAGTGGCAGCACTGATATTATTGCGTTGTGTTTGCCTTCCACATGTCCGGGGCACCGACTCTTCAATACATGCAGCATCTGCTAAAGCCATGATCTTGCAATACAGCTCCCCAATGTCTTCTTGAACTCTCCTCATGTCCTTCATTCTTTCAATAACTGTGAGGTTTCTTCAGAGGCCTGAATTAGATCAATGCTGACCCTTTGCAGGTAAAGATGGAGTGGTTTTGTTCTGGTCAAAACAAAATCCACACTACACAGTGTCACAAGGAAATCAAATCTCAGTATTGCAGCCAATAGTCTGTCCCTTCACTGTCATATTCAGCTATCTTTTCTAGAGTGCTGGCTACCACCAAAACTTGTCTTTGAATCTTGACAGAGAATCAGTTTGGCTCATCCATCTGGTGTTTCCAGCTGCAGGAATTGATGATATCGGTCTGCTGGCTCATCATCGTAGTCAGATGGGAGATTGCGGAATTCTCTTAGCTCTGACAGAAAGGCATTGTGGCGCTTATATGATGATTTCAGTGTCGAGATTATTTTCTTTGTAGTATCAAACATATTTGCTATTTGCCTTGTGGAACATGGTGGACAATTGCAGTGTTCAGGCTGTGAGCCTTGCAAACAGTATACATTGCTTCGGGGCCACTGCCTTGATCTTTGCTTGCGCCATTGAATCTACCACTCATGTTGCTGCCTTTGTCATAGCCTTGTCCTCTCATCAGTGTTGGATCCATGCCCCAAGCTGTTAACTGCCATAGAAACAGTTCTGTGAGACCCTGACCAGTGCTGTCAAATCCTTCTGTGAATTCCACAAAATCTTCACGTTTCGACATTCCCAGAAGCGTCACGGTGCACATAGCGCACAGATAAAGATATCTGTTCCTTTGTGGAAATGTCTGTAGTACCATCTGCTATGAAGCTGTACCACTTGCTTCCTTCAGACAGTGCAAAATTTGTCTCTGCACCTGTTGTCCCATTACCCTTATCAATTCATTCTGAATTTGTGGTGACATGTACGTGGCATTCCTTCGCTGCTGTGATGTGTTCTTGTAGCTCTGGATCCATCACTGCAGTGTACTGTATCATGGCATTAAAGTTGCCAAGCACACTAGATTTTCCCTGAGACGCAATGTTTTGCCTTCCACAAAGAGAATAATCACACTTATGCGACGTGGGACATGCAAGGTCCTCTCTGTCATTTTGTTGGCACACTCCAGAAGAGATTGGCTTGCTGTTCTTAACTTCCCTGCACAAACTGAAAGAAATGCATCTGCCGAGCAACGGCATTCCCATGGTCCTTTGCTTTGCCTTTCCAGACTCTTCTTCCCATTGGACCAATCCCTCATTGGTGTAGATGCCAGAATGATGCTACTGGAACTGAATACAAAGCATGGAGCGCAGAATATACCATCAATGTCTTTGAATACCGTGCAAATCTGTAATCATTAAACAGCTGTGCATTAAAACACCTGAAACGCTGGCTTGGGCCTTCAGGACCCATCAGAGCCCTGGAAAGGTAAAGTCTGGTGTTGGTAGCCACTGTGTTTCAGAATTTGCTTCTTTTCAGCATCTGTAAGATGAGCCCGATTAAAACAGCCAAGGTCTTCAGCGCTGCAGGATTCTGATTCAGTTCCTGGGGATGTTAGTTGGGCCGTCTGCAGTGACTACTACTTCCAGTGGACAGTTGGTTGACTGGAAAGCTTCAATGGTGTGTTCTTCCTGGGAACTGCTCTGATTCTGGACAGCTTCCATCAAGGTAGGTTCATCCAGGGAACAGCTGTCAAGGGCAAGTTCTTTGGCGGTGTCCAATAAATGACAGGTGACATTAGCTTCCTCAATAATGGCATGTAATGTTGAATCTTTAACTTCACTGTCATCTCTCATGGCGGTGCACAGTTATCCAATGCATTCTCTGTGGCACTCCGGGCTGTGGCTCTGTGTTGCCAACCTGAAACACACAAATGCTCCAACTTTAAATGTACTGCACCAGACTGCCAGTGCTCTATACAATACAATGCATTGTCAAGTATGCACATCTTACCCAGATGTCGAACCTCGAGTGAGGAAGGACTGCATCACCCTACACATCTTTTCAGTTTCCTCCATTCTGGCACGTTTTGCCTTTTGGACATGTGCTCCAGATGGTTGCTTGTGTTTTCCAGCCTCCATCTTGTCAATTAAGAGATTAGCCTTAGAAATGCAAGAATAGGGCTGTTGGAAAGACATGCAAATACAACAGATGCTTGAAAGGGAGATTGAAGGACTGTACTGTACCTTTATATAGTGGACAAACTGTTCTGATGTGTAGCTTCTGACCAATGTGTGTTCAACGCTGCTCCTGTGTAACGACACCTGACCCCTGCCTTTAATAAAGCGAAAAAGAAACTTATTAATAGCCTGCCTAGTACAAAGACTGACAAGAGATGTGAAAAGGCGAACCAGATGTACTGGGATCATGCCGGTCAGCTCCACTGCTGTGAGTAATGGTAGCTAGCCAATTCCAATTTTAGCTAACCACTGTAATGTACATTAATCCAAAGGGTGCGGCCAATTAAGCAGCATGTTTCTTGAAATTATGGTGGCAGCACAATTACCAACTGTGAGTTAATATACGGCTGGTACAGGGAGCCCATTACCAACTGCATTCCAAAGTTGTACAATGTTATACGATATGATGACGTTGCTTTTAATGCTTCTTGAATGTCAATGGCATAACAAAATCAGTACAATCAGTATTCCTTTTCAGAGGTCAAAATGCTGGTGAATTCTGAATTAGGCCAGCAAGTTTACGTTGGCGTGTGCACTTGTACTACTGAACACATTTCAGTACATACACCAGCTTGGCTGATGGAAAGGTCTATGGGCCTATTGGGTTTTCAGTCAGTAGCCCTGTTCTTTCGTGGCCAAAACTATTGACCGTTTTCTGAGAGCACTTTTCACAAGTCCCTAGAGACTCCTCCAATGAGTATACAAAATTAACAGTTCTGTATGACTGAAATTCGTTCTCTTAGTGTCTACAATGGCTGCTATCTACTGGACATGCCTGTGCCAACTGAAATCCATGGATGCCTGTGCAGTGCTGTTGCCCATGAAACTACCAGTCAACCCATGAGCAGCCTGCACCAGACTGCGTAATGTGTTGCATTTACAGTTGTTATTGTCACATGATGTTTGTGTGACTGTTGTAATGCTGTGAAAATTCCCCATCGAATTAAAGACTGTACATTTCTTTATAGTATTAGCCGATGACAGAATGAAGCACTCATGTGTCAGTATTCAATTGCCTGGGGCCAGTGCAACTTATTTTAAAATAAAATTACTGAGGTTTCATAACAGCAAGTAATGGTTAGACAGCGATTGTCAGCAGGGAAACAGCATGAGAAAAGTGCACCAAAGAACCGGCAGTGGTATGCAAATGAGATAGAGACTTGCAGGGTCAACGAGTGAAACAGCAATATGGCAGTTATCCTAGCAGCAGTAGCACACTAGACGCTCAGAAATCTTGTAAAAGTACTGCAATTTGAATTGTATAGTTGTACAGTTGTACAAGCACATTGAGACTGACATTTCATACATTGACCATTTATTCATAATACCAATATCATACAATTATAACCAGCTGGCAAGCGTCACACCCTTGCCTTGAAATAAAGGCACACATACAGTCCAGCTGTCCCATGTCACTTGTCAACAGGAGTATACAAGGTAGATGTTCTTCTCACCCTGGACAACAGAGTCCCTTCCCAGAATAATCTGGGGCAAATGCACATTTCTGCAACAGACGTGGGTATCTTTACACCACTGCCCAGACCCCAATCGCCTCAGTGGCACAACCACCAGCAGCAGAGCTGGAGTTAATGTAGAGAAACACATTACATGTCACCAAGCCAAGTACTGGGACTCCTCAGAATCTGCAGTGCATTACACCAATGACCTGCCTTTATAAATATTGTTAATTATACAATGGCAAGAAAGAATCCTGGTCTCGATTGGTCAGCTTTAGCTGGACCCGTGATGTAAACCAGTACAACATCACGGGTCTCATCTCAACCTCACTGTGAACCTGTAGATGAACTTGAGCTACTTGAGCATCTTGAGCTGGATCATTTCATCTCTCTTATACAAAAATATTGTTTCCACACAAAAACATCTTTGAAATGACTTCTAGTTCTGTATAATAGCAATAATGCCCTCCAAGGTGTGTGTGTAGTTTGGGATAACGACACGTCTCAGTCGTCAGATGCACTGGGACTGCGGCCTCATACCCAACCACCTGAGGTGTGACGTTATCCCAGCACGACACACCCGTCAGGCGTTACTGCTTAAATGTACTACCCTCTGGCATCAGCACTTAGGTTACATCCTGACCTGCCACCATAGAATCAAACTGCTCACCTGACCATTAATAAGCAACACTAACCTGCAGTGCATAACACTGCTGACCAGCCGTAATTACTACCATCATTTTAAACAAATTCACCTAGAGGTTACTGCAGTTGTGCCATGATTACAGAATGCAGGTATCCCACCCAGCAGTGTTCCAAGTGGTTTATAGAGAAAAACAGACCAGCCATTTAACATAAACATTCCATGGAGCGAGGTGTGCCATCCAGCACCTCAACCCTCAGCCACCACCAGCCCAGGCTACAAGCTTTTCTTCTGGGGAAACCATTCAAGTTGATTAGGCCCTTATCCACCCTGCCTGTCTTAGTCTTTAATTAAGCTGCACATCCCATGTCTGTCACTCTCCCAGTCACTGTCAGAGACCTCTCAGCTCTGAAATCACAATGCAGCTTATAGTGTAGCATGTGGCCCCACAATACTGGCAGCCAGTATTACACGACTGTATTTGAGGCCTTTCCAAATTTTGTCATCTCCTCCCACTGGCCATAGCCACTCCAAGGCCAGGTGGTCAGAGGTCACACTCAAACACAGGTCACCTACATGGTAGCCCAATGCACTACAACTGGGACCTCAGGCTACCCCTGTCTGTGTAATTTCTGGAGAAGCTAAAACTGCTTTGGATAGCTCAGCTCACAAATGAGGTCAAGCTCATTGCAAAGCACCATGACCTAATGGCTAGATCGAGCTGTGGAGTAGCTGATCTCAGGTTTGAATCCCACCACTGCCACAGGTTTACTGTGGCACCCTGAGCAAATTGGTGGCAGTGCAGTCAGGAGTGGCTCATAGGGAGGAAAGATGTTGGCACTCTACTGGTGCCGTACTGCATGTTGCGTGTGCACACTTGTGCACCCTTGCCACTGACATCCTAGGGAAAGGGACAGAAAAAGCAGAAAATGACCCATCCCACAGCATGGCAACCCTCCACGAAAAAACAGAAATGTGGCATGCTGCTGATGGTCCATGATGCAAAATAGAGTAACAAAAACAGTGTTCTCAGACAGGAATATGAGACCCGTAGAAGCTCTGTAGTATGGTGCATGAAACTACAATACAATGGTAATCAAAGAAGTAGCATTCTGCTGATACAATGTTCACAAGTTGTAGTCCACCTGAAGGTCCTGCAGAAGTGAAGGTAGGAACTGCCCCCCGGTTCCCAAACAAAGGCAACAAAGTCCAGGAGGAGTTCAAGAAAACATCCAGCCGTTTTTAAAACCAGAGTTGGAAAAAAAAACAACAAGCTGCACAGACAGTTAACTTTTGGAGACCCCAACAGCCAGCCATGTTTATCGTGGTTTGTGTGCACACATTTTGCGTCTTGTTTTTATCCCTCCCATTAAACATACACTTTTATTTATTTTTTCCACGATTTGTGGCTCCTTCAAGGCAAAGTACTGTTTAATTGTTTTTTTTTCTTTCTAGTTCAAAAAGAGATGCAAGCAACTGAAGTAAGAATGCAGAGGAGTACTGGAGCTGCTTTTAGAATTTTTTTTACTAAGCTAATCAAGCGTAAGTATTTATGGGCAAGTCAAGTAACCATCACACAGCCGCTTGCCCTCTAACTCACCGTGCATTGAGCCTACCTAGTCACCAAATTTAAATAAATATTTTTCTGAACAAGAAAATAAGTTAAAAACCAGCTAAACGTGCCATACATCTGATGATCCTGTTTCCATGTAAATAATAAAATATTGAAAAACAAAAGGAAATGGAAATACAAGAATTAATACAATACAAGATGAATTGTGTCTAATATATTACATTTCTCAGTTTGTTCCCAAATGCAACAAACTTGTGTCTATGTCTTCTGTTGGCACCCTTTGCAAACTGTGAGAGGCCTTTCAGCACCATGCATTTCTGCTTAAATTTGAACCAGCATAATATTCTGTGGTGATTTGCATATGCAGCCCATGATGCTTTGCATTGTGGGGGCATGTGTGATTTTGCATTCTTTGAAACTTCGTTAATTCATTCTTACCTTTCTTACCATCATTTAACTATGCTGACCTGTTCTAAAAAGTCAGCACCTAAATCCACCCTGGCCAGGCTGGACCCTCTATTCATTCTGTTGCTCTGCCACTGACTCCTTGCCACTAACTCACCACTGTCTCCTGTACCAGAACCTCTCTATCCCTCTTGAATCCTGTTGTCTCTCTATGTGCTGCCTTCCTCTCAAAATATTGGCTTGCCTCTCTCCCTCTTATCTCTGTGCTGCTCTCACCCAATATTTCCTCCTCATCCTCACCCTACTCACTCTGCTTTTGAGACCTGTGCTCTTTCAGGAGCCCTCACTGTAACACCTTTGTTGTCCAATCTGCCTGGTTTTTTGTTTTGGTACACTTAACCTCCTCTGGAACTCCTGTTCTCATTTCATCTGCCACTCCTCCTACCCCTCTCAAGCGGCAACTCAGTGCTGTCTACTTCCCAGTGTGCTGCGTGCCCCTCAGCCCCTTACCCTTGGCGCCGTTACTTGAGGGGACACACCTTAGGCGGGAGTGCTCGAGTGAGAAATACGGCCAAGATGCACATAGCAGTCACTGATATGTCATGCTCCCACAGACCATACATAAGGCCATCGCAAACTACTGAAGCCAAAACTAGGAAATGTGTAATTATTAAAATATTTCAGAATATACCCTGGACCCGAGGGTGTGGGGGCGGAGGCGGAGTACACCCACAGAACAAACATAAGGCTATGCAAACTACTACAGCTGAATAGCTCATTTGGTACTGGAATATGTCGCTTCCCATCATAGAAAGGCATGTTTTGCCACACTGTGTGATTTTGACAGAGAGAACGTCAGAATGAGTGCGGTGCTGAAGATAGTAATAAAAATATAACTCCATTAAACTGCATATTTTGGTTTTACGCATTTATTTGGGGGTGGTACCAGTGCAGTTCAATAACACTTATGACCATGTAAAATAAATAAATCCAATTTGGCCGTTGCAGATGGGGAAAACTGGCGTTTGAAAGGGGGATGGCCAACAGCCACCGCTTGGATGAAAAAGTACCGTAATCCACAGAATTCTACAACCAGGGCACTATGTCCCCTAATATAAATAATCGCCCTCAGCCTACCAATCAAGGAGAGCAAATGTTGTGATGCTACAGACCTGGGTAACTCTGGTGTATTTTAACTACAAGCTACTAGTTATTTAGTGGGTCGAATCCTTGATTCATCATCATTGCTCTTCTGTCTGCTGCTACTAAGTAACAGTAACACGCTCCTCTTGTGTTTTAGGGAGGCTGTGCTTGCTAGTTGTCACTATAAATGTATTTTATTTGCTCTTCACGCCCCTAGGCTATCTACCCCCAACCCCTGACACACAGAATCAAGCTTTGGCTTAGTGCACTTATCCTGGTTATCAAGTTCTAAACAAAAACTATGCAGATAAAATAGAAGTGTAACACAGTGGGTACTTGTAAACAGTTAATCACTTCTAGGCAATCCTCCTACACAGTACTCATTCACTCTGCAAACATTTATACAATGCTTCCACAAATGGTTCCAATCAGACTTCTCAACAAACTAATGTTAATGGGTATAAAACTAGTCTCCTACCGAGCAAGCTAATCTAAATGAAGCCTAGGAGTGCAAATGTGTGCCAAGCACCCAATCTGCAGTTACTGTATTTAGTAATTATCCATACAGACCTTAAATTTTTGGATCACTTTGTCACCCAAAAGTGTCTAGGGCCAGTACATGAGGGAAAGGGCTGTAAACACTAGATTTCTTTCCCAAACCACAATTCAAGTCCTTTCAATTACAGACTGGGTTAACACTTGACTTTTTAACATTTGTCCCAACAAACATTTTTAGAGTTTAAAATCTTTTCAGTTATTGATTATGGATTAATTATATATTTTTTACTTCAGTTAGAATGTAGTAAGTTGGAATCTATTTATCATAGTATTATCAGATTTGCTACAGGACAGAAGAAAAGAACTCATCATTGTTTACTTTATAGTTCTTTGGGGTGTTTGTCATTAGTTGATAGGTTTAGATTACGTGTCTTAGTATTTCTTCAAAAATTAAATTAGAAATTTTTTCTGGTGTTATTTGTGATATGTTTTCTAAATTGATTAATGGTGTAAGAACCAGGTCGAGGTTAATTTAAACTTTAAATTTCGGATTCCCTACTATAAAAGTGTGTTTGCTCAGAATTCCTTCAATTTTATGCGGTGAAATTGTATAATGAATTACCCTCTAATATTATGCAATGTGTTACAATTTTGTCATTTAAGAGGGTTTTAAAGAAATTTTTGGTTGTTAATTCAAAGTGTTGTTGTTTTAAATAATGTATTTTATATGTATGTGTGTGTTTATATGTATATGTTTGTATATTATTTATGTATGTTTTATGTTGTGACTGGGCATCAGTGAAAATGGGCATTTTGCTCACTGATTATACAAAATAAAATAAACAAACAAACAAACAAACAAACAAACAAAATCTTGGGAGAGGAATAGACAACCCCAGCAAAAATAGGGAGAGAGGAGAGAGATATCCTTGCCAGCAGGAGTTTGTGGGAGATAAGGGAATTTGAGGAGATGGAGCATGAAAGGATTGACATATATAAGGCAACCCTACCACCATGCTTGCCACAGTTCTGGTGCTGGAGGTGGAAATCAGGGAGCACTAAACTGGTGTCAATTACCCTGGAGGACTGCCAGGTTTCAGTAAAGCATAAAAGGTCAGGGGAGTACTGAACGACCCTCAACTTTAAGGTTGTCTAGTTTGTGAAGGAGACTCTGGCACTGAAGTGGAAATACCTGAGGTCTTTAGGCAGAGGGGTGGAGTGGTGGAAGGAAGCGGAGGAACAGTGTTGAGCTGAATGTCTCCAGCTAGAAGAATAAGAAGGAGCATCAGAAGGAGAATGGAGTGAGAGTTGCACCCTTTGGACCAGTGGGATGTGGGGTGGAAGAAATGAGGGAAAGGCCAGCACAAAGAAGTAATTATGATTAAAGGAGGAGCATGCAGGCACCCAGGATGGATGTGGGGTAGGTGGAAAGGAGAGGAGGAGAGATGGTATAGAGGGTGGAGGGGAGAATGGAGGAGTTAAACAGAGAATGGAGAGGAGAGTGAGGTAGGAAATTAGGGAAGCAGGCCAGCAGGGGAAAGGGAGGACAGAAATAGGCGAGTGAGAAAGGCAATATGGGGAGGTGCTGAGCATGGTGAAAGTAGTAACTAGGTGAGGAAGCAGAAAAGTGGGGAGCCTTAGAATTACAGAAGCGCTTAGAACAAGCTAAGAGGGTGACACACGAGGGCTACAACAAAGCAGTTGCCATGTGTAACTTGGGGTAGATGCAGCTGTAAATAAATAACCCTACCTAAAAGGTTGGGGAGCAGGGCTAATCGCCGGTGGAGTCGGTGGCTCTGCTGTCCAGGTGGCATGACTGGTTGGCAAGTGACAGGGAGGGACAGTCGCCTAAGTTACTCTCTGACCCCTAGTAGTCTTGTGGGTGAGTGGTGGGGGGTCACCTATGTTGCAACAGTAATCCTTCCTGGACAGTCCACCTGTGTGCTACAGTAGAAATAGAAAGCTGATGGGAGTGAAATTGATTTATGTGGTCATAATGCTCCCCTGACTGTCTGCTGATTGAAGGAGTGTCACTAAGTCTCCATTACATGACTCATTCCCTGAGGAGCACAGCTATGCATCAGTTTAATGATGCTAGCCTGGAGTCTCAAATTATGTTGAAAACCAGTCATTAAAATTAAAGCAGCCTCCAGAGCTGTTGGAGTACCACTACAGAGGCAGTATAGCGCAGTGGTCTAAGGCTCTGAGCTGCAAATCTGGTGACTCCCACAGCTTCCACTTTTTTTTATTTGGTTGTTTAACCAGATATAGCACACTAAGCTGAAAGCTTTTTACAGGAGCGACCTGGGAACACAAGGAGGTTAAGTGACTTGCTCAGGGTCACACGTATGCAAGTGGAAGCTGTGGGATTCAAACCCAGGTCTGGTCTGCTGGATGTCACCAGATTTGCAGCTCAGAGCCTTAGACCACTGCACTATCCTGCCTCCTGTGTGACCCTGACCAAGTCACTTAACCCCTTGTGCTCCCAGGTCGCTCCTGTAAAAAGCTTTCAGCTTAGTGTGCTATACCTGGTTAAACAACTAAATAAAAACCTCCATGGAAGACAGACATACTTGGAGCAACATACTGGGAGGGCTTAGCATGATAACTCCAATGCAGCCATGAAATGCATTGCCCAAGGAAGAGACATCAGAATCAAGCTTTGGCTTAGTTCCAGGACTACCCACAATCCGACTGGGCACTGAATGAAACCTGCTGCAATGTATGATTAATCAGGATTTCCAAATGTTGACAAAATTGAGACAAATATAAACCTTATCCAGACAAATATAAACCAACCACATTTAAATGTGCAACTCAGACCTAGCCAGGATAGCCTACTCGTTTATTACAAATAAAAATGGCCACATTGTCACAGTCACTCACCTTAGAAACAGGAGCTGAAGGCAGAACTTTTGAGGATGCAGCGTGCAGTCGCAATCAATTTGTCTCCGACTCCTCCTAGATGTCTCCAGTGAGTCCCCTGCTTGCTCGCCTCTCAATGCTGGACCGTGGCGTTAATTTAGCACCAGACACACGCAGGATGATTCGCGCCATGGTCGACCGCACTCAGACTCACTCACCGCAGTCTCAAATCAGATTAGGGCCTAATCATTAGGCAATTGGCAATAGGCACGCGCATCAGCAGTAAGTCCCACTACCTAGGCTCTACGCCGACTACTCACTCAACTGCTCAACTGCTACTGGGCCTGGCTCCCGACCGACTCTGCTGCTGGCTGACTGGTGACCAACCTCGTTCTCGGCTTGTAGTCGCTACCTCCTCTCTGTCCACCAACTGTCGTCTCTGAAGTGCAATCTTCACCATGTATGTACACTCAGTAGCTCACGCTGCCAGGACTCTTCTCTGACTCGTCCGTCTGACCCGAACTCTACGCCACAGCACCGACCGGAAAGAGCTTTCTGTGACTTCATCGGGCATTTAAAGAGCCCGCTACACCCCAACCCCACCCCTTATTTTGCATGGCACGCTCCTTTGTCGACCAGCGGACCTGATTGAGATATGAAACACGTTTCTCAATCAGGTCCTCCAAGCAGTCACACACAGTGCACGCGCTTTACGTCATTACACCCCACCCTCCTCCCTCAAAACTTTTACTGAAGTGCCCGGGAATTGGGAAAGCTCGCAAAAAAACCCGAATGAAACAAAGGAATGCAGCAGACGCACCAGCTGGCTCCTGCACCCCAGCTGATAGCTGCAGCATGCCGGTGGCGTGTCAGGCGATCGGTAGCTTACGCCCTTGAATGCCCCTGTTGTTAAGCTTAACAGGCGTGTAATATAGGTCATGCAGTACATAGAATTGAAGTAGTCTATACCGATCCCATCTAATGTCTTTGTGTAATCTTTTCCAGATTTGCCCCCTATGGGCGGGTACCAGAGAAGTGGAGGAGAGACTGTCCCATATGTAGCACGGGCCCCTTCTAGTTCACTACCTCTTAATTGAAGTTCTTTGTAATAAAAAGCAACATAATGGGATGATGGTCTCCTGGGAAGTGAGTTCAATATAGGACCTTGCATGTGCCTGTTCCAAGGACCACTTCCAAAGTGTTGTATTAGAGCATGGGAGATTTGCAGGTATTTAAAACAGAGGAGGCAGGTAGATTATATTTTTCCTTGATGGCTAAGAAGGTGAGTAACTTATGATTCTCGACTAAATCTACTACAGTACTGCCGCAAGATTCGCCGCCAGGTCGACATGGTAATAACTCTGCCTCCTATTTGAAAATTAGGATTTTTATGAAGGGGCTGTGATAGATCTCTTGTTAATGTTTCCCGAATGTTTTATTCATCTGTGCTTGTATCTGAATAGAGGCCATAATAGGCGTGTTCTTACACTGTTTGGGGACTTTATTAATACTCAGATAAGGAAGACTCTGAATATTTACTCCAGTTGCATTACATATCATTTTTCTATTTGTAACCACAATGGGGATCTTCTGGGGGTATGAGCCATCGTGAAATAATAGCACAATTAATAGCCAGGTAATAATAGTAGTAGAAATTTGGGGCCTGTAACCCACCCTGGTCCTTAGGTCTCTGTAATTTATTAAGTGCTCTCAGGAGGCTTATTTCTCCAAATGAATTTTGATATAATACTATGCACTTGGAGAAACCATAATTTAGGAAGAGAGTGATTTAACATTTGAAGGGATATAGCAAGCAGGGTAAGATATTCATTTTATAATACTGATACGTCCCCACAAGGAAATGGGGAGTAGTGCCCAGTGGTTCAAGTCCGACCTGACCTTTACAAGTAATTGATCCAGATTAAGTTGCCTCATTTTGTTGTTAGATTGAGACAGGTATATGCCCAAGTACTTTATTTTATTCCTTACCCAGGTAAGTCCAAGTTGATCGATCTCTGTTTTAGGGTATATTGAGCGCATTACTTCAGTTTTAGCAACATTTAATTTGTAGTTGGAGATTTCCCCAATTCTTGAATAATACTGAGAGTAGCTGAATAGATGTAGATGGGTTTGTAACATGAAGCATGATATCATCAGCATATACCGAAAGCTTATATTGAACCTGATTAATTATAATGCCAGTTATAGCCATGGATTGATTAATCCTCCTAATGAGTGGTTCTAGAAATAAATTGAATAAGTAAGGAGGGAGCAGCCCTGCCTTGTACCCTGTTGGAGAGGGAAGGACTGTGACAGGACGCCATTGCATAGTACCTGGGCAGAGGGCTGTGAATAAAGTATTTTGATCCACTGTATGAAATAGTTCGGATTCGATATCTAGGAAGTAACTCAAACAGATATTCCCAGGAAACCCGATCAAAGGCTTTTTCGTCCAGGAGACCAAAGCTGCTAGAGTGTTGGAATCCTGGACGAAAGAAGGTGGAGAAATTTTACGTAATGGTCTGACGCCAGACGTCCAGCCACAAATCCAACCTGCTCAGAGCTGATTAATGTGTGCCAAACTTTGGCCATCCTATTAGCTAAGATCTTAGCTAAAATCTTTCCGTCCACATTCATAAGTGATATTGGCGATAATTCTGTAGTAATGTAGGATCCCTATCCGTTTAAAAGCACTACAATAGTAGCTCCTGTAAGGTTCGAGTCTGATAGGCCATATTTGTATATATAATTATATGTCTCCAGCAAAATTGTACCTAATTGGGACTTGAAAGCTTTATAAAGTTAGTTGTATAGCAGTCTGGGCCAGGGGCCTTGTCAACGGAAAGAGCCCCTATGGCCTCATGTATTTCGCTATGTTTAAGGGGCTTGGAGCACAGCTATTTGCTGTTGGGATAGATATGGAAGGTCTATGCCTTGCAAAAACAATTCTAATGTGGTGTCCTTAGGGAGTGAAGGGGAAGCTGAGTAAAGAGATTGGTAATATGCCTTAAAACATGAGGTTATCTCTGCAGGGGTAGTATGGAATTGGCCTATTGTCTTGAATTGTGACCACTATCCTGTCTGTCATTTGATTCCTGATCCTTAGAGCTAGGAGTTTCCCCTTTTTCTCCTTGGTCAAAAAAGTAATTTTTGATTTAAGGTTAAGATATTCTACTTTGTCACCAATAAGGGTATTATATTTGAATCAAGACTTTCTAGCCGCTCAAATTCTGTAGGGTGAGATTGTATGTTAAGGATAACTCTAACGTTCTGATTTGTTGTAAAAGTAAGGAGGATTCAGATGACATTTTCTTCTTCCTGATAGAGGCCAACGGATAATTTCGCCTCTTAATGAGCATTTAAGGGCCCATAATATATCTAATTTTGGCATAGACGGTGCATTTAGCTTCTGGAAATTTTCTATATACCTTTGAATGAGATCCACTATGTTCTGAGACCGTAATAGCTGGGAATTAAATCTCCAAGCTTTGATTTGATTAGCGGGGGTAGGTATAGACCACTGTAGCAAGGTTGAATGATGGTCAGAGATCACCTTAGAAAGATAAACACAATTTTGAACCCTCACTAGGTGCTCAACTCCAAACAAAAAGAAGTCAATTCTTGAAAATGTGTTATGGGGCAAGGAGTGAAAGGAATAGTCTTGGGTGGAGGGGAAAAGAGTTCTCCACGGATCAATAAGGCCCATGGTGTTCATAAGATCTTTAAGTGCCAATTAGCGGGGTATGAGGGGATGTCTGGCTTTAGACCGTCCAAGATATTACAAAGAACTAAGTTACAGTCTCCTCCGAGTATTATGGGAAGTCTGGACCAGGGCCAGGCTAGTCATAAGATTAATAAAAATTGAGGGTCATCTCGACTGGACCATAGATTGATCCTATTACCATTTCAGTGTGACCTAAAATGACCCTCAGTAGTATATATCTGCCTTGGATATCACTTTTGACTGAAGTAGTCGAAAAGAGATACGAGGGCAATCAGTACCACAAGTCCATTTCTATGGGTATCTAGTCCAGTTCCAAGCGCATGACCCACCCAAGTCCTTCTTAAACTGAGGATTTGTGAGTTGGGCAAATGAGTCTCTTGGATAAAGGCTATGTCTATATTAAGTTTGTTAAGATGCAACAAGATCTTAGCTCTTTGGTGGGGGTTTGAGCACCCTTAACATTTCAAGAACAAAACTTGAGTATTGTTGTCATGTAATAGCAAAAGCCCAGTCTTGATTCAGTATCTTTGACTTTTCTCCTGAGGAGTAATTACCCCATAACGCAAACCCTTTTACATGGTGGCGATCCCAAACTCCCTCCCCCATACAACAACAACCCTTACCTGCCGCCCAACCCTCCCCCAATCCTATAATCCTTCCCATATTTTAATAAAATTGTAAAAGAATAGAATGGGAAGTTATTGCCCCATTCTTCAGATACCCTTAATAACCTATTCCCTTTTCTCCCTCTACCATACCCCTTTCTCCCTCTTCTTCTACCCATCTCCGGGCAAACTTTGTCCCTTAGAAAAGAAACCAAGATAATGACCAAAATTTTCTGCTGTCCCAAGATTAAAGACATTATTAATAGCAGATTATCCATTTTGGTTCTGACTGTTCCTGTGGGTACCCATCCCACCCTATGCCTGTACATGATGCACTGTGCTGGCTGCAGGAATAACTAGTGGCCCCTGTCTCCCACCCCACCCTCCCTTTCACATCTGAAGCACCTCCATTTACATTCTGCTGTATATCTTTTTCCAACACGAAAAAACCAAAAAAACACATATGCATTAATTACTCCCACACTGACCACCGGAGCTGCTTGATAGACGATTTTCATCTGGCATTCAAAGGAAGGATGAAACATGCAGCCTACTGCAAATGTTCATGCTAGATTGCTAGCGATTAGAGTGCTTCCAGCCGTTCCATGGAGTTATGTTGCCCTCTGTAAGCAATGTCCGGAGAAGAAAATCTTGAATCAGGCCTTACGAGTAAATGAACAAGCATAGCACTATACTACTTGAACATTGTCCGACAGGTATTTTATTTTTCATTCAGGGTCCAACTTAAATGTAATTTATTAACCTTCTTTGCCTTGTGGAGAGACTTGTGTTCGGCTGTAATCCAATCCTCTTCATCTGGCAGGGAACAGGTCTGGGAACATCTTATGTAGTGCAGGGTTGCAGCCTGTGCTGTCTCGAATGAATGCCAGGCATCTGCATGTTGCACCATCAACTTGGAGGGGTATTGGACCCTGTACTTAATGCCCGCGGCAATTAATTTAGACACCTGGGGATGATACTCTGCCCTGCGCTGTCTCACTGTGGCCGATAGATCCTGCATTATACGCAATTGTTGTCCCTCCCAAAGAACCTGCTGCAGACTTCTTGGGCTAAAATATGGGATTTGTCCAGATAGTTCAGTAGTTTGATAATGACTGGTCTCGTGGATTGCCCTTCGCTGGTTTAGGCGCAGAGACGGTGCGCCCTCTTTATAATGTAGGACGGATTATTCGGGAAGGACCAGCTATTTTAGCTAGTAGTTTTGGAAGAATGTAATAGGGGAGACTCCTTCAGCTTCTTCAGGAAGGCCGAAAATGAAGATATTGTTTCTCCTACTTGACCTTCCAAATCTTCCATTTTAGTTTCCATTTTATGTAAACGCTGTCTGAGGGTCACCACTTGGGATCCAGTTTAGTCTTCCAGCTCTCTAGAGATGTAGTCCGTGCGGAGACATCAGAAATGGCCGGTTAGTATCTGCCAGCTCTCCTCTAAGAGATTTTATTTCCGATGTAATATCTTGCAGAGCTACTTTGAAAGGTTGAAATTCCTCTAAAAACTTTTGTTCTGACAACGGAATCGCCGTTGATTGGAGTGTCGTTATTATAAGGGCTTTGCGGTGCTTCCAATCTGCCCTTTAGGTCTTTTGGTCCCTTCTCCGGTGTTTGTGGGGGTGTGTGCATGGGAGAGCCTGGCGCATTTCGGCCTCCATATTATTGCTAGGCCTGACAAGTCGGTGAGGCTCTTCACAAGTTCGCCGACAAAAAAAAGACAGAAAAGCTCTCCGAGTCACTAAGCAGCGTATTTAACTGTTATAGGTTAGTTAATCTGTATCTAGATGTAGTCGAGCCTCTTCTAAAAACGTGGTCTTGTAGGTTTTGTCAGAGGGTCGTAGACGGGAGCTAGCCACCAGATCTCTGCTAGTCTCACAAAGACATCACGTGATCTCCGGATCCTATCATTATCTGTCAGATAGTGCTGGTATCCTACCTAGGAGCCTAACAGAAATGCTACCAAAGACAGATGTAGGATCCAGGATCCAGTAGCTATGGATCCTAGTTAGGATTCAGGGTCCTAGGTCAGATAGTTAGGATCCGGGTCAGATAGGATGGATCCTAGTTAGGATCCAGGGATCCTAGGTCAGATATTTAGAATCTGGGGTCAGATAGCAATGGATCCTAGATCTGATCCAAGGATCCTAGGTCAGATAGTTAGGATCCGAGCTGGATCTGTTGCTAGGATCCACAGGGATCCACAGTATTTGTAGGCTTCATGGTCAGATAGCACTGCTATCCTACCGCAGCAACTGACTGGCCAAATGGGAGGTATCTGTTGGTATCCTAATTTTTAGGATACTTTCTGAAGCAACACTAGTGACCTATTTGGACTTCAGCAAGGCCTTTGACACTGTACCATACAGGAAGCTTATAAACAAACCTAGCAGCCTGGGGTGGGGAGAAGGTAGTTAGCTGGGTATCAAACTTGTTGAAAGACAGAGGCAGAAGGTGGTGGGAAATGGCAGTTACATGGAGGAGGGCAGAGTGACCGGTGGAGTACTGCAGGGATTGGTACTACGCCCTGTCCTCTTCCATGTCTTTATTAGTGACATTGCTGAGGAACAGGAGGAAGGTGTGCCTCTGTGCAGATGACACAAAAATCTGCAACAGGATGGACACCCAGGAGGAGGTGCAGAGAATGCCAAGGGATCTGGAGAAACTACAGCAGTGGTATAGGGTGTGCAGCTGGGTTTCAGTGCCACAAAGTGCAAAGTCATGCACCTGGGGTGAGGAAAGCCATGGACTGTGTATAAGATGGTGGGAGAAAGGTGCCTACAGTTAGCAAGCAAGAGTGAGGGACCTTAGGGTGATCATATCTGATGATCTCAAGGTGGCAGAGTACTGCAATGGGGCAGTAGCAAAGGCGAGTCAGATGCTGGGGTGCATAGGAGGGGTAATCTCTAGCAGGAGAAGGAGGTGGTGTTGCCTCTGTATCACTCATTTGTGACCCCTCCTGGTGTATTGTGTCCAGTTCTGGAAGCCACACCACTGCAATGACATCAGCAGGGTGGAATCGGTCCAGAGGAGGGCTACTGAAATAGTATGAAGGTTGCACAAGAAACCACATGAGGAGAGGCTGTGGAGCTTAACACATACACACCAGAGGAGAGGAGAGGCGAGAGGTGACATGCTTGAGACCTGTAAGTACCTTATAGGTGTGAACAAGATGCAGGAGGGAGTCTCTTTCAAAGGAGCACCAGAGCGTGGGGCATGCAATGTAGCTTAAAGCGGGAAGTTTCAGAGGAATGTGAGAAAATACTTCTTCACAGAAAGTATGGGGATGCCTGGAACTGCCTGCCAGAAGAGATGCTGGGGAAAAGACAGTGGGGAGCTTCAAATATGCATGGGATAGGCACATGGGTATAAAACATGGCGGTAAGGAGGAGGGACACCTGTGACCAAGCAGAGTTCAGAGTGTAGTAGTGCAGTTTATGTTACAATCTCTATTTCTATGTTTCTGTTTCTGTGTTTCCCAGAGTGTGGGGTTCAGGCCCTAGGAGCAAAGAAGCAAAGGCTAGATGTGGGGTTAGTATCAGAGGAGAGGGTGCTCAAGAACTCAAGACCTAAAAATGAATCACCAGGCCCAGATGGGATGCATACTAGGGTGATGAGGTAGGTGAGTCAGAATGTGATGGCAGTTTGGCTGATCTTTCTAATAGCTCCCAACAACAAAGATTGTTCCAGTGGACTGGAGGGGGTGGGGTGGGATAATGCAGGGCCAGTGGCCACTCCACAAAAGTAGAGACCGAGAAGATCCTGGTAATTACAGGCCAATCAGTCAGACCTCGATTGTAGGAAGTTGCTGGGGACAGTCATAAAGAAGCATCTAATAGAACTCCTGGAGACAAACAGGCTATCATGGATCTGTGGCAGGCCAATCATGCCAGACTAACCTGATTGACTTTTTGATTGGTTAGAAAGGCAGTGAACAGGGGCCAGGCAGTAGCAGATGTGCCTTATCTGGACTTCAGCAAGGACCTTGATTTTGTACCACCCAGAAGGTTGGTTAAAAGTTGGAGACAAACTCACCAAATACATAGGGAACTGGCTGGAGGAGGTAGGGCTCACGGGTGGGGTGGTAGTCAATGACAGATACTCTGATGTCAGAGAAGTCACAAGTGTGATGCCGCAAACTGGTCCTGGGAGCTTTGTTACTCAATATTTTTTTTGTTTTTGCAATTTCTCTTTATGCCCCTCAAGTCTCCAGCACTGCCACCGCTACCCCAACTGGACACCGTGCACCCCACGATCCCCCATGGACCCTTGTTTACACCCCCTAGCAGGGGTAATGTGGGGCCCTCAAACCCTCGTGCCTTCAGTCTTGTTGGGATCATCGTCACAGGTCATGGAGACGGTGGTGAGGGCCAACATTGGTCCCTCCATCGTGGTGCACCAGGGCTGAGCTATTTTTTCCAGTACAGTACCACCCTCGGAGGCGTGATATGTGTTGTGATGTCAAGACACATGCTGACATCCTTCATGCCTCCCCCTCTGGACAGGACTCGAGCTTGCTGTGCCTGTGGCTGCTGCGGAGGTCAGGCATGCACTGAGTCTACTCCCCCACCCCGGAGGAGTCGAGCAGTCCCTCAGACACTAAAGCCTCCTCCCCGCCAGCCTCCAAAACTCCAGACTCATTCCTGAACCCAGTTCACTGGTACCATGAGCGGTTGTGCTACCGCAATACCAGTGGGCTGGCATCACTCAATATTTTCATCTGTGACATAGAGCAGGGTATCCAGAGCAACATCTGTCCCTTTACAGATTACATCAAAATTTAGGACAGTAGACACAGAGTAGGGAAGAAGGGACATGAAAAGAGCTCTAGAAAAATGAAGAGGTTGTTTGAGTGGTTGCTTAAATTTAACACCAAGAAGTGTAAGGTTATACATATTGACAAACTATTTGTGGAGGGGTGATGGTGGTTCATATCTCTGAATAAAGGGATCTGGGAGTTGTTATCAGTGATAAACTCAAGTCTATGGTCCAATGCAATAAGGCATCTGGGAAAGCAAGTAGGATGCTAGGATATATAGGGAGGGCATTCGCTATCAGAAGGCAAGAGCAATAGTGCCCTTGTACAGATCCTTGGTGAGGCTACACCTGGAGAACTGTGAGCAGTTGTGGAGTTCCAACTGAATTATAGACACGGAAGGTATCAGGTGAAAACTGTGAAGGAGGAATGCTCAGTTGAAAACTGCACTATTACAGCATGTGCGGTTTCAGAGTTGGTTTATTTATATGCACCCGCTTTCTGGTGTCTGTGTAGTGCAGTTTTGACCGCGCATTTCCTCCTTGATGGTTTTGACCTGAACCCAATGTGGGCAACTTGAGGGGGGCCAGAGAAGGGCTACAAAATGGTCCAGGGATAGCAAGGGAAGACATATAAGGAGAGGCTAAAGTGTTTCAAAATGTATTCCCTGAAGGCCAGGGACATGATAGGGCCATGGATGAAAGTTATTGGGGGTTAAAAAGGATGCAAGGAAGTCCTTTACACACAGCGGGTGGTGGATGAATGGAATAGTTTATCCAAGCAGGTAGGTGAAGCCAAGTCAGTGATGGGGTTCAGTCATGTAAATGGACAGACAAGTCGCACTGCCTGCACATATGACAAAATAAAGCACAAGTCAATATAGATTCACGAAAATAATGCCGCAGCAAGTTTTATTTTCAGAGTTGCCCCGTGAGTCGCAATGCTCAGCACTTCGTGTCTGAATGTGGACGCTTTGACAGGAGGAGGGTTCAATCATGGATGGGACAGACACAAGGGGACAGTGAGGTCTGGGTGCAAAATTGGCTAGAAGGAGGTATCAGAGGGTAATAGTGAATGGTACTCTGTCAAAGAGAGCATGGAGAGAGCATGGTCACCAGTGGAGTATCATAAGGATTGGTGCTGGGACCATTCCTCTTTAATGTGTTCAACAGCGACCTGGCAGAAGGTCTGGAAGGCAAGGTGTGCCTGTTTGCAGATGATACAAAGATCTGAAACAGGGTGGATACACCTGATGGGGCACAAAGAATGGAGGCAGATGTCAGGAAACTAGAGAAGTGGTCAAGAAACTGGCAGTTGAAGTTCACACGAAAAATGTAAGGTCATACACCTGGGAAAATGTAACCCAGGAAAGTATACTTAATGGAAGGAACAGCTAATGTCAACAAAGAATGAGCGTGATATAGGGTTATCATTTCTGGTGACTTGAGGGTAAGCAAATAATGTGAAAAGGAATCACTGAAGGCTAGTGGAATCTTGGGTTGCATAGGGAGGGAATCACGAGTAGGAGAAAGGAAGTGATCATGTCACTGTACAGATCACTGGTGAGGCCTCACTCTGGAATACTGTGTCCAGTTCTGGAGACCACACCTCAGGAAGGACATAGATCGACTGGAGACAGTGCAGAGAAGGGCAGCAAAGATGGTGCAGGGTATGCATTAAGAGTCGCATAAGGTAAGGCTACAAAAGCTCAACATACTCCTGGAGCTATAGGGATCTGGGGGATATGATAGAGACATTCAGATACCTGAAGGGTATCAACAAGGTTCAGATGCAGAACATTTTTCAGGTAAGCAGCTGTAACAGAACTAGAGTGCACGACATGTACCTCAAGGAAGCAGATTCTTTTTTTTCTTTTTTTTACTCCCTCTCCTCATAGCTCTCCCCTCTTTGGGGACCTATAGCCTTTTCAGCCCGCGCTCACCTACCTGGTGACCGGTGCAGTCCATCCCCATGGAGCCATGGTTGTACCCCCAGGCTGGTATGGGGTGGGGACCCTTACACCCCCATGCATCTATGTTTCATTGGAATGCTGTCTCCGGGCCAATAGGGGCATTGAAGGTCGGGGCCTGGTGCTCTGTCTACTGGGAGGCTGTGCATATTTTTCCAATGTTCTCTTGGCGTGCCATGTACCCGGACGTCAAGGCACTGAAATGCCAACGTCTTGGCACGCCATCCCTCTGTTAAGTTGCCGGGCTTGTACTCTCTGGGTCTCCACCCGGGCCAGACAAGAGCCAAGCTCTGGTTCCCCCTCCCCTGGAGGGACAAGCAGTCCTTAGGACACTCAAGTCCTCTCCCTGGCTAGCTGCAGCTCTGGGCTCGTTCCTGAACCTGGGTCACTGGCGTAAGCAGAAATCCAACATGTGCGCGGGCCAAAAGAAGCAGATTCAGTAGCAATGGGAGAAAATACTTCTTCATAGAGCAGGTAGTGGAACCATGGAACGGCCTACCCCAGGGGTCATGGGAACAAAGATGGTAAGGAGTTTAAACTAGCTTGGGACAAGCATAGAGGATCCTCAAAAATACAACAAACTAAGGGGGTAGAAGATAAGGGCAGACTAGATGGACCTTTGCGTCCCTATCTGCTGACACATTCTATGTTTCTATTAAAGAGGAATGTCAGCCAGGAAATGTAGCTGATCAACTCATCAACTTTCAGGAACATTCAGGAATGGTTCATGAACATCCACTGAAGTTCAACAGTTGTTCTTCCACTGAGTTGAAGAACCAAGTTCACAAACTGTTCATCAGCCCAAAATTCATGAAACTGCTGAACCTTTAGGAGTCCATGATTAACCAAGATAAAAATCAACTGGCATAATGGTTCAGGTGTAGTTTCTGCCAGACAATGGCAGAGGATTTCGATGCCATCATATAAGAACTCATTGGCTATTATGGTAGTAACAAAGTAGTGGTAGCAGGTGGGTGATTGGGTGGCAAGGGACTCAGGGATTTGCCCACCCCTGAAACTAACTAGTCCATTGTGGTGTGTGTGTGTGTGGGGGAGCGCCACCATAAGTTCAGCTGACTCTGCTCACGCTATCACCTGAGATCTCATCTGCCATTTTTTTCTATCTGGCAGAAACTGCTTCCACTCTGGCATAACTGATTTGGAGGGATATGTGTAACAGAAGATGGGCAAAAAGTAGACTTCCAATCTTCTTCATTGAAGGCCACTGCCAGACTGCATCATTAATGTTCAGAAGGAGACTAAGATGGTTATGGGATCATCACCGAGGACAGAGTGCTCAATGGTCTGAAGGGCTTGAAGGTACTGTAGTCACCTGGACCTGATAGACTGCATCCTTGGGTGCTCACAGAGGTGGGACAGGTTCTGGCAGCACCCTTAGCAGAGACGCTCAACTGCTTGCTAGTGACAGGCATGGTCTGCTTGGATTGGAGGGTGGCTAATGTTGTGCTTCTGCAGATGAGCAAGGGACAGATGAGACCTGGGAAACTATGGACTAGTCAGCATGACCTCCACTGTAGGGGAGCTGCTGGAGACTGTTATCAAGGAGCAGTTGATAAACTTCCTGGAGAATCACGGTTTCCAGGTCAGTAAACAGCATGGCTTTATGAACTGGAGGTCCTGCCAAATAAACCTCATAGAATTGTTCAACTTTATGACTCAGGTGGTGGACAAGGGCCCAGCAGTGGACATCCTGTATCTGGACTTCTGCAAGGTCTTTGGGTGGGGAACGACATAACAAGGTGAGTAGAGAACTGGGTATGGGGAAACCCAAAGGGTAACATTAAATGGAAAGTATTATGAGGGCAATCAGTGTGGTCACTCAGGGTCGGCCCTGGTCATGACCCTTCAATCTGTTCATATGTGACACTGGAGAAGGGTTCCAGGGAAAAACATGGCTCTTGCAGATGACTCTAAGGCACGGACTGAGAGGACAGTGAGGAAGAGGATATGGGCATGGAGGAGGACATAGAGGAACTGGAAAAGTGGTCCAAGATGTGGCATCTCAAACTTAATGCCAAAAAGTGCAAGGTCATACACATGAGAAAAAGGAACACCATAACACAGTATTGGATAGGCGTCAGGTTTGACCAGACCTTAGAGCACAGGGACCTGAGGGTTACCATACGTAACAGCCTCAAGAGCACCACCAGTATCATAAGGCATATGGGAAAGCCAGCAGGATGCTAGTGTAACCTCTGCAAATGGAGGTTCCTAAAGACTTCCAGGAGCTTGCTTGAATGCTCCAAGCCTGAATGGTGTTTGGCATTTAAGCCATTTATCAGTGAGTGTTTTAGAACCTCTGTACTGTCTCTTTAAGAGCTGTCTGCTTTGCAGACATAATTAGTTTGTATGGGGACTGTGTGTTTCTTTGATTGAGTACCACTCGAGCTGCTGCCAATTAACTCCATTTTGCAGTCACTAGAGTGCAAAGGAACCTATCTGAAAGATGTAACTGTTTGCCAGAAACCATTTAGAGTAATAATGAAATTACAGTTTGTCTAACCTGCTTTCTTTGCAGTCAGAACTGTGTCTGCCTAGTTCCCCATTCTGGTTTTGAACTGCTGAACTGGACCAATCAGTGTGGGGTAAGCTAGCTCTAAAATGGTGCCTTGGACGAATCAGAACTTGACTCATAATCTGAGCCAGCCACAAGAGGATTGTATGGGCAGTGACTCTGGGAGATGTAGTTTAGACTTCGCGCCTTTTGGACCAACAGGAGCAGTCTATTGTGAGTGACAGCCAATCCAGTCAAGAACTGGGAGGAACTCCAAAGGAAGTGCCCGTTTTGTCTGTTGGAGTTTCAGTTGAGCTCTGGCAGTGAAGAAGGAAGGAGCCCTGTGCTTTTTCAGTGTGCAGTTTTAGTCGGAAACGGTGTAAGGCCCAGAGTTCCGGTCTGCAGCTTGTGTAACTGCTTGTTAGGACTGAATCCATCCTGTGAAGAGAATCAAAGGATATATGAAGAGTAGAAACCAGGCTCACCCTGTAGAAGATTGGAGAAATTGCTGAATTGCACTCGGTCTGTCAGGAACTGAATCTGCTGTGTGTTCTCCCAGGTATTGTGCAGTCACTGCGATTGGGATAGAGAAGCAGCCTGCGTATAGTACTGTTTTACCATATAAATGTGTGAAGAGGCTTGTGTACCTCAAGTGAATCCTGCTGCCATTAAAGGACTTTTGCCTGTTACTGTTCACCATATAAATGTGTGAGGAGGCTTGTTAGCTCAAGTGAATCCTGCTGCCATTAAAGGACTTTTGCCTGTTGCAGTTTGCCATATAAATGTGTGAGGAGTCTCGTGGAGCTCAAGAGTAGCCCTGCTGACATTGAAGGACCCTATCTTGTTTGGAGGTCGGAGTACTAATTCAGGGTCGCTCCCTGTTGAATTGTCACATTGAATCCAAATGGAATCACTGTACTGCTGACTGTTTAAACTAATTTTTCTTTTCTCTGTGGGAAAGGGCCCCTACCAGCTGCCACGGTTTGGACTAGCCACTAGGGCTTGGGTACCCAGGGACAGTAACTGGTAGGGATAGGCCTGTGCACAGAGCCATAGGTAGATGAGTAAAGTGATAAGCTAATTAACCTGATTTCCCTGTCCTTGTTATATCTCCCCAAATAATCCGAGCTGCTTGTTTCAGCAAAGTATACTGCCTGAGGTATTTGTCTATGTTAAAGTATTGTACTGTGATTGTTGCACTGTATCTTATTTTTACAGGAGGTCCCAGTGCCTGAACCAGCCCTGGGGGTAAGTGTATACTGTGAAGATAATTTGATATATTGTGTGGGCCACTAGTGGGAAGAAAGGGGTTGCAGTGTCCCAGAGGGCTGTGACCAAGTAAGTTTAACTATTGCAAACCCTGACCTCTGGGTGGAGGCACCACTATTGGATCCAGGCCCCTGAACCTGTTAGTGGCAAATCAGGCAGGGTAGTAGCCCCTGGGATAGCCATCTAGGGGTTACACTAGGTTCATAGACAGGGCCTTTTCTAGCAACAGAAAGAAAGGAAATAATCCTGCTACTCTATAGGTCCTTGGTGAAGCTGCAGCTAGAGTACTATGTGCAGTTTCTGAACCTTCACCCTAAAGAGCAGCTGAGAGCTCTTTATCCTTGGGCAGGCAATTCAGATGAAGGAGCTGCCTGCCTGAAGTGTTAAATTAGGCTGTAGTTTAATTTTGTACTTAATCTCCATATTATAATTTACCTTTGAAAGCTGCATTTGTAACTTCCATAAATGAGCTGAGTTGCTGCTGAGCTGCAGCCACTCCCCACAATCAGCAGTTTGTGATGTGAAGTAGGGAGCGGGCTGCAGGTACATAATATACATATACTACTGGTGGGGGAAGTGGCCTAATGATAAGATTTACAACTTTTATTGATCAACCTACAGGTATATGTGGCTAGTATATATAGTAAATGTAATATATTAGCCACATACCCGCAGAGGCCAACAAAGTCACAAGTCTTATCTTTGGCAGCCCCCTTCCAATTGGTTCGTAGTTATGAGACTGGCTTTTAAAAAGTAAATTATAATTTAGAGACAAAGTACAAAATCCAGATACAGCCTAATTCAGCTTCTTGGTGTGAGTATTGCCTTCCATAGGGTATCTGCTGCTCTGGACAAGTACTGAGTAGTCCAGAAGAAGACAACCAAAATGATACAGGAGCAGCAGAGGAAGAATTATCAGGAAAGACAGGTTGATCTAAATATGTACTCCCTGGAGGATAGAGGAGAATATGGGGATAGGATTGAAACTTGCAAATATCTGATGGGAATAAACAGGGGCAGCACGGAACTGCAGGCAATGTGCAGTATCTGTGACAAGAGAACATAATTATAAGTTGATGCTGGGGAATTCTGGAGGGATGTGAGGAAAGTTTGATTTATTTATCAGTTTAGTTTTTGTTGATCGGGAAAGAAGGACTAGACAATTCTGCCTATTGTCAGCCTTGTCCCCGGGAGGGGAATACAGATGGATGCCAGCTGACATTGAACCAGATTAAGCTGCCGATGGTATTTTAGTGAATGGGGAAATTTGGCCTGGACACCGGGAAATTCCTCTACTCTTTTTAGTGCCATGGGATCTTTAACATCCACCTGAACCACCACTAGAACAGGTAGATGGGACCTCGGTTTAAAGTCTCATCCAAAAGACAGCATCTCAGAAGTACAGCACCACCCTCATGCTGCACTACAGTGTCAGTACTGGATTTAACCCAAGTGCCTAGTGTGGGATAGAACCCACAGCCTTCTGATTTTCCAGCCTCAGAGGCAAGTGTGCAACCTGGTTGAGCCACTGACACTGACAGTGAATTTCTTCATAGAGAGGGTGGTAGACCGGTGGAACCTTCTACCTCAGGAGTGGTTAACGCTGAGATGGTTATAGGATTCAAGAGACAGTAGGATAGACACATGGGTAGAGTGAAAAAATGGAAGCAGAGGAGGTGTAGTGGGGGTCACTGATTAACAAAGCAGAGCTACAGTACAAGCTAGGTGCACTGCATTGTTCCTACTGTGTTAGACTGAAGTGCATTAAGCTATGGACAGGCAGACTGGATAGAAAGAGGGTATTTTTTTTTACCGTGAAATTATGTTTTTATACCTACCAGAATGCATTGTGTCCCACTGTAAGAACTATTGATCATAACAATATTATAACTTTTCAGTTTAGGAGTGGAATATATATCTTCAGTGATGAAATTCACTGTTTGAACCCTGTATGCGACAGCAGGTCAGGCAATTCTCAGGGGAAACACTCAGTGATGTATAAAAACATGGACACAAGTTCAAGTAAACAAGTCAGCTTTGTGTAACAATAGAAACAACTCCACTCCAATGAAAAAGGTGCTTACACTCAGCTTTAACAAAAATACAATGTCTTGCTTCAGCTTTGCCACAGAATATTAAAACTTAATGAAAACAAATCCCTGAAATACGAGGACTGGTTTATGGTCCATGGCTGGTATCCAGTTTGATACTGGATTACCTTAAAGTCTCTTTGGTAGTAGTGCTTTTGTTTTCCTTGATCCATGTATAAGGGATGCCTTACCAGTGACTTTCTTCAGCAGTGACTCCAATGGAGGGGGCTGAAGTCATACTAAAATTGTATTTTTCCTTAATATTATCCTATTGTTTTGAACCTAATAATAACATTTTAGTAACACAGTATTTTACAAGCTGCTTCTCTTCCCTACTCTTTAGGTTTAGATCCGTCATTCTAGTAATGTTATGTTACACTTCTCACTTATTTTTAAATAATGGTTTTAAAACAGTTGAGGCAGCATTGCTTAAACTGGGCTGCAACGTTTATTTTCCTGTTTGTCTGTCAGTTACCGACACAGTCCATAATTTAAATTATACAATGGCAGAAAAAATCCTGGACTCTGATTGGTCAGTCTTAGCTGGACCGTGATGTTATCCCAGTACAACATCACCGTCTAGTCTCAGCCTCACAGTGAACCAATGTAGATGATCTTGAGCACATTGACCATTTGCTTGATTGTTTCATCTGCTCTTAAAACACAAAAATATTTTTCCACACAAGAACATCTTTAAAATGTTTTTTTTTTATTCTGTATAACAACGAGCCATTGTATATTAGCAATAATGCCCTCCAGGGTGTCCGTCATTTAGATAATGTCATCACCAGTTGTTGGACACACTCGCCTGTGGCCTCAGGCCCAACCACCTGAGGCGTGACGCTATCCCAGCATCTACACACACCCTGTCGGGCATTATTGCTTAATTATAATTCTGTTATATTATGATATTAGTGGTTAATAATATTGTTGATTGTACATTGACTGCTTTTATATTCTTTTCTAACTACAGCATTTAGTGCATATGGGATGCTGTACTCAACTGACTGTTTTGTGCTCAAATAAACCCATTTTAGAAGTATTGCAAATCATTATTTTACTCCTTTTACAAAATCATGAGTAGGCTTTCCATCTCTCTCTCTCTCTCTCTTTCTCTCAGTTGCTGCAGTAGTGTTTGCTGTTCAGTAATATCCCTCTCCTTTTATTTCCTGGCCTGTCTTATGGGGTTGAGGAAAACAGGCAGGATTAGGTCTAAATCCCCTTTGGCACCTGCTAACACCTTTATTTTGGGGTGGGATGATGAATAAAGGGAAAGGGAACATACAGTATGCCTCATCACATACTCCCACTCAGAGTTATACCCATGGCATGCTCAGCAGTCACCACCACATGCATGCATGCCTTGAAAACAATCAGCATTTATATGCAGGGACTCTAGCTGGTGGCACACTTCAAAGATAAATGACTGAAGAACCAGGTAACACTGGGTGACCCAGGAATTAGCATCCCACATGGCATATCACCATTTCAGAGGACATGATCCATTTACAGGATGAACTCTCTCCCAAGAGATAGTAGCACAAGGCTACCATTGCCCTTTCATTGATAGACATTCTTTCCCAGTATGGCATTATGCTGTTCATGGTAAAGAGGTTTCTGGATAGATAGGTGGTGGGTGATTCTTATCCTCAAAGCATTGAAAAGGACAGCCCCAACCAAACATCAGAAGCTTGTGTATATAAAGTAAAGGGAGGCATTAAATCTGGACTCTGTATGACAGGCCCTCACGAGAATTTGCTCGATGGATTAGATGCAATCTGACACTTGGGGTACCAACAAACACTATTAAAGGTGGCCTTCCTAGTCAGCAGGGCAGCGAGTGTCAAAATTCCTGAATAGATTGATAACACCCTGCAAGTCCAAGAAAGGACATGACCTGCTTCTTTGCAGTTGGATTAGGGTAGCCTGTCAGAGATTTCATCTATCTGGGTGATCCCAACCATGTACCACATGTATTTTGTTTCTTGCTACCTAGGGGCATTTGTGATGTTGGCCATGAGACCTGTTTCCCTGAATGATTGAAGTATGGTAGTCACATCGTGCAGGTACCTGTCACAGTCAGGGCTTAATATGACACCATCATCTATATATGCTGCTGCATATTGCCTGTGGTAATGGAGGATCTGACTATCATCCTCTGAATGCGCAAGGTTCCATGCAATCCAAAGCTAAGCACATGAAACGGATGCATATCAAAAGTTTGACACGGACATATTTTCATGGGGCCCCATTATTTTTCTGGTTCAGTAAGAATCTCCTTTTCTTTCTTCACTTTCAGGAATTTGATATTATAAATTTGTTTTTCTTTTTCATTACCAATTGTAGCACTTAACTAAATAATCAACTGGCCTGACTTTCCTGAATATTTCATATGGCCTTTGCCACTTGGTGAGGAAAAGCTTTAATAATTTTTGGGGCAAACTACTGACCGTGTCCAGTCCTTCTCTCATATTTGGTATGTATTGAGCACATTAGGTGTACCGTGTACTTATTCTTTTAACATCTCTTTATGAGATCCAAACATCCCATGCAACAGCTCAAATGACAAGAATCCTGTGGACGATTGTCGCAGCTCCTGGACTGCAAACATTAAATAAGGTAACGATTCCTCCCAGTTTTTGTTTTTGCTTTAGTTGACACAAATTTGCACAGCATAATATTTAATATTTTATTAAAGTGTTCCACTAAGCCATTGGTCTGAGTGTTCTCTACTAACATAAAATGGACTTACTCTTCAGTGAAGCCCACACACCTCCCTCTGAAGTTTCAACCTAAATTAGTGATATGATCAGTTAGGATCTTCTCTGGCAATACAACACAGGAAAACACTTTAACTGTCTGGCCACTGACTGAGCTATTGTGGAATGTAGCAGACTAGCCTCTGGGTATTGGATGGTGTAGTTCATTATAATCATGATGTTCTACCAACCTTCACTTTTATTGATGGTCCTCCATGTCAACTACAATTTTTTTGCTCTTCCTGCCCTGACCGGCCACTCCTTCAGGCCACCTAGGACCCTCGGCCACCATCCTCCTCCAGTCACAGTCACCATCTGCTGCCCGCTACTGTTGGTTGTTTCCTGGGTGACCCGACATAACCTTTCATTAGATGTCCACCCCAGGGAGAAGTGCCCATAGGCACAGCTACTTAGCCCAAGGGCCGGCTGGGAGTCAGCACAGGGCTATCCTGGGCTACTGTATCACAGAGGACTGGTGGCCATCATCCATTAGGTCAGGGCTTTTTCCATTTCATGGCCCACCCACTCTACCCTGATTGGGCCTGCGTGGGGATGATGACCTGAGGCATGGATGTGCAGGGCATGTCGAGGCTTCACACCCCTAGCATGTCTCCAGTCCGCCATCAGGTGCTAAGACCCTACCCAGCCACCCCACCCTGGGAGAGAAGCATCCAGTGGATGCTCTGGATCCCCTCCTGACGGTCTTCTGCTCCTGGTGCTCGGCATGAACCCAGGTCACCAGCATGCTGAGTGAACCCTTTGCTAGGTGCCATGGAGCCGCTACAATTTGTTTTTAATGGCATACCTATCACAGGCATAGGAATCAAAGGGGCTGCTTTATGCACCTTGGACAACCAACTGACATTCTTGGCAGGTAACACAAAAATTAGACGCTTCCACCCATATGCCTCCACAGAGAAACTGAGCAAGTATGAATGTATTGGTTCTCTTCCAGCCTAAATGACCCACAATACTTCTTCATACCAGCTGTAGAACCAGTAATTAATATTGTAAAGTCTCTGTTTCTTGTATTCTAACCTACCACATTAAATGTCATTCCTCTGTCTAAGCCTTGCAAAATGTTGTGATTTTCATTTATATATCACTTTGTTGTTTACAAGAAGTGTGTGACTACCTTCTTGTGAATGATCAGCCTCAGTATTCTATTTGGGGACCAAATATTTGGTATTCGACATTTGTTATTTTTATTCAGGCATGGGGTGGGGAACAAAGACAGCCTTCCTCCTTCCAAGGGGCAGAGCTCATCTCCTGGCCAACCTCCCAGCCAACACCAGCTTTCCTCACCCACCTCCACCTTCCCTGTGTCACATGGACAAGAATAAACTAATGGCCATGGCCACTGGCTCTCAGCACTTTGCCAGGAGCTGACAGTAGTAGTAATAGATTTTATTTTTTGAGGCACCTTCACCAAAGGCTCAGGGCACCTTTACAAAATATAAATAACAAACAGCATATTATAATATAATCATACATCCAATATTCAAACAAATATAGTGAGACAGGGTCTACTTTACAAGAACAGCCCCTTCCTAGTCTGACTACCCACATTACACAGGAACACAGACGTTGATGACGGATAAGGATCGCAAGGCCCATCCAGTCTGTCCATTTCTTTTCTACCTTATGAATGTGCCATTGGCCTTTACTCTTTCAATGGCCTATCTATCCATATTCATCTGTATTGCTCTTTATGCCTATCTCATGCCAGTTTGAAGCCCTGCACTGCATTCATATCCACCACTTCCTGAGGTAGACTGTTCCGCACATCCACCACCCTTTCTGTGAAAAAGAACTTCCTCACATTGCCCTTAATCGGCCTCCTCTAATCTCATGCTGCGTCCTTTTGTCCTGCTATTTTTCTTATATTGAAACATGTTAGACTCTTTCACCTTGTTAATGCCCTTAAGATGTTGGAATGTTTTGATCATATCATGTCTTTCCTCCTTTGTTCTAGGGTATACATATTGAGCTCCATTAATCTGTCCTCATATGTTTTTCATGCAGTCCCTGCACCATTTTGATTGCCCTTCTCTGGACTACCTCCATTTTGTTAATGTCCTTGTGCTGGTGTGGCCTCAGTACTGCATGCAGTACTCAGATGGAGCCTGTGATACCCCTACTAATACAGTACACCCCAGCATCCCTCTAGCCTTATCTACTGCTTTAGTGGTCTGCTTGGATGATTTCAGGTAATCTGTAATGATGATGCCCAAGTCTCTTTCTTCCCTTGTGACTGCCAGCAACTCCCTCCCAATCTATAAGAAGCTTCAGGGTTTCCTTCCCTATGTGCATGATCTTGCACTTTTTGCTAAACCCCAGTTGCCACTCTTCCAACCATTTTGCCAGTTTTTCCAGATCTCTTCTCATTCTGCCCAATCTATTTGGATCATCTACCCTGTTGCAAATCTTGATGTCATCTGCAAACAGGCAAACCTTGTCCTCCAGTCCATCTGCAATGTTACTGATGAAGATGTTGAAGAGTACTGGCCCCAGGACTGTTCCCTGAGGTACCCCACTTGTGACTTGCATCTCTTCTGACTGTATACCGCTTACCACCACTCTCTGTTTTCTGCCCACCAACCAGTTTGCCACCCAGTTGACCAACTTCTTACCACCCGAGCCTACCCAGCTTATTAATCAGTCTTCTACTTTTTAAGTATTAGGTTTCTTCTGTGCCCAGCCAGCCTTGAGCCTGATTGTGATCTGTTTGGGGTGGGTTTAAAAGTAACTCTGATATAATAAAAAGCTTAAAACACTAGAATTTACACCAGTTATGTTTTAAGTTTATTGTTTTCTAGTTATTTTTTTTACTTTCCCTGTTGTTAGTTTATGAAATATTGTAGACAATGCAGTACTTATTTCAGTTAGTCTTTCAAATGTGTCTGACTCTCCCTGCTATCCACACAATTAACTATTTGTGACATCACAGTCTGGTGTCATCATGAGCACTATGATGTCATAAACAAAGGCACTGTGAGGTAAATAGGATAGTGGCAAATGTTTTCTATACTGTCTTTTTAGATGGACTACCTCGATGTGCTGTAAATCTCGGAAAAGAACATAGAAAATGAAAAAATATATTCTCTAGTAGTCTGTAACAACCAAAACACTCTATTTATGAAAACACATGCTGAAGTGCAGAGCTGCTCTTTAAAGTACCAGGCTAGTCTCAGTCAGGACCCCACTCCTGACACGCACCCCAGCAGGCCACTGTGCACTCATACTGCTCCAGCCATTAGTGAGTAACCATAAGGAAGGGTGGGGCATTTACATTAGTGGTAATGCTAGGCAACCTAGTTGGTAAGACTGTCTAGTGTTGCTCCTGATGCTACTGCCCTCCCCTCCCTCATGATAGTCTGAGCTCGTTCGCACTACTCACTATTAAAGGCTGAGCGGTATGAACGTGGAGCTGGCTGCTAGGGTGCATGTCAGGAGGGTGTTGTCAACTGAGACAAGCCAGATTCACTAGCCCACCCCCAAAACACATCGCTATCAGCCTGGTTGATAGGCACAGAAATCTAATACTGAAGTAAATAATGGGGTAGTTAGGCTAAAGAGGAAGCTATCCTTGTAAAGAAGACACTGTCAGCTCCTGGCAATATGCCTGGAGCCAGTGGTCATAGCTATCAGCTTATTATCTTTGGGACACAGGAAGGGAAGGTGGGTGGAAAAGGGAATCGAGGGAGGCTGGCCAGGAGACTAGTGCTGGATACCTGAGGAGGGGAAGTTCTTTAAAGCCCTGTAATATTAATTCCCAAATACTGGGATACAAATGGTAAGCATTATTCGGATGAATATGAAGTAAACCTAACATTTGTGGTAGTCATGAATTATTTTTGTTATTCACACACCCCTACTATGTGTAATGTCTCCTGCTTTTGTCCTCCTTGGGCATTCCTGTCAGTACTGCTCACTGTGGGGAGCATAGAAACATTCCCAATCACAGCCCAATACCATTGATCAAGGTAAAGGTTTTAAAATGCCCACCTCTACAGTTCTAGGTCAGATGCCCACTTTCAACCATACTGGGACTACAGGGTATTTGAGTGTTATCTCCATGCACACAGACAATATTTATGGGATCTTCCCAGTGACCACGGCTGACTTTAACCAATGCTTTCCACTGCCTGAATCTACCAGAACCAGAACCTTTTGATAGCTCAGTTGTTCTGGGGATTGCATATGGGTTTATGGCCTGTGGCTCAATAGTGCCGTGGTAAACATCACAGTCTATGCTGTCACAAAACTTACAGATATGTCCCATTTTACCACAGTGAAATCACGCAAGGTTAGTATTAGATCTATGACCCCCATTTGAGTAAATGGAGAATGGGGTTTTGTGATTTTGTATTTACACTAGCCCTGGGTTTATTGCCTCTGTGTGGATGGGTAACCACTGTTTCATCACTTGACCCCACCCAAATTTTTGCCCCTGTTGGAATGCCCCCCACCACCACCACAGTGACTGCTGCAGGGACATTTCAGTTGAGGATTTGGTATATTCTGGTTTTGGGGGCATTCAGTTTCTCATCCACAGAGTTACAATAAAAGTTATTGGCAACATCAACCCCTCGACCCCCTTGCACATTTATTTCAAAGCTGGTCCCCTTCTGCTCTCTAGTGCATTATTGGAGGGGAGACAAACATCCAAATCCAGGCTAGTTCTGTTGGGTCTAGCATCTTCTCCTCTCCCTAGGCTAGTCTCCTAGACTCCAAATACCTTAGAAGCCCCTGCCCAAATCTCTGATTATCCTGTTTCCTGGCATCATTTATCCTGAATCCCCAAGGCTGAGCCACCCCAAGATTCACGATCCCCAAACTTGATTCCCTCCATTGCTTGCTTGACCCTCCTAGTAGACTCCTCCTCCCTACCCTGATCCCACCTTTAACATTTCTCCTATTGGCCCACCATGATGTCAGATTATCCCTAGCCTGCCCCAAAGCCCCATTCCTTTTGTGTGGAGTGCTTCTACTCCTGCCCTGATCCATAACGTTGGGAGGATAATAGTTCAACTTACAGATATTTCAGCCTCCTCTCCCCACCTGGGCACACACAAGCCAGTTCATGGAGTGACAGCATGACCAGGAGGGAGGGAGGGAGGGAGGGAGAGGGACAAGGCCCATCACAGAACTGAAGACCAAGGCAGACTGACCCTACCTAGTGTCGCAATAATGCTATGAGTCCTTCTCCTTTCCTCCTTCCCACCCTGGGGCATGCCTCGATTTGCCCATGCCAAGGGTTGGGGAAGACAGCAGCTAAGTTATCCAGAAGTTTAACTACTAGTCCTTCACAACTTGGGAGGGGGGGCCTTGACAAAAAAAGTATGGGTGGCAGATTAGGGAGGGGAGTCAAATGAATATAGTAAGCATATAGGAGCTGGAATAATAATAGAATGTGGAATGTGGGGGCTTCAAAGGGGGGATCAAGGCTAGGTATGGGGAATCTTCTATGGGATTGGTTAGGGAGGTAGAATCAATTCTGAGTATCATAAGACTTTGGGAGGATCGAGCTGGGGACAGAGGTGCATTGGTTTGTGTGTGCCCAGGTTTGTGTGATTTGCATTTACATTTGAAGCGTGAGGCCACTGCAGATAGACAACATAGGGGCCTAGGCTACTATCATACAGATGTTCATGATTGTTAATAAACCCAGGAGTGCCATTTAATATTCACACATGAATCATGAACATTCATAAACAATTTGATGCCCTTTGATGAATGTTCATGAGCTGAATTCAGGGTCTGTTCATGAATAATCCTTGAAGATTCATGCACAGTTCATGATTATTTCAATGGGGCACTATAATGTGAAATTCCATGAAAATAGGTCTTTCAAATGTGGTATTGGACTTCCATGTGGGGAGCCATCAATAAATTTCCCTGGCTACAGTAAATCTGTCCTATCTTAAATCCAGGCAACAGCTGTCATGGAACCTGAGACAGACAATAAGATGTCATGATTGAGGAAGGAACATACTATATATTTGTCTTAAAAGTGACATCACTAGCTCTGTCTTGTATTTTCAGGAAATGGCTGCTGCCTTGAATTAAGATAGGACAGATTTAGATGACATCTCTGGACTGTTAACACCTACAAGTAATCTGAATACCCTTGTTTGAAAATGCTTTTATAGGCTTTTGGGCTTTAGTGACCTTGCCCACCTACATTGCCTTTTAAATATAGTGGGTTGTATTTTGTAAGACTTGTAGCATGATTTTAAAGAGTGAGGGCAAGTTCTCAGCTGCTACCAGTGCTATCTTTCAGTGGCTGGCAGGTGGTGCATGAATGTTGGTAGGTATGTACACAGCCACAGCTGGCAACACCTGAGCACCTCACCTCCAGAATTCCCCAGCTCCTCAGAAGGCATGAGAGTGAATCCTGTGATCGCATATGAATGCCCAATCTGCCCACTGGCAGTGCTGTATCACTGGATGGCCCAGGCAGACTCTCTGGACCCTCTGTGTACCAAACAGAGATTAAGAGACTGAGAGAAAATATAAAACCACTTATCCACGCTTAGACTCTTGAATACTTTTATGGAATCTAAATAAGCAGATTGTTGTCATAGAAGCTGGTAAGTTACCTTTAATTTAATCCCTTCTAAATAATCATTTAAAACATTTAATGTTCTACTCATCCTAATAATAAAATGGTAGAAGAAGCCAAGACCTGTGATTGGTCAGATGTGATCACATGATTGTGTTATTCCTGCACAACAGCAGGCCAGAAATACTCTGTGTTCTGAACCTTATAACTTAGTGTTTAAAATAAAAATCAGTGGAACCATTTTATAATCACAATGAGGCACTAGAGGGTGTGCATAACTGTGGGTTAATGGTACTACAGTGTGTAGGGCACTCGCATTGCCTCATTCTTGCATATCACAGGTGCCATTATCCCACAATCATGCAAACCCCATTATGCCTTACTGCTTAATCATAATCCACTTAAGGTCCATCAGACAGGCAGGGTACAGAATTTGGGATATGTATCATGACTCTTCTGCTTACATACAGCAGTGCTTTTGTGCAGAACATGGACTATTCCATCATTTTCCACTGAAGGAAACATTTAAATAATGTTACAAATGGCTATAAATAAAATCTTCTGGTTACATACAAAACAAGTGTATACTTCTTTTTCATTTATCAGTGATTTATATTACAGGTCTAATTAATTATTTATGAAACCAATGTGCTTTGTAAGTTCCTGCAGCACTGAGCGTTAGTTCCTGAAATACCCAGCACAGTTCACAGCCACAGCCAGTTGTGTAAATGGTGTCTTTTGGTTTAAACACAATTCTTCTTCTCACTTTGCTAAAAATTAAGTGTAATTACATTGATCATCGCATTAACACTCTTACAAGTGGCGTTGGTAGGAGTTAGAATAGGCTTGAAAACTAAAGCATGCTGACTGGCTGAAAGCCAGGTCAGGCATGCATTTAGTTTCAACAGTGCCCGTGAAAAACAAGTGCAGTTTGGGGTGCCCCATTACTTAACGATCCTTGGGCACCCTGAGTATTCCAACTGACCAGCCACCATTTTTTCTGCTCACTAAAAGAGCTGTAAACTAGCGTCTAGTCCCATCTCCTGATTTTTATCACACTAAGATCTTCTCTGCAAAATAGACCACAAGCAATAACAATTAGCAGGGTTCAGTAAAAATGCATCTGGACTGTAAACTGCCTTCACCGAGCGAGAGGAGAAGAACAGTGGTACTTTCTTTATTTCTCATAACACAGATGGATGTCCATCTGCGGTACAGCAGAAGAAAGTACCGCTCCTCTCATGCACACTAGCGGTACCAGAGCTACGCCGCTCTCTCTCTCTCTCTCTCTCTCTCTCTCTCTAAACTGTAGTCTACGACTGAGCACACACACCTCTACCGAATTCCCAATTACACTGCAGCTCTCATCCCAGCATGTACACTCCAGCTCTGTCTTCCCGATTGCCCTTTTCTGTCAGCTTCCAGTTTCCCAAAGCAAAAAAAACAAGCATTTGTCAATGCCGAATGTTGTCGAGCTGGCATTGGCATTGGTAGTGCAGTGCAGAAACACATTTTGGGCAGGATGTGAAAATGACAGCTGTAATGTTCATAAGGAGGTGTAAAAATGGCAGTGTTGAAAATGTGGCATGTAAATATTGCAAATTTACAAAGTTACAACAGTGCGTGGAAATGAGCAACGACGCTTGTAACACAGTCATTTTATGGACTTTGGCACCAAATTTTCAACATAGGCATTTTAGCTCCTCTGCTCATGTATAGTGTCACTGTCATTTCCTCAAACTGTCCCAAAAGGTGATTTCAAGACAGAGACCGCTATTCTGTGCTGGACATGCGAAACACATTTCGCAGGATATGTAAAATGTCAGCTGTACTGTTCATCAAGAGGTGTGGAAAATGTGAATGGTGAAAATCCAGAGTGAAAATATTACAAATGCACAATGTTATGAGTGTGTGTGCAAACCTACGCAATGCACGCTCGTAACACAGTCATTTTATGGAGTATTGTCACCAAATTTTCAACATAGGCATTTTAGAACTCTGCTCATGAACAGTGTCACTGGTATTTTCATAATCTGCCCCAAACACTGATTTCCACAGCAACCGTAAGCACAGCGCCGAAGCGGAAACACATTTTGGTCAGGATGTGGAAATGACAGCTGTACTGTTCACAAGGAGGTGTAGAAAATGACAATGTTGAAAATCTGGCATGAAAATATTGTGAATTTAGGAAGTTACGAAATAGCATAGCAATCACGCACGCCATTAACATGTCATTTTATGGATTATCGTCATAAATTGTCAACATAGACATTTTAGGACTCTTGCTCATGAACAGTGTCACTGTCATTTTTCGTAATTCTGTCCCAAACACTGATTTCCAAAACTATCGCTTATTGTGCTACCGGAAGTGCGGAAACACATTTTGGCCAGGATGTGAAAAATTACAGCTGTACCGCTCACAAGGAGGTGTAGAAAATGACAATGTTGAAAATCTGGCAGAAAATATTGCAAATTCGTGATGTTACAAGTCTGCGTAGCAACTTCTGCTTATGCAGCTCATAAAACAACCATTTTTTGTTTTTTCCACCAAATTGAATATAGGCTTTTTGAGAGCCCACCTATTGAACAGTGCCATTGTCCTTTAATTAGTCCCGAAAGGTGATTCTGTGCAGACTGCAAAATCACCTTCGGGACCAATTAACATCATAACAGTGACTGAATTCATGAGGAGGGGTCCCAAAACCCCATGCTGAAAATTTGTGCAAAAATTCCAAAAATGCTCGAGATATGCATCAAAGTTGAAAGAAAACTATTTATTCCATTATACAGCTTACTGTCATTTCCTCAGTTTGCGGTCGGCTTTGAAGAGTGCAGACATGTTCCTGGTCCACTGAAGATCATTGTGCCAGACTCGGAGGTAAGTATGAGGTGGGGGTGTGGGAGGCAGGGTGTGCAGTGGGTGGGTGCAGGTGGGGGGTAGTGAGACTCACGAGGGACCGTTTTCTGTTTACAGGTGGTAAAAAAAAACAAAACATCGTGGGCGTTTTTCTTTTTACAGGTGTTTTTTGGGGGATACAGTAGCCGAGAGGATTGGGCAGCCCGTCGGCACATAGGGAGTGGGGACACTAGCTGAGGGATTGGGCACCCCTCAGCACAGAAGAGGGGACATCATACCGATGGGGAGTGGGCCCCCGTCGGCACATTAAAGAGGGAAAGGGGATGGATGCCGACGGAGATTGGGCACCTCCATCAGCAAACAACGAAAGCAGGGGGAGCATGAGCCGAGGGGATTGGGCACCCCGCAAGCAAAAAGGAGGGGATGGGACACATTATGCTGATGGGGAGTGGGTTCTCCCGTCAGCACATTCATGAGGGGCAGGGTAAGCTGACTGGGGACTGGGCACCTCGGTCGGCAGGTTTAGCTGCCACTGTGCTGCCATGTTTGTAGCTGGCTGTTATCGAAGGTCTGCTGCATGTGACGAGCTTTGCTCGCATTGCAGCAGACCTTTCCTTTGATGTGAATGCCACATTAGTATGCATGGTGTGGCAACGGCATGCAGACTGATTGGGGAATGAGGGATGCAATCACTGGTGCGTGTCTGCATTCGCCCAACAGCGACCACGCCTCCAAATCTCCACTACCGCAAGATGTTGACTGCACAAGCGCACTAACATAAAAAGGGGGACATGGAAAAGCACTTTGCAGGTTTAGTTTTCCTCAATGTACATCCATGAACCACAATTTTAAGCCGCACGTGTGTGTGTGTGTGTGTGGGGGGTAACCATGACAACCCGCCTCCAAAAGTTACACCGACAGAGGCTCGAATAGGAAAAAGACCTTAGCTCAAAAAAAAAAAAAACAGCATTGTAATGCAGGCAGAGGAACTCTTTATTACAAAACAAATAAAACACTTAAGAGTTTTAACATTTAACATGTAAATTATTTTTTTCAAATGTATTTAATACAGTGGCCCATTTTCTAAGTGCAATAATACACTCCAGGGTGGGTGGTATATGCAGTACCGACCTCCGAGGGCTATAAGGCCTCCATCTGTGGTGTTGGGTGTCATTACACCCTAGGCAGTCTGGTATTGTGTAACACCACCCACTCTGTTGGGTATTATTACTTACTTAACACCCAGTCTGGAGTTAATGAACCTCCACTTTACCTTGGGCCACGAACACCTTCCAGCTAGGTGACAATACCCTGAGAATGCCCACTTGTTTGGATGTGAATGTGAATGTGTTTATATGTACTGTTACTATGTCTTTTAGGTTATAAGAGTGTCTTCTTGAGGTTTTTTGGGTGATAGAACTGTGAGGCTAAGCTAGCAGTTCTGGCACACAAAGGGCTTGAGAAGAATCTCTTATAATCATAAGAGACAGAGGAACTGTACATGTTAACATGCTATAAATTATGTTAAAGACCACTGCTTAAAATGGAATTTGAATTTAAAATAAAATGTTTTACTTTGCAGAATATTAGAGCATCCCCTTTATGGAACTGGGCTAAGCCAACTGAACTTAGAACTTCAGAATTTCAGAACTATGTGCACAAGATACCCTCTTATGATCATCAGAGAACCTGCAACGTTAGAAATAAACAGTACTAGTTAGGTGAGGATGATGTCATGATTTATAGTTGCTTACAAAAGTAATGTAATGGGGCACAGAGATGTTTGTATTAATAAATAAATGCTTCATCTTGCAAAGGCTTTGGCAGTCAGACCATCCTTGCTTCAGTAGGTGATCTTCTGCCAAGCTTGCACAAATGACCCCATTTAGTGCTGTAAGAGACACACATCATCACCTGTATTAACTTCTACAGAAACCCATGGGTGCACCAGGTTAGAAAACACAACTGACAGTCCTCAAATTACTATGCAGTCTCATTAGCATGGCTGGTGTAACAGCTCTGGAGCCCTCAAGGTGGGAATACTATTGCTCCTCAATTAGACCCTTCAGGACATGAACACCTTGTACAACTTTAGACCCTAGATTTATGATAGATTCCTTCACCATGACTTCCATACTCTCCACTTGCTGTTTCAAATATTTAGCCAAAGACAAAGCTGCAGAAGAAATTGGCAGGAAGAAAATCAAAGGTTCTAGTTCTCTTTGGGGGTAGGAGGAAGTAGGCTATTGGTTAACTAGGATCTGCAGCTTATCCATTAGGTAGGAAATGGGCAGACTGGTGGGCCAAGTGGTCCTTATCTGCCATCAATTTCTATGTTTCCATGTTTCTATGTTTGCTTTTCTCATTTCAGAAGTCTTAAGTGTTATACAGTACTTGCTGAAACTGCAGCCATAGGGTCTGTCAGTAAGTCACTTTCTTTGTTCTTCAGACACTTGTTTGTTGAGAATCTTTGTCTGGCAGCACAAGTACAAAGGAAACAATGCTCCTTTGGAGCAGGGAAGGGATTCAGGTCCTTTTGTAGAAAGGTGGGATAGATCTCATCTGCAAGAAACCATAAATGAAGCTGCCTGTTGACACAACAAATAATATCATCCATCACTGTGCACTGAAAGGTGCTGGTATGGTATTCTAATAGCTGAGCATTCATACCACAGCTTCAGAGAGGTGCTGCAACGGTAGGCACTGATACCCATATTCCTGTTCAGGTCAAAGCGTAGACAAAGTTCTTTACTGCCACTATTTCAGTGGTCCTGTCTTTTGTTCCACTTATGCACTTTCTTTCCAAGTGTCTGTTTTTGGGTCATACTTTAATACTACGTGTCTCAAGGTGCCACCAGACACATAAATCTCCCATTGCTCACCTGGCCATATGGCCTACTGCAAAAGTGTCATTAGGCAGCGGGCAATGAAGGACCACTCTATTGGTCCGTGGGTCATATCTCTGCTGTGTTGAGGCACTCCCACCAATTGCATAGATGTACCCATCAAGAGTTACTAACTTGCATTGTGGTCTTGCTTGATTCAGTGGACATATCTCTCTCCAAATATCCGTCACTGGATTGTAACAGAAGAATCTATTCGGAGGTTTCATGTCTTTGCCCAGACCTTGGCATCCAGTCACAATGAACAGGTAATTAAACAATGTGCACATGGCACAACCACTGGAGACTGCTTCCTTTGGGATGTTGGCCAGGAAATGCCAAGTATTATTTTTGCCGTCATAGAAACATAGTTTGCTGGAAGACTGGTGTTTGTCAGTGACATCCCTTCTATAACCTGATTTTCTAGTTTAGGAGAGCCTGAGGCCAGCTTGAATTAAATCTTGGATGTCCACATCTGCTACTGCTAAATGCTTCCTTCCCTTCATTCGTCTTTCTAGTATCAGATCTCTCTCTGCAGCTTTAAGATGTCCATAAATAGAGGTTCTTTTAACACCTGCAAATAGTTGTCACTCATGACCTTGTAAACAGCTTCCTGAATGTCATCAGCTTATATTTTTGGCCATGCATAAGACATCATAACAGTTCCCCAGATCCAGTTTGCACTTCAAGATGTCCTCAGCAGAGTCAGGAATCATAGAGATCTGAAGAAAGTTGGCCCCAGCCACCATTTCTACATTAGCCTCTTTGTTGATGTCTGTTTGGGAAGAATATAGGGTATCCACTATGGAGCTTATTGGACTAGGACTGACATCTTCCTCTGAATGAGTCCCTGAGATTAATTTGTCACTTTTGGGTGTAGAATGCTGGAAGTTGTCCATGTTTAGCTGGAGCTCAGGGTTATCTACTATTTCTGAAAAACTGCCCTTCCTGTGAAACATGTATTGATTTTGTTCGTACTGCTGGCAGGAGATGGTAGAGTAATAGACTGAATTGGTTTCTCAGAGCTCTTAACTCAAAATCATCCAGAAGCTGTTCTCGAGCAGAGGGGTCACTACTGAAAGTGGAATCACTGTTGATAGAGGCAACCCTAATGATTCATAATCACTTGTTCTGCTGATTGAGTCATCTTTGGCCCCTGGACTCCGCCTCCCAAGCGATGGAGATTTGAGCTCATACATCTCTTCATTGACAGTGTAATGGGTAAGAGTTGGGTTGGGGCTCTGAATGTTATATATGTATTCTTTATCTTTTAACATAGATTGTGAAGCTGATTCGACATAGTAATCATATATTATACACTTTTTAGCTGGCACTTGTGAATTATCTGCACTTTCATTAGGTTTCTCTGTGATATAGTTTTCCTCAACTTGAACTTCAGCCACAGATGAAAAAGTGAACACAGATCCTGGTTTCTCTACTTTTTGATTCAGTGCCAAGCCAATCCCAGAGCTATTTTTAAATGGTCTAACTCTGCCTTCAACACCCTGTGTCCCTTTCATGTCTTAGAAAGTTCCAGCATTGCTATCTCTTTATTAAGATCTGGGGTCATGTCCCCTTCTGTGTTACCTTTCACTGGTTCTTTGAGAGAGGAAAGTTCCTGAACATTTTACACTGCTCAGAGATGCTAGCCACACTGCTGATTGGGTCCACACAAGCTCTTGCATTCTTTAGAAACAGAATTGCCGTAATGCTTATTGACATGCCCCTCATGTCCTGCACTGTTTTGAGGATGGCTGTCTTTATGTGACTGATTTTCATTTACATTTAAAAGATTCAGCTTACCCCAAGTATCTTCTCTTCCTCTTGGACTGCTCTGGTGCATCTGCTGAGCAGCACTTTGACTAATAAAACAAGCTTCAGGGTTCTGTACTAGATCTCCTTCTCCTAGCCTTCTCTCCATCTGTGGATTTGTATCCTTCTGCTTTCCTCTGAAGGTTTCTTGACTAGTTTCATTTGGATCTTTCCAGTTGAGCTTGCCATGAGATCCCCAAAGTTCCTTTGCAACCATATCATTATCTGCAGAATTATCTTCATCAGGTCTCTGTTGTACCTCCTTACTGATTTTGTGCCTTTGCCTCAATTCATTGTCGGAATCTTTGTAGGGTTGTTTTGCAGCACCCCCCTCTATAAACTCAGAGTTCCCTTTTCTAATCTTTTCTTTGTCTTCCGCTGCAGGCTTGGCCTCAGAACCATTGACTCCATAGCCCTGTGCACTCCTTGCTCTTCTTTTTCTGGTGCTGTAATACCTGTAAGCCAAAGCAATCAGGATCACAGCTGCAGCAGAGACTGTTAGCTTCCCAGCGAGCTGCATGTCACACAGCAGACTCCACAACTTTATGTTCTCTATCATACTTTCTCATCAGGCAGTCTGCTTCAGGAATGTGAAGAATTCTATTAATTATTGCTGGCCAAACCTGCTTGAGCAGACAAACAACCAGTTACAAACAGCTACTTGCAGAAAGGTGACCTTCCTCTGTGCTGTGAAAAGCCAGCTTGGAGAGTAAAACCTGACATCCGAGCTTGAGGCAGCATACTGCAGGTTTTGCATACTAGGGTGTGTGTGTGTGTGTGTATGTGTGTGTGTGTGTGTGTGTAGGTGGAGCTCAGGTTAGATGAATAATATTAACTTAGTAGGATGTGCTGTGAGTTGGCAGAGAGTGATGCGTTTTAAAGTTGGTTAAGTAAACACAAGGCTGTAAAGTGATGTACTGTATGAGGCAAGACAAGTAAATACAAGTGGAAAATAAGAGAGAGATGTTGGGCCGTTTACCACAGAGCAACATTTTTGGATTGGTGGTATGTAATGTAGGTGTTAAAGAGGAACAGTCTTGAACAGTGGTCACATTGTCTGAAAGCCCATAAAAGTTCTTCTAAGTAAAGGTATTGGGCTTACCTGTAGCAAGAAGAAGTTCAGAGATATGGGAGAATAAGTCTACGTTATACTGATTCTACATTGTTACCATTTTATGGAGGCTTCTGGAGTCATGGGGAGACAAGTTGTGCCTAGCTAAATGAAGTTAGCACTCTTTGTTCCCCCATGACATCACAAGGTTCCATAAAATGGTGGCAATGCAGTATTGTTATGCAACAGACGAATCAGCTATATCTCTGAACTGCTTCCAACAGCAGGTAAGACCAATCTCATTTAAAATAACGTTTTGTGGGGTTTCAGACTTTGTGGGCCTCTGTACATGAATTTTCCCTTTAACACCAGGAAGATCTTGTCTATCTTTATGATCTGTTCTAGGTTTCTGGGGCCCCCATACTTGGTCTCTGTTTAATGGTGCAAAATGATGAGTGACCACTGCTTGCCACTTTTCCTGACTGCACCCTTTGTGACTTACACACAGGGTTGCAAGCCTTGTCCTACTTTGCAGCAGCACTGGAAAAGAGGTGGAGATGGCTGAGCTAAATATGCTCAGATGGTCTCTGCTCCCACCCCACAACTCAGCTGGATGCCACAGCAACCCAAGCCTGTAGAAGTAACTACAAGCAATTCTACAGAGGAGGTCCAGGTGTCTGACATCAAGTGAAGAACTGTCAGGGACTGAGATCAGCAAGGCACTTTTTTTAAATTATACACATGGGGAACTGGGCTAGGGAGGGGTGGTACTGTACACAGGGATATCTTTGCAAATGAGAAATTTTGGCAATAAAAATACAAGAATATATAAGGCCAAGCCATGCTGCTAGTACAGTGGTAGTGCTTTCACTCACTTTGCCAGAAACGCGGGTTCTGGAATGGACTCAGGTAGCTGAGGGTCTGGTAGGTGGAAGGAGAACTGAGCATCCTGAAGACAGCTCTCCTTCCTTGGGAGTGGGAATGCTGTGTTTCACTTACCTGGCTGCCACCTGAAGGAGGCCATGTGGAAGCCTAGTGAGAGCACCTAGATGGAGAGAGAGGTGGCCACTGGATGCCAGGTGCACATAATAGAAACATAGACTTTGACGGCAGAAAAGGACCACTTGGCCCACCAGTCTGCCCATTTCCTACCTACTGGATAAGCTGCAGATTCTAGTTAACCAACAGCCTGCTTCCTGCAACCCCCACACTATAATTGCTTTGTGTCTGTCCCAAGCATGTTTGAATTCCCCCACTGTTTTAGACACCACCCACCTCCTCAGGAAGGCTGTTCCATGTATCCACCACTCTCTCCGTGAAAAAGAATTTCCTCACATTACCCCTGAGCCGTCCCCTCTATCTTTAAACTGTGCCCCCTTGTTCTTCACATCTCTTTTCTGCAAGATGCTACCTCCTGGACTTTGTTGATTCCCTTGAGGTACTTGAGCGTTTCTATCATGTCCCCCCTGTCCCTCCTTTCATCAAGGGTATACATATTAAGCTCTCTCAGTCTCTCTTTGTATGGTTTCTGATGTAGACCCTGTACCATTTAGTTGCCCTCCTCTGGACTGCTTCCATCCTGTCTATGTCCTCATGGATGAGGTCTCCAAACTGCACACAGTACTCAGATGGGGTCTCACCAACTGTCTGTATAGAGGGATAATCACTTCCTTTTTCTACTTGTGATGCCCCTTCCTATGCATCCCAGTATCCTCCTGCCTCCTTACTGACTTCTCACATTGCTTACCCACCTTTAGGTAATCTGATATGACTACTCCAGGTCCCTTTCCATTTTTGTTGTTGTTAGTACCTCCCCTGCTATTGTGTACTCTTCTCCTGGTTTTTGTTTCCCAGGTGCATTACTTTGCACTTCTTTGCATTGAATCTAAGTTGCCATATGTCTGACCATTCCTCCAACCTTGCCAAGTCCCTTCTCATCTTTTCTACCACCTCTTGTGTATCAACTCTGTTACAGATCTTTGTGTCATCTGCAAAGAGGCATACCTTTCCTCCAGACCCTCTGCAATGTCATTTATAAAGATGTTAAAGAGGATTGACCCAGTACTGAGCCCTGAGGTACTCCACTAGTAACCCCTTCTTCGGAATGTGTTCCATTCACTATTACCTTCTGTGCCCTGTTGTGCAGCCAGTTCGCTACCTAGGCTACCACCCTGGACCCACTCCAGGCTGGCTAACTTGATTATTAATCTTTGTGCGGACTGTGTCAAATGCCTTGCTAAAGTCTAGGTAGGCCATATCCACAGCCCTCCCTGGTCTATTACTTTGGTCACCCAGTCAAAGAAATCATTAGATTAGTCTGACATTACCTTCCTGCTGTAAATCCATGTTGCTTTGGGTCCTGTGCCCTGCTGCCTCTAGGTGCTCAATAATTCTTTATTTCAGAAGTGATTCCATCATTTTCCCTACCACTGAGGTCAAATTTACAGGTCTGTAGTTTCCTGCTTCTGCCTTGCTCCCACTTTTGTAAAGGGGAATCACATCTGCCCTCCTCCAGTCCTCACGTACCACCCCATCCTGCCATGATTTGTTAAAAGTGTGGTCAGTGGTGTCACTAGGTCCCCCTTAGTTCTTTTTAGGATTCTGGGGTGAATCCGTCAGGCTCCATTGCTTTGTCCACCTTGAGTTTTAGGAGTTCTTTCAGGACTCTTTCTTCTGTGAATGGACTGGTATCAACCCCCTACCCAGAGTGCTTCTATTGTCTGGTTTAGGTAACTGCTCCTCATCTTCTTTTGTGAATACTGAGCAAAGTATTCATTCAGTATCTCTGCCTTTTCACTGTCTCCCTCTGCCCACCTCCCTCTCCTTTATTAACCTTCACTATCCCTCCTTAACCTTTCTATGCTCCTAATGTACCCTATAAAGGTTTTATCCCCTTGACCGAGTTGGCTATTTTTTTCTCGGTTTGTGCCTTTGCTATTCTGACTGCCTTTCCTACTTCTTTCTGCTTTAATTGATACAGTTCCCTGTTGTGCTCCTCTGTGATTCCTTATACTTTTTGAATGCAGCCTTTTCTCCTTAACCTTCCCTGCCACCTCTTTTGAGAACCATAGTGGTTTTTACTCCGCTTTGTTTCTTTATTTGTTTTACACAAAGACTTGTTGCCTCTATGATGGCAGTTTTGATTTTTCTCCATTGTTCTTCCACCCTCCTATTTGGCCATTTACTAGTGCATTCTTCAGGTGTTCACCATTTTGCCAAAGTCAGCCCTTCTAAAGTCCAGTATCCTTGTTTTTTGTATGGCTTATCTCCATGGTTGTGCTCATTGTAGCTACACTGTGCAATGATCGCTTGTTCCCAGATGTCTACTGACTTCTAAATTTGTGATCCTCTCTCCATTTGAGAGTACCAGGTCTAGTATTGCTCCCTCCCGAGTGGGTTCCAGCACTAGCTGTCTAAGGTCTGCCCCTGCAGGGCATCGAGAATGACCCTGCTCTTGGATGTGGCTGCAGTACATGTCCTCCAGTTAACATCTGGCATATTCAGGTCCCCATCAACAGTATCTCCTTTTTCAGCCATTTTGAGAATGTCCTCTATCATTTTCTTGTCCATTTCCTCCCTTGAGACGGGGTCTGTATACAACCCCTGTGCGGATTACGATGCCATTCCCCATCTCAAGGTAACCCAGAGTGCCTCTTGTCCTCCCCTTTACTTTTTAGTTCTGAGCTTGATCCCTTCCCTTATGTATAGAGCTACTCCACCTCCTCTTTGCCTTCCCTGTCCTTCTGTAGATTGTGTACCTGTGTATGTTGACATCCCATTCATGGTTCTTGGTGTACCATGTTTCTGTGACTGCCACAATATCCAATTGTTCATCTTCCATCAAAGCTACTAGCTCAGAAAGCTTGTTTCCAGACTACGGCATTAGTAGTCATTGCCTCCATTTAATGTTGGCTTGATCCTTTTTCCCCATCCCTGCTCTTATTGCTCTTATCTATTTTATCATTTACCCCCATCCTGCCCTGTGTTGAGCTCTGTACCTCAGTGTTTACCCTACTACCTGCCCTGTTTTATGGGGAGGCTTGACTTTTCCTGCCTTTTATCAGTACCTCCCCTTATCTAGTTTAAAAGCTTGCCAAGGAAGCATTTAAACCTGTCACCTAGGAGCTTGGTCCCTTGTGGACAAATGCAGACCGTCATACCAGTATAGACCTTTATCTGTCCAGGTGGACCCCAGTTCCCAATGAAGCCAAAGCCTTGTGCTCTGCACCAGTTTGCAACCATTCATTAAACTGCATGGTGTGCAGTACCCTAGCCTCATTCCTGCCATGGACTGGTAGCACCTCTGAGAAGGTTACTGTGCTTGCTACCCATCTGAGGCCCTCCCAACTCCACAAATTCATTCTGCACTGCACTGATCCCATGCTTAGCTAGGTCATTTGTCCCAAGGTGGACAATGATATCTAGTTCTCTCTCCTGTGATGCTGCTTCTACAATTGTGAGGATTACGCTTCTTGTCCCTCCAAGCCATGGCACCAGGCAGGCAGCTTACTTCCTTCTCTCCCTTCCCCAGTTCTACCCCCAACAATTGAGTCCCCTATCAGTAGCTGTTTCCTTCCCCTGTGGTGTCCCTTGCCACCCTTTTGTGGGTCTCCCTTGGATGTCCTCAGCATTCTTCTGGGTCTCCACTGAGGGTGCCATCATAGAGGAACCTTGCTCTGCCAGAATGGCACCTGATTTGTGTAGAGGTACAACTGGGGGCTTCACCTCTGGTCCACCACCCGCACCTCCCAGAACCCACTGTGGTCCTACTGCTCTTCATACTCCCGAACCTCTGACTCAGTGGTTGTGGCAGTGGTGCTCTTTGGGAGGGGAGGCCTCCTTAGTCCTTGCTAGTTCAGCCTGGAGGTGGGCAACCTCCTCTCTCAGAGCTGACAGTTGCCTACAAATAGGACAGCAACGCAGTTTCCAGAATGTTTCCCGGAAAACTGCTGCCCACAGCCAGTGCATTGCACCACTCCCCACATGTCCCGCCTCCTTATTCTATACAATATGTAATTATATATGTATTATTATTTGTTTTGTGTAACTACTTTATGCACGTTGCAGGGTTATTAGGAATATGACAGTTCTGCCCCAAGACCTGTTGAGGAAGTGATGTCAGAACTGTGGCTATAAAGGAAATGCCACGCCTGGGGGGTGGGGAAGGGTGGGTCGGTAGTGCACAGCCACTGGTGACTGTTAGAAACAATCAGATACACAACTGCTCCACCACCTGGTGAGTACTGTCCTTTATAGTAATACAACTAACACCACAATTTACTAGACCACGGCTCCAACACAAACCACTCTACTGAGTCCAGGGATAAAAATGAACTCACTCCTCAGCCAGCAGGACACTTAAAATGTTACAAAATATCCTTCCAAATGCTAGGTCTCAACCCCGCACTCAAGCAAATTCAGTTGTATCTCATTTTGGTTATTAAATTACTACCCTTTTAAAGGAATCCTGCAATTCTCTGCTTAATGCCAATAAGGAAAAATACAAATAAAACTTTTTGTAGAAAGTGTATCTCCTTCTTACCCAGTGCTCTGCAGTATTATGCCTTAATCAGGTTTCCATGTACTAAATGGAGTTGCAGTTTATTCTTTGCAGTAAGTTTGAGCTTCCAACAGACACTTTAAAGTCAGTGTGACTGTGCCACTACATGCATTGTTGCATGCCACTGCATGCTGGCAACCTTGAGAGAAAACCAGAAGCTGTAGGAAAATGTGCTGGTCCGTTGTTGTGTTGACTCCCCCGCAGGCTCACTCATGATCAGGAGGCTTGAAGTAATCAGTGAGTGGTGGGTCAGGGGCAACTTTGAGGTGGTAGTGCCAAATTGGAGCTGGTGTAACTGCCAAAACTGGCACTTTTAACAGTAGTGAAGGTTCCAAAAGGATTCAGTTTAAGTTTGTCAGTTTGGCACTTCAGTGTCATGACGTGACTTGTTTTTCCAGGGATGAATCATAAGCTTGTGCAAGCCACAAGACCTGTCAATCAGGAAAGTGAAGATAGTGATTTCTTCATCACACTGCACATGCCTTGGTGCCTAGTTCAGCTCTCTCTTAGCCAAAAGTTCCTGGTTACTGAAAGCTCTGATTTTTGCAGAAAGTGTAATTTTTGCTAAAAATACTTCCAAATCACCACAGGATCATTTACTATTGTTACTGCTAGTTGGATAGCAGAAATGTAAAGGGAAGTGAAGTTCGCTGGACCTCCTTAGGTCTAGCGTTTACGAAAGTGCTTTCAAATGAGGCTTTGCTTACCTTACAGATCTCAGCACTCCAGAGATATGTACATGTAAATCAGCTAAAATTCAAATAAGGCAGCTGCTATGTCAGCTCTGGGAAAGTTAAGCTGAGACAGGACATGATGTGGTCAGGGACTGGATATGTTTAAAGAGCATCTATGTATTCACATCTATTCAGTAGGCAGTATTGTTATATTAGTTATGTTTAAATAACAATTGCTTTAGTAAGCATATGCAATGAAACTAGCGAGTTGTTACTATTATTTTCAAAGTGCTATAACTGCATAACAGTTGCAATGTATTTGCATGCAATAAACTTGTAACTACAGTGTAATTACCCTGTTGCTTGAAATTAATGATTACTTACACTGAAACGGACACTGAAAGTGTAACCATAAAAGAATCCAGTACAATTTTGGTATTGTGATATCAGAAAATCTCAACTACTAAGGGGCCCAAAGTATTTCAATGAGAAACTGTAGATTTATTTCTTTTGAAAAGAAATATAAACGTCTATCAATAACACATCGAACTTTTTATACATATAACAATAACTGGTGACCTTCTATAACAACTCCTTTTGAGTTGTGTCAGATGCTGTAATAACCAGATGTGATATCACACATGGTTATTGTGGCATTTCAATCTGATTTTTAACAGCTTTTCTGGTAGTAGGATATCAGGAAGACTTCTGTCTGTTTTCCCTCCTGCTCATATTCACTGTCTCAGTTAAGCAGATTTTTATCACTTTTTTAAAGTAGTTTAGCTTACAATAGGGCATTTACTTGATCCCACTCTAGGGCACACTCACGCTCACTATGCACACTGAAAATCCCTGTACCAGTTATTATAAACATTTAAACATAGCGTGTGTGTGCCTATGAGGGTTTTTTCACATACCTGCCTATGCATTATCCTATACATATATATATATACATATATATATATATATATATATACATACATATACACACATATCTAACCAATGGGTCATTATGGGGCCACAGCAGTGCTCTGAGTGCAAGTGGAATTTACAAAAGAAATTCTGGACCTGGAGACCATCATGGCAGAGGCTGCCCTGGATATTGTTGTCATTACCAGTTATGGTGCACTGAAAACCATGACTGGGACTTGGCCATACCAGGCTATGCTCTGTCCAGGAAGGACCATATGGGAAAGGAGGGAGTGAGCTGTTTTATGTGAGGAAAGCATAAAAGCAATGTAAATACAGGGAATACAGTGGGAAGCAGAGGAGAATGGTCCTTATTCACGCTGGATTGATCCACAGACCTCCAGCATGGGGGAATTAAAGTACTGGAGGAAGCAACTGGCAAGATGGCAGAAAAGGGAGGTGCTAATGGTGGGGAACTTCAACCTGCCAGATGTAGATTGGAGCCTCCAGCATTGGCTTCACCTAGAAGAAGGACAGGGGCATACCTCTCAACTGTACCACATTACGAGAACGCTCCTCATTTTACTTCACAAAGCTCCTGTTCCACATTGTGAGGACTTGTTCCACATTGAGTGTTAACATTTTAAAGCAAAATCTATAGTAAATGATGCAAAAATATGTTATCCAATTAATAACAGACTTTCTGAATATAAATGCAAACATTTTAACGGTGTTCTGAGCTTCTTAGGTAAAGATTTGGTTTAGTGTTCACATTTGCTCATTTGTTCCACATTTTGAGAGGCAATGTTCCACATTTGGGGACAAAAGGTTGAGAGGTATGACAGGGGGCATTCCTCAGGCAACTAATCAGTGAACCCACTCATGACAGGGCAATACTGGGTCTGGTACTCACTCACAGGGACAGTATTGCAGGCGTTAGGTGGGAAGCCACGTGAGGACCAGTAATCACCGTACAGTGTAGTCCAGTATAAGGATGGCAATGGAATTGAACGCACAAAGGCGAAGGTCCTGGACTTCAGGATGGCAGATTTTATAAAGATGGTTGAATGCCTCAGGGATAACCTGGTGGGCTGGAGGTGAGGGGCTGGGTGGGTTGGAGGAACAGTGGGTGAAGATAAAGGGAGCACAGTAAAGGTAACAAACCTCTGTGTCAAACAAGTGAGCAAAAGCAAGAGGAAAACAAGCATTTGTCAATGCCGAATGTTGATTATGCGGTCTGTTGAGCTCGCCAGTGGCACTGTGTCACTCGCTCGTTCTGTTTCTCTCGTGCTGTAGGCTGCACCTTTGAATGGGGCTCCTGGCTGCATTGGCATGTTTTTCTGCCCACAAAGAAACCTGCAGCTGTCCTGACAGAGCTGTGTTGAGGTGGGTCACTTGCCCTCTCTCAGTCGTTCATTCTGTTTCTTCTGGCACTGCAGGCTGCCTTTTGTACTGGGCTCGCTCTGTTGGCGGCTTTTTCTGCCCACAAAGAAATGTGCAGCAGTCCTGACACAGGTCCATGAGCTAGCTCACCCCCTCTCTCGCTAGTTCGCTTCTGCCAGCGCTGCAGGCTGGCCTTTGTACAGGGCTCATGCCTGTGTTGCTGCCTTTTTCTGCACACAAAGCAATCCGCAACAGTCACGATAGAGGTCTGTTGAGCTCGCCACCCCCTCTCTCACTCGCTTATTGTGTTTGTCCTGGCACTGCTGCCTGCCCTTTACTGGACTTCTGCCTGTGTTGGCACCTTTTCTGGCCACAAAGAAATCTGCAGCTGTCCTGACACAGCTCTGTTGAGGTTGCTCTCTCCTCTGTCTCACTCTCTCATTCTATTTCTCCTGGTGTTGCAGGTTGCTCTTTTGTACTGGGCTTCTGCCTGCATTGGAGTGTTTTGCTGCCCACAAAGAAATCTGCAGCTGTCCTGACACAGCTCCATTGAGGTGGGTCACTTCCCTCTGTCACTGCTCATTCTGCTTCTGCTGGAGCTGCAGGCTGCCCTTTTGTACTGGGCTCCTGCCTCTGTTGGCGGCTTTCTCTGCCCACAAAGAAATCTGCAGCAGTCCTGACACAGGTCCGTTGAGGTAGCTCACTCCCCTCTCTCCTTGCTCATTCTGTTTCTGCCAGCACTGCAGGCTGGCCTTTGTACTGGGCTCCTGCCTGCGTTGCTGCCTTTTTTCTGCCCACAAAGAAATCCACAGCAGCTACAATAGAGCTCCATTGAGCTTGCTCACTGCCCTCTCTCACTCGCTCATTGTGTTTCTCCCGGTGCTGCAGGCTGCCCTTTGTACTGGGCTTCGGCCTGCATTGGCACCTTTTTCTGCCCACAAAGAAACCGCAGCTGTCCTGACAGAGCTCTGTTGAGGTTGCTCACTCCGCCTGTCTCACTCGCTCATTCTGTTTCTCCTGGTGCTGCAAGCTACCGTTTTGTAGTGGTCTCCTGCCTCTGTTGGCGCCTTTTTCTGCCCACAAACAAATCTGCAGCAGTCCCGACAGAGCTCCATTGAGCTCACTCAGTCCCCTCTTTCACTCGCTCATGCCATTTCTGTCGGTACTGCAGGCTGCCCTTTTCTACTGGGCTCCTGCCTGCATTGCCCTGTCTTCTGGGCACAAAGAAATCTGCAGCAGTCATGACAGAGCTCCGTTGCGCTCACTCATTCTCACCCTCCCTCACTTGCTCATTCTGTGTCTCCCACTGCTGCAGGCTGCCCTTTTGTACTGGGTTCCTGTCTGGGTTGGCGACTTTGTCTGCCCACAAAGAGATGTACAGCAGTCCTGACACAGCTCCATTGAGGTCGCTCACTCACCCTCTGTCACTCACTCATTCTGTTTCTGTGGGGCTGCAGGCTGCCTTTCTACTGGGCTTCTGCCTGCATTGCCGCTCTTCTTCTGGGCACAAAGAAATCTGCAGCAGTCATGATAGAGCTCCGTTGAGTTCGCTCACCACCCCCTCTCTCACTTCTTCGTTCTGTTTCTCCCACTGCTGCAGGCTGCCATTTTGTACTGGGCCCCTGCATGCATTGCTGCCTTTTTCTGCCCACAAAGAAATCTGCAGCAGTCCCAACAGAGCTCCATTGAGCTCATTCACTCCCCTCCTCACTCGCTCATTCTGAGTCTCCCACTGCTGCAGGCTGCCCTTTTGTACTTGGTTCCTGCCTGGGTTGGCAGCTTTGTCTGCCCACAAAGAGATGTGCAGCAGTCCTGACACAGCTCTGTTGAGGTCGCTCACTCGCCCCTTTCACCGCCATTCTGTTTCTGTGGGGGCTGCAGGCTGGCCTTTTTGTACTGGGCTGCTGCCTGCATTGCCACCTTTTCCTGCCCACAAAGAAATCCACAGCACTGAAGTTAGACCTCTGTTGAGCCCGCTCACTCCCCTCTGTCACTCGCTCATTCTGTTTCTCCCGGTGCTGCAGACTGCCCTTTTGTACTGGCCTCCTTGCTGCATTGGCACTTTTCCTGCCCACAAAGAAATCCGCAGCTGCTCCGACAGAGCTCGCTAAGGTCACTCACTCTCCCTGTCTCACTCGCTCATTCTGTTTATCGTGGTGCTGCAGGCTGCCCTTTGTACTGGGCTTCTGCCTCTGTTGGCATTTTTCTGCCCACAAAGAAATCTGCAGCAATTTTGACAGAGCTCCATTGGCCTCACTCACTCCCCTGTCTCACTTGCTCGTTCCGCTTCTGCCCGTGGTGCAAGCTGCCCTTTGTACTGGGCTTCTGCCTGCGGTGTCATCCTTTTCTGCCCACAAAGAAATCTGCAGCAGTCATGATAGAGCTCCGCTGAGCTCGCCACTGACTCCTTCTCTCATTGTTCGTTTCTGTTTCTCCTGCCGCTGTGTTTCCTTTGTACTGGCCTCAGTGCATTTGCTGCCTTTTTCTGCACACAAGGAATCCACAGCAGTCCCAACTGAGTCTGTTGAGCTCACTCACTTCCTCCCTCACTCCCTCATTCTGTGTCTCCCACTGTTGCAGGCTACCCTTTGTACTGGGTTCCTGCCTCCGTTACGATTTTTTCTGCACACAAACACATCTGCAGCAGTCCTGCGAGAGCCCGCTGAGCTCGCTCACTACCCCTCTCAGTCGCTCATTCTGTTTCTGCCAGCCTGCAGGCTGGCCTTTGTAATGGGCTCCTGTCTGCATTGTCACCTTTCCTGGCCACAAAGAAATCCACAGCAGTCACGATACACCTCCGTTGAGCTCGTTCACTTCTCTCTCTCCTTGCTTGTTCTGTTTGTCCCGCACCACAGGCTGCCGTTTTGTACTGGGCTTCTGCCTGCATTGCCAATCTTTTCTGCCCACAAAGAAATCCACAGCTGTCCCAACAGAGCTCTGTTGAGGTCGCTTGCTCACTCCCCCTGCCCACTCGCTCATTCTGTTTCTCCTGGCACTGCAGACTGCCCTTTGTACTGGGCTCCTGCCTCTGTCAGCATTTTGTCTGCCCACAAAGAAATCTGCAGCAGTCCTGACACAGCTCTGTTGGCCTCCACTCACTCTCCCTGTCTCACTTGCTCATTCCGCTTTCGCCGACGCTGCAGGCTGCCCTTCTGTACTGGGTTCCTGCCAGCATAGCCACCCTTATCTGCCCACAAAGAAATCCTCAGCAGTGATGATATAGCTCTGTTGAGCTAGGTCAGTCCCCCTCGCTTGCTCGTTCTGTTTGTCCCACCGCTCCAGGTTGCCCTTTGTACTGGGCCCTGCATGCATTGCTGCCTTTTCCTGCCCACAAACAAATCCGCAGCAGTCCCAACAGAGGTCCATTGAGCTCACTCCCCTCCCTCACTTGCTTGTTCTGTGTCTCCCGACACTGCAGGCTGCCCTTTGTATTGGCTCCTGCCTGCTGCATTGTTGCCTTTTCCTGCCCACAAAGACATCCGCAGCAGTTCCGACAGAGCTCATTTGAGTCGATCATTCCCCCAGTCGCTCGATCCTAATCTGTCCCAAACACTGGTTTCCAACAGCGACTGTGGTATTCTGCACCAGAAGCGTGGAAACACATTTCGGCTAGTATGTGAACAATGACAGCTGTCATTGTTCATAAGGAGGTGTGAACAAATGGCAGTGTTGAAAATTTGGAGTGAAAATGTTACTAATTTACAACTTATAAGGGTGCGTGGCACCTGCACACACACACTCTTAACACAGTCATTTTATGGAGTTTCATCACAAAATTTTTAGCATAGGCATTTTAGGACTTCTGCTCATGAACAGTATCAGTGTGATTGTCTTAATATGTCCTGAACACTGATTTCCCACAGCAACCGCACTATTGTACATCGGGCGAAAACACATTTTGGCCAGGATGTGAAAAGACAGCTGCACTGTTCATAAGGAGGTGTGGCAAAATGGCAATGCTAAAAATTTGAGAGAAAATATTGCAAAGTTGCGAAGGTACAACGCAGGCGGAAACATGCTAATGCACATTCATAACACACTCATTTTTATGAACTTTCATCACCAAATTTTCAACATAGGCATTTTAGGACCTCTGCTAATGAACAGTGTCACTGTCATTTTCATAATGTGTCCCAAACACGGATTTCCCCAGCGACCACGCTATTCTGCGCGGAACTGCGAAAACACATTTCGGCCAGGAAAATGACAGCTGTACTGTTCATAAGGAGGTGCAGAAGAATGGCAATGTTGAAAATCTGGAGTGAAAATATTATAAATTTGTGAACTACTGCGTAGTGCATGCGCAACCGCAATGCACGTAAACACAGTCATTGTAGGGAGTATCATCACCAAATTTCAATATAGGCATTTTAGGACCTCTGCTCATGAACAGTGCCACTGTCAGTTTCTTAATCTGTGCAGAGCACTGATTTTCCACACTGACTGCGCTTATTCTGCTCCAGAAGTGTGAAAACACATTTCAGCCAGGGTATGAAAATGACAGCTGTACTGTTCATAAGGAGGTGCAGAAGAACGGCAATGTTGAAAATCTGGAGTGAAAATATTATAAATTCGTGAACTTACTTAGCGCATGTGCAAACTGCGCAATGCACTCAGTAATACAGTCATTGTATGGAGTATCGTCACCAAATTTTCAATATAGGCATTTTAGGACCTCTGCTCATGAACAGTGCCACTGTCAGTTTCTTAATCTGTGCAGAACACTGATTTCCACACTGACTGCGCTTATTCTGCTCCAGAAGTGCAAAACACATTTCGGCCAGGGTATGAAAAATGACAGGTATACTGTTCACAAGGAGGTCTTAAAAATGCCAGTGTTGAAAATCTGGGGTGAAAAATATGCAAATTCACAAAGTTACGAGCTGCGTATCAACTGCGCAATGCGTCGCTCAGAAGCAGTCATTTTTGATTTTTCCCCGCTAAATTTGCAACATAGATTTTTGAGAGCCCACCTCATGAACGCTGGCACTGTCATTTCAAGTTAATCAGTCCCAAAGGTGATTCCATGCAGTGACCGCGAAATCACCTTTCAGGGCTGATTAACGCCATGACAGTATAGAATTCATGAGGAGGGGTCCCAAAATCCCATGTTGAAAACTTGGTGCCAAAATTCACAAAAATGCCTGAGATATGCATCAAAGTTGAAAAAACGATTATTCCATTATACAGCTTACCGCATTTCCTCAGTTCGAGTTGGCTTTTGAAGTGTGCAGACGTGTTCCCGGTCCACGAAGATCATCGCGCTAGACCTGGAGGTAAGAATGGGGTGGGGTGTGGGGAGGCAGGGTGCGAGTGGTGGGGTGCAGGTTGTGGGGGCAGGGAGACCACCGAGGACCGCCTTTTACAGGTTACAAAACAAAAAAAGATATTCAGGGATCATTTTTTATTTTGCAGGGCATGTGGCACGCTGGGGTGGGTGTCAGTGTCAGTGGCTCAGTAGGTGGCACACTCGCCTCTGAGGCCAGGAGATCAGAGGGCTGTGGGTTCAGTTCCCACATCTGGCACTTGGGTTACTATCCCAGTGCTGACACTGTAGTGCAGCATGAGAGGGTGCTACACTCTGAGGTGCCATCTATCGGATGAGACGTTAAACCGAGGTCCCATCTGCCTGGATTGGTGGTAGTTCAGGAGGATGTTAAAGATCCCATGGCACTTATCTCGAAAAAGTAGGGAATTTCCCGGTGTCCTGGCCAAATTTCCTCATTCACTAAAAAATACCACCAACAGCTTAATCAGGTTCAAGGTCAGTTGGTATTCATCTGTATTCCCTCCCCAGGTCGTGCCTGAAAATAGGCAGGATGTTCTAGTGCACTTACCCGGTCAACAAAAACTAACTAAATAAATAAATATCAGGGTTTCAAGATCCCACCCTGCAATGACGGGTTGCTCCCTCATTGCAGCGAATGGCTGATGCTGCAATGACAAGGCGGCTCCTGATTGCATCGGCTAATTTTACACAAGTTGGTGGCACGCTGGCTGAGCTAGTGTCAGCAGCAGTGTGCCACAGCATTGGAAGTGGACAGACCTTTACAGGCTGTGGGGCATTGGCCACAACAGTGGCGCGCCTCCACAACCTGCTTGTGGAGAAACCTGCAAACATGTTTCTTGCACATGCAAGCAATCAACATAAAGAGGTCACCATGGTTCTCGAAAGAGGTGTCTGAAAAGGCAAAAGCAAAAGGGTGGCATTTAGAAGGTATAAGGAGATACAGAACGAGGGAGGATAGCGAGGTTTATTGGGTGAAACAGGGAAACAGGGAAAGCAGTGAGGAGCACAAAGGTGCAAACTGAAGAGACAATGGCCCATGAGATAACAAAAGTGGACAAGACATTTTTAGGTATGTAAGTGAGAAGAAGAAGACCAGGGATGAGATTATAAGGTTAGAAATGTAAAGGAAGACTTGTGTGGAGGGACCAGGAAAATGCAGACATCCTGAACAAATATTTTTGTTCAGTGTTCCCAGACTAAAGAGAAGGGAGTGCCCACAAATAAGTAACAGCAGCTTTGGCGGGAGGTAGGTGGACATTAGTCCTTTTTGGAGGCGAGAGTCCTGAAGGGACTTGCTAATCTGAAAGTGAACAAAGCAATGGGGCCACATGGGGTGCATCCAAGGGTATTTAGAGAGCTCTGGGAAATATTGTCTGCACCTCTGACAGTTCTACTTAACAGCTTACTGGAACAGGAGTGGTTCCAGAGGATTGGAAGAGGGTGGATGTTATCGCACTACAGAGAAGTGGTAGGGAGGAGGTTGGGAATTATAGGCCAGTCAGTCTGATATTGGTGATGGGAAAGTTAATGGAATCACTTCTAAGGAAAGGATTGTGGAATACCTTGAATCCAGTGGGTTACAAGACCCGAGGCAGCATGGTTTCACAGAGAGAAAGGTAATGTCAAACCAATCTGTAGATTTCTTTGACTGGATGACAAAGGGTTTAGATCAGTGTGGAGCAGTGGATGTGGCCTACCTAGATTTCAGTAAGGCTTCCACATAGGAGACAAGTAATCAAGCTGGGTAGCTTAGGGTGGATCCAAAGGCGGTAAACTGGATAAGAAATTGGTTAGGGATAGGCGAAAGAAGGCGGTGGTAAACGGGTTCACCAAGGAAGGGAGGGTGACCAGCATGGTACTTCAGGGATCAGTGTTGGGACTAGCCCTCTTAATGTCTTCATAACTGACACTGCAGAGGAGCTGGGAGGGCAGATCTGCCTCTTTGAGGATGTCACCAAAATCTGAAATAGGGTAGACACTCCAGGTGGGGTAGAAAAGATGAGCAGACACCTGAGAAAACTAGAGGAGCGGTCAAGTGTATGTCAGCTGGGTTTCAATGTGAAAAGTGCAAAATAATGCACATAGGGCACAGAAAGTTACGGGTGGAGTACAAAATGGGTGGGACTGGGGTAATCATATCAGATGATCTAAAGCTGGCCAGGCAGTAGGGAGGGCTAGTGGGATGCTGGCGTGCATAGGGAGCGTATCATCAGCAGAAAGAGGGAGGTGGTGTTGCTCTGTATAGACTGCTGCTAAGATCCCCTCCCCCAGAGTACTGTGTCCAGTTCTGGAGATCATGTCTCTGGAAGGACATAGAGGCAGTCCAGAGGAGGGCAACTAAAATGATGCAGGGTCTGCAGCAAAAGCCCTATGAAGAGAGAGACTAAAGGACCTTAATATGTACACCCTGAAACAGAGGAGGGAGAGCAGGGATAAGATAGAGACCTTTAAATACCTCACAGAGGTAAATAAGTCACAGCAGGAAGTAGTTTTCAGAAGAAAAGGTGCTTTAAAACAAGGGGACATGCTATGAAGCTGGGGGTAGATTCAGGAGAAATGTGAGGAAGTAATTCTTCACAGAAACAGCGGTGGATTCCTGAAACAGCCTTCCAGTGGAGGTGTAGGGGTGAAAACAGCGGTGGGGTTCAAGAATCGTGGGATAAGCACAAGGGAATTATAGTGGAAAGGAGGGGAGGAAGAAAAAGTTGTAATTAGGCACGGTTTGCAGTAATAGTGTAGGTAGGGAGAAATGGGTAGACTGGATGGGCCAACCAGTCATTATCTGCTATGAAATTCTACATTTCCATGTTTCTGTAAGCTCCAGCACTCACAGCCAGTCTATAAAGAAAAGATGCTTCAGTATAAAGGAGCGGAAGAACCGGGTTCCGGCCCCAATTATGAACTGCGCTTGTGTCTTTTGAGATGTGCCAAAACATCCCAGTGGCATTTTCTGGTGTTGCCACAATTTGTGTCAGTTTATGCAAAAACAGAAATGACAAATGTATCCTTTTACTGATGTAAGCAGGACCTGAAGTGCTGCAAATCAGGCCAAGTGCACCCATAATGTGTCAGCAAAGGTTTCTGAGACACGACAAAAAGTGCAGCATCTTGGAAGCTACGTTTGAGAATCGCACCTGAACTTTATTCAGCGTACATAAGTTTCAGACATCAGTACTCAGTAATGTGGATGAACAGCTTGAACCAGAACAATGCTGACCACAGTCCATGACCACATGATTTTTCACTTGCATGAGTTTCTTTAGAGGTGACACAGGCCAGAGGTAATTGAATTTTGATAGCAGTCCCTTGAAAAGCTGCAAACTACTGGCAGCTGCTAATTCCGACAATAACAATTGACAAGTGCAATTACAGACAGGCACAAACATGCCATCATATATACAAAAGCCTAAAACAATTAGCATTGATACAAGAAAATAACACCAAAAATCAATATGTACAACTAAGAGCCCCGTTGTCTAGTTTAACAATAACTGAGCAGTTAGCCAATGTCAATCATGCATGGTTCCTGATCGTTAAATTGTTAGACTATCAAAGATAGGATATTTTGGGTAAAGAGGAACACATTAAATGGAAAATTGATCCCCATCTCTAATAACCACATTGTTTAGATAGATTAACAATAGCTAACTGGTTAGAGAATACTATGTGTTGTTCACGATTATTAAAATGATCAGACATATATAATAAATGATTTGAAAAAGGACATGTATTGCCTCAAGATATAAATCCTTCTGTTTTACAAGTTCAAACAACCTTGAAAATACTATCAAAATATCACCAGCAATTGCTCCAAAAGGTACATTCTTCAGATGAAATCAGATGAAAAGAACATAGCTTATAAATTCTTTCCAAGATGAATCTGGATAGTAAGACATTTCCGCTTGCTAAATCATATATAATTTGCAGATTATAAACAAGCATTTGTGAACACTGAACATGTTTACTTGCATGCTGTTACAAGTTAGAACAACAGTCTTTAAAGGCTATGGGCAGACCATTCTTACCTCCAGTAGCCACTGTTTTGTGAACTTTGGGTTCCAGCAGGTTAAAGGGTATAGGCCCCATATTCAGAGTTGGCCATGTGAGGTGCACTGACAGAGATGCTACAAGTTAATTAGGGCACTGCCAGCATGGGGGTAATACTTAGACAATTAGTACACTCTGACTGGAGCACGCTAACAGTGGGACTATGGTGCCATGTCAGTGCAGTGCATAGTAACTATATGCTTCACTGACACAGCCCCAGACTGAATATGGCCCACAGGAGCCCAACAGAGATAGTGCAACCCAAACGGATAGCAACATGGCTCCTGGGCCATATTTTTTTGTCAACTCTTTTTCCTCCGATCACGGCTCGGGGAACTCTCAGACATTCTCTCCCTGTGCCTGCCCACCTGAGGTCCTCTGCAGTCTAATGCCTCTCCCCCCACTGCCAACACCCCCAGTTTAACCCTCCCGGAAGGTAGCCCGACTCCTTCCTTGGGCTCCTTAATTTAGGCAGACTCTGGCAAGCGGGCAGGGCCTGGATGTAGGAGTGATGAGGCCCGGCGCGTCAGATCCGGCGCTGGGCATGGAGGATACATGCCATTGCCTATCCCTCCGAGCCAGGTTTTTCCTTTTTCTGGCCCTTTCCCCCTGCGTGTGCACCCCGACACTTGGTGCATGGCAGCCCTGCCAGTGATGGACACACTGTAGCGTGCCACCCGTGCTTCTGCAGCACCCCTGATCTCCACAGGGGCGCCCGGGCGCCGGGCATCCCAGTGCCCTCTCCCTGGGACAGGAGGCGGCCCTCTGGGCACTCAATCCGATCCCTCCCTGCCAACCCATGGCGCCCGAGCTCGCCTCCCCGCACTCGGGTCGCCGGGCGTGGCGCGAGGTGCAGTGTCCAGTGCCACCGGCTGGTGCCTGGGGTCATATTCAACCCTAACATGCTATGATACCATTGAACATGCAAGGTGTCTCTGCCATTTACATTCCCATTATGAGATCATTAGCATGCATGTGTGCCCCATCAGAGCAATTTTCAAATAGCTGTCTTAAATATATCTGGTGGTCTAGTAATCCTCCCACCCCAATCACCCTTTCTGCAGCTGTTCAGAGGACATTGATATACTGTTTCTTTTCACAGGGTTTAAAAAAAAAGATGATGAGGGACATTTTCCCTGTTTCAGAAACTGACACTGGGGATTTGACACCTCAGTGTTACTATATTGATTAGCAGTGCTGGGAGTGGGCAACCCGGTGTCAGATGCTGTTCGGGGAGCTGTGAGTGTTGTCCGTGGTGGGGTTGAGCTCTCGACTGCCAGACTCAGTTTTGAGGATAAGTGTGACCATTTTCTGGTGGCAGGAAGGGACATCCAACCATCAGACTTAGGTTGGGAAGGGGCTGTTGACTTTTCCAGTGGTGTGGTTTGGCACCTGACTCACTTGGTATGAAGGGGTGATGCCATTTTCTGGCAGCAGTGTTGGATACCTGACCAATGGACATAGTTTGGAGAAGAGTGGGTATTACCAGTTTCTGGCAATGGAGTTTGGCACATGACCATCTGACTGAGGTGGGGGCACTCACCTCTGGACTTTGGGGAGATTGTGTTTACTGGTGGTGGAGTTGGGCATATGATCACTGGACATTTTGAAAGCTCGATTGGATGGGTGGGGGAGGTGGGACTCTGAACTCTGGTTGATGATGGTCATATGAAAGGATGCAGCTACACTGTGATAAGTGTGGTTCCATCTTTTCATATGTGAAAGTTCCACCCATCAGCCAGCTCAGCAAAGCCATTGGGAGCCTTTGAGGACTGGATGTTCACGTACACACCTCCTGTAGGCTGAGCTGCATTGGCTAGTACAGCATACACCTCCCCGGCCCCTAGTCTGCCTGAGCGGTCCCAAGATGTGTACTTTGCTCAGTCGCACAAGCAAACATAAAATCATGGATGTCAAGGGCATCTCCATAGCATCAAGCAATGTAGGACTGCTCTTGCGTGTTGGAGTCCCAGGTTCACACCCTGAGCCCAGAATGGTAGGAACAGTGACTGATAAAGAGGTGCTGGGACTAATAAGGAGCAAGGTGGGCTGCAAAACATGGGGACAAATTAGCTGCAATGGTACATGATGTCTACCACTCATTACTCTTGCAGGTTTGCCAGCATACAAGATCAATCCTCACCCTTTACACCATAGATAGTCATACATGTGATTTTTGATAATTTGTAAGCTTTTATTATGATTTTGCAGGTGCTATTTTCTTCTGAACCTGATTTTACTTGAGTAAAAAGATTATAATCTTTTATTAACTGCAAAAGTATACAAAAAGGCAGTGATTTTTACAAATATATAAAAGGTGCAATGTGTTACTGAAAGAAACGTATTGTGAATTGGGGTCAGGAGAAAAGCGTCAACACAGAGCAGGAGCTGATTGAGGAAATGCCAAAACAGGCTGGTAAACTAACCAAACTGAATATTTGTTGCTGGAGTTTGTTTTGTAGGTGACTTCCACCCGCCTGCATTAAGTAGAACTCAAGACACTTTGGTAGTCCAGAGCACACAGGACCACATGATCTGCAGCTGTCAGTCAGAGCAGAACAGGAGTTGCTGTAAGCAGTTGGGGGTAACTGGAGGCATGGGGAGGCCACAACGGTGGCAAGGAAGGTGGGCTGCACCTGTGGCTGAAGTTCAGGCTACACTGGTGGCAAGAGCCAATCAGGAAGGGGCTCATGACAGGAGCCAATCAGGAACCGGAGTACCATGTTCAAATCGGTGGCTGGGCCTTAAAAGGCAGGAGCCCAGCTGCACCTTCTGCCTTACTTTCTTCTCTCACCCATCCTCCCACACCACCACCAAATTAAATGGTCTCCGGATCTACGCCAGTGGGGAGCCTGGCCAATGAGGAGCGGACACAGGGCAGAGAATCAAGGAGTGTAGAGAAAGGAAAATCTCTTCGATGGCAAGAGGGATATTTCTTCAAGATTAAGGTATTATGGCCTTTTGTTGGTGTGCTTTGTCACTCTATGTATATGGGCATAATGGGCATTTGTGTGGATAGGCTTTGTTACAGTAATTGTAACTATACTAGGTGGAAATTGTGTTTATTTTGGGTAGATCTATAGGGCACTTGGGTGGGCTGTGTTTAGGTGGGGAGACAACTTGAGGTAGTAATGTCCATTAAGCTCTAAATATGAAGGAGGGAGATAGGACTTTAAAAGGGACTGCACATGGGGCATAGCGGCTTTGATTGAGAAAGGGAATAGGACATTTAAAGAGATTGCTAATTAGGCTTTAATGTGCATAAGGAGCACGGAGGGTAAGGAGTTAAAGTACAACTGTAGGGACAGACAACTGCAATAGGAGACTCTATAGGTTTTCTGTAGAAGGAGCCTCTATGGGTTTTGAGCGGCTATAGTGGGAATAGGAGGGTTAGGGGCTTGTAATAGGCTGCTCAGCCACCTTAAACGAAGAGCATAGGTGGAAGGATTTGGGTACAGGAGGGAACATGTCCAGTTTTGGTGGAGGAAGAGAGAGGCTTGGGGAGGGGATCCTTCATTGAGTACAGGGGGGTGCTAGGGCGAATAGAGGAATTGATGAGTAGTGGGTTGTAACAACTGTGAAGCACCAGTCTTGTTAAAATGGCATGGAGAGCGGGGAGGGAAGTTTAGTGTGCATCCAGATAGGGAAGCTTAAAGAAAAGATCATGGGACGGCAGGGGAGCTGTGGATGGCATGGCGGACAGTGGCGGGTGATGGCCCAGCTGCACGTGATGGCAGTAGGGAAGACGAGGAGAGGGCAATGGGGTTGACCGTGGAGGAGTGAGGGGATATGAGGTGGGTCTCTGTATCAAGGAGGCCCAGGCCGAGGAGCATTGTATTGGGGGACCAAGGTCGAAGGTCAGAATAGAATGGCAGGGAGGAGAAGCAGTTGGAGGGTAGGAGAAGAGGGGACTGAACAGGGAGGCATTGGGGGAACAGGAAGGGAGAGAGTGAAGGAGGCAGAAGGGGAGGAGGGCTAGCATGGGAAAGATGGGAAAGGCAGGGTAGGTCTATGAGTTGGGTCTTGCGAAATTGTCTGCAGCACTGGAGGGAAGTGAAGAAGAGAAAGGGGAGATCCTGTTTGTGTAATGGTTGGTAGTCAAGATGAAAGGCACGGGAAGAGTACGGATGGGGAAAATGTAATGGGGGGTAAAAGGGGAACTAACGTGCAGGACGAGGAAGAGGCATCAAGGGTAGGGGAAGGGAGGACTGGGAGCATGTAGAGGGAAATTGGGATGGAATCCTGGTGTTAGGAAACTCAATACTGAGGGAGTCAGGTGGGGTAGCGGAGGGAGAGGCATAACCACATATGGGTGGAGGCCATGCCGGAAATGACAGAGGAGAAGGAGGGGCAGTCTGTACCGAATTTGCTCAAAGGAGTAGGGAGAAAGCTCATTTAATTCTGCATTTGTGGGATGAATGACCTGGCTGATAGGATGGTAGAAGAGGTACAGATGAGGTTTGAGGAGCTAGGACCACTATGCAAAGGAGCAGAAAGATCAGTAACCTTCTCAGAGATACTTCCTGTTCCCAGGGCAAGCACTGCAAGAAAAGGGAGGATAGAGGAATTTAATAAACGGCTAGGAACCTGGTGTCAAGCCAGAGGGTATGGGCTGGTGGGGTGGGGAAGGATCTGGGTGGACAGCAGTCTCTAGTCAAATGACTGACTCCACCTAAGTGAGGAGGGCAAGAGAGTGTTGAAAAGGGGATAAGTGATTACATAGAAGAGTCTGGGTATTTAAACTAGGAGCAGGGGTGGTAAGTGGACAGGAGGCAAGCAGAGGCCATGGGAAGGGAAGTCATACTAGCTACCCCCAGAACAGGGACAAGGGATTAGGAGCAGCTACTGGGGAGGATGTTAAAAGGAGGTGAAAAGAGGAGGGAGGGGAGGCAAGGGGGTGGGTGGTCACCTTGAATGCTAGAAGCCTGGGGAACAAAACTGGAGCTTCAGACCTTCATGGTGGAAGGAGAGGTGGACATGGCGGCAATTACTGAAACATGGACCACCCAGAACCATGACTGGGACCTGGCAGTACCAGGTACAGGATTTTCCGCAGGATAGAGTAAAGGGAAAGGGAGGTGGTGCTGTATGTGAGGTAGGACTGAAGTGCATGAGGGAGGAGAGGTAATACCAAGGCACTGTGGGTGCAGATCCAGGACTCAAGGAATAGGACTATCAGGATGGGAGTAGTTTACAGGCCATCCTCCAGACTGAAGAATTAGACAAGGAACTAGTGGGACAGATCGGGAGGGCTCATGGAAAGGGGAGGTGGTGATAGTGGGGACTTCAACCTACCAGGAGTGGACTGCAGTACCCCAGCCACAATTAAAAGAGGGAGCAGGTAGTGCTAGATGCCTTCTAGGACAACTTTCTGGTGCAGTTGGTCAAAGAACCAACCAGGTTAGGGAACACCCTTGACCTAGTGGCAGCAAATGGGAGTTTGTGAGGGAACTGAGGGTGGAAGAGTCACTGGTGGAGTGCACCACTGCTTGGTATGGTTCACATTGGATATGGGTAAGGAACAAGTAGTGTCTGATAAAGGTGTGTTGGACTCAGGAAGGCTGACTTTGGGAGGATGAGGGAAATAGCTAAGGAGTATGTGGCCAAAACTGACCCTAGTATGGACACTGACCAGAGGTGGGAGCTCATTAAGAGGGGGTTAGGAGGCAACGAAAACCTGCATCGAGACTAGGAGTAAGAAGGCGAGGGCTAAGAAACCTAGCTGGGTGACTAATGGAGTCATGGAAAGATAAGGAGGAAAGGGCTGCCTTTAGGAGGTACAAGAAGACAGGGAGGGGAGGACAGGGAGGAGTACCTGAAGGAAGTGAAGTAGGTGACAAGGGCTGTAAGGGCAGCAAAGGCTTCAAAGGAGCTCAGACTGGCACAGGGCATTAAGGAGGAGAGAAGGAATCTTAAGGTATTTCAGGAGAAGTGAGGCTGCAAGTAACCCCAGATGGCGCTATCCCAGGGCTACTACCCTGCCTGATTTGCCACTAACAGGTTGAGGGCCTGGATCCAATGGCGGGTGCCTCCACCCAGGAGGTCAGGGTTTGCAATAGTTAAACTTACTTGGTCACAGCCCTCTGGGACACTGCAAACCCCTTTCTTCCCACTAGTGGCCCACACAATATATCAGAATTACCTTCACAGTATACACTTACCCCCAGGACTAGTTCCGCACTGGGACCTCCTGTAAAATAAGATACAGTGCACAATCACAGTACAGTACTTAACATAGACAAACACCTCAGGCAGTATAACTTGCTGAAACAAGCAGCTCTGATTTATTTAGGGGATATAACAAGGACAGGGGAAATCAGGTTAATTAGCTTATCACTTTACTATCTACCTATGGCTCTGTGCACAGGACTATCCCTACCAGTTACTGTCCCTGGGTACCCAAGCCCTAGTGATAGTCCAAACCGTGGCAGCTGGTAGGGGCCCTTTCACACAGTGAAAAGAAAAATTAGTTTAAACAGTCAGCAGTACAGTGATTCCATTTGGATTTAATGAGGCAATTCAACAGGAGCGACCCTGAATTAGTACTCACGACCTCCAAACAAGATAGGGTCCTTCAACGTCAGCAGGGCTACTCTTGAGCTCCACGAGACTCTTCACACATTTATATGGTAAAAAGAAAGTACTATACCAGGCAGGCTGCTTCTCTATCCCGATCACAATTACTGCATAATACCGGGAGAAACACAGCAGATTCAGTTCCTGACAGACCGAGGTGCAATTCAACAATTTCTCCAGTCTTCTACAGGGTGAGCCTGGTTTCTACTCTTCAGAGATCCTTTGATTCTTTTCACAGGATGGATTCAGTCCCAACAAGCAGTTACACAAGCTGCAGACCGGAACTCTGGGCCTTACACACATTTTTGACTGAAACTGTGCACTGAAGGGCACAGGGTTCCTTTCCCTTCACTGCAGAGCTAAACTGAAACTCCAACAGACAAAATCAGGCACTTCCTTTGAGTTCCTCCCAGTTCTTGACTGGATTGGCTGTCACACAATAGACTGCTGCTGTTGGTCCAAAAAGGCGCCGACGCCTAAACTACATCTCCCAGAGTCACTGCCCATACAATCCTCTTGTGGCTGGCTCAGATTATGAGTCCAAGTTCTGATTCGTCCAAGGCACCATTTTAGAGCTAGCTTACCCCACACTGATTGGTCCAGTTCAGCAGTTCAAAACCAGAATGGGGAACTAGGCAGACACAGTTCTGACTGCAAAGAAAGCAGGTTAGACAAACTGTAATTTCATTATTACTCTAAATGATTTCTGGCAAACAGTTACATCTTTCAGATAGGTTCCTTTGTACTCCTAGTGACTGCAAAATGGAGTGAATTGGCAGCAGCTCGAGTGGTACTCAAACAGAGAAGCACACAGTCCTCCCATACAAACTAATTATGTCTGCAAGCAGACAGCTCTTAAGGAGACAGTACCAGAGCTCTAAAACACTCACTGATAAATGGCTTAACGCCAAACACCATTCAGGCTTGGAGCATTCAAGCAAGCTCCTGGAAGTCTTTGGGAACCCCCATTTGCAGGGGTTACACCCTTCCTGGCCTGGGAAAGCTTGGCGTCCGCGTCAAGCAGTACCATAAGTTTTAACTGCAACCATATACATTTGCATTAGGCTCACACATGTAATCATCAGTCAATATATCATTAAACCAAGAACACATTTCTGAAACATTGCAGTACGTCACTCTTTACACAGTATTACACACACATTGTACCATAACTCAAGTTATTACCTCTTGTACATGAAACCTGAAGAGGGGCCTTCCCTATCAGTTACCTTGGGGCTGGACGGGCAAGGGCACCATACTTAGAAGGGCAACACAAGTAACTTGAGTTAGCACTGATGCTCAGTTTGGGCAATGAGCTCGGGACACATACTCCTTTATGGACAACATTGAGAGGCAAATCCACAGGCCTCCCAAGGGAATCATAACTGAGGTGCACCACAGGCTTTACAGCTCAACCAGTCTTTCTAGGGGGAACTGTTACAGTCTCTGCACTCTGAGCCTCATTTTCAGCATTGTCCTCACTTGTCAGGGGAGTCTCCATGGGGTAGAGAGGCTAGAACTTGGGGCACTTTCAGCTCCAGGAGTTACAGTTTCTGAGTCCACAACATTTGGCTCACATGGAGAGCTTTGGACACTGGCAGTGGACTGTCAGGGCACTCAAAATACTCTTCTTGTTCTGGTGTATCACCAGTCTGCCCTAATCCATCATTTTCCTCCCTGAAAGCTCAAACAGTTCAACCATGCACAATGATTCCATTTCATCTGATCTGATGCTTTGCACTTCACTTTCTGGGAGCATTGGCTTCAGGGATGAAGCTGGGGCATAGACAGTCCAGAAGGCCCAGCTTTGTCTCCAGTATTGACTAGGGATTGCCCGAAACAATTGACTCAGTTCGTAAGAAGGATAGTATTGAAAGTCACTCTCACTTTCTTCTGATATGGACTGACAGTCATGATCAACTGGGACTTGTGCAGGGGAACACTTTAACTCTGCTTCTGTAGGTGCAGACTTCCTTGATCTTTCTTAGCAGCAGCTCTAGTCACTGGTCCAGAGGGGGCATCTTCTGGGGGCTCAGACTCAATCAGGATTTGTCCAATGGGCAGTAAATGATTTCTATGCATTGTTTTACATCTTTTGAATTGTTCTCAGGCCTTACTTTGTACACTGGCAGATCATCTAGTTTGCCCACTACAATGTGAGGAGATGGTGCCATCTGTCAGCAATCTTGTGTTTGCCATGCAGTCCCAGATTTCTTAGCAATACCCGATCTCCTTCTGGGTTCCTGTGCTTTCACCTTTTATCATACCTTTCTTTGTTGACCAGATTTCTTTTGGCAGCCATGGTTTGAGCCAGTTGGTACGCATGAGTTAGCTGGGCCTTTAACTTTTGCACATACTGTAAATAGTTGTCAGCTTGAACCCCATCAGGAGAGACCCCAAAACACACATCTACTGGTAGTTGAGCTTCTCTTGAAACATCAGGCGGTAGGGGAGAACCCAGTGGCATCACTTTGGTGCAGTTATAAGCATGTACCAGGGTGCTAATTTGTTGGCTCCATCTAGGCTTGTCCTTTGGGTGAAGGGTGCCTAGCATATCTAGCAAAGTGCGGTTGAAACGTTCAGGCTGTGGGTCCCCTGGGGTGGTAAGGAGTGGTTCTGGACTTTCGACCTCCACAGAGAAAGCATCTCTTTGATCAGACGACTCTCAAAGTCTCTCCTTGAGTAGAATGGATTCTTTGTGGAGCCCATAGTGAACAAAAAGTTTTCTACAAGTACTTTGGCCACAGTGGATGCTTTCTGGTCTTTGGTGGGGAAAGCTTGGGCATATCTTGTGAAATGGTCAGTGACCACCAGCACATTACTGATATTTCTTTGATCTGACTCCAAACTCAGAAAATCAATACAGACCAGCTCCATGGGTGCACTGGTGGTGATGTTAATATGGGGGCAGCCCTCTGGGGCAAAGCTTTCCTCTGTAAGCAGCGACTACAAGTTCGAATGTGTTGCTCCACATCAGCCCCATCTTAGGCCAATAGAATCTGGATCTCACCAAGTCAAGTGTTCTGTCTATACCAAGGTGCCCCATGTGGTTGTGCAAGGACCTCAATACTGAGTCTCGAAGGCAGTGGGCAGCACTAGTTGTTGTTTATCTACTTGTCCCCTCTGTCTACTGTTTCTCTGCATAACAGTTTATTGATCAGTTTCAACTTAGGACCTTCTTTGTATAACAGTGCAGTTCTCAAATCAGTGGGCGTAATTTGGACACATCTTTTCCTGCATAGAGGCTTCTAAAGCTGCTTTGATCATGGTATCGCGGATTGAGCCCGCCGAATACTGTTATTGTCCAGCTGAGGCAGTGCACCAATGTCTATTGCAGAAAAGTGGCAATAAGCAGCAGGTATGCAATTCTCAGAGGGTCCCAAGCAATCCACCATGCTGTCCACTGCGTCCGTGGACATTTGTTCCTCCTGTCAAACTTCCGCAGAGTGCCCGAATGTCAGGTTCTGCCAATCGGACCCAATCATTCTGGGGAACAGGCCTCCGGGAGAGAGCATCAGCATCTATGTGGTTCAGACCTGCTCGGTATTCGAGAGCATAGTCATATGTAGATAATGCAGAAAGCCACCTATGGCCAGTGGCATCCAACTTAGCTGAGGTGTGCATAGGTCAAAGGATTATTGTCAGTTTTGCTAGTATTTTAGCCCCATACAAGTACTCATGGAATTGGTCAACAATAGCCCACTTCAAAGCTAGGAACTCTAACTTATGTACAGTATAGTTCTTTTCGGATGGGGTCAGGCTTCTACTGGCAAGGCCACTGGTCTCAGGCCATTCTCATGCTCTTGGTGCAACACAGCCCCAACCCTTGCAAGCTAGCATCAGTGTGCAGGACATAAGGTTTTCTTGGATCGGCATAGGCCAGCACTGGAGCATGGGTAATTTGATATATGATCTCATGAAAAGCAGTCTCACAATCAGGAGTCAGCGGGCCCCAAATACTTCACTTGGATGAAAATACACTCTTTCAGTCTTGAGGCAAGCTGACTTTTGGTATTTTTGTGGGTTGGGGATACCTTGAGTAAGGTTAGTAAAGGCGGATCACTCTTGAATAGTCCTTGATGAGGCCTGATAATAACCTCAGAATCCCAGGAATCTTTGCAGTTCTTTTAGATTTTGGGCTGTGGCCAGGTGGTCAAGGCCTCAACTTTACTTGGGTCGGTCTCTATTCCTCGGTGGATACTATGTGTCCCACATACTTTACTGATGTTTGAAAGAATTGACACTTATCAATGGACAGTTTAAGGCCAAAGTCCTCCAGTCGGTCCAATACCTTAAATAATCTGCTCTCATGTTCCTCCAGTGAGCTTCCAAACACAATAACATCATCTAGGTATACCAGACACTCTAGTAAGTTCATGTCCCCCACTGCACGCTCCATCAATCGTTGAAAAGTGGCTGGGGCACCTGAAATCCTTTGAGGCATCCTCATGAATTCATAGAAGCTAGCGGACAGATAAAGGCTGTCTTCTCACGGTCCTCTGGGGCCATGGATCTGGTAGTACCCACTGCGGAGATCCAACACAGAGAACCACTTGCTCCCGTTTAGGCAGTCCAAAGCATCCTGAATGCGGGGCATTGTGTACTGATCAGGATAGTCCGCCCGTTTAAGGTGCGATAATCCACACACATCCTTACTGTCCCATTCTTTTCCTGACTACCACAATGGGGAAGCATAAGGGCTTCTGGATTCTGTATTACACCAGCAGCTAACATCTCTTGCAGATGCCGTCTCACATCATCTATGTCAACAGGTGCCAGGCGTCGAGACCTCTCACGAAATGGTCTTTCGTCATGCAGCGGATATTGTGCTCAGCTCCTTGCACGCATCCTACGTCCCATTCCTTTAAAAAACACCTGGTCTCTCTGGGCAAGCTTCTCACTGATCCTTACTTTCCATTCAGCTGGCAACGGGAGTCGCCAAATCAAACAAGTCAGGCGTTACTTGTCATTCTTCCTTGAACTCTTGCTGCTGGGTAGCACTGCAGTGTCTGCACAATGCACATTAGCCAGGATGCAACCTCTATTTACTCGAATGTCTCTTTCAGACACATTATGAACTTGGACCATTACCCTTCTGGCATAAGCATGGGCTCTAGCGGGCAAAATACTAGGCTTGACCAGCAGTCCCTCTGGCAATTTTCCATCGCCTGGTGCATCCAACATTAATATTTTATTCTTAACATCCTTTCTGATACGGACCTCTCCCTGTAAGGTACACTGGGCATTTGGTGCCAGGATCAGAGACTCAGGATCCTTCTTCCATACAATTCCAATCGGTTCCTCTGGTTCTATTTTTCAGCATCTCTCTTGCCTCATAGGCCTTCTTAATTAAAGCTGGAACTCTTAAAGCTCTACTAGTTTTTGACCCTGTTTTCATAACACAACTGTGCCAGCCTTCCGAACATATGAGCATTTGTTCCAATCAACAAAGGGACACCATCATACAGTCCAGTGGGGGACACACTAAGGCTAGAGTCTCTACTTGTTCGCCACTCCAGCCACGGAGGTGGGAAAGACAGCCAAATTCGGATATACCCAGAATAGGGGTAGGCCTTCTCACTTAACCCCATACATGCAGTCCTTCTAATGGTTGTAAGGGTACATCTAACAAAATGCTTCTGATACCAATCCTGGAACATAATTGTCACTTGGGAGCCACTGTCTAATACAGCTCTTGTAGACACTCCATTCACCTTTACAGTGGTCTCCATGGAGGGACCCACTATTCTGGACCAGTCTGGAGAGGCGATAGTGGGGGCCTGGGCAACTGACCTTGCCACAAAAGGACGTGAGTTAGCATTTTGGTGCCCTCACTGGGATCATTCTGCAACTCTTAACCACTGATTTGTTCTCCGAAGCTCTCCTTGTAGCCTATATGCAACTTTGTCAGTGTCTTTGGGGACCGCATTCCCTTTTCATGTGCCCATCCTTCCCACAATTATAGCAAAACATACTTTCTGGAGTTTGAGCTGGCCAAGGCGCCACACTGGGAGCCAGGGCGGGGTATTACTAACTGGAAACCTTGGTGCCATCTCTGTCGCGGCATGATAAGCATTTGGAGACATCTCGTCAGTTTCTCCACTTCCATGGTCAAGGAATTGAGTTTGGAGCTGTTATCAGCAGGAGATACATGGGTGGTACCCCAACCCCATAGCAGATGCAGTCGGATATAGGTCAGGGCCCGTACTTGCAGGCGTGGCCTTCATAAAGGGACTGTTTTTGAATTCCCGGATCTCTCTCAACAGTTTGCCCCATTGTGGCATATCTTTCCTTGTCAGAGCACTCATTGACTGCCAACCTCTGCCCCTGAACTTCACTTGATGGGCCACCCTCAGTCACTGGTCGTAGCCGCAGCTATTGGTGCAGGTCCTCCGAGGTCGCCTTTTCAACTCCTTGAATTTCTCTCATTAACTCATCATAGGAGGTGGGATTCCAGTCGATTTGCCAGGCGAACTGAAGCAACAGCAGTTCTGAGAAGGGGCAGACTTAAGGATCCTGTCCAGCCTGGTTCGGTCCAGTTCAATCGCTGGCAACCACCCTTTCTGAGGCATTCTTGCAACAATTTTTCCAGCCAAGATACATACACAGACAACAACTCCCTTGGTACTGTTGTGCATTTCTTACTCTCCACCATAGATCCTCATCAGAATCTGGGCTCCATACACATTCTCCAAGGCCTCAAGATGAGCCTGTGCAGTCACTTCAGGGTTACTGGCCCGTTTAGCATGGATGGCAGCCAGGGCAGGACCTCAGAGGCTCTCACTAACCCTCTTCTTCGCCGGCTTCCGAGCATTGCCATTCTAGCACTTGGGGCAACATAGTCTATCCAGGTCTCCCAGTCATCCTCCCTAGGGGGTGGGAGGGTGCCAGAGAAGATCCTCAACCTTCGGTAAGAGTCGTGACTAATGAAAGGTGCAGAAATAGGAGTCTGCATTGGTTCAGCCACCATTATGGGTACTGGGCGGGAGAGGGTGTTGGGGAGGAACACCCCAGGTGGCAAGAATAGTTTCTTCAAGTCCTCCACAGTTTTCCTTCCCCAGCAACCATTTAGCAAATTTCTCCTCAAAGTTTCAGACAGTGGTGGGGCTCATTCCCCACCGGGTCTTTACTGTACTTAGTTATCACTCTCCAGGCAGTGAGGGCTCCTCTGGGGTAATGGTCTGTGGCACTTTGGAGCTATCTATGGGATCCTTAAACTCTACTAGGGCCAGGAAAGTGTGGGTGAGCAGATTAGCATGCCGACCCACCACCACAGGGTTTTGCAAACCTTCCACCTTGGAAAGTACTCCCTGTACAGTGTCCGTATTGATACCCAGGGGATGTCCAGGATAAGCATAGCATTTTGGGGGTCAATCTCCTCCCCAGTACACCACTCCACCAGCCGGTGCACAGCCACTTCTGTCGGGTACCCATTTTTTTCTTAACAGTGGTTCATAATATGGCCACTAGAGGACACACAATCCCAGCGGTGAGCCTCCAAGATGTAACCCCTAGATGGCGCTATCCCAGGGCTACTACCCCTGCCTGATTTGCCACTAACAGGTTGAGGGGCCTGGATCCAATGGTGGGTGCCTCCACCCAGAGGTCAGGGTTTGCAATAGTTAAACTTACTTGGTCACAGCCCCTGGGACACTGCAACCCCTTTCTTCCCACTAGTGGCCCACACAATATATCAAATTACCTTCACAGTGTACACTTACCCCAGGACTAGTTCCGCACTGGGACCTCCTGTGAAATAAGATACAGTGCAACAATCACAGTACAATACTTTAACATAGACAAATACTCAGGCAGTATAACTTTGCTGAAACAAGCAGCTCTGATTTATTTAGGGATATAACAAGGACAGGGGAAATCAGGTTAATTAGCTTATCACTTTACTATCTACCTATGGCTCTGTGCACAGGCCTATCCTACCAGTTACTGTCCCTGGGTACCCAAGCCCTAGTGGCTAGTCCAAACCATGGCAGCTGGTAGGGGCCTCTTCACACAGTGAAAAGAAAAATTAGTTTAAACAGTCAGCAGTACAGTGATTCCATTTGGATTTAATGTGGCAATTCAACAGGGAGCGACCCTGAATTAGTACTCATGACCTCCAAACAAGATAGGGTCCTTCAGTGTCAGCAGGGCTACTCTTGAGCTCCACAAGACTCCTCACACATTTATATGGCAAACAGGCAGGCTTCTTCTCTATCCCGATCGCAATTACTGCACAATACCGGAGAACACACAGCAGATTCAAGTCCTGACAGACCGAGTGCAATTTGGCAATTTCTCCAGTCTTCTACCGGTGAGCCTGGTTTCTACTCTCCAGATATCCTTTGATTCTCTTCACAGTATGGATTTAGTCCTAACAAGCAGTTACACAAGCTGCAGACCGAACTCTGGACCTTACACATGTTTTTTGACCAAAACTGTGCACTGAAGGAGACAGGTTCCTTTCCCTTCACTGCCAGAGCTAAACTGAAACTCAACAGACAAAACCGGGCACTTCCTTTGAGTTCCTCCCAGTTCTTGACTGGATTGGCTGTCACTCACAATAGACTGCTCCTGTTGGTACAAAAGGCGCCAAGTCTAAACTACATCTCCCAGAGTCACTGCCCATACAATCCTCTTGTGGCTGGCTCAGATTATGAGTCCAAGTTCTGATTCGTCCAAGGCACCATTTTAGAGCTAGCTTACCCACACTGATTGGTCCAGTTCAGCAGTTCAAAACCAGAATGGGGAACTTGGCAAACACAGTTCTGACTGCAAAGAAAGCAGGTTAGACAAACTGTAATTTCATTATTACTCTAAATGATTTCTGGCAAACAGTTACATCTTTCAGATAGGTTCCTTTGCACTCTAGTGACTGCAAAATGGAGTGAATTGGCAGCAGCTCGAGTGGTACTCAAACAGAGAAGCACACAGTCCCCATACAAACTAATTATGTCTGCAAGCAGACAGCTCTTAAAGAGACAGTACCAGAGGCTCTAAAAACACTTACTGATAAAATGGCTAAACGCCAAACACCATTCAGGCTTGAGCATTCGAGCAAGCCCTGAAGTCTTTTGGGAACCCCCATTTGCAGGGGGTTACACAAGGACATTATAGTAAGGATTAGGAGGGAAGGGGATGGGTGGAGGTGAGGGGAAAGTGGCAGACGCGCTAACGTCTACTTCTGCTGGTATTTACCACGGAAAAGGGGGAAAGATTCCCAAGAGAGGATTGCAGGCAGGCAGGGAGGAGAAAGTGTGATAGACAGGGGATCACAGAGGTCAGGGTACTGGAGGATTGAAGGTACTGAGGGTGGACAAGGCACCAGGGCCAGATGGAATTCATCCCAGGGTGCTGAAGGAACTGGCAGAGATACTAATGAGGCCTTTGGCAGACCTATTCAATACCTCACTAAATTTGAGGAGTGTACCTCAGGACTGGAGGATGACTCACGAGTACCTCTCCATAAGAGTGGCCCCAAAGATAATCCGGGAACTATAGACCAATAAGCCTCACATCCATCGTGGGAAAGCTGATGGAGGCAATTCTGAAGGAGAGGCTGGTGTCCTTCTGGAGGCCAGTGGGCTACAGGACAGTAAGCAGCATGACTTTGTCACTGGCAGATCATGCAGACCAGCCTGGTAGAGTACTATTAAGCAATAAGTCACGAGGGTGTGTGTGGGTTATCAGAGGTTATCGGCTGGAGTGGTTTGCGCCGAGTGGGTAATCCGCCCAGTAAATCCCCGATAACCCATCCCCGAGTGGCTTATTGAGTTATACCTTGAGTTTGTTAAAAATATATATAAATAATAAAACCAAGTTTTCTCTCTCTCTCTCCATTTTAACTGTTTTTTGTATAGATTCTTGATGCGGAATAGAAAATAATCCTGGTTTGCTGTGAGCGGTACGGGCTGTCATCTGTGAATGAGCGATGCTCCAGTTTGAATTTACAGTCTATAGGAAGTAGTAGTGTCGAGGAATATAGTTTTTTCTGTTATTTTGCTTCTCATCATCATTATTTTCTTGCGCAGAAGGAATGGGTAGTAGTGTGCTTCTGTTACTTAGGAGGTGTGAATGAGGAGCCGAAGATAGGAAGCGTGCTTGTGCTGCAGCGAGTGCGATGGAATTTGAGGAGTGAGCGTTACAGTAAAGATTGTGAGAAAATTTGACATAATGTTTTTAGTCTGCAGTTACTTTTTGAGAAATGCCAGGAGTGTGAATTTGTATTTAATGTCTGCGAGGCAGTGTTTTTAAAATGTTCGTGACCTGTGGGAGGCGGCTGGGAGGTGCCGTTTACGAGGAATTCAACATAGCGACTGTAGGTTTTTAAATTTGGGGTGGTCGATTTTGTTGGTAATGCGAATGACTGGCAACTTTGTCGTGGGTATATTGTAGGATTTACCACGGCAGAAAGGTGTTAGCCACCCAATCAAAATACTGCATTTGTCACTTTGGAATTGTGTCATGGTATTATGATTGGTAACTAGACAACTGGACAGGGCCATGAATGGATATCCTGTATCTAGACTTCAGTAAGGCATTCGACTTGGTGCCACATGGGAGACTGGGAAGTAAGCTACAAGATACAGGGGTGGAGCAAAGTTGGTGGGCTGGGTGGTGAACTGGCTGCAGGGAGGCAGCACAGAGTGTTGGTAGGTGGTGAGCTATCATCCCCAAGGGTGGTGATGATTGGAGTTCCGAGGGCTTGGTGTTGGGACCAGTGCTGTTTGGGATATTCATTGCAGACACTTCGTGGGCATCAAGAGCAAAGTCGGTCTGTTTGCTGATGACACCAAGATGGGAGAGGTGGTCAATGACCTAGGGGTTGGCAAGGGCTGCAGGAGGATCTGGCTAAGCTGAGTCCTGTTCGGACACCTGGCAGCTGCGTTTCAACACCAAAAATGCAAGGTACTGTACTTTGGGGCTAAAACCCAAGGAGGAGCTACCAGCTGGGAGACCAGCAGTTGGTGGTGACAGAGGAGGAGAAGGATCTGGGGTGCTCATTACAGGGCAATGAACAACTCAGCACAATGAAGAAAGGCAGATGCAAAGGCCAACAGGATGCTGTGTTGTATTGATAGGGGTATATCCTCAAGGAGGGAGTTGATTCTGCCATTGTATGATTGCTAGTTAGGCTACACCTGGAGTACTGCATGCAGTTGTGGTGCCCGCACTTGAAGAGGGACGTTAGGCTACTGGAGGGTGCAACGAGGGTGATAAAATGATCAAAGGGCTGGGGGACTTACCATATGAGAGTAGGCTGAAGGAACTGAACATGTACTCGCTGGAGGAGAGGAGGAGAGGGAGATATGATTGAAACCTTCAAGTACATGACAGGGAAAAATAAGACTTGTATGGAGGGGCTTTCAAACCAGGGAGGGACACTTGAGGCCATGATATGAGGCTTGGGGGAAGGTTCAGAAGGAGATGAGAAGACACTTTTTATGGAGAGGGTAGTGTCTGTGTGGAACACACAGCCAGCAGAGGTGGTATCCAATAGAACAGTGGGAGGATTCAAGAGGATGGGACAGATTAAGAGGGAGGGGCAAGGGGGCAAGGAGGAGCAGCTGCAAGATAAGGTTGCTAGCTGCACAACTAACAGACTTGGTGAGACCGTAAGACCTTTTCTGCTGGCGAATTTCATATGTTCTTATGCTCTGAGTATCATAAATAGCAGTACAAACACTGAATCAGGGTGCATTGTGGTCAGGAGAAATGCATCGGCAGAGTGGGATCCAATAAGAGAAATGCTAAAATAGTTTGGTAAACTATCCAAACTGAATATTTGTTGCTGTTTTTACCTTAGGAGTTTGTTTTGCAGGTGACCTCCACCTGACCTGCAGGAAGCAGAACTTTGCCATTTGGTAGTCCGAGCATACAGGACAATGTGATCTGGGGATGCTAATTGACTCTACTTTCACATTTTCAAGTCATATGAAATAATAACCCCAGGTCCCTTTTTTCCTTGGTGAGTGTCACCAACTACCCCCATCTTGTAACTCTTCCCAGGGTTTCTCTGCCCCAGGTGCAAAATCTTGCATTTCTTTGAATTAAACCTCAGTTGCCACCTCAGACCATTTCTCAGGTTTCCCCAGGGCCTTCCTCATTTTCTCCACTCCCTCAGGAGTATCCACCCTGTTACAGATCTTAGCCATCTGCAAACAACCATACCTTTCCTTCCAGCTCCTCTGCAACATCACTAATGAAGATAATTGAACAAGACTGGCCAAGGACTGATCCCTGAGGTACCCCGCTGTTCACCCCTCTCCACAGATTGTACCCTATTTACCACCACCCTCTGCCTCCTTTCTATTAGCCCATTCCTAACCCAGTATACCAGCTTGTCCTCCATGCCCAGACTACCCATCTTGTTAACCGCTCTCTTATGCGGACGATGTCGGGTTTTGTTAAATCGAGGCATGGCGTCCAATGACCCCCCGATTTACTTCCTTCATCACCCAGTCAAAGAAATCTATCAGATTCGCCTGACATGACCTACCCACTGTGAATCCATGCTGTCTAGGGTCCTAGGCACTGATGGCTTCTAGATGTCCCACTATCCTTTCTTTAAACAGTGCCTTCATGATATTCCCTACTACTGAGGTGAGGTTGACCAGCCTATAGTTCCCTGCCTCTTCCCTACTGCCAGATTTGTGTAGAGGGACCACATGTGCCCTCTTTCAATCTTCTGGCACCACTTCTGTAGTGAGTGACTCAGTGAACAAGGCTGCCAGAGGTTCTGCTAGCTGTCTTCTCAGCTGTCTTAATATCCTTAGGTGTATGCTGTCTGGCACCATCGCTTTGTCCACCTTCAATTTAGTGAGCTCCTGCAGGACTCTCTCCCTGTGAATGGACTGTTGTCCAGCTCTCCCCTTGCATCTGTTGCTCTGCTGTCATCCCTGCTCCTCCCTCTTCCATGAATACCGAACAAGTATTTATTCAGTATTTATGCCTTATCCATGTGTCCCTCCTTATACTTCCCTTCCTCCCTCTGAGCCTAACAATCCCCCCTTGGTTTCCTTCTTCACTGATGTGCCTGTAGAATGTCTTGTCCCTTTCTTTACTGTCTGCACAAATCCTTCCTCAGTCCATGCCTTTGTCCTTCTTACCACCCTGCCTACTTCCTTAGACACTCTAGGTACACCTCCCTCCTCCTCCCTTTGGGTCTCCATATGTTTCCTGAACACTGCCCTTTTAGCCCTTACTTTGTCTGCCATCTCTTTAGAACCATAGTGGTTTCTCCTCATCTTGCCTTTGGATACCAATCTGATGCATTAGTTTGTCACTTCCACTATGGCTCCTTTAGGTGCTCCCACTGCTGTTCCACCCCGCCCCTATTCCCCCTTTCTCCAGGGCTGTTTGATACCTGTACCCATTTTGGCGAAGTCTGCCTTTTAAAATCCAACACCTTTGCTCTAGTAATGTCTTGACTGAGTCCCTGTCCCCATGCTAAACCGCACTATGTGGTGATCTCTGGATCCCAGTTACCCTTCTACCTGGACATCTGCGATTCTATCCCCGTTGGTCATCACCAGATCAAAATGGCCCTGTCCCTGGTGGGATCAAGCACAAGCTGCCTGAGTCCTGCCTCTTGCAGGGAATCTAGGTGCCTCTGCTTCTGGCTAAAGTCGCTGCCTGGGTGGTCCAATCCATGTCCAGAATATTGAAATCCCCCATCAGCAGAATTTCACCTTTCATTGCCGCCTCATGTATTTCATCCACTAGCTCCCTGTCCATTTCTCCCCATCCTGGATGACTTTATATCACCCCTGTGCGTAGACATGTAATTTACAGGTTGAAGGGTCACTCACAGTGCCTCAGTCTCCCTGCCTACCTTGTACCTGTGTTGCCTTTATACCTCCCTGACATACAGGGTAACTTCCTCCTTTTACCTCCATCCCTTCAGAACAGAGCATAACCTAGTACATTGATCTCCCACCCATGATTAGCAGTATACCAGGTTTCAGTTATTGCTACTATGTCCAGGTCTGCCTCTACTACCAAGGCCTGCAGGTCTGGGAGTTTATTTCCAGGCTGCGGGCATTAGTTACCATGTCCTTCCATGTTGTGCATTTTAGAGTACCCTCTGCCCCTATTTCTGCTCTCTTACTTCCTTCCCTGACCCCAGTTACCTTTCCTGTGGTCCAAATTCCACCACTTTGCCTCCTCCTCTGACCACTTCAGTTGTACTTGCCATCAATTTTTTTCCTGCATGTGCCCTTTGGGAGGATGTTTTTAAGCCTCCTGAGTAAGAAGTAAAGAGGCAGAGGGTACAGGGTGTTATTTATCCAAGCGGTAAAGGGAAGCAAGGGGAAAAAGGAATGCAAGAAGCACCTATCTAAGGTAGGGTGAAAGGTGTAGGTGGGAAAGGACCAAACAGGAAATGGCAACTGGGGCAAGGTAGAGTTGATATGAAGATTGTAAGCATAAACTAAATTATGGTGGTAGTGTAGTGCAATGGGTGTGGAGCTGCAGTTTTCTGGACAACTTTCTGTAGACTGAGGTGCTGCTCCATCTACACGCACTCACTGGGTTGAAGGAAGAGGTTACTGGTCTCCAGGCTGAGCTGGCTAGGATCCAGAGAACCTCTTTCCCCACTCTAGGGGCCACTTAGTCTACTACCATTTCCATCGGTTGCCTTGGAGAAGGTGGGCTAGATGGACAGTGGTGGGCTCTGGGAGGGGTGTGGGTGGCAGATCAGGGGCACAGTGTCTAGTCTGTGCCACTACAAAATTCCTTTGGCATTCTGGCGAGACAGGACTTCCAGGAAGAGGCACCCAAAGTAGTGGCAAAGAGCATGTGGGGTCCTCCGAGGGGAGGCACCAAGGTGGAAGGTAAAGACCCTAGAGAGGAGGAAGCAACTTCTGGTGGGGGATTCAGTTGTTAAGGAGATACATTTGAGAAAGGGAAGAGGGAGGAGCAAGGAAGGAAATATGCCTACCTGGTGCCACAGCTCGGAGGGATGGGCAGTGAACCCTAAGTATTGCTAGGGTGGCAAGGCAGGGGAACAGGATGTAATTGTTCATCTGAGGACGATGACCTAGCTAGATACAGGGGTGGGATTGTGCAGGGAGAGTGCAGGAAAATTAGGAGGGGCCCAAGGCAAGTAGCATGCACAGTGGTTTTCATCGAGGTGCTACATGTCTGCAGCTGAGGAAGGGACAGGGTAGTCTGGACCAGGAGCTTCATATTGTAGTTGAAGAAATGGTGCAGAGGCTAGGAGTTTGGCTATGCTGGGGACCAACCTGAGGGATACATGGGCCTATACAGAAATGATGGCCTGCATCTGTCTGGGAGGGGAACCACAGTCCTCAGTGGACAGTTTAAATTCTACTTTGATGAACATTTAAACTAGCTGAGGGGTGGCAGAAAGACAAAGGGAGGCATAAACTGCCCCTCACCATCTGAAGCAGTAGGATGGGAGGATCCAAAGGGAGGAGAATCCCCCAGGAGCAGGATCATGGAACAAGAGAGAAGGTGAAGACAAGGGAGATGGGAACAAAAGTTGCAAACGAGAGGTGAAATGAGGTGGGGCACAAGGGGAGGATGGGGGTTGCAGGCAGAGTAGGAACAAGGTGTGGAGGGCCATGTGTGTAACTGGGCACAGTGTAGTTTCAGTTACTATCCCTGCCTTGTGGCTTACTAAGGTTGAGGGGCCTGGGCTCTTGTTCTGGTGAAATTTTGTTTTTTCTCCCCAGACAGAAAATAAATAGTGCGGTGCCTCCACCAGGAGTAAAATATAGTGGGCCAGTTGTTTGTGTGGTACAACCCCTGGGATGCTGTACCTACCTACCTCCCCTTGCAGTCACCCACACATGGAATATCACCTAAACTGTAATACTTTTGATGACTCTTGCTAATAATATGATCTCAGACAGTATTTAACATCAACAATAAATTATTTAATAATAGGAAAGGGAATAGGAATGCAAAGACAAATAATGATTTAATTAAGTGTAACCCCTGCAAATGGGGGTTCCCAAAAGACTTCAGGAGCTTGCTTGAATGCTCCAAGCCTGAATGGTGTTTGGCATTTAAGCCATTTATCAGTGAGTGTTTTAGAACCTCTGGTACTGTCTCTTTAAGAGCTGTCTGCTTGCAGACATAATTAGTTTGTATGGGGACTGTGAGCTTCTCTGTTTGAGTACCACTCGAGCTGCTGCCAATTCACTCCATTTTGCAGTCACTAGAGGCAAAGGAACCTATCTGAAAGATGTAACTGTTTGCCAGAAACCATTTAGAGTAATAATGAAATTACAGTTTGTCTAACCTGCTTTCTTTGCAGTCAGAACTGTGTCTGCCTAGTTCCCCATTCTGGTTTTGAACTGCTGAACTGGACCAATCAGTGTGGGGTAAGCTAGCTCTAAAATGGTGCCTTGGACGAATCAGAACTTGGACTCATAATCTGAGCCACACAAGAGGATTGTATGGGCAGTGACTCTGGGAGATGTAGTTTAGACTTGGCCTTTTTGGACCAACAGCAGCAGTCTATTGTGTGACAGCCAATCCAGTCAAGAACTGGGAGGAACTCAAAGGAAGTGCCCGTTTTGTCTGTTGGGAGTTTCAGTTGAGCTTTGGCAGTGAAGGGAAAGGAACCTGTGCTCCTTCAGTGCACAGTTTAGTCAAAAACATGGTAAGGTCCAGAGTTCCGGTCTGCAGTTTGTTAGGACTGAACTGCCTGAAGAGAATCAAAGGATATCTGAAGAGTAGAAACCAGGCTCACCCTGTAGAAGACTGGAGAATTGTTGAAAATTGCACTCGGTCTGTCAGAACTGAATCTGCTGTGTGTTCTCCCGGTATTGTGCAGTAATTGCGATCGGATACAGATGCAGCCTGCCTGGTATAGTGCTTTCTTTACCATATAAATGTGTGAAGAGGTTTGTGTACCTCAAGTGAATCCTGCTGCCATTAAGGACTTTGCCTGTGACTGTGTACCATATAAATGTGTGAGGAGTCTCTTGAGCTCAAGAGTAGCCCTGCTGACATTGAAGGACCCTATCTTATTTGGAGGCCGTGAGTACTAATTCAGGGTCGCCTCCCTGTTGAATTGCCATATTAAATCCAAATGGAATTACTGTACTGTTGACTGTTTAATTCTCCTTTTCTCTGTGTGAAAGGGCCCCTACCAGCTGCCACGGTTTGGACTAGCCACTAGGGCTTGGGCACCCAGGGACAGTAACTGATAGGGATAGGCCTGTGCACAGAGCCATAGGTAGATGAGTAGAGTGATAAGCTAATTAACCTGATTTCCCGTCCTTGTTATATCCCCTAAATAAATCAGAGCTGCTTGTTTCAGCAAAGTTATACTGCCTGAGGTATTTGTCTATGTTAAAGTACTGTACTGTGATTGTTGCACTGTATCTTATTTCACAGGAGGTCCCAGTGCCGAACTAGTCCTGGGGGTAAGTGTATACTGTAAAGGTAATTCTGATGTATTGTGTGCTACTAGTGGGAAGAAAGGGGGTTGCAGTGTCCCAGAGGGCTGTGACCTGCTATTTAACTATTGTAAACCCTGACCTCTGGGTGGAGGCACCCGCCATTGGATCCAGGCCCTCAACCTGTTAGTGGCAAATCAGGCAGGGGTAGTAGCCCTGGGATAGCGCCATCTAGGGTTACATCTTGGAGGCTCACCGCTGGGATTGTGTGTCCTCTAGTGGCCATATTACGTAACCACTGTTAAGAAAAAAATGGGTACCCCGACAGAAGTGGCTGTGCACCGTGCTGGTGGTGTACTGGGGAGGATCGACCCCAAAATGCTATGCTTATCCTGGACATCCCCTGGGTATCAATACGGACACTGTGCAGGGAGTACTTTCCAAGGTGGAAGGTTTACAAAACCCTGTGGTGGTGGGTCGGCATGCTAATCTGCTCACCCATACTTCCCTGGCCCTAGTAGAGTTTAAGGATCCCATAGATAGCTCCAAAGTGCCACAGACCATTACCCCAGAGGGAGCCCTCACTGCTTGGAGAGTGATAACTAAGGACAGTAAAGACCTGGGGAATGAGCCCCACCACTATCTGAAACTTTTGAGGAGAAATTTGCAAATGGTTGCTGGGGAAGGGAAAACTGTGGAGGACTTGAAGAAACTATTCTGCCACCTGGGGTGTTCTCCCCACACCTTCTCCCGCTCCAGTGCCGAATGGTGGCTGAGCCAATGCAGACTCCAATTTCTGCACCTGCCATTAGTCACGACTTCACCGGAAGGTTGAGGATCTTTCTGGCACCTCCCACCCCCCAGGGGAGGATGACTGGAGACCTGGATAGACTATGTTGCCCCCAAGTGCTAGAATGGCAATGCTCGAAGCCGAAAAGCTAAAGAGGTTAGTAGAGCCTCCGAGGTCCTGCCCTGGCTACCATTCGTATAAACGGGCCAGTAACCCAGAAGTGACTGCACAGGCTCATCTTGAGGCCCTGGAGAATGTGTATGGGAGCCCAGATTCTGATGAGGACCTATGGTGGAGAGTAAGAGATGCACAACAGTACCAAGGGGATTGTTGTCTGTGTATGTATCTCGGCTGAAAAAATTGTTGCAAGAATGCCTCAGAAAAGGTAGTTTGCCAGCGATTGAACTGGACCCGAACCAGGCTGGACAGGATCCTAAGTCTGCCCCTTCTCAGAACTGCTGTTGCTTCAGTTACGCCCTGGGAGATCCACTGGAATCCCCACCCTCCTATGATGAGTTAATGAGAGAAATTCGAGGAGTTGAGAAAAGACAACCTCGGGAGGGACCTGCACCAATAGCTGCGGCTACGACCCGAGTGACTGAGGGTGATCCATCAAGTGAAGTTCAGGGCAGAGGTTGGCAGTAAATGAGTGCTCTAACAAGGAAAAGATATGCCAATAGGGGCAAACTGTTGAGAGAGATCCGGAATCAAAAACAGTCCTTTTATGAAGGCCACGCCTGCAAGTACGGGCCTGACCTATATCCGACTGCATCTGCTGCGGGGGTAGGGTACCCACTCATGTATCTCCTGCTGATAACAGCTCCAAACTCAATTCCTTGACCATGAAAGTGGAGAAACTGATGAGATGTCTCCAAATGCTTATCACGCCAGCAGACAGAGATGGCACCCAGGTTTCCAGTTAGTAATACCCCGCCTGGCTCCCAGTGTGGCGCCTGGCCAGCTCAAACTCCAGAAAGTATGTTTTGCTATAATTGTGGGAAAGATGGGCACATGAAAGGAATGCCAGTCCCCAAAAGACACTGACAAAGTTGCATATAGGCTACAAGGAGAGCTTCGAGAACAAATCAGTGGTTAAGAGGTGCACGACATGATCCCAGTGAGGGCACCAAAATGCTAATTCATGTCCTTTTGTGGCAAGGTCAGTTGCCCAGGCCCCCACTCCCTCTCCAGACTGGTCCAGAATAGTGGGTCCTCCATGGAGACCACTGTAAAGGTGAATGGAGTGTCTACAAGAGCTGTATTAGACAGTGGCTCCCAAGTGACAATTATGTTCCAAGATTGGTATCAGAAGCATTTGTCAGATGTACCCTTACAACCATTAGAAGGACTGCATGTATGGGGGTTAAGTGAGAAGGCCTACCCTATTCGGGTATATCCGAATTTGGCTGTCTTTCCCACCTCCGTGGCTGGAGTGGCTGAACAAGTAGAGACCCTAGCCTTAGTGTGTCCCCCACTGGACTGTATGATGGTGTCCCTTTGTTGATTGGAACAAATGCTCATATGTTCGGAAGGCTGGCACAGTTGTGTTATGAAAACAGGGTCAAAGACTAGTAGAGCTTTAAGGAGTTCCGGCTTTAATTAAGAAGGCCTATGAGGCACAGAGAGATGCTGAAAAAATAGAACCAGAGGAACCGGTCGGAATTGTATGGAAGAAGGATCCTGAGTCTCTGATCCTGGCGCCAAATGCCCAGTGTACCTTACAGGGAGAGGTCCGTATCAGAAAGGATGTTAGAATAAAATATTAATGTTGGATGCACCAGGCGATGGAAAATTTCCAGAGGGACTGCTGGTCAAGCCTAGTATTTTGCCCGCTAGAGCCCATGCTTATGCCAGAAGGGTAATGGTCCAAGTTCATAATATGTCTGAAAGAGACATTCGAGTAAATAGAGGTTGCATCCTGGCTAATGTGCATTGTGCAGACACTGCAGTGCTACCCAGCAGCAAGAGTTCAAGGAAGAATGACAGAGTAACGCTGACTTGTTTGATTTCTCGCGACTCCGCTGCCAGCTGAATGGAAAGTGAGGATCAGTGAGAAGCTTGCCCAAAGAGACCAGGTGTTTTCTTTAAAGGAATGGGACTGAGGATGCGTGCAAGGAGCTGAGCACAATATCCGCTGCATGACGAAAGACCATTTCGTGAGAGGTCTCGAGCCTGGCACCTGCTGGACATAGATGATGTGAGACGGCATCTGCAAGAGATGTTAGCTGCTGGTGTAATACAAGAATCCAGAAGCCCTTATGCTTCCCCATTGTGGTAGTGAGGAAAAGAATGGAACAGTAAGGATGTGTGTGGATTATTGCACCTTAAACCGGCGGACTATCCCTGATCAGTACACAATGCCCCGCATTCAGGATGCTTGACTGCCTAAACGGGAGCAAGTGGTTCTCTGTGCTGGATCTCCTGCAGTGGGTACTACCAGATCCCGATGGCCCCAGAGGACCGTGAAAAGCCAGCCTTTTCTGTCCGGCTTGGCTTCTGAATTCATGAGGATGCCTCAAGGATTTCAGGTGCCTCAGCCACTTTTCAACGATTGATGGAGCGTGCAGTGGGGACATGAACTTACTAGAGTGCCTGGTATACCTAGATGATGTTATTGTGTTTGGCAGCTCACTGGAGGAACATGAGAGCAGATTATTTAAGGTATTGGACCGACTGGAGGACTTTGGCCTTAAACTGTCCATTGATAAGTGTCAATTCTTTCAAACATCAGTAAAGTATGTGGGACACATAGTATCCATTGAGGAATAGAGACCAACCCAAGTAAAGTTGAGGCCTTGACCACCTGGCCGTAGCCCAAAAATCTAAAAGAAATGCAAAGATTCCTGGATTCTGTGGTTATTATCGGCGTTTCATCAAGGACTATTCAAGAGTGATCCGCCTTTACTTAACCTTACTCAAGGGTATCCCCAACCCACAAAAAATACCAAAGTCAGCGTCCTCAAGACTGAAAGAGTGTATTTTCATCTGAGTGAAGTATTTGGGGCCGCTGGACTCCTGATTGTGAGACTGCCTTTTCATGAGATCATTTATCAACTTACCCATGCTCCAGTGCTGGCCTATGCCGATCCAAGAAAACCTTATGTCCTGCACACTGATGCTAGCTTGCAAGGGTTGGGGGCTGTGTTGTAGTAAGAGCACGAGAATGGCCTGAGACCAGTGGCCTTTGCCAGTAGAAGTCTGACCCCATCCGAAAAGAACTATCCTGTACATAAGTTAGAGTTTCTAGCTTTGAAGTGGCTATTGTTGACCAATTCCATGAGTACTTGTATGGGGCTGAAATACTAGTAAAAACTGACAATAATCATTTAACCTATGTGCAGACCTCAGCTAAGTTGGATGCCACTGGCCATAGGTGGCTTTCTGCATTATCTACATACGATTATGCTCTTGAATATCGAGCAGGTCTGAACCACATAGATGCTGATGCTCTCTCCAGGAGGCCTGTTCCCCAGAATGATTGGGTCCGATTAGCAGAACCTGACATTCGGGCACTCTGCCGGAAGTTTGACAGGGAGGAACAAATGTCCACAGACGAGTGGACTGCACGGTGGATTGCTTGGGACCCTCTGAGAATTGCATACCTGCTGCTTATTGCCACTTTTCTGCAATAGACATTGGTGCACTGCCTCAGCTGGACAATGACAGTATTCAGCGGCTCAATCCCGCGATACCATGATCAAAGCAGCTTTAGAAGCCCTCTATGCAGGAAAAGATGTGTCCAAATTACGCCCACTGATTTGAGAACTGCACTGTTATACAAAGAAGGTCCTAAATTGAAACTGATCAATAAACTGTTATACAGAGAAACAGTAGACAGAGGGGACAAGTAGACAAACAACAACTAGTGCTGCCCACTGCCTTTCGAGACTCAGTATTGAGGTCCTTGCACAACCACATGGGGCACCTTGGTATAGACAGAACACTTGACTTTGGTGAGATCCAGATTCTATTGGCCTAAGATGGGGGCTGATGTGGAGCAACACATTCGAACTTGTAGTCGCTGCTTACAGAGGAAAGCTTTGCCTCAGAGGGCTGCCCCTTGTTAACATAACAACCAGTGCACCCATGGAGCTGGTCTGTATTGATTTTCTAAGTTTGGAGTCAGATCAAAGAAATATCAGTAATGTGCTGGTGGTCACTGACCATTTCACGAGATATGCCCAAGCTTTCCCCACCAAAGACCAGAAAGCATCCACTGTAGCCAAAGTACTTGTAGAAAACTTTTTGTTCACTATGGGGCTCCACAAAGAATCCATTCTGATCAAGGGAGAGACTTTGAGTCGTCTGATCAAGAGATGCTTTCTCTGTGGGGAGTGCAAGTCCAGAACCACTCCTTACCACACCCCAGGGGACCCACAGCCTGAACGTTTCAACCGCACTTTGCTAGATATGCTAGGCACCTGCACCCAAAGGACAAGCCTAGATGGAGCCAACAAATTAGCACCCTGGTACATGCTTATAACTGCACCAAAGTGATGCCACTGGATTCTCCCCTACCGCCTGATGTTTGGAAGAGAAGCTCGACTACCAGTAGATGTGTGTTTTGGGGTCTCTCTGATGGGGTTCAAGCTGACAACTATTTACAGTATGTGCAAAGTTAAAGGCCCAGCTAACTCATGCATACCAACTGGCTCAAACCATGGCTGCCAAAAGATATCTGGCCAACAAAGAAAGGTATGATTAAAAGGTGAAAGCACTGGGAACTCCAGGAGGGAGATCGGGTATTGCTAAGAAATCTGGGACTGCATTGCAAGCACAAGATTGCTGACAGATGGCACCATCTCCCTCACATTGTAGTGGGCAAACTAGATGATCTGCCAGTGTACAAAGTAAGGCCTGAGAATAATTCAAAAGATGTAAAAACAATGCATAGAAATCATTTACTGCCATTGGACAAATCTTAATTGAGTCTGAGCCCCTAGAAGATGCCCCCTTTGGACCAGTGACTAGAGCTGCTGCTAAGAAAAGATCAAGAAAGTCTGCACCTACAGAAGCTAAGTTAAAGTGTTCCCTCCACAAGTCCCAGTTGAGCATGACTGTCAGTCCATATCGGAAGAAAGTGAGAGGACTTTGAATACTATCCTTCTTACGAACTGAGTCAATTGTTTCGGGCAATCCCTAGTCAATACTGGAGATGAAGCTGGGCCTTCTGGACTGTCCAAGCCCCCAGCTTCGTCCCTGGAGCCAATGCTCCCAGAAAGTGAAGTGCAAAGCATCAGATCAGATGAAATGGAATCATTGTGCATGGTTGAACTGTTTGAGCTTTCAGGAGGAAAATGATAGATTGGGGCAGACTGGTGATACACCAGAACAAGAAGAGTATTTTGAGTGCCCTGACAGTCCACTGCCAGAGTCTGAAAGCTCTCCATGTGAGCCAAATGTTGTGGACTCAGAAACTGCAACTCCTGGAGCTGAAAGTGCCCCAAGTTCTAGCCTCTCTACCCCCATGGAGACTCCTGACAAGTGAGGACAATGCTGAAAATGAGGCTCAGAGTGCAGAGACTGTAACATTTCCCTAGAAAGACTGGTCGAGCTGTAAAGCCTGTGGTGCACCTCAGTTATGATTCCTTGGGAGGCCTGTGGATTTGCCTCTCAATGTTGTCCATAAAGGAGTGTATGTGTCCCCGAGCTCATTGCCCAAACTGAGCGCTCAGTGCTAACTCAAGTTACTTGTGTTGCCTCTCTAGTATGGTGCCCTGCCCATCCAGCCCCAAGGTAACTGATAGGAAGGGCCCCTCTCTTAGGTTTCATGTACAAGAGGTAATAACTTGAGTTATGGTACAATGTGTGTGTAATACTGTGTAAAGAGTGACATACTGCAATGTTTCAGAAATGTGTTCTTGGTAAAATGATATATTGACTGATGATTACATGTGTGAGCCTAATGCAAATGTATATGGTTGCAGTTGAAACTTATGGGTACTTGCTTGACGCTGGACGCCAAGCTTTCCCAGGCCAGGAAGGTGTAACCTCCTGCAAATGGGGTTCCCAAAGACTTCCAGGAGCTTTGAATGCTCCAAGCCTGAATGGTGTTTGGCGCTTAAGCCATTTATCAGTGAGTGTTTTAGAACCTCTGGTACTGTCTTTAAGAGCTGTCTGCTTGCAGACATAATTAGTTTGTATGGGGGACTGTGTGCTTCTCTGTTTGAGTACCACTCGAGCTGCTGCCAATTCACTCCATTTTGCAGTCACTAGGAGTGCAAAGGGAACCTATCTGAAAGATGTAACTGTTTGCCAGAAATCATTTACAGTAATAATGAAATTACAGTTTGTCTAACCTGCTTTCTTTGCAGTCAGAACTGTGTCTGCCTAGTTCCCCATTCTGGTTTTGAATTGCTGAACTGGACCAATCAGTGCGGGGTAAGCTAGCTCTAAAATGGTGCCTTGATGAATCAGAACTTGGACTCATAATCTGAGCCAGCCACAAGAGGATTGTATGGGCAGTGACTCTGGGAGATGTAGTTTAGACTTCGCGCCTTTTGGACCAACAGCAGCAGTCTATTGTGAGTGACAGCCAATCCAGTCAAGAACTGGGAGGAACTCAAAGGAAGTGCCCGGTTTTGTCTGTTGGGAGTTTCAGTTGAGCTTTGGCAGTGAAGGGAAGGAACCCTGTGCTCCTTCAGTGCACAGTTTTAGTCAAAAGACATGTGTAAGGTCCAGAGTTCTGGTCTGCAGCTTGTTAGGACTGAATCCGTCCTGTGAAGAGAATCAAAGGATATCTGAAGAGTAGAAACCAGGCTCACCCTGTAGAAGACTGGAGGAATTGTTGAAAATTGCACTCGGTCTGTCAGGAACTGAATCTGCTGTGTGTTCTCCGGTATTGTGCAGTAATTACGATCGATACAGATGCAGCCTGCCTGTATAGTGCTTTCTTTTACCATATAAATGTGTGGAAGAGGTGTGTGTACCCCTCAAGTGAATCCTGCTGCCATTAAGTGACTTTTGCCTGTGACTGTGTACCATATAAATGTGTGAGGAGTCTCTTGGAGCTCAAGAGTAGCCCTGCTGACATTGAAGGACCCTATGTTATTTGGAGGTCGTGAGTACTAATTCAGGGTCGCTCCCTGTTGAATTGCCACATTAAATCCAAATGGAATTACTGTACTGCTGACTGTTTAATTCTCCTTTTCTCTGTGTGAAAGGGCCCCTACCAGCTGCCACGGTTTGGACTAGCCACTAGGGCTTGGGTACCCAGGGACAGTAACTGATAGGGATAGGCCTGTGCACAGAGCCATAGGTAGATGAGTAGAGTGATAAGCTAATTAACCTGATTTCCCCGTCCTTGTTATATCCCCTAAATAAATCAGAGCTGCTTGTTTCAGCAAAGTATACTGCCTGAGGTATTTGTCTATGTTAAAGTACTGTACTGTGATTGTTGCACTGTATCTTATTTCACAGGAGGTCCCAGTGCCGGAAACCAGTCCTGGGGGTAAGTGTATACTGTAAAGGTAATTCTGATGTATTGTGTGGGCCACTAGTGGGAAGAAAGGGGGTTGCAGTGTCCCAGAGGGCTGTGACCAAGTTAGTTTAATTATTGTAAACCCTGACCTCTGGGTGGAGGCACCCACCATTGGATCCAGGCCCTCAACCTGTTAGTGGCAAATCAGGCAGGGGTAGTAGCCCCTGGATAGCGCCATCTAGGGTTACATAAGTAAAACACAACAATGTAACATCAACACAGTGCCACCCCAAAAAACAGCAACAGCAAGCCCTCCTGACCTGCCAACTGGTACCAGTGTCCCCAAAAGTCTAACTGGGTACCCAGATGAAGAAAGCTGTAGGGTGTACAATGCTGTAGGATGGCCTAGCACTACTGCACTCTAAAATGAGTACAGAAAGATTTGATTTGTACTTTCCAAGCAGAGCAGGCCCTATGTTACTCATGATTCTGTAGAAAGATATTAGAGTCTGGGTAGCTGCAGCAGGCAGGCTGGAGAGCAGGGGCCTTGAGCAGTGGAACAGGTTGGCAGCAGGCTTGTTGGCTGAGGCAGGATGCTCTGGCAGCTTGTCACCTTTTGACTTGCTTGCAGGGTCTGGCAGCTTGTCACCTTCAGAGCCATTGCAGGCCCCGGCAGCTTGTCAACTTCAGTCTTGCTTTCTCAGAAAACTAATCCCTGGTGCCTAGTGGTTCTCCTCCCTCCAATTGTCAGCCTGTATAATACAAAGGAATCCTTGGGGTCTAGTGGTCCCCTGTAGCACTGACCACCCACCCTGAAACCCCCAATTGCATCCTGGGTGCTGCAGGAGCCCATACAGTGACTGACACAGCCCTCCTCACACCTCCCGGCTGGACACCTATGCAGTGCCAGACAGTGCGTGCACTATGTACTATACAGACTGATGATCGGGGGACTGTTAGGTACTTGAGAGTGGATTTGTATTATACAGGCTGGCAATCGAAGTGGAGGGTACCACTAGGCACCAGGGATTAGTTTTCTATTATACAGGCCAGTGGTCGGGGACCACAAGGCTCCAGGATTGCTTTCTATTATAAGGGCCAGCGGATCAGAGGGATGGGGACCACTAGGCACCAGGGATTGCTTTTTCCTTCTGCAGGATGGCGATCTGACAGGGGACAATGGACCACCAGGGGCTGGTATGCTCCCCACCAGCCAATGTCGTTGTTGGCTGCAGTAACCTGGCAGCTGCTAGGGTTGCCCGGAGTAAGTTGGGGTTTTGTTCGCGATATTTGCGCTGCACAAATGGACTGCACTAAGACCTTTGCACAGAGCAAATGTGCTGAATATGTGCTTTGCAGATATTCCTGTGCTCACACTCCTTTGCCCACCACATACATTATGCCCATTATGGTGCTAACCCCTGTTTGCCCGATGCAACCGCTCACCTTTTGAATATCGCACTCCGAGCAAAACCGGTTTAGCGTGGGCAAACACCAGTTTGTGCCTGCACAACATTTGAATATCGGGCCTCAGTGTTTAAGTAAGAGGTGGTATGAGGGTCTGTGCTTTCAGTGGGTCAGGACTTCATGGCTACTCTTGGTTCAACCAGGTGGAAATAAATGAAATCAAAATAAATAAAATGAAATTGAAAGAAAAGAAAAAAAAAAGAAGTCTACTGGATCTGCTCTCAGTACAAACAGTTTTTAAGGTTATCTAGTGCAACTAGTGATGGTACCACTCTGAATAATCCACAAACACAGAGGTGCCCACCTGCTTCTTCAAGTACTGCCAGTTCCACTTCCACTTTCCCTACCCGAGATAGAAATGATACATCCATAAATGTAAAATCCAGCAAAAAAAGTTCACTAAAACAAATACCACTAACAGCTTAATTTGCTGTAATGTTAGTTGGTTTCCATCTGTGTTAACCCTCCCCTGGATGAGGCTGAAAACAAGCAGAACTGCCTAGTGCTCCTTTTCTGGACAACAAAAATGATATAAAATAAGTTTCCTGACCTGTACACAGAACACAACTGCCACAGCTGCCTGCCCTCTGTGTGTGTGTGTGTGTGTGTGTGTGGACATCGATAACCGCAAGTCCACCTTGAACCATTATGTGATGCCCCATTGCCACCTCCACATATCACTCATCAGCACAGTGTTTCTCAGTCATCTAGTATGTGCCAGGAAGGTGAAGGTGAGTCTGGCTCTGGCACAACATCAGCCCCACAGTACTACACCTCCTGCTGCTGCTGCTGCTGCTGCACATCCAGCAATGTTATTCCACCACAGTACCTAAAGAAAAATCATCTAGTCACTATCTGTGAATGACTGGGGTGTGAACGATCATGCCAGGCAGTGTTGGCATTACCTAACTTCAGCACCTTCTATGCCAGTGTTACTGTGTCAGTATTTTACTTTGTCTGACAAGACAGTGCCAGCATTAGGTAACGTCAATGCAGCCTTGCATGATCATTCAGACACTTTGGAACAGCACATTACAGATTCACCAAGGCTCCAGGGACATTTTTCTCTAACTTTGTTTTCCCATTTTTTCAATGTTTTATTTTGTGCTTCAGCCCTAACAGATGTCTGAACAATGCTTTTGCAGACTTGAAAGGGATGTATATTATCCAGTGTTCTAGCTTATCCACAAGCAATAAAAAGAAATAAATTGTTAATCTTCAAGGAGATATCTGATATGATGATTCTGTATTTCATACCTAGAAAGATCAAAAATTGCACCTTATACTGAAGTTAAAGGTTCACTGAACCGATCTACTAGACTTTTACTGTTAAAATTACAAACTGCTAGAATCAAAGGGTAGTATCAAATTATTAAATCTACAGTTTATATTCACACCAAGAGATTAAAGACTTAAATCAGCAATTTGACTTTACTTAGTGGAATATAAAATACTGAATACACTATTTAGAAACTGTTATTATTTAAATTACTCACAACCAATGGATGTTATGGAAACCATATGTCAAAAATAGAACACATATATTACTACCACCTTTAAAGGAGAACTCGCTGAACCTGTAAGACATTTTCCCAATAGAAACCATTTTAAGTACTAGTTAAAATTAAGTTATTGTTCCATCTATCCAGGCCTTTCAGTAACCTAAATGGGTGTTTCTGCTTTACAGTCTGGTGGTAAATGCCATTTTAGAACTGCATGATGTAGTTACGTCCCACTTGGTCACAAAGTTCTATGGTAGAACATGGATGCAATGAGTCCTAGAACAAAGAAACGGAAGTTGATAGCAAATAAGGACCATGTGGCCTGCCTAGTCTGCCCAAGGGACATAAGCTACATCAAGAAGTTCTAAATGGTTCTTACCAGCTGCATGTATGTCATAAACACCCAACAGGATAACTTGAAAACCCGGATACCTACAGCACAACAGAATTTAAAGCAGTATTTAAAAATAGCTTCTACTGGGAAAATGACTTACAGATTTAGTGCAGTTTTCTTTAAGAATTTGATAAAAAAAACATTAATTAAGTAGATACTATTACAAAATAACATATACCCCTGCAAAGATATGTAATAAATGGAATACTGTATCAATTTGTTATAACTTACTTACGTAATAATGAAAACATTAAATGATTCTTACTTATGAACTGAGAATCAAATGTTCGTAAAACTGTACTTTAAACTGTTTTTGTTTAATGTTATGCATCTGTGATGTTATATAGTTTTCTTAAAATTAAGAAATTAATAAAAACTATATTGGGGAAAAGACAAAGTATGGGGTTTAACACAAACACTAATTCAACTCCTAACATACAGCTAACAGCTGACTCTATGGCACATTGGCACTCGATCCCTATCAGTCAGACTGCATCTGGCCAGGGTGGTGAGAGGAGTGTCCATGCTAGTTGCTGTTCAACACAGTGCCTGCAGACAAGGACAGGCTTTGCTAAGGTGAGTTGGGTGGTGGACAGGATGACTGACAGTGGGTGGTGGTGGGTGCTGAGTGGGTGGGCCAGGGAGGAGGGTGGGGAGTCCGAATACTATAATGGGAATCAAGCCAGGAGGGATACCAGTGAACTACTACAGAATTACAAAACTGTATCTTGTTGATTAGGGCAAGGTACCACTAGACTACGACTGAGGTTTTGGTAGAAATGGTTGATATTTCCAGCAGGGGTTGGGTGAGTGAGGGGCTTCACTAGAGTACCAGGGAGGGTTTATATTATTGTAATATTTCAGATGGGGATCTAGGTGTGATTTGGGAAAAGCAATTAGACTGCCAAGAAATCAAGCTTCATATTCTTGGATTGGGGTGGGGTACCACTAGACTGCTAGGTAATTCAACTTCATTATCTCAGGAATTGGGGTGGCAGGGAGGTACCACTAGACTGCCAGGGAATGGGATTTAAACATCATTATTTTGGGATCAGGGCAAGAGGGAGAAGGTGTTGCTGACACCAGTGTTGGTAGGTGGAAGTGTTAAGGTAGGGTTTTGAAGTGGTGAATAGCTCTGCCATGACAACCTTTAGTGTTTCCAAAATCTACAGAATATATTACTGCACCCTGTATGCAAGAGAGTTCCCACTTTTGCATGTGTATAGTGCTGTCTTTAATATGATCGTGTGATCTACTGAGCACTGAGGGTACTTTTCAGTATAGCCCCCACCTGCTCAGATGACTATGCCCTGCTAGCATTGCACTATTCATGACAGCACCTTGCTAACCTTGTGAATATCAGGGCCTAGAGGTATTGTGCTGCTATCAGTTTATTAGCTTAGGATGTGTCAGCTGAGATGCATCAGTGAAGTCTCTGCTTACCTTTGAGGAAGCATCATGCTGGAGGCAAAACCTTAGGGTTCCCAACCCAGGGTACACTGCTGCAAGTGTCTTTGCAATTGGCACCCTTTCACTTAAATAAAGATATCTTCCTCACTACCTTCATGTGTTTGAGTGCCTCACCCAACCTGTGGTTTGTGTGGTGTCCAGTTTTCCAGGTTGTTGCTTTTGGTTTTACTCCAGCACATCAGTTCCCTTTAGCCTGCACCTTTGTGTTTGCTAGTCTCCTCCTAACCAGTTTTACAACTGCAAGGGACTGACATCATGAAGGTGAGATGACACTCAAGGTCACACAGTAAGCTAGTGGTAGTAGTGTGTGATTTGAACCTGGGATCTCCAGTTCCATAGACCATTGTTCTAACCACAAGCACACATACTTCTCTATGCCTATCAGCAGTATTTGTGATTAACAGTAAATCTACAAGTTATTTAGCATTTTCTAAATAGCAGCTGCCAAAGGGACTTTGTTTGATGAGACAGAGCTGTGTTCCAAGCAGGAAAAGCCAATTCTCTTTTTCTTCTGAAGCGTGAATTCAACTCTGTATACAATGGTGTTTTGATTTTCTTTCTGCAAAGTTAATCATAAGCTTCCATAACCTGGCAACTTTGTTTCCCAAACATGCAAGGCACATTTTTTAGATTCTTATTGTTCAGTGTGTCAATGCACTGCATATGTAATGCTTGTGAAATGTGAATTTTTTCCCACGTGTTTATCCACCTGTTCACCCATGCCTGCTGTCAATCTGGATGCCCCCCAGCCCAGTCACCCACCATCCCATGAACTTATCCTGTTCACGCATGACTTACCCTCATCATGGGTTCAGAGGGCTTGCCCTTGACCCTCTGAGGCAGGACCCAATTGGTGCCCAGTCAGTGGTCCCAGGCCTGTGGGGGACTCTCCTTATAATGTTGTGGCAAGGAGTTTTCTCCATTTCTTGTCCCCTGGGACCAAGTCATGTTGATGTCCCTGCCCTTCTGGCTGTCCATCTGCTTTGACACACCCAGCTCTGCTAGGGTTAGAAGTACTGCAGAGGCACACTCCCTTCCCAAGAAAAGGAGAGCAGTCTCTGAATGATTGCTCTCCCCTGCCAACCCTCAGTGAGTTGAGTTAACTCATACCTGGGTCACTGATGTAGCAGGTGGTAGCGCACTGCTGTGCTAATGGCCCAGCTGTGCAAAGTGGATTTTGGTTATTCACACTCTCTGTCCTATGACTGGGATGACTACCCAAATGGGGTACCATAGAACTCAGTCACATGGCCAAGGAACACTCATCATGGTGTATGTTCCAGCAAAGAGGTACTACAGGGATGTTGTCCACTCTGACCAAAGAAGACATAGTTAGAGGTATGGCAAAGCAGGGTCATAACATGGTACTTCCAGAAGAAGTGAAGGAATGGCAGCCAGTGGAAATGGCAATTTAATGACAGTTGAAGCTGGACTCCAGGATATACACCACCACCCATACAGGCCCAACTCACAGCAGATTATGTTATGATCTATGGCACAGAAGAGAGGAAATTCCCATGTAAAAGTAAATACTAGGGGACCAACACCCAAGATCACCATTCCTCCAGCCTTACTATTTGATTACAGTATTAAGTATTAAGATATTCAAGGCCCTGCATGATGGAGCCATGAGTGGCCTGTGGAATAAGAAAGCAAACAACGGTTCACAACACTGCTTGGAATTTTGAAGAGCAACAAGAGCACCAAGAGTTAGAGGGTGAGTTACTGAACTTTTACTCCATACATTTAACGAACCTGCAGCCTCACAGTTGTTACAGAGCATGGTCAGTATGACTGAAGGGGCCTCCACATCCCGTGAGGGCTGCACCCTGGAGGCTGTAAGGCATAGCCCCTGTCAGTTGGAGCATGGCAGAAGTGAGAAGGAGCAAAGTGTTTCAGCCTCTGTCAGCTGAAGCATGATAGAAATGCAGAGCCCTGTGGAGGGGTTTGGATAACAGATGGACCAGACACCAAACTTCAGGTTCAACACACAATCTTTGTGTGATGCTTATTCAAAATGCAGGAAAGAAGCTTCCAATGCCATATTCCTCCTTCAGTACATCAGTTTGCAGCAATAGACTATGAATGTCCTTTCTCTGCACTTAGCCAGCATCTACTGACACTGATCTAACAACTTTTCAGTGAAAACACTTCATCCCTATGTGGGCCCCATTTGCTTGAGTAGTGGGGCTCAAAAGAAAAAAACAAGATAAAAACAAAGAACCTCAGCACAGAGACACTGAAACATGGGTTACCCCAAACAGCAGTGGCAACAAATCAAGTTTCAAAGAAATACAACATCATACATACTTCCATAATGCAAAGCATCATGGAATATATGCAAATCGGCATGACATTTCAGACTTGTTCAGTTTACAGCAATTTACATGCTTTTAAATAGCACAACTAACTTAATTTCTATAATAGTCACCTAGTACTTTTACCATTATCAAAAACACCTAGTGCCATGGTGTTTTCAACATTTACAGGTTTCATAAACATAAGGTAAATTATGACATAGTGCTATTACATACTAAATCCAACAATGATAAACACAACCTGTTTTACATACACTTAAAGGTCACAGCAATAACCTCCTGTACGAGGATCTGAGAGGGAAAAGGAAAATTAAAGAGGACATTATAGCATAGTCAAGAAAGGGAAGGGATGCCCATAGGTGGCCAGCCTTATGGACTAGAAATTGTAAAGGATAGAGCAGGCTAAGAAAATAGAAGAACTGTTGCAACAGATTTAAGGAAAGGTCGGCTCTCAGAGTGGCAGGAGCTTCCTGTCACAAGCCCCACAGGAGAGTAAAAATAGCTGCTGCATAGCAAGGATGCCCAACCTCTGTCTACAAGGAGGCCTAACCTACACAGCTCAGTCATTATGACAAAGAAATGCCCATCTTGGTGAGAGTTCCTCCGATGAAAAGTAAGAGGCCCTGCTAAGGGAAGGGATGAATGGGTCAAGACCAAACTTAAACATGGGCAGGCTGATGGAAAATTCAAGAAGTTGGAGCAGTGAGTGAATGATCAAACAAGGATGATAAACAGTAATGCATGTATTTATTTATTTATTTATTGAAGTCTCAGATTTATACCTCTGAGGACAACCTCATTACATAGGTTCCATGTCGGAGGATAACAAGCATTACTGACATTGTACAGATTGGTAAGAACAATATAGATCAATTGAACATGGATGGTTATAACTAGTAGAAAGGCACAATCATAGGCTTTGAACAATAGCCCGAGTCACTTATTGAAAACGTAGACACTAGCAGGATAAGATGTGAGACAGAAGATCACAGACTGGGCTAAAGATAAGGGAACCTAAACTTAAACCCACATGGCATCATTGCACAAAAGAAAGGTGGAGATGGCAGATGAGAGGCACAGGTTGCTTGGCCAGCATGGAAGGTAGAGGTAGGGCACAGGATTCTGACCAGTGGGTGGTAATGGGTGGTGATGTGTGAGTTCGGAGGAGGAGGATAGGAGAGATTAAAGGAAAGAGGAGGGAATGGCAGGCGTTGACTGAGCACACTAGGAGGAAAACAGGGGAGTAAGAGCATAGGAGGTAAGTGCCAGGTACTGTGGGTCAGGAAGCAGTGGGGGAAGGAACAAGTGGAAGGCAACTGGTTTCATCAGTAGTGAAGGTACCCTGTGGTTGTGAGGTGTGGAGTCCAGTCAGTCATGAGGCAGAGACAATTCAAGGGAAGTGCTTTGTTGTACGTGGGCCATGAAGTCTTTGTTGTTTGTGAGCATGGTGCCCTTGTCATCTATGAGATACAGGGCCTCTGTCATTTATGTAGTGTGGAGCTCTATGTTGGTCATGGGGCATGGAGCCCTTGATGTTCATGAGATACAGAGCCCTTGTGCGGATTGAGAAGCCTTGTGTTGTTTGTTGGGCAGGGACCCTGCTGGTAGTGGAGTTTGGAGGAGTTCCAACTTGCAGGTGCTGTCTGCTGTCTACAGAGGCTCCTCCAAAACACAAGAAGGTGGAACACTGACAGCAACAGGGCAGCTGCCTGCATAAAGTAGAGAATAAAGAAAAAGCAGAAAAGGCCAGAAAGAAGCTGGCAGCAGCAAAGAGATTGGCAGGATAAGACAAGTGATGGCAGCAGGACAGCCAGAAGACAGGGAACAGTAGCCAGCAGTCTGTCTGCAGGATGACAAGAGGAAGAGGAACAGAGGGCCACATTAAAAGGGAAAGCCATGGGGAGACAGAACATTTTCTTGGGGTATTGGAGTGAGGAAAGGTCTCTTGATCAAGAGGGCCAATGGGAATGGAGCCCAGAAACAGAAGGTTGCCCTCTATTTTTCTCCTTTCCATACTGAACAGACCAAGTTTACCCAGTCTGTCCTCATATGCCATACATTCCATCTCTCTCTCAACATCTTTGTCACCCTTCTCTGGGCTCTCTCTACTTTTTGAGTGGGAATGGGTGTGGTGGGCAGTGGGGCACTGCTGTGTGTGTGTGTGTGTGTGTGTATGTGCGTGTCTGCATGTCTGTGTATGTGTGTGTATGCTGCGTGCCTGCATGTCTATGTGTGTGCATGCGTGTATGTGCATGCATGTGTGTGAGAGTGGTGTGGTGTATCTTAGCCCTCCCTGCAATATAGATGGGGTTTCATTGCATTATTCTGCAGAACCACTGAATACTGAGGACAAGGTTTCTCGCCGCTGTTTTATAGAACTTCATTTAGGTTTTCTAAAAGATTACTTTAGTTTATTTGCCCACCCCTAAGAAAAACATAATGGGATTTAACAATATATTGTATCCTTTTTGTTTAAATAAAACAATTAGGCAATGCTTATTTTCTCTGGAGTTAAGATCTGATAATAAAATATTATACAATGGCAAGAAAGAATGATGGCCTGTCACTGGTCAGTCTGGGACTGGACCCATGACGTTATTCCAGTACAACATCACGGACCTAGTCCCAGCACACAAAAGCCACATGAAATGTTAAAAAACAAAAAAACAGAATCACTCCACGACGCGATTGCCTGCTCCATTACCCTCCTTGCTGAGACCATGATCAGCCTCACTACCTGGTCAGCCCTATGGCAACTGTAGTTTCCCAAATGTCAGTTGTTTTGTTTTCTTTTAATATTAAATGAAGCCGACTTGATAATCGGGCTTCTTGGTGACCGACAGTAGCGCCGAACGTGACCTAGCGCCCTGCAATTAAACACTACTCACTCAACTGACACAAGCGCAATAGTCAGTTAAAAGACATTGTCCTGCTTAAACGTATGCCTTCCCGTTCGCTCACCCAAGCTGCTTAAAAATAACCTCTACAGAAAACCACAAGCAGCTTCTGACTCTCCTGAAACAACGCCACAAGCAGTGTTTAATTGCACAGGTGCTAGTTCACATTCGCCTACTGTCGGTCACCGAGAAGCCGATTACTGTGTCGGCTTCATTTAATTTTAAATGAAAACAACAACTGACATTTGGGGAAAAATAAAGTTGCTATAGTGAATACTGATCGGGAACATGGAGCTGAATGGGAGCTCATTATAAACCGGGACTACAGAACAGGAATCTATGTGGACTGCAGAGAAAGAAAGCCATGGGATAGGAACACATGATGCAGCACATACTGACAGTACCGCCTAGTGGCCAAAAGAAAAACTGTGCACTTTTTTTTTAAACAGATACTGCCACACACCAAAAATGCTTAAAAAACCCACAAATATATATTTTTTCAACTTTTTGTATTAAAAAAAGAGCATTTATAATAGCAATAATGCATCTCCAGGGTGTGTGTTATGCTGGGATAACATCACTCTGGGGTGATTAGTCGACCGGCCCGCGGCCTCATGCCTAATCACCCCAGGTGTGATATTGTCCCAGCACAACACACACCCTGTCGTGCATTATTGCTTAAATCAGGTGCCATTTAATTGAAATCAACATAGTCATGGCAAATGGACAGACTAGGTGGCCAAGCGTCCTTATCTGCCGTCAAAGTCTATGTTTCTATGTTTCATGATTAGTTTATGTTGGTATAACATGGAGCCCAATTCTTACTCTTAAAGGACTGAATGTAAATCTATGCAGTACAATTTACCACCAATCCCTTGCTTGCAGCTCACCTGAGCTATGGTCAGAAGAGATCAAGGGCATTTTACCCATCGCATATCATCGTGGAGGGGGCCCAGGGTTAAAGTGGTTAAAAAGTAGTGGATTAGCATAAGGCAAACATTAAATATACAATATGGCTTGATTTGTTTTTGCAATTTAATACATTTTATTAAATGCAAGAACAACCCAAACAGAATAATATGGTTTGATTTTAAAACTGTAGTGTTAGCACCATCCCCCCCACTAAACTGTTCTCTCTTCGATCTCTGGTCCAGGACCCCTATTAGGATCTCAAGATTTCTTCCTTGATGGTAATGTCACAGTACATCTGCACAATATTCTGAATGCTTATACTACAGCCCTTCACCCCATTTAAATGCCCAGCTCTACCTAGATTGTAGACTTCTTCAAAATTCAGAACTGGCTTGAACACAACAAGCTAGTTCTTAATGTCTCCAAACCCAAGCAATGCTTTTAGGATTGACATTTCACAGACTTTCAAGCCCTAATACCTAACCATTAGGTGCCCTGATGGCTCTTTCCTGTCCCTTGTGGAGGAGTTCAAATACCTTGGCTTTACCTAAACTCAGATATGGACTTCTGCCTCACATCACTACCTTCTGCAAGTCTTAAGAACCTGCCTGCATTTGCAACAGCAGGGACAAGAAAGGCTTGTTTTTTGAGACAACATTGGTGGGTAAGCTATGGTGAAACTTGGTTGAACTGGGGTATTTCTTACCGAGTGAAGGGTAGATTTGAGAGCAGCCTGAATAGCCTACATTTAGGGGCCATATTATAAGACCTGTGTCTAGCCCTGTAGTTTGGGGGAGGTGCTAATTGTCTGGCCTAGGGCATTAGCTACTTGATAATTGACCTCCCACAGTCAATAGCACACCACCAGGAAGGGAGCTGGTTCTGCATAAAAGCAATCACTGCCAAGGTATCCCACATGTTTGTGTCCCAGGCAGTGACTGGAACAGTGAAGGAGTGGAACAGGTGACAGGCATCATAGGCATTGGCAGGCGTACAGTAGGAAGTGGAAAGCGAGGACTCTGCCAGTTGACTAGGGCAAGCGCCTGTTCACTTCTGTTTAACTGTCACTGCTGGGTAGGGCAGAAGGTCAAAGGTAGGCCAAAACTGGGAATAGGAGCAACACCTATCTAGGCTAGGAGCATATTAAAATTTAAACAAGGCACGGGGACCACATAGAAATAAACAAAAAAAAGGAACTAGAAACCCCTTATCGGGGTAACCTGCAAAAAGTATCTCCAGGTAACATAGAGGAGAATAGAGGCTGAGAATGCTGGGAGTGGTGTAATGCAGTGGCCGTGGGCGAGCAGTTTTCAGAGAGATCTTCTGGGGTCTGCAGTGCTGCCCCATCTGCACACACCTCTCTGGACTGAGTGAGGAGGTCACTTGATTCCAGGCTGAGTTGGCTAGGATTTGAGGACATTCCCCACCCAGAGGCCATCAAGTCTGCCACTGTTACCTTAGAGGATACCAGTGAAGAGGAATGGCTGGACTATGGTGGGCTGTGGAAGGTGAGGGTGGTGGACAGAGGCACATTCTTCAACGTACCACTACAAAATTCCTATGCTGCTCTGGCTGGGTGGGATTGCCAGGAGGAAGCATCCATGGTAGTGACAAGGGAATGGGTGCCTCTGTAATGGAGACCCCATGGAGGGTGGTAGAAGACCCCAGAGGAGAAGGAAGCAACTCTGGTTGGGGACCCAATTGTAAGGGGATAGATTTGGGAACAGGAAAGATTTGGAGAGGCAGGCCTGGTGCCTACCTGGTGCCACAGCCCAGAGGGATGGGAAGTGAATTCTGAGGATCACTAGGGTAGCAAGATGGGAAGGAGAGTTGGATGTTATTGTCCACATGGGGACTAATGACCTGGTTAGTGATGGGGCTGGGATAGTGCAGGGGAGATTAGGAGTTGTGGAGGGTCTTAGACAGGTAGCTTGCTCAGTGACTTTTGCTGAGGTGCTGCCTGTCTACAACAGTGGACAGTTGAGGGAACTCTGATAAAGAGCTTCAACTCATGGCTGAAGGAATGGTGCAGAGAGAAGGGTTCAGTTACATTGGGGACTGGGGACCTGCCTAGGAGAATAAGGGCCTATACAGGGTGATGTCTGCATTATTCTGGGAGGAGAACTAGAAGTTCTCGTATACAGTTTAAATGTCACTTCAATGAACATTTAAACTAGCCAAGGAGGTGGTAGAAGGAATCAGAGACTCAGAAACTGCCTCTTCCACAGGCTGAAGTAGAGGGTAAGGAGAACCCAAGGAGAGAAATCTTTCAGGGTGCAAATTAATAAAGTGAGAAAGGTGGTAGAAATAAAGGGGAAAGGAACAGGAGCATTAGAAAGAGAGATGGGAAGGAGGGTGGCAAAATAAAAAGGAGGGGCAATAAGCAGAGTGAAACAAAATCTGGAAGGCCATGTGTGTGAATGCTAAAAGTCTTGGAACTGAGATTCTGGACCTAGAGGCCTTCATAGCAGAGGCTCACCTGGATATTGTGGCCATTACTGAGTCATGGTGCACTGAAAACCATGACTGGAACATGACCATACTGGCTATGCTTTGTTCAGGATGGATCGGTGGGAAGGAAAGGAGAGGTGTGGTGCTTTATGTTAGGGAAAGCATAAAAGCCACTGAGATACAGGGAGTACAGGGAGGCAGAGGTACTGTGAGGTACCCTGAAATGGGGAATAGAGCCACTATTCACACTGAAGTGATCTATAGACCTCCAGCACAGAGGAGGAATTAGATAAGGAACTGGTAGAAGCCATTGGCAAGATGGTAGAAAACGAGGAGGTGCTGCTGGTGGGGATTTCAACCTGCCAGATGTGGATTGGGTTTTCACCAGTGGCTTCAGCTAGAAGCAGGACATCCTAGACTCTGCAGGGACATTCCTCAGACAACTAGTCAGTGAATCCACTCATGATGGGGCAATACTGGACCTGTACTCACTAACAGGGACAGTGTTGTGAGACGAAGGTAGGAGGCCAGTTGGTGACCAGTGACCACTATATACAGTATATATAAGGGCAGCTACAGAGTCGAACCACACAAGTTTGGGGATCATGGACTTCAGGAAGGCAGAGTTTAAAAAGGATGGGTTAATGCCTTAGGGATGACCTAGTAGGGGTGAGTGACCTGGTGGGGTAGAGGAATAGTGGCTGAAGATTAAAGGGAGCACAGTAAAGCCAAAAACTGTGTGTCAAACAAGCAAGCAAAGCAAGAGGAAAACAGACTGCTATGGTTCTCAAAGAGGTGGCTGAAAAGGTAAAAACTAAATGGGTAGTATTCAGAAAGTGTAAGGAGATGTAGAGGAGGAGGATAGGGAAGTTTATCTGGGGAAACAGGGAAAACAGTAAGGAGTGCAAAGGCACAAACTGAAGTGAGAATAGCCCAGGAAGTAACAAAAGGGCAAGACATATTTTAGGTATGTACGTGAAAAGAGGAAGACCAAGGATGGGATTGTAAGGTTAAAAAGGAAGGGGTGGCTCTGCAGAGAAGGGAATGCAGACATCCTGAACAAACACTTTTGTTCAGTGTTGAGAGGAAGGAGAAGCGAAAGTGGGTCAAAGCTAGGAGCGAGGAGGAGGTGAACACTAGTCCTTTTTTGGAAGTGAGAGTCTTGAAGGACTTGCTACTCGAAGGTAGACAAAGCAATGGGGCCAGATAGGGTGTACCCAAGTGTATTGAGGAGCTTGGGAAATACTGACTGCACCTCTAACAATTCTGTTTAACAGCTCACTGGAAACAGGAGTGGTTCTGGTGGACTGGAAAGGGCAGATGTAGTCCCACTACACAGAAGTGGTAGCAGTCAGGAGAAGGCTGGCAATTATAGGCCAGTCAGCCTGACATCGGTGGTGGGAAAGTTAATGGAAACACTGCTGAGGAAAAATAGTGAATATCTTGAATCCAGTGGGTTACAAGACCCAAGGCAGCATGGTGTCACAGTGGTGGTCATGTCAAAACGAATCTGATAGATTTCTTTGACTGGGTGACCAAGGAATTACATCAGGGTAGAGCGGTGGACGTGGTCTACCTAGACTTCAGTAAGGTGTTTGACACCGCTCCACATAGGAGAAAAGTAAGCAAGCTGGGTAGCTTAGGTATAGGTCCAAAGGTGGTAAACTGGATGAGAAACTGGTTAGGGGATAGACGACAGAGGATGGTGGTAAATGAAGTTCACTCCAAGGAAGGAAGGGTGACCAGCAGGATGCCTCAGGATCAGTGCTAGGACCAGTCCTCTTTAATGTCTTTATAAGTAACAATGCAGAGGAGCTGGAAGTGAATGTCTGCTCTTTGCAGAGGACACCAAAATCTGCAATATGTGGGCACTGGGGAAGGGGGTGGAAAGGATACACAGAGACCTGAGAAAACTAGAGGAGTGGTCAAGAAGTATGGCAGCTGGGTTTCAATGCGAAAACGCAAAATTACACTTTGGGTACAGAAACCAGGGGCAGAGTACAAAATGGGTGGAGTGGTATTGATGACCACCAAGCAGAAAAGAGACCTGGGGACAATATACAGATGACCTAAAGGTGGCCAGGCAGTGTGACAAGGCAGTAGGGAGGGCAAGTGGGATGCTGGGGGCATAGGGAGGTATCACCAGCAGAAAGATGGAGGTGATGTTGCCTCTGTATAGATCACTGGTAAAGACATCACCTAGAGTATTGTATCCATTTCTGGAGATCATCTCGGAAGGACAGAGAGTGGAGGCGGGCCAGAGGAGGGCAACTAAAATGGTGCAGGGTCTGCATCAAAAGCCTTACAATAAGAGGCTAAGGACCTCAATATGTAGACACTGGAACAGAAGAGGGAGAGAGAGACATGATAGAGATGTTTAAATACCTCACAGGGGTAAATAAGGTACAGGAGAGGAGTATTTTCAAAGAAAAGGTGCTCAAGATCAAAGAGACTTGCTATGAAGCTGGAGGGGATAGATTCAGGAGAGATGTAAGGAAGTACTTCTTCCCAGAAAGAGTGATGGATTCTTGGAACAGCCTTCCAGCAGAGGTTATATGGACAAAAACAGTGGTGGGGTTCAAGAATGCATGGGATAAGTACAAAGAAATCATAGTGAAAGGAAAGGTGGAGAGAAGAGCTGCAGATCGGGCACGCTCTGATGTAATAAGTGTAGGTAAGGAGAAATTGGCAGACTGGATGGGCCAAAGCGGTCCTTATCTGCCATCAAATTCCATGTTTCTATGTTTCTGTGATAATTTCAGACTAGGCATGGCCTGCAGGCTCCACTACTTCCTCAGTCCCAGGGCAGGCCTAGCCATATCCCAAGGTGTTCTCTCTGCCTTCAATATACAGTAGCTCACTTGTTTACACAAATGCTCCCAAACAGCCCTTCACAAATAGGATGTAGCCTACAACAATATCTGCTGTTTGTCTTGTCCTCCCCTGCCTTACCCATCATTGCTCTCTGCATACCTCCCTTGGTTGGCTTTCACTATCTGCAGCACATTTCTACTAACAAGAGTACTTCCTTTTCAGCTTACCTGGGTCATCCTCTGTCTGCTGTTACAAACTACCTGCCTATCCTATTCTTTTAAATCGATTGACTCATCCACCCTTACTGTTCCTAGAAGTGCTACCAAAGGTGATCAGGCCTTCTCTTCATTTGTCACTGGGCTCTGGAAGTGTTACACTAAATTATCCTTTAATGAAGCAATGAGGAAACACTGCTGTTGTGGTGCACATAACTCATCCCTTCCCTAAGGTAGCTTGTGTCCTCTCCCGGGGTAAGTCTACCTCTCCACTCTGGTCCTACTACGAACCTAGCTGCATCACATTCTAGCTCTCTAACTAGCTATTATGTCAGCCAAAATTGTTTTGCATCCATCGCCTTTATTTTGTGACTACTGTTCCATTTATTGAACTGCTTCCTGCTTTAATGTTAGTTGTTATCCTTTTGTGATTTTGCCTTCACGTTGTACTTGCATTGTATCTGGTACTGTTCATTGTCTTATGCCTACTATTGTACTCTCCCAGGGCATACCTGTAAATGGTCATTCAATTGCCTACTGTACTTAGCTGGTTTACAAAAACAAATAAATAAATACCCTGGAACTTTTTTGTATCAGCACCTTCTCCTAACAATTTGTTGTGATTTATTTTTATATCACCACCCTAATGTGTCATCTCCTTGTTTACTCTACCCTTTGGTTATTGGTTCCCACCTCACATCACAACAACTTTTCTTATTGCTTTATAATTTTGTATACTACACACTATATTGTACATTTTCTAAACTAGGATAACAAATAGAATTGATGAAAGATGGAAAAACATTATGGCAGGATTTTCAAAGCATGGCACAGTTCTTACAACAAGTCGTGTGCCATGGCACTTGAGCTTCTGGCAGTGCACAACTCCCTTCACTGCAACTGTGCCAATTCTATAGTCTTGGGTGCTGTTGCAGCAGTTTCCACACTTACTTACAGCTTGCACCAAATATCTGGCACAAGCTCTGTAAAAAGGCCCTCGGGATTGTTGCAAGCTGGACCACAGAGAGGTGGTCTAACTCACGACAGTGAGTATATGGGATAGAATATCACGATCGCTGGCTAGGAATGCCACAAGCACCATGCACCATGTGTTCAATGCACTTGGGGTTCTGCATTCTTGCCCTTTGAAAATCCTACCTTATGTGGTTAAGAAAATTAAATAAGATGTTAGAGATTTGTTATCCTATGATTTGCATTGTTATTGTGAGTTTTGCACTCTCACTTTGCTATTGTGAGTTTTGCACTGTCACTTTATTTTGAAACTCATCTTTATTTTGAGGTAAAGCATATACAGTACATACAAAGATTATAGATATGTAACAGATAATACAAAGTGATATGCAAGTCACCATTATAAAATGGACATTTTCACTTCAGACATATCTCCCTTTGGGACAATTACAACTGTGGTATAGAGCCAAGTGGCACTGGCTAGATACATATGTTTTTCAGCGTCTATACTCTTTTCTGTTTTTCAAAGAAATAAACTGTTTATGGAAATACAGCTATAGGGCTGAACTGCCCTCATTCCTGTGCATGTATGTGTCTATGGCCATCATGAAGGCAGGAGAATGCTGAGGGACTGGGGAATCCAGAGAGGACTCCTGTCCTTATTGTGCCTCCAGTATACTGTATAGTATACAGCTCCCATTGCTGCTACACTGCTAGATGTTTCTTGAGAGTTAAGCGTAGCATGGCTGTCATTCTCCATTCTGCATAGCTTCCAAATCCTACCTTTCCAGGATTCTATGGAGGGTCCAGGTGGTCTGCAGACATAGGAAAGTTATTGCCTTCAAAGACACTGTACAAAGTGCCCTGAATAACCTCTGTTGAGTAATTGAGTATGGTTCCCCACCTGTGGAACTGGGACACCCAGTGCTAAGTGTAGAAACATGGGGAGAATTGGAAAGTTCCATAGTAGTTGAAAGGCTTTTGTGAATCTTTGTCCGCAGGGCTGTAGGACTAGGCAGTCTGAATTTCTCACCCCCATACCCCTCCAAAACAGATTTGTAGAGCTCCTATTAAAATAATATGTTATGATAGGTGCATGGAAGAAGTGGACCACATACTTCCAGCAAAACTCTCACCACCAGGAGATGCTGTAATCTTCCAGCCTATTTCAAACACAGTGACCCAATTCACCTTTGAGCTGGAGTCCCAGTGTCCCTTCCCACTGCACACTTAGCCTTTCCAGTTCAGGGTGGGTTCCTCCTAGAAGGACCTGGTACCTCTTGGCTATTGGGACCCCTTCCTGTCAGCATTGCTGCCCAACATAGAAATTTCTCCAATGTGGTCAGATTTTGCACCAGAGCAACCAAACTGTTTGAGGCTGAATAATGGGTGACTTGTAAGTATCTGAAAAAATCTTGCTTTCACAGTCCATACTGTTGCTGCAGGTCTAGGAAAGAGACACAATAAGTACACAGCCTGTAATGCGTTAATGTGGTGGTTCCATCCTACGGAATCCTAGATCTATGCTACAGGGATGAAACTGAGAGTCCCTATGATGCAGAATAAGGGGCCCAGAGTTTTTGAGTCTCAGTAACTGTCTAAGCTTTCAGGAGCATCTTCAAGGTATGCCTAGCCAACTGTTGAGGATATTTGGATATCCACAGGTTATGAGATTGATTTTCAGGAAAACAAATAATGATGCTGGTAGGGATTGGTTCATTTCCATCTCTAGTCAACCAGAATCCCCTTTTGTTTTGTCCATGTGACTATCAGAGCAGTCTAGGCTGCTATACAAGAAAGATGGAAATCTTGACATCGTTAATCTCCTCTCCCAGGTAAGGTTAAAAGTTACTTATTCTATCCCTCCCATTTGCCTAGATGAAAGTGTGAAGCTTTCTCTGTAGACTCTTCAGAATTCCTCTGGGATAAAATTGGTAGGGCCTGAAAAAAAAAAGTCTTGGGAGGATGTTTATTTTGAGAGTAGCAACCTGGTCTCCCAAAACTGAGTGGCAGCAACTCCCAATGCCAATATCCACTTTTATCTCTTGGTAAAGCTTCTTATAGTTAAGAGAAAATAATGCAGACAGTGAAATAACCTTGGAACAGGCAGATTCTGCAACACCTGGCCCAAGTGGTGTCACCGAACAGCCATGACCAGAAAGACAGGGGCATACAGACCCAGACACAGGAGGGAGCACAGACACCATAGGGTCCTCAGAAGTAGAGAATGGGTGGACCAGGAGGAACCTTGTGTAGGCAGACATGGCAAAAGTGACAAAGGCCCTTAGTGGACAGATGGTGCAATGTAGGGTGCATGTGCGAGCATGGAGGTTGAGACGAACATAGCAGCGACCTTCCAGAAAGCATTGCCCTGGACCTCAGTTCCATAATATCAGAAGAGGCAGAGGCAACACTATAGCAGGTTGCACAGGACCTACCTAATGAACCCCTGTTGGATGAGCATTTTGGAAGTTACTGTCAGAATGTCCTTGACACCCAGGAGGCACATAGAGCAGAGTTCACAGCACTCAGAGTCATCATGGATGTGCACTGCAGACCCAAAGATGAGGTACTGGCAAGGGTACTGGATGCCATGCAAACTGGCAATGTGACAGTGCTACCAGGCATGCGGATACCATGGTGGTACTGCAAGGGCTGCAGGACTGCACTGAGTGGCACACAGCTGTATAGGAGCAGATGATCACCCTGTTGGAGAGGAGCATTGTGATCCAGCAGAGTGCCACCCTCATGGCCATCCTACAACACATTGTTGAGGCACTCTGGAACAGATAATATAGTCACACAACGGGGACACACCACTGGCAAACACAGTCGGTCAATCTACCCTTTACATTGTATGTTACTGTTTCTTTGATACAATGTTTCACGCTTGTTTTGTGATTTCTGCTTTTCCAGTTGTACCTGAAAATAGGCAAATTTATTGTCCAGTGAACCCACCCAGTTATCAAAAACAAACAAGTAAATAAATGTGCCCAGGGAGACCAGTGCACCAGGCAGCAAGACACAACCTGCACACACCAGTCACCAGCACAGTGGACACATGCCCAAAGGTGTCCACAGCTCTGTTTCACAGTGCTGCCTGTAGCACCGACAACCGGGGTAACACCCCCTGTAGGGGACACGGGCTGTGTACATCTGTCCCAGGGACACTGTGCACTGTGCAGGCAGTCACAGTGACATCACCACCACCATGGACTGCCCCAGCTCACCAGTAACAATGCAGTACATCCCACAGTCACAACACTCTGACACCGCCCAAGTCCCATAGTGGTACACTGCACTGCAGGACCTAAACATGGTACTACCCACACTGCACACCGGCAGTGCGGAAGGACATCACTAGTGCAAGGCACTATATCCAGGCTCCAAACACCCAGGTGACAAGCCAGCATACTACAAATGTGATGGTACTTACAGCCTCAACACAGGAGTCACAATAGCATCAGGCAGCACCTGCACAACCAGTCCAGTACAAGCTGTGAGAGGTACCAGCAGCACAGGACATGCTCTCAGCACCCAGCACTCTGCAGTGTTTGAGGTCACCACACAGGAGGCTCTGGGTGCAATACAGGTGATTCTGAAAGGTGGTGGAGTATCATGGCCACTAGGGCTGGACACTAGAGGAAATCTCTGCAACCGATGCTGACACAGGCACATGTGCATCCCCAGGAAAAGTGGTTTGAAAGAAAACACACTGATGTGCAGGACATGAAGCAGGCATCCACAAGCAGTGAAAATAGTTGTGGAACAAGACAGTCTCAACAGACTATGGTCCAGGGCAGACAGGATGCAGGAGGTGTAAAAACCAGAAGATCTGTTGACAACACACAGTACCAACAGACATGAAAGAACACACCAGTATGAACAGAGATGCCCTGCAGGCTGGGGTCCCACTTCAGCTGCATGTAACCCCCCTGCAAATGGGGGTTCCAAAAGACTTCAGGAGCTTGCTTGAATGCTCCAAGCCTGAATGGTGTTTGGCGTTTAAGCCATTTATCAGTGAGTGTTTTTAGAGCCTCTGGTACTGTCTCTTTAAGAGCTGTCTGCTTGCAGACATAATTAGTTTGTATGGGGGGACTGTGTGCTTCTCTGTTTGAGTACCACTCAAGCTGCTGCCAATTCACTCCATTTTGCAGTCACTAGAGTGCAAAGGAACCTATCTGAAAGATGTAACTGTTTGCCAGAACTCATTTAGAGTAATAATGAAATTACAGTTTGTCTAACCTGCTTTCTTTGCAGTCAGAACTGTGTCTGCCTAGTTCCCCATTCTGGTTTTGAACTGCTAAACTGGACCAATCAGTGTGGGGTAAGCTAGCTCTAAAGTGGTGCCTTGGACGAATCAGAACTTGGACTCATAATCTGAGCCAGCCACAAGAGGATTGTATGGGCAGTGACTCTGGGAGATGTAGTTTAGACTTGGCGCCTTTTGGACCAACAGCAGCAGTCTATTGTGAGTGACAGCCAATCCAGTCAAGAACTGGGAGGAACTCAAAGGAAGTGCCAGTTTTGTCTGTTGGAGTTTCAGTTTAGCTCTGGCAGTGAAGGGAAAGGAACCCTGTGCTCCTTCAGTGCACAGTTTTAGTCAAAAAACATGTGTAAGGTCCAGAGTTCGGTCTGCAGCTTGTGTAACTGCTTGTTAGGACTGAATCCATCCTGTGAAGAGAATCAAAGGATATCTGAAGAGTAGAAACCAGAGCTCACCCTGTAGAAGACTGGAGGAATTGCTAGAAAATTACTCTCGGTCTGTCAGGAACTGATCTGCTGTGTGTTCTCCGGGTATTGTGCAGTAATTGCGATGGGATACAGATGCAGCCTGCCTAGTATAGTGCTTTCTTTTACCATATAAATGTGTGAAGAGGTGTGTGACCTCAAGTGAATCCTGCTGCCATTAAGTGACTTTTGCCTGTGACTGTGTACCATATAAATGTGTGAGGAGTCTCTTATAGCTCAAGAGTAGCCCTGCTGACATTGAAGGACCCTATCTTATTTGGAGGTCGTGAGTACTAATTCAGAGTCGCTCCCTGTTGGATGCCACATTAAATCCAAATGGAATTACTGTACTGCTGACTGTTTAATTCTCCTTTTCTCTGTGTGAAAGGCCCCTACCAGCTGCCATGGTTTGGACTAGCCACTAGGGCTTGGGTACCCAGGGACAGTAACTGATAGGGATAAGCCTGTGCACAGAGCCATGGTAGATGAGTAGAGTGATAAGCTAATTAACCTGATTTCCCCTGTCCTTGTTATATCCCCTAAATAAATCAGAGCTGCTTGTTTCAGCAAAGTTATACTGCCTGAGGTATTTGTCTATGTTAAAGTACTGTACTGTGATTGTTGCACTGTATCTTATTTCACAGGAGGTCCCAGTGCGGAACCAGTCCTGGGGTAAGTGTATACTGTGAAGGTAATTCTGATATATTGTGTGGGCCACTAGTGGGAAGAAAGGGGGTTGCAGTGTCCCAGAGGGCTGTGACCAAGTTAGTTTAACTATTGCAAACCCTGACCTCTGGGTGGAGGCACCCACCATTGGATCCAGGCCCTCAACCTGTTAGTGGCAAATCAGGCAGGGGTAGTAGCCCTGGGATAGTGCCATCTAGGGGTTACATGCAGATGAAATGTGTAGTGCCCCATGGACTGCATTGCAGCACATCAGGTGTGGACAGACAAGGTAGCATCTGCTAAACATGTAGTTGACCTGAAATCTGAGAACAAGAAAACAGAAATCTGCAGAACAGGCAAGGGCTGTTGGGGGCTGTGACAGTGCCATGGTGTGGCTGTGGGAGTTGTGCAGGTTATGATCATGGCATGTCAAGAATTGAGTGTATAAATAAAGTATCAGCCACATGTGCATGTGTATGTCTGAAATTGTGCAACACAATAGTGGACAATCCTGGCAAAGGCTTGAGACCCAAGCAGTGGCATCCACAACAAGAAGCAGGCAGTGTTTTGGGGATGGGGACACGTCTCATGAACACCATAGTGGGGAGTATGCACACAGTGCAGAGCTCCCAGGCTCATGGAAGGTCATGGTGATTACCCAGTGATCCTATGCAAGCCATGGCAGACTTGTGCTGTACATTTTGTTGTGCAGATGAACATGAGCCAGCATGGCAGGGTGAGAGGGATGGGCTTGGTTGGAACATGCCCATGTACAGAGAACCATCCAGTGCACAGGTGGTAGGTACACAACAGACATGGAGGCATGGTACACTGCACCACTGCCATGTCCTTCCTACTGTGTGGATGGGATGGCACACTGCACAGGACTACCATGGACCACACTGTGGGGTGTATATCCCCATGCACCTGGTGTCATCATGGCAGACACTGCCAGATACAGCAGAATTGGCCGTGGGGTCACAGCCATTGTGTGGGTCACTGTTGCTCCACAATGGTGCCCACCCAAGTGCCCTGTGGAGGACCACCAGCATGGCAGGAGGGCATCCGCAGCTTGCATGTGGTATGGGTTTCACACAAGCATGTACCAGGGATACTTGACAGCACCCTAATGGAAGTGCACACAGCCCACATTTCCTGGACAATGTTCAGCAGTGCCACAGAGTGCAGTCCCCAGGTGCCATATGCAGAGCTGGCCAACAATCTCCACAGTGGGCGGGATGCCACCCACTGAAGCCATGCTTCCAGTTACCAGGGGTGGACTGTGGTGCAGGATCAGCCAGTATGCCAAAGACACAGAAACCCATCACGCACTGGACAACAACTAGTAAAGCCCACACACACCAGGGTAATGCAGACAGGAAACAATTATTAACACAAGTCAAAATGGCAAAATACTAGAGAGAGGACAGTAGTAGTAGTTGGGGAGCAAACAGGAGAAAGAGGTACAGGTAAGGAAACAAGTCAGCGGACTATTACAAATAACAAGAGTGAAAAACAGCAACAGATGATGATGGGAAGACAGCAGCCACAACACAAATGCCTATGGCAATAACTGACAGAGTCCCAAAAGCTAAATGTCTGTGTATCTGCCAATGGTGGCTACAAGTGCATGCAGGAGCCTTGCAACTGGTTCATGTCTGCAACCACTTGCTCCAGTCATGTGCACCATGCCAGTGGAAGCACAGAGCTTGTCCTGGACTGGAGTGTCCACATTCTCTGCCTCGTCACCTCGAGACCATAGGTACAGGCACCACATGCTGTGGGATGTCCACCTGTGGAGCCGGCTGGAGTGTAAGTAAGTAGGTAAGTAGTAAGCTTTATTTATAGAGCACCTTTCCAAAAAAGGCACTTTACAATCAGAAAATCACATCACTTTAAAACAGTTTCAAATAAATCATGACATCCATAGACAGCTGCAGACTTTAAAACCATCAAAATGCTAAACAAAACAGGTAGATTTTAAACTCAGATTTAAAACTTGAGATGGTCAGGCATTCCCTTAAATGATGAGTTAGAGAATTCCATCGGGTAGGGGCAGCAAAAGAAAAACATGTGCACCTGATGTTTTAACTGAACCCTAGGAATCTCTAGCAATCCCTAATCAGTGAATCAGAGTTGCGGGAGAAGTAGGAGTCAGAAGATCTTGCAGATAATGGGGTCCCTGTTCATGCAGAGCTTTATAGGTCAGTAAACCGACCTTAAGGTCATCTGACACTTGCAGGTAGCCAGTGCAGTTCACAGCACAGGCGAATATGACTAGTCCTAGATGTACAGCGTCAAAAGCCTGGCCGCCGAGCATTCTGCACTAGCTGCAAGTGATGGATATCAACCCCGGATGCCCTAGGTAGAGGGTATTGCAGTAATCAAGAGGGTGGTCACAAAGGCATGGACCAATGTAGGAAGGTCATCTAGAGGAACCAGGTGTTTCACCCAGGCAATATTCCTCAGATGATAAAATGAGGATTTGACAATGGCAGACACCTGAGATTTCAGGGTCAAACCATTATCAAAAATAACGCCCATATTACGCACCCAGTCTGAGGTAGTGAGCTGGATGCCATCCAGGAATAAGCCTAAGGCCAGTCCAGCCTACAGACCCACCTCCAGATGACCGGAACCACAACCAACACATCAGTCTTATCCAGATTCAGCCTCAGCCAGCTGATGCTCATCCAGAAGCACCAAGTTTTCTCATCAGTGACAATGCTGACCTCCCCACAGCAATGGCACAATACCAACATAGATATTGTACCGCCTGTTAAATTGGTGTTTTCTGTGGGGGGCTGTGCCTTTCACACCCGCGGACTTTGTGATTCCAACTCCAGGTCGGAGTTGGTCCGGGAGAAGGGCGGAACACTGGGAAGTTGAAACACGGAAAGGGACCATTACCACAAATGTGGCCGTAATGGTCTTTTTCCTGTTTGCCATCAGAGTGTCGATGAAAAGGGTGCACCGTGCTCATCCAGTTCTTGGTCTCAGCTAGACAGTTGTTAAGCACAGAGACCACATCATCCTGTCTGGGCATAAAGGACATATACAGTTGAGTATCATCTGCGTAGCAGTGAAAACTCAAACCGTATACCTAATGATATTGTGACAGGGTGAACCCTGTCAAGGATGGGTGCCCTGGTGGAAAGATGAGGGTACGTTAAACCCTTTAAAATGAAACACTCAGGTATATAGGTCCAGCATGCCAGCTGGCCGAGGTAATTAAGCTGGTTGCTTAAACAGAGTATATAAAATGCCTATAAAGTGTAACAAGAGCTCTATATAACCCCCTGCAAATGGGGGTTCCCAAAAGATCTTCCAGGAGCTTGCCTGAATGCTCCAAGTCTGGGCGGTGTTTGGTGTCTGAGCTGTTTAAATGTGGTTCCAAGTGAGTGCTATTTGAGCCTCCATGTACTGTCTCTTTAAGAGCTGTCTGCTTGCAGACTTAACTAGATTTGTATGGGGGGACTGTGTATTTAATGCTTGAATCTCGCCCGAGCTGCTGCCAATTCACTCTTCTGCCATCTGCTACATGTGCAGAGGGAGCCTTGTTGAAAGATATAACTATTTGCCAGAAATCATTTAGAGTGACTGAGAAAATGTAGTTTGTCTAACCTGTCTTTATTTTATCACAAACTGTTTCAGTGTAGCTCTTTCATTTGGTCCTGAACTGCTGTGCTGGGCCAATTGGTTCTGAGGAGCCCTAAAATGGAGCCTGTGGACGAATCAGAACTTGGACTCTTAATTTTGAGCCAGCCACAAGGGGATTGTATGGGCAGTGACTCTGGGAAATGTAGTTTGACCTTGGTGCCTTTTTCCACCAACAGAGGAGTCTTATTGTGAGTGACAGCCCAACCAACCAACAGAATGGTGTGGAGCTAAAGGAAATGCCCTGCTCTGTGACTGAAAAGCTCAGATCAGTTGTGACAGTGAAGGAGAAGGAGCTCTGTGCTTCTGCGGTGTATAGTTTCACGGGAAGGCGGGTGAGGCCCTGAGGTTTGGCCTGCAGCCGTTGCAAGTGCCAGTTCAGACTGACTCGATTGTGAGGAGAAAGAAGGAAGTCTAAAGAGTGGAAACCAGGCTCACCCTGTAGAAGACTGGAGAAATTGCTGAATTGCACTTGGTCTGTCAGTAACTGAAGCCACTGTGTGTGCTCCGGGTATTTTGCAGTAATTGCGATTGGGATCAAGGAGCAGCCTGCCTGGTATAGTACTTTCCTTTTAGATATGAATGTGCATAGTGCTTGTGGGGAATCGCTATTTCAATCCCCGTGCTGTGTGCTGAAACTGAAAGCAAACCCCAGTTTAGCTTGGACTAAATACATTTGCTATCAACTGCAGTGGGGTCCAGTCACAAGGACCTTGTCTCCATGCCCTGTTGTTCTGGCAATCCAGAAGAACATCTACCATCTGGTCCTCAGCTTGGGTATTGTGAGTACAAATCAGGGTATTCCCCTGCAGTCTGTTTTCAGTCACAAGTGTGTCATCTAATTCTTGTTGTTTCCTACTTCATGGACTGAGCCATCCGGCTCCGGATTACAATTGGTGTTGTGCATATGTAACCCCTGCAAATGGGGTTCCCAAAAGACTTCAGGAGCTTGCTTGAATGCTCCAAGCCTGAATGGTGTTTGGCGTTTAAGCCATTTATCAGTGAGTGTTTTAGAGCCTCTGGTACTGTCTCTTTAAGAGCTGCCTGCTTGCAGACATAATTAGTTTGTATGGGGGACTGTGTGTTTCTCTGCTTGAGTACCACTCGAGCTGCTGCCAATTCACCCCATTTTGCAGTCACTAGGAGTGCAAAGGAACCTATCTGAAAGATGTAACTGTTTGTCAGAAATCATTTAGAGTAATAATGAAAATACAGTTTGTCTAACCTGCTTTCTTTGCAGTCAGAACTGTGTTTGCCTAGTTCCCCATTCTAGTTTTGAACTGCTGAACCAGACCAATCAGTGTGGGTTAAGGTAGCTCTAAAATGGTGCCTTGGATAAATCAGAACTTGGACTCGTAATCTGAGCCAGCCACAAGAGGATTGTATGGGCAGTGACTCTGGGAGATGTAGTTTGGACTTCAGTGCCTTTTGGACCAACAGGGGCAGTCTATTGTGGTGACAGCCAATCCAGCCAAGAACTGGGAGGAACTCAAAGGAAGTGCCTGGCTTTGTCTGCTGGAGTTTCAGTTTTAGCTCTGGCAGTGAAGAGGGAAGAAGCACTGTGCTTTGCGGTGTGCACTTTTAGTCGGGAAGCAGCGTGTAAGGCCCCGAGTTCCGGTCTGCAGCTTGTGTAACTGCTTGTTAGGACTGAATCCGTCCTGTGAAGAGAATCAAAGGATATCTGAAGAGTAGAAACCAGGCTCACCCTGTAGAAGACTGGAGAAATTGCTGAATTGCACTCGGTCTGTCAGGAACCGATCTGCTGTGTGTTCTCCGGGTATTGTGCAGTAATTGACGATCAGGATAGAAGCAGCCTGCCTGGTATAGTACTTTCTTTTACCATATAAATGTGTAGGGAGGCTTGTAGCTCAAGTGAATCCTGCTGCCATTAAAGGACTTTTGCCTGTTACTGTTTACCATATGAATGTGTGAGGAGGCTTGTGTAGCTCAAGTGAATCCTGCTGCCATTAAAGGACTTTTGCCTGTTACTGTTTACCGTATAAATGTGTGAGGAGGCTTGTAGCTCAAGTGAATCCTGCTGCCATTAAAGGACTTTTGCCCGTTACTGTTTACCGTATAAATGTGTGAGGAGGCTTGTGTAGCTCAAGTGAATCCTGCTGCCATTAAAGGACTTTTGCCTGTTACTGTTTACCATATAAATGTGTGAGGAGTCTCGTGGAGCTCAAGAATAGCCCTGCAGACGTTGAAGGACCCTATCTTGTTTGGAGGTTGTGAGTACTAAATCAGGGTTGCTCCCTGTTGAATTGCCACATTGAATCCAAATGGAATTACTGTACTGCTGACTGTTTAACTAATTTTCTTTTCTCTGTGTGAATGGGCCCCTACCAGCTGCCATGGTTTGGACTAGCCACTAGGGCTTGGGTACCCAGGGACAGTAACTGGTAGGGATAGACCTGCACAGAGCCATAGGTAGATGAGTAAAGTGATAAGCTAATTAACCTGATTTCCCCTGTCCTTGTTATATCCTCCTAAATAAATCAGAGCTGCTTGTTTCAGCAAAGTTATACTGCCTGAGGTATTTGTCTATGTTAAAGTATTGTACTGTGATTGTTGCACTGTATCTTCTTATTTTACAGGGGTCCCAGTGCCTAAACCAGTCCTGGGGGTAAGTGTATACTGTGAAGGTAATTCTGATATACTGTGTGGGCCACTAGTGGGAAGAAAGGGGTTGCAGTGTCTCAGAGGACTGTGACTAAGTTAGTTTAACCATTGCAAACCCTGACCTCTGGGTGGAGGCACCCGCCATCGGATCCAGGCCCCTCAACCTGTTAGTGGCAAATCAGGCAGGGGTAGTAGCCCCTGGGATAGCGCCATCTAGGGGTTACACATATATTTTCTTCTACAGGGCCCCATCCATCTGCACCTGCCAGCCAACCCTGGCAATGGACCTGGCTAGCCCCCCAACCTGGGTACCCAGAGTGTGACTTTTCAGCCCCTGTATGTGTGCACAGTACTGTGATTTAATGCCACCAATTAACCTGATTTCCCTCGCGTGTTACTGCCCTAAATAAATCAGATTTGTTGTCATACTATATACTGTCTGTAGTGTTGGTACTTATGGAACAGGTATTGTGTTTTGCTGTGTATGTTGTTTAACCTTATTTTACAGGAGGTCTTCAGAGGACGTGCTGCAGAATCAGTCTCGAGGGTAAGTGGTATATATATGAGTGAACAGTGTGTATACGTGGGGTATTAGGGCTGTAACTCCGTGTACTGTGTGAGCCACTAGAGGAATAAAAGGGGTCTCAGTGTCCCAGTGTGCTGTGACCAAGTTAGTCTAACCACTACAACCCTGACCTCTGGGTGGAGACACCGCCATAGGACCTAGCCCCTCAACCTGTCCGTAGTCAAACAGGCAGGGTAGTAGCCCTTGGGATAGCGCCACCTAGGGGTTAGACCTATAAGAAAAATAAGGTGCTTATGGTTTAAATAAAGTACTTTGAAAGTTTAAATACAGTGCATGAGAGGCATTTACAAATGTTCACTGGATTTAAACAGAAGTGTGTTTGTGCCTTTAAATAATAAAGTGCTTTTTGTCTTGAAAGAAAGTAAAATGCAGCAGTGCTTGCCATGTAACATTTTGAACTGGATGTTAGTTATAAAATAAATAAAAATTAACACAAATTGAATTACTTATGCTACATAAATTGGTAAAACTGTCAAGACAAAGGATTCCTTAGGAAATGAGGAGTTAATAAAGAACCCAGTCTTTTCTGAAATACATAAATATAAAATGGACACACCAGTGTTTGCAGTTCTCCACAAGCAGAGCAGCAAGTTAAATTTCTTCTTAAGAGAGACTGCTGCTTTGCTGCAAACCTAGAGCACTAAGGATTTAAAGGGCAGGAATATCCCTGTGAAATCACACAGTGTAAAATGGTGGCAGCCTTCAGTATAAGAGTAGGCTGCAAGTCTAAAGAATGAAAATGCACAAATAAAATAAAAATAAAGCTAACATGTATATAAAAGATACCCCAGGTCTCTGTAAAATCCCCACACAGTTTTTCTAAGCACTGCCCTGCTGCATGAGTGTACACAAGTGAAGGGAGTTGAAAAAACAATCTATCTGTAGGAAAACTGTGTGACTCTGCCTGTGGGTTCTTTTAAAACAGATAAAACAGACAGTCCCTCATGTCTTCCAGGCAAGGCTGGAGAGGTTTAAGTGTAATATGGTACGAATAGTCATTGAAATAAAAGAAAAAAAAGAAACTTACCATATATTGTATTACTAAATATCAGGCCTTTAGGCCTGTAGGTCTGACTGTTCCAAGGATGGTATGCCAAATGAGGGCACTATAGGGTGACAGTGGCCTCTAGTGTCCTCTTTTTAGGCTAATGATGCTGTCAATCACAGCTCAGTGGAAAGTTTTCCACTTCCTCTTATTTTTATATTCTTTTCTTGCAGAACTTTTGTTGTCTGATGGTTTCTATAGTTAATTATTATGTTTAGAAGGCCCTCTGGCATTATATAATTTAATATGAGTGCCTAAACAAAAAGTTTTACAACTGATGACACTGTGGTCATATGACTTCAGTAGGCAGGTATAAAAGCCTACCTTAGCAAGCTGTAGTCAGATAGGGAGTCAGTTGTAGCTGACTGACCATGGTGGTGGACCGCTGGAGTGCACATGTCTGTGTGAAATAGGCGAGGAGATAGCCTGGTGGAACTGCTAGGCAGAGCAGTGGCCCTTCCTGAGCCTATTGCACCTGTTTATTTTTGTGTTTTGTTTGATTTTCATACTTTTGAAAGTGAATGAACAAACCTTATTTTCCTGATTTCAGTGAACCTGATTTCAACTTTTCTGAGAAAATAAAATGATTAAGTACCTTGTCGGTGCTTTTTATGCACTGAATTTATTGGTCTGCTTGGTTTGTCATCCTGTCTATCCCAGCCCCATCTCAGATATCTCCTAATAGCAGCATATACACTGTGAACAACATGGATGCCAATATGGAGCCCTGTGGCACCCTGCAGGACAAATGGAGGGCATCAGAGGAATAAATTCTAGTGACAACCCTCTGAGACCTGTTTGCAAGGAACGATCAAACAATCTTAACCCTTAGGCTGCCAGAAGATTTAGAACATATACAGGTAGATTTTAGGACGTGTATACATCGGCGCACAGCAAGGGTTAAGACTGTCCCAGACAATCCACACAGGAGCTGCAGGCACTCCAGAAGCACACCATGGTTCACAGTGTCAAATGCCATTGAGAGATCAAGAAGAACTAAGACAGAATGAGCCTTTGATCTCTCGCAATTGGAGATCATTTCAAACACAGATAAGAGCAGTCTCTGTGTTATGTCTCTTCCTAAACCCAGACTGGAGAGCATCATAGACATTGTGGGTTACAAGGTGGTCATCCATCTGCAATGCAACCACCTTCTCAATAACCTTACCTACAAAGGGTCGGTTAGAGACAGCCCTGCAGTTAGCTAGGCAGTCTAGATCCAAGGAGTTTTTTTAGGAGTGGTAGTTTGACTGCCTCCTTGTGGGGATCAGGAAAGACCCCTTCTTCTAGCACGCCAAACAATTTCAGCAAGGATCGGACAAATGGCGCTACACAACCTACCAAGAGGGGCGAGGGCCCAGATCGAAACTACAGCTGATTGGTGCAAAGTCTGGACAATCCACACGATGTCCACAAATTCCTCCGCTAAAGTCAGTCCAGACAGAAAGGTGCTCATCACCTCCCTGCTGATCTCCACAATCCCTCACAGGAGAGTCGGGCTGATACCTGACCTGATGTTGGCAACATTATCTGTGAAGAATCATGCAAGCTCATTACACTTCATCTGTGAAAAATCTCTTCAGACTGGAGACAGCTTGGATTGCACAATCTGTCTACAGTCCGAGGAGCTGAGCTGGTTGATTCTGAGCAGCAGTGGTCACCCTGAAAAGGAATTCTGCCTTCTTATGGGTGATTGCTGATTGATAGCCCTTATAATGTTCTTTCAGTCGACGTCTGTCAACCTCCAGGCTGGACTTCCACCAGGCTCTTCTAGCCTTCAACCTACTCTCCTCAACTCCTTCAAGGACCCATCAAACCAAGGGTCTTCTGTCAACTCAAAGGTCCTCTCGGGACACAACCTCCTTGTTCCCTGGTGTCCTCGGGTTCCTAGGTTGTTTTCCTGAGAAACTGTGGGAGGCAGTACAGTGGTGGCACTATTGTCAGCATCTGGCGGTTCCATGTCACCATCACTGGTGGGGCCATCCTGCTGATGCTGGTCTTGAGCTGCAGCAGCTACACATTCATCCTGCATGTGCTGCTGAGTGCACTCTGGTATGCTTTTGCTTTCATCCTCATCTGGCAGTGTATGGCCCCTTCCAGTACCCTGAGTTGAAGGGTGGAGGTTATAGTCCTGCTGACTGCCTCTGGCTAGTGCCTACAGTGACAAATGGTACAGTGTATCAGAGAAAGAGTCATGGCAGCCTTGTTCCAGCATATCTGTGTGACCGCAGGCATTTCAAACATTATCTAATGGCTGGAGACCCTGCGCTTCAAGCAGAGTCACCCTGGTGGCTGCTACACAGAACAGCAGCACATGTGTGATGCAGACCAACACCTTGGTGGGACCCTGGACTGAGCACACAGTCCACACATGACTGTCATATGCACCTGTGTATCCAAGCCAGAGTAGTGGGTGCGGCTGGCTGTGCACAGTCCCAGGACACAGTGCAGTGGCTCAGGGGATGCAGATGTCATCCTGCACAGTGACAGTGGAATGGCAGGGGATGTCCCCACCCAGGTATGCCAGTTGGTGTACAGGGGAGGGTGGTCCAGTGAGTGTGGCTGCCACAGTCCAGCAGCATTCATATGGGGTAGTGTCACCACCTGGGATGTAGTTCCATGTGTCCCGCATGGCACCGGGCAAGAGTGCTGACCCAGCAGTGGCCCAGAGGATGGGCAGCAGCTGTAGAACAGGCAGCATGGCTAACCATGTTCCAGGTGCTGTGCATGCAGCCATGTGTATGACAGGGATGCAGCATGGCATGGAAGCCCCTATGGGTGCTGTGTCCCAGCATGATAGCACAATGCACCAATGCTTCCTTGGTCATCCATGGTCACTGTCTACTGATCATGCTATGCATCCCCAGCAGTGACAACCACCATATACCACATGGCATGGAATACAGGCTGTCACCTGTGTGTCTGGGTCAGGGATCCAAGTTACATGGGGTGGGTGTTCAGACATGCCAGAAGGTGTGCTGCTGTCATGGTGACACCTGCAGTGATGGTAGCTGTGGAGGGGCACCCATAGTGCCATGGACACCTGTGCAAGGTGGTGGTCTGGTCTGTCTTGTGCAGTACTGTGTGCATCTATGTGGTGGGGAGGACCTTGTTGCATTAAGCTGGGAGTGGCCAGTGGCCAGCAGGACACTACCTGGAACCAATATGTGTAACTTGAGGGTTATGGCCTCAACCCTGCCCCATAAGGCATCAACCAATGCTGCATAGGCCCCTGCACTTGGCTGTCCTGTATGTGACGGGTGTTGGCACTCCTGCATGCAGGCCTGCAGGCCTCAGGATCACAGGAACATGAGATCAGGACTGCCCAACTTGGGGGTTGGACATGCCCACAGCCGACACCAGTGGTACCTGTGTCCCAGTATGGCTGGTTATGTGTACAGCACCTGTGCTGCAGTACCTTGATGCATGCGCTTGTGTCATACTATGAGGGAAAGTGGTGTGTGGTTGGTTGCATATCGTGCTGCATACATCTGTGGCCCCCACAAAATGGCACAGACCCAGGTTCTGCTGTATGGGTGGGCATGCATGTACCAGTGCAGTGCTCACTGTGGAGGTCTATCTAGGATGCTGTTACATGCCTGTCACCCATGGCATGCCCTAACTGCAGCCCCTGGCACTGTGTGGTATCTCCTCCGAACCTGTCCCTTGGATGCCAACCCCTGTGGCTAGCCTTGAGTGTCTCCATGAGCTGTTGGGGCCCACAGGGGATGCAGCCAGACCAACTCATGTTTAGACGGCACCTGCCACCATCATGGTGTCAGGCAGATGCCACACATATGTACCCCACCCCGGGTGCACACGTCCATTGCACCTCACGGTCCTGCTGCTGTAGCAGTGGGCTGCATGGGTGCAGTCCCAGAGGCATGACTAGGGCCCCATCATGGCATGCCTCTGTGTTCCTGGCCAGCAGAGAGCCAGTACAGCCCCTTCTCTGGGAGTCCAGGCCCTGCCCATGCAGCACCCTACCCAATGCCATGCTCCTCTGCACATTGAGTGACTGCATAGCTCAACTACCCACACAAATACCTTGGCTATGGTCTAGCAACCTGTGGCAGAGTTAGGCTACATCCTCAGCTGTGACTGATGGGCCACTTTTCTATCTCCATATTTTCTAGCTGCCAAAACTTCTGTTGCACAACAGTTAACGTTTTTCTCTTTGCTTTTCTTCTCCCCCTCCCCACCCAAGGTTGGCCACCTAGCATAGCTCTTTACTATTCCTATTTAACTTCCTACTGCTTCTCTCTTTTCATTCTTTTTCCATTTCCATCCATTCAGTCCCTGAATGATGCCAAACACCTGGAGAGGTGTTGTGTAAAGTGCATAAATGCATTTTGTGTACAAAAACAAGAAGGCTATTTTAAATAGGAATATATACAGTTAATAAAACCTTTTAAATAAAAGATTCAGAAGCATATAAAACAATAATAATGTCATGATTAGTACACATAAGAAATCCCTAAGGTATTTTCATAAATTCACAGTATAACTCTGTTACTGTATGTCACAGCGTGTGGTAATACATTTCAGATGAGGCTAATTTACAGGTTTAAAACACACCTTGGTGTGATATTTATTTTCAGAAGTTCAAAAATAATAAATGAAAACAAAAATTGTAAAGAAAATCACTTCTTAACATCAGCATTTTCTCTGATAATACAGTCCAGGATCTTAGAGCTCCTAAGACCCTTCTCATCTGCGTTCAACAGCTTGTCTACAGTAGCAGTAGAACCTCTCTTCTCTCTGTCTCTCAGGTCTGAGCCCACTGGGCTGAACTTAGTGAAGATGCTTTTATTTCTTTTAGTGGGGGTCACCTGACTAAGTCTTTCTGTATTTACAAGTCTGGACATGTTGTTTCATATCTGAATGTGTTGTTTCAAATGTGAATTTATGAAAATACCTTTAGGATTTCTTATAACTGTACTGATTATGACATTATTATTGTTTCATATGACTTCTAAATCATTTTCTTTAAAAGGCTTTTATTAGCTGTATTTATTTCTTTTTAAAATAGCTTTCATGCTTTTGTACACAAAATGCACTTATGCACTTTACACAACACCTCTCTGGTGTTTGGCACCATTCAGGGACTGGATGGATGGAAATAAGAAAAGAATGAGAGAACTAGTCACGATGTTAGTATGGACAGTAAGAGCTACACTAGGTGGCCAACCTAGGTAGAAGGAAAGCAAAGAGAAAAGTGTTAACTGTTATGCACAGATGTTTTGGTAGCTAGAAATAAGGAAATAGAAAAGTGACCCATTAGTCACAGCCGAGGGTGTAGCCTAACTCCTCCACACTGTATAAGATTATAAAAGTGCTTAGTCACTGTGGATCAGAGATACAGAGAGTCAATATCTGTAGAGATATACACTGTACCCTTAACTGAACCAGGAAGTCCCTGAAACAAAACACCTCCTTGGTGCTGAAACAACATGTTCAGACATGAAATAGCATGTACAGACATGTAAATAGAAAAGGGCTCAGTCAGGTGACCCCACCAAACAATATAAAACCTCTTCACTGAGTTCACTTCAGTTCAATCCAGTGGGCCCAGCCCTGAGAGAGGAGGGAGAGAGGCAGACAAGCTGTTGAATGCAGATGAGAAGGGCCTTAGGAACTCTAAGATCCAGGACTGTATTATGTGAGAAACACTGATGTTAAGTAGTGATTCTCTTGCAATTTTTTTGTTTTCATTTATTATTTTCTAGCTTTTGAAAAATAAATATCATACCACGGTGTGTTTGAAACCTGTAAATTTGCCTCGTCTGATATTTATTCCTACATGCTGGGACAAACTTGGTGTTAGAAGTGGATAGTACAGGTTGTCCAGAGAAACAAGGGTGAGACCAGTACACAGATACGAGCCCTGGTATCCACACACAGGGGCAAAGAGCAGGATGGCATACCTACAGGATCTCATGGATACCAAGGATCTGTTGAAGAAGGAGGGGTTTACCAGTGTGCATACCAGAGCCCAAGTGAGGAGAACTGGAGAGGAGCTATTCCCTGGATTGGAGTTTGATGGAATGCAGAGGCAGACCAGCACTGGAGAGAGGTGGAGCACTGCTGCCAGGTGCTGATGGAGGGTTCCTGACCGGAGGATTTTGTGACCAAAGCAGAGGAACAGGATCCCTGGGTTCTAGAGGAGGGGAACCCCTGATGGAACCTTTGTTGCCAGCCACTTTTGAGATCCTGTTGTTGCCCATTTTCCTCGGCTGTTACTTGGAGCAGGACGGTTACCAGCAGGAAGATGAGACCTCAGGTGAGACTGTTGCTAGGGATATTGTGTTGGGGTGGAAACCTTCAAGCAAGAAACAAGAAGCCATCAAGGCTAAAGGGACCTTTTCTTGTTCAGTTACAACTGAAACTATTAACAGTATTTACAGTACTGACTGGGGTAGATTGGTCTTAGGAATCTGGGTGATATGGGATGAAATGTGTGAAACATGTAATGTTTAAAATGATATAGCTTTTAAGGCTGGTGCTGAGTACAGTCAGTTGAGGGTACCAGGATGGTGTAAGGGTTTAAAGGAAATCCTAGGTATATTACAAACAAGGGTTGAAAGGAAACCCTGAGTATGTTGCAAATAAGGGTTGAAAGGAAACCCCTGGTATGTTACAAATAAGGGTGAAAAGGAAACCCAAAGATTTTGAGAGTTAGGAACTGCTTGGTTGATCAGTATGAGAAGGTTCCTTGTCTACCAGAAAGTATATGAAAGGAAGCGGATAAATGAAATGTATGAAATCATTACAAGAAATATATAACATAAAAGAAATGTCTATACTGTATGATACAAATGATGAATCTAGGGTCATGGAGGATCTAGATATGGGTGGAACCTATGATTGGTCCCTGAGTGGAAACAATGTGTTTGAATGGGGTTAGAGCTGGCTACAAGTCACCTTGGAGACAGTTGTGGTATAGGCCTGTACGGCCACCCTGAGAGCTAGATGGGTAGGGAGGAAGCTAGAAGTCAGCATAAAATTGCTGTGTATTACTTCCTCTTTTAATGTACTGATGAAGGTATGATAATGGGTACACAGGGTTCTGACACAATGCCAAGTGATGGGTCGAAACAATGCCTATTGATGGGTGCCTGATGTTGTATATGAAATGTTTGAGTTGTAGTAACCATAGTGAAATAGAGGGTTGACAGTCACTACAGAGTGAAATCCTCTGTGAGCATAGATGGGTACTCGCTGAACTGTATGACAGCCCCAGGGTAATGTTGTGAAAGTATTGTCATATTGCAGTAACTTGATATGGTGGACAATACTAAAATAGCTGAATTAAGGGATCCTGGGGTGAAGCTCTCATAGTGGGTGAGAGAAAGTTTCAACCAACCCACATTCTACTGTTTGGTAGAATATTTCTGACTGAGAGGGTTCTTCAAAACCAGTATAGTTTTGAGAACTGCTTTTCCTTAAGGAGGGAGGTGTGTGGCAGAGTTAGGCTACACCCTCAGCTGTGACTGATGGACCACTTTTCTATCTCATTTCCTAGCTATCAAAACTTCTGTTGTGCAACAGTTAACACTTTTCTCTTTGCTTTTCTTCTCCCCCATCCGAGGTTGGCTGCCTAGTGTAGCTCTTTACTATCCCTACTGAACTTCCCACTACTTGCTTTCATTCTTTTTCCATTTCCATCCATCCAGTCCCTGAATGATGCCAAACACTGAGAGGTGTTGTGTAAAGTGCATAAGTGCATTTTGTGTACAAAAAACATGAAAGCTATTTTAAATAGGAATACATACAGTTAATAAAGCCTTTTAAATAAAAGGATTCAAAAGCCATATAAAACAATAGTAATGTCATGATTAGTACAATTATAAGAAATCCTTAAGGTATTTTTATAAATTCACACTATAAACCTGTTACTGTATAAGGTTATAAAAGTGCTTAGTCACTATGGATCAGAGATATAGAGTCAATATCTGTGAGATATACACTGTACCTTTAACTGAACCAGGAAGTCCCCTGAAACAAAACACCCCCTTGGTTTGGAAACAACATGTTCAGACATGAAACAACATGTCCAGACATGTAAATAGAAAAGGCTCAGTCAGGTGACCCCACAAATGCTATAAAACCTCTTCGCTGAGTTTACTTCAGTTCAGTCCAGTGGGGCTCAGCCCTGAGTGGGGAGGAGAGAAGCAGACAAGCTGTTGAATGCAGATGAGAAGGGTCAGGAGTTCTAAGATCTAGGATTGTATTAGGTGAGAAACTACTGATGTTAAGTAGTGATTTTCTTTGCATTTTTTTGTTTTCATTTATTATTTTTCTAACTTTTGAAAATAAATTTCACACTACGGTGTATTTGAAACCTGTAAATTTGCCTCGTCTGATGTTTATTCCACATGCTGTGACACCGCCATGTACAGAGGAGGGCAGACCTCTATGGTGTCCATGTGCCATGCACAAACTACAAACACCAGCATGTAGTCCCTGCGCCTAGGCTTAGATACGTGTTCCACATGTGCGTGACATAGTGCCTGATGCTGTGTGCCATCCACAGGATGACAGACCTGGCACAGCAGTCAATGTGCCAGCTTTCATGCTGCCCTGCAGCCATGCCGCATATACCCCTGCTGCTGTTTGGGGTAATGTACACTGCCATATCTTGCCACCAGAAAACACTGGCCATATGGGTGCTGATGTGCTCAGAAATGGCACTGTGACATACAGTAACTGACATGTCACGCCATTGCGGGCTACCCCACCATTACGTTCCCTCATTCCATTGGTGCTGTGTTACACACGGCTGCATTGGCTGGGCTCCATCATGCACACTGCTGTGCACCCTTGTTGCACTGTCCATGTGTGATGTGGGTCCAGCAGTGGCATGCCTAAGCCACAGTCCATGCAGCACCGGAGCTGCACAGCCATATGGCCTGGTCTGTCCATGAAGGACCTCTCCTGCCCTGTACTGGTGTTCCAAATGTGTGTTTTCTGTAGGATAACAACCTCACATCTGGACATTCCCAGGTGCCTACAGGTTCTCCAGGCCCTTGGTGCTCCATGGCACCACTGCTGCATGGCTGTGCAATACACAGTGGTGTGGCCCTGCATGAGGTTTCCATATGCTGCCTGTCCCGCATCCCCATCCATGCCACTGTTAGTGTCCCTAGTGCAACAGTTATGCATGCTCATGTGTGCATGCTATGATGCATGGTGCCCACCACAGCGTGACAGACAGTACACTGTACATGATGGCACCTGCACATGGGAGATGACTCCACCACACCCAGAGGGTGACCCTGAAGACATCTGTTTAGGCACCTTCTCAGCATGGTAACAGCCATATGGCCATGGACTGGTAACTCTGCCCAGGGCTGAACCACCCACTGTGCTTCCCAGCAACACTGTACAAGCCCTGGTCCTGTCTCCTAACACCAGAGCTGTGCACCACATGGCACTGGGGGACAGGGAGCTGGCCCTGCAATTCTGTACATCATGTTGGTGCAGTACATATCCCATACACAGCATGGCAGGATGCCAGGGTGCTGTGATGAGGGCCTATGCCTCCCAAGTGTGGGAGTCCCACAGTCCCATGACAGTTACAATGGTCCCTGTATATGGCCTGGGCCGTAGGGGCACCCCCGTATGTCCATCATGAGATACATGTCACTTACCTGAACCGCAGGTTCCAAGGACATCATCCACAAGTGGGTCTGCCTCCTCTGTCCTGCGTTCTCCCTCACCTTGGTCAGACCCAGTGCTGGTAGCATTCTGCTCATATGTTGGAACACAAGAGAGAATGGGATGGGGAGGGTTTCTTTCTCTTTTCATCGGCTTTCCATAATATACACTGAGTGGATGGTTGCATCTATGTATCATACCTGTTATGAATACTACTATGTTTATAATTTTAAACCAATAAAGAAGTTGAATTGGATATGTTGGAATATAAAACAGAACAACCTGGCCAGGTCATGCCAGCCTCCATTCACAGGTATATGCTGCTTAAGTGTCAACACAGGTGTGTGTCCATACATACCTGTACGCTGCCAATGTCCACCATGCATGGCAACATCAACCTCTAGCGCCACTTTTCATAGTCTCTGTAAAGTGTCCGCCTCCCACAGGACAGATCATTGTATCTGCATTTCAGATGCTTTATGGACCTCCGTACCCCAGAGAGATGCTGTGCTTTCCCAGTGATCACCTTCCATATGTGGTCACTGAACGGGATGTGTGCCTGGCACTCCCAGGTGGCAGCAACACTTGAGATCACTGTTTCACTGACCTTATTAGCATGCTCCCCTGTCGTACCACTGTCGCATACCATTTGTTCTCCTGCCACACCCTCGCCATCGCCAGCCCTTGTCACCTGCCTGATGTTCTTTCACCCTGCCATTGCTATTTCCCATATGCTGCATGTTATGGCCCCTACATTACCTGCCCAACTGGTTGTGCTTGTCAGCATCCTGGCAACCTCTTGCAGACAACAGGCACAGGTCCTGCTTAAGTGCTACCATTTCCTGTAGGACATTCCAGGCAGCTGACCACACTTGTGCTTTGCATGCATGACACAGGTTTCCTGAGAGTCATGTTGTGTATGCCGCCCCTCATTATGGCACAGATATCCAGTTTTGCATGCTGATGCACCCCAAGCCTGCACATTTGCATGGTGAGGAGCCTCCATGGTGGTGTTGGTGCAATGCTATATGCACTGCAGAGTCTGTAGCCTCTGATCTTCCACAGCCCAGCTTACATCCAGCAGGCCATGCCATTGTGCCAAGGGTGGTACATCTGGCCTCAGTCAGTTGGGTGCTGCCTGTCCATGTCACACCATTGTGGTAGGGGCCACTGCTCATGTGAAAGGGCTCTTACCCGGTGAGCTCTTGCTGCATATTCAGCCAGTGCACTCCTTGTCCTTGGTGTCATCTGTATGGGTCCAGTATCCTGCTACTTGGCCTCTCCACCCTCATCATTCTCACCCTGTTTTATGTCTACATCTGGCATGGTAATCTGGTGCACTAAAGATGATGTTGTACCGTATGCAGCATGCTCTGGATATTTTGCATGCCATGCTCGGTGTATATTGCAGTGCCTCCACAGATGCATTGAAACAGTGGATGTACATTTTGAGGTGTCCAAAGGTCCATTCAGTTACCAAATGTGCAAACTTTAGTGCCTCATTGTACTGCATTTCTGCCTCTTTCTCGGGATGCCTCAGTGGTGTCATGAGCTGTGGTAATTGTGGGTAGCCGCTGTCACCTGTGGACATAGAATACATTGATTACTCTTGTTGGTCTCAGGGTACTCAACCATCCCTGTTGGAGTGTGGTGGGTGCTTGCCAGCACCTGGGTCCACCACCTGCTTGGTGGTACTGCCTATGGGCCATTGCATGCACCCATGCCCATCTCTGTGTCCCGCCTGATGCCTGCCACATCCAACACATGGGCTAACTGACCACATCCTCCATGCAGGTTACTTTGGGCACCATGCATACAGGCCACATCCCCATGACACTGTGCCATGCACATTGCCCTCTGGCATGCACTACACACATGGTTCACATCCTGCTTAATCATGTGGTAACTATCTGCATATGTTGCTCTTGTGTATAGACCCCTCATTTGCGTCCCTCACAGCACATACTGTGCTGGTGTGTGACAGTCTCATCTACCTATAAGCCATCATCCTTGTATGTCTTCCCATTCAAAGGCTTCACATAGGCCACTGTGGCAAAATATATAGGAATCATGGCAGGGACCAGGGTACTAGGTGACCACATCCAAGGTGCGGCACTGGCTGTTGCAGACCACTTGCATATTCATGGAATGGAAGCCCTTCCTGTTGACATACACCTCCTTCTCTGCTGTTGGAGCTCTTATAGAAACATGTGTATAGTCAGTGGTACAATACCCATGAAATTGTGCAGCAGTATAGAATCCCTGCTTCATAGCCTACTGGCAGTGGGCATCCATTGGAAAGCTGATATACCTCTGTGCCTGTCGTAACAGTGCCCCCAGAAATTGCCTGAGGCTCCCTGGACACAGAGGCTTGAATATGCCCACTGTGTCACCAGTTGGGGTCTGAAAGCTTCCATAGCTAGGAAGCACAGTGCAGTGGTTACCTTCACATCCATGGGTATTGGGTGCCTTTGTGTCACGCTCTGCAGGTCTTCTCTCAGCTCCTGGCATACCTCCATTATGGTGGCCTTATTCAGATGGTAGTGTGTTATGCACTGCTCCTCTGTCAGGTCCTGGAATGATGTCCTGCTATGGTACACTCAAGCCGCTTGTCTTCCAGTGGGTCTCCGCTGTCTTTTGGTATGCCGTTCCCCTGGACCCTGCCAGCCTGTTGCAGAGTCACCTCCACCAAATTGCCCACACCAACCTGATGCCCAGTAGGGCCAGTGGTGCACTCCATATTGTGCTGTCACCCTTTGCTGCTGCAGTGCAGTTTCCAAGTATCTCACTTCTGCCTGCCTGCTGTGGTCCTATTTATATGCTCTAGGATCAGTTAGATCAGCTTCATCTTGGTCTAACAGGTGCATGCAATCTTCCCAACTGTCATTGCTTCTGCCTTTCAGAATCCCAAAGGGATTTTGCAGCTTTTTGACACAAGTCCCATTGCAGCATGGCACATCCAAATTTTGACATAAGTGCAGTGCAAACCACCTTGGTGCAGGCAGACCCCAGTTTGAAGTAAAGTGTGCACCTGAATTGCATTTAATGCACAGTTTGATGCAAGCCACACTTTGTATCAAATTTTCTTGACACAATGTTGTGCATCATTTTGGCCCTTGTGAATTGGGCCCAGGGGTTAACATTGAAGTGTATTTTGACCTCCAAGCTTGTTTACAAAATTTCCAGCAGGAGACCAGCTCTGGGACAGAATGCTCTATTTGTTGCACCTGTTAGGTCTAGATGTGTTCTTCAGGCTGATTTCAGGAAGGAAAAGGACAAAGTTTGGTACATTTTGTGAAAACAGGAAGTGTAACTTACAGGAACACGATGAAGTTTGAATTGCCAGGCAAAAGCATCTTATACAATAACAGCAATGTTTTCTAGAGAGACTCTCAGTTGTAGGACTTTCTTAGTTTGTACTGCCTGTATGAAGAGCTATCCTGTATAATTTATTCTTTTTATTTTATTGTTTTGTAAATAAAAATGCTACGTAGAATTGTATAACTTCTCCTTGTCTTCCTATGCTTCCTGACCTATGCCTCTACCACAGTTGGTGTGAGAAATAGGACTTGGTTTGTGTAAATTCTAATCCAGGAGTTTGTGTGTGGGTACTAGACCTGGTACCAGTGAAACATAGAAGAAAGGTATTGATCCTGCAACAGCAAGCCCAGGAGTGATTACCAGAAAGATGGCACCCAAATCAGAAGCAGAAACAAAAGCCCAAACTAAGACTTTACAGCCGGCACAAGTGATGAAAAATAAGAACTGGCAGGGACAGAACCTGAAAAGCATGTCTGTCTTCTTCAAATAGTGGGCTATACAACAAAGAGACACTTAGAAGCAGAGAAGAGATGATACACTGTACAGTAACAGGAACAGTGATGGCTGGATTCCTTGCAAGCTATGAAAGGTGGAGGATCTGGTACAGATGAGGGTAACACATTTCTCAAACATTTTATTTACTATAATTGTAATAAAACTAGGCCATACTACAAGAAACTGCAATAAAATAAGGAGGTAACACTGAAGGAAATTTGGCCTTAGCTAATTGGTGCAAGTATTTAACAGATGTCAAGGTAGGAGATAAGACTTTGAAGGACTTATAGATTCAGGAAGCAGACAGATCCTGGTGCATGTTGAAGTTCTTGGAAAAGACTGTACAAAAAGGCCAGGTACTGGGGACATCTGCATCCTGAGACACTCAGTACTATCCCAGCACCCAAGTGACTCTGAACATTAATGGGGTGTCATACCATTGACCGTGGGGGTAGTACCAAAGTTACCTGTACCTGTGATTGAAAAAGACTTTGAGGATTTGTTAAAGGAAAACTACACCTCACATCTTCTAAATGTTATTTGTTTCCATGTCAACAGACAACTCTTTACATGTAGCTGTTAAAGATTTATGCAACTGCTTCAGTTAGTTTTCACACTTCATATTAAACCCTGTCACTGTCCTGGGAGGGTCCATTTCATGAAATCTCATTGTCCCTGAAAGACTATTGTTTCACAGAAAGAGTGGTGGATCCATGGAACAGCCTCCGCAGAAGCTGTAGGCAAAATGGCAGGGAATTCAAAAATGCATGGGATAGACAAAAGGAACTTTAGTGATGGGAAACAGAGGGTAAGCCACAGATCATTTAGGATCTGCAATATAGGAAACAGAGTAAGGAAAATGGGCAGACTAGGCTGGCCAAGCGGTGTTATCTGCTGTCAGATTCTATGTTTATATGAAAATGCTAAAACCAAACTGATAACTGACCAATGTGAACTCTGTTTTTTATTTTATCAATTACAGAATATGACAACTCCAGAATTATTTCACTTTTCTTATACCTTGGCCTATCTTTCTGCCATTAAATTTTGTCAGATCCATCCAAACATTAACCTACGCTCTTCAGATAAAATCGAAACGTTTAAAGTAATGGTTGAAATTCAAATAAATAAACAGACTCATATAAAAAGTAATCAGGTTGACCATATTAATATCCCCCTTATTCACTGGTAAATATGTCACACTGCTTTTATTGGGTTATATTGACTCTCCCATAAGAATTGAAAAAGATAATTAACAATCTCATTCCATGTTTACTCCTAGAGGGTACACTAACTTAGATACATAAACATGGGTACTAACATGATTTTATTATTGCAGCTCTCATTTTATTGCAGCTCTCATTTTATGTTTGCTTGCCAAAAACCTAGCAAACATATTGCAAACAGTCTGAGCTCTGAGAGGGTTTTGGGGATTGCCATCCTCCACCTGTCACAGCCTTTAGAATCCCCCAATCCCCCCCTTTCAGTTTTTTGCTCGTTCTCCTACATTCTGTTGCTTTTATCTTTGAAGTACTTGGCTAATCAAAGGCTAGAACATGCAGGCGGCAGTGACTTTTCTTGTGATGCTTGTATTTCCTACTAGCAATGCTACACTGGACTTCAGTTGAACTAAATGGAGCTTAAAGTTGAGTCCACCCAAGCATTCCCATCTTTTGAGTGGCTCAGAGCAGGAGAGGGCTGTGTGACATGGGATTGTCTGCAGGGTGGCACAGAGCAGGAGTGGGGCATCTGGCGGAAACCTGCAGGGTGCCACAAGAACAGGAATTGGCTGTCTGACTTGGGGTTGTCTGTAGGGCTTCCGCACAGCAATTGCAGGGTACTCTGCAGGTGCAGGTATCAGGTAAGCTAAAGATGTTGTAACTAGTAGACCTGTCAGTATAGGGAATTACAGTAACTCTCTATCTAGCGTATACTAACTTGGCAATTGTGTGGGTTACTTCACATTAGTGGTAATGTACTAAGTACTTTGTAAGTTTGTTTTATGAAACCCTAAGTAATAATAGCCTTAGCTAACTACCTATCTAGGGTAAGGGAGCAAGGAAGTAGCCAAAGCCTTGAAACCACATAAGACATGAACATTAGCAAAACTATTAATACAAAGGTAGGCCAGATTGGCTCTAGTTAAAGGAAACTAGGCAGATAGTAGGGAAAGGTTATTACCAGCTACCCTGAAGTTATAGTATTATAGAACGGGGTATGGAGGGAGCAGAGGTATAGTGGTGAGGTAGTCAGCTGTGGGGACTTAGGAGGCTCTTCTTCCAGGGTTACAATCTGGAGAAGGGAACATTGACCCAGTTGGTAGCAACAGAGGCAGATATCTCAGCTGTGAGACCAGCTCACCTGGTGCCCAAACTCCACCTCTCAATCCCTCAGAGGCCCACTGGCCCAGAAGGCTGGAGAGTAGTGGAGAAAGGGAGGGAGAAGGAGGCAATAGCAGCCACAAGGGTGCTGACCAAATTCATGTCATCCAAACAGCAAATTGCTTTGCACCCCTGGAAAGGCACAGGTACCTGACTCTGTCGGGCTGGCTCTGAGTCAGTCAAGGGTAGAGAGCAGGATGACTTGGTAGCACTCGAGGGGAAGATTGTAGGAAGTCAACAAGGAGTGTCTTAGCCATATGGAACTCAATGATTTATTTATTTATTTAGTTTTGTTGACCGGTAAGTGCACTAGATAAGTTCTGCCTATTTTCAGGCATGACTCAGGGAGGGATACAGATGAATGCCAACTGACCTTGAACCAGATTAAGCAGTTGGTGGTATTTATTTTAGTGAATGTGAAAATTTGGCAAGGGCATCAGGAAAATTCCTACTCACCTGTAGGGGACCTCTGTGGCCATTTCAAGATGGCAGAAGTGGAGTGTGCTGGTGGTGATGCTGGAGTGAAGAAAGAAGGGATGTTCTCCCTAGTACATCTATGATTGATACTGTTGTCAACTATGTGAATCACTACCAAAGCTACTCAGATATGGAAGAAATCGTGGATTTTTATTACTGGATGTCTCTGAAATGCACAGGATTCTACAAAGGCTCAGTCTGCTGGACAGGAATTCTTCCAGAATCTAACTCACCTTCAAGGTTGTTGTCTGCTGTTGCTTCTGGTTTAAATCCATTAACACCTGAACAAGAAGAAATGCTGTTGCAAAATGCCATCTTGCATAATAAGGCTTTCTTGTTAAAACTTTTGGTACAATCTGCAAAATCTCACCTACAGCTGTGCTAAGAGTCAGACCTCTAGTTTCCATGGACTCAGTTACACCTGGATTAGCTATATGTGTTCCAACTTTCTCCTTCCAAACTTCACAAGAAATACCTTCCAGCTTAACTCCCTGAACTTATTCAAAATGTACCTATGCCGCATACAAGTGTGGAAAATCAACAAGACAATGACTCGTTTCTATTCCTAGACCTCCTGTCTTCAACACTAATTGGAATACGGCCTTGGCGCTTCAAGCCACGGATGTCTACCTACTTCAGAAAAAGGTTGGACCTCTTCTGGGCCCATCGTGGTGCAGAAATTATTCAGTCCTCTCAGTCTACCTCTAAGCAATCTGTCACACCAGTGGAACCGATTCTTTCTGCAAACACGCTGTTTACAGCGCCTTCATTCCCTGAACCTCTGATTTCCAGTTCTGGCTTACTACTGGGATGACTACTGCAAATTTAGAATCTGAGGACATTTCTTCCTCTTCTTGGCCCAGCATAGTTCCATTGCCTCGGAATCTACACAGCATTCCGTTCTCTCACGCCTCATTCTGTGGATGTCTCTGGAACCCAACCCTGCTACGAGTGTGCATATTGAAGACTCCACAGGATATTCTTGTCCTTCTAGCTCAGAGACTTTGACTGATGTAAATAATGTCAGTACTACAGCACTCCGTTTAGGATGCTTGATTTATTTAAGTAAGTAGAACCTGCACAAAGGTGGAATGCAGTCCGTCTTAAATACACAGGCAATAAGGACATTTTCCTGATAGAAAATATGTTTTGCATGAACTCCTAGTGAAAGCAATGGGTATCCCTGCACATGAATTGTTTGCGTTCATTCATATAAAAGGGAAACTATTGATGACATCAGTTCTAGTGCCAATGCTACTCTAGAAAAATTCTGGCAGAAACATAAGCACTTAGGCATCAACCAGACTGGCAAGATTTTTTTCCTATCCTTGACTAAACCCACTGTAAAACTATCGCCCTGTTGTTTAGAAATGAGGAAGTTAACATTGAAGAGTGTTCAGTACTGGTTGAGGCAGAAGTGTGAAATCCTGCAGAGTCCATTCCCATCCTGGATGAACATTTAGTCTGGATGGGGGGTTGGCGCAGTAAAGTAAAATTATATTACACTGACACTGGGATTTTACATCTCCCCAGTAGTTTCACATAGGCAGGGATCAGGTATTTGTTTCTACCCAGGCCAGCCCAAGACATGCCACAAGTGTGGGGCTTGAACTCACCTGAGTTCCACTTTCAATCTGCCTAGCTGTAACCCCCATGGAGGTGGTACTCCCCAACAAATATAGGTGATCCGGAAAAAATAGACTCCCATAACACTGATTCCCTATTGTTATGAGGGAATAGATCTAATGCTTTATCCAAACGGAAGCAATGGAGCGATATGCTGGATAAAGAGGGGTGTCTGATGCCTCTTCTGTAACTTCAGAGGTTTTAGAGGATATATCTGACTCCCACCCTAAGCCCTCACAATCAAAGAAAGCTAGAGGCAAACATAAGTTCAAACAGAAATCTGAGGATGAAGCTGTATTATACACTGCTCATCTGTTTTCTTTTTTCTTTTTGTTTACGGATTGCATAGATACGTTCTTTAATGCTCAACGTCAACAGTACAAAACTTTTAAAAAAGAGGTACCACTTTTCACATTTTGACTCAGTTACCAAATAATATTGTTTTTTTACAGGACACCTGCATTTAAACTATGTATGAACTGCAACAAGCCAAACAAATGTGGTCTGGGAGCCTGTCAATTTGGTCCTAAGGACAGGACTTATGTGATGGAGTAGCTATTTTACTCCAAGGTTCAGAATTTCACCTCTACAAAATTATAGACATTGACCCAGGCAGGCTAGTTTGATGGATGTTTCTTGTCATACATTGACTCTATGACTCATCTGTATATATTCCCCACAGAGTATTGCTGGTAGAACATCTCTCTTAAAATTAATCCAACCATTTCTTCATACTCAAAAATGATCATTTTTGGGGTGATTTCAATTGTGGGCTCTCCCGGGCTAGGATTGTAAGACTCAAAAATATTTGGGACATGGCATGCCTAAATGACATTATTACCACGGCAAACCTTCAAGAGGTTTTTTCAGCCACACATACACAAGGACAAAGAACCTTATAAAAGGATGCCTCACCACTTGGATTGATTATTTACATCCAAAAATCTTACTATTTCCCAAGCCACTACCACCCTCATAGAAACATCTGATTATTTAGCAGTTTCATGTATTGGATATCTACCAGGGGCTGATCATTCGCCTCCTCCTTCCCGATGGCGTTTGAATTCCTCATTGTTAACTGACCCACGAACTCATAACACAATGGGATGAATTATTAACAGCCTGGTCTCCATTCTAGAAGCATATGAAGAAATAATAGAGTGGTGGCTAGACTCTAAATTAGACTTTAGACGTTTGTTCATTCGGTATGCATCCCAGAAAAGTAGGAAGAAACAGGCTTTGTATCTCGTGGTTACGCAACCAGTTACAAACCCTGATTTCACAGGTTTATGCTCAGAACATTGACCTACCTGCCCAACATAGAAAACTAAAGCAGAAATGTCTAAAGTCCAATATAATAGATTTCTCAGCTTCAAAATAGAATCCCAAGTTGGTACTTAGAGTCGGCAACCCACATTAGACACCTTCCCAGTTGTGCAGCTAGAGTAAAGGCTTCCACAATAGACATCTTGTTGCTCCCTGATGAGTCTACACCTATTACAGATAACAACAGAATTCAAATGGCAGTACATGATTATTTATATAACCAGTTTGGGAGAACAAGGACATTTCAAGAACATGGATTATTTCTCTGACCTGTCCATACCACACCTTTCTGAAGCTTATACTTCTGCCTTATTAAGTGACATTTCAGTGCAAAAAGTAACACAAGCTATTTCAAAATTAAAATCACGATGGCACCGGGAAGACGGCTTAACTGCAGAGTTTTTCAAAATGTTTCAAACTCAGCTTAGTCCTATTCTTACAGTATTATTTAATTCTTTACTACAAGCTCCACACTTTCCCACTAGATTTTCTCAAGCTGTGGTAATTCTTTTACGTAAGAAGAGACCATACCAGTTTATCTAACTGGAGACCAATCAGTTTATTAAATGTGGATTACAAAACCCTTTCTATTATTTTGACTCACAGATTGTCTCCACAACCCACAAAGTAATTTCCCCAGTACAATCATGTGGCATCCCAAATTGGTCCATTTTTGACAATTTACAGTTTTACGTGAGATCACAAACTTGGGTACAATAAAGGCCAGTGAGGTTGGGTTTATCTTAGACCAGCAGAAAGCCTTTGACAGGGTTGATCATGCTTATTTATTCGACACACTTTGAGTTTATGGGATTCCTGCTCAATTTATATCCTGGATAAAGGCATTGTATAAATCTGCTACCATAACTCCATTTATAAATAAGACTATAGGCACAGGGTTTTGTTTGCAAAGAGGTGTCAGCCAGGGTCGCCTTTTAAGTCCCACATTGTACCTTTTCACAATTGATCCTTTAATTCATAAAATACAAACACACAGTCATACACCAGGTAAAAGTTGCCAGGACTTCCAGAACAGCCTACCATACGTGCAGTATGCTGATGATTTGTGTATTAGCACACAGACAGCAGAGGCTATTCCTATTATAGAACAGACACTACAGGCATATGAATGGATGTCTGGAGCTAAGTTAAATTATGACAAGAGTCATTGCTTTCAAATTGACCCACATTTAGACAATTTTGTCCTACTACTAAGTTCACTATACCAGTATGAACGGATCCCATTAAAATTTTAGGACTTACATTTGGTACACCAAATGTTACTTCTATAACTGGGAAAAGTACTTGACAAATGTCAAGGTCTACTTCAACACTGGAAACATAAAACCATTTCCAAGAAAAAAGGGTTTATTTATGCCACAGCTCTTACATGTGGTGAATGTTTTTCCCATTCCTTTTCCTTAGAATCTCTTGTCTTAAATATTTATTTCCAGGAACTATGGGCAGCCGTTTAAACCCCATTAAGTGTTTTTACATACTATGATTATGTTTTAGGAGAGATCAGAATTCTCAACCCCATAGTTTTTTTCATAGTATCTTCATTTATAGAAATCTGACTGAACTTATCAAAGATAAAATGCTCCTATGGTTTAATTTTAGTTTTCTTGGTTTTGAAATTGCTAGATAAATGGGGTCAGGTTTTTAAATCCTTCCATGCTTATACATACTAAGGGGTCCCAGGGTTCATCAAACCTTGTTTAACCAAATTGCATCAGTGGAGGGTCACTTCACAACTACTGGACATTGTTCCAAGGAAAGTTTTTATAACCATATCATTTCAAAGTTTTATTTGAACAACCAATATTTCCAGAATGTTCAGCGACTAAGATGCCAGAGACCTGCCTACAGCTCACAGATAAGAGAATTCCCAAACAAATGTGGGAAGTAGTTTGGTTGTCCTGCCATGGAAGATTAGGTGTTCATAATACTTTAAAACACAAAGCTTTAGAAGAAAGATGGTGCCCTAGACCTACATGCTGTCAGGTTTTGGAAACCTAGAACATTTTCTTATAAAATGTCCCTTCACTGAACAGGTATGGCTTATTTTGCAAAATGTCTGGAAAGATCCACATCTGAGTTCCGTTACATATGAGACTGTGGTCCTCGGTATTTACCTCCATGGTTTTGGAAATATAATAAGAGTACCCTTAGGGTTATTTTTGCTGCCTACAAGTATTATATGTTCTGAGTTCGATGTATCCTTTCACTCCAACAGAAAGAGGTATCCCCAAAGGGGTGGTTCAACAGTGGTTTTTTACGTACTTTATATGAACAAGAAAGTACTTTTTCTCTAGAACTAAATTTCAAGGTCTGTGGAAAAATTGTGATTGGGTGAGGAAGGAGCTAGTTTAACATTATGGCCGGCCAGTTAGTTAATCTTCTCCAGTTTTTTTCTTTTCTCATTCAAGTTGAAAGGGGTTGATTACAGTTTACTATACTTTTGTATTTGATTTTATTTTCACTATTTTTTCTCTTCAGCAATTTTCACACAAGTTCCACTGTTTATTATTCTGTGTGCTGCACTGATTTGAAGTTGTTTGTATGATGTTACACTGATTATTATGATTTTATTTTTATGTTTCTAAATAAAAAATTCCCCTACTCTTTTCGAGAAGTGCCATGGGATCTTTAACATCTACCTGAACTACCACCAGAGCAGGCAGAAGGGACCTCGGTTTAACATCTCATCTGAAGAGCGGCACCTCAGGAGTGCAGCACCCTCTCATGCTGCACTACAGTGTCAGTATTGGGATTTAATCCAGTGCCTGGTGTGGGGATAGAACCCACAGCTTTCTGATTTCCGGCCTCAGAGACAAATGTGCTATATGCTAAGCCGCTGACACTGACGGGGAGGGTAGAGAATGTGGTAGGCAGGGGAAGAGGAGGGGATGGTCAGGTGCCTTCCTGGTGCTTCAGCCATCCGGGATGTAGCTAGGATGGGGAAGATGGCGGAGAAGGTGGAGGTGGGGTGGGGGCACTGGTACACTTTGGTACCAATGATCTGGTGAATCAGTCTGTGAAAACAGTGAAGCATAACTTTAGAAGGCTAGAGGAAAGATAGAAGGTGCACTTTGCTTCCCAGGCCTTTTCAGATGTCTGCCCTGTGTGGGTAGGAGAAATGGGAACCATAGAGTGATGAAGGTAGAGATTGAGGAATTTAATGCATGGTTGAAGGGATGATGTCAGGAGGAGGTATTGCTTTGTGGGGGACTGAGGGCTTTTAGGACAGAAGGCTCTTCAAGGGTGATGTCCTTCATGTAACAAAAGAGAGGCTAGTGCACTGGAATAGAAGTTTAACATTAACATTGGTGAGCAGTTACACTGCCTGGAAGGGAGGCTGATTTTCATTTCATTTTATTTTTATACCTGTAGATCTGATGAGCAAAAATTGTCCATTTTCACAGATGACAAGTTACAATAATAAAAGACAGCTGCAAGATGAAATAATAACTTAATACAACACAAAATACAAATAACATTAGAATATGAAGCTAAAGGAAACCACTGAGAAAGAAGAGAGTGAGGAACCTAGCTAGTGCTCCCCTAAACTTTGGTTAGTAGCAGTGGGAGGAAACAGAATGTTTGGAGTTCAGATTAGGTTAAGGGAAGAGACCAAGGAGGGAGGGCTCACAAAGCCTACAAACAACAAGAAAAACAAGAAAGTAAGGAGACTAGAAAAAATAAGGGGAAGGACTGGTAAACAGCAATGGGGTATTTGGAGACATGTTGGAAAGTAGTCTGCCTTAATGCCAGGAGCCTGGAAAATAACATCAATGAGCTCCAGGCAATGGTGGCAGATGCAGGGATGGACCTCTTAGTCATTACAGAAACTTGGGCCACAGACAGTAATGACTGAACCTGACAGTCCCAGGCTACACCATGTTAAAGTGGGACAGAGGGAAAGGTAAAGGAGGAGAAGTAGCCCTCTGTGTCAGGGAAGGCATTGAGGCAGTGGAGAATGGATACATCAGAGGAGGCAATGGGGAAATAGAATCACTATGGGTCTAGCTCACAGTGACCTCAGGTAAGAAACTGTAGATGGGGTGGTCTAGAGACAATTAAGACAGGGGACAAGAAAGATAGGGAACTAGGGACAGAAGAAGAAGAAGGGGAGGTGAAGAGGGAGGTAGTGAAGTGGGAATCACAACTTGTCAGATATTGATTGGGACATTCCAGCAGCTAGGAGCACAAAGAGTCAGGCACTGCTAGGTACACCTTGCTGGTGCAGCTGATTAATGAACCCACAAGGAAGGCTGCCATTCTCAACATGACACTCACGGTTTGGAATTGGTGAGAGGTGCGTTGAGGAAGTCTTGTCCACTTACCATAACACTATATATTGTTCATCGTGGCCCTTGGGACCAGTAAGCCCTCATCAAGGTTAAAGTTCTTGATTTCAGAAGCTCAGACTTCAAACAGATGAGAAAATTAGTCTGAGCAGGTTAGTTGGAGTAGACAGAGTTGGGAGAACGGAGGAAAGATGGGGAGAAATTATGGGGCCATTCTTGAAGCAACAAAGTAATGCATGAGAACGGTAATCCAAAGAAACAGGGACAAGAGACCAACATGGATCTCTGAAAAGATCAGGAGATAATGAGGGAAAATGAAGGCCTTCCACAGGTACAAGGAAAAAGGAGAAAAGAATAGAGAGTACAAAATAAGAACTAGAAAGGCCAAGAGAGCAGCCAGAGATACAAAAGCAAACACAAAACTGTGCATTGCAAGGGGTCAAGGAGGGAAAAAAATTCTTCAGATATGTTAGGGAAAAAGAAAATGGGAGGAATGTTAGGCTAACAGAGGGAGACAGAAGAAGACCAGCAAAACCAGCCATTCTTAATGACTACTTCTGCTCTTTATTTCATGTATATACTAGTGAAAGGGTCTGAAAAGGGCCTAGCAACCCTAAAATAGATATGGCCCTAGGGGCCTGATAGGATGCATCCAAGGGTGTTCAAGGATTTGGTATCGAACTAGAAGAACCCCTGGTAGGCTGTTCAGTAGTTCAGTTCAGACAGGGATAAGTTCCAAATGACTGGAGGTAGCAGATACTGTATGGGCCTGCTCTACAAGGAGGGGGAGGCAAAGAACAACTGAGTACCTACAGACCTGTCAGTCTTGCCTCCATTATGAGTAAACTGATTCAGACACTAGTCAAAAGAGGACCTAGTAAACTACCTGGAGAAAACAAACTTCAAGAGTAATAAACAGCACAGCTTCCTGGCAGTAATGTCTTGTCAGACCAACCTAATAGCTTTCTTTGACTGGGTAACAAAGGTAGTGGATAAGGGCCATTCAGTGGATTTACTCTATTTCAATTTCAGCAAGTCTTTTGACTTAATGCCTCACAGAAGGTTGCTACATAAACTAGAGAATCTGGGTGCATTAAAATACACAGTTAGATGGATAGATAATTGGAGTCAGCAGAGACTTTTGGTTAAAGGAGTCAAATCAGAAGAGAGGAGGCCACAAGTAGGGTGCTACACTGATCGGTCCTGGGTCCTGTCCTCTTCAACATGTTCAGCAATGACATAATGAGAAGGAATTCAGGGCAAGATGTGTCTCTTCAGAGAGGACACAAGGTCTGTGGCAGGGTAGGCAACAAGGAAGGGATCAGTGAGATACAGAGGGCTCTGCAAAGGCTAGAGAGGTGGTCTAAGGTTTGGCGGTTGAAATTCAATGACAAAAGTGCAAGATGATGCACATAAGGAACAAGAACACCATGATAGAGTACTGGATGGGAAGGGTAAAGGTGGTTGGTATCCTGTGAATCTGGCGACCACTATTGAGTAATTGTAAAAGGCGACTCAATCACGGCACCTGTGTTCTGGGCTACCTGGCCGGGTAGCGACAGGATACAGGGGTAGCTGAATATGATGACAGGATGTCTATATGGCATACACTCATGGGGGAGGGACCATACCGCATAATGGGTGTGGAAGGGAGGGAGGGTATGTGGGAGGTAGTGTGGTGGTTGGCTGCCGAGCTGGCCATGGCGTGTTGGGTAGGTTGACAGGCTGGGGTTGGGATGGTGCCACGTTCAGTTCTGGGGTGGGATCGCTTTTGCATAGGGCCAGTTTTTATTTTTTGTAAGTTTTACACTCCCCTTGCCTGCACCCCCTGGAGTTGGGAATCTTTCATTAGGGGATGGGGGAGCACAGCCCCTGCATATCATGTACTCCGTCGCGGTTTGAAGTCACCATGAGTGTACATCGCGTTATTTATTTTGGCGATGTACACTTGCTCAAATGATGATCACCTTTATGACATGGAACCAGGATGTCACTACCTCTGAGGCAAGACACCTAGGAGTCATTATTAGTGATTCCCTAAACAATCAAGCCAGTGTAACAAGGTCTAAATTAAGGCAAACAGGATGCTGGGATGTATCGGCAGGGGTATGACAGCAGAAGAAAAGACATATTACAGCCACTTTATAGATCAGTGGCGGGCAGCACCTAGAGTACCATGTCCAGTTCTGAAGTCCTCACTTAAGGAAAGGTATAGGACAGGCTTGAGATGGTGACCACAATGATTCTGGCCCAGCAGGTCAGATCTTAAGAGGATATTCTCAAGGCACTGAACATGTACTTGCTGGAGACCAGACAGAAGAAGGAAATATGATAGAGACCTTCAAGTTCCTGAAAGGAATAAACAAGGTAAACTGTGAGAAACTATTTAGCATGAGTAGTGGTTCAAGAACACAAGCACGAGTGGAAACTGATGGGAGGGAGGTTCAAGAGATACAAGAAAGTATTATTTTATGGAAAGGGTGGTTGACCCACAGAACAGTCTGCCAGCTGATGTAGTGGGTACCAAAACCATTACTGGTTTCAAGCATGGCTGGGACAGAGTGAATGGTTTAGTGGTTACTTAAGGCATTAGCAGTAGGGAGGGAGCATGGGGTGGATAGTGAGGGCTAGAAACCTGTGAAGAATAGATTCTGTGGTTTGATAGGGTGCTATTGGCAGACTGGATAGATTATTTGGACTTTTCTGCCATCACTGTCTATGTTTCTATATTCTACAGTAAGGCTAACAAGATACTGGGGTGTATCTGGAGGGTATTGACAGCAGAAGAAAGGAGGTATTACCATCTCTCTGGAGATCACTGGTGAGGCCACACCTGGAGTACTGTGCCCAGTTCTGGAGTCCTTACCTGAAGAAAGATAGGGAGAGGCTGGAGATGGTGCTATGGAGGGTAACCAAAATGATTCAGGGGCAGCACAGCAGAGACTGTGAGGATCAGTTTAAGGCACTGATCATGTACTCACTGGAGGCCAGACAGGAGGGAGATATGATTTCATTTCATTTTATTTGGTAACTGGGTAGAAAAGGAACTGAGCCACATGGCCCTTTTACAGGCTTGACCGGTGAGGGTCATAGGATTCTCAGAAACATCAATACATAAAAGTGAAATGACTAATACAATAACCAAAAATGCAATTACAATCTGTTTACACCTTAGATACAGTAAAAACAACACATAAAAATTAACAAGAAGGGTAGAGAATAAATAGAACAATATGATAAAGACCTTCAAGTTCCTGAATGGATTGAACAAGGTGAACTGTGAAGAACTATCCAGCGTAAATAGCAGACCAAGGACATGGGGACATGAGTGGAAACTAGTGAAGGGATGGAGAAGTGGGGGATGAGGTTCAGGAGGGACATGAGAAAGTTTTATTTTACGAAGTGGGTGGTTGAGCCATGAAAACAGTCTGCCAACTGATGTGATGGACATTAGAACCATTAAAGGTTTCAAGCACATCATGAACAGATTGAAGAGGGCTTAGTAGTTACTAGGGTGGCAGTAGTAAAACAGGGAGTGTGGGTGAATAGTGTGGGTTAAAATCCTGTAAATAACAAAAGGTCTCAGTGCAAGAGAGTGTTACGAGCAGACTGGATGGACCAATGGTCTTTGCCTGCCATTATTGTCTATGTTTCAATATTTCTAACATTTTCTGTGCTGTTTGTTCTACATGTATGATGCTGTACATTGCTTTATAGTGTATGGTGGAACACTGTTCCACATGGAAATCCGTGCCTGGAACAGTGTTGTTGTGCTGCACTCGGTGCGTCATGATCTTGTTGTGCTGCACTGAGTACATCACGGTGCAACACAACAAGATTGAGCAGCATTCAAGCATGCGCAATTAGGCCATGGTGGCGTGGAAGTCAGCGTGCTGCTACAAATCCTGAAGTAAGCCTTATGCCCATACACTATAAAAGATTGTGTATGAGCAACCATACACAAACAAGGCAGTTGTAAGATCTCGAGAGCTTCTGTGGTAGCGGACCTCTCGAACTGTGCTCTCAAGGTCTGTGCTTACCACGAAACCTCTCGATCACAACTGCCTTGTTGAGTATGATTGTTCATACACAATCCTCTTATGTTTCTCTGCCTTGTGGGACTGGCAGAGATTTTCTAACAGCCACAGATTGTTCCTCTCTGTGGCCACCATAGTCGCTATGCTGCTTTGTGGCAATTATTTTGTCTTCTTCTCTCATACGGCAGTGCTGGCTCTGTAATATTGCACTCAGTGACATTTGTTTCACTCTCTCATCTGTCATCCTAAGGAGTGGGTAGAGAGCACTTTTGTTTCTTTGCCATGTTCCGAGAGCACAACAAGGTAGTTCAAACACCTTCCTCCAAGCTGCCATGCAACACTAGAAACAAATGGAGATGGCATCAGGGAAAGAGGCGACTAAGTGCTTGGCCAGTAAAAGCCCCAGCTGCACTCCAACACTGAGGTGCCCAATTCATGGTGCCAGCAAACAACCCTCTACCACAGTCTATGATACTGGGGTGCCCAACCCTGGTGCTACCAAACACACTCACTGCACTCCAAAAGCAGGTGTCCAACACCTGGTGCTGGCAAATAACACCCCACCACACTCTAACACCATGGGTGCCCAACCCCTAGTGTTGCCAAACAACACATCAACACTATGGTATCAATCACCGGTGTCATGTCCTTGAAAAAGAAAACTATCCATTATCATCTCACTTTTCTTGTGTAACCTGAAAAATTTAAACCTTGCAGTGATGTCTTCTATATGCCATATCCCTAATCCCCACTATGACTTCTCTCTTGGCACCCACCACCCAACACCCATGCCAAGTCCTCACTTACCTCACCAATCTCCCATGAAGTAAGTCTCTCAGCGACTGACAACTATGTTTCTACAACTTCACTCAACTGTAAACTGACTGAAAAAAGTTTGGTTAATGACTTTTAATGCATTTTGAACTTTTACTCATAACTTGGTTATTTTTCAGCATTTTGGCTCAAATTTTCAACATGCCTGCTTACGTAACCTCATAAACATGACATGTAATTTTCCAAATCCTCTCCAAAAATATGTTTTGCAGTCACTCAAAAAATCATCTTTCTGACAGGATTTAAACAAATTACACCTGTCACAATCATAAGATGGGGTAATAAAAGACTATGCTGAAAATTGGGGACACAATCTCAAAACCAACAAAGTTCTAGTTAATAGAATGCAATTGTTGGTTTTCCACTACTGTTTGTTTGCAATGTTAAATGTATTTGTGTTTGTTTAATTCTACCACGCTGTTCTAGCAGAGTTGAAAGGGAAAACATATTTCCTTCTTTCTAATTAAGCGGAACTGGATAAATAACAATCTGATAGACTGCATACTGACTTTGGGGTTAGTTCTACCTAATAAGTTGATCTCCACAGCCTTTGAGATGGTTAGCATTTTGGGACTAATTTAATTCTGTATTTCAAAAACTTTTGGACCCCCTCCTAGTCCTATTGTACCAGAATACAGGAACTCCAATCTTTTGTCAATTATTTTGAATGCTAATTGCCTTTTGCTTCCTACTTCCTTGCATGAGGATACAGTATGTATTATGTTCATGTGAAACTGAAACTAATAAATATAAAGTTTTAAAAAAGAAACATTGACATTTTCAGAGTTTACTCAAACATTGAGGACTGCCATATCCCACAACCCTGTGCTCCATAAGTGTAGTAGTGAGAATGACATCCTATTGAATGCCCATAATCATGCCCTATTCTACTAATGACACACACCCTGGCCCTCTGCAGTGATGTCCCATGCAAGATAGGATGGGGCAAGGGAGGTGGGAGCTGTGAACCATGCCTCCTGTATGCCACTCAATGAGGTGAAGATCAGGTGGTCAGCCCATATTTGTGAACTGCACAGACAGTCCCAAACAATTCAAAATGTTCTTCCACTTCTTGATTCCCATAGATAGCAATATTTCCAACCATATTTCCAACACTCCCTCCTCCAACTAGAATTTCTCAGCATATTGTCCTTTCTGGGCATCAGATAATTAGACTGGTTATATAGTGTACTGTCATGTATCTGTCTGGAAAGTAAGACTGGTAATGAGTTCTCCATTATCTACAGTAATTAGAAACCATGGCCAGAAAAAGGGGTTAACTGACCTGAATCTGGTAGTTAAATTGGAAAATGTCTGGATAACAGATTAATCATTGCCTTGCCCTCCATGGATAATCTCAGTAACTCCACTCTCAGCTGTGACAGTCCCTCAGCCAGGTTTTAGGTTAACAGCCACCACTACGCACTGGAATGTACATATTGTAAAGACAGAGGAAAACAATATGACCTAACAAACTGCAAAAAGCACTAAGCTTCTGATGTTAGAATATTTTCTGATTTGATTCCCACTATTGACCTGGTGGGCTGTTATTTGCCATGTTGTGATATTACAGCTGAGTGGAATTTTTAAATTCTGCTTTGCTGGAATACTGTGGAATATTGGAAATTCTGTATAACTGAGCTGCACTCTGTCAGAAGTAGAATGCTAAAATTCTGAAAGTTATCCCTTCTGGCTGCTATCCAATCACGAGTGGATCCTATACTTGGGTTATCCGAGGCCTTTCTTCCTGAGATATATTTATTGGGGGATTATAAGAATAATCTGGTAGGCACTCAACAGTTACACGTGTCCCCATTATGCGATATGTGCAAAGAAAGTAGTAATGAGACATTGGCTTGATCAAAGTATTCCATCTGTAACCGAGTGGTTCTGGGAAATACTATTTTCTCTACAGGTGGAATGGATTATAACCAATCTCTAACACAGAAACTCCACCTATCACAAGGTTTGGGAACCCTTATATACTTTACTAACCATTTAAGGTTCCCAGTTCCTCATTGATTGCTAAGCTGCCCCTGTTTCTTTTGGTTGGTTACCCTTGCTGTTAGAGTGCTCTCTGGAGTTATTGTAAAAGCACCCTGATATTGCTCTGTTATCTCAGTACCCCATCACAGGTTTTAGTCTGATATCTTTTGGTAGCCTCCGGTGGTGGAGGGAGGGAAGTGGGGATGGGAGAGTTGAGAGTGGGGGTTACCTATTTGCGGGGCCTTGTAACCTTTTCTTATTACAGCGTCTTCCTTTCTATGTTTTTATAATAGTTTTGTACACTTTTGCTTTCATTATGTTTGCCCTGCACTCTGTTACTATATATTGTTTGTTGGGATTGACATGGCTTTTCTTGTTTGATTTTTCTTCTATTTTGCTATTTCTTATTGTTGTTGAGTTATTGCTTTTTTGAAAATTTAATATCAAATATTTAATCTGGAAAAATATTCTGAAAGTAGACTGCTTTTTTTTCAAAACTGCAGATTACTGATCTGTGGTTTACATGAACTGTGGAATAGTATTCAGCGGTTTAAGTAAACTGCAGACACATTTTCCATAAGAATTCCACATTGTGCACAGCTCTAGCTGATATAAAACAAAAGAACCTCAGCAAAAAACACTGAAGTAAGAGTTACCTACCTGAAAAGGGCATTGGTAATGAAGTCAGGTTTCAAAGAAATGCAAAATCACACATACCCCAAAAATAAACACAAGCATCATGGGACATACAGTGATTCTGGATGTATGCACATGCCTGGACAAACCAAATTTGTGCATACAACCAGAATGTGCATACAAATGGAACACTATTAAAATAATGGCATCAGACACAAGGCAGTTTCCTTATGCACATTTTAGCTTTAATTAACAACTGACTATTAAAAAATAAAAATCATTAAAAATCATTTAAAACAATGTAATAATATACTGTAGTTATTTACGTCATTGTTAAAAATGCTGTAATGTATCTTTGTTTGTTATTATTCGCAGCTAGTAATTCCAGCTACATTTCAAATGCATAAAACCAGGCAAAGTTCCTCATCTCTCTCCTCTTGACATAATGCCTGATTTTCGCATCATGTCTCAGACCTCAGCTGTAGTGGCGGAATGATTTTCTGTTCCCCTAATCATCCCATTTGTCCTCAGCCACATTATTTAGTACTGAGGCGCAGATGTCTTCAGCTGTGAGGGTTCCTGAAGTCAGTCTCAGTGTATGCCAAGAATGCTGCTTGATCCATCCCTGCTGACTGACTCTACAGGTGGAGTTGGTGGTATGGCAGTTTCACTGGCATCTGTGTGTATTCCTATGCCAGCCTTCTGAAAGCAGTGCCGCATGGTTGCCACAGTGACATCTGTCCACGCTGTGTGGATCAAGTGAATAGCATCCAGGGCACTGATCTCCTTTGCCAGTTGGCAAAATTGTGCCTGTGAATCATCAATGGTGCCAACAATTTTACTGACAATCCTTTCCTCTAGTACATCTTTAAGTTTTGTATCACCTCCTGATCCATTGGTTGTACAACGGCTGTGCAAATTGGTGGCAGAAAATAAGCTTGATATTGCCGAGGGTGACAGGCTTATGGGCAGGGCAATTATCCACTATCATGCAGATTTTTGTTCTTTTTCTTATTTTTTGTCCAGTTCCAGCAGTCAACTAGCAAAATGTCTGCAGTCATCCAGGAATTGCTATAAGTCTGGCACTGCACTGGCAAGGCTTCAACAACAACACCATGGAAACAGCATTTTTTTTTGATTTGTTGATAATCAAGAGTAGCAACTTATTGCTCCTATCTGCGTTTCTTGCCACAATACAGAAAATCTCTCTGTGGCTTCTTATAGCCAGAAATGATCTCACTTTTGAAAGTAAGGGTGCCATCAGGTGTTGCCCAGAAAAGAGAGCTGTCTCATCAGCATTGTAGATTATAGAAACTGAGTAACCACAGAGAATGTCAGGCAGCACTCTGGTAAGCCAGTTTTCAGAAGCTGTAAAGACAGATTCTACTTTTTCTGCATGCATGTAACGATAAGAGATTTGGTGATGGACAGCCAACCAGCTATCGGCTCAAAATCATTGATGTCCATTGTGAGAAAGCTGCTTTTCTTCCTCAAGGAGGATGGGGTTAGACAACGGTACCCATGATCAAAGGAGGTGGAAACCAGCGTAAAAGTGCTTTTCCATCGACCATCCTTCCTCTCCCTTTGTGTTTTCTTCCCTTTATTGCAGCCACGGGTCCAGTCTTCTAGCAACACCTCTTTTTTTTCAGGATTCGACCCACACTGGACACATCAGTGCCAAACTCCTTGACCAGCTCTTGTCTTGAAAATCTAGGGAGTTCGGACTTTTCAAGCAGCTTTATTTTCTGCTCCAGTATCAAAACATTATGTGTGTCCTTCTTCATTGTGACAGGTAAAGCTATTCTGTCAGCAGACCTTACACCCCATTTAAACTGCTTACCAGCTGATTGTCAGCTCATCTGAGGCTGTTACTCTTTAGCACCTTATCAGTCAAATCAGCCTAGTGGGTAAGCGAGAGGAGAACAAACAAACATCTTAGCTCATAGAAAATACCAGCAGTCTACCTAAAAATGGCATACATCCAAAAACAACGTGCATACAACCGATTAGTTTAACATTGGATGAACAGGTGAAAATCGGACATACAAAAATGTGCATATAAACAAAAATGCATACATCTGAATGGCATACAAGTGGAATGCACTGTATGTGCAAATCACCATGGAAATTTAGACTTATTTTGCTATAAGCATGAGTACACAGTGCCAAATGCCTCTCACACCCTGCAAAGGCTAACAGAAGACGCAGGCATGTGTTTTGTCCTTCTAAGAACTCCATCTGTGTGCCTCATCTGTGATTTAATCCAGGAGAAAATGAACCAGCCCTTAGATGGTCTTACAGATGTGGATCACGATGGGCCCAAAATAAGAATGAAAGCTAAAAGGACAAAGAACCTAGGCACAAAGTAGACAAGAGTTACTCACTAAAGACATTGGCAACAAAGCCAGGTTGCAAAGAAATAGAAACTCACACATACTGGTACCTCAAAACTGCAAAGCATCAAGGGATGTATATGCAAATCACAATGATCATTTATTTATTTATTTCAAAAGTTTCAGCAGGAAAGACATACTGAGTTGAATAGCAACACGTTTCCAGATGTGCCCTGAAGGAAGGGATAATAGCAGATATATATACAGAGTATTTACAGTACATTACAGATAATTGTACAATGAAATAGAGCATTTGCAAAGTGTAATAAAACAGAGCAATTCAACAACAGTATTACAGTATGTATACTTAGGTGCAGATATATACAATTACCAGTAAGGCCATCCAGCTAGGCAGAAAGCACCGTAAAGGCACACAGTGGTTAAGGAGCAGAATAGAGTTGAGGCCAGGAGTGAGGTAAGCGTTTACAAGGAGGTATGCAGGAGACAGTGGTTGAGGTAATGAAAGAAGAGGAGGAGAGGGAGAAAGGTGGAGAGTAGATAGAGTAGAGGAGGGGGGGTGGGCCTCAGGTGCAGTTGTAGAAGGGAGCGTGAAGTCATGGAGAAGACAGGAGAGGAACGAAGGAAGGTGGCAGAGCAGATGGAGAGGGGAAGGCATTCCAGAGTTTAAGGAGGGGAAGGAGAATGCAGCTTGACTAGAAGAAGATGATCTAGACGGGAGTGCTAGGTCCAGTATCCAGAGCTGTGAATGGAATAAGAGGAGTGAGGAGGAGAGGAGAGAGGATGCAAGGCAGGAGGGAGGGAGCCCAGCCAGTATTTTGCAATAAGGGAGGAGCAAGACATCTGGCTTTTAAGAGAGGGAAGACAGAGTGAAGTGTAGAGGGAGCAGTGGTGAGTCCAGGGCGGCAGTCAAGAGCAAACCGGCAGAAGGAGTGATAGAGATGATCCAGTCTGGCCAAGGAGAACTTAGGAGCACTGTTGCAGATGCTGTCTCCATAGTAGAAAATGAGGAGAATCATTCTCTGTATAATGGCTCTGTGTAGCAGCAAGGATACACCCACACTTCTGGTACAAAGCACCTAGTTTCGGGAGGAGTTTTTATGGTTAGGGCCTGCATGTACAGAGGGTGCCGGGTCAAGCTACACCCCAAGACACTTGTAGGAAGGCATCTTCAAGGGGGACCCATCCAGGGTGTGGAAGAGGGAGAGGACTGGAAGTCTAGAGAGCTTTGCCTGGTTTCTAAGGTCATAGAGACCATTTTTTTGTATTTAGGGACAGCTGATTTGAGTGAAGGCAGAGCTGGATGTTGGCAAAATCCCAGCTGAAGTCTGGTCATCAGATCAGCAGGGAGGAGCCAGAGGCAAATAAGACAGTATTGTCTGCATACATATGAATGGATGCAGAGATACATGCAGAGGGAGGCTATTTAGAAAAATGGAGAAGAGAACAGGGCCAATCGCCAATCCTTGGGGACACCAGTACTGATGGGGGCAGGGAGTTGCCAATTTTAACTGATTGAGTTCTGCCCAGAAGGTATGAACGAACCAATCTGTGGCTTGGGAGGAAAGTCCTACAGCAGAGAGCTTCACAAGGAGAAGGGGGTGGGCTGTGGTGTCAAAGGCTTGGCCAGGCTGACAAAAATTGCAGAGGTGATTAGACCCTGATCCGCGCCAAAAAAAGAACGGAATCAGTCAACCTAAGAATTTGGACTGGTTCTGCTTTAAACAGAAGAGTATGGTGCCAATGGCCTCACACATCTGTGATGGCTGAGAACAGAATACACAGATATGTGTTTTGTCCTTCTTGGGACTCATCAGTGTACCTCACCTGTATCATAACCCACTGGAAAACAAACCACCCATTATTTAGTCATCACCAGCAGAAAACAAGAAGTTGTTGTCTCCCTGTACAGACAGTTGGTGAGACCCCATCTGGAGTACTATGTCCAGTTCTGGAGACCCCATCTCTGCAAGAACATAGACAGGATAGAGGCAGTTCAGAGGAGTGCAACTAAAATGGTGCAGGGTCTGCAAGAGAAGCCATACGAGAAGAGACTAAAGGAGCTTAATATATATACCCTTGAGGAAAGGAGGGAGAGGGGGACATGATAGAAATGTTTAAGTACCTCAGTGGAATCAACAAAGTCCAAGAGGGTAGCATCTTTCAGAAAAAGAGATGTGTAAGAACAAGGGGACACAATTTTGAAGATAGAGGGTGGACGGCTCAGGGCAATGTGAAGAAGTATTTTTCACAGAGAGGGTGGTGGATGTATGGAACAGCCTTCCTGAGGAGGTTGTGGGTTCTAAAACTGTGGGAGAATTCAGGAATGCATGGGACAGACATAAGGCAATTTTGTGGAGGGTAAGAAGAAATAGGCTGTTGGTTAAATAGGATCTGCAGCTTATCCTCTAGGTAGGAAAATGGGCAGACTAGGTGGGCCAAGTGGTCATTATCTGCTGTCAAAGTCTATATTTCTATGTTTTATGTTAAAACCAGTCCTTCCCACCACCCTGGTAATCTGGCAGGTGGTGACTGAGGCCACAATATCGGACCGGGTGTGGAGACCCTGACAGTTTCCACATCAGAGTGAGTGTTCCCCATACCCAAGAGGTACTGTTGGGGGTTTGTATCCTCCTGCTGCCATTCTGGAAGTTTTGCCACTGACAGGGATCTTGGCTGACTTGGTCTAAAGTAGCTAGCTGCCAAAGAGCAAATGCCAGCCTCCAGCCTGATACACGATAGTCCCAAGCAGGGGAACCTCCATCTAGAGTTATGACATATTATCTGAGTTGTGGCCTAAAATCAGCAGGATGGCATGCCCAGCCAGATGGAGAAGGAAAACTAAGTCCTGAGGGTGTCCCTGCTGAGTCCCCTGCAACCCACAGACCTTCCACCTGTGCCAACATGCATTCACTGATATGCAGCACCAGTCCCAGGCTACCAAGGAATATGCTTCTGTTGTGTTTAGGGGCTCCAGGTGCTCCAATGCCCTGGGAGAGGCTACCACTGTGAGGCCACCCCCACTTTGTTTCCACTGGCATCCCCACAGTGCCCTCCATGTACATGAATATCAGCCACAGACACTTTGTCCTCTTGTGGTGGTGGCTCCTGGGGAACAACAACACTGTATCACAGTCCCAGCAATCCGGGGCTGGGGGAGGCTCTGTTAGACCCAACCCCTGCTCCATGCTACAGTGGAACCTAAATGAGAAAGTTGAGAGCACCGAGGCAGCATGGTTTTATCATCGCAAACTCCTCCCAGCTGTGGTCAGCCCCTTCCTGGTCACAATTACCAGCACTTAGTAGTTTGCAAGGAGTTTTATATGACTTTCTGACTCTGAGAGTAATCCTCCATCCCTGGTAGCCTTGTCATTTCACACTGACCCTGTCTAAGTCTTGCAATTTCCACCAATCCATGTAGACCACTGATCAAGGTAGGAAAAGAGACACTGTATCAGGGCCCTTTTAGGTGGTCTAAAATATCAGTGCGACATTGGGGTGTGGGACAATCATGCCACAAGTTCCTGAGGCATGGCTAAAAAGCCAACCCCAAGATTTAGAGAATGCATTAGGCTAGTATGTCCATCACTGACCACCTTCCTATCAGTAGCATGAACACTAGAGATCTGACTCAGTCATGACTCGATCTAGACCACCTTTGAATGCATATAGAGTCCTTACATTTCCCACAGAATCAGAAGACTGTTTCAGACACCCATCACTTTCTTCATGATGAATCACTTCTTGTTGTGCCTCAGACTCTTCTCCTTGAAGTTGAAAGCTATGCCCCACAATTGTTCTACTTTATCCTTTAAGAGCAAATTTTAGCTTTGCCCTAAACCCATTATCTTTTATCAATTTAAACAGTTATATCGGATCAGCCCTCCTTTTCACTAGCTGAATAGTCACAATTGGCCTATGCACTAAAAGAAAATGCCTACATGCTGCATATCCAGGCACGTAGGCAACCTATGTAGGAATACCATGGGGGTCCCATGGACCCCTTGAACGCATTCAACAGAAGTGTCACGCACAATAAGCTACACGCCAGATCCTCCCATCAAGGGGTGTGTGTTGCCATGCCTGCACTTCACACCATTCACCAAGGTGTGTAGTGCCAGGCTTAGGGGCACAGATTATGGCAGCAGGGACCCTACAGTAACCAGTGCATGCCCACATGATCATCGCCCACCAGTCGTGGTGGGACAGGGAACCAACTCCTGTGCTGTCCCTGCCCAGTAGGCTGTTGGGGAGGGCCAGGGCAGCCATTCAGGTGAGTGCCCATACATTTGTTCTGTATTCCTATTTATGCAGCTCCGCTCTCTACCAATGTCTGCCTGCCCCATGGGTACAAAGGGATTCACTATGGGACCCAGGTTGGGCATCAGATTGGATGACTGGCCAGGTCTGCCCTTCTGCACGGGCAGCCCTCCCCCACAATCCCACTCACCAGTGGGGCGGGGCCATGTAAAGGTGTCCTGTGGGTGCATGCGGTCATAAATACCATGCATTCGGCACCTGTCTGGGGTCGCTGAGCTACACAGGCAAGGCATGCACCTTAGGTGTACTTTGTGCCCCATTCATGAATAGTGCCCAATATCTCTAGTCTAGCCTTATATGGTCCATTTGATGTTATTGAATGTACAGCTTTTTCCATTTTAAAAAATTGTGTATTATCTTATTTTCAGGGCAAACTTGTATATAAATGTGTACAGCTTTATTTTGTTATGTTATCTGTATTTAATATTATTCTGTATTTTGTAATGTCTATATCATTTTATTGTTTGTACTGACCAGCTGGGTGGGGATGAGAGCCCTATCTTTCCTTTCTTATATATTGGCCCATTCAGGCTTAGCTGTTGCTTTTGTGAACTGCTGTCCCTTCATGCTTTGTCTCTTCTTTATAACATTTAAGCTGTTTCTAGATACAGTCTTGCCTTTGTCTGTGCACACATTTCGTACTATGGATGGTGTTTTAAAATATATTAGGGCCCAGATATTCAAACTGCGCTGGGCTGTGGCGCAAGCCTGTGTGCAGCTCAAATTTGTTGCGCGGGGGTGTGGCCAGGCGATATTCACATTGAGTTGCGCTATGGCGCCGACTGCTTGAATATCGCACCTGGCCACCCCAACTGCATGGCACAGTGGCACTGCACCAGCGCAAGTGGTCAGAGTGGAGCATTGAGATGCGATGGCGCATTGCCATTGCGCCATGCACAGCACCTCCGATATTCAAAGGGGACATGCAAATGGGGCTATCATTTATACAAGGCACACGGGGGCCATTGCATCTGATTACGGCCCCATTTGCATGCCATTAGCATGCAGGTGCGCTGATCCCCACGACTTGCGCCTGGCGCCCTGCCAGGCAGCAGCCATCGAGGACCGGCGCCCACTGCAGCCCGATTGCAGGATGTCTCGTAAGGACAAGAGGCGTCTCTTATCCCTGGTGGTCAGTGGACCCACGATGAAGCCCTGATTGCGGGCATCACTAACCCCAAAGTCCAATATCCTGGTGGTCCAGTGGACCGTGATGAGCCATCGCGGGCATCACTGTAACCCCAAAGTCCAATATCCCTGGTGGTCAGTGGACCGCATGGACCTGATCGCGGGTGGCATTCCACACCCCAAGTCCGATATCTCTGGTGATCTAGTGGACCCCCACCCGCCCACTGAGCCCCACCCTGCCCACCCCGTCAGCGGTAGGCGGCAGCACCACCCGCCTGCCGCCCGCGCACCGCCGACTGACAGCTCGGTAGAGGCTGCACCCACTGTTCAGAGCATGAGGCCAATAGGTGTGCAGCCCAAACCTCATAGGCAGTCAGATATGTGAATGAAATTCATTCACATATCTGGACTACTAATATAAGCATGGGCTGCCGCCCATTGGCTCATGCTCTGAACAAGCGTGCAGCCCTACTGAGCTGTCGGCGGGCTGCAGGTAGGCTGGGTGCTCACGCCTCACGGCTGACGGGGGAGGGTGGTGGCTCAGTGGGCGGGTGGGGTGGGGGCCCACTAGATCACCAAGGATATTGGACTTGGGGGTGAGGAATGCTGCCTGCGATCGGCTCTGTGCGGTCCACTGGACCACCAGGGATATTGGACTTTGGGGGATGTCTGATGCCCGCGACATTAATGGTGGTCCACTAGACCACCAGGGATATTGGACTTGGGGATGTCTGATGCCCGATCATCTAATCGTGGTCCACTGGACCACCAGGATATTGGACTTTGGGGCACAGTGATGCCCCGCCGGACATAATCGCAGTCCACTGGACCACCAGGAGGACTGGACTTTGGGGATGTCTGATGCCCACAATTGGGGCATGGGGCGCCACAGGTGCGGCGAGAATAGGCATGGCCACCACATGTGGCAGCTGCTGTGTTGCACCTGCAATGCGGCAGCTCACCTGTAGGTGGCCCTCGACTTGTTCTTTTTTGGGCGTAACTTTGTGGAGGTGCAGGTAGGGGTTGCACCTGCGTAACTCTGCACGGCCCAGGCTGAATATCGGGCTGTGCAGGTTATGCATCGGCAAACCCCCCACCTGTGCCTGCATACATTATGCGCCCGAGCATCCCGGGATTATCAGGCGCCTTTTCCCCTTTTAAATATCGACCGGGCGATCAGTGGGTTGTGCATGGCGCAACCCTTTTGAATATCTGGGCCTATGTGTTATTTATACAAGTCGGAATAAAAGCTTTTTCTATTTGACTTGATTTTCAGCATTCCCTTTTCAATAATTTGGGGCTGTAGTTCTTACATGCTTTTTAGAATGGGTGCTCCATTTTATTATGTCTTTACAATGTGTTGCTGTTGAGAGCACCATTCTATGTAAATAGCATCCTGGAACGCCTTTTTGTTGATTTGCTTATATATTATCTGAAGCCCTGGCATACTTGCTTAACTAGTTGGACATTGCCTGTCATTTACCAATGATCTTGGACATTGGTTATTTGGACATTGCATCATTCAAAGTGTTACTTTTTCTCTGGGTTGTGTTTATTGTTGTATTTGTTTTGTTTTGATTTTGTTTTATATATTTTTTCTTTTGTATTGTTGTGGTGATTTGTTGTTTGATTGCTGCAGTAGATTTCTGTGGATATGTGTTGGCAGAGAACTCTCCCGGTGAGGCGTTACTCTCTCTCCTAGCTCTGGGGCCTCTGCCCTTTAACTGTCTGCCACTGCCCACTGATGTGTATGGCTGATGTTGGGCTTTGGGGACAGTGGGAGGAGATGCAGAGGCAGAGGTTCAGGACCTGGGGGAGTGGAGCTGGGTGGGCAGATTGGGGTTGTGGGGACTAGAAGATGCCCTGGGGTGAAATGGATTCTGGAGAGAGAATCCTCCCTGTCTAGTTCCCATACCCAAGGGCTCCACGTCTGAGTGGGCAGATGACATGGCGGGCCTCTGTGTCCCATCCACTTGGGCAGTGTTATGCAATACCAGGTCTATTAAAAACAAGACAGCACTGATTGCTGATCTTGCTGGGTCATCTTACTTGGCTTGCATCACCGAGACCTGGGTGGATGAAAATGTGGGCCCAGTTCTGCAGTCTGCTATTCCGGCCGGTTCTCGTGATACACCACCTGAGGATGGATCATAGGTGCAGGGTTAAGCCATATGTTTTAAAATGGAATTGAGCCTTGGAGATGTGCCAGTTGGGGAGACTGGGTCCTTCAAGTGTATCATTGGTGCAGGTGTTGGGTGCAGGATTCTTCTTGTCTATCGCTCACCCAGTGGCAAAAGCAATTCTTGCAGGAAGTTGCAGACTGGCTCATCGACATGGTGTTGGAGTCCCCATATGGATAGTTCTGGGGAACTTCAGTGCCTGAGTCGACAATGAACTCTCACAGTTTGGTCAAGACTTCCTCCAACTTATGAATTCATTAGGCTCACAAGGTGATTACTTCTGCAACCAATAATCATGGTCATTCATTGGATCTGGTCTTCCTGCTGGGTATGGAGACCTCTGACTTGGTGGTGGAGCCGGTCGGCTGGTCTGACCATCATGCTATAAGGTTCTATTTCCAGGCTCCCCTATGGGCCTGCCCTTATGGAGATGGTCTGGTATTGCCCTTTAAGGGTTTGACCCCAGATGGCCTAGGAACAGTGCTGGACCTATCGGGTCTTCCAAGTGCAAGCTTGGATCCAGATAGTCTGCTTCAGACCTATAATAAGGCTGTGACTGAGGCTCTGGATTTCTTAGCTCCTGTCTGAATTTGCCCCACACTCTGCACTCTCTGTCCCCTTGGTTTGATGGGACCTTGGGGAGATGAGGAGAGTGGGATGAAGGTACTGAATGGTGTTGGCGGAAATCTGGCCTTGATGCTGACAGACTTAAATTGAAGGCCCATTACAAGGATTATTAATTGGCCATCTCCTGTAAGAAGGCAGAGTTCCTATCCAGGAGACTGATGCTGCACAGAATCGACCAGCTCAACTCTTCCGAACTGTCGACAGACTGTGCAATCCAGCCTGTCTGCTGTCTTGGAGAGTGTTGTCACGGGAAATGTGAGGGAGTTTGCTCGATTCTTTTCAGATAAGGTTGCCGACATCAGGCCTAAGATCTGCTTAATCCATTTCAATGGGTGTGGTAGTGGTCAGTGGGAGGTTGCAGTACCTTGGTGTGTCTGGTCCTACTTTAACTGGTGGTGATTGTGGATGTCGTAAGGATCATCCAGAGTGTCTAGCTGACCTGCTTTAGTTAGGACCCAGACCCAACTCATCTCCTTGTGGGTGTATTGAGGTCATCGGCCTGGTCCTAGCTGAGATAGTCCGGTGTTCATTAGAGACAGGTGTGTTTCCGGCACCCTGAAGGATGTGGTGGTTACACTTCTCCTTCAAAAACTCTCTCTCGACCCAGACTGTCTTGCTGACTATAGATCTGTCTCTAACCTTCCCTTTGTAGGAAAGGTTATCAAGAAGGTGGTCATGCTGCAGCTGGAGGATTATCTTATCATCCATAACATCTACAATCCTCTTCAGTCGGGATTTGAAGAGGCATAGTACCAAGACGGCCCTTGTTCGGCTACTCAATGATCTCCTGATAGTGAGAGATTGGAAGAGCGGTCCATATTGGTTCTTCTTTATCTCTCTGCAGCATTTGACACGGTGTGTTATTGGAGAACCTGCAGTTGATCTGTGGATTGTCTGGTACAGTCCTCAGATGGTTCCACTCTTTCCTCTTGGGCAGGTCTCACAGAGTGGTGTCAGAGATTTTTCTTCCAGCACATTCTCCCTGCCTTTTGGGGTGCTGCAGGACTCTGTTTCATCACCCATGTTGTTCGTGGTGTATATGCTTCCATTGGGAGACACTGTAAGGCAGTATAGACTAAGTTTTCACTGCTATGCAGATGATACTCAGCTATACATGTCTTTAGTGCCTGAGCAGGATGATATTCTCTAGGTCTTTAACAACTGCCTCATCAAGTTCCAAGATTGAATGAGTGCTAACTGGTTCTGGTTGAACCCTGACAAAACCAAGGTATTGGTTGTGGACCCGAGTCATTGGGTAGAGGGTTGTTGGCTGGGCTGCTTTAGTGTCTTTGGCTTGGTGGCAGCCAACTGTTGACCTCTGAATGGGTGCGAAATCTGGATGTTATTCTTTACGTTGAGCTGGACGCTTAGATCTCAGGTGTTGGCCATTGTCAAGACTTCTTTTACCATCTGAGAAATACTGCCCAGATTAAACATCTGGTTCTGCCTGTTGACCTTCTGACATTGGTTCTCGCCTTTGTGAGCTCCCACCTTGACTACTGCAACTCCTTATACCTATGGCTATCAGGGGTTGATAGCCACCGCTTGCAGCTGGTACAGAATGTGGCAGCCACGCTTTTGACTGGGCATTCTCGATCTTGTCATGTCACATCTGTGCTGTGCACTGCACTGGCTGCCTATTCAGTGGTGGATCACCTTAAGGTCAGTTTGCTGACCTATAAAGCCCTACACAGACTAGGACTGTGTTACCTGCTAGATCTTCTTTGCCCCTACTGCCCCTCCGCTCACCCTGCTCCACCAATGAGGGACTGCTAGAGGTTCCCAGGATTTGTTTGAAAACTTCTGGGACCGACCTTTCACATTTGTGCCCCCACCCCTGTGGAACTCTGTACCCTCGGTGGATAAAGGACTGACTGACTGTGGGGGCTTTAAAAGCACACTAAAACACATCTTTTAATCGCTAATTCCTAACATGGATAAATAGTGAAGCTGTTTTTATTTTAAATATTTTGGTATACTTTTAACCTGAGATTTCTATATTTTATTGTACAAGTGCCATGATCCTTGTGCATGGTATATTTTATAAATAAATCATTGATTGATTTATTGACCAGGACACCGTTAAAAAGTTTTTTTGTACAACATCTTTTATTGAGTTTCCAATAACACCAAATACTGGTTGAATCACAGCGTGTTATACAGTTCTAACTTTTATGCCTACCTGGGGTTTCCCCTACGGATGCGCACACTTAAAGTAAAATTAATTTAACAAGTGCTAACTGCATTTTAGTTTCTCTGATGTCAAAATGTTACAAATATATACCCTCAAACTCCATATACAGTACTTCATGAGAGTGTGACAGGTTCATACTAGAGATGATTTTGAAGAACTTGAATCATGCACATGTATATCATGCAATTATGTTCCTTGCTTCTCTTGAATAAATGGGGAAAAGAGAAAAAAACTGTTAAAGAAGTGAAGGAGTTGAATACCAACAACACCAGAGACCTGTCTAACATGTGAACGTCAAGTGCTAATTCTAAAACCATGTGTTCTACACCTAGTGTGAAAGCTTAACAAAATAGGGTACGTGCAGTGTGAACAACAGTGAGATAATACTACAGGTACCTATATGGTCATGTAAGATACTAATACTACACACTAATAAAGGAAATGGACTCTGCTACCACTATATCAACTTATTTCCAGCATAATTTATTAACTCCTAGACACCTGGATATGAGATCTTCAGATAGTTCTTTGCATGCAGATTGTACCATATCAGTTGACCGTTTGGTAGCCTAACGTTCCTATAATGCTCCTATAATCTTCCTACCCAGGCATTTTCCCCTGTTCCAGGGCCTTGTTCCATTAGTGCCATCATATGCTCCGAGGGGTTACTATGTCCCCATGCACCTCAAGTTGGGGAGGGGTCTTTCAGGTTGAGGGGAATGCCTCTTGCCTTTGCTCCATCTCCTTGGTCCTTCTGCAGTGGAGTACTGCCTGGGAACCCTAGATAGTTAAGCAATGGACCCCAGACTTCCTCATACTTCTCTGCCATCCACCTAGCCTTATGCAAGACTTTCTGATATGTTTCAGTTCTGGACACTCCCAACATCCACTCCATTGTTGTGTGTGTGTCTGTTTGGCACCATCTGAGTAGAATCTGCCTCTTGGCTTCCATTGCTAACTGGTGTATTGGTTGGGTCACATTTGTTGCCTCCTGGGAAGTAAGTGGGGCTCCTACTACCCAGATTTCAGGGTGTCATGTACTTCTGCTTGTGTAATCTCTCTGGTTCACTTAATAATGTCTTCCCAAAAGGCGTGCAAAGGGGCACTTCCATAGTATGTGAGCAATGTCTCCAGGGGAATGGTGACACCTCCAGCATTCACTGGGAATCTGGAGGCCCATCTCATCAGTTTGGTTAGGGTTGTATGCCATCTGCCCAGTACTTTGTTTTGGATCAGTTGGAATTTAGGGTTCTGGGAACCTGTGTGAGCCCACCTCAACACTGTTCCCATTGGTCCAAGTTGATATTCACTGAGAGCTATTGATTCCATCTGGTTTTCTGTGTTTTCCCTACCCCATGGGTTGGTGTAGGATGCAGGCTACCATAGTGGTCTTATCATATCTCCTAAGCCTATGCTGCGAACCTAGCCACCAACTCAGGGCATGCCTGATCTATAAAATATTTCCAACAGGATCCCAAAGGTGTAACAAACTGAGGAATTATTATACAGCCAATTATGAAGCAATAAAAGCCTATTTATTAAAATGGGACTGGCAAAAATAACTCTATATGCTATCTGTAGAAGAGATATGGGCTAGAATAAAAGAAAAAAATGATTATTGCATCTTAAAATGGGTACCAGAAAGAATAAAATATAAAAATAATAAAAGGCTACCACTTTGGTATACCACAGCAATTAAAAGACTTTGTAAGGGCTAAGAAAAGCCTTTAATAAATATCAAAACATAGATCAGAGGTCAACTGGAATAAATTTCAACAAAAGGCTAAGAAAACAAAATCAGTCATTAGAAAAGCAAAAAGACATGGAATATAATTTAGCTATTACTCAAAAGGATAATAAAAAAGTTTTCAATTATATTGGTTCCTAAAATCTACAGAGAGTAAGGTTGGCCCATTAAAGATAAATGGTGAAATAATATCTGATGAACAATCAATGGCAAACAACTTAAATCAATATTTTGCAAGCATTTAAAAAAATGATTTAGTATGTATTACAAGCTATGCCTTTACAGATCCTATAGTCAGATTTACTGATGCTGAAATTTACTCAACTGTTAACTCATTTAAATCTTCTACTTTATTTGGACCTGATAATATTCCTTTTATTTTTCTAAAAAGTATCATATGAATTAGCCGGAGCACTAACACTAATTTTAATGACTCCATCACAATGGGGTGGTTCTAAAGAATGGAAAGAAGCCCTAGTAATCCCTACTCATAAGGGTGGTGTAAAGCAGGAAGTGAAATCATTATAGACCTATAAGTCTAACATCCTGTATAGGTAAAGTAATGGAAAAGCTTCTTTCCCAAAAATTATCACCCATATATTGAATCTAGGGCAGTCAGATATTTCTCAATATGGTTTTCAACCAGGAAGATCTTGCCATACAAATTTAATAAATTGTTTTGAACCCATTAGTGAAGCACAGGATCAAGGATTTCCTGTAGATGTCATTTTCTTGGATTTTAAAGGCCTTCGACTCTGTGTCGATAATATCTTGATTGTTTAGTCAAAATGAAATTGAATAAACATATAATTGTTTGGATTTCATCATGGTTAACTGACAGAAGACAACAGGTTACTTTAAGGGGTATAAGTCTCCCTGGACCAAGATTACTAGTGGAGTGCCCCAGGGCTCAGTCCTGGGCCTATTTTATTTAATGTTCTAATACCAGTATGACCACTATGGATGGAATATAGCTAAACAAATATGCAGATGATGCTAAATTGGGAGTAATTGTCAATTACATGATCTCTGCTCAATAACTACAGGCAAAACTTGAATTATATTTCTGATTGGGCTAATACCATATATTAAACTTCAATTTGAAATGCAAAGTGATGCATTTTGGAAAAATAATAATAGCTTTAATTTTGTTATAAATGATAATTTATTAAGTAAAGTAAGTTCTGAAAAGATCTAGGAGTATTTATCACTAACAATCTGAAATTCTTAGAACCTTTAAACCATACAGTTAAAAAATGTAACCGCTTTAATTAATTGCATTCTGAAAAATATAAAGAGCAGGGAGCCTGAGGTATTAATTCCTTATACAGTAGCATAGTGAGATCTTATTTTGATTATTGTTCCTCTTTCTGTGCTCCAACATTAGTACAAGACAGTCCAGAGAAAAAGTACAAAGGAGATTCACTAGTCACATTGCTAATATGAGTTCTCTATCTCTCTCTTATAAAGAAAGATTAAAAAATTAAATCTTACTCACTTTAATATTGCTCTAGGAGAGGAGAGAGACCTGTGTTTAATTTATAGGGCTACAAAGATAAAGTTCTGTTTGAATCCATATATTTGGATTGGCATCCTTCAGTTTGTACAACGAGATCTCATAATATGAAATTAAGGGCTAATATAAATAAGACCTTAAAGAGAAATAATTTTTCACTCAGAGGGTAGTTTCTATTTGGAACTCCCTTCCACAAGAAGTTGTTTAAAGTGAAAATTTATGCCAATTTAAAAAAAATTAGATTGATATATGGATGAATCAAAATACGATTGCCACCCAAGGTAGGATGACAAGATCATTATAGGCTAGACCCTCGATCTTGTAATTTTCCTGTGAATCTAGTGGTCTGAGGTGGGTAGTGTAAGTCCTGCCTAAGTTGTGGAAAGGACTTCAGTGTTCCATTCCATTCTTCTACTCAATGGCTGAGGTTCTAATACCTTTGGTCTGCTATTCCTTCCAGTTCCAGGTTTTCCCTTCACATGAACCCTGGGGTTATTCCACAGAGGTTCTAGCTTGCCAAGAGTACTATCTTGCAATTGGCTAACCACATAATTCCTTTCTAAGCCTATATGAGTACCTTACTGTAGGTCATATTTGCTGTTGTTTGTCCAGTGGGTCCAGCAGGGCCAACCTAATGGGTGTGGCACTAATCAGGCCTGTTTCATCTGAGCTCAGAGTGGGATACAGAATGGATCAGTCTCCAGCCATATCAGTGTTTGCTTGGTTCCATGGTAGGCTCACAACTAAGGGAGGTTCCATTCCCAGCTCAGAGAAGGTGTGCCCTGGCATTGGTGTAGGACTCCAGACCCTCTTTGTTCAGTAGGGCAGTGCTGCCTAAGTGAGTACTGTGGGTCAATTTTTGTGCATGCTGTGCTACACTACTGTAATACTAGTAGCAACTGTACAGAAAGCGGACAGCTACTCAGTTTAAAAATCGGGGGCAGAGCTAGCATTCTTAACAAAAAACAGCTGAAATCTTGTTTTGTTTACATGAGGGCTCCTCTCCCAACACCCCCATATGTATGTTTTTATGTATGTATGTAAGGTAGTGATAGGAGTTTAGCTTTGTTATTTTTACAGAGGACATTGCAGTATTCATGGAGTGGTGTGTCAGAGAGTCACTTACAGGGCAGTGAGTCGCTGGAGCAGATCCCTGAGGTGTCGGTGGTGCTGTTTTCTGCAGAGGGTGACTGGAGGTCCTTGGAGTGTTGGCCGAAGGAGCAGTGGAGGCAGGGTGTCAGCCAATTTGGTGTGCTGCAGTGCGGAGCAGCCAGAGGAGTGGAGCAGGTGGAGAGTTCGTGGACTGTTTTGATAGAGTGCACTCCAGAGAACTGCCAGGGTGAAAGGGAGAGCTTGTTCATTTGTAGCCTAAAGTGGTGTTTGCTTGGATACAGGACCACTGTAGGAGGATGGTCAGATTATGTGCTGAGCTGTGCAGGTGAAGTAATTGTTTGGGATCTGAGGATTGGAATTGGGAGGTGAGCACGGGGCTGTGAGGAGGGCCACTGATATTACTGGAACTGGGACTTCCTTGGTGTGTTTGAATATCTGTCTGCTGAGCTGTGCAGGTGGAGTACTTCGAGATCCAAGACTGGAACCTGGAGGTAAGCACAGAGTAATGAGTGGGCCATTAGTGTTACCTAGAACTGGGACTATATTGATGGTAGCAGCTTAGGCAGGTGAGAGACCCTGTTCTGCTGAGGTCTTGAATTGTGCTCTGGATTCTGACATTCTCCATGGACCAAAACCATTGGGTCTGGTTAGGGCTAATTTGCTGCCTAGTCACTGGACTTTGAATTTGGGGTAGTGCACCTCCAAAGAGATGAGACGTGTATTCCTGATTTTAGAGTTCTTTCCTGACACTTTATAACTTTGAGTGAACTCTGGTTACTGCTCCTTGAATGCTGGACTCCCTTTTAGTTACTGTAAATTCTATTGGGTGTATATTAAATATGGTTTGAAGGGTGTTGAGGGTGGGGAGATTATTTGTTTGGTCAGTTTATGTGGAGGAGCTGGAGTGAGTAAGGAGAGTACTGACTGTGTGATTGGTGTGTTTTGTTGGGATTGTGGGTGGAAGGGTTTTGTTGCGGTGGGTTGTATTTAACTGTGTGTTATTAGTTCAAAGTTTTAATTGTGAGTAGTAGATTTAGTGGAGAGTCTGTAATGGTTTTTAGTGCAGTCCCGTGGTTTGCTTATCTCCTTCTTTCCTTAAGTCATTGCACCTTTTCCATGACCCACCCCTGCTGGCTGCAGTTTACCAGCATTGTAGGGAGTTGGGAGTTGGAAGGAGGGTGGAAGAGGAGGAGGGTTTAAAGGGTATTGTGTTGGAGGTAAACCAATTGAGGTTGGAGGACCAGGAGACCCCTAGGATGACCAGGCAGTTGGAGCAGGGGTCCCCATGCCTTATCTCTCTGACCAGGGAACCTCCCAGACCAAGGGCAGGTAGCTGAAGGACCAGCCTCCGCCTTTCATCCTCTTGGTGGTGTTGTGCAATGCCAGGTGATTGGAAACAAGACCTCCATAATGGCAGGTCTTGTAGCGTCAGTTGACCTGGCGTGCATTATGGAGACCTGGCTGGAGGATGACTCAGCCCAGTGTTGAGTCGGCAATCCTGGATGGTTTTCTGTGGTCCTCTGCCGAGGAAAGATTGAGTGAGGGCATTTGTTTTAGGTTGGAGCTGGGTCTGGTGGTGCACCCAGTGTAGGACACCAGTCTTTTTGAGTGGGTGGCAGTGTGTGGGGAGTCCTAGGGTGGGTTTAGGGTGCTCCTTGTCTACTGTCCGTCTGGCTGGGACAGGGTTTCCTACAGGATGTGATGGCCTTCATCACCGAGAGGGTGTGGAGTCACTGATATGGCTTGTTCTTGGTGATTTCAACATCTGGGTGGATGTGAGGGTTCATCATGTGCCAGGGACTTCCTATCTAACATAGAGGCCCTTGGTTTGTCTCTCTTGTAACTACAGCCAGGACCCACCATTCTGGACACACACTAGACCTGGTGCTCTTCTCCATGGGGCTTGAGACTGACACCTCCGAGACTAATCCGGTCATTTGGTCGGATCACTGCACTATCAGGTTTAGCTTCAAAGCCCCCATTTTCCCTTCCCTCTGGAAATGATACACTTCCACCCTTTAAAAGGGTTACGACTGGAGGGACTGCTGGCAGAACTGGACATTTGTCTGTGCTGGAGGCTTGCAGAGGTCCCAAGGAGGCCGTGGTGGCCTATAATAGGGCTGTCACAATGGGCCTTGGACCTTCTGGCACTGATCCGTGTACACCCATTGGTTTTGTGTCTTGGCTTGCCTTGGTTTGATGGTGAGCTGAGAGTGCTGAAAACCAGGGGTGGAGGTTAGAAGGCATTGGAGAAAACCAGGACCCAGGAGGACAGACTGGTTCTGATGGCTCATTACAATGACTATCAGAATGCAATCTCCTGGAAAAAGGCAGCTTTTATGTCTCAGGCGATTGCAGCTGGGAAGAATCGAACCGGCTCAAGCTCTTTTGGGTTGTGGACAGGCTTTTACATCCGGCCTGTCTGGAACCCATTACAACATTTTCAGCTCAGAAATGTGAGGAGTTCACTCAGTTCTTTTAGACAGGTTGTCCTCCATTAGGGCTGAGGATTTCTTCTGGCAGATTGATACAATCTGACAGAGTTGGACATGGGAGATGGTGCATTCAGCCTCCCTGGGGAGAGTTCCAATTGATGATGACAATGGAGGTCTGTGGGGGTGATCTCGAGGCTGAAACCAACTTTTGCATCTTGGACAAGGACCGCTGTGATTACTTGTTGATTGTGTTGAAGCCTTGGGCCTGGTTTTGCCAAGGTTGTTGGGTGTTCCTTAGAGACAGGGGTTTTCCCTGAGCCTCTTAAACAGGCTCTGGTGAAGCACCTGTTGAAGAAACTTATCTTTGGATCCCGACATCTTGGCAGAGTGCATACCTGTCTCAAATCTTTCCTTTCTTGGGAAGATTCTTGGGAAAGATAGTTGCAGAGCAGATTGAGAGTCGCATCATGAACTTCAGATTTATGAGCCTCTCCAGTCTGGATTTAGGGCTATGCACAGCATGGAGACTGTATTAGTACAGGGTTCTGATTGACCTGCTCAGGGTGAGGGACAGGGAGAGATCTATTCTCATCCTCCTGATCTCTCATCAACATTAGACACTGTGAATCATGGGGTGTTGTTGGGCAGGATGAGAAGTATGTTGGAGTCACTGGCAAGGTCATCAGCTGGTTTGAGTCTTTCCTCCAGGGCAGGTCCCAGAGGTGGTTCTTGGAGAATTACTCCTCAAGCCCAGTAGCCCTGTCCTATGGAGTACCCCAAGGCTCTGTCCTCTCCCCCATGTCATTCACAGTGTATATTTGCCCCTGGGTGAAGTCATAAGGTGGTATGGGCTTAGGTTTCATTGCTTTACTGATGACACCCAGCTCTACCTGTCTTTGGCACCAGGAAGGACAGGTAGTTGATATGCTAAATAAGTGCTTGTCCAAGATCTGGGCATGGATGTCATCGAATTGGTTGGGCCTCAACCTGGGAAGACTGAGGTGTTGGTGGCTGAGTCGGGTTGGTGGGGGTGGGAGTTGGGGCTGATGGGGAGGATTTAGGGCTTTTATTGGCCCAAACAAACTGGAGGCCTCCACTAAGGTGAAAAGTGTGGGCGTCCTTCTGGACGCAGAGCAACTGACATGAGGTTCAGGTGTGGCAGCTGTTTGGAATGAATTTTACCATCTGCGAAATATCACAAAATAAGATCCCTTATCCCCCATATTGACTTGGCCACACTGACACACGCTTGTTGCCTCGAGGCTCAACTATTGTAATCGCTCTACCTCGGGGTCGGGGTGGGGTGCAATGCGGCACCTGCAGCTGTTGCAGAATGCTGTGGCCTGGCTATTGATGGGTCTCCGAGATCCTGTCATATTATGCCAGTGCTACATGAACTGCACTGGCTGCCAGTGTGCTAGTGCATCTCCTTTAAAATAAGTCTGTTGACCTATAAGGCCCTGCACAGACTGGGTCTGGGTGACCTGAGGGAGCTTCTGCATCCCTATGCCCTGAGCAAGTTTATCTTCACCCCCGCCACCACAGGTCACACCTGTGTAACCCCTCTGTCCCGGGCTTACCTGACTGCCCTTTGGGGCTTCCATTTTTCCCCATTTTTTCCACCTCCATTTCTTTTCCCAGGTCCTGGTTGTGCCCTCATGTAGATCCTCTGTGGATTCCCTGTGCTTCTGTAGTTCCAGGATCCTTCCTCCAGCACTCATTAGTTGTTGCAGAAGCGGGGCGGAGGAGCTGAAGCATGGAGCTGCCACCAGTGAGTTTGCAGTGTGGTGCTGGGCTGGCACTCATGCATGCGCAAGCACATTTTTCATTTGGCCATTTTGAGGCCTTTGGAGTCGTCTCTCTGGTGGTCCGGTCCTCTGGCAGGCAAAATGGGTACCAGGACCATTAGCTGTACTGGAGAGATGGCAGGAGATGGAGGAAAGCATTTCACGCTCAAGATACAGGAACCACCTCAGTAATATTCATGAAGCATCTTGCATAATTTATGAGGTAAAGTCTGTCTAATGCTAGGGCAAGAGCAAAGCCTTGCTAGCAACAGGCTGGGGAGTTATAAAATGTTAAACTGAATACTGGACAGCAGAAGAAAGAGCTGCTAAACATCAGAGGGAAAATAGAGAGTAAAATATGTTTCCTGCAACAGCAGCAGGGCGAAGAATGGGGCATCAATACACTGTATTGGGACTGATGTGAGGGCTGCTTAGGGACACCTACAAATAACAGCAGTGGCTGGGGCAGGGATAAAGGAAAGTGACCAACAGTGCAGTTACTTTACAGGGCACAGGGTGGCTGTACTTGTGCGGGAAGCAATTTAAAAAGAATAAATGGTTTAACTGCACCAGGACACTGAATTTAGGACACTGTAAAATCTCTAGTGGGACTGTTTATTCAGCAGCCATGTTATTCTAGCATGTGACAACAGCCAACCAATCACGGGCCAGGACTTGCCTAGAGAATTTTGGGGCTTGTAAAGGACTCTTGGGGAAAAATACCAGGGATTATTCTGGTGCTGTTTTGAACAGCCAGTGAGGCATTGAGGGAGCCTCATACATATTCATTTTCTTTAAAGACAGTGGCTCCAGTCAATGGGGAGCTGCTAAAAGCTCCCAAAAGCAGAGACTTTGAGATTCTGAGTCAGTCTGGGGAGAGCCCTCCACAGGTGGGGGGTTAGGACCCTGTGAGAAAATGGGGCTGCAAGGTTGGGAGAGGACCTTGCCTGGCTGCCGACCCTCTGTCCCTGGGGCAGATCATGCCTTCAAGCATCGAGGTGAAAAAGAAGAGAGTTAAGTGAGCAGCTTTGCTGGAAGAGAGAAAGCTGCAGGGTACTAGAAGAGTCTGCGTGGCAGAAAGATGCACCACAGCGGTGAGATGAAGAAAAAGGTTGTGTCTTGAGCCTGGAAAAGACAAAGGTTGCATCTGAGCCTGGAAAAAGATGGGTACTTTGTCTGCAACTCATCGGTGAGACAAGTGAGAGGAGAGATGTGCTGAAAGAATTGTGAAGAGAAGCCTCTTCCAATCAGAGATTGTTCTGCACCTGTACGATGAGAGGAAAAGGACTTTTGTAACTCAAAAGATGAAAAAATTAGTTTCTGGAATTGTGTGAGAGCCAGAGCAGAGTGCGGCTGTGTTCTAAGTTGAGAGACTGTGAAAGCAGAAGGACTACCAAGTGCCCATTTGGGCAGGAGTGTTTGCTGTCTGCCCTGAGATACAGCAAGAATTAGACTGTTGTAGTAACCCTGGTTTTCAGATTCCCCACCTCCCCGGAGTCTGTGAGACAGGGAAGGTAACAGAGACTGCATGGCTACACACTGTTGCAGGTTATGAAGAAACAGAGCAAAATGATCTAAAGGTTCCATTTGAAGCTCAGAGCCAGGTGGGGAACTCACTAGCCCCCATCAAATGGGTTCAGCTGGCTGCAGGGGCCAGGGGCCTTGTACCCAAGTGCTAGGGTGCTCTGACCTGTGAGGAAGCCGGGCCGTGAGGCCACTCCCAGGTCTGGGTCCCTTTGGATGGCAGGCCTTGCATATGAGCTCTGCAATGGGCCTCAACATGCCAAAGAGGACAAGCTACAAGGTCTCCAATCAAGCCTGAAGATCCAGCTGCAGCATTTTGTCCCTTCAAGCATCGTGGCTGCATGTGCTGTTTTCATCAACCCCAGGACTTCAGTCAAGCTGTGCCACCCAAGGAGTGATTCTGCAGGACCATGGGTAACAGCAGGAATTACCCTGCAACATCCTGGGGATGTATATAGTTATATTTCAAGTGTGCTCACTGGCACAGGAAGCCAGTAAAGTGGGTCAAACAGAGAAATGTAAAAGTTATTTAATTCATTAGCGTGTCAACGCCTGGCCGACCAGCTGCACCTCAGGCCTGTAACTTACCATCAGGGTACCCAGAGACAAAACTCAGGGCATCATTCTGGAACTGGTACAAGTGGGTCTGGTTATAATAACCTGCAGCAGTTAGTTAGGTAGATAGAATGGTGGCTGCATTGTTCGAAATGTGGATTTGAAAACAAAGGAAATTATACTGTGACAATGTCAATCTTTAAAAATGCAAATTTAAAATGTTGTTTAACTCTATTCCACTTACCCCATCCTAACCTCTCTGTGTAAATAAATTGTGATGTTATTGTTTCAGAAAAGTGCTGACTCCGAGCCTGGTTTTAGTGAGGATATTATTAGCTGAAATGTGGAATGCAAAATGTTAAAGGTGGGGATGTTCGGACCGTAAATCCATGGCTGGGGTATCCATTTTGGGAGGTGGGTTGGTATGACATCCCAGGAGGTTGTACTGATAGATATCAGACCCACTAAATGTATTCTGGGTGGATGCACTGCCATTTTGTTTGTATCATGGGAAAGGGCCCCGTGTAATAGCTAATAGGAACCCATGCCCCTTAACCTTGATCTGGCCAGCAAGGCAGGGTTAGTGGCCCTCTCTAGGATGGTGCCAGAGAGGGGCTACACCTAGAAACGAGCTCCAGCATTTCCTGAGCAAACACATTAAAAATAAAATAAATACATCAAAATATGCTCTATTCAACAAAAATAAGAAAAAGAAATCCCATAACTGCTTATCTTTTACATACTTTAGACACCACTTTCTAGTCTGATCCCTTATTATGGGCTTGAAAGAGAAATAAGTAAAAAAAACACTCCTGGAACTGCAAAATATGAAATAATCCGTGGGCCAGACCATCTTTAGGTGCAGTTTAATTGCAGCAGTAACAGGTACACAGGAACACACAAAACGTCTGTCCTAGACACCACCTATGTATTTCAGGAATCTACAGATTTAAGCCATAGACTGGCTCCTCAGAAAAAGCAGAGCACACATACTGCTATAGCACCCCATTCATCACGCTGTATTCTGCAAAGTGTTTGTTAGGACCACTTTGCAGTACAGTTCTACTTTGCACCAAACTTCTTGTGCCATATACAAGGCCTCCAGTACTTTCCTGAACTAGAGTACAGGAGAAGAGGCAAAGTGAGCAGTGGCTAATGAGGTACATGGAAACACTGTGCCATGAACAGTAGCTGCACAGCACCCTCACTCCCCAGTTGCAAGGCACAAACACCACATGGACAGAAAAACAAAGGGTCACTGTCCTGCAAGCTGCAACATTTGTCTAGCAGGGAGACAGAAGGGTTAAGAGGGGTATTGTACAGTACCTCCAAAACATTCAGGGGCAGGGCTGGGGTGGGGGAGTCCACTGGAAGCCAGGGAGAGAGTCTGGACAGAGAACATGGGTTGAAGGCCACTGGATCAAAAAGGGAAGACTGGCAAGGGACCAACTAACTATTGTGGGGTGGGGGGCAACATTGGCAGTACCGGGTGACATGCCATGGGCTGACCCTCGCAGCAGCCACAGTTTCATGCTGGTAGTGGTTGTACAGCCTGTGTGTGACCAATAACACCTGGAATTGCAGTCTGTATATGTGGTTTAATTGTTGTGAGGATGTTCCCCACCCCTGCTGACAGCGGAGCCCTTCATGTAATGCAGTTTTGCTGGGTGGTGTTATTGGAAGCCTAGTGGACCCCACAGTACTGCCACCCACCACTGCAACTAAGAATGGGTCCCTACTCTCATGCAAACAATGCACTATGACTATAATTATGGGCAACCTGACCTTGTTTCCTCATACATAAATACATCCAACAACCTCCCCATTTAAACTTCAAGATAAATATAATTAAATGTTTTATAGTATTAAAAGTCATGAACTTACAAATATAGAAGCAGTGGGAAGTTGTCAGGTGTCTCAGGATACATAATTAAAGGCAACAGTTCTAGCATCATTCTCACAGGATAAATGCATAGTCCCAGACCTCCTGGGTATTTACTGCTGCACAACAAGCAGTCACCTTTCCTCACTCTGTTCCAGTACATGAACTGGAGAGACAGGAGTGAGAGGGACCACAAACTTTGGGCTGCAGTTGTGATAATTTGCAATAAATTTTTCGTTTTTGTCAGTGAATCTGTCTGGACTGGGAGCAGCACCAGCTGTGATCATGGCAGGCAGGAAGAGAGTCTGGGAGCAGACAGGTAGCAGCACCAGATGTGATTGCGGCAGGTGGGAGGAGAGTCCGGGGCAACAGCAACATTGTCTTTCAGCTACTTGGGACAGGCAGTAGCACAGACAGTACCGACTCTCCTCTTGCTGAGTAGCTGATCAGGTGAGTTCCACCAGTGGCAGCAGAGTGGATTGGATTCACAAAATGGGCACCGCACTGCACCAGATGCTGGGTGGGCAAAAATGGTGGGACAGTTGGCAGTAGACTGGAGCTGGCACTAGTCACTGTGGACTAGGTTACTCTGTCAATGTGTGACAGGTAACAGACTGGACTGAGCTGGTATAGTCGGTGGGGAGACAGGCTGGGCAGGTCTCCAAAGGCCAAGCATTGTAAACACCAGCTGGCATTAATGAGCAACACAGTGTAGCATGAGCCTGAAGAACACTGTAACTTCAAAAGAGCAAGCAGCCCAGGAAGAGGTTTAAATTGTTGTAAATACATTTTGTTAAACTTTTCGGGAATTGCTTTTGGTGCCAGTAGTCTGGGAGACAGATCAGTTACAGACAGTTGAACAGAACAGACAGAGATAACTGTATAGCAGGTTATATTTGCATTCATTTTATTTTAGCTATATTCAAGGACTGAATTTTCCTGTGAAAATAAAATGAACATGAATATTAAGCCTGCAAACAAGGAGTCAGTGTCCATTACCTGTTTTGACATGTGGAGCCGCCTGACCCCAACCCTCACTATCATGCTGTCCCAACTCCAGATTGATTGTGACTGTTCTGCTTACAGTATTCAGATACCAAAACACTAAATGCAAAATACTGACCACTGATGTTATGCTGCTTGCGGTCAGTGTTTGTTCCTGAATCACACTGCTTGAGCTGTAGCAGAGCTGAGCTAAGGAAGGCCATTGCCCTTTGGCGATGGTACAGTGCATTAAGTGGCTGACCCCAGCAATGGTCAGAAGGCTGGACAGGGTACAGTGCAATAACAGTATTTAGAGCACTTGCAGCTGTAACCTGTAAGTAAATGGCTAGGTGCTGGATGCTGTAAAACCATGTGGTGCCCTCGACTCAATAGCGCCGCACACAGTACATACAGTACTTAATCTCAGCACTGTGTTCACCACTCACCAGTACTCTAAACAAAATAACAAATGTAACTGCATAAAATGGCAACTGACCTGGTGTGCTGATGACCCTCCGATAGCGGCGTCATTCCTTTTGGGATCTGATCCTACCTCAGCAGCTGATCAACTTGCCTGATGGAGAGCCGAGACTAATGTTCTGCTGAATTTTGGCAGCAAAGTTCAAAGGTCCTAAATGAATGAGTCCTTTAATCAGGACCGTTGAAGCTGCTGAAATGCCACCAAACAATAGTCTTGCTCTCTCCGTCAGGCAAGTGTTAATGATCTAATCTCTGTCCCTTTGCACAGTTGATGGTGGATGGCGCTGATTTCTGCTGGCAGGTGGGAGTGCATTTCTTCCTCATTCACTCTTACAGTGGATATCAGCACCACAGCTCCTCCTGAATGTCACCACCTGGGGTCACCGCTCCACAACATAGGTACCAGGGTGGGAAACTGCACCCTGCCCCTGTAGCGCCGCATCTGAAATGTCACACATTATCCAACTCAAATTTGGGGAGGGATGGGCTTCTGATACCCCTGTACTTGAGGGTATGTACAAAGTGATAAATCATATCTGAGTGGGGATGTGGATTTCCGCTATCTTTTCCTCACAGTTTCATGCAATATCCCGTAAGGCCCTATAGTTCTAGTACCTTCAGTTTTGAACAGCTGGAGCAGTGGTGGATGGCCTCACATTTGTCATAATTTAGGTGGCCATGTGCCCAGCAGCAGGCAGAGAGCCTGAGGAGGTGGTGAAGACCTGCATTGTCCAAGTTACCTTTCTCTCAAATTACCGCTAGGGCTCAGTGCCTTTCCCCAGGGTCACTGTTAGCTGTCCACATTACACACTGACTTAAATTCTGCCTGCCCTGGAGGTTCAAGCTGAGTTGTGACCAGCTCTCTTGACTCCAGAGTGAGCAGATTTACTGAGTTAGACACCTGGGTATGGTGCAATTTTGTGGGACTGGTGGGGGACAATAAATAACTTTCCTGCTGTGTCTGCACTCTGCAGTCTGTGGAACGTGTCCTTTTCCCTCTGGAGATGAATGACCTCTCCATTTAACCCATCATGGCACTCTGAGCAGTTTGAGCTGCTGCGTCACTCACTGTACTGAGGTCCATGTTGCCACACCTCACACCATGCCATCAGCTCTGGCTACTCTCATTCTTAGGGGGACGTCTACATATGCACAGTGAGTGTTAGATTGGTTTGACAGGAGGCAAACTAGTTATGACAGTCATGTCTCAAGACACACAGGACTACGGCTACCTGTGTTGTCCCCTCCATCAATGAGAGCCATTCACAAATGGAATATAGTATATGGGTGCTGTCTATTGTGAATGGAATTCAGCAACTGCTGAAATCTTGTTGTAAGTACAGTTCAAAGGTCAAAAGTTGTTGTACTATCGCTCTGATGTCACATCGATAGTACAACAACTTTACCTACCAATCTGCCACCTGATTGGCTCAGATGAGGCTCTCTAGAAAAACAAAAAACAAAAACATGGTGGCCGATTTAGCAAGCCTGAGCAGCCTAGCCACCGACTTTGAAGTCGGAAACGGAGAGCCATACATGGTCTGCTTCTGAAAAAAAACAATTTCTTTTTTTTTTTCTCCCGATTTTAAAATGAGTGATGTGCAGGGAGAAACTGAGAAGCTGTATGGAGCTTAAGCGAATAGGTGCGGGCGTAGCCTGCATCAAGTAACAGTAAACAAAATTTAAACAAAAACCCATATACTATACAAAACAGTGGATGGGTGAACATCCACAACTAAGGCTACTGTTTCCCATCTCGGGCAGTTGATGACATCAATGAGACCTCTTGAGCTTCGCTCTCGAGGTCTCTGTGATGTCATCAGCTCCCGATGCTAACAAGTACTTGTTGTGGATGTTCACCATCCACTATTCTATATGTGGCTAACCACCCTTCTTGGTTGTTCCAGTTGGTGGTGAGATGCAGTCAGCTTGAGCCAAAGCTGAGCCAGCCCTTCTGGAAGCACCACTCTCCCTCACTCTTTCCCACCATTCTCGGCAAGTTTGCATCAGCTCCATCATGTGGCTGAAAACTTGCTCAACTTTCTCTTGCTGCTCCACACAGTGAAGACTACACTTTGAAGGCTACAGGCACTAAATACCCTTAAAAATAAATAAAGTGCCTGGCCTACAGACAGATGAACAGCTAACCCAAAGGCCTGAATAACTAGAGAAAGAACATGAAAAACAATCACAGATCTACAGTATTACTAACTCACTTGTGGCCAGCCTGCCCCAGTGACAAGGAAAGAATGTTAATTGTGAATGAAAGGACACTATAGCGACTCCTTCCCTCGCTACCATTATTCCAACATTATCCTTCCCTGGTCTCCCTGCAGTCCCCAACTGGTCCTATAATAATTTGATAACAGTCGAGGCAGGACAGCACTGTGCTCCATAAAAAAAAGTAAAATGCCCTACCTGCAGCCTGCTAGGAAATGTAGACAGGAGACTGATGGGCTCGATTTTCAAAGATACCTCTGAGCAACACAAGTTGGCGCTCAAGGGATGCAGCAAACTCCAGGTGCACCAGGGACCCTGTGCCCAATTCTGTGAAAAACAGGGTCCCAGCACCAAACTCCCAGGTTTGCTGCAAGTCACCTGCTGTGCCAAACAGTTGGTGCACCTGGGACTTGCTGCAGGGATCTGCCTCCCCTAGCGGTGCAACACTAGCAGGCCAGGATGGTGTGTGTGTGTGGGGGTGGTAAGCTGCTGGACAGGAGGGGCAGGGTGTAGAAGGGGTTTGGGAGGTGTCATGTAGTACGGAGTCAGGGGGACAGCTGAGTGGCAGCAGCAGTGTTGGCACCTGGCCAAGTGCATGTGTATGGGACTGTATGTACAGTCCAGTAATAGCACCATGTGTAAAGACATAACATACCTGGTAGTCTAGTGTCCCCGATGGCACCCAGCATCCATGCATGTCATAGTCTCTGGTGGTCTAGTGGATCTCTCAGCCCTTAAATGCCAGTAAATGAAAAGTTAAAATTTCATTCCTGGTGATCTAGCAGCCCCCATCCCAAAATGCCCATAAATTAACAGGTGCATGAAACCATTTCCTGGTGGTCTAGTGGCCTCTCATCCCCACCCGGCAGGTGGTGCCCACCACCCTGCTCCCCCATACAAAACCCTGAGACAGCGACTGGCACAGCCCTTCTCTCTACTGTATATGGTACACACTCAGTGACAGCTCAGTCGCTGGCTGGCCATGGTGGTGGTGAGAGGAGGGCTGTACCGGTTGCTGGTTTGAGGTTTGGGATGGGGTGGTGGGCACTACCTGCTGGGGTGGGGGGTCCACTAGACCACCAGGGAATGGTTTCATGCACCTCTTACTTTACGGGAATTTCAGGGCTGGGGGACCACTAGATCACCAGGAATTAATTTCTCAACTTATTCATTTATGGGCATTTGGGGCTGGGGGTCCACTAGACCACCAGAGACTATGACATACAAAATGTAGAGTGCAATAGGGGATCAGGGGTGGGGCTGCTAGACTACCAGGTTTGTTACCTACTTTACACATGGTACCATTACTGGACTGTACATACAATCCCATATACATGCACCCAGGTGGTGTTAACAGTGCCGCTTGTCACCAATCTGTCCCCAACTCTCCCTGTGGCACCTCTGCTACCCCAACTGCAGCCATCAGCTATTATCTGATCTCCTCCCACTGGCACAAGCCACTTAGACACCCTCCTGGCTGGTCCAAGTGGTGCCCTTTGCTGCATCCATTGTGGGGCTTTAAAATAAAAATGGGTATGTTGCAGCCACTGCATGGCACATGCTTGCCTTGACCAGGTACACAACCATACTGGTGCAAAGGGTGGCTCAGGGACACTTCAGGGCAAAGGGTCCCAGGTGGACACAGCCTAATAGAAAATTGGGATTGGTGCAAACTGACACAAGGAGCTACTTACGTCCAGTTTTGATTGATGCAAGCTCCTTGTGTCACTCTGGGGACTTTGAAAATCGAGCCCAATGAGTAAGCTAAAGAAATGAAATAGGACACAGCCCAGTACAAATCTAGGGCTTCTGGCTACTTTACAGTCTCCCCTTCTCTATCCATCAGTGGGATACATCTGAACTGAAACTGTTCTCGCCTGACTCTTTCCACCATTCTCAAGAACTTGTATCAACATCGTTGTGCAGCTCAAAATGAGCTTGTTTCCCCTCAAGATTCAGTTTGTATGTCGAAGGTAACTAAGCATTATGCCATGTAAAAGCAAAGTGCCCAGTGTGTGTAGCCTGGTGTACAGCTTAACCCAGGACCATAAAGAAATGAAACAGAACAAACAAACAAAAGAAATTGACTAAACATAATACCTTTCTAGGCACATCGCTTAGCACTAGTGAGAATCTCAGTCAGGTTGGGAGGGCCAGCCCTGGGTCTGCATTAAATTAGCCTGCATGAGGGGATTTACAAGAGAAAAAACAGACACATGCAAAAGTATATATGTGGGCACATGGACTGAATCACAGTCCCATTGCCAAGCCCACATTAGTTCAATTCAGATCATCAAGCAATGATCTTTCCTGCCACTTTAGTGAGTCATGTGGTATTTAGGAGGCAAGTAACCACTGAGTCACTTTTGGTCTGGCTCTAGCAGTCTCTCCTTCTTACAATGGCAGCACAACTAGGCCACAGGAAATCTCCTCAAGTGGTGCAGGCATCTCCATATCCACGTCTCTGGATGCTGCTGCTTTTCTTGTCTAGTCACTGCAGGGGCTTTTCTCAAGGACTGGGTCTTGTGGTAGTTGCTCAGTGGCTGTTGTTCTGAAGACAGAGTGCTCAGTCCCAGAGATGAGTATCTGGACCCCTCGCTTCTACGTGGGGGGTGTTTGACTCTGTTTTCCCGTATCTATATTCCTGCCCTGTTGCCTGTGGCACTTGGCTTCCTAGTTTGCTGTTGTTTCCTCAAATCTGATTGCTCCATCCAAGTCTGTCCTTGCAGGGCTCCAGGGTGGTTTGCAATTGCTGTGCTCAGTGGCCTGTTAGAGGATGTCCTCCTTCCTACTGCAGGGTGGGCAGTGTTGGCAATTATGTGTCCCATGCTCCTTCTCACAGTCTGCCTTCGAAAGCTGCTGCCTCTTGGGAGATTGAAAATAATTTTTTTTTTTTTTAGTTTCTTGGTTACCAGGTGGGTGTGCAATCCATAGGGATGACTATTTTCAGACACAATCTGGGAGGTTACAAACAAGGCAGTACAGTAAAATACAAGGTGGAATCACAAATAGAAGGATACAGCAATTGACAGTAGACATGGTACATCATTGGATAAGCCAGTCAAACATATAATATAACAATCAAAAACAGTTAAGGTTCCAAGTAAGTGCCACAAGTAAAAACAATTAGATTCTAGTTCGAGCTAATAGCAATATCTAGGTCCAGTTCACAACTTGCCAAGTCTGAGTAGAGGTTGACAGAGGGTAGAGAGAGTTATATCCCAGGGTGAGGAAGATTGACAGTAAGGATAGAATCATGGTAGGAACCGGATGCGGCATGGTTGTGGATGGAAGGATCAGGCTTGATAGGCAAGTAAAGTTAAGGTGGATTGAAGCACGTGCATGGAGTAGGCTTCAATAGTTGAGATCGGTACTCTTTTTAAAATGGGAATGACTTGGAGTGAGCTGGATGTCAAGTGGAAGGGAGTTCCAAAATTTTGGGGCTGCATAGAAAAGACACAGGTTTCCTTGGAGGTTTTGCACCCAGAGACATGTAGTAGGTATCTATCAGTGGAACAGAGGCCATGGGAGGAGGTCCAAGAAGAAGAAGAGAGGCAAGTGAAATGGGATATTAGTTCTAACAATATTATCCACCAGTGAGCCATGTGAGAGTAGCCGTTAGTTAGATGGGAAGGCCAGTTTAGTTCAGCATAGAGCTGACTGCGATGCTTTAGGCGTGGAGATGCAGGGCGTACTGACAGATGTTGTAGGTTGTGTCCTATCTGAGTAATGATGCCTTTGGTGCATTGAGATAAATTACTGTACCATAGGTAAGCAAGGGGAGCTGGATACCTCTAGCTATGGCCAGTCTTGCAGAGGGTGTTAGAACGTGACAAGTCTTATAAGCAAGCCCAATTTTAGAGTTCACAGACTTACATGGACAGGATGTGATAGTCAAAGTCAAGGGATCCATCAAGTATCACTCCTAAATATTTGAAGGAGCTCACTATATTCAACTACGAGCTATCCAGGCAAGAGACACAAGGTTGACTTTGAGATGACCTAAGCTTGGCCACCGTGCCAAAGACCATAGCCTGGGTTTTCCCCACATTTAGTAAGAGTTTATGTCTGGAGAGCCAAGTCTGGATATTTTGTAAGGCAGAAGAGAGGTTTAGGTTTATCTCCAATATATTCTTGAGCTAGAATATAGCACAAGGTCATCCACATAGAGGAGTGATGAGCAGTGAGGGATATCCCGAGTTATGTGATTTATAAAGACAAAAAGAAGGAGCCAAGATGGGTCCCTGGGGACACCTATGCTGATGGACGCTTGATCAGAAAGAGCTGAATTAAATTTCACAACCTGAAATCTGTCTGTTAAGTAGTTATTAAACCAGGATGCAGACTGCAGTGAGAAACCAAGGGATAGAAGATCTGAGAGCAGAAGAGGGTGATCAATGAGATGAAAGGCTTTCATAAGGTCAGAGAATACTGCTCCAGTTAGAAGACCAGAATCCATGGCACAGAGGATGTCATTGGTGAAGTTAAGCAGGGCATTGATGGTACAATGCCCTTTTCAGACTCATGCTGGTTGGGAGAAGAGCAGGTTATATTTGGGGAGATATACGATAGCCTGGGAAGCCACCAGTTTTCTAGGATTTTCCTAATACAGAAGGATTATGATGGGCCTAAAATTTGAGATGTCCTTTTGTTCCCTTTTTAAAGACAGGAATGACTCTGGCAATTTTCCATATATTAGCAACATGTCCTTGGTAGAGGGATAGAGTATATATTTGTAGCTTTAGGTGAGGCAATAAAAGGGGCTGCAAGTTTTAGGAGTTTAGGCTCGAAGCCGTCTGAGCTGATACTTGTGTTATCAGAGACAGAGTTAAGGAGTTTGAGGACATCAGCCTTGGTGATGGCTTTAAAATGGAAATGAGGGTGAGCTGGCTCATAGTTGGTCTGTGTATGGTATGAGTTTGGTTGCGTGGGGGAGGCAGCAGTAAGGTTAAAAGGTCAGTAAAGTGGGCGTTGAAGGCATTTGCAATAGTTGTTAGATTATTACAATGCACGCCATTCAGGACCATGTCATTGGAGGGTAGGGATTTTGGGTACCAGGAAAGTTTTCACATGTGACCAGAACCTTCTGGAGTTTCCTGCAGTGTTCAACAGGAGTTCTTTGCAGTAGGTGCTCTTTGCAAGTCTAATTTGCCTCTTGCAGGAGTTCCTCTATGCTTTGTAATCATTATAGTCTGACTGGAGACCGTGCCTTTATAGCCTCAACTTTTTCCTGGTCTGGAGTAGAGCTAGCAAGTCTTTGTGAAGCCATTTTGTTTGTTTACCATGAACACGCTGAGTAATAAGAGTGGCGTGACTATCTTTTTCAATTTAAAGTTTATTCAGTATTATTCCAATACAGAGAGGATCTCCTATTACATTCGTATAACCAGTGTACAAAGTGTCAGTATAAACTTGGAAAAGGATCCTCTCCCCCTCCCACCCCCATCCCACCCTCCGTTCACACAGGGAGAATCTTTCTGGTAACAAAGTCCCTATTACCAGTTGCAGAACTTCTATGCACTCTGGAGTGAATACAGAGTAACCAGAGGACCCCAGTGTTTGAGAAATTTCCTGCGACTGGTTATTTAAGCTAGCAATAGTCTTCTCTAGATGAAGATTAGCCAACAATTCCTGCAACCATTCACTGTAAGAAATTTCCATCTCATCCTTCCAATGCTGCAAAACCAGTCTCTTAACCGACAATGCAATAAGGATTATGTAATATTTTCTATTGGTAATTGTAACTGAAGAGATCTCCCAAGATACAAATTTCCGCTGTAAAGCTCTGATAGACCCAGAAGGGATAAACCTTTTGTTTAATGGTGATCCAAGGGAGGCTACCTAGGGCATTCCCAAAAGATGTGCAAAGATTAGCCTCACTTTGCCGACACCTGGTACATACGACGAGGAGAGCAAACCTAATTTTGCCGCCTTCTGGGGCGTATAATAAAGATTGTGCAGTAGTTTAAACTGTACCAGACGAAGTCTGTCTTGTGTCACAAACTTGTGACAGGCCTTCCATAAAGAGGGCCAATGTAAATCATATTCAGGAAAAGTGTGGCCCAATAAGGGACACACCGAGACAATCTGGCCACTTCCAATTATACAGTACCTCGTACAATTTAGAAACAGCTGCAGGATACCCACTTGGGGATTAAATCCAAGAAGGGTAGGCTCGGGATGTTGGTGGCATGTTACTAAAGTATTTTATCATTAGGTGATGTAACTGGAATATTCTAAAGATCACAGAGTTCAGAATATGAAATTTGTCGAGGATTTCAGATGAAGTTAACCACTGGCCATCCGGTTTCAGAAGGGTGGAGAGGGAACAAATCCCCAGCAGGGGATCCATCTCAACTGTAGTGGCCTACCATCAATTATGAGATTGGGGTTACCCCATCAAGGTTGAGATGGGTCCAAGGTATGCTTATACTTTAGGAAGGAGCAGAGCTGCGAATGGATATGAGTGGATAATGCCACAGGAGTATTTTTAAGAGCAGGAGGTTGGGACCTTGGATTTTCATGTAATAATGCAGCAGGGAAAGCCCATGGGTTTGTATTAAGCTCCTCTCTATTTGGAGCCAAATGAGAAGTATAGGACTGCAACTGTTGGGGTAGTCCCCTAATCCATTGCAGATACTTGTTTACATGACTGGCCCAGTAGTAGAGTCCTAGATGGGAAGTCTCAATCCCCTTTCATTTTCGATGTTGAAAGCTTGTCATAGGCTATCTGGGGTTTCTTTTCAGACCAGATGAAGGCTGAGAACATCCGATGCATTTTTAAACCACTTCAACGGCAACAAATGTTCAAAAGATTTAATGGGTAGAAAAGCCTCAGGAAAATGTTTATCTTGATGACATTAATTTTACCCCAAAGAGATATGGGAGTAACGCCCATCTTGAGGTCTTGTCTAATAGTGGATATTAAGGGATCTAAATTTAATTTCAAAAATCTATTCGGCTCCTGGCCAAATACAAGCCCAGATATTTCAATATGTTGGGTTGCCAGAAACCCACTGATAGTGCAGTCTTTACATACATTATGGTTCAGGGGAAAACTACCATCTTGTCCTCATTTAACTTATAATTAGACATGGAGCTAAATTCTCTTAGTGTGATAAGTAAGGCTGGTATGGATATATCGGGTTGAGATAATTGAAGAGTAGGTCGTCCACGTAGGCCAGCACTTTGACAGTGTGTTGCTGAATACTTATGCCCTGGATTTCCATATTAGCATAACCCTCCGGATAAATGGTTCCAAATAAATATTAAATAACAGGGGATAAAGGACAACCTTGCGCCTGGTGCCAGCATGGAGCTTAAAGTAATCGGACAAAACTCTGTTGCAGGACGACATGAGCTGTGGGAGATTTGTATAGGACCCTTATCCACTTTATAAAAGAGGGGAACCTGAAGCTGTGGAGTGACTGAAACAAAATTCCAGTCGGGTGTGACTATCTTGGAGAAGCCTAAACAGAGTGAGGAAAAAGAATGACACTTTTGATCCCACAAAACCTGTAAGGTGGTCGAGTATTTCAAAGAGTAGGATGGTCGCCTGTGCTAAGTTCCTTTTAACTCCTGTGTAGGCATTTCTTTGTTCAGTCAAGTTTCCTAGAAAAGTCTTGAAATAAAAAGACTCTGTGTCCATTCCAGTGCAGTGGCCCTTTTCTGGAATCCATTGGAAGATAACTTCAACACTATATCTCAGGAGATAAACCAGGATAAGGTGTGTGGGGGTCCTTTACTGGGTTTCCGTGCCAGTGACCTGTGAGCCAGTTTCACCTCCATCGGATACTACCACTACTGGTTTATCAGTTGTGGAATGAGAAACTGCTCAAACTGATTCATATTTGCCTTCAGACCCTTCAGGAATGTCCACTATCCTGATGTTGTTTCAATGACTCTGTTTTGAATTCATCAACCTTGGCCTCAGTTGATGAACTTGTCTTTCTCTCTAACTGTGCTGTCTGATCTTCCTGGACTGCTGTTTGGACTTAGTCCACATAGCATAGAGTTCAGTATCTGCCGTCAGATTTCTATAGCTTCAACCCTCTGCTTTACTTCAATGACGACTATAAGATGGCAGGAATGTTCTGCGATGAGGTTTTAACATTTTATCTCTGAAAGATCCATTATGCCCACTGTTGTCTGAGATGCTATTGCTGCAGACTGTTCTGATCTGCCACCATTTCAGCTCAAACTTCTCAAAGCTGCTCACATACTCATGAACAGCTATGGATCCGCCTGTATCACTGCCTTGATATGCAAAATGTTGGTACCTTTGAAAGCTGAGGTTTGGGCTGGTTGGTTTATGTGGTTAGACGATCTGGTGATGGGCAAAGAGATTAATTATTTAGGATTACTGCTAGGGCTTGTTGGAACTTTCCCTTGAGCAGCCATTTTGAATGCCCCTTAGAAGCTTCAAGAGCTGCTTTGTCCCTACCACCCCTTCTCCCTCTCCGCAGACAAGGGATTGTTTGAGATTCCTAGGATCTGTTTGACAACTTCAGGAGCTAGGTTGTTTGCTTTTCCTGCTCCAACCCTGTAACATTCTCTACCTCATTGGGTAAGGAGTGCCCATCCGTTGAGGCCTTCAAATCAGCCTTGAAAACTTATTTATTTGAACTGTCTTATGCTGATAATTAAATTCCTGCTTTGATGATTTTAGAAGTGTGGTTCTGTTTAAAATTGTTTTATTGTATCAAGTAAAACACTATGATCTATTCTGGAATAGCATTCTATAAATAAAGTTTGGTTTGGTTTAGAAAAAGGGTTTTATTGGCTAACAGTTATTCCTAAATAATAAACTAAAATAAAGATATATATACCAGATCATGTTTGAAAATTATGTTTATCTCTGATACACTTTTCCTGCAATTTTTTTTAATCAAGATTTATTTTCCACGGTCTGCTCAGGAGGGTTTATTGGTGTCATCCATATCCCTCCCACACGACTTCCTGTTTCAGCCCCGGCTCAGCCCCTGCAACCCCACAGATTGCCCTACATGGCAGAGCCAGGTGGGAGAGGGTCATCATCCTCCCACTTGGAGACCACGCCCAGTTGCTGAGCCCAGCCAGGTGGAAATGCAGAGCAGAGTGTCGGCAGATGGGACATCGTGGAGCCTGGGTAGACCATTTTCAGTTTCTCCTCATTTCCAGACCCACGGCAGCATGGAAGATGCATTCACATGGAGGCATGCATACATTCCGCATCACGGTTCCATCCACCCACCCTGTGACCTATGTCTGCCTCCCTAATTAAGCTTGGTGTGCTATCACCAGGCAGCCACCCTGGTGGCAGCCAAGAGCCAAGACAACACACCTCCCCAGTTCAAGAGAGAGAGCTACCAAGCATCTACTCAATCTTCTCCCAGCCCCCACTGACCTCCGGCAGCCCAAGCTTGTTCCTGAATGTGGGTTGCCAGCATGGCAAGAGGTAAGGTGCTACAGCTGCAGTGCCTCTACCCTCTGCGCCACTGGGCTGGGCTAGGTAAAATACATTTTAAATTAAAAAATGCCATGTTTTCCAGAACCCTAATCGTCTTCAGTGTTTTCCTTTAAACCATCTTCACTCTTGAAATATCTCCTTTTATACATGGTGCCCAGAACTGGCAGCAGGAGTTTCTCACTAGGGACTTGTACAGCAGAATCATCACCTCCCTCATCCTGCTTATAACATTTCTCCTAGTGTATTTCATCCTCTGCTTTACCTGTTTTGCATCTTCTTTGCAATGTGGTTGATGTTTTCAATCCTTCTCAATCTTTCTTAATCCTTTTCCTACTTAAAAAAAATATTTTGAGCCCATGTTTATTTTTTCCCAGGAAGGTGCTAGAACATTTTTAAGCTGTGCTTCATTATTAACTCCACAGAAACAGATTGTGATGTCACAGACTGGGGACTGTGATGGCAGGCCACTGACAAAACAGATGAGGGCTGGGGACAGTGATGCTGTTTTCTTGTTAATGTCCATAGTTATGAAGACTAAGAGAAAACTACAGTACATTTTCAAAATGTATGAAACTTAAACTGGAGTGTGTCTACAAATACAGTTTTCTTTCAGACTCTTCACTGAGGTGTCAGGGACTTCATAAAGTGAACAATATTATGCCATGGTATATCCATAGGGCTTCCAAGTTGACAACTCTAAAATGCAGACAATCACTTGTTTTTGTTACAACTAAAACCAGGAAATTTTAGTGCAGTCATTTCTTATGCACAAAACTGAGTGGAAATCTACTTTTTCAGACTATTCCCATACCAAAAACATGTGCAACCATAGTTATAGTGCCCAACCAGAGGTGCAAAATTTGAATAAAGATGGCCAGAGAAATTATTGTGAACTGTTATCAGATGCTAATTAGACTAGTGCCTTTGTTGGCATCAATCAAAGGTGAACAAAATCAGGAGGTAGGCTCTGAAACAGGAGATTTAGGAGTCAACTGAACAACAGCAACTAACTGGGAGTCAGTCTGCAAAAACAGGAGACTTGGAAGCTGTGAGACTAGAGCCTACAATGGTAAGAGAAGGAAACCTGAAGAGGAGGCTAGGCTTACCAGATAGCTTTACAGTGATTTTAGTGTATCTACAGCCTGTGTGGAAACTGCCACTTTCGTGTATATTTGTATTTGCTAAGAGGGAGGATAACGAGATCTCAGAGTAAACAGACACACTGCAAACAAATACAAGTCTTTTAGAAGGCTTAACTTTTCATTTTCTGCTGATCCTCTCTTCAATAGAAAAGTTTACATTATGACAGGATTTCATTAAAAAAGCTCATCAGCTTGTCCAACTCTGTTTCACTTGAAGAGAGAATAAGACTCAGTAACTTCAATGCAGTGTGTGTGCTAGTGGTTAGACTGATACAGGAGACCGTGTTCAAATACCACGCAGCCCCTTGTTTGCTTTCTGAATTTGATCATGTTATTTACCCTCCTAGTGATTCAGTTTTCCCAGCTGTAAAACTGGGTAGACGTAGCATTCCACTAAAATGAGATGGTGCATTGCATGTGGGTTATGATAGTAAATAAACAATTAAAATAATAGTAACTGCCAGCTACAGAGTCTTCACTCACCAGAGCTTCCTCATGGGTGGGATTTTAGGCATCTAGCCTCCAAATTTATAGTCATGATTCACTGTCTTAGGTATCGTGACACAAGTCAAGTCTTTGTGACAGTCCTTTTAAATTAATTTTTTGGTACATCCCTTAAGCTCACCTCTTGTGTAACAGTTTCCTGACTTGGACTGGCCATCATTATTTTTATGAGAACTGTGACCACTTAACCTCAGCAAGCATTTGGTACTAGTTGCACACTGTATGGTTGCAGACATCTGAATTTTCAAATACTTTGTTTTACTCCAGATTTTACATAAGCATGAAGTCAGCAGCTGCAGCCCACAGTGTATATGTCTGCATAACCAAATTCATCATTACCATAGTCAAATGTTGATCTGGTTACAAAGAAGGAACTATTTACATGTTGCCAAGGCTACCATTAATATTCGGTAGATATGGTACTTGGAGCTTGAAAAGAGGAAGATTATTTTCCATGTTTATGACATAGCTCTTTAAACATATATAGACTTTGCAAAAACTGCTTTAGTACAACAGTTAGGTTTGACTTAATGCAACAAAGTAGGGAAATGTAGCATTAGGGTTTCTAACCCAACCCCCTCAAGCAGCAAAAGGACACCACATAATCAACTACAGACAGCCTTCATTAGAGTAAGACAAACAGCCTACAAATGTTGCCAGATGACACAAATGCAATAGCACTAATGTGCTACCTTTATTGATTTGTGTCTGTAGGATACACACCTGAAGACATACATGCTCACTTGTTGCTCTAGATAGAAATCCATGATACTCAAATCACAATACAGCTTCTGTATGCAGAAGCACAGGCTCCTGCAGCCACAGATACAAATCCATGACACCCAAATTACAAGAGTTCCTTTGTCTGCGGAAGTGCATATTCCTATGAGGGCAGAGCTTCTGTAGCCTCAAGTGCTTATGTACACTGGAAGACATACACACACTTGACATCCCCTGCTTTCTGCAGCCACAGATGTAAGACATACACACTGACATCTGGTTGCAGAAGTGCAGGCACCATAAAATCTGTGATACCAAAATTGCAGCACATCTTCTGTTCACAGAAGCACAAGCCCCTCAGGGGCCTGTGCCTCTTCAGCCACAGGTATAAGACATACTCACCAACTTCTGGCTTCAGAAAGGCAGGCCCCATTATGCAGACAGAAGTACTGTCACAGTGTGAGTATAATGGATTCAGCAAAGGATCTAGAAATTGTTCAAGGGGTAGCTGTTTTTCAGTTATGCAGATGCATATAGAAAAGCATTCAGTATCAGATCATGCTAGCTAGTAAGGTACCTCATACACTGTGCATGAGTACAGTGGAGCCCCATGATGCAATGCAATAACTTGCAGTAAATGACAAGCCACAAAATATTGCAGTAAAAAGGGCATAAATGCCATTGAATGACACTGTTCCCTGCAGCAAACTGCAGCTTTTTGTGATGTACCATAGCATTAGTGGGTTGCAGACTGGCTAGTGCCACTGTACTTCTTATTGCAGAGGCACAGGCCCCTTAGGACCTTCTGTCTCGAAGGGCAGGCTCCTGTGGGGCCTGTGCTTCTGCAGCCACACATACTCATGCACACAATATGACATACACAGATGTGGCTACATAAGCTCAGGCCCTGTAGAGGCTTGTTCTTATGCAGCCACATATACAAATCCACAAAGGTAGCAGATTAGTGCTACTGCATTTGTGTCATCTGGAAACAATTGTAAGTTGTTTATCTTACCTGATGATGGCTGTCTGTGGTTGCTTTTGTGGTGTTCTTCTTTGTTGCTTTGTGGGGTGGGGGATGGGGACTTAGGGTTGGAAACCTCAATGCCACATTCCCTACTTTGGTTGCATTAAGTCGAACCCTAACTGGTGCATTAACCCAGTGTTTTTTTTAAAGAATTTCCTTTTTTTGAGATGGAGGAATCGTATCCTCATTCATGCAGGTCCATTTGGATCAGTATGAACAGATGCAAATGCACAGGACCTGCTGGACCCTATGCCAAGGGAAGACTCCATCCTCCTATGAAGTGCAGGGCCCTGCATCGCCACTTTCATGCCATGATGGATGTCAAGAATTGCCTGTGGCTTTCTGGTTGGCTGCGGAAGCACAGGGCTCTCTAGACCCTGTGTTTCTGTGTGGTCGCAGATCCAGACATGCAGGGCAAAGAGTCCATCTCAAAGCCAATGCACAGGGCCCTCTGCTGCTCATGGGTGCAGAGATGCATGGCCCTATGCCAAGAGAATAGTTGCCTTCACTATATGGTACCTGGGCTGTGCAGGCGACCCTGCACCTTTCCTTCCCTGGCTGGGGGTGTCTGCACCATCCCCACATCCTTGCCCCCATCCAGCTTGCTGACTGAGCTTGTTCCTGAAATCAGCTTACCAAAACAGGATCACAAAGTACTGCCCACTGGGATAAAGTCCACTACTACACCAGAACATTTCTTAATAATAATTATGATTTTTTTATTTTGTTCTCAAATTGCCAAGACAGTAATTTTATGACTCCTTATAAACATGACATGTGGCATTTATTGAATCATGGCCAAAATGTCACTGCTGCACAAGTGCAAAAACAAGTCTCCTCTAGGATTTGGAAAATGGCACCTGTCTGGTTTATGAAGTGGTGTGAGCAAATGGCTATGTTCAAAGTTTGGAGAACAATACTGACATCATCGAAGTTATGAGTGAACATTTAACTATTTCAATGTTCACTCATAACTTGGTAATTTTACCATAGTTTTACACCAAATTTTCAATATAGCCTTCTTATTACCCCACCTCATGAACCCAGTAGGAGAATTTCAAATCCTCACCAAAATGTGATTTCACACCATAGCTGTGAAAACACATTTTGGTCAGGATTTGAAAATGACAGCTATCATGTTCATGAAGTAGTATAAAAATGGCTATGTTGAACATTTGGAGTCAAGATATTGAATCACCACAGTTATGAGTGTGTGTAGAAATGTTTCAGCATACACTCATAACTTAGTGGTTTTAATATTTTACCTCACGCTTTCAACATAGCCTTCTTATGACCCTATCTGATAAACTCAGTAGTTGAACATTTTCAAATCCTAGCCAAAACATCATTTGGTGCCAGAAGTGTGAGACATGTTTCGGTCAAGATTTGAAAAATGACAGCTATCAGAAAAAGACAGACTGTATGGGCCAAGCAGCCCTTATTTGCCATCAGTTTCTATGTTTCTATGTTGAGGTGGTGTGAAAAAGTGGCCATGCTGAAAATGTTATTTATTTTTATTTATTTATTCAGTTTTGTTGACCAGGTAGGCCCACTGGGACCTGAGGATCCCTTTTTCAGGGGCGACCTGGAGTTAGTTACATATAAGCATAAGATAGTGCATACAGTAAGCAGAGATCATCTAAAGAATACATTCATAGGTAGACAAATTTAAGTCAGACAGGTCAAGATACATAAGGACTAGACAATTTAAGGGGTAATTTAGTACAGGGCAGTTATTACGAAGCAATTGTAAGAAACACATTTTTGAAGCACTTGAGTGGGGTAGACCCCACATAAGTATTCAGAGCAGTTAGAAGTAACTATTGTCACTGCATCACTCTTGTTCCACCTAGCCTCATTTTCAGGTGCAGGTGCACTTGCTACTATTTAACAGGTGACCTCGGAGCACAGTGCAGAAAGAGCCCAGTGAGCTGGCTGATTGCAGGACAACAGGAGCTTATTCCAGAGCAGGGGTGCAGAGTGGGTGAAGGATCTGCTACCAGCAGTTGTCCTTGCCCTGAGTACCACCAGTAAATATTTGCTGGAGGTCCTGAGCACCCTGCCAGTTATTTTGGGCTAAGGAGGTAGGCAAGACTCCCAGATGGAAGGTCATGCAGTAGTTTGAAAGCATGGCACAGGAGTTGGTATTGGAGCCAATGGTCTAGTGAAGGCCATTTTAGGGAGGCTTGCACATCACAGTGATGCCTTCTGGGGTGGGACTTGGCTGAAGTGGATGATCTTATTATATAGTTCCTGCATCCTATTGAACACCTGTTTTGGCAGCGAGTGCAGGATAGGAGCAAATTTGAGTCAAAATATTGAAAACTATCAACGTTATGACTGGTTATTGAAAATTTCAGCATATGCTCAGAACTTTGCTGTATTTTAATATTTTACCCTAAATTTTCCACATATTCTTCTTATGACCCTCACTCATGAGCAAGGGTGGAGAAAATTTTAAAATCTTGCCCAAAAGGTGATTTTGCACAGTGATCACAAAATTACCTTTCAGGATGAATTTCAAAATTTTCACCACCCTTGTCTGATGAGGTGCCAAAAGGCCACATTAAAAACTTGCATGTAAATATGCAAAAATGACAAAATTATGAATAAAAGTTCAAACCCCATTGAAATACATTAAACCAGACTTACTTTATTTTCTTTTTCTATTTTGTTTACATCATGGGACATGTTCAGGTGAGTGAGGGTGTGTGGAGGGGTTGGGGTCTGGGGGTGTCAGATCACCAATGGACCATTTCTTTTTCAGGTTACTGCAAAAAAAAAAAAAGATTACGAGGGATTTTTTTTATTTTAGGGGGTCGAAGCTGACATTGGGGACTGGGCACCCCAGTGTTGGGATGATCTTCAGCAGCACTGGGAGTGGGCACTCTTGTGCCACCACATATATTTATGGGAAGGGAGTGGGTGACCTGGAGGGGTGGGAGAGGTAAGAGAAACTGTGCCAGGTGGGCACCCCAGTCCATATATTGCTGTATATATATAACTATAAATTAAACATTAAACAAAAGAACATGGGGCTGGCAATCTGAAAAGGAGGGGAGAAAGAAGTGGTACCAGAGGTAAGCACCCTGGTCCATTTAACAAATAGTGAATAGATGCAGTAGCTAGCTAGATAGATAGATAGATAGATAGAGAGATAGATAGATTGAGCAAGAGAGAGCTAGACAGACATATCAGGGATTGGTGGCTCACTGCTCCAGTTGAAGCTGGCAGCATGGCTTCAGCTGCGACTTCAATATTCAAGAAAATCCCACTGTTCTCACAAAGTTCAATATGAAAGAGCTATAGTTCTTTGTATTGCTCTTTGTATGAGCACTTTTAAAACCACTGCCTTACTAGAGGTGGGCAAGCCAGGCATTTTACACCTAGAGCCAAACCACAGCCGAGCTAAGGGTCTGGCTTGACTCTGTGAGCCAGAACATGAGCCAAGCCCTGGCTACCACAGGCTGTTCTCTACATAGGAGCTGAATGTTTCAGACACTACACTAACTGCTCTTGGTGACAAAAATGCTTACTTTGAGCAGAACTGGTTGACCTTGACTGTGGATCTCAATTATTTATAGCGGTTGAGCTGAGCTGAGCCAGGCAATAAGCTTGAGCCAAGCTTGAGCCTGCTCTGGCCTGTCCACCTCTATGCCTTACTACTCCAACTGAAGCTGGCAGCATGACTCCAGCTGCAGCTTCTATTTGAGAAAGTCCAGCTCTTAAAGAAGAGCTAAGACTTATTTTTTCTCTCATAGTTCTTTCATGAAATCTCACAAAAGAACAATGGTTCTTTCATAAGATCTCATGAAAGAACTGTAAGAACAAATTAAGTCCAAACTCTTCTTTCAAGAGACTGGGTTCTTCATTTGTGAGACTCAGATCTCAAGAAAGAAGAATGGTTCTTTCATATGATCTTACATGAGAACTGTGAGGAAAAACAACTAAATTCCAATTCTTCTTTGTGAGCCAAGAGTCACAGTTTGGATCACCAAATAATAATCGGGATCCCTTGCTAAATCTTCCACCTAGGATTTTAGGGATGTCCCAAAACTATATTTTAGGTCATTGTTTGAAAACAAACTCTAGAATCGAGCAAAATGGGTCCTGTTTAGCTAGACTCATGCATTTGTTTTCTCCAGGGAACACTTTTATGGGTTTTCAATTTTTTTTGAAAAAATAAAAACATGATAGCTGCTATACCAAAGAATGTTTTTTCTCACAAAAGAAGAATTTTGGCTCACAAAAAAAAGATTTCAACTCAGAAAAGAAGAATCTTCTTTTCATGAGTCAGGAATTCTTTCATATCAGACATATAAATGAAAGACCCTGCTGAACATGCTCAGAACTGAACGCTCAAATCATTATAACTCAGGAACATATTGATATTTTTTTCACCAAATCAACAAAAGGCATCTTTCTGAGGCAACGCCTTCTACTCTGACAATTTCACTAAAAATCCTAACCTCTAGACTGAAGGTGAAATCAAAAATATGGCAAACTCCCAAATTCATCCACTTTTGTTCTGCCTGGATCTCGTAATCCACATATCTGACCATCATGAAACTTCCAAATCAAGATTCCTTGTCCTCCAGACTGTGTGTGCAAATGTGCTTACAATACTGTTGAACTGGGACGAAGCTACTAAAGTGCAAATTTAAGGGTTTTACTTTAAACACCCTACTCATCCCTAACTATTGGGGCACTACTGTGCCATATATATATATATATATATATATATATATATATATATATATATATATATATATATACTGGCCCGGTAGTGCCAGTATAGTTAAGGGTTGTGCAGCCATTTCTATGTTAAACCCAGAATTTTGAAATTTAATAACTTTGCAACCGTTCATCTGATTTGCATGAACATTTGCATGCATGGTGTGGTGCCATAGATCTCTAGATCTGGAAAGTTTTGTTCTTGTTGGATTTTTGGTTGTGGAGCTGCAGAGCATGAAAAAGTGTGTAAAATTCTCAACTTTTTGAATTCTTTGTTCATCTCTACAGCTCAGACTGTTTATCTGTCTGCTCTGACATTTTCAGGGTATATGGGGACTAGGTCAAGGAAGTGCCTTTTGAATATTTGGTGAAAAATATTAATCTGTTCAAAAGTTATAAAGTCTAAAGTTTCCCATTATAGCTTATGGGAAAAATATATGTGCCACCTGAAAGCTTTTAAAAGTTTTTGGGAAAGCAACATTTGTTTTGAGCTCTGTTTTTGTTTTTGAGGTGTAGCCATCTTGTTTGCAGTTAGCGTAGACAAAAATGGCCAAAATTCAAAAAATGCTGCCCCATGGCAAATACTGTCAGTTATGTTTACCTAATTGGTGGCTGAGAAGCAAATCTGGGGCATTAGATTTTCAATTTGACTCCTGAAATGCCTTTTTCCATGATCGGGACCCTGTAGAGTTGCAAACTGTGAAATAAATGGATGTGACACTTTCTTAAAAGTGTCACACCCTTTTCATTCACAATTTGCAAAACTGCCACAATTTTGGCAGCACTTCAATGGCTATTCTCCCTTTGCCAATGAGGGTGCTCAACTCTCCGTCGGCAGCATGCATCCCCCAAATTGATGTGGCACACTGGGAGCCCAGCCCAGTGTGCCAAAAAAGTATGCAATTATTTTTTACCTGTCAAAGAAAACTGTCCCTGATGTCTTTTAGCTTTGATGCAGAATCTTACATCGATATTTTCAATGCAGGATCCTGTATTGAACTTGTATCATACTGACCGACAATGAGGTGCCCAATCCCTGTGTTGGTATGCCTCCCCAACCCACACACTTATGTGGCACATTGGAAGCCCACCCAGTGTGCTCAGATAATTTTATATTTTTATCTTTCTGACACCGAGATGCCCACTCCTGGTGTTGGATGCCCCCAACCCCAAGCCCACTTTCTTTGCTGATAGGGGAGCCCAATCCTCCTGTTGGCAGCATGTATCCCCAAAGAAAACTCAAGTGGCACACTGGAAGCCAACCCCAGTGTGCTAAAAAGCATACATTTTTTTGTACCTGTCAAATAAAGAAAACCATTCCACAATGTATTTTTTTTCTGTAAAAAGAAATGGCCCTTCGTCATCTCACCAGTCCCTCCCCATTCCCACCCTCCCACTGAGCACCCACCTCTATACCCCCTAACTCATACTTACCTCTGGAGGATGGAAGCAGTGATCTTCTCTGGATCGGGACACACCTGCACTCTTCAAAGTTGTTCTGAGGAATCAAGGTAAGCCTTATAATGGAAGTCAATGGGGGGTAACTTATGTTGATATCTCAGCCAATTTTAGGAATTTTGGCCCCAAAGTATCAACAAGGGTTCTCGGGACCCCTCCTCATAAACACTGTCGCTGTCATTTCGTTACTCAGTCCTGAAAGGTTATATCACGGTTGCTGGATGGAATTACCTTTTGGGATCGATTAATCGAAACAACAGTGCCACTGTTCATGAGTGGGGTCTCAAAACAGCTATGTTGAAAGTCTGGTGCAAAATTCAAAAAAAATAGCGTTATGAGCATGCATTGAATAGTTACTACGTTCACTTATAACTTTGCCAATTTTAATATTTTTACTCTAGATTTTCAGCATTGCCATTTTTAAGACCTCCTTATGAACAGTAGAGATCTCATTTTTCACTTCTTGCCCAAAACATGTTTTCACACCTGTGGTGCAGAATGGCACGTCGGTGTGCTAAATGAACTTTTGGGATGGATTAACAAAATCACAGTGCCACTGTTCATGAGGGAGGTCCCATAAAGCCCATGTTGAAAATTTGGTTCACAAATTCAAAAATGACCGCATTATGAGCATGTGTTGCACTGTTTCTACATATGTTTGTAACTCGAAATGTTTCATATTTTCACTCCAGATTTTCAGCATTGCCATTTTTCACACCTCCTTATGAATGGTATAGCTGTCATTTTTCACATCCTGTCCAAAACATGTTTTCGCACCTGTGGCACAGAATCGCTGGTCGCTGCAGAAATTAACTTCGTGATGGATTAACAAAATCACAGTGTCACTGTTCATGAAGGGAAGTCCCAAAAGCCCATGTTGAAAATTTAGTTCAAAATTCAAAAATTCACTGCATTACAAGTGTCCATTGCGCAATGTCTTGCGAAATTTCCATAGGATAACATTGCGATGCCCATGGCATCTTTTGACTCCATATCTCAAAATGGTTCGAGATACAGATTTTTGCTTCTAAGCATGGATGGAGGTTTCAAAGTCATGAATACCACCAAAGTGGAATTTTGTTCCATAGCTGCTTCGATTACTGAAATATTGGCAAATTAGTGTTCCAAGGGTATGTTTTCATGTCTGTGGGCCTGTGTTATGTCCCTGTACTTATGTGTAAGTGGGCGCAGGGCCCAGAGGTCCCATGGCTCCACATTTGCATACCATTACACAACAATTTTGAGCATTACAGTACAGTTACATTACACTGCATTTACAATGGAACTGATGTAAATTTTTTCAGTAAACCAGCAAAAGGCAACTATGGAAAACATTACTGAGATATCGGTGTCCATTCCTCCTTTCAGTGCCCATATCTCAAAAGTGGGTCAGAAAAGTGCCAGAAATGTTGCGACACTACTTTTAGTTTCACAAAGTACCAGTAGTGTTGTGACACTACCTTTAGTTTTGTGAAAGTACCAGTAGTGTTGCGACGTTACCTTTAGTTTCTGAAAGTACCAGTAGTGTTGCAACACTACTTTTTAGTTTCGTGAAAGTACCCTATGTTGACCTATGGGAGTTTTGCAAAAGTTGTGAAATTTCACGAAATTAAAGCCCCAAATGAGCAGGTTTCTTTGCCATTTCATAGCAAAACAAAGGTTAGGGCTTTTTGGCTGAAATTTGCTGTGTAGCAAGTCCTGGCCCCGCAGATGTGCCTTTTGGTGGTTTGGTCACAAACTGATGATAGTTCCATAGTTACAGTGCTCTGAATTTCCCAGATTTCCCATAGGATAACACTGCGGCACCCTCTGCACTTTTTGGCACTTGTATCTCGAAAACAGTTCAAATACAGATTTTTGTTGAGGTGACCTTAGTACACTTAGGTGGACTAAGCCCCGTGGAAGTTTTGAAGCCATGATTACAACTGCAGTGGGATTTGTTTTCTTGGTTGTTATGGTTACTGAGATATTGCCAAATTAGTGTTGCAAGGTTCCTTTTCATGACTATGGGGTGTGGCATGTCTCTGTATTTATGTGTAAGTGGAAGCACAGGGCCGGAGGGCCCTGCAGTTCCACATATGCATATCATTAAGCAAAAATAGGCAGTGTGAGGGACACGCGGGTCCCAAGTGGGAGCTTAGGCCGCACTCCCATATATGGATATCAGTATACAAAAATATGCAGCGTGAAGGGAGTGCAGGGCCCAGTGCTAATCCTGGTTAAACAACTAAAAAAACCCAAAAACAAAACAAAACAGAGGACCCAAGGCACACCCCATACCTGCTGTCCTGCCTGGTTTGTGAAGGTGGGGTGTTAGGATTGTAAACCCTAATGCCTCATTTCCCAACCTTTGTCACTTTGACACTAACTGGAGCATTAGAAGTTTTGCAACTTATTTCTTTACTTTTGAGATAGTATAGTAGCATCCTTATTTGTGAATATGCGTGTGTGTGTGTGTGTGTGTGTGTGTATGAGGGGTGCTTCAATTTATTGGACAACAGTGACCAAACTGTTAGCATAGCCATCTTATTACCCCACGCATGTACCCAGTACAGAAAAGTTTGAAATCCTTAAAACTAATTCTGCGCAACTGCAATGCCATTCCACGCTGCAGGTGCAAAAACACATTTTAGCCAGTATTAGAAAAATGACAGCTGTGACATACAAGGAGGTGGGGTAATAAAGAAGACTATGTTGAAAATCTAGGGGTCAGAATATTTTAAATTTCCAAAGTTATGAACGTGCATAGCAAAATTGTAACAAATGGTCATAACTTTACCATTTAATAATTTTGACCCCAGATTTTCAACATAACTCTTATGACCCCACCTCATGAACAATATGACTGTCATTATACAAATCCCCACCCAAAGGTGATTTCTCCCATCCGACCGTGAAATCACCTTTCCGCTGGGAGTTGCATAATGACAGTTGTGTTGTTCATGAGGCAGGGTCCACAAAAGGCCATGTTGAAAATCTGTGGTCAAAATATTTTACATTTTCAGAGTTATGATTGTGAGCAGCAAAATAGCAATGAGTGGTCATAACTTTGCCATTTTAATTATTTTGACCCTAATTTTCCACATAGCCTTCGTATGATCCCAGCTCATGAACAATAGGACTCTCATTATGCAAATCACACCTGAAAGGTAAATTTCCCAAGCAACCACAAAATCACCTTTCAGACAGGAGTTGTATAATAATAGTCATATTATTCATGAGATGAGAGTCCTAAAATATGTTAAAAATTTGGGGTCAAAATGTCAAAAAAATAGCCAAAATTATGCATAAAAGTTGAACCATCCATTGAAATACATTGAACCGCATTTACCTTAGTTTCTCACATTGCAGTCGCCGTTCCACCACAAGACCTGTCTTCGACTGGAGAGTGGATCTTGAACCTGGGACCTGTTCAGGTGAGTGAGCATGTGTGGGGTGTATTGGGGTGTGTGGGGTGGTGGGTGCTGAGTGGGAGGTGGGGTGGGTTGATCAGCGAGGACCATTTTTTAACATGTTTTAAAAACAAAAATAATCGTGGGACTGTTTTCTTCATTTCAGGATTATGCCTGAAATGGGTGGGGTGGTGGGTGGGTGGGGTGCCACTAGACACCAGGGATCAAACTGAAAACAATGGGATTGATTGCAGGGTACTGATGACCAAGGCAGCACCAGGAGCTGGTATCCAGAATTTAAACCCCAATAAACTCTCAGAAACTCTGATCATCATTCATTATCCTCCCCTCAACAACCTCTACTCTGCCTGCTAGTTTAACCCATCTTGTGTGCAATCAGGTAATCCTTGGCACTCCAACTGACAGCCTGACTCCAGAAAGAGGGGTGGACTGTGACATTATGGTGAATAAGCCTGATGTACCTGTATTTTGTAATTGCTCTTGCTAACCGAACTTGGGTACATTACTGGCAGTGAACTCCACACTCTTGTAATCCCTCATTGGCTGCTAACTACTACCAACTGCCAGCTTGACATTTCCCACCCCGTCACAAGGTACACAGAACATCACAGAGGGCAGTGCACCTGTCTGCAGATGTGCTAACAGCCCAGGCTATAACTGCTGTGCAGTTTGTGGGTCATTAGCTCCATGGCATCACCTTTATTATTGTACACGGCAGCGTGTTGCTATTGAGCTCCGACTCGAGGTGGACACAAGTATTTCAAAAAGCAGTTTGCCCTTCTCTAAAAGCTGCTAAAGGAGGGCTACTGAAGGACTGTATAATGATGAAATGTGCCTCTCATATGTTTTTATTTTTCCTCATGTTGGATGAATTGGTGATGAAGTAACCCTTCAGGGCCTCTCTTTCATACAGTATTCAGTGTGACGATGATAGCAATCTGCTTATTATTTGTATTATATTTGTGATACAAATGTATGTTTCTTTGAATGTCTGCTTGGGAAATATGGCAGTCCAGGCAGAAGAGCACCATGGGAGCTGGGATTTCAAAGTGTGATAAAGAGAGATTGCACTCTCCACGGCCCAGTGGAAAATCTAATTAAAGGCTTCCTTTACACCAGGTTGTAACAGGTTGTAAAACCATCCACTTGTATAAAATGTTGCATTTTATGACCTATTAGGAAGAAAGCAACTTCTGACAGATACCTGTTACATTTCTCACTACTGGGAGAAATAGCCATCAGGAAGTTTCCTGAAGATCAAAGGGTTATTCTGACATGCAAATAAAGCAGGCTCACTAATTAAAAATATATTTTTTTTGTGGGATACTGAGCAACATGCAGATGCCTGTGACTACAATTCAGTATCTAGGTTTGAGTGACCTCACAGCCAGCATCACTACTGAGCTGTGACCCACTGGTACCCTTTGTTCTCCATAGAGGGTCAAAGCTCAGGCAAAATTGTGCTTTTATCTCTGGACTCCTGCAAGGACACACTCTCAAGAGCACTTCTAATACATTTGGAAAATCAACCACCACTATTTGCCAACCGAAACTAGGTAGGATTAAATACTCAGTAATAAAGCAGTTTTGTTTAAATTGTCCATTTAATTTGTATGACTGTACATTCAATGATATATGTTATGTGTTTTGCATTTCATGTACTATTTTAATTTCAGTAAACGTTGTTTTCTTGAAATCCTGCTGGAGCCTTTTCTTCATTTTGAATGTGAATGCTGGGACAGTGTTGATAATTTGACAGAACTGTTAAGCACTACAGTGTGTTACCATATGCATCAAGTTAGGAAAAGTACCTAGGTCTCAACTGAGTCAAAAGGGGATTGTGAACCAGGTTGGGTGCCTGCTGGGTTAAGTATTGCACTGCATTTTCCTGAAGAGGTTGTGACATTTGAACCTGTTGACTGGGCATACTAGTGAAAAGAGTTCATATTTGACCCCAGGACTCGAAACTGGTAGTTGTTTGGACCCAAAACAGACAGAAGGGTTACCCTGTTTGTCTCCTGTTCACATGTCACTTCGAGGTTTGGCACTGTGGGAGCAGAGGGCCTGACTACCGGTGTGCGTTTTGTGACACTCAGCATCCTGATTGTCAAAAGGCTGAACACCTCCAACTATCCTTCCTCTACTCAACACCTCTACCAACCCAACGTCCTGCTAGTGTGCAGCATCAAAGGCTGCCTATCAGTATAACGGGGTAAAATGCATATATCCCAAATCAATGCCCTATCTAATTGATGGCACATAGCACCTCGAGGAACCTCTGTTAAGCAGATGGACTTGACTTTACCCACTCCTTTGCCAGACCATGACTGGCAATATTTGTCGTATTCCCCTCACCAGCCTCAGGCTCCGCACTGAGTGTCAAATTGTTCAGAACTCCCTCTACACACACATACACACACACACACACACACACACACACACACACACATAAAGGTGTAAACTCCCCTATCTGCCATGCAGTCAGTACTTGAGGCCCCTTCTCTGGCCATACTTCCACTAGTAACTATCCTCAGTCTTATGCAAGCAAAAACTCTAAATAGGCACATTGCTCCCAGGGCAGTACACCTTCTGGGGACTGAAGGTGCAACAGTGCTCAGTAATACCAGAATATGGTGAACAAAGTAAAAGGACTGGGATACAGAGTCATCCTGCATGGTTACTGAATCAAGAGCTGGAGCACCCCTCGGATTCCTTATTTACAGTGCTACACCACATTCTCCACCCTCAGCCCCGCTCACTATGCGGGGATCATGCATCTGGGGCATATAGATTCGAATCAATGGTGTAGAGAAGAGCAGTCAAAATAACATGGTAGCTCTGTACATGTGTACCTTATTTATTTATTTATTTGAATTTTGATAACTGGGTAAGCCCACTGAGACCATGCAGTCCCTTTTTCAGGTGTGACCAGGGAGGGTACATAGGACAATAACACACCATACAAAGAGACAAAGAACTGTACATAATCAAAAATAGCAATCAAACCAATGTCTCAAGGACATACAAAGAGACATAGTACTATACACAATCAAAACAGCAATCAAACCAATGTCTCAGGGACATTATACAATTATCAGGACTGTAATACATAGACAGTCACAGTACAATATATTTTTAAGGCCATGTTCCAAGTGCAATACAAAGTTTTGTTTGACTGGATTGAAATAGGGTACAATCATGAGGATGGCTGTATAGGTACTCACGTAGAAGAACACTGATGCACAGTATTGATGTACACATGGAAATTACAGTGCAGTAGTAGTAGTAGTAGTGGGATATAAAGATAAGTTTAAGAGTTGTAGGAAAACCAAGGTAAGAGCAGAGGCCTTCCAGTCAGGTGAGGCAGGTACAGCTTCCTGTTACAGCTAAGTAATTATGTAGACTAGCTTGAACCAAGGGAGGATAGAGCAAGAGAGACTAGATGGAGTTAGGGAGTTCCAAGCCAAGGGGACAGCAAAGGCAAATGATCTTCTGCCTGAAGATAGGTGTGCCTTAGGTATGTCTAGTAGTGGAAGAGAGGAATAGCGGAGAGACTGCCTGGACTGTTTTCTTACAATAATGTCAGAAAGGTTTGGTGGAGTATAGTGATGTGTGAACTTATTGGTGAGAGATAACGAGGAGTACTGGATTTTGTGTTCAAGTTGTACCCATCCCAAAGATGCGAGAACAGTGCAATGGTGCTGGCGGGGAGTGGCTCCAATAGCAAACGCCCTATCTTGTGATATAGTTGCTTTAGTTAATTTGTGAGAGCGGTCTTGAGTGATAAGAATAATGGAGCCCTGTATAAAAGCAGAGGCAGGAGTTAGGTGATAGCAATTTTAGGCAAGCTGCATTTGATAGCATGGGATGTAGATGTATAGCAAACCAATCTTTGAGTGTAAGGCTTTGACATTTTTGTTGACATGGGCTTCAAGGAGAGGTTAGGATCAAGCAGGATGCCCAGGTATTTAAATGTGTCAGCCGATTCAAGGGTTCCCATTGCGGAGTGGATGGAGAGTTGCAGGTTAAAGAGAGATTTTATAGGAAAGAGGGTAGAAACATATAGATTTTGTTTTTGGGTGTTTAGTAGTAGGTTATTTCAAGAACCATGCTTCTAACTGACAGAAGTCAGCTTCCAGGTTCTGATTGAGCCATTGGGTTTCAGCTGAGGATCAATTTAATATAGTGTCATCTGCATAAAGCTGAAGGGACGCCCCACCACAGAAGCCTGGCAGCTCATTGATGAATAACTAGAAAAGAAGGGGACCCAGGATGAATCCTGGGGACTCCATGGGTAATCTGTATGAATGGGGATTGACAATTGGCTCATTTGACACTTTGGGTAGATAGTTTTGGACTCAAGAGGTGGATGGTTGATCAAGACCCAAGGATTCTAATTTCATTATCAGCAGTGCATGGTTCACCAAGTCAAAAGCCTTGGTGAGGTCAATGAATATAGCCCCCATGGCTAGGCCAAGATTGAAGGCATAGTGAATGTCTGAAGTGACTTTGATGAGTGCAGAGAGGTGCTATGATGTTTGTGAAAACCATGTTGGCAGGGTGACAGGAGTTGGTGATTTTCAGGTAGTCTTGTAATTGGTTGTATCGTATTCTTTCCAGAACCTTTGCAAGGTGGCAGAGAATTGAGATCAGTCTGTAATTTTCAACAGCGGTGGCCAACACCCTTTATGGATTGGTATTACTAGTGCCATTTTCCATTTTGAGGTACAATTCCTTCAAGAAAGGATCTATTGATCAGGCTTCTAACAGGTACTGCAATTGCCGAGGCTCCCCATTTTAGGAACCTAGGCTCAAGTGAGTCATAGTTGGGACAGTCACATTCCTTGAGATTTTGAAGTAGCCTGAGAACCTCTTTTGGGTAGCTAGTTTGATGTGAATTGTGAGGGTGTAGTCCTAGAGCTGTTTGTGACTGGAGAGTGTTGGTTGTTTTGGTTTGTAGTGAAGTGGAATACATAGCTGCTGAGGTCTGTAAAGAAATTGTTAAGACCGTCTGCTATTGACGCTGGGTCTGATAGTACTTTGTCCTTTGTTGAAACTGAGTCTGGGCAGTTGGAGGTTTTGCCTTTGAGGAGGGAATTTATTTGGACCCAAAATTCTTTGGGGTTACTGAGTTTTCTGTTTGGATTGAGTGGTAATAAGTCTTCTCTGCAGTAGTTATTTTAGACTTGCAGATATTTCTGAGCTGTCTGTATGAATGCCAATCTGAGGGGAGTTCAGTCTTCTTAAACATTTTCCAGGCTGCATCTCGTGTGGACATATGGTTCCTTACATCCTTTCTCAGCCATGGGGCTTTAGCACCTTTGGATCTAGGTCGAGTAAGTGGGGCATGAATGTTTATGACAGCAGTTACAAAGTCAATTAGGTATTCCAGGGCTTGGTTAATAGTAGGCAGGGTGAGTATGGAGTCCCAGTTTACGTTATTGAGAGAGTTGAGGAAGGATGCATGGTCAAAGGAGGACATATTACGGTATTCTACAATTTTTAGGGGAGTTGGGGAATTGTTCCTCCAGATACTATAGACAGGTGAGTGGTCACTAATGCTGTCCTGTAATACTCCGAGGCAATTATTCTCTGCGATAGTTAGACATGATTCAGTCAATGAGCAGTGGTTTCCCATTCTATTATTCATTCCTGTTGGTTCAGCGATGTGCTGAGTTAGGTTAGCATCAGCCAGGATGGAGAGGACCGTGTTTTGTTATCGGTTAACCAATCAATGTTGAAATCCCCACACATTATTAGTTCTTGGGGAGGTAATAATGTTGGGCAAGGCCACCATGGCAAACTTGGGAGGTAATAAGTATATCCTACTATTAGTTTATTGGTGTTTCCTAAGGTTAAGGAGACAAAGATGGATTCTATTTGGTGAGGTTAAGGAAGCTGGTGGGGAGATTCAGTAGCATCGAGGTTGGACTTGATATACAGGAGAACACCACCACCTCTTTACCAACCCTGTAATGCCTGAAGGTAGTGTACCCAGGCAGGGACACTTCATGTGGTGGGATGGAGGCTTTAGCCATGTTTTAGAAATTCTGAATACTATCAGTTTGAAGGAAGCAACCCAGGCTTCAAGTTCTGACATTTCAGGACGCAGGCTTTGACAGTTCAAGTATGCTATTTTGAGGCCCTGGGTGTTAGCCCAATTAGTGATGGGGGGTACAGGAGGGATAGGTGGTGCGGTGGGTCCCAGATCGGTCTCCCCACATCACCAGCTAATAAGAGGCGACAGAGTAAGTGGAGTAATGTACGCCAGGGGTGTGTGTGTGAGATTTTTGATTTTTATGATTTTGAGGGTAGGCACTCATAAGTCGCCATGTAGCCAGGCCCCAAGATTAATGGCATCCTTTTGGTAGGCAGGGAAGTGGGAAAAGTCCCTGAGGGGCATGTGGGATATTCTGTGGTGGGATGCGTAAGCACTGTTCCTGGTTGCAGTTATTGAGCTTTGTAGTGGAGGAAGAAATGAGGAGGTCACTGGCCACGAATATAATAATATATAGTGCAGCAGATACATGTCCTAGATTCCACATTATTCAGGAGATGCAACAGGCTAGAATGGTTTGGATGTACTCTGTGTGCTGGACCAGGATGTGACTATTTGACAGATATAGATTGGGCTTAGTTGTTATGTAGCACTATTTTGGCTCTCTAGTGGATGTAGTGTATAATGGGCCAATGGCAAAATGAGTAGATAGAAACCAATCACAGAGTAGCACTGTGATGAGTAGCACTGTGAGTATAAAAGCAATTGTTCAGATTGGGTGGGCAGGAGGAGGGTGGATAGATGCTGTGATGCAACATCAGGTACTGACTCCATTTAAGCTGAGAGACAAACGTCTTACAAATTTCTACTGTCTAACAGTGCAAAAGTTGGAAAAATGGCTGTAACAGATGTAAAACATAATTAAATGCTTAAGACTTTATACTAAAAGCTATTCCTAGTAAGCAGGGCAGTCGGGATTTTGGTCTCAAGCTGTGCTGCACTAAAATCTTTTTTTATTCATTTTTTCTTCAATTCTATTAAATATAATTAATACAAAAGCAAGGCAGTCCTGGAATTAATTACTGTGCTGCACTAGCTTCACTTTTCTTCTTATTAAATCAATCTACTGGTAGTCAAGGCAGTCAGGGAATTATATTCCTGCAGAGCAAGAAAAGGCACTAAGTTTGAAAAAATTTCAATAGTGGCCAGCAGAGTCTGTTGGTGCAGGTTTCAGCTGTTCGTACCTGATGTTGTGGTCAGCCAGCAGTGAGCAAGCTCTGTGGGTGGCAGGAATGCCGGGGAGGGAGGGATCTGATGTTATGGTTGGCAGGTTGGGAACAACTCTATGGGTGGCAGGAATGCCCAGGGAATGAGGGATCTGATGTTGCAGTCAGCAGGCAGGAGCAGCTCTGTGGTGGCAGGAATGAATGGGGGGAGGGAGGGAGATCTGAAGTTGCAGTAGGTGGGCAGCGAGCAACTCCATGGGTGGCAGGAATGCCGGGGAGGATGGATCTGATGTTGCAGTCAGCAGGTGGAGAGCAGCTCTGTGGGCAGCAGGAATGCCGGGGTAGGGAGGATCTGAGGACTCCACGTGGTTAATAAAACAGGTTAAAAGTGACAGAAAGGTTGAAATTTTTGTCTCCTAAAATTATGACTCTCAGACAAAAGCTGCATAGAATGAAATAATCTACTGAACACATACTGTACTTACAGGCACAGCATCTCTCGATCAGTCACAAGAAGTTTCAGTTAGCCTAACAGAGCTTGACAGTTGCGGCTCATCTGAAGCTGTCTTTACCACAATGACTTCATCTCATGTGAAATTAATTTAAAAGAGAAGATCCCATTAAAGTTAAAAAGGTGTTTTTTTCTTGAATCTGAAATGGCTATTAGAACAGGAGATGGAAGCGTCAATGTAGGCAGCTGCTACAACCTATGTTGGACAGAGTAATACCACAGTGCACAAAATCAACCCCCAAAAGACCATTACTGAACAATAAAACAAATCAGCTTTGAAAAAAAAACATCGAGGAACAGTTTTGTTATTTCAGGTTAGGGTTGCAATGGGAGGTTGGGGATGCTGCTAGACACCAGGGAATATAAAATTATGAATGGAATGGTGATCGGGGAGGGGTGCCATTAGACACCAGGGAATACATATATTTATTTATGAGGAGTTGGGCACGGTGATCAGTGGGTGGGTTGCCACTAGACATCAGGAAAAGGGTGGCTCACAGCTCACACTGCAGCCGGCAGCACAAATTCAGCTGCGACTGAAGAAGTCAAGACATTTATTTATTTATTTTTATTGACCGGTAAGTGCACTAGATAAATCCTGCCTATTTTCAGGCACGACCCGGGAGGAGGATACAGATGAATGCCAACTGACCTTGAACCAGATGAAACTGTTGGTGGTATTTTTAGTGAATGAGGAGATTTGGCCAGGACACCGGGAAATTCCCTACTCTGTGTGGAGAGAGTGCTGCTGGTAATCCGAGGGGTTGCTCAGTAGGCTCTTGGTCAGGCATGGAATCGGATGCTGTGTTGTCTGGCTCAGTGGAGCCTACTACGGAACAGGAGACCAGAGCAAAATCCCTTACCTCGAGAACCGGGAGAAGTGCTTAATATCCAGGAGAAGCCTCAAGACTGAATCGCGGTCTGAATGGGAGCTGCAACTAATTTATTTTCGATATCCGTTTCTGTACCTGTGGAAATCGCGGATGTCAGTCGCCAGGTGACTGATTCGGTCGGGCCTTTTGCAGACGCACTGCAGGAAATACAGGAAGGGACTCATTTTGAAGCGCACTCAGACATTGGAAGCTGCATTGTACCTGGGAATACTACCGCTGGACCCTTGTTCTACACCTACCGGCTCACAGATTCTAAAGCAACAATTTGGCTTGCATAATAGAAAATCATCCTACCCTACTATGGACTGGTCATCGGAGGAGGTTTTACAAGATGCTGGATGGACAAAATCACAAACAGGCATATGGATCCCAGACCCTACATGGACGGACAGTTCTCAGTCTTCCACCATGCATGCCAACGTTTCTACAAACCTGAGCTCAGGTATGGACATTCAGACTTCTGGGGTGGAAACTATTAATGATAATCAGAGCTCTGAAACCCGTCCTTGCCATACCTGGGCCGAGTTCGGGGGTATAGGACTTGTACAGGATTTAGCTCAGACAGGGGCACAGGCTGGCTTGCAAAACCCAGAGCAGTAATGTCTGACTTGTTTAAAACAAATTAGAACAGGCACCTAGAAGAAACGCTGTCCGTTACGTTATAGGGTGGCCTTCAAACCCACCCGGATAGATATTATATTGCTAACCCGCTTTTGAAAGGTTCCATGAATTTTCTTCCTGTTGATATTTTTGCATTAATTCACATCTCAGGGAGGATTCTTATGATATTAGTTTTAAATCCTTTAAGGGCTTAGAGAAATTTTGGGATAGATACTCCATTTTGAAAAATACCCCTTTGTGGGTTCCATTTATGCTATCCCTTACTAAACCCAGTTTCGCTACATTACAATCATGTTTAGGAATGAAGGTGTCAGCGAGGTAATATTTACCAATGGTTGCAAAATAAATGGAGGTGATGGGACCCCTGAAGCTATCTTGGACCTAGAAGGTATTTGGACAGGGAGCTGGAAATTTAAGTGAAGTTACCCCAAATAAATGGTGAAATTATCCATTTACCGAACAGCTTCTTTCTAGGGAAAGATAGAGGGTCTGTTTTTATAGTGGTCAGCCTCGGGCCTGTTATAAATGTGGAGCCCGTACTCATTTAAGTAGCTCCTGTGACCTTTAAAATGTCCATTGTGTGGAGGGTTTGGGCATGTAGCAGAAAGATGTCAAAACATCTTTCAGTGTAATCTTTGTGTGATAATGGCCATGCCTTTCACCAATGCCCCAGGCCTCTCATAACAAAGCTGGGGCTGGGATTCTGATGCCCTAATTAACAAGGCTCAGGGAAAACAGTGATTGATCCTGGATCCCTTCACACATCAGGTAGTCAGGCTGATCCTTCACCCCTCTTGGTGGACAAGCCTTCCTCCTCAGAGACTGAGGTGACTCCTTTGGTTGCAGATGTATCTATTTCATCTTCTCCACCTGATATCTCTGACTCTCAACAGGCCTCTTCTTCCATGCCCCCCTTTGAGATAGTGAAACCCCGTAGGTTTACGAGAGCTTCTAATAAAGCTTCTCTACTACTCCCACTCCAGTAGAAAACTTTTTTCCCTTTGCAACTGGAAGGTAGGGACTCAGATTTAGAATCTGATACTTCCCACCTATCGAATTGATTTCGAAGAGGAAGATAGCAAAGCCACAGACTTAGCAAAAGAAAAAAGGGAAAGAAAGGGAAGAAGAGAAAAACTAGCCATTCCCAGAAGTCTGGAACTTAATGGTACTATCTCTGCAACATGGCGACCCTGAAAATAGCCTCCTATAATGTCTGCAGTATAAAGAACTTTAAGAAGAGACTTGCTGTCCTTTCCTTTCTTGGTACTTTAAATGTAGACATTATTCTTTACAGAAACTAGGTTATCCTCCTGGCTGAAATCAAACAAACACAGAAAAGATGGGTGTGGGGCCTTCCTTTTGGACTTTTGGGCCTGCCGAGCTGATGGGATTGAGGTTCTCTTTACTTCCACGGCCTTTAGAGTTCCTAAACTGGTCGACATCTGTCCAGGACGTGCCCTGCTCCTAGATTTTTCCTGGCATGACTTTGATTATAGATTATTAAACATTTATGCCCCTCAAGTTAAAACTGCACGTATTAAATTATTTGAGGATGTTAAGCCCTTTCTATATACTCAAAGACACGTTATCTGGGAGGGATTTTAACTGTGATATAGATACTAAATTTAAAGGGAAGTCCAGAAAAATATATTGTGATTCTTTAGCTTTAAAACAGATTATTAAAAATGCTGGACTATTGGACGCTTATAGGTCATTACATAGTACAGGTGGTTCTTCATATCACAGGAACATATTTTCTTCACGTATTGACTATCTTTTGTCTCTAAGTTTCTAAAACCTTCCCTTACATATATTACACCAACTGAGTTCTCAGACCATCACCTTTTAATTGGGGTTTTAGTCTAGCAGATATTCCCTAAACTATATTCAGCTAGCCCCAGATGGCGTCTAAATGTGTCCTCCTTGGAGGACAGTGATTGTATTGAATTACAAAATCTGTTTTTGCCCGCTATTCTACACTTTGTTGTTATGAGAACCTTTTTTTCTGGTGGAGAGACACTAAAATAGAGATTAAATCCTTTTAAGTTCTAAGGGAAACACAAGGCCAATTCACGATATCTTCAATACCTACATTATCGGGATCAATTTTACAAACTGATGTCACTACCATCGAGTGACAAACTCCCTTTGTTGTCTCAAATCTCAGAATTAAAAACAGATGGTTGAATATCAGTACAGTAGAGCTATATCACTAGACATGGAATTTAGATTTGGGGTACAAGCCCAACCAACTTCAGATCCCTATTTGACGTGTAAGGAAGCCTTGACCGGACTGTAATGTCTAAATTAACCTCTTCCGAAGGTAAAATAGTAACCTCCGAGAAAGATATGATGTCTGTTGTACAGCAATTTGTTTCGGATACCTTTGGGGAGAACCCGAGCTTAGTGGAATTTGCCTGAGGACTTTTGCCTTATCTTCCAGTGATGGACACCACATTTCAAGCTCAATTATTGAAACCCATTTCTCCATTGAAGTGGAAAGTTATCCTATCCCTTAAACTTAAAACATCCCTGGTTTGGATGGCATTCCAAATGCATTTTATAAAACCTTCATTTAGTACATGTGTCTTTTCTTCCTCTTGTGTTCAATTTTATCTTAACCTCCACCTCAGGTTTCCAGAATTTAATGTGGCCTTATTGAAATTTATTTTTAAAAAGGGATTCCTCCTTACTTACTAACTGGAGGCCGATAAGTATCCTTAATAGTGACTATAAGATCTTTTGCTAAAATCCTCACAAATAGATTGTCCTTAATTTCTGAGTCCCTTATTCATCCCGCCAATCCTGTGCAGTACCACATAGGAAGATACAACATAGTTTATATTTGTTAAGAGACTTATTTGACAACAGTGATAGGGAAAAGGGTCGGGTTTTATTATTGCTTTGGATCAGGTTAAGGCCTTCGACAAAGTGTGTCACTCTTACTTATTTAATATACTATTAACCTACAAAATTCCTAAACTCTTTGTATACTGGATTTGATTTATATTCGAAGCAGTGATACATCCTTTAGTGAATGGAAGAATGGGGCCTGCGGTTCCTGTAGTTAGGGGAGTTCGGCAGGGTTGTCCCTGAGCCCTCTTTTGTATGTGTTTGTTTTGGACCCTATTATTCGATATATTCAGGGGCATTCCGAGATTATGGGTTTGACCCTGATGTATCCTTGCCAAGGGTTAAAATAACCGCCTATGCAGATGATATTACACTTTACGTTCAGGATAGGCCTTCCTTCAGAAAGCCTTACATTGTTTTCAGATTTAGGGAAAAATCTCTGGATCTGAACTTAACGCTTCAAAAAGTTTTATTTTTCTTTACATCCTGAACAGGATACTCTCTTTGATACTGGGGTATTCCATTCTCATCACAACCTAATAAAATTCTAGGAATTTGGTTTGGGTTAGGTGATATGGCTACTTTAACTGGGAAAAGCAGTTAAAAATAGGGAATCTAAAGTGAATGTCTGGAAACAATGGAAATTTGGGAAACGGAAAAGGGTTTCTATTGTTAAGCAATTTTGATTCCCATATTTTATACCTTAGTTATTTATACCCGCCACCTGTTTCATTAGAAACACGATTGTACAGCGTCTTTTTCAGATGATTTGGGAAATCGTTTAAATCCAGTTCGAGGGATTTCTTTTACTACCAGTTAAGAAGGTGGATTGTCCATGATAAATCCAATTGTTTTTCATTCCATTTTTTGTTTAATTATTTTAGTTTCCTTTGGAATCACACGGTTCCCTTTGGCATTCGTGGTCTTATTTTCTATGGAGTCCTTACTTCCAGAAATGGACAACGACCCCCTAAATTGTTAAAACAAAATCATTTGCCCTGTATGGAATGCCTTCTCTTAAAAAAAATGTAGGCAGTGGAATTTATTATTTAATGACCTTATTTCACATACTAGGAAATCTTTCTATAACTATATTGTTTTTACTGTACAAGGCTCCATTTTGCTTTTTCCAGACTGTGTGCCAACCAAAATGTCCTTTGCTTTACGTAAATTAACTGACTATAGAATACCATCTTCTATATGGGACATTGTGTGGATATCTTTACATGGGAAATTGGGGTGCAGGGGAATCTTAAATACAAACCGACAACTGAAAGATACTGTTTAAGGTCTTCTTGTAACTCTATTGAAGAAAGTTTATCTCACTTTCTTATTGATTGTCAGTTCGCAAAAGAATTTTGGTGTAAGGATCATCTGATCATTGGGGGTTCCGATGCTGCAGCAGATAACATATAATGCTTTGGTCTTAGGGGATTATACAGGTATATGGCAGTCTTATCATCCCAGCACTTGAATGTTTTTTTTGCCTTTATTCAATTTTATCTTTGGCAGGCCAGATGTCAATTTATTTTTCAGCAACAATTAGTTCCTATTTCTATAATTTTGTCACAAGTGGAGACTGGTTTATCCTCTGTTAAAGTCAAAGATAAGCAAAATGTTCTGCTGTTAAATTTGCTTCTTTTGGAAATCTTTTTTGTTTGACATATATATTTCTGTGTACAATTTTGTATTGTTGTGTAAATCTGTTTAACTGGTGATGTTATGTTCTTTTCAATAAAAACTTCCCCTACTCTTTCAGAGGGAATACTCTGTCCAAGATGGGGGATCCTCCTCTACCTGCTGTGGAGGTGGCTGGAGAGACAGGAGACTTGGTCTCACTCCTGTCTCTGGTTGTTTGGAGACCGTGTTGGACAATACAATGTCTGTGAATGGCTTTACTGCTGCTGCTGTTCTCCTGTAGGACGCACCTATTTCTCGAAATGCAGCTCTTTTGGATCTGTCCCTACTGGATAGCCCGGTTACCCTGGATGTTTCTACGATGGTTGAACAGGCTCTCCCTACTACTGCAGGTGCGTTGCCTGAGAAGGATATTGAACAGTGTCTGGTAGACACAGCACGATGTGGTTCTTTTCCTGCCTGTGCTTTGAAAGCTGACTCACTCTCTGTTGGTCCCGCTACTGCTCAAGCTGCCTGTCCTACTGCCTCTTCTTCTGTAAGTGGAAAGGGGACCTACTTGCTTTACTACGGAGGCCTTACCTGGCTCTCCATTTGCAATGCCTATGCCTTTGGAGGATCACTCTTCTCTGTTGCTGCCAACTGATGCCTGTTTCACTGAACGTTCTGTCATTTTGACATCCCTCTGGAGAACCAAACCCTCCCACCATCGCATGAACAAACGTTATTCTCCGGAGGAGCCTACCTGGTTGGTGGAGGAAGCATTACAGGGTGCTGGCTGGATTCGGGAACCCGGACAGGAACAGTGGGTTTCGGTCCGTCCCTATTCAGTCCCCGTCCCGCGACTTCCTGGAACCATCACAGAATCTGCCTGCTGCCTGCAGACCCTCAGACCCGTTGAGCATTCCGATGGAGCTAGCGCTCACCCAGAACCCTGTACTGGCCCTCCCACAAGGATCTGAGTCGCATATCTCTCCTCCTCCTCGCTGTTCAATGGGGACTGTTCAGGATTTTGTTGTTCGGTAAGCCACCCCTGAACAGGTAAGGAATACTCGTTCTTTTTCATCCTTGTTTCACTCTCCAGTCTTGGCAGCTAAGAGACATAATACAGTCCGATTGGTTTATAGAGGTGGACTACCAGACCCCCGACCGTGTCTTTGTAGCCAGGACACTGTTAAAGACTCTCTTAAATTCTTTGCTCATGATTTATGCCTTATTCATGTCTCCGGGAATCCACGCTTGATGTCAGCTTCCAGACGCCTCGTGGTTAGACGTTTGGACTAGATACAATGCATTGAAATCCACTGCTTTGTGGACTTCCTTTCAGGCCATTCCTTTCAAAACCTACTTTTAAGACAATTACGGTGATGTTCTGGAATGAGGGGTTGATGTCGGATATCGTATATTGGCTGGGGCAACATTGTATGGTACACGGCCACCCTGAGGCTATCCTGGACACTGGAAAATATTTGACGGAGGATGGAAGTTTAAAGTACTGTTACGACCAATGACAATGGCCCAATACATTTGCCTAACTCTTTTTCTAGGTCGTGATCGAGGGGTGCTGTTTTACCCAGGACAGCCTAAGGCTTGTTATAGGTGTGGGAACCCCTCGTACCTTAAGTAATGTCTGTTATACTGTGAGATGCAACAATTGTGGGGTATTGGGACATGTGGGAATCTGCTGCCAGAATGTTAGCAAGTGTAATCTTTGTGAGGAGGTAGGGCATACGTTCCAATCCTGTCCCTGGTCTGCCCATGCCAAGGCAAATCATGATGGTAGATCAACGCTTGTGATAACGCAGGCACAAAAGGTGCAGCTGCGTGCACACTACTGCTGCTCCCATTACAGCTGTGGTAGATGCTGCCCTGCCTGATCCTGTACCTATGTCCCCCAGGTTGCTACCCTTCGGCAGTGGTAGAAGCTGGACCCCGGCTTCCTGTAGAACCCTCTTATGCCGCTTGCCATGATGAAAGAAGTGAGCTCGGATCACACCCCTGGCCCGAGTGTTATGCCATCTCCCAGTGAGTTTGCTACTGTTGTAACGATGAAGGTCACTGAGGATAGGTCCTCATGCTCCTCACCTTCTATACTGCCCGTGACAACCCCACCAATTGCCTCTGTCTAATACATATGAGATTCTTCAGATGACTTCGAAGATGGTATGTGAATCCGACTCTTCTTCTATTGCATCTTGCTCCTGATGGCTCCACTGACTCAGAACTCCAACTGGGCTCTGGGCTATCGAGATCGTAAGGCTAAGGTCAGACTTAAAGGTAAGAATGTAGTTGGGAAACGAAAGTCTTGATGTTAAGCTCACATTGTATACCTGGTAATATGGTGCTCTTTGTTTGCCACACTGTTAATGTCAATAGTGTAAAACGAGTGGAGAAGCGTAGAATAGTGTTTTCCTTTCTTCGTTTCTTACCATTAGGTATTTTGTTCTTGCAGGATACCAGACTCCACTCCGTGCAGGAAGTTAGACTAGCAAAGCAGGACTGACTTTTGGGCCTTCATTCTGGTCCATAGGACAGGATCCCTGTTCAGGCCTGGGCATATTGGTCTCCTTCCAGGATTCCGTTTACTGAAATTGTTTGATTTGGCTCTGGCAGGCCCTTGTTTTGGATTTTGTTATAGGTAACTGCCCGTGTCGTGCTATTAACATTTATGCCCCCAGGTTAAATCCGCCGCATTGCCTTGCTTTCCTTGATTCGCCCTACTTGCATACTTCTTTCCAAGTAATATTTTGGGTGATTTTAACTGTGGTCTTAGTTTACTTGATAAGAGTTCGTTTGCCACCACTAAAAAGATCTTTTGTGACTCCCATGAATTGATAACCTGATTCGGACTGCACGCTTGACTGATGCTTACCTTTCTTTCACAAATTTACATACTCCCACTTTTCAAAAAGGAAAGCTGCGACACGTATTGATTTTGTTTTTTATCACGCATAGTACCAACTAGTTCAGCTCAAGCACGGGCAGTTGCCTTTTCTGATCATAAACTACTATCGATCGGGTGGGTCCGATGGCCTTTTAGCAAAGGACCCGGATTTTGAAAGTTTAATACTTCTTTATTGCAGGATGTGATGTTCCAGGGATTCCTCTTGTCTTTTATTTCTGCTCGTAAGTCTGTGTTTCTTCTTTATGATGACCCCATCCGTTGGTGGATAGACACGAAACACGCCTTAACTGTTTATCTGAAAACTTATAGTCGACAGAAGTGTAGGACTGATTATTTGGATTATTTATAGAGACGGACACACCTACAGTCATTGTTTTCAATAGCACATGTGACAGGACAGGATTTGTCCTCCCAAATCCATTCTGTCCGAAAGACATGTTGAGCTTTCTGTCTAGACAATCTCACCAATTGTACCATCAACACAAGTTCCATATGTCAGGTCCTCGGTTGAGGTGTGCCTTTTGAGTCCAATTCACGACAAGTCTCTCAGAGGACTGTGTTGTGTCTTGCCAATTCTGACGGAACACTTTGCACTACCCGCTCTGATATTCAGCAAATAGTGACGGACCACACGACTGCCTTATTTTCCCACTTTCTGAATGTTGGAAAGACCCAGCACTTCTGTAGCAAGATTTAAATATTCCACTCCTTCGCACAGAGTGTAACTATAGCCTGGCTTTGTCTGAGACAGAGTTGTCTTCGCAATCTTCTTCTTTACCTTTGCATAAAACTCCGGTCCGGACAACTCCCGGCTGTTTTGTATAAAGTATTATATGACCATTTCCTCACTGGAACTGATGGTTGTATTTAATGCCATGCTCAATTGTGAAACTGTACCTCTGGACTTTACCAAGGGTACATTAATTTATGTCTATAAACAAAAGGTGATATTCACCTTTGGAGAATTGCTCTCTTTGCATGCTTAATATGGATTTTAAGTTATTGATCAAAATTATTGCAAAATGATTATCTGGGATTTGGAATCTGTCCTGCACTCGGCCCAGTCCTGCTCCATACCTACCAGACGGATATCGGATCATCTGATTCTCCTTCGGGAACTGTTTTCCATGGATTTGCAGGAAGTCCTCTGGTATTATTGTTTGATAGATCAAAAGCAGCATTTGACTCGGTTAATCGTGCTTTTTTGTGGCATGCATTACGTCTTACATATACCGGATACCATGATCCACTGGATGCAAAAGTTCTACAGAACGGCCATGGTGGTTTCGCATGGAAATGGTTGGGTCGGACCCATGATTCCTGTTAGACGAGTAGGTGTGCGCCAGGGCTGCCCAGTGAGCCCTCTATTATATGTCCTATTTTTAGATGTTCTGCTTCGCAGACTGAATGCTCACCCTCATATTCATGCCATTTCTTGTGCTGAGATGTTGGCACCATATAAAGCCATTGCATATGCTGATGATATGTGCCTCCTACTGGCTGATCTAGCCTCGTGGAGACTTCACTACAAGAATTTTCATTGTTTGGATGTTTTTCAGGAGCTTGTCTGAACTTAAAAGAGCATGGGTATCCGTTGGGATCCATTGTGGCCCCAATGCCATGTATTTGCCCTCTATGTTTGGCTTGAATCTGTGACTCTGATATCTATAATTGGGATATGAAACTCGTCAGAAACTGACAGTTGCCTCCTGGAATAGGGGAACTATTGGGAAGAAGAAAAGAGTATACTTGATTAAGACCTTTTATTGCCTCTATTTCTTTATTTGAATTATGTATTCCTATCCCAAAGTGTCTGGAAACTGCAGTTTTCAGTTTGTTTTTCAGGCATTGTGGGGTAGCAGACTGAACCCGATCAAACGTAATGTTACATATTTACCCATAACAGAGGGTGGTGTGGGTATGATTAACCCTTGTTATTTTACTCTAGTGTTTATTTTTATAGCCAATCTCCGGCTGCTTCTGATTAATACTCAGAAGGGCTGGGAAATGTGGTTCTACGACTCTTATGGGGTTTGGTTCCACCAGTGGAACACAACTCCTTACGTATCTGCGTCTTCCATGTGGCACACCTTTGTATGTGAAACACATGTTTTTTCGTCTAAAGCAATGGCGAGTGACGCCTCAGTTGCTCATTGCTCACTCACATAAAAACTCTTTATAAATTGCTTCTTGCATCTGTATGTAACACTCAACCTCCTTTTGTTAAATGTCCGTTAACATCTTTCCTCCCTTCTTTTTGTTACGGTGCAAAAGAATCCCGCACATATGTGGGATTTTCATTGGTTGTCGTGCCATGAACGGATTAATGTTAAAGCCAACCACAAACATAAGCAGCTCCAGGACAGGCTATGTTCTAGACCACAGTGTAATGCAGTACAAGAAACATTATCTCATTTATTTTTGAATGTTCATTTATCCAACATTGGTGGGCCTTTCTGGGAATACATGGGCCTCTCCTATATTCCAGACTGTCTCATTTCAAACGTTAATGTATGGTGTTTTTTCTCCTTGATGGTCTTTATGGCATGGACACTCTAAATCTTATTCTAGTAGTGATCAAGTGGAATATTTGGATGGCTCGATGTCATTTTACCCTACAGCAAAAGGACTGCACCTTTTGGAACTTGAACGGAAGATCGTGAAGGACTTGAAAGCCATATATGAGTATGAACAAACATTGCACTCTGCTTCAAGTTTGCTTGCCTTATGGACTGCCCTTCCCTGGATTACTGACTCGGATTCGGCTGTGACTTGATGACTCCTATTTGATGCCTTTTGTTATGTTTTTTCTTTTGGGTGTAGCTTTTATTGCCTAGTACTTTGCTTTTATGTTGATTTCCTTTTCTGTATATGTTGTTATGCATTATGTTAAACTGTATATCTACGATTTCTTGTTACAATAAAACTTTCCCCTACTCTTTTCGATAAGTGCCATGGGATCGTTAACATCCACCTGAACTACCACCAATCCAGGCAGATGGGACCTCGGTTTAACGTCTCATCCGAAGACGGCACCTCAGAAGTGCAGCACCCTCTCATGCTGCACTACAGTGTCAGTACTGGGATATTAACCCAAGTGCCAGATGTGGGAACTGAACCCACAGCCCTCTGATCTCCAGGCCTCAGAGGCGAGAGTGCTACCTAATGAGCCACTGACACTGACAATATAGAGAATGTGGCAGAAGGCTCTCTTTCTAAGCTGGGCACCGGGATTTTGGCTACCCAGAAAAGTATTTCTGAGGTTAACTTAAAAACAAACACCAGAAGCTAGCTAAACAGTGCCCGCTTAGCTAGGTTCTGGTGTTTGTTTTGTAAATGACAACATTTTTGTGTATTTTCCATGTTCTTTAGTTGGTGAAAAAACACAAGATGGTGGCTCGTGAAACAGGATTTTTTCCTCATGAAAAGGAACGGATCTTTGAGAATGAATCCTTTTCGTGAGATTAAATCATTTGTCAAACTTTTACCTCTATCCTGAAAATTAACTTCCCATAGGAAATAATGTGAACTTCAAAACTGAATAACTTTGCAACAGGTTAATAATTTTGCACCAACACTGGCAGTACTGTTACCCAAGTTCTTGCTACCATAAAAAATCACACCAAAATTCCATACTGTCTGGACACAAGGCGATTAGGAAAAAACACAAAAGTGGTGACTTTTAACCATTTTACACCATCGGGATATCAGACTCTGCACATCCAACTGTAACAAAACTTGCCACATCAAGCAATCTACCCCACAGAACAGCACATACCAAATTTTGTGCAGCTCCATTGATGAGTTGCAAAGTTATTAAACTGCAATATTTGAGGTTTAACATTAAATGGGCTACTCAACCCTAAGGGGCATGACCGTATCCCTATAATATATATATATTCATGGCAAAGCAACTTTGTTAATGCACTAGTTAGGATTAAAGTGACAAAGTGGGGAAATGTAGTTGGGTTTCCAACCCTAACACCCCTCACCCTGCAGGCAGCACAGCATGAGTTTGGTGTCAGTTGGGGTTCTCAGGGCCTAACATTCAACTTCATTCCATCACTTTGTAAGCTGAGATGTGTGCAATGTATGATAATGGGGTGAGCATTAGGCTCGAGAACTCTCAATGACACCCCACACCTGTGCTGCCTGCAGGGTGGTGGGTGTTAGGTTTGAAACTCTAATGCCACATTTCCCCACTTTTGTTGCTTTAACCCTGACTAGTGCACTAAAAGTTTTTGTCATGGATTTCTACTTTTGAGAAAGTATATTCAAATCCTTTTTGACTATGGAAGCTAATAGGCCCTCTTGGCCCTGTGGTCCCATGCATACATAATTTGTCAGATTGTATAGTTGTATCCTTATTTTTTGTGGAGTGCAGTGCCCTTGGGCCCTGCACTCCTATCCCTCCATAAATGTGCATATATATGTTGCTGTGGCCAACTATCCAGGAGCACAGTGGAGGTTAAGTGACTTGCTCAGGGTCACACACTATGCAAGTGGAGGTGGCAGGAATCAAATCTATGTGTGCTGGATGTAGCTAGTGAATTTACAGCTCCTTAGTGTGCACCTCTCCACTTTAATGGACAGAATCTATGCTGCTGTTGCCAGTGGTTGTCAAAGTTCTGCTGTGCACAAGCCTCCTGATCCATTTTACACTTACTGATGCAAACTGCAAATCAGAGCTGCAAAGCGATCAAACTTGTTTTAAAATTTTCAAATGGAAGTTTGACAGTTTTTTAATTTACTGATCAAGTTTATGTTAACTTCAACTTGTTTTTTAATTTGCTTATCAAAGTTTATATTAACTTTGACCTGTTTTTGAATTTACTAATCAAAGTTTATGTTCTTCTACCTGTTTTTGAATTTACCAATTGAAGTTTATCAGTCAAAGTTTATCAGTTGAACTTCTACGTTATCCCAAAAAGTTGTAAGTCAAAACTGTAGATTATTTTTTCACCAAAGCATCCAAAAGCACACCCTTTGCACATACCCCATCAGCCCTGAAAATTTCATGAAAAAATTCCAGATTGTCTAGGCTGCAGGTGACAGCAAATCCCAATGTTAAGTATAGGAAAACCTGTACAAGATGCCCTCACAAACTTTCCTCATCTTCAGACTCTGGCAGCCTGACAACACATACCACATTTTGTGCTAACTCATTAAATGAAGGCAAAGTTATTTAGGTGCAAAACCTCAACTGTTTTTTTTAATTTACCAATTGAGGTTTATTGGTTGAAGTTTATAGATAGAAGTTTATCAGTCAAACTTCAACGTTACTCCCCAAATTTTGTAAGTCCAAGAACTGTACAGTATTGTTTCACCAAATCATCGAAAGGCACCCCTTGGTACAGACTCCATCATCGCTGAAAATATCATGGAAAATTCCAGACTGCCTAGGCTGTAGGTGACAACAAACATCCAAATAGTATAAAGAAAAAATAGGTTTTTCACTTTTGATACTCCGTATCTCAAAAAAACATACAAGATACTGTCACAAAACTTTCCACATCTTCAGACTCTGGCAGTCTCAGCAAACATGTCAAAGGTTGGGCTAATTAGTTAAATGAATGCGGTTATTTAGATGCAAAACTTCAACTGTTTTTAAATTTACTGATAGAAGATTATCGATCAAAGTTTATTAGTGAAGTTTATTGATCAAAGTTTATCGGTCAAACTCGACATTATCCCAAAAATGTTATACGTTAAAACTGTACAATATTGTTTCTCAAACCATCCAAAGGCACACCTTTGGCATAGACTCAACATCACTGAAAATTTCATGGAAAAATTCCAGATTGCCTAGGCTGTAGGTGAGAGTAAAACTCCCAATGTTAAGTATAGGAAAAAAAAAAAGTGGTGTTTCTTCACTTTATGACACTCCATATCTCAAAAACCATACAAGATGCTGTCATGAAATGTTCCACATCTTCAGACTCTGGCAGCCTCACACACATGCCAAATGTGCAAACTTGTTAAATGAAGGCAAAGTTATTTAGGTGCAAAATGGGGTTTAACATTAAAACCCTGCTCAACCCTAACTATAGTGGCCATTCTTTTTCTTTACTGAGGTTCAGGTGCACCTTAGATGTCAATAGATGGACATTCCTTAACAGAGAATTATTGGTGTTGGCTGTGTAGCATATTTATCAGGCCTGGGGACTGAGTCACTGTGTTGTTGTTGTTGTCCCTGTAGACAATAGCATCTGAACTGCTATTGTTTGCTGTCCCAGGAACTAGTATTGGTGGTAGCTCCACTGCATTTTAAACAGCACTGGGCCTGGGGAATGAGGCTGAACCACGGCGCTGCTTCCTATTCCTGGACCTGGAATCGGTGATGCTCTGACACATTTCCAAAGTACACGTGACCCAGGAACCAAGCGGCTGAACTGCTATGTTGCTCTTTCTCCTCCAGACCTTGTATAGATGGCTACCCTAGGCACTTTAAATCTAAATTGGGCTCTGGAACCAAAGTGGCTGAACAGCTGCTTGCTTCCTGTCAATGTTCAAGTATTGGTGCTGGCTTGGCCACATGATTAGCATGCACCAGGTCTGAGGAGTGAAGCAGAGAAGCTGCTAGTATTTTTGGTGGGGCCACACAACCGTTAATACTGTATAACCTACAGGTTCTGTGATCCAGGTTCTAACTGTAAAATCAACAGGAGAAGGTCAGAGCATACAGAGGTTGAATATTTGTAAATTACTGTGGCTGTCTCAGTTTTACTTTTTAATCTTTCCTAACTTTGAACATCTTATTACATATTATGCTTTTCTTCTCCTTCTTATGTTGTTTTGTGCCTGTGCAAGAAACATGTTGCAGTAACTTTGAATAGCAGATTTTGGAGGCACGGTCCTGTTGTGTCCTGTGGCGCCACTGCTTTTGGGGCTGGGCTCGTGGCACAAATCAGATTGCATGGTGACTATGACAGCAGTGCAAAGCATGTCCACCACCTTGAAAGGTTTTAGCCACTGCAATGAGGGAGCTCCACCTCATTGCAGGTGTGCCTTCCGGTGAAAGTTTCAGTGCGACATGGCGGGCTGTGCCATCCGCCTCGCATGAGTCCCAGAAAAGCTGACTTGAGGGTGCCCAATCCTGTTGGCATCATCCCCCAACACTCTTTATTTGCCCGATGGGGTGCCCAATCCCTGTCGGCTACAGTCCCCAAAAAAACCTGCAGGTCACACACCCCTCCCTAGTTCATTTGCCGATGGGAGTCCAATCTCGTTGGCATCACCCCCAAACACTCTTTTTATTTGCAGATGGGATGCCCACTCCCAATTGGCTCCAGTCCCCCCAAAAACACGCTGGAAGCCCACCCAGCATGTCAAATGTACCTGTAAAAGCAAAAACCTTCCTCACGATGTTTTTTCCCTGTAAAGTAGAAAATGGTCCCCCAGCCTGCAGGCCCCTCCCCAACCTGCCCACCCATTGCATGCCCCATACTCCCTCACCCCCATACTTACCTCTGGAGCCGCATGGATGATCTTCTGTGGACCGGGAACACATCTGCACTTTTCAGAACCGACCGCAAACTGAAGAAATGCCAGTAAGCTGTATAATGGCATAAATAGGGTTTTTAAACTATGATGCATATCTCGGCATTTTGGAATTTGCCACCAAATGTTCAACATGGAGTTATTGGGACCCCTCCTCATGAATTCAGTTACTGTCATGGCGTTATTCAGTCCCGAAAGGTGATTTTGTAGTCACTGCATGGAATCACCCTTCAGGACCGATTAATGAAATGACAGTGCCACAGTTCATGAGGTGGCCTCTCAGAAAGCCTATGTTGCAAATTTGGTGAAAAAATAAAAAAATGATTGTTTTAGGCGTGTGTTGCGCAGTTTCCACGCAGCAGTAATCGCGAATCAGTAATATTTTCACTCCAGATTTTCAACATTGCCATTTCCCACACTTCCTTATGAACAGTATAGCTGTCATTTTCATATCCTGGCCAAAATGTGTTTTCGCACTCCGGCACAGAATAGGGTGGTCGCTGAGCAAAATCAGTGTTCGGGACAGGGTAAGAAAATCACAGTCAAACTGTTCATGAGCAGAGGTCCTAAAATGCTTATGAGGAAAATTTGGTGACGAATGTCCGTTAAATGACCGTATATGAGCTTGCATTGCCAGTGTTCACGCACCCTTATCATTTTTCACATCCTGGCGAAATATGTTTTCGTACTTCTGGTGCAGAATAGCATGGTCGCTGTGAGAAATCAGTGTTTGGGACAGATTAGGAAAATCACAGTGATTCTGTTTATGAGCAGAGGTCCTAAAATGCCTATGTTGAAAATTAGGTGACAAACATCCATAAAATGACTGTTTTACAAGTGCGTTGTGCAGTTTCATACGCGCTCATAACTTCGATAATTTTTAATATTTGTACTCCAGATTTTCACCATTGCCATTTTTCACACCTCCTTATGAACAGTACAGCTTTCATTTTCCACATCCTACCTGAACTGTGTTTTGCATATCTAGCGCTCAGTGGTGCAGTCGCTGTAGAAAAACAATGTTCAGAACAGAGTAAGAAAATTACAGTGACACTGTTCATGAACAGAGGTCCCAAAACACCTATGTTGAAAATTTGGTGAAAAAATTCCATAAAATGATTATGTTACAGGCGTGCATTGCACAGTGTCCATGCACAGTCATAAGTTCGAGAATTTGTAATATTTTCACTCCAGATTTTCAACATTGCCATTTTGCACACCTTCTTATGAACAGTTCAGCTGTCTTTGTCACATCCTGCCTAAAATGTAGTTTCGCACATCTGGTGCACAATCACACGGTCGCTGTGGGAGATCAACGATCGGGTAGATTAAGATAATCATAGTGCCACCGCTCATGAGCAGAGATCCCAAATGGCTATGTTAAAAATTTGGTGAAATAATTCCACTAAATGACTGTGTTACAAGCATGCGATATGCAGTTTTCACACATGCTGTAACTTTGAGAATATTTAATATTTTACTCCAGATTTTCCATTGCCATCTCTTCACACCTCATTATCAATGGTGCAGCTGGCATTTTCATGTGGTGTAGAATGGCGGGGTCACTGGGGAAATCAATGTTCAAGACAGATTAACAAAATCATAGGGGCACTTTCATGACCAGAGGTCCCAAATGCTTTCATGAGATGGGGTCACAAAAGGCCATGTTTTAAAACTTGAGTGCAAACACCAACACACGCCCAGGGTGTTAGGGTTCCTAACAATTACATCTCACCCTGTACAGACTAACAGCATCAGGGTATGTCTTTGGAGTGTCTGCTGTACTGCTCATGCCATTGGTCCTCCACCTCCACCCTGCAGCCACTGACAGGCATCCAAGGTGTGCCTTGGACTCTTCAGCCCCAAAGTTCAACCCATTCTTCTATGCTGCACCCATCTCAATGTACTTCCTTATGAAATGAGATGCGCATAGGCCAGATGACCCCAAGGCACAATGCAACACTCTGTCAGACTCTGCAGGTATGGTGAGGTGAAATAGCAAGAGCGTTATGGCCAGCAACCCAAGAAACGCACACCCCAATGCCTGTCACTTTCTGCAGGGTGGGGTGGGGTTGATGTTGGTTCTATACTTCACTGCTACTTCTATTATGTGTGTCTCTAACTCCTGCACTACCAATGCCAAAACCAGCAAGACAACATTCGCATTGACAAATTTCTTGTTAATATTCTGAAACAATCCATTTCTTCTGTACTACTGTATTACCATTGGTAAAGCAATCTGTTGCCTGTATCCATCTTTTGTTTTATTTTGTCAGTTAGAAATCTTTTAGGTTTTGTAGTTTAATGCAAAACTTTTATGTACTGTTTGATGCATGGCTTTGTATTTTAGAAAACTGCATGCTGAGTGTGGAAAAATGGCAATACATGTCTTAACCCCACTCCCACCTAATACATACTGGTACACAGTTTTTATACACTGTCTATCTCAGGAGAAGTCATATATTTATATACATATAGGCATTCATTGATAAAAGAGGCAGTACATTATAACATTTGAATATCTGGTTAGTGTATGTTCGATCAAGTGATATGGACAGTGGCTAGTCCTAAAGACCTATGATAATGCTGCAGACACAATGGACAGGATTCTGTCAAGGTGTTAAGTTAAAGATATCAGGCAACAACAGGGCTAAGTGAAAGGTATTAGAAATATATACCACACCAGTGGTGAATAAATTAGGTAAATAAATCATGTTATTTTGGGGTAAATATTTATTTTCATTTAGAACACCATTTATTTCACTTAGAACAGCAACATAGAACACAATTTCTTTAACTTAGAACATGTTATTTCCACTTAGAATCTGGAAATGGAAAACAGAGAACAACTGGCCTAATAGAGAACTTACAAAGGAAAGAAAGGCAGTTTTAAGCTAAAACAAGGTAAAACACCAGTAAAAACATTACAAATGGTGTGGTATATATCAAACACATAATGGATTGCAGTAGAATAACATGTATCTCACACATGAGTGGTAAGACCTTTATTACTAACTTGTGGCTTCACACTGTGGAGTTATGGGTCTTACCACTCACTAGTGGAGATAAATGTGTTATTCCACTGCAGTCCATTATGTATTCCCTATTATCTTCCCCTTAGTCCTGTCATAGCTTGAGATATTTTTAACTTCAATAAATATCTAAACATCTGTTGTGTTGTTGTATGTGTGTGTAATATATATGGGATGCAGGGCAAAGGATTAACAAAACCCAGGACAGAAACATAGTTAAGGGAATCCTTTATCTGCTGATCGATATCAATTGTTTAAACCCATGGAAGATGCAAAAATGTTCTTTCTTTCAGGTAATGTTTAAATTTTAATGTACATCCTTTTGCCTCTTTATCATATGCTAATTCCATGTTAATTAAAAACATAGAAAAGTGTAAAGTGGTGGCAGAAGGAGACTGTGGTCCATCTACAGTAGTCTGCCCAAGAGTTTCCAGAGCCTCTTATATGTCCCGGGTCTAACCTCCTACTGAAATTAACCCTTTACTAATCTTGCTGTTCTCATTTAAGCCCTTGCTTTTTCCCACCTTTTTGAAAGCTGCCATGGTCTTTGCACTCACCACCTCCGGCTGCAGGTCGCTTCATGGTTCCACCACTCTTCCCATGAAAAATGCTTTCTTAGATCTTTTCTGAAACTCCCTCCCTCAGCTTCCTTTTAGTGGAAAGGTGATCCTTCAGAATAGTTCAGTACATGACACCTTATTTATGCCATTCAAGAACTTGAAAGTCTCTATCTTATCCCACTCTCCTCCTTGTTTCCAGTGAGAATAAGTTTAGCTCCTTCAGGTGTTCCTCATGTGAGAGACTATGGAGGAACTGTATCATCTTGGTCGCTGTCTCTGGACAGTCTCTAGCCTATCTCTGTCCTTTTGAGATACAGACTCCAAAACTGGGTGCAGAACTCCAGGAGGAGCATCACCAGGGACCTGTAAAGTGGGAGGATCACCTCCTTGCTCTGGCTGTCCAGTCCTCTCCCTATGCACCCCAGCAATCTATTTGCCTTATGTAAGCTTTGTTGCACTGGTTTGATTGTTTAAGGGTGTCTCATATGATGACACCTAGGTCCCTTTCTTCCTGGGAGGTGCAGAGTTTTCCCCGTTGAGCCACTAATCCATCCTAGGATTCCCTAATCCAGATGGAACACCTTGTATTTTTGCATTGAACTTTGGTTGTCAGATGTTAGAGCAACTTTCGAGCCTTTGTAAGTCATTCTGAAGTTTCCTAATTGCCTCCATGCTGTCATCCCTTCCACCCAGCTTGGTGTCATCCATGAAAAGTTCCAGCTTACCCTGAATGCATATGCCTCTGTTGCAAATGAACATATTAAACAGTACTGGACCCAAGACCAAGCCCTGGTGCAGACCACTGGTGACTCTACCTTCATTTGATCTCACTCCATTGACATCTACTCTCTGACTCTATCCTAAGCCAATTCCCCACCCACCTGAATAAGCTTTCAGCAATGCCTAGGTCTTTTACTACTGCTTTTACATTTTGAACCAGTCCAACTAGTCATTATTTGGAAATCTTTAACCCAAATTTTAGATTTGGCCATGTGCTAGGTTTTCTTTTTTGTTGGAAAGTTCTGCAATCCTTGTTTATACTTATGTTAAGTCGGTTGAAATACCAGCAGAAGTCAGGAAATAAGAAGTTACGGTACAGGGAGCAGCAGTCTTAAATGAGCATTCCCCCACCCTGTCTGCCTAGGCACCACAGTACAGATCATAAGGTAAAGTGTAAGGCAGGGTTCTTATACCACAGGAAATTAAAATCTGCTTACTCATGGAAAGAGGCCTGAAGACATAGCTCTGCACAAAAACAAGTACAGTATGTTTGTTGTGGTGTGTACAAGTATAAATCAAAGCACCTGCAGCTAAGGAGCCATATGGAAGGGCCTGCCAAATGCCCCAGTGCTTCAAGGTTTTCTACCTCTTGTCCTGGGGCAGGGTTAGGACATACTGTGCTCATTTTTATGGTGTCCTCAGTCACACAGATCTTAAAGTTACAGGATACATGTTGCACATTAAGCAGTGCCAGTAATGTTTGTTTGTAAGTTATAACAGTGAAATGGTTGCACTTTGTAGTGACAGTGTAGAAATTAATTAAAATAAGGACTTGCTTTGCTCCAAAATCCTTAGGACATGGGGAATCTTGTAAAAGCAAGATAAGAGGAGACTGAGTAGACAGAAAGGTTGGAGGTCCTAGAGGAGTGAACTAGACAGTTAAATATGAATAACAAAGATACTTGCCTGATAGGTAGACAGCTGGGGCCCAATTTTAAAATGATTTAGAATGACACAAGGGTTTTGCATCAAAGAGTTTGACACAAGTGGTGACTTGCATCACAACGTGTTAAATACAATTTCTGACTGCGTGCATCTGATCCAGACACTGCTGTGCCAGCCTTGTGCACCATGTCTGAGGGGCTTGTGCCACGGTGGAGCTGCAGCATCCCCTTAATTGGGATTTTACAAGCCACACCATGGACACAGCACGGGCACCACTTAGACCAGCGAGGAGGTGGTCTGAATGGCTTTGATCACTCAGATGGGGTCTGACAGAGGGCAGTAGTGGCATACTAGAGGCACGGTTGGTGCAGTGGGGTGTAGGGCAGACAATTGTGTACATAAATGTGTCTGTGGGTGCACCCATTAGGTAAATTTGTGGTATGGTGTTACAGTAATACACAGACATGATCCCTTCTTACATACCTTAGGACTCCCTGATCTCCAATGCCCCCCCAAAAAAATGAAACATTTGTCCCTGGTGGTCTAGTGGACCCCCCTTCTCCCAATCTCCCCATTAATTAGCATATACCCATCCCTGGTCTAGTGACCGGGGCCCCCACTCCCGATCTGTGATCTCCCCATAGAGAATGAGATAACTGTACCTGGTGGTCTAGTGGACCCCCTACCCCATCAAGTAGTGTCCCCAACTAACTACCTCTATCCTGAATTGGAGCTGGTGATCAGCATAGCTCTCCTCTCACTACGACGGCTGGCTGCCGATTAAGCTCTTAATGAGTATGTACTATATGCCGATACACTCACTGACTGAAAGCTGCTGTTATTCAATGAGTGTATACTGTATACAGGGAGCATAAAAGGACCCACACTTTCAGAACTAGTGAGTGTTATCCCAACTAAATAAACACAAAAACAACACCAAGGTAGCACTCTGCCAGCTATGTAAAAATAAACAATGAAATCAAACTAGACTGAAAAGGAATCCATGCACTTTACCCCAGTGCTTCATGTTCTCTCTGAGACACTTCATCAGGGGGGTCCCCTGACAAAGTGTCTCAGAGAGGACACGGCTAATCTGGGGTAAAGTGCTATAGACTCCTTTTAGCTGAGTTTGGTTTCATTGTTTATTTTACATAACTTTATATAGTTGATGGAGTGCTACCTTGGTGTTATTTTGTGTGTACTGTATACAGTAGGCACCTCATTGAGAGTTCAGTCAGTGGCCAGCAGTGGTAGGTGAGAGGAGGGCTGTGCTAGTCGCCAGCTCTGATTCAGGATTGGCGGGTGGGTGGTGGGACACTACCTGACGGGGGTCTACTAAACCACCAGGTACAGTTATCTCATTCTTTATGGGGAGACCATGGATGGGGGAGGCATTAGGCCACCAGGGACATGTATATGCTAATTAAAGGGGAGATCATGGGAGGGGTCCACTAGACTACCAGGAACAGATATTTCATTTTGTATGTGGGGCATCTGGGATAGGGGGTTCTAATGTATGTACAAGTGATCATGTATGTGCATTACTGTAACACATCACTGCAATTGCACCCCGACGGGTGCACCCACAGACACATTTATGCACACTACTGTCTCCCCAACACACGCACTGCCACCTCCTGTGCCCCTTATGCCTCTGGCCCCTCCTAGCATGCTGTTTCTCCCCTAACCATCCTGGCTCTCCCTACTGTTGTGCCAAACAGGGGCCAGATCCCAATGGCAATGTCCACAGATGCGCCCAGCTGTTTGGTGCAACTTGATATTTGCAGCAAACCCAGGAGTTTGGAGCAGGGATCATGCTTTTGTAAAATCGGTGCAGGGTCCCTGGTGCATCTGGAGTTTGCTGCATCCTTTAGAGCGATGCGACTTACATCTCTCTAGGGCTCTTTTAAAATTTAGCCTCATATCTTGGCAGACCTAGGAAATAAAGGAGAAACTGGTTAAAATAATAGGAGAACCTAACAGTGACAGAAGAGACAGCATAGAGTACAGTGGTCATTGGATGAGAGTATTAGAAGGGTGGCTCCAGTGAATTTGTTAAATATTGTATTTGAATAGATTTTAATTAATACAATAGTGCGTGAGGTAACACCATCTTAGTGCTGACATCATCAGGAGATCCACCCACAAGGTGCCATTGCACATGACAGGTGGTTCTGTTACATTATTACTATCATCATTTGCAGACTGGCTGGGTTCTTTGTGTATGTTACTATACATTTTCATTTGACCAAGTCACGAGAACTAACTATCTCTCTCTCTCTCTCTCTCTCTCTCTCTCTCTCTCTCTCCTCTCTCTCTCTCTCTCTCAATATGCAACATATTATGGAGAAACATGTTCCCAGAGACCTCCAAGGTATATCTGAGCCTAGATGAAAGGTAGTGGGTTCCACCTGAATATTTTTCATTTTCAGTATTGCTGAAAGCCACTGTCCTTAAAGCAGTCATTTTCTGTTAAACTGTACCTCAGATGTGAGGCAACCATTCGGATAGTGGCTCCTCTATTCCAGCCGAGAGCCACTGGGGACCTGTTGTTTTCTGTCTGCTGCCCTTTTCTTCAGTCAACATTGTGAAGGATGCTGAAGGGGTCAGTGTGAGGAAGCCCAGGGCTCTACACTGCTCCCCACCGCTGATTGCCTCGCCACCAGCTTCCCAGCCAGAGAACCCAGCATGCCTGGCTGCTCTCTCTCTCTATAAACTGCAGCCAGTCAGGAGCAAATTTTCAGCTAAACTGTGCCTCCAGAGATGTGAGGCAACCAGTCGGATAGCAGACCATCTATCCCAGTTGAGGAGCCACTGGGGACCTGTTCTTCTTTGTCTGCTGCCCTTCCATCAGCTACCATTGTGAAGAATGCCAAGGGGTTGGTGTCAGGATGCCCAGAACTTTGCACTGCTTCCTCCCCCAGCATCATTAGCCTCTCTCGCCAACTCTCCCAGCCCGAGAACCCAGCTTGCTGGCCACCCTCCTCCACAAACTGCAGCCAATCAGGAGACATTCTTCTTCTAAACTCTGCATCCGTACCACCAGCCTCCCTTTATATATACATATCTCCCTTTGGGCCAAGTGGCCCATCTGTGCTGCAGCCCTCATGTGAAGGACCTGTGAAAAGGACATTGGAAGTCTGCTGGAGTCAGATGGATCAGATGCAATGATTGCAGATCATGCAGCTGGATGTAGTTGAAAGCCCATTGTGAGTACTGTTAAAAATAAACACTGTAACAATGGGCTGAATACAGTGAGTGAACTGATATGTAGTATTGACCTGCTAGGTGCTGAATGTGTTCTGTAGGGCTCTGTAATGAGAAAGCTAAAAAATGTATAATGCAATTTAATTTGTTAGGTCTCACACTATTTGTGGCAGCTTGCCGTGCCTTATTGAACCGCTTCATGCTGGAGGTGTAGTAGGGCTCTGAGGACTGTCTTATTACTGCAGTAGGCTGGCCCTAAAAGTGTCACTACTTCCTGATTACTTGTTCCCTCTGTATCTGTGCTTGTAGAACTGCTAAAATGCATTTGTTAGCTGGTTCCTCAGTGACCCTAATAATGCTGAAGGTTGCCGCTGTTTATTTCCTCCTATGTACTTCACCTAAAGGCCCACAACCAAATCCTCTCCTAGCTGACTATATATTTTCTAACCTTATATATTTATTCTATTTATTTATTGGATTTTGGTAACCAGGTAGGCCCTCTGAGACAAGACATTCCCTTTTCAGGGTGACCCGGGAAGTGCAGTACATTGATAGTGCATTCATTCACACAGAAATTAGACAAGGAATAGTCATACAGTAAAAAGTACATCAGTTACATTCAGTTATGTAAAATAAGCAATCTAAAGCACAGTCAACAGTCATACAGTTAGAGTACATCACTTACATTCAGTTATGCAAAATTAGCAATTTAAATCACAGTCAACAAAACCTTACATACATTCAGACATCGTTTACATTTATTTTTTCTTGGAGAGCAGGAGATAGAGAGATAGTGGGAAGTTTTGCTAGGAAAATCGTGCAAGAAGTGAACAGGGGTTAAGAGTTGCGGAAGCAGGAGTAAGGTGGAGCAGTTAAGTGAATTAACAGCGACCTTTGAAATTAAGAAAGGAGGTGCAGACCAGTATAGATGGAGGTAGAGAGTTCCAGTGGGACACAGCAGAAAATGCAAACAATCTCTGAGCCATGGAGAGTCTTAAGTTTGGCACTGAGAGAAGAGGCGAGGAGGTAGATCTGAGGTACATTGAGGGAGACAACGTTGAACAATATCAGCAAGACAAGGAGGGTGAAGCGATGTATAAGCTTATGTATAAAGCTTAGTGTGCATGAGCGTAATTCATATTTATAGGGTAGCCATCCTAGGGCAGACAGGACATCGCAGTGATGGTGCCAAGCACTGGCCCCAAGAACAAACCTGCCAACTCTATGGTAAGCCTGTGATAGGCGGATAGTACAGATGTGGAAGCAGAGAATAGTAATGGAGCACCATACATAAGGAGGGGCAGGAGTATGGCATCCGCAGTCTTGCAGCATTAGGTCAATCTAAGGAATGGGTGGATGTGGAAGAGCAGACCGATTTTTAGGTTTATAGTTTTAGTGATGGCTGTAACATGCGCATTCAGGGTAAGTGAGGGATCTAAGGTGACTCCCAAGTATTTGAAGGACCTGACCGATTTGAGTGCATCCCCATACGTGAAAGGATAGCCAAATGGGGGAGGGTTGGTGCGGATTAGTTGGAGAATAGCATGCTGTTTGTTTTTAGTATTAAGGACGAGCTGCTTCTGAAGGAACCGGTCCTCAAGGGTGTGGAAATCGGAGGCTAGCATTGAATTAAGCCACCTGATATCAGGAGAAGAATGGTATATGATAGCATCATCTGCATATAGGTGAAGAGGCCCCACCACAATTATTAGGAGGTCATTAATATACAGAGAAAAAGTAATGGGCCCAATATGGAGCCCTGGGGACACCATGGGTAATGAGCCTCAGATCAGATGGGAAGCCTGCCTAGTCTACTTTTGGGTATGGCTGTAAAGATAACTTTGGGTCCAGGACAGGGCAGTGGCATCAAGGACAAGGACATGCAGTTGTTATAATAGAAGGCCATGGTTAACCAAGTTAAAGCCTTGGTCAAGTCTTCGAAAATTGCTCTGGTGGCTCAGCCATGGTCCTTCTCATGGAATGTCAGAGGTGACTTTAATCAGAGCTGTAAGTGTACTGTGGTTTTCCTAAACCCATGCTGAGAGGTTGAGAGCAGATGGTGGAGGTCAAGGTAATCCTGCAGGTTGTCATAGATTATCCACTCTTGTATTGTTGCTAGCGGGCAAAGTATTGAAATAGGTCAGAAATTGTCCACTGTCAAGTAGGGACCTCGGGGATGACCACTGCTACTTTCCATTTTTCAGGGATGGTGCAAGTAAGGAAGGATCGATAAATAAATCTCAGACAGGGTGGGCTAGGCATCAGCTCCCAATTTAAGGAATTTAGGCTCTAGAGTGTCATGGCCAGGTGAGCTGTCAGCCTTTAGGTTCATGAGGAGATGGTGAACCTCTGCAAGAGTTGCAAGCTTCAGATGAAAGGCAGGGCAGTCCATAGAGTGAACCAATGGCAGGAGTCAGGTTAGGAGGGTGGATGAATTAGAAAATACTGATGCATACCTATCCAGATTGGTGAAGAACTCATTGAAGCCATAGGCGATGGATGGGGGTCAGTGAGAGAGACCTCCTGGGCATCAAGGGAACTGGGGTCTCAGAGATATTACCTTCAAAGGGAGTAAACCTGTTGCCAGAATTCTTTTAGATTACTAAAATGCTCAATCTGGAGTCTCTTGAAGTGGAGTTGTTTAGCTTTTGGATTGAGTTCTTGCAGCTGTTCCTTAGTTGTCTATATGTCTGCCAGTTGGTAGGTAGCCCCAATCTTAAAAGTCCTCCATGCCTTATCACGAGTGGACATGAGCTGCCTTACATCTTTTCTAACCTTATTGCTGCTATAGAATGTACATATCTCAGTCTGTCTTCCTAAGTATTGAATAGTCTTGCTAATTAGTCACTTTGATGAACACAAACTATGCTGCCCTAAAATCTCTTTAAAACAGATAACTATGTCATGTCTATACTGGCTCTCCTCTGTGAACTGCTCTGGCTGGTGACATAGAACCAAACCTTGTGCCTGCTACCTTTCATCATACTGGTTCTCCTGTCTGGCTTAATACAAAGGCCTTAAAATTGCTAATCTAAATGTCTGAAGTCTCCTGTTTAACCATGCTGAATTTAATGCATGAGTTACTCATTATAATCCTGACATTGTAGGTCTAATGAAGACTTGGTTTAAACCTTTGATTCTTGAATCCATGTGTACCCTTCCAGTGTCAGTAGGTGAAACTAGCAGACTCCTGGCCTGTCTTTCTCCATTTACTAGTGCTAGTCAAGATAATATGGAGCCTAAGCTTATCCGTTTGGCTGCCCCATTAGTTGCCTTGCCAAAATCCCACATCTTCAACACATCACTGACTAATGGGACTATCCTGACCTATGGAAGATTGCCAGAGTTATACCAGTATTCAAACAAGGCGATCTGAAAAGTCTTGAAAACTATCATCCTATAGCTGTACTGTCTCCTGTCAGCAAACTAGTAGTGTGGTGCCCCAATCCAATTAATGGAGTACATCCATAAATAGGAGCTGCTATCCCAGGTGCAGCATGGCTTCCCAAAGTGATATACAGTATGTAGCAGCACCTCTGACTCACCTTGGCTGTTTTCGAGGGCCCTTGGGTCTTCCCTGGACACACCTCAAGGGGCTGGCCTAGGTTCTTTGGTAAACAAGTGGTACTGGAACAATAAGTGTGTGTTGCATCCACCTGGGGTAGTGATAGGGAATACCTGTGGATAAATTGCAGGTTAATGCCCCCAGGAAAATACAGTAACTTCCCCAATGCCTTCCCTACACAATAACAATTCCCCTTTTTTCAATCAATCACAATACCAGTATGTAACATTAACAATCAACAGTTTTATTTTGGGGAAGGGGAAGAAAGGAGAAAAAGCAGCACAACATTAACACTTGTTGAAACACTTTTACCCCACAATCCCCACTTCCCACCAGAGCCATGACATGACGGAAACAACTTTTTCCAATGCGACACTACAGCAACAGATTTAAGTCAACCACAAGTTATGGTTGGCATAAATCTATCGAGAACTGTTTTTTCTTGGGGCTTTGTCCCTGAACCCCCATGAGGGGCTCTGCCCCCTGCACCCACTGTGACTAAGGATTATCAACTCCAGGTTGGAGTTGATTTGGGAGAGGGGCAAACCCTGGAAAAAGCAGTACCAGGGTCCCATGGGTACATTAGCGGCAACAGTGACATGCCACTGTAATGTACTTCACTATCGAACTTGGGTTGTCAGTGTCAGTTGCTCAGTAGGTAGCACACTCGCCTCTGAGGCCGGAGATCAGAGGGTTGTGGGTTCAGTTCCCACATCTGGCACTTAAGTAATATCCCAGTACTGACACTGTAGTGCAGCATGAGAGGGTGCTGCACTTCTGAGGAGCTGCCTTCGGATGAGACGTTAAACCGAGGTCCCATCTGCCTGGATTGGTGGTAGTTCAGGTGGATGTTAAAGATCCCATGGCACTTAGAAAGAGTAGGGAATTTCCCGGTGTCCTGGCCAAATTTCCCTCATTCACTAAAATACCACCAACAGCTTAATCTGGTTCAAGGTCAGTTGGCATTCATCTGTATCCCCTCCCGGTCGTGCCTGAAAATAGGCAGGATTTGTCTAGTTCACTTACCCGGTCAACAAAAACTAAATAAATAAAATAAATCAGAAATGCCAATGTGGTGTCGTCATACACCTCCCACCTACAGGTGCACCTGGCTTTCAATGGCTACCCAAAATGCCTCAAAAGTTTCTTGGTTGGGTACCACACACGTGTAGAAACGCTGGGGATCCTTTGTTGGGGCCCAAATAACTTTAAACAGATGCCAAATTTTAACCTGTTTGCCTGGGTGCAGCTTTAACCTTGGCACAGTCCTGCCCAGGACTTTACCCCTTTAATTCTGACTAGCTAGCTAGCCAAATCAAGACTTCACAAAGCCACAGCCTGGGGTACTTACAGTTCAGTAATTCAAAGGGGTGGCAGAAAAACTTGTTTCACGGTACCATGCTGGTATCTGGAGTTGTTGGTGTGCTACGGTAGCAGATAGCTGAAGAAATGAAAATTCTGGTCTTCACCTACCAGGTTTTCTAGACTTCACCACCTGGCCCTTTGTATGCAGTGTTTACCTGGCAGGCCTCTCGACGCCTTCCTCTCCGGTGGTCTTCTCTTCAGTCTGAAATACTTAAATGATAAATTAATTGATTGTTTTTAAAAGTTTATTACATTATGGTTTTATACTGTCATTTTATATTCTGTACAATACCTTGGCTATGAAAGGCGCTATTTAAATAGTTTGCTTGCTTGCTTGCTTGAGTATGGAGCTGGCTAGTAGTTCCCCAGACTGCTTGCTGACACATACAGTAGTTTCTCTGCTACAGCACAGGAGATGGGAGTTGCCCCAGTCTCTAGCCCAGGAGTGTCCAACCTTTTCAGGTCGTGAGCCACATTTAAATTTCTGAGTAAGATGTGAGCCACAACAATATGCAGCCCCATACCATACCCAACATTCGCCCTCATCATACCCATATTTACCTATATTTAGCCATATTTAGGAGTTAAAATAATAACATATTCATAGTAAATAGTGAATAATCGTATTTTATTAAGTTACAGTATTTAAAAAAAAATAGCTGTAATTTTAGAATAATTATTCAGAGCAGCTCTGGAGCTTTAGATTTGCTTGCAGGCTTAGTAAAAGTAGCTTGTTGAGCACTCAGGACACTTTTCAGCTCCTGTACTTTAACTTTTCTCAAATTTAAAAGACTGTGATGTGCACTTGACATGTAATTGACAAACCCTCGAGCCACATCTAACTGCTTTGAAGCAACATGTAGCTCGTGAGTTACAGTTGCCACCCCTGCTCTAGTCCAACTAACACAGTTCCCTGCCTTCCAGCAAAACAGTCTCTAATGCACTTACCCACACCTGGGAGAACACAGCTTGTAGGTTATTTTACAATGGTTTTACCATGCCATGGTGACATCCCCAACAGTGACATCCCCACAGCGCTGTGAGCATGCCTACATCCCCAACACCAATGCATCCCCAAACCAACCGGCAACATGGCGACAACAATGTGAGCGTCTCCCACATCCCGCATGCTGGGAGCTGTGCTCCCCGCACCCGCCATTTCATTACTAACTCCATGTCGCACAGGCAGTGGACTTAGGTGCCTACCCCGTCGCTGCACAGTCTGTCATCATGGAATCCCCATCGCCGCAATGTCTGTCGCTGTCAGGGTTTCGCTGTGGGGTGTCACTGTCCTGTCGGCATACGCTTTATAACCAGCTGACAGCTACTGTGGATTTAGGTTGCGACCCTTACAGTCTCTGTTTTCCAGCTGTAACCTCCATGGCTCTCTCTGCACTGCAGGTCAACTCGCTCCCTCTTTCAGGCAGCAATTCTCAACAGTCTCACACACTAACTACTTAGTCCCACTTCCAGGAATACAACAGCAGGTTCAAATCTAGCAGCAACTTCTGAACTCTCAGCAGCAGATTTCACTAAATCTTAACAGCAAACTTCTGACTTCTCAGTAGCAGGTTTCACTCTCGGCAGCAAATTAGCTCAGCCACCTGCTCATATCTCAGCAGCAACTTTCAATTTTTCAGTAGCAGGTTCCTCTCAGCAGCTACTTTACTCAGCCATAGATTCCAATCTCACACAGGCAGTCTCTCACAAAGAGCAGACCTTATCCCTGGGGCTACTTGTTTCTCCAGGGCTGTTCAGCTTGCCCAAACCTGAGACAACAAGGCCTTTTGAGCAACCGGACAGGCATTTGGGGCTAGCAAGCCCACAGCAGTCTCTTTCCTCTCTCTCCACTCTGTGGCTGGGCTCCCAGCCTCCAGCCAAAACCCCTTTGGCAGGCAAAACAGCCCTTTTTATGTTGGCTTGTGCTGCGTGCCAGTCAACATATTGCAGTAGTAGCAGATTTGGAGGTCACGGTCACTGTGGGCAGATGCAGGGCACGCATCAGTAGGTGTGTCACTCATTCCCCAATAAGCTAGAATACAGGTGCTGACACCAGCAGTACATAAAGTGGCCACCAGATCTAACAAAAGTGCCACTGCAATGAGGCAACTCGTCATGCAGCGGCACTGCTACGCCTCCCAGCGTGCCTTTACTGGTGAGTTTTCACAAACATGGCGACACTGAATGCCACCGCTGACTTCAGGGGTGCCCAATCCCCTGTGAGTATGCCTCGATCTACTTCATTTGCCAACAGGAAGCCCACTCCCCATCAGCATAATGCCCCTTTCTCATTCCAATTGTGTGCCAAGGGGGTTCTCAACCTTCTCGGCATCATGCGCCCTTCAACAGGCTTTCTTTGCTGACAGGGGTCTCAATCCCCTTGGCTTCAGTCCCCCTACCAGTTCAATTTGCCAATGGGAGCTCACTCCCGTCGGCATAATGTCCCCAACCTCTGATTTGTGCTGTGCCAGGGGTGCCCAATCCCCTCGGCATCATGCGTGCCCTCCCACCGTTTCTGTACCGTCAGGGGCCCAATCCCATCGGGCGCGGTCCCCCTCCCTAATGTCGGTGGTACACTTGAGTCCACCCAGTGTACTAGCAACACCTGCAAAAAAGAAAACTGACCCTGGTTGACTTTTTTTTCCCCTGTAAAATAAGAAAATGGTCCTCATGGGGTCTCTCCTGCCCCATCCCTCACCCGCACTCCACCGCCTGCCTGCCTTGCCTCCCCACACCCCTCACCCCATACTTACCTCAAGAGCCCATTGCATGATCTTCAGTGGACCAGGAACACGTCTGCACTCTTCAAAGCCAACCTGAACTGAAGAAATGCCGTAAGCTGTATAATGGGATAAATAGGGTTTCTTTCAACTTTGGTGCATATCTCAGGCATTTTGGGAATTCTGGCTCCAAATTTTCAACATGGGTTTTGGGACCCCTCCTGGGAATTCAGGCACTGTCATGGCATTATTCAGTCCGAAGGTGATTTCGTGGTCACTGCGCAGAATCACCTTTCAGGACTGATTAACGAAATGACAGTGCCAGTGTTCATGAGGTGGGCTCTCAAAAAGCCTATGTTGCAAATTTGATGGAAAAAAAAAAAAATGACTGTTATAATGAGTGTGGTTGTACAGTTGCTATGCACACTTGTAACTTCCACAAATTTGCAAAATTTTCACACCAGATTTTCCACAATGGCATTTTGTCACACCTCCTTATGAACAGTACAGATGTCATTTTCATCCTGGCCAACATGTGTTTTCACACTCCCAATGCAGAATAGCATGGTTGCTGTGGGACATCAGTGTCCGGGACACATTTAGAAAATCACAGTGACACTGTTCATTAGAAACCCCTAAAATGCCTATGTTGAAAATTTTGTGACTAAAGTCCTTAAATGACTGAAGCAGTGAGCGTTGCACAGTTTGCATGCACGCCATAACGTTGTACATTTGTAATATTTTCACTCTGGATTTCAACATTGCCATTTTTCCACACCTTTTATGAACAGTACAGCTGTCATTTTTCACATCCTGGTTGAAATGTGTTTTGCACTTCTGGTGCAGAATAGCGTGTTAGTGAGAAATCAGTGTTCGGGACACATTAAGAAAATCACAGTGACACTATTCATGAGCAGAGGTCCTAAAATGCCTATGTTGAAAATTTGGTGATAAAGTCCATAAAATGACAGTGTTACATGCATGCGTTGTGCAGTTTCCACGTATGCTCGGAAGTGCAAGCATTTTTAGTATTCCACTACAGATTTTCAACATTGCCATCTCTTCACACCTCCCTATGGATGGTACAGCTGTCATTCTTCACATCCTGCCCGATCTGTGCTTTCGTCACATGTGGTGCAGAATGGCACGGTCGCTGTTGGAACTCAAAGTTTGGGACACATTGACAAAATCACACTGCCACTCTTCATCAGAAGAGGTCCCAAATGCTTTCATGAGGTGGGGTAACAAAAGGCCATTTTGAAATTTGTAGTGAAATACTAACTCAACGCCAGGCGTTAGGGTTTCTAACATAATGTCCCACCCTGTACAGACTGACAGGCATCGGGGTGTGCCTTTGGATTGCCGACTGTACTGCTCATGCCATCCTACCCCCTACTCCACCCAACCACTGACAGGCATTGAGGTGTACCTTGGACTCTTTGGCCCCATACTTCATCCCATTCTCCTATGCCGCACCCATTTCAGCATATGTTCTTATGGAATGGGTGACTGTAAAGCCAAACACCCAAGGCACACCTCAACACGTGTCGGTGTCTGCAGCATAGGATGAGGTGACATGGCATGACAGTCATGGGTGATGACCCAAACACTACCCCAATGCCTGTCCATCTCTACAGGATGGAGGTGGGGTTGGCATGAAGTTCAATACTTCACTGCCATTCCTATTCTGCATCTGTCTAACTCCTGCATTTCCAATGCTAATACCAGGAAGCAAACATTGGCATTGACAAATGATTGTTTTACACCTCCTCATGAACAATACAGTTGTTATTTTTCACATCCTGCCCTGAATGTGTTTTCGTACCTGTGGCACCAAATGGCATAGTCGCTGTGCAAAACCACTTTTGGCTAACAAACTGATAGTGCCACTCTTCATGAGGTGGGGTCACAAAAAGCCCATGTTGAAAATTTGGAGTGAAAATACCAACAAATGCCTATGGTGTTAGGGTTTCCAACTGTAACACCCACCCTGTAGAGACTGACAGGTGTCAGGGGTGTGACTTGGGATCATTGGCTGTAATGCTCATGCCCTCCACCCCACCCCCACCCTGTAGCCAGTGACAGGCATCGATGTGTGCCTTGGAGTGTTTGGCCTAAAGTTCACCCCATTCTCTATACTACACCCATCTCAGCATATTTCCCTATGGAATGGGGTAACTATAAGGCCAAAGACCCCAAAGCACACCATGCCACTTGTCAGTGTCTACAGGGTAGGAGTGAGGTAAATGGCATGACGTTGCAAGCTGACGACCAAAGACACACCCCAACACTTGTCAGTCCTCTGCAGGGTCTGGGTGGCTTGGCACTGCACAATATTTCACTGCCATTCCTATTATGCATCTCTCTAACTCCTGCACTACCAATGCCAGTGCCAGAGAGACAACATTCAGCATTGACAAATGCTTGTTATAGATTTAGAGCAGCTCAATTCTGATTGGCTGCACAGTTCCCAGGCCCCTAGTTGTCCCTTCAGCCTTTCCCAGCAGCCCCTTTCTTCCCATATAACAATGGGGCTGCCATGCCTATTCACAATTTGCCAACAGACAAAACCACAAGGGCAGACACCTACTTGTCCTGGCTCTACTTTGTCAGAAGGAGCCAGGACATTCATTATCTACACCAGGGAGCCCCTGTACCCAAAAGGGCTCCCAATAATTTATCTCCCCTTTTGTGCCCTTTTCATGGTGCTCTCTATCTCTTGGAGCTATAGCTCCTTTAAAATCTTGATCCTGCTAGCCACGCATGCTAGGAAAGTGTAACGCAGCCATATTTTTTATTTACATCTTGCTGGTCCACTTCCCCACAGCTTCCTGGACTGGTAAACCTTCCCCCATGCCTGGAGGTGCAGAAACAGTAATGGACCTCGGCTCCCCTTTTTGGGGGTCATGAAGCAGAAAAACACTGGTGGCTATAGCCGTGTAGCAGAAGGGGCACACAGGCAGAATCCCTCAAGGACCATTTAAAAGCCCTCCGGTCCTGATATAGGCAGCCACGGGCCCAGAGGCAGAACAGAAACCCCACGGACAGCACCCCCAAATAATAAGCTCAACCAGGGTTGGAGTCTTACATATAGTACTCACTGGCCCTTACTAAAGTTCCCTCAGAGATTAGGGTTGCCATGGATCACAGTAAGCTGATTGGAACTGTCTTTGTAGATCTCTCAAGGCTTTTGATCTGGTAAACTCATTTGCTCAAAGCTTCATTCTCTTGGTTTGTCAGTCCCTGCTCTGGCCTGGTTTGCAAACTATCTGTAGAAAGGCAGTAGTTAGTCAGGTACAACAGGACAGTCTCCAAGCTTACTCCTGTCAAGGTCGGTGTCCCACAACAATCCATCTTGGGACCCATTTTTATTTCCTTATATATTAACAACTTATCCCAGATGCCAGTCTATTGTAGCCTTACCTTTATGCTGATGACCTGGTGTTACTAATCAGTTCTCAGGACATCAAAATAATTAACTTACAACTAAAGGCTGATTTCAACCAAATAAAATCGTGTCTTTTGTTGAATAAATTAGTCTTTGATTTTAGGAAAACAAAGGTTATGTTTTTGCTCTCGGGCCAAAATCAGAACTTGTTCTGAGCCTTGGATATTACTAGTGTTGATGGATCCTCTGTGATGATTGTTGACTCTTTTAAATACCTGGGAGTCACTTTTGGTCCTCCACTGGATCTCTCACTGCATATCCGCAATGTATACAATGCAGTGAATTGCAAGTTGTGCCTGGCTTATAGGGTCAAACGCATCCTTACATCAGCAGCACATCTTGCCCTGGCTAGAGAAGTGCTTCTTCCACCCTTAGTTATGGGCTGTTTATTTTACACATACTGCTAAGTCCATTTAATCTGAGTGGGAAGTTGCCTATAACAATGTATGTCGGTTTGCCCTCTCTGCCACTCGTCTCACACCTCACTGTGAACTCTGTAATAAATTAGAATAGCTGTCTCCAGGGAATTACCATTCTTTGCCCTAAATTGTTTTATTGATAAAGTTACCAGAACTGTCACCCCTCCAGTCTTGGCGAACAATTAAGGACTGTTAATTAAACTTACCCCTCGGATCTAATAATTAATTTTTATTCTGTGTTCCAAAATCCACATGGCTGGGGGACCATGCCTTGCTGCCTGTGTATCTAGGTTATGGAACTCTCTCCCATTTCCTGTTTATAGGGCCACCTCCAACTACATTTTCCGAAGGTCCCTATGGGATCACCTGAAATCTAACTGCCTGTAATTGCACTCAAACTTGGTATTCTCCTCCCTGCAGTGAATGGTGGTCATCACTGCTTAGTCTGATCTGTTTAGGTCCATGCTCGTGTATAATTGTGCCTTATGTACATACAGCTTAAAATTATTGTTACCTTTAAATTTATTGTTCCTTTACCTGTAAGCTGTTATCTTTTCATTGTTAAAGAGCAACCAATGCCTTCAACAGAACTTTCACAAAACATAATGTTTAGGCACAGTTCAGCTTGTATTTCACATTAGTTCTGTATGTCTCCTCCTCATTATTTATTATTGAGGACATTTGCATAAAACAGGTGCTTTGTTCCTAAAAATTTCATCTATTCCAGTTGCTTTTTCCCTACCTGAGATCATAATGCACTGCTTGTGACATCACAGTTACTCCCATAGCAACAGACTGTGATGTAACAACAGAGGATTGTGACTTGAAGTAGGGAGTAAGTTATAGAGGTAGATGAATGCTAAGGGATAAAGATCATGTATTCATGCAATTTTCCTCAGTAATAAATAAGTGGGAGGAGAAATCTTAGGATATATATATATATATTATAGTGGCACGGTAGTGCCACTCATAGTTAAGGTTGAGGAGCCATTTACATGTTAAACCCAAAATTTTGCACCTTAATAACTTTGCAACCATTTGACATATTTGCCTGAAATTTGGAATACATGATCAAGACCCAAACACCTTGGGATCTGCCAAGTTTTGTACTGGTCGGATAACAGCTGAGGAGTTATTAAAGCGTGATCTATGCTACATCATTTACGCTTTCCTGGAATTCTACAGTGCGCACCTACAGGTCGTACGGTTTGCGCGACCGCCCAAAATCTTCAGGAACATGCAGCCGGGTCTCCAATGTGTCTTTCAAAGATTTCATGAAAAATATTAAACGATTCAAAAGTTATTCAAAAACAATTTCCCATTATAAGTCAATGGGAAAAGTTAACAAAACGTTCGACAGTATCGCAAATGCACTTTTACTGTCACAAATGGCCTTTTACTGTCGAAATCTGCCATTTTATTTTCAGTTAGTGATCAGAAAAGTGCTTGGCATTTAAAATTGAGACCCTCTAGCAACCTAATTCTTTTGTATTCACCTAGTCGGGCCCAGAGGATGCTAGCTATGTCTTTATTTTGGGTAAAACACCCCAGAAATATGTTTTCAGATTTCTGGAAAAAAGTACTTTCGCAATGTAGTCGCACTCACTAAAGTGCTAAATTTTTGAAAGCTCAAATCACTCGACATACTTTATACACTATGCCTAAAATAACAGTAATTCTTTGGCACCCCGCTGCAAAAGAACGGTTTGGAGTTTTGGGCTGAAATTTGGGGAACGCAGCCGACATCTCACAGATGTGCCTTTCAGTGTTTCGTTGAAAAACATTACATGGCGGCAAAGTTATGGTACTCAAAGTTGATGCTTTTCCCATAGGATAACATTACGGCATACAACGATTGCAGCAATCGCTTACCCTGCTGCAAAATAACGGTTTGGTCCTTTGGGCTGAAATTTGCAGGAACACAGCCAACATCCCTCTGATGTGCCTTTCAGTGGTTTAATGAAAAATATTACAGGGAGGCAAAGTTATGGCAGTCTGAACTTCTGTTTTTTCCATAGGATAACATTACAGCGTTTCGCTGCGCCTTTCAGGGCCCGTGATCTCGAAAATGGTGCGAGATACAGACTTTTGTCAAAAGTTCTTAGCTCCCTACTAGGGGCCAAGTACAAAACTAGCCAGAAACTGATAATTCATATGACTTTTAAATTTTTTCTATGTCGTACGGTTACTGAGATATAAGCAATTTACTATTTCAAGTCCTCATTTTGTGTTCCGAGAGTCATTATTTTGCATACATTCTTTGTACTCATTGTCTTTCTCTATACAGCTTTTGTGTAAAACCGCCCTGTGCACATTACTGTTACCATTACCATTTCTGCTTGCGGTTCGTACCCGTTGCCACGTTCACGTTTACGCCACCATGCGTTACCCTATGCGTTTTCATTTTGCGGTTGCGTTTGCATTGTTTTTAACATTTCTGTCTACAGTACTGTTTCTCTTTCTGTTTTGCTGCGTCACCATGTGCATTACAATTTGAGTTTGTGGGCACAATGTTACTATGTGACAAGACATCACCTGGTGGAAGCCGCTCGGGCCCTGTGCTCCTGCCACCACATTACATTCACTATTTCTCATTATCATTCTCAAAGAAGGAAATTAGAGGCAAAAACTCTGTTTAATGCATCAGTTAGGGTTGTTCACAGCGACAAAAGCGAGGAAATTCGATGTTGGGTTGAAACCCCTTTACACCCTCAGCCCACCCCAACTGGAATCGTGCGCATTGGGGTCATCAGTCCTAACTGTCACCCATTCTCCTATTCCTCAGCTTCTTTCCACATGTGATGGGGGTGACAGTTAGGCTGATGATTCTGCGCACCCCTGATTCCAGTTGGGGGTGGGCTGAGGTGCAAAGGGTTTCAACCCTAACATCGAATTCCTCGCTTTTGTCGCTGTGGAACAACCTTAACTGATGCATTAAACTGAGTTTTTTGCCTCTAATATATATATATATATATATATATATATATATATATATATATATAGAATGCCAGCTGAAGTGCACCTGATTATTATGTTTTCAAAGTTATCTTGAAGGCATCATCTGCTTTTTAAATTTGCTTTGCCTGTACATCTTTTGCAACCTGCTGGCTCATACCTGAAAATAGGCATGTATTTGTTTAGTGTGCTTACCTGGTCAATAAAAACTAAATAAATAAAGCACTGCTCAGCTATCATTAGGGATAAACTGAAGACAATCTCTGTCTCTGCAAAGTTACTTTGTCCCTAAAAGGGTCAATTTCCAAGAAATGGATATATGCCCCAAATGGATAAACAGAAAAGGTTAACATTGTAACCTGCAGCAAAACATTTGGCAGCATTGTTTGAGTGTAACAAATTTAGGGCTATGCCCATAGTTAAATGGGGAAGAGCTCCTCCCCATATCCTATTTATTCTAGCAGGCAGTGCACCGCCTGCTTAGAGTGAGTCGCAATCGCTAGTGGCGCTGCTGGTGCACGGCTGCTCTTCCTCCCCTTCCTTCTCCTCCATGCTTGTTCGTCCGCTTCCTTGCCATTTTATCCCCCCACCTTGTGCTGTTGTTTCTCTTTTTCTTTTGGGCATTTCCTCCTGCTACCTTCGCTCTTCATTGTTTGCCTATGCCCTGCTTCTTTGCCTTTGCTTTCTGCAGCGTTGCCTAACGCTCCGCTGAGTATTTTTGCTCATTTCACCTTCCTACGTTTGGATTCCTGCTTGCTGTCCCTTGTTACATCCTACACCTTGCTACATTGCACTTCTGCTGGGGACTCATGTAGCTACTCCAGCCTGCTTCTGACTCCTACCTTTCTATGAACTTGAAGTGCACTTATTGCAGACTTTTAGCCTGCTCTCAAACGACCTTACCTGGGAGTAGGATCACTCCCTTCTCGGACCTGGCATGTCAGACCAGGATATCTGCTGGCTGCCGTGACGTCCCTACTTCATATTGCTCCTTTAACTGTAGCTGTCCAGATCTGGTTCTAAGCCGTAGCACTTTATTTCAGCCAAGCATAGCAACTCCTCTAGGTTCACCATACTGTTTGGTGTGCAACCGTGGTTCGCTACCTCATGTACCATTCTCTCTTTCCTGTAATGATGTCATACACTCCCAGTTCAATGATAGTCCACTGCTATCTTCCTGCTTTCAGCGTTTACTTAGATTCATGCCACAAGCAACCAAGGTAAGTCACTACTACTTTAATTGCTTCCTCAATATTTCACACAGGGCCACTGGCTTGCCTACAATTCATGGACCAATTACAATTACTGCATTCAATCTTATTTAAGGTAGTTCCTGTTAATTCCAACTCTTTAGCCCTAGAGATGCTATGATGCTTATGTGTTACAAAATAGCCTTGTAGTGCTGCCTAGCTATCGAGCACATATTCGAATAGCCTAGTTCTATTTAAATTGAGCAATGGACGGAGACACTTTAGAGCTACATCATGCCTGAGCTTAGGATCGTCATGCATTGACATCCTTGCCCCTGGGGATGGGCTTCAAGACATTCTCTATCAGATGCATTATCATTCAAGCCTTTCTGCCACGTTCTACTACTCATCAACTGACCAACCTGGTCCATCTACTTGCTTACTATCTCATTTCCTAACTTACAGCCCAGCCACACATCCTCACCTATTGGGTTCACCCTGTTCTACTCCCTTGGATGCTTCCTAACCTCGCATCAGTGCTTGGATTTACAACCCTCAAATCCTGCCAGGATTCCAGTTCAGCTTTTCTGCCATCGCCTTCTATATCATGACCTAAGCATAAATGTACTCTTTTCATCCTAGTACCTGAACTGAGTTCATCAGTCATCAGCCTCATCTCAAACCATTCTACCATTCTATGGATTCTTCTGCCTTCCATTGGCAGAAGCCTGGAGGCTGGACTACTCATAGAAACATAGAATTTGACGGCAGAAAGGACCGCTTGGCCCACCCAGTCTGCCCATTTCCTACCTACTGGATAAGCTGCAGATCCTAGTTAACCAGCAGCCTACTTCTTCCCCCCCAGAATTGCCCTTATGACTGTCCCATGCATGCTTGAATTCCACCACTGATTTTTGACTCCACAACCCTCTCCGAAGGCTGTTCCATGCATCCACAACCTCTCTGTGAAAAAATACTTCCTTAAATTACCTCTGAGCTGCCTCCTCTATCTTCAAATTGTGCCCTCTTGTTCTTGCACTCCTCTTTTTGAAAGATGCTACCCTCTTGGACTTTGTTGATTCCCTTGAGGTACTTGAAAGTTTCTATCATGTCCCCTCTCCCTCCTTTTCCTTGAGGCTATACATATTAAGCTCCTTAAGTCTCTCTTCATATGTCTTCCGTGCAGACCCTGCACCATTTTAGTTGCCCTCCTCTGGACAGCTTCCATCCTGTCTGTGTCTTTGCAGAGATTGGGTCTCCAGAACTGCACACAGTACTCCAGATGGGGTCTCACCAGCTGTCTGTACAGAGGGATAATAACTTCCTGTTTTCTACTGGTGATGCCTCTCCTATGCATCCCAGTAACCCCAGCCCTCCTTGCTGCCCTCTCACATTGCTTGTTCACCTTTAGGTCATCTGATATGACTACCCCAGGTCCTTTTCCATTTTGTTGTTGTTAGTATCTCACCCCCATTGTGTACTCTTCCCTGGGTTTTTGTTTCCCAGGTGCATTACCTTGCACTTCTTAGCATTGAATCTAAGTTGCCATACATTTGACCATTCCTCTAACCTTGCCAAGTCCCTTCTCATCCTTCCACCCCACCCTGTGCATCAACTCTGTTGCAGATCTTAGTGTCATCTGCAAAAGACATACTTTTCCTTCCAGTCCTTCCGCAATGTAAGCTTATAAAGACATTGAAGAGGACTGGTCCTAATACTGAACCCTGTGGTACCCCACTAGTAACCCTCCTTTCTTCTGAGTGGACTCCATTTACTATTAGTCTCTGTGTCCTATTCTCCAACCAATTTTTCCCAGGCTGTCATCTTGGGACCCACTCCCAGGCTGGCTAACTTGTATATTAATCTTTTGTATGGGACTGTGTCAAATGCCTTGCTAAAGTCTAGGTAGGCCATGTCCACAGCCCTCCCTGATCTACTACTTTGGTCACCCAGTCAAAGAAATCTATCAGATTTGTCTGGCATGACCTTCCGCTGTGAATCCATGCTGCCTAGGGTCCTGTGCCCCTCTGGCCTCCTAGATACTAGACAATTCTTTCCTTCAGAAGTGATTCCATCATTTTCCCTATCACTGAGGTTAAACTAACAGGTCTGTAGTTTCCTGCTTCTGCCTTGCTCCCACTTTTGTGAAGGGAATCACATCTGCCCTCCTCCAGTCCTCAGGTACCACCCCATCCTGCCATGATTTGTTAAAAGGGTAGTCAGTGGTGTCACTAGTTCTACTCTTAGCTCTTTTAGAATTCTGGGATGAATCCCATCAGGCCCCATTGCTTTGTCCACCTTCAGTTTTAAGAGTTCTTTCAGAACCCTTTCTTTTGTAAATGGGCTGGTATCAACTTCTGTATCCAGAGTGTTACTACTGTTTGTTTTATGTACCTTTCCTCTTCATTTGTAAATACTGAGCAAAAATATTTGTTTAGTATCTCTGCCTTTTCACAGTCTCCTCTGCCCACCCTCCCTCCCTTTATTAAGCCTCACTATCCCTCCTTGGTCTTCCTTTGCTCCCTGATGTACCTATAAAAGGTTTTATCCCCTTCTTAACTGAGTTGCTATCTTTTCCCGGTTTGGGCCTTTGCTATTCTGACTGCCTTCCCAGCCTCCTTTTGCTTTAACTGATACAGTTCTCTGTCCTGCTCCTTCTGTGATTCCTTGTACTTCCTGAATGCTTTCTTTTCTCTTGAACCTTCACTGCCACTTCCTTTGAGAACCATAGTGGTTTCTTACATCGTCTTGTTTTGTTTATTTGCTTCACACAAAGGCTCGTTACCTCTGTGATGGCAGTTTTATTATTCCCCATTGTTCTTCACCCTCCTTCCTGCCCATTTGCTAGTGCATTCCTTAGGCACTCACCCATTTTGGCAAAGTCAGCCCTCCTAAAGTCCAGTACTTTCGTCTTTTGTGGCTTGACTCTATTGCTGTGTTTATTGTGAACCATACTGTTCGATGGTCGCTAGTTCCCAGATGGCTACCCACTCTACATCTGTGATCCTCTCTCCATCTCCATTTGAGAGAATCAAGTCTAATATTGCTCCTCTTGAGTGGGCTCCAGTACTAGTTGTCTAAGGCATGCCCCTGTAGGGCATCTAGAATAACTGCACTATTCGGATGGCAGCTGCAACTGCACTCCAGTTAACATCTGGCATATTCATATCACCCATCAGCAATATCTCCCTTTTTCTGCTATTCTAAGTATACTTTCTATCATTTCCTGTCCATTTCCTCCCTGAGAAGGGGGTTCAGAGCAGCCCCTCAGCGTATTGTGGTGCCATTGCCTGTCTCCAAATTTACCCACAGTGCTTCTTCTCCTCCCTGTTTACCCTTTTGTTCTGTTGCTTTTATTCCTTCCTTATGTAAAGAACTACTCCTCCTCCTCTTTTACCCTCCCTGTCCCTCCTGTAGACAGTGTATCCTGGTATGTTTATGTCCCAGTCATGGTTTGTGTGTACCATGTTTCTGTGACTGCCACGATATCCAGATGTTCCTCCTCCATCAAGGCCACTAATTCAGGAAGCTTGTTACCCAGACTACGGGCATTGGTACTCATTGCTCTCCATTTTTGATGGCTTTACCTTCTGTTGCAGCATCCCCCACTGACCGTTCTACCTCGGTCTTTTTCTTATTTAATACCCTGTTTTGTAGGAGAGGCTGGGATTTTCCTGCTGCTTGTCAGTGCCTCCCCTTTGACTAGTTTAAAAGCTTGCCAATGAAGCATTTAAACTGATTGCCCAAAAGACTTGTTCCTTCCTGGACAGATGCAGACCATCCTGCCAGTATAGGCTGGTGTCCTCTAGGTGGAACCCCAGTCTCCAATGAAGCCAAACCCCTGTGCTCCACACCATTCTTTCAACCATTCATTAAACTGCATGGTGCCAATTACCTCGCCTCCCCATGCTTTTGACAGGCAGCATCTCTGAGAAGGATACTGTGTGTGCTACTTGTCTTGGGTCCCTCCCAACTCTGCAATGTCCTCCTGCACTGCTCTAATCTCATGATGAGCCAAGTCATTTGTCCCTAGGTGGACAATTACATCCAGCTCAGAATCCCTTGCAGCTGTTCTCGTGATCCTGTACTCCTGTACATCCTGCCCGTCGCTCGTAGTTAGTGCCTGGACACATAATCCACAGTTCTAATTGTCATGCATTAGCCCTAGGAGCTCCTCATCATAACCCTGTCCTGAATCTGTTGGACATATGCCAACACCACTTAGCTCAATGCAATTATCTGGATGCTTCACATGTTCCTTCAGCACCTGTAGTGCTTAAGCAAGCCCTGGAAGCATTAAGCGACACTGCCTCCCCTTGTATGCTAATTCATTTCCATATCGAATCTAAACTACCCAGCATTTCCTAGCACTATTTCTATCTGCCTGCTATCCGCTGATCTGCTGTACCAGGACTTGTTGCTCAGTGACCCAGGAGGCTTTCTTACTCATTGCTCATTCTACACTTAACTTACTACCAGCTGACCTACGAGGGTCCAGCTGTGCATTCTAACTTACATGGGGCTAGCTCACTCTACTTCCCTTACTAGCTGACCTACAAGGGTCCATCTCGCATGCTAGCTTACGTGGAGCTAGCTGCCACTCTACTTCCTTACTGGCTGACTTATGGGGGTTCCAGCTGCGCATGCTAGTCTACGTGGGGCTCATTCTCACTCTCCATTTACTTACTAGCTGACCCACGTGTGGTCGACACCACTCCTGCTACTTCCTGCGTCATCTAACCTACACAGTTCAGCTGCATATCCTCACCTATTGGGCTTACTCTTATACTCCCTTGGATGCATCCTACCGACATGCTGCGTCGATTCGGATCTACCGCCTTCAATTCCTGCCTGGATTCTCAGCACAGCTCTACTGCCTTTGGACCTAAGCATACAACCTACCTCTCTTGGTGCTATTGACTTAACTGTGGTTTTGTCTCTTGGGGAAGAATTCTTGCTTTGGATTGCTCGATTCATGCTACTCATCGTTTAAGTTCACTATGCTCATTGTGGAATTTCTGGACTATCACCACTGCAACTTGTCATTTCAAATTTATTTCAACATGGATTCCATTCTCCTACCATTCTGGCCTGCTCATGAATTTTCCTACTTGAGTTTACCATTGGATGCTTGCTATGTTCACCTTCATGTCTCGATTCCATGTGTCTTCAGTTCTCCGCTTCTCTGGATCTGGTTCTACCACCTTGGGGTTCGATTAGCCGATTAATTGAAAATTTAGGATTACTCTCCTTTAGTATGCCCAAAGGATGGGCAGGTCAGTAGCCATGGGTCCTCAGAGGTTTCCCCAAGGGGTTTTCCTCTCCTGTGTGCTACTGGTCACACTCTCCAGTGTTGGAGGAGATGATCATACTGCTACTCATTTTCTTGGGGTGTCTTTCTACTCCACTCATTCAACAGTCGGATACAGAACAATTGTTGATATCATTATTTTTGGGGGGTCTCATAATGTTGGACTAAGCATCCTTCCACGGTGGGATACAGAGAAAGGCCAAAACTATCAAATCATAACAAGTGACTCATCAGTTCAAGCATCTAAGTCCCTTGCATATACTATCCAGTTCATATGTACTATAATCACTGACTTGCTCATGTCTATGCTAAAGTACCTAAGCACGAATCATTTCATACTACTAGTACCTTGCATGCATTATCCTACTTACTGGTCTGGCTTCTGATACAAGCACAACCTACAGCATCCAGCTACAGTATGTAACATAAGCACTGAGCTCTGAACCACAGTTAACTACAGTTGTTCCTCCATCTGACAGATTTTTCTTATGATACTACTTATATTCTATTTATATTGATTTTAACTTGCTTGTTTTATATGTTTCATGTTATTTCTTGATGTATAGGTTTTCTATCCTCTTGCACAGCACCCAGAGCCTCCAGGATTGTGCGCTTAACTAAATAAACTTTTACTTATTTACCTTTACTTGCTTATAAGGCTGCTGTACCTTGACTCCTACTTGCATTTTAACAAGTTGTAATCATCCTAGATAAACAAATGTGTATTATGAGAACTACAAGTGCTTGTCTTCAAACAGTAGTGCTTTATGGAAGGCAATGGTACTATAATTAAAGATGTAGAAATGATTGTCTGCATACATGAAAGCTGGGAAGGCAGCAGGTCCAGTGGTTAGTGTACTTAGGGCAGGATATTTAAACATTTATCACAGTACAAATGGAGTTAGAACAGCGCTAACATAGTTATGTGCCTGCAAAACTGAGCAGGCACATAAAGTGCTATACTGGAAGGCACAGGTAGCATGGCTATAACCTGTCTAGAGCAGCCGCTAATGTTAACCAGCCCCATATGCAAAGCACCAGTTTGTGCCTTGTGTACAGGCACTGTTGCATTTTGAAAGAGTTATGAAAGCGTTAATTGGTGTTTAGTGCCATGTAGTCAATGGCTGTAAAACCTGTGTCTCATCATGACGCAGCGCGGTGTTTGCCCAGCCACACCAGCAGCACTGGTTTCAGGGAAGAAAATAACAAAACATGAATTATTCCCCATCATCATGTTCAGTATAATTAAACATATTCCATGGTAGTCTAGTGCCACCTGATCACCATGCCCAGTCTAAGTAAACATTTCCTGACAATTTAGTGGCTCCCCACCCTACAAAATGCTATGCCCAGTACACTTAAACAAATTACTGGTAGTCCTGTGGTCCCCACCCTTGATTGCCATGCCCAGTATAATTAGGCATATTCCTGGTAGTCTAGTGGCTGTTCCCTCCCTGAATACTGTGCCTGTATATGTAATCTATTCCCTCTTAGTCTAGTGCCCCCCACTCCTGATCAATCACATACTCAGTGTAATTAAACCTATTCCATGGTAGACTCTTGTCCCCATCTCAATTGTCACACCCACCATAAGCAAACATATTTATTGGTCATCTAATGGACTACACTCTCCTTAGCTCCATGCTCTGTATAAGTAATTACAATCATTCTTTTCCAATCAGGACTGTTTTTATTTCTAAACATTCCAGGTACTATTATAACCATAAGAGTCATTCAGAATAGTGGCTGAGCAATCATACACTACAAGACTGTGTTTCCATCAAGGGGCTGAGATGGCATCATAGGGACCTCAAGAGCAAAGCTGGAGAGTAGAGCTGTGTGAATACCTTTTTCAAATATTTGGCCAAATATTCAGTGTTCAGTTCCCAGATATTCATTATTCGGTATTCGTTATTCAGTATTCGGCTAGAGAGAATGCCTTATTAAAGAATTGGCATAGAAGACCTTTAAATGGTTTCAGAAAGAGTAGGATGAGCTGTCATGGCACTTTGGCTTGTACACTGGTGCCACAGGCTGTCTTTTGCACTGCTACTTCAATAGGAGGATGCAGAGGTTATGGCACTTTGGCTTGTACATTGATGCTACAGGCTGTCTTATTGGGTATGGTTCTGTTGTGAAGGAGGAGTATGCAGATGTCATGGCACTTTGGCTTGTACACTGATGCCACAGGCTGTGTTGTGCTGCTGATGCTTCAGGAGAAAGATGCAGGTGTCACGGCATTTTGGCTTGTACACTAGTGCCGCAGACTGCCTTGTTGGGCACATTTCTGTTGTAGAGGAGGATGCAGAATTCATGTACTTTGTCTTGTACACTGGTGCTACTGCCACAAGCTGTCTTGTGCTGCTAATGCTTCAGGAGGAGGATGCAGATATCATGTCAGTTTGGTTTGTATGCTGGTACCACAGGCTGCCTTGTTGAGTATGTTTCTGTTGTGGAGGAGGATGCAGATGTTATGACACTTTGGCTTGTACATTGGTGCCACTGCCACAGACTGTCTTGTGCTACTGATGCTTCATGAGGAGGATGCAGATGTCATGGCACTTTGGCTTGTACACTGGTACCACAGGCTGCCTTGTTGAGTACGTTTCTGTTGTGGAGGAGGATGCAGATATCATGGCACCTTGGCTTGTACACTGGTGCCACTGCCACAGACTGTCTTGTGCTGCTGTTGCTTCAGGAGGAGGATGCAGATGTCATGGCACTTTGGCTTGTACACTGGTACCACAGGTTGTCTTGTTGGGCACGGTTCTCTTGTAGAGGAAGATGCAGATGTTGTGGCACCTTTGCTTGTACACTGGTGCCACAGGCTGTCTTGTGCTGCTGATGCTTCAGGAGGAGAATGCAGATGTCACAGCACTTTGGCTTGTACACTGGTACCACAGGCTGTCTTTTGGGCACAGTTCTATTGTGGAGGAGGATGCAGATGTCATGACACCTTTGCTTGTACACTGGTGCCACAGGCTGTGCTGTGCTGCTGATGCTTCAGGGGAAGTTGCAGATGTCATGGCACTTTGGCTTGTACACTGGTGCTACAGGCTGTCTTATTGGGTATGGTTCAGTTGTGGAGAAGGAGGATGCAGATGCCGTGGCACTTTGGCTTGTACACTGGTACCACAGGCTGTCTTGTGCTGCTGATGTTTCAGGAGGAGGATACAAATAATACAGCAGTTTGGTTTGTACACTGGTGCCACAGGCTGTCTTACTAGGAATGGTTCTGTTGTGGAGGAGGATGCAGATGTCATGGCACTCTGGCTTGTACATTGGTGCCACTGCCGAGGCTGTGTTGTGCTGCTGATGCTTCAGGAGGAGGATGCAGATGTCACAGCACTTTGGCTTGTACACTGGTACCACAGGTTGTCTTGTTGGGTATGGTTCCATTGTGGAGGAGGATGCAGATTTCGTGGCACCTTGGCTTGTACTCTGGTGCCACAGGCTGTCTTGTGCTGCTGATGCTTCAGGAGGAGGAAGCAGATGTCACGACACTTTGGCTTGTACACTGGTGCCACAGACTGCCTTGTTGGGTACATTTCTGTTGTAGAGGAGGATGAATTCATGGCACCTTAGCTTGTACACTGGTGCCATTGCCACAGGCTGTCTTTTGCTGCTGATGTTTCAGGAGGAGGATGCAGATATCATGGCAGTTTGGCTTGCACACTGGTGCTACAGGCTGTCTTATTGTGTACGGTTCTGTTGTGGAGGAGTATGCAGATGCCATGGCACTTTGGCTTGTACACTAGTGCCACAGGCTGTGGTGTGCTGCTGATGCTTCAGGAGGAAGATGCAGATGTCAGGGCACTTTGGCTTATACACTGGTGCCACAGGTTTCCTTGTTGAGTATGTTTCTGTTGTGGAGGATGATGCAGAATTCATGGCACTTTGGCTTGTACACTGGTGCCATTGCCACAAGCCATCTTGTGCTGTTGATGCTTCAGGAGGAGATGCAGATATCATGGCAATTTGGCTTGTACACTGGTGCCACAGGCTGTCTTACTGGGTACAGTTCTGTTGTGGAGGAGGAGGATGCAGGTGTCATGGCACTTTGGCTTGTACACTGGTGCCACTGCCACAGGCTGTCTTGTGCTGCTGATGTTTCATGAGGAGGATGCAAATACCACAGCAGTTTGGTTTGTACACTTGTGCCACAGGCTGTCTTACTGAGAATGGTTCTGTTGTGGATGAGGATGCAGATGTCGTGGCACCTTGGCTTGTACACTGGTGCCACAGGTTGTCTTGTGCTGCTGATGCTTCAGGAGGAGGATGCAGATGACACGGTACTTTGGCTTGTAAACTGGTGCCACAGGTTGTCTTGTTAGGTACGGTTCTATTGTGAAGGAGGATGCAGATGTTGTGGCACCTTGGCTTGTACACTGGTGCCACAGGCTGTCTTGTGCTGCTGATGCTTCAGTAGGAGGATGCAGATGTCACACCACTTTGGCTTGTGCACTGGTGCCACAGGCTGCCTTGTTGAGTATGTTTCTGTTGTGGAGGAGGATGCAGATGTCGTGGCACCTTTGCTTGTACACTGGTGCTACAGGCTGTGTTGTGCTGCTGATGCTTCAGGAGGAAGATGCAGATGTCACGGCACTTTGGCTTGTACACTGGTGCCACAAGTTGCCTTGTTGGGTACATTTCTGTTGTGGAGGAGGTGCAGAATTCATGGCAATTTGGCCTGTACTCTGGTGCCACTGCCACAAGCTGTCTTGTGCTGCTGATGCTTCAGGAGAAAGATGCAGATATGGCAGTTTGGCTTGTACACTGGTGCCACAGGCTGTCTTATGGGGTATGGTTCTGTTGTGGAGGAGGAGGATGCAGATGTCATGGCACTTTAGGTGGTACAGTGGTGCCACTGCCACAGGCTATCTTGTGCTGCTGATGCTTCAGAAGGAGGATGCAGATGTCACAGCACTTTGGCTTGTACACTGGTGCCACAGGCTGTCTTGTTGGGTACGGTTCTGTTGTGGAGGAGGATGCAGATGTCATGGCACCTTGACTTGTACATTGGTGCCACAGGCTGTGTTGTATTGCTGATGCTTTAGGAGGAAGATGAAGATGTCATGGCACTTTGGCTTGTATACTGGTGCCACAGGCTGCCTTGTTGTGTATGTTTCTGTTGTGAAGGAGGATGCAGAATTCATGGCACTTTGGCTTGTACACTGGTGCCACTGCCACAAGCTGTCTTGTGCTGCTGATGCTTCAGGAGGAAGATGCAGATGTCATGGCACTGTGCCTTGTACAATGGTGCCACAGGCATCTGCATCCTCCTCCACCAACAGAAACCGTGCCCAATAAGATATTAAGTCTGGTTCTGTGTTGTGGAGGAGGATGCAGATATCTTGGAACTTTGGCTTGTACACTGGTGCAGGAGGGCAGGCTACCATGTCCTGCTGCTGGTTCTGGAGGAGGAGGATACACAGGATCAGAGGAGGATGTACAGAAAATAGTTCATGATGGGCATTCCATTCAGTTTCCCATCGTATTCAACTGGAAGTATAAGAAGACATCTCTGTCATTTATTGTTCTTAGGGGAAAAACAATATGTACTACAATAATTCAATATGCCACACCCTTAAATAATTGTGGCCTTTAAGAAAAAACAACTAATAAAACATAATTATGCCCACAGGAGAACAGTATAACTTCAATAGGCTTAACTCAGTCAATACTGGTATTTAATTGACAATCTATATATGGGCACACCTCTTACTGGGATTGGATTAAAGGAAACACAGATGACACATCCTTAACTAATTCTGTCCTTTAAAAACTAATAAAATATAATTGTGCCCATAGAACACTATAACTTTACTTCATCAGGCTAATATACAAATTCAAATCTTACCTTCGTTGCTGAGAGGGACATCTGTGAGGACGGCACTCTTGCATGACACCCATTCTGCCCATGATGTGTGGCCACAAAGTTGCCTTTTAATGAATGCTACCTGTTAGGGACACATAATGAAATGAAAGGAAGTGCTTCCAAATGGCCTGTATACATCCATGAAGTCTCAATTCTCATGTGGCCTTCAGATGATTCAGAATCAATGGTCACTGGTCAGACAACTCTATTTCTTACTCTTTTTTGTGTTGTTTTTTTTTCCCCTTCCATCACATGCCCTGCCCACATGCCCCCAATGTGACATGCACATGTGGAGGCATACACGCATGCATGCCTTATGGACACCCCCACTCTGCCAGTCACCAGGTTCCACCCACGCCATTGCTGGGCCTTCACACAGCCATGGCAGGACTACAGATGGGTGCCCCCACCCGGGAGAGTAGAGCAGGTGCTGATTCCTACTCTCAACCCACCCACCGCCCGGCACCATGTGGTGACCAGAGGTTGTTCCTGAACCCGTGTCGACAGCGCAGCGTGAGGTAAGGTGTCCAGTGCCTCAGCCCTCAATGCCACTGGGCCAGCCTACACTGTTTTATTTCAGCAATTCCCACACAAATCCCACCAAACAGAAAGAAAACAATGAAATGACTGAATACTTACCTTCACAAGTCATACACATTGTTTTTCAGAGTTCATCAGACTCGTGATAAAATTCCTGCAAGGTAAAAATAAAATAAAATAAACATGATTAATTTCCAACCAGGATACAGCATTACAGAAATACAGATGGACTGTTCAGTCATAATTCCTAAACCCTTCACCCAGACAAATATGAAACAATTAAAAGATCTCATACAATATACTTACTTTTGCTGGTAGCACACAATGTGGTACATGAAGATGAGCAACATCACTCTGGCTTGGGTGATCATCATCATCCGGACTTCATTATCTTAATTTCTGGCAATTTGGCGTGATAAATGAATACTGGAGTGGGACTGGTGATGCCACACTGGATCTGGCATATTTCAGGTATGGGATTACTGAAGAGTAAATCTCAGGCATGGGCAATATTGGAGACTGGTGATGCCACATTGGTATCAGGCAAATTTCAGGCATGGGCAATACTGGAGACTAGTGATGCCACATTGGTATCTGGAAAATCTCAGGCATGGGCAATACTGGAGACTGGTGATGCCACACTGGTATTCAGCAAATTTCAGGCATGGGCAATACTGGAGACTGGTGATGCCACATTGGTATCTAGCAAATTTCAGGCATGGGCAATACTGAGACTGGTGATGCCACATTGGTATCTGGCAAATTTCAGGCATGGGCAATACTGAGACTAGTGATGCCACATTGGTATCTGGAAAATCTCAGGCATGGGCAATACTGGAGACTGGTGATGCACACTGGTATTCAGCAAATTTCAGGCATGGGCAATACTGGAGACTGGTGATGCCACATTGGTATCTAGCAAATTTCAGGCATGGGCAATACTGGAGACTGGTGATGCCACATTGGTATCTGGAAAATCTCAGGCATGGGCAATACTGGAGACTGGTGATGCCACACTGGTATTCAGCAAATTTCAGGCATGGGCAATACTGGAGACTGGTGATGCCACACTGGTATTCAGCAAATTTCAGGCATGGGCAATACTGAGACTGGTGATGCCACATTGGTATCTGGCAAATTTCAGGCATGGGCAATACTGGATACTGGCGATGCCACACACTGGTATCTGGCAAATTTCAGGCATGGGCAATACTGGAGACTGGTGATGCCACATTGGTATCTGGCAAATTTCAGGCATGGGCAATACTGGAGACTGGTGATGCCACACTGGTATCTGGCAAATTTCAGGCATGGGCACTACTGGAGACTGGTGATGCCACATTGGTATCTGGCAAATTTCAGGCATGGGCAATACTGGAGACTGGTGATGCCACACTGGTATTTGGCAAATTTCAGGCATGGGCAATACTGGAGACTGGTGATGCCACATTGGTATCTGGCAAATTTCAGGCATGGGCAATACTGGAGACTGGTGATGCCACACTGGTATCTGGCAAATTTCAGGCATGGGCACTACTGGAGACTAGTGATGCCACATTGGTATCTGGCAAATTTCAGGCATGGGCAATACTGGAGACTGGCGATGCCACACTGGTATTTGGCAAATTTCAGGCATGGGCAATACTGGAGGCATGGGCAATACTGGAGACTAGTGATGCCACACTGGCATTTGGCAAATTTCAGGCATAGGCAATACTGAGACTAGTGATGCCACACTTGTATTTGAAAATTTCAGGCATGGACAATACTGAGACTGGTGATGCCACATTGGTATCTGGCATATTTCAGGCATGGGGAATATTGGAGAATGGAGACTGATGATGGCAAACCAAGTCTTACACTTGGCTGGTGGTGCTCTAAACAACTACTTAGAATATTTGTGCAAAATTATGCTGAGCGAGCACCACCACCTCACATTTCACGGACACCATAAGTAGTTTACAAATTCATGTGATTATTAAAAAGCACAATGCCTGACAAATTTTAGATCCTAAAAGATCCTTCTTTAAAGGCAATTGCAGCAAGACTGAACACTATTATACTGTATATACATGTGTTGTGACATCACAGTGACATCATAATACAAACTCTGCATCCACTTCATGTAATACATCATCACCCACCTGAGCAGCACAACTGCTGCATTTGGATTGCATCCTAGAGGTAGGGGTACTTGTTGTCACAGGCATTGTGGAAATATCTGTTGGTGCAGTATCCTGGGTCATGGCAGTAGCCACATTTACAGTGATTGCACTGGTAGTGGTCACGGTACTAGCAGCCATGGGTTAGATATTGTCACTGGAGGCACTTGTTGAAGCAGTGGTGGTGGTGGTGGCTATAGTGGGGACAGGGTTACAGTGACAGGGACAGCAAAAGTGGTAGTGATGGCACTGGTGGCACTGGCTAATAGAAGTTGACATAGAAGTTGACAGCAGATAAGGACCGCACGGCCCATCCATTCTGCCCATTTCTTTTCTACCTTATAAATGTGCCATCGCCTTTGCTCTGTCAGTGGCCTATTTATTCATACTCATCTGTGTTGCTCCCTTATGCCTATCCCATGCCTGTTTGAAGCCCTGCACTGTATTCATAGCCACCACTTCCTAAGGTAGACGGTTCCATGCATCCACCACCTTTCTGTGAAAAAGAATTTCCTTACATTCCCCAATCGGCCTCCTCTAATCTCATGCTGTGTCCTCTTGTCCTGCTATTTTTCTAATATTTAAACATGTTAGACTCTTTCACCTTGTTAATGCCCTTAAGTGTTTGAATGTTTCGATCTTATCACCTCTCCTCCTTTGCTCAAGGGTATACATATTGAGCTCCATTAATCTATCCTCAGATGTTTCTGATGCAGTCCCTGCATCATTTTGCTGCCCGCCTCTGGACTGCCTCAATTTGGTTAATGTCCTTGTGAAGGTGTGGCCTTCAGTACTGCACACAGTACTCCAGATGGGGCCTAACTAATGTCTTGTAAAGAGGGATTATTATCTCCTCTTATGACTTGTGATACCCTACTAATATACCCTGACATCCCCTAGCCTTACCTACTGCTTTAGAGGTCTGCTTGGATGATTTCAGGTCATAGGTGATGATGATGCCCAAGTCTCTTTCTTCCTTTGTGACTGTCAGCAACTCCTCCCAGCCTATAAGTGGCTTCAGGGTTTCTCTTCCCTATGTGCATGATCTTGCACTTCTTGCATTAAATCCCAGTTGCCACTCTTCTGACCATTTTGCTAGTTTATCCAGATCTCTTCTCATTCTGCCCACCCCATCGGGATCATCTACTCTGTTGCAGATCTTGGTGTCATCTTCAAACAGACAAGCCTTACCCTCTAGCCCATATGTCACTAATGAAGATATTGAAGAGGACTGGCCCCAGGACTGATCCCTGAGGTACTCCACTTGTGACTTGCATCTCTTCTGACTGTATACCATTTACCACCACTCTCTGTTTTCTGCCCGTCAATCAGTTTGCCACCCAGTTGACCAACTTCTGACCCACCCAGAGTCTACCCAGCTTATTTATCAATCTTCTATGTGGAACAGTGTCGAAAGCTATGCTGAAGTCAAGGTAGGTGACATCAACTGCTCCCCTTGGTCCCACCACTCTGGTTACCCAGTCAAAGAAATCTATGAGATTAGTTTGACAGGACCTTCCTTTGTAAACCCATGCTGTCTTGGATCCTGTGCCCTATGGATTCCAGGTGTTGCACTATCCTTTCCTTAAGGAGTGCCCCATAATCTTGCCCACTACTGAGGTAAGACTGACTGGTCTGTAGTTCCCCGCCTCCTCTCTGCTACCACTCTATGGAGCGGGATCACATGAGCCCTTCTCCAGTCTTCTGGGACCTCTCTTGTGCTCAGAGACTCACTAAACCATTCTACTAATGGCTCTGCTAGTTCCACCCTTAGCTCCTCAAGTACCCTGGGATGCATGCCATCAGGTCCCATTGCCTTGTCCATCCTGGAGCTTAGCAAGCTCTTGTAGAACCCTTTCTTTTGTGAAGGTGTGGTGCTCACCTCCTCCCCTGTGTCCATGGTGTTGAGCTGTGGCCCTGCCCTACCTTTCTTCAGTAAACACTGAGCAAAGTATCTATTTAGGATAGATGCTTTACAGGTCCTCCCTCACATGCCCCTTTTCTTCTTTGAGCTTAGCGATACCCCTCTGGACGTTCTCCTTTCACTAATGTATCTATAGAAATTCTTGTCACTTTCTTTTACTGTTCGTGCTAGTGTTTCCTCAGATTGGGACTTTGCCTGCCTTACTACCTTCCTTCTTCCTTAGGGCAGTTTGGTATGCCTCCCTATCTTCATCCCGCTGTGTTCCTTTATGTTTCCTGAAGGCCTGCCTTTGGCTTTTACCTTTTCTGCCACTGTATTTGAGAACCAAAGTGGTTTTCTTCTTTGCACTTCCTTTTTGTCTAACACAATGGATGTTGCTTCAAGTATTGCATCCTTAATGCTTGCCCACTTTGCCTGTACCCCTCACCTGTGTTTCTTTTGCCAGGGCTAGCTTAACTCTGTAGGCCATATTATCAAAGTCAGCCTCTGAAGTCCCATAGTTTTGCCTTGGAATGGGATGATTTAGATGTAGTAGCCAAATTGAACCATACCATGTGATGGTCACTGGCCCCAGGTGACCTTCTACCTGGAGATCTGTGATCCCTTCCTGTTAGTACTAGATCTAGGATAGCCCTGTCTCTTGTGGGCTGTTGTACCAGTTGTTTGAGGCCCTTCTCCTGCAGAGAATCCACCATGTGTCTAGTTCTGGCAGATGTTCCTGCTGGTATTGATCAATCTGTATCCGGCATGCTAATGTGCTTGTGCTACAGGTGGTCATAGGGACTGGCAGTGTGCTAGTGGTGGCAAGGGATGAAACATCATCAAGAGTGGCAGAAGCTACAGGGTGACTCAAGACAGTGGCTGTAGCTGCTGCTCCTCACTTGGAGCTCTGCTGCTGTAATGCCCTCCTACTACTGCCATAGATGGCCGGGCAGAAAATGGGTGACTGCTACTGGTGGTGGTCACAGTGCTATTAATTAGGTTACTATTACTAGAGCTACTTTCACCACCCAAGGTACTATGTGAGCTTACCACCTTGCTAGGTGAAAACATTTTGGGATGCCAAATGCGTCCAGATGAACGCACAGTACCTTCTGATTCAGCATCACTGCTGCTTGCCGTGCTTGGTACAGGCAGGGCTGTGGACTTGCTGGGGTTAGACCAAGTCCTTTACGGGTTTGCTTATCAACAGACATGATAAATAATACTGCTGCTGGTTAATGTTACAATCAGTAGAAGTGCTATTATTAGTTAACAACACAGGCAAATATTTTTATCTATATTATGGTATGCAACTATGTGTAACTGTGAGTGTAATATATGCAACTTGCAAATAAGCCCACAACAGAACCGCACTCAGCAGATCCAGCACACACATTCACTGTGCCACACCTGACACATTGAAAGACCACAGAACAAACTGATAGACAATGTGTGACTTGCTCTGAGCTTACACTCAGACGCAGGGGTGGGGAGACTAGGTGTCAAAATACTTTCTTTATCAAACTAAATCAGATTGACATACATTTTCAGTTACATCACAGGCAGCAGCCTGTCACACTCACACTACTATATTTTGTATGGATTGAATGTTAACCACTAGGGTTGGGGGTCCACTAAGCGGTGCTTACCAAACAAAATAACCCTCTGTGAACGACTGTTACTGGAGCCCAGAAACAGTTCCCCAAATTATATATATCTTTCTAAATACTATAATTCTGCCACACTAGACAGAAAACTAAAGCCTGACTTTACCGAGCAAAAAGTGCTCCTTTCTGGCACAAAATAAATCTGTTTAAATGAAGAAAATTCACACACTGCATGAGCAGACAGATGTGTGACTTGCTCTGCGCTTGCAGCACTCAGACGCAGTGGGGTGGGGAGACTAGGTGTCAGGCCACTTTATTTTTCTAAACAAAATCAGATTGTCATTAATTTTTAGTTATATCACAGGCAGCAGCCTGTCACACACTCACTCCATATTTTGTGTGGATTGGAATGTTAACCACTGGGGTTGGGGGCCACTAAGCGTGATGGTTACCAAACAAACAACCCTCTGTGAATGACTGTTACTGAGCCCAGAAACAGTTCCCCAGATTATATATATATCTTTTCTAAATACTATAATTTGATCACACTAGACAGAAAACTTAAGCCCGATTTTACTAAGCAAAAAAGGCTCTTTTCTGACACAAAATGAACCTCTTTAAATAAAAAAATTCACACACTGTAAGAGCAGACCGTGTGACTCTCTGAGCTTGCAGCACTCAGACGCAGTGGGGAGACTAGGTGTCAGACTACTTTCTTTTCTAAACAAAATCATATTGTCATTAATTTTCAGTTGCATCACAGGCAGCAGTCTGTCACACTCACACTACTATATTTTTTGTGCAGTTCGAACTTTAACACTGGGGTGTGGCCCACTAAGCCTGAAGCAGCAATGCTGCTTAGCAACTACCTTCGTGAACGACTGTTACTGAGCCCAGAAACAGATCCCCAACTTATATGTATTATATATATAATACTATGTTAACTTTACTGAGATTTCACTGAGATTTGGTGTGTTAAACCGGGGAGAGACTACACACAATATGCATTGGCAGTGGCAGCCAGCAATTAGTAAAACTCTCTGAATTACTGTTTACTGAGCCCAGAAATAGTTACCCTAAATTATTATATTATGCTATATAATTCTTTCACACTAGGTAGAAAACTAAAGCCTGACCTTTACTGAGAACAACAACAAAAATCTCTGCTGCCACAAAATAAAGAATATCTAAACTAAACCAAATTACACACTAGAACTGTGTGGAAGGGATGAATGCAGTGGGGAGGGAATGCAGACACAAACAGTCTTCCCTCTCCTAGGCTAGGCTGCTACTCCTGTGTAACTTAACAAAACACAAAAAAATCAGTCACAAAAAAGTCTCTAAAACTTAAGGATCACAGTCCAAAAAAAAAAATTGTTCAACAACAAGATTTTGCAATTTGAGAAGCTCTGAGAATGAAGCATGATCTCCTCTGAGAATGCTGTCTCACAGTGAGAAGATCACATGATCTGCAGAGCTGAGAAGCCTCTGATTTGCCAAAGAAGCTCTGAGAGATGAGGAAACCTGTTCCCTAATACCTTTCCCGAATGCTGAATACGGAGGTATTTGGAACGACTGTCCAAATATTCAGAACGGCCGCTATTCGTGGTATTCAGGAAATAATATTCGGGTGTGCACAGTCCTACTGGAGAGGTCCCAATGTCATCTCAACCCCAAGATGGTAACACAGCCTTGTTAGTGTATGGTTGACTATATATTATTTATATAGTTTAAAAATACGCTTTTTCACATAGTGCTCAGCACGTGCCCAGCCACCAGCTCATCTCCCACCACTACCTCGCTTCACTCCGCCGCCTGCTCACTCAAAAAAATAAAACAGTTGCTGCACTTTTATTTTTAAAAACTTCTGTTTCTTCAACTGACTTATTTCATTTTAGATAGCCACAAGTGACATTTCTGAGGGCTCTGCCCACCCGTGCTGAACATGTTGCCGCCAGAACTTTGTGCTAAGGAGTCTTGTGGCGGTTCAAAGGAGGAAAGTTGTTGTAGTATTGTTGTGACATCAGAATAATATTACAGTAACTTTTCATGACCTTGACTGTCCTACAAAGAACATGCTGTGTATCCATATACAACAAGGGTAACTGCAATATTAACATATAAGTAACATATTCCCTGGTAGTCTAGAGGCTCCCAACACCTGATCCCTTTGCCCAACATAATTAGGCACTTCCTGGTGGACTAGTGACCCCAACCCCTGATTACCATGTCTAGCATAAGTAAGCATATTCCCTGATAGTGTAATGGCTCCCACCCCTATCACTATGCCCAGCATAATTAGAAATTCTCTGGTAGTCTAGTGACACCTGATCACCATACCCAGTATAAATAAATATATTCCCTGGTGATCTAGTGCCCCCACCATCTCTGATCACCATACCCAGTGTAAGTAAACATATTCCCTGTTAATCTAGTGGCTCCCACCTGATCACCATGCCCAGTGCAAGTAAATATACTCCTTTGTAGTCTAGAGGCTCCCCACCTCCCAATTGCCATGTCCAGTATAATTAAACATAGCCATTGGTAGTCTAGCGGCCCCACCCTCAATAACCATGCTCAGTATAGTTAGAAGTTTCCGGTAGTCCAGTGACCCCAAATGCCATACCTACAGAAGTAATTATATTCTGGTATACTATTGGCCGCTCACCCTCTAATCACCATGTGCTGTATAAGGCAAAGGCAAGGCAAGGCAATTTTATTTTAGGCACCCAATCCTGGAGGCGTTGGGAGCCATATAAGTAAACATAGTCCCTGGTAGTCTAGTAGCCCCTCCACCTCCCCAATCACCATGCCTAGTATTAACAAACATAATCTCCTCCACTGTGTGAGAGGCCTTTCGCACCATGCATTTCTGCTTAAAGTTGAACCAGCATAATATTCTGTGGTGATCTGCCTATGCAGCCCATGATGTTTTGCATTGTGAGGGCATGTGTGATTTCGTATTTCATTCTCCAGTAGTCTAGTGGCCCCTCTACACCCCAATCACTGTGCTCAATATAAGTAAACATATTCTCTGGTAGCCCCTCAAAGTGCTATGCTCAGAATAAGTAAACATATTCTTTGTAGTCTAGTGGCTCACCAATCACTGTGCCCAGTATAATTAGACATTCCGGTAGTCTAATGGTCCCTGGACCCTAATCACCATTCCTAGTATAAGTAAACATATTCCTGGTAGACTAGTGGCCTCCCACCCCTATCAAAATGCACAGTATAATTAGAAATTCGCTGTCAGTCTAGTGACTCCTGATCGCCATACCCAGTATAAATAAACATATTCCCTGGTAGTCTAGTGGCCCTCACCCATGATCACCATACCCAGTATAAGTAAGCATATTCCTAATAGTCTAGTGGCTCCTCCACTGATCACCATGGCCAGCATAAGTAAACATAATTCTCTGGTAGTCTAATATCTAGTGGCGCCCACCCCTGATCACCATACCCAGTGTGAGTAAACATATTCCAGGTACACTAGTGCCCCCACCCTTGATCACCATGCTAAGTATAAGTAGAAATTCTAGTAGTCAAGTGACCTTCAATCACCATGCTCAAAATAAGTAAACATATTTCCTGGTAGTCTAGTGAGCCTCCTCTACTCCCCATTCACCATACCCACTATAATTAGACATTCCATGGTATTCTAGTGGCCCCCCACTCCACGCCACCTCACCCAGTATAAATAATGGACAGAGGGTGGAGTGTTCTTAGAGAAGGTCCTGGTCTGAGGAGGATAGAGTGGTGCAGAGAATTCATTATGGTGAGTACCAACAGGCAATTAACCTGAAAACAACAGAGTTCCTGTTAAAGTCACTTGCGCAGGAAAATCAACCAGCTCAGCTTCTTTCACAAAGTAGACAGGTTGTTAAAGCATCCGTGTCTGCAATTAGTTACAGCTTTTCAGCAGAGAAGTCTGAAGAGCTTGGTAAATCTTTCTCTGACAAGATGTGCTCCATTAGACTGGGTATCTGTTTGAGTTGCCTGTCATGGTTCAGTACTGGTTTTACCCTCTGGTGATGTAGATCTGCCTACCTGATGTGAGATTCCACTGGTTTCCGTGGTTGAGGTGCTCAGGGTCTCTCTAATTTGCATCTTACCTTTAGTATACTGGACCCAGGACCAGCTTGGTTGCTTTTGAACTGCTGTGAGTCCCTAGGTCCAGTGATCACTGAGATTGTCAATGGTTCCTTGAGAGAGGGTGATTTTTCAATCTGCCTTGAAAAGGTGGTGGTCATGCTCCTTATAAAAAGCCAACCGTGGACACTGATATTCTGCAAATTATAGACCAGTCTCTAAACGTCTCTTTTGGGGAAAGTTATTGAGAAGGTAGAGGTGGAGCAGCTTGTGGATCACCTAGAGAATTATGACATCTATGAACTTCTCCATTGGTTTCGGCCGCCACAGCACTGTGACTGCGCTTGCCAGAGTGATTCATGATCTCCTCCTGGTGAAGGACCAAGGACTTTGTTCCACCTTGGTCTTCTTGGATCTCTCATTGGCATTTGACACAGATGACCATGTGGTGCTATTGGATCGCCTGAGGAATTATGTGGGTCTCACTGGCACCATTTTGCACTGGTTTGAGTCCTATATCACCAGGAAAATGCAACAGATTGCCATAGGTAATTTCATCTCTAGGGCTTCTGTGTACTCCTGTGGGTTGTCCAAGGCCCGATCATTGCCCCTGTGTTGTTCTCAATGTACATGTTGCCTTTGGGGAGATCATTAGGTGCACAGTGCTGAGTTTCACTGTTATGCATTTGATACTCAGCTGTAAATGTCTTGCTCACCTTGTGGATATTATGTGACTTCAGTGCTGGAGTAATGTTTTGCCGAGATAAATGACTGGAGGGCCTCAAACTGGCTATGTCTCAACTCAGGAAATACTGAGGTCATGAGGATCAAGCTTAGTTCTGGGGCTCAGCTGCGGCCCTTCCTTCATTGGGCAGCCAATCCCTCATAGCTATTGATGCAGTTAAGAATCTTGGAGTCATTTTGACTGCAGGCTGACACTAGAACAGCAGGTGTTGATGGTGGTCCGATCTGACTTTCACCACCTTCAAAACATCACCAGGATCAAACTGAATTTGGCTTCTGCTGGCCTGGTGATGATTGTTCATGCTTTTGTTATGTGTAGGTTGGACAACTGCTACACTCTATACCTAGGCTTATCTGAAGATTTGATGTGACGCCTGCAGCTAGTCCAGAATGCTGCAGTCTGTCTGGGTGGCAGATCTTCTCAGAGTGTCCATATCACGCCGGTGCTGCGACACTGCATTGGCTGCCTCATACGGTGGCACATCACCTTGAGAGATATGCTTGTTAACATGCAAGGCCCTATGTGCTTTGGACCTGACTACTTAAAAGATCTGCTGGTTCTTTACCTCCCAGTTAGTCCCTCTGCTGCACTGATGTGGGCTTGCTTGTTGCCCCCTTTCCAACCTGAAACTATTATGGGACAGAGGTTTTGAAGTGGTGGCTCCAGAGTGTGGAACTCTTTTCCTGGGAGCATTCATGTGGCACACACAGTGGAGTCCTTTGAATCAGCACTGAAAACTTATTTATTTGAGCAAGCTTTTCCCAGTTAGTTAGTTTTGGTAAATCTGCATTTTATGTCATTTTATTTATCAGTTACTATATTTTATTTCTGTTATGTTTGTTTGTCTTTGGTATCCTATTTGATTTAAATTGTATGTACAGTTCCTGAGCTCGGGATAGGGCACTTTATAAATAAAGCTTGCCTTGCTTAAACATACTCCCTAGTAGTCTAGTGGCATTTACCCTGATCACCATACCAGTATAAGAATACCTATTTCCTGGTGATCTAGTTGTCACCTATGGGATTGTAATGCCCAGAACAAATAAACATATTCACTGGTAGTCTAGTGGCTCCTCACCCTGATTGCCATGTCTAGCATAATTAAACATATTTCTTGATCATCTAGTGGGCCCCCACCTCCAATCACAATGCTAAGAATAAGTATGCATATTTTCTGGTAGTCAAGTGGGGTATGTTTGCACAGCTAAACCCCTACAGCGCTGGCAATGTCAGAGTTGCAACCCGATCGACAGTCATTTTGCAGCCGGCCTTCTTGCTGCTCCAGGGTTTTGCTCTATTTCCCCACCTCTGGCCTGGAGGTGATTATATAAATCTTGGAGAGGGATGAGGGTGCGATAGCAAAACAGCTGGGATGTTCCCCAGTGTGTTGCCATGATAGTGGTCGGTCGACAGGATTGCCGGTGCCATGGTTGCCAGTTGGAAAATCCTTGTCGCTAGAAATCAGTCGACATCCTTGATGTCGAACTGGTATGGTGGAACCGCCAAGTGGTCCTCAACCCCATGATCACCATGCCCTGAGTAATTAGATACCTCTGGTAGTCTGTTAGCCCCACCCAATTGCCATGCCCGTATATGTAAACATTTTTCTTAGTAGACTAGTTGACTCCACCCACTGATTGAATGCCCTGTATAAGTAAACATATTTTCTGGTAGTCTAGTGGCCCCTCACTTTCTGTCACCAAGTCAATATAAATAAACATATTCCCCAGTAGTCTAGTGGCCCACCACTTCCAATTACCATGCCTGTATAAGAAGCAATGATACCAACAGGGTGGGCAGTATTGGGCACACCAAGTGCACTGGGGCATAATGAGGCCTGACTCCGCAGAGTAGGAAAAAAACTGAGCGTGCTGTTTAGGTGAGATTAATGATGGCGATTTCAGATTTAAAATACTGCAAAGATCCTAGTGGAATGTGAATGTAGGCACTGGAAATTGTGAGCATCCATGTTAAAGAGAGAGACGGGAAGGGACTCAGCCATGATGACAGTAAGTAGTGCACCATGCTGACATGCAGTTTCCCAGCTCTATGGCACAATGAAATATGTGCTCATGGACTTTTGGCAGGTGGAGCACTGTTAGATTGTAACCTTATTTGACCCCACACATAAAAGCAGGAATGCTCTCTGATTTCTGCTGTTTGTCGTGAGAATTTTCACCATGTTTTTTTTTTTTTTTTTACAGTTTCCCAGTCCTCACCGCCTATCTTGAGGACTGGGAGCCCACTCTTACCATTTTCTTTGTTGTTGTTTTACTGGTTCCCAGTCCTCGCTGCCTGCCCTGAGGACCGGGATTATGAAGAGGAGTGCTGCTCGTGGAGCTACTAAACAACAGCCCTGCCATTGGACATCAAACATTAGGTACTGTTCTAGATATCTCTGGAAGGGGTTGTGGTAATTTCTTGATGAGAAGGTTTCTTCTTTTTTTCTGCTTTGCTTAACACGGAGGGGAGGGATCAGGGCATAAGACAGTCAGGAAGGACTGTAGTAGGAACTGGACACTCAAGCTATCACTCCCCAGTGAGTGAAACAGAAAAAAGTTAGTTTATTTATTTTCTTTTATACTGGTGTGATTTGTTTTTACATTACTGGGTATAGTGTCTGACTATGGACAGAATGTGGGGCTCACAAGTGAGGGTAAATAAATGGCGGTGATTTTAAATGAAAATTAAGTGTTTTAACCAATTAGGAGGCAAGGTGAGCACTGTGATACTTCAGTGGGTTGAGGGGCACTATAGGTTGGCACTTTTATTTCCTGGGCATTTATTGAAAGCTAATGTACCTCTGGTAAGGGTACTAGCCAATCAGATACCAGGAAATAAACAGCCCATTTTCTAAGTAAACTTATTCCCCGATAGTCTTGTGGCCCCAACCCCTGATTGCCATACCAAGTACTGCGATTAATTAAACATATTCTGTAGTAGTTTAGTGGCCCCTCCACCTGATCACTATGTTCAATAGAAGTAAACATATTCCCTGGTAGTCTAGTGACCCCAGATCACCATGCCTAGTATAATCAAACTTATTCCCTGTTAGTCTTGTGGCCTTCCACCCAAGGTTATCATGCCCAATATACTTAGACATTTCCTGGTAGTCCAGTGGCCTTCCCCTTGAACACCATGCCCAGTATGATAATTTTCTTCATGCTAGTTCCAGTGCTCATAAAAGGTGGAGGATTGACAACCCTGGAACCTGAAGTCCTCTGCCTATCCACATGACAGGTAAAGCAGGGCAAACACAATGCAAGCTTCCTGTACTGCCCCACAAATGTGCCTCAACCCTTCCATAGAGGAACCAGCATGTAGGTGAGAAGGTAGCAATCCTTGGCCTCTCATATGAGACTGCCAATAAGGGTTCCAACTAGTGCCAGTTGTGTTGGTGATGCTGGTGGTTCCACACAGCAGGATGCCATACTTGATGGGGTATTCACCAGTTCTGAGGTGGTGGTAGTAGTCAGAGAACTGTTGGGGTCCCATGACCACAACATGTGTTGGTCAAACTGATGGCTGGAGGAGAACAACAGACTCTCCTCGAAGACAGTGGTCCTGGACATCAAGTTGGTGAAATTTGGGAAGATTCAGGAACTAGTTAGGAGAAACTTGTCAGATGCAGACCAGATTTTGGGGGCACCCTAGAGCTGACCAAAGCTTGTGCAAAGAAAGCCACTGAAAAGAAGCAAGCACTAAAGACCAATCTGCTTCTTAAAGGGGTGAGGGAGGCAGAGAGGGTGAAAAAGGGCCTTCACAGAGTACAAGAAGAACAAGAAGAAAGCCTGGCAGGAGTATCAGGCTAAACTCAGAGACGAGGGTGGAGGTCAGAGGGCAAAGGCAGACATGGAGCTGCAGATTGCCATGGGAGTAAAAGGTGGGCAAATTTTTTTCAGGTACATAAGGGGAGAAAGAAAACAAGAAGGGGGATTGTTTTGCTAGCTGAAGGAGAAGGTAGTGGAGGATGACAATCAGAATTCAGATATACTAAACAATTACTTCTGCTTGAATTCACAGTAGAGAACAAATGTCCTCTGCCATACAGTAGTATCAAGACCACCATAAGGGGTCCAGGAAAGGTATACTGTTATATGTGTGACTTCATTAGGGTGCCATCATTAGGGCACATAACCAATTGCCTGTCATGCTGGCGAACTGGATTTTGTGGCGCTTGACAGGGACAGTGCCATAGGGGTGTTACACCTTGCCTCCCTCAATGGAGGTGATTATAATAAGTACAGGGTGCAGGGCTGGCCCTCCGGCTAACCTGGACACATGTAGGTCATTCAATGCAATGGGGTGGGCGGCACAATGACCAGGCGCGATTGTTGCCGGGCATTGTGCTGGCACCCTAATGATGGTAACTTTTTCCTTGTCCAGGGTACACAATCTACAGGAGAGACAGGGAGGGTAGAAGAGGAGGAGGAGGAGGAGTAGCTCTGTATGTAAGGAGGGCATCAAAGTAATGGAACAAAAGGGTAAACATGGAGGAGAGGAGGCATTGGGTCACCCTGGAGACTGGTGATTGCTCCTCAGCCAACTCTTCCAAAGGCAGTAATCTGCACGCAGTCAAAATTGTTCACATCCCTTACTACCCTACACCACCTAAGCAGACACCCTTATCTTCTCCGTTAGGTAGCAATATTTGCTCTGACCACCTTCATTGCCCCTCCAACTCTTGTTCTGCTGCCCTAGACAGTGCCCATGTTAAGCAACCTAACAAAGCCTTCCTGAGATTCCTTGTAAGATGTCTCAGGAAACTATTAATCCTGCTGTTGCTCTGTGCAGGAAGTGTGGAACTAAACCCTCCCCCATCTGCTAGCTGCTCCAGGGAGTTACCACAGTTAAAGGGCTTGAGCTTCCTGCATATGAATGTATGCAACCTAGTTAATAAATTTCACCTGGTCCAAGCCTGGGTACTACATGCAACTCCTGATGTAGCAATGTTATCGGAAACCTGACTTAAGAATCATGTACCTGACAAAATATCTTAACACCCCTGTCTACAACCTACACAGGTGTGACAGGTTCGACCAGAGGCAGTGGTGTTGCCATATATATTAAGGACAAATTTCTAACCTATGATATTGTCCGTACATCATGCCAAAAGAATTTGAGTGTCTTGCCCTCAAATTAACCTTATCGCCTTGAGTAGCCCTACTGGTAGCTGCATGCTATAGACCACCTGCTGCTGGCTTGTGTATACTACCTCACCTTCACTCTCTGTTGGCGAAGCGACTACTGAATGCGTCATAATGGGGAACCTAATCTTAATTGGAATGATGCCTGTGCCAACGGGCTCAAGGATTTCACGATGAGCACGAGCTAACTCAGATTACCCCTGAGGTAACCTGACCTAATTAAAATAAAATGACCAAAGCTACTTGCTGGATCTTATGCTCATCAACAAGCCACATAATATCTCCCATACAGGGGTCTTCTATAATGACCTGAGTGACCACTGCACTGTCTCCTGTGTCAGGCATTCCCCACACCTACCTTCCACCTCTACCTTCAAGCTATTTTTTTTTTTACTCCCGAGCTGCCTTGTGCGCCAGTATTTTCAGCCCGGTCACGGGCCGCCTGCCTCTGCCCCCAGATCGGCTGCTGTCCCCGATACCCTGTGGCTTTTCCCCCATGGTGGCTTCGCGTACACCCTGTATATGCCGCAGGCACTGGACTAGGTCAGGGGCCCGGCCTGGGGAGCACATCAAGGCCGTGGCAACGGGCTTCACTCGGCGTAGGCAGGCTCCATCCATTTTCGCTGGGAGGCGGGTCGTGCCATGATGTCACCATCTGCCCCGCCTCCAATGCGATTGATAAGCCGCGGTCTGCGTGAACTTCCGCCCGCCAGGGGTCCCCATGCACCGCCCGCTATCCACACCTCCCTCGGAGAAGGAGAGCTGTCCACGGACGCCGATCCAGGCCTTCGCCGGGCTCCTCCCGACGACCCGAGTCCGCTCTCGAACCCGGTCGCCGCGCCGCAAGCGGAAATCCAACCGCCGCGCCGGGCGGGCCGGCCTCTACCTTCAAGCTAAAGCGCAGCCTAAAATACTTTGTCTCCCTGCCTTTCTGACAGATCTTGGGAATGTTAAGTGGCAGGACTTCTATCTCGCACCTTCTGTGTCTGAAGCTTTCTGTATCTTCCAGGATCTGTTACTAAGGGTAATCAATAAACATGCACCTTTAAGAAAGGTTAAATCTAGGAAAAGGGCACCTGATTGGCTCAGCTTATCCCTGAGGAGGGTCCGCAGTCCAGAAACACACTATGGAAAAGGGCAAAATAAATGCCCTCATGTGCTTCTTCAGGCTATTTCTAACAAACTCCCACCCTATATCTGCAACCTGTTCAAATGGTCTAAAGGTGCGACGGCCTAGGGATATCCTCCTTTGTCCTCCCTCAAGCTACCACGGACGAGGACACATCATGGCACAACTGCCATCAGCTCCTTCCTACCATCACTTTGGAACAACATGCAAAAAACTTAAACTTTCCCTCCTGCCTAGCCCCTACGTATTCAGGCAGCTGCTTTATCGATGCCTAAAGACTGTGTGCAATTGCTTCAGGTAAACACTGGCATATGGACTGAATATTCCTTAGCTCCTAGACCTACCTGGCCTTCTTTTTCCCCCTGTCGGCTGGCATTTTTTAGTGTAACTCCCTTCCTAGCTCCCTCTCTCCTTCCCGTGGCAACCCCCTGCGGGCCTCTACCCCTAGCAGGGCTGCCCCATCCTGCTCCCCCTCATGTGTCTTTGCCTCTCTCCTCTCTCTCTGTCCTCCACTGTGTCTTGCCATCCTCTCCTCCCTCTGTCCTCCACTGTCTCCTAACCCATATATGATGAATTGCCTATATATGTATATAGCCCTCGTTATTTGTGCCAGTGTCAGTGGCTCAGTAGGTAGCACACTCGCCTCTGAGAGACTGGGAGAGATCAGAGGGCTGTGGGTTCAGTTCCACATTTGGCACTTGGGTTAATATCCCAGTACTGACACTGTAGTGCAGCATGAGAGGGTGCTGCACTCTGAGATGCCGCTCTTCGGATGAGATGTTAAACCGAGGTCCCATCTGCCTGGATTGGTGGTGGTTCAGGTGGATGTTAAAGATCCCATGGCACTTATCAGAAAGAGTAGGAACTTCCCGGTGTCCTGGCCAAATTTCTCACTCGCTAAAAAATACCACCAACAGCTTAATCTGGTTCAAGGTCAGTTGGCATTCATCTGTATCCCTCCCCGGTTGTGCCTGAAAATAGGCAGGATTTGTCTAGTGCACTTACCCAGTCAACAAAAACTAAAAAAAAAAAAATCTAAGTCTTGCTCCAGTTACCTAATGATCTCGTATTTAAAAATAGTCTGTTTTAGTGTCTGCTGTGTTATGAAATGATGTTGAATACTGTAAATGAATTGTCTGCTGTGCCCAGGACCATCCTGCAAATGAGTTTGCTCAACAATGTAACTGCCTGGTAAATCAAGTTTGATTGATTGATAGATTGATTGGAAATGGCACCACAATCCATACAGGGGTTTTATACAGACCCCATCTCAGGGGGAGGAAATGGACAAGGAATGACAGAAGGCATCCTTAGGATGGCAGAGAAAGGGAGATATTGTTGATGGGGACCTGAATATGCCAACTGTTAACTGGAGCACTTTTGCTGCAACTACATCCAAGAGCAAGGCCATTCTCGACGCCACAGGGAGCATGCCTCAGACAGCTAGTGTTGAAACCCACTTGGGAGGGAGCAGTCTTAGACCTGGTACTCTCAAATGGGGACAGAGAGTGGATCTCAGATCTAGAAGTGTGTAGCCATCTGGGAACAAGTGACCACCAGTGTGGTTCAGGATAAACTCAGCTACAGAGTCAAGCCATACAAAAGTGAGGGTACTGGACTTCAGGATGGCATGATTTTGTCAAATGGGAGAGTGCCTCAGAAAAGCACTAGCAAACAGGTAGAAGGAGGTGTGGAGCAACAATGGGAATCATCAAAGCTGCCATCACAGAGGCAACAAGTCTTTGTGTGAAGCAAATAAACAAATCAAAATGAAAGAAAATCACTATGGTTCTCAGAAGAGGTGGCAGGAATGTTAGGGAGAAATATATCATTTAGGAAGCATAAGGAAACACAGAAGGAGCAGGACAGAGAACTGTACCAGTTAAAGCAGACGGAAGTGGGAAGGCAGTCAGAATAGCAAAGGCCCAAATCAAGGAAAAGATAGCCAACTCGGTTAAGAAGGGCATAAAACCTTTAGTACATTAGGGAGCATAGAAAGACAAAAGCAGGGATAGTGAGGCTGAATAAAGGGACAGTGGGTGGGCAGAGAGGGACAATGAAAAGCAGGATACTGAATGAATACTTCTGCTAAGTATTCACAAAGAAGAGGAGGAAGAGGTACCTAATTCAGTCAATACAAACACTCTGGATAGGGGGTCGATCCCAGTCCTTTCACGGAAGAAAGTACTCTGAAAGAACTCCTAAAACTGAATGTGGACAAAGCAAAGGGGCCTGATGAGATTCACCTGAGAATTCTAAAAGAATTAATAAGAGAACTAGAGACATCACTGACTAGCCTTTCTAACAAATCATTAGAGGATGGTGTGGTACCTGAGGACTGGAGGAGGGTGGATGTGATTCCCTTTCACAAAAGTGGAAGCAAGACAGAGGCAGGAAACTATAGACCTGTCAATTTGACCTCAGTGTTAGGGAAAATGATGGAATCACATCTGAAGGAAAGAATTGTTGAGTACCTAGAGGCCAGTGGGGCACAGGACCCAAGGCAGCATGGATTCACAGCAGGAAGGTCATGTCAGACGAATCTAATTGATTTCTTTGACTGGGTGACCAAAGTAGTAGACCAGGGAGGGGCTGTGGATGTGGCCTAGCTAGACTTTAGCAAGGCATTTGACACAGTTCCACACAAAAGATTAATAAACAAATTAGCCAGCCTGAGATTGGGTCCCAGGGTGGTAGCCTGTAAAACATTGGCTGGACAACAGGACAAGAAAGTTTTAGTAAACAGAGTCCATGCTGAAGAAAGGAAGTTACTAGTGGGGTACTGCAGGGTTCAGTGCCGGTATGGTCCTTTTTATGTCTTTATAGGTGACATTGCAGAGAGACTGAAGGAAAAGTATGCCTCTTGCAGATGACACAAAGATCTGCAAACAGGGTTAATACACAAGGGGGTGGAAAAGATGAGAAGGGACTTGGCAAGGTTGGAGGAATGGTCAGAAGTATGGCAACTTGGATTCAATGCAATGAAGTGCAAAGTAATGCACCTGGGAAACGAAACCCAGGGGAAGAATACACAATGGGGGAGGGGGAGGTAGTAACAACAACAAAAATTCATATCAGATGACCAAAAGGTTAGCAAGCAATGTGAGAAGGCAGTAAGTATGGTTGGGGATACTGGGATGTATAGGAGAGACATCACCAGTAGAAAACAAGAAGTTGTTATCCCTCTGTACAGACAGTTGGTGAGACCCCATCTGGAGTACTGTGTCCAGTTCTGGAGACCCCATCTCTGCAAGGACACAGGATGGAGACAGTTCAGAGGAGGGCAACTAAAATGGTGCAGGGTCTGCAACAAAAGCCACACTAGAAGAGACTAAAGGAGCTTAATATGTACACCCTTGAGGAAAGGAGGGAGAAGGTGGACAAGATAGAAACTTTAGGTATGTCAAGGGAATCAACAAAGTCCAAGAGGGTAGCATATTTCAGAAAAGAGATGTGCAAGAACAAGGGGACACAATTTGAAGATAGAGGGGAAATGGCTCAGGGTAATATGTGGAAGTATTTTTTCACAGAGAGGGTGGTGGACACATGGAAAAGCCTTTCTGAGGAGGTTGTGGGTCAAAACAGTGGGGAATTCAAGAATGCATGGGACAGACACAAGGCAATTCTTGGGGGTAGGAAGAAATAGGCTGTTGGTTAACTAGGATCTGCAGCTTATCCAGTAGGTAGGGAAATGGGCAGACTAGGTGGGCCAGCGGTCCTTATCTGCCATCAAAGTCTATGTTTCTATGTTGTCACCGTGACATGGGTGAATCTGGAAAAGCATAGTACAGATCTTAGTGGACAGTAGAAAAAGGGATTAGAAGCCCTCATGGTAGACAAGAGCCGCGTGGGTGGCCTTGCAACAGTGAGTGCTAAGGAATTGGCTACAGTATTGGTACACCCTTAACCCATTTATTCAGTGACTCACTGTAGTTTGGAGTGGTGACAACAGATTAGAGATCTGCCAGCGTAGCACCACTCAATGGGGTTGGGGGCAGGAAGATTCAGGAAACTATAAACCTTCAGACTTACCTCCAGCATAGGTAAGTTGATGGAGACTGTGATGTGACAGCCATGTTCTGAGTGCTGTATCATTTTATTTCTTAAAATAATGGAAATGTGGTATTGAAGTGCCTGTTAAAAATACCAGTGCCCTTGGAATAACCTCACTCACCCCTCACCCCGGTTTCAGCTGAAGGACAGATGCAAACTAAGAGAAATGCTGACAGCATGTGTATCATACACAAACAGATTTTAGAGACAATGTGTTACATGGAAAAGCCTGAAGATAATTATAGGATTAAGAAGACTGAGTTCAGCATATCCATTTTATGATGCTTCCAGAGGAAGAAAAGCAGGTTGTGATGTATTGGTGCGAGGTTGCAAATGCTCATATGAAGCCTGTGTGAGGAGGATGCAGCATGGAGCAAAAGAGATGTCATTTGAAACATGAGTCATGCTGAAGAATTGCAAAATTGATACTTTGAAAAGACTACTTTTTTTTATTAGATATATTTTAAATATAATCTGACAGAGGAGGAGCTAGCTGACCTCACCAAAAGGGTTGGCCAATACAGTTGTTTAAGGAATAATTCTGTTTTACAGACACACATTTTACCTTGACTCTGACCAAGCAAGATCGGTGAGCACTTAAGCAAGTATTTAGAGACTAAGTACTGTAGTAGGAATTGGCACTGTTTAAACCTTGTTTCTTTTTAAAAGATTTGTATGTCTTTTGATGTGAGTTCTGTATTTTGTGTTTCACATATTTTAACTATTTTAGTAAAATTCTTTATAGAACTTACTTGGTCTGTATTTGACTTCTTTTATTTTGTAAGAAAAGTCCATGGTTATAGCAGATGATAGACATAAGCTTGAATTGTGGTACCAAACTGGAAAGAGGGGTGTTAAATCTGAGGTCTTTATTAAAGTTTTAAAGAGTTCATCTTTGTACACCTGGTTAGGTGCCCATAGGCAAAGATATCTGCCCCCTGAAGACAGATATATCTGAGTCTGTGCATTAGGTATGCTAACAAGAGGTCAACAGTTTGAATCCTCCAGAACTGGAGACCAAAGGTTGATCTGAACTCAAAAACAGACAAGAGGGTTACCTTTATTGTTACACTGTTCACAAGACTGTGCTCAGAGATTGGCACTTTGAGAGTAGAGGGCCTGACCTGCTGGGTGGGTTTGTAACAGATTGTGGCAGTGGTGGGACTATTTTGGTATCACAAGCTTTATTGTTCTGTGTCAGCTGAGACCGTAAGCTTTCTTACAAAGAAAGAACAAGACAGAGTCTATTTTAAAAAGGAAACAGAACTATATATCACTTGGTGTGCAGTCCAGTTCCTACCCATTTTACTTTTGTTTCTAAAGTGCAGTCAGAGTAGCCATAGTCTGGGAAGAAGAAGATGGCTTCCCACTACAGCAGGCACAACTGTAGATTACTTGAAGCAGTTGTGAGCACTTAAGCAAGTATTTAGAGACTAAGTACTGTAGTAGGAACACTGTTTAAACCTTGTTTTTTTAAAATATTTGTATGTCTTTTGATATAAGAGTTCTGTATTTTGTGTTTCACATATTTTAACTATTTTAGTAAAATTCTTTTCAGACTTTACTTGGTCTGTCTTTGACTTCTTTTTATTTTGTAAGAAAAGTCCATGGTTATAGCAGACGATAGACATAAGCTTGAATGGTGGTACCAAACTGGAAAGAGAAGCTTTAAATCTGAAGTCTTTATTAAAGTTTTAAAGGGTTCATCTCTGTACACCTGGTTAGGTGCCCTAGGCAAAGATGTCTGGCCCTCAAGACAGATATATCTGAGCCTGTGCATTGGGTATGCTAACAAGAGGTTAACAGTTTGAATCCCTCCAGAACTGGAGATTAAAGGTTGATCCGAACTCACAAAACAGAAAAGAGGGTTACCTTTAATGTTACACTGTTCACAAGACTGCGCTCAGAGGTTGGCACTTTGAGAGTAGAGAGCCTGACCTGCTGAGAGGGTTTGTGACAGAGACCATAATGAAGGAGAGTTTGGTCACTTCTGGACAGGTGGGGTGGGCATTTTGGGCCAGAAGAATAGCCTGGACACAAATCTTGGGTGCTGTGCTTTTTATTTTCAAACCCCTTTGTTTGGAGGCCTATCTAGTAGTGTTGCTGAGATAGTGCTTTTGTGATCCTATGACTATCTGTGAGATAGTGCTGGTATCCTGCCTAGGATCCTAGGTCAGAAAGTTAGGATCCAGGGTCAGATAGTGATGGATCCTAGTTAGGATCTTGGGATCCTACATCAAATCCAGGTATCCTAGGTCAGATAGCGATGAATCCTAGTTAGGATCCAGGGATCCTAGGTCAGATCCAAGGATCCTAGGTCAGATAGTTAGGCTCTGGGGTCAGATAGCAATGGATCCTAGGTGAGATCCAGGGATTCTGCTGTAGGTCAGATAGTTAGGATCTGAGCTAGATCTATTGCCAGGATCCGCAGGATCCACAACATTTGTAGGATCCATGCACTGGCTCCTACAGGGTAGGATCCATGATCTGATAGCACTGCTATCCTACCACACCAAGTATCTGGCCAAATGGGAGGTATCTGTTGGTTTCCTGGTTTCTATGATACTATCTGAGCAATATTTCTATCTAGAGAATAATGGACTACAAGATGAAACACAGCATGGTTTTGTGTCAGGAGGTCTTTGCTAGACCAAACTGATACTATTTTTTGATTGGGCCACCAAGGCAATAAACAGGGGAAAGATAGTGGATCTGCAGTGCTTCAACTTCAGTGAGGCCTTTGATGGTACCACAGGAGACTGCAGAAGACATTGGAGGACTTGGGATTGAAGCTGGGTTTATTTAGGTGGGTAGGAAATAGGCCAAGGAAGTCAGCAGAGAGTAGTGGTTTATGGGGCTAAATTAGGATAGATGTCACAAGAAGACTGAAGCAGGGATTGGTCCTATGACCTGTCTTATTTAATATGTTGATTAGGGACATTGGGGAGGGTGTGCTGGGAAAGCTATGTATCTTTGCCAGTGACAAAGCTATGCAGCAGGATGGATCATGTGGAAGGTGTGTCAGCTACAGAAGGAGATAGAGAAACGAGGGAAATGGTCTCAGGTGTGGCAGTTGAGATTCTATGCCAAGATATGCAACGTAATGTATTTAGGGAGGTGGATCCATGCATGGAATACTGGATGGGAGGAGCTGCTCAAGCCACTCCAACAGAAGAGAAATCTGGGGTCATAATCACTAACCCCTTTGGCAAGAAAGTTAGTGCAACAAAGAATACAGCAAGGCATCAAGGATGCTGGGATGTAAAGGGGGGGCTTTTGACAGTAGGAGAAACAAGGTGATTCTACCACTGTGCAGATCCTTGGTGAGGTCTCTTCTGGAGTACTGTGGCCAATTCTGGAGCAATCACATTAGAAAGAACATCAACAGACTACAGTCAGTACAGCAAAGGGTCTCCAGATGATCTGGGGCCAGCAGGTCAGATTCTATGAGAAATGTCTGGTGGTCATGAACATGTATTCACATACAGCATTGATCTGAAGCTCCTCTTGGGCTCAGAAATGTTATTAGCACTAGGCAGCACTGATCTGAAGCTCCTTGGGGCTCAGAAGCTGCCATACCTTTTGGACTAATAAAATGCTCCAGTACACAAGTCTTCAGATCCACACAAGACACTTGCTCTTCAGGTGATATTGCAGGTTTTACAAGAAGCATGCCATAACAGAAGTCTGGTCAGACAGAGAGTCAGACTGAAGACAAGCCAGCTGAGAACCTCAAGGAAACATTTAGTCTATAGTGCCCAAACTCCTTTCTAATCTCAAAGCACAAATACAATTTTTACTCTTTAAAACTGCTAGTTGCACTCTCTCTTTGCAAAGCTATCTACTCAAACCCTCAGATTCAAGCATGCTGATAGGAAGTCATTTTAAAACATAGAAAGTTACTTGCAAAAAAATAATAATTGTCCATCCAGTCTGCCTGCCCAGGAGTCAAATCTCCTTAAATAAACACAGGCTGTCAGTTAATGTCTAAAATGTAATGCTAAGTGGCATTAATCACCGGCAGAGGAGGCTCTACTGGGGATTAATGCCCGGCTGAGAGGCGTTGTTGCACGAGGGCGAAGCCCGAGGGTTCAACTTCAGCGGTATTAATCCTCGTAGAGCCCGACGCTGCCGGTGATTAATGCTCTTTAACACGGACAAGCCGATGCATACTAGGACAAGCAGAGTCATTAAGAAAAGGCACCGGAGACTGGAGGCAATCATAGACTTTATTCTTACTTTATAACACGGCATTATTGAAGGTTTCACAGGGCGCCCACGACAGGCGCTAACGCCGCCACGCGGTGCAGGAGCTGCTGTGTTGCTGTGCTGGGAAGCTGCTCACGGCTCCAACACGGCATTATTCATAATGCCGCAGTTGGTCTTGCTCGCTCGAGCCCAACACGGCATTATGAAAAATAATGCTGTGTTGGAGTCGCGGAACGCGCCCCAGCACAGCAACACGGCATTATTGGCTCACAATGCCGTGTTGGTCCTGCACCACGTGGACGGCATTGCACCTATCGAGGCACCCTCATAGACTTCTCAATAATGCCGTGTTACAAACAGCCTTATTCAACAGTTTCCTAATTTATGTAGTTCACCATAATGCTCTTCACGAGTATTGTATATTCTTTAAAGGTGAAAGTAAAAGCTACCCATCTTGTCTGCTTAGTTTCCAGTATTCTGCATGTTATACGATCCCCAAATCAGTAAATGTAGCCCTATTTATGATTTACAAAGTAAAACACATGTTTTCAATCATTTTAAACTTTGAGTGTTCGCGATGGCAAACCGCTTTTCTGCTGATGCTTTTTTCGATTTACAAGAAGTCAGCGCCGGTCCGGCATGGTGACGTTTCTAATTGTATAACTGTCCTTTGCACATTCATACAGTGACTGTGTCCCCTTCAGAGCTGCAAGGTGCCACACTGAAAATTCAATAAATACCCCCAATAGAATGGCTTTTCATCGATTCAAGTGATAGTGAGCCCAATTTATTTATGACTCATCGCACAGTATAATGCCTTACAGTTCCAAGTCTCTCAGCGGGACTGCGGCAGCTCGAGAGTCAAGTGACAGCAGCTCATCTGATGAATCTGAAACATGAGATAGCATGGAGGTACCCTGTCAAAGTATGGTATTAGTAAGCATTAATCACCGGCAGAGGAGGGCTCTACGGGATTAATGCCCACTGGGGGGCGTTGTTGCATGAGGGCGAAGCCCGAGGGTTCAACCCCCCAGCGGGCATTAATTCCTCAGTAGATCCCGACACGCTGCCGTGATTAATGCTCTTGTAACACGGACAAGCTCGATGTATACTAGGACAAGCAGAGTCATTGAAAAAGGCGCCGGAGACTGGAGGCAATCTTCATAGACTTTATTCTTACTTTATAACGGCATTATTGAAGGCTCGAGGGCACCCAGCGATAGGCATAGCGCCGTCACGTGATGCAGGAGCTGCCCGTGTTACTGTGCTGGAAGCGCTGTTTACGACCAACACGGCATTATTTCTCATAATGCCATAAAGACCTTGCGCTGCTGAAGCCCAACACGGCATTATGAGAAATAATGCCGTGTTGGAGTCGTGAACGCCGCTCTCCTTCAGCACAGCAACACAGCATTATCGCCCGCAATGCCGTGTTGGTTCTGCACCACGTGACGGGCGTTGCACCTATCGGGCGCCTCAGAGATCTCTCAATAATGCCATGTTACAACAGCAAACAATGTATAAGCAGAATTTTTTCATCTGTTATACCATATTTAACTGCATTTCTGCTTAAAAAGACCTAGGCCTATTTTAAAAGTTTGATCCATCGTCTTTATGGTCCCCTTCGTGCACTGTCGGTATGCTGTGTTATGCCACATGGTCTTTCAGTGGTCTCCCTTGCAAGCCTGTTATTGTGCCACAACATAGATTGAATATGTCACTAGTGTGACACAATGTTACCATCTGCCCCCAGTTGCCCATGTAAAGAGACTTCTAGTCTCAGTGTGCCTACCAGGTCAAACAAATTAAATAAATAAAATAAATAAATATATGTAATGCAGTTTTCCAGATTCACAAGTAACAGAGTGACCAACCTCAGAAGAACGTGACACCGTCAGCTCTTCTGATGTATTACTGCATAGTGTGACAGCCGATAACTGAGTACATTGTGTATTTTTTTGGAGCACATGGGACACATGTTTGGACTACAGCGGTATTTTCAGAACAAGTAGGACATGTGTTATGGATAAGTGGCCTCTGTCCACTGTTTGAGAACACATGACAACCCTGGCAGACCTGCTTTTTTATATAACAATACCATCATACTACATGAATGCCTTTTACTGTGTTAGGAGGTTGGTTGACAGACCAGGGTTATGGTCATGTGCCACAGTACTGTGACAATGGCATGTACAGTGCAGCTGATGCCATAACATGCCTCAACCAACCGCATCTTTCACAGACCATTGGTTGTTAGGTGTTGGTACATGTAGAATAGCCCAGAGGTTACAGTAGTGATGTGTGAATGACCTTTGACATAAATCAGATCTGCATTTGATTCACAAAACCTCCACTTGCACACAGTGTTCAATTATGAGCATGTCCAGTGCCAGCACAGCACAACCATGCTATGCTAGTGATGTAGATGTTGGTGGCTGCACCGTGTAAGTCCCTCTATGAAGTAGCCAATGTTTGAGCTGACATGTATATAAATCTGTTAGTTCCTACACAGTGTGTGCTGCCACTGACATCTAAATTAATTATTTGCCTATCATTGTTGTGTGGTTCTGTGGCTGTAGGCAATTCACTCCTGGCATACTGTTTCATCCTTTTATGCATCCCTGTTTTGATAGTCAGTCATACTAGTGGTCTCTGTTTACCACTATAGTCTGTCACCCTTCTATGATTGTATCATGTCCACTGTGCTGTCATTCGTGTAAACCTCTGTCTCCAAGAGAAGCTGGTGGTGCTACAGTAAATAGAAATTAAATTTACGTCTGAAAGCATTACTTGCAACGCAGTTTGATGTAAATGAATATTTTCATTGTTAAATGTTTTGCTAAAAACAGTAAATAGAGCTAGTGTTTACAAAATATTTCGCTGTTCACAACTGAACTGTGAAATAAGTAATTTTTCGTACTTAGCAGTATGATGAACATATGAATAGTTGAGCATATGAACATATGAAGAGCTGAGTTGCAGATGGCCATCTGATCGATATAATGTGTATTGCATGGTCCAAAGCTTGAGCAACTGATCGTGCACCTAACCTATGCACCTCAGCTGCTCTTCATGCTGACCACCCCTTCACATAGATTGCCACCTGCATAATCGCATTAAAAGTGTCCACCATCCATATGTGAATAAGTTCTTCCTGACCTCCCTCCTAAAACTTTCTTCCTCCAGCTGAAGCTTGTGCCTCGGTTGTATACCACGTGTCCACTGTATAATGTATTAGTGACTGAGTCAAATAAGTAACTTACATTTGGTGTCTGAAAACACTACATGTACTGTTCTCCAGTCCTGTATTACCATACCTCAATGTAGTTTGTTTATTTGAAAAGGTTTCACCAGGAAAGACAACATGAGCTGATAACAGTTAGTTTCCAGAAGCATCCTGGGGGAGGAGTACATAGGGGAAGGAGAAAGTAAAACATATCCAGACCAAAATACAAACAGGCTAACTACAGTCTAATACAGAGGCAAGGCTACAGGCTACAATAAAGGCTAGTATGTAGAAACATAGAGATTTGTATAAGATATACATAAAGTGCATAAAGTGTACCCTGCAGTGCAAGCTAAAACAGTCAGGAGTGGAGGTGAGGTAGCACGTATTGATATTCTATACAGGACAATAACACCCTGAGTGGAACATGAAGTAAGAACGAGGAGGGCATGGTGTAGACTAACAGCAGGGTACACTATAAAGTGCTAGGAGGTGGGGACTATATACAGGGATTGGTCAAGTGCATAGGTTGACTATTCGAGGTAGGTATGCAGAGTGAGAGGGCTGGGGAAGGGATAAGGAAGGAGGGGAGAGGTTTCTGAGAAACAGCACCCCTTTTGATACTGTAAAGCCCTATGAGGGGAATAGGACCTGGCTCAGAAGAGGGGATAGAGACATGCCGAGGACAAGCACCTCATGAGGATGTTGGGGCCCTGGGAGCGAGGGAAGCAGAGACATGCTGAGAGTGACACCTCTTCAGGATGCTGTGCCCCTGCAAGAGATGGTGGTGAGTGCCTCAAGGTGGGGAGAGAAAGGTCAAAACAAAACCCTTCAGAAAGTGAGAACCCCTGCAAGGGGGTAAGGAATCGACAAGGATGACAGTGGGGTTACGGAGGAGAGGTGGCGGAGAAAAAAGCGGGCAACTGCCCATCAGGATTCAGAGAACCCTGCAAGGGGACAATGTCCCGCAATAATAAATATAATGTGGGAAGGAGACAGGGAGATGGGGGAGTAAGGGTGAGGGGAAAATTAGGGGGTAATATGGGGTTAAATAGGGTGTGTAGGCAGAGGATGCAGGTGGGAAGGGAGAAAAGGGTAATGGCAGGCAGGGGAGATTAGGCGCACTGCAACATGTGGAACAGCTTCCAAATGAGAAGTGAGAGGAAGTGTTGAGAGTTGGCAGAGCGAATATCTAGTGGGAGGGTATTCCAGATGCTGAAGAACTTGAACGAGAAAGCAGCAGCCAGATGAAGTGCAGCATGGGGCAGTGTAAGTGTTGTAAATGTAGATGTGTGGAGGGTATAACAGGATGGCAGAGGGCTTGATTAGAGGGAGGCTAGGTAAGGGGTAGATTACCAAGCCAGAACTTCCCAATAAGAATAGCGTTGTGTGATAGGCGCTCATGCTGACAGAGGGAAGAAAAATGTGGTGTAGAGATTACTGTGGTGGGTAGGTGGGGGTAGCCAAGTATGAAGTGGCAGAAGGAAATAAAGAGGATGTCCAGTCTTGAGAAGACAGTCTTAGGTGCAGAGCTGTAGATGATATCCCCAAAATCAAGGACAGGGAGAATCATCTTTTGACTATTCTCTCCTGGCTTGCAGTGGTAGGCAGTTCCAATGTCTGTACAGAGCACTGAGCTTAGGAGTAATTTTTGTGGATGGCGTCAATGTGGACCCCAAAATCAAGATATTTGTGTAGCCATAGCCCCAGGTACTTAAAGGAGGGGATGTTGCCAGTGTTGTACCAGTGAGGGTAGAAAAGGTGGGGTGGATTCAAGTAGTTAACTGGAGAATACATCAGTTAGTGTCCCAGGCAGCTACTCAGCCATATGTTTTACTACTATCTGATGTACTCTGCCATGGCCTTGTGATTTGTCTACCTTCAATGCACTCTTGCCCTTACTGAAAATAACAATCCCTTCCGCCGTGTCCTTTTCAGGTTGTAGAATGAAGGAAAGAAGTCTCCATCATCTCAATTCGTTTACCTATCTGCTGCTCCTTCTGTGCCTTTACTTTTGGACATCATTACTTGCCGTCGGTAACTTTAGTGACCATTCACTACTAACCTATCTTGTTTTGTTCATCAATTTTGTATAGGGCAATCTGTATTCCTTACTTCCTGAAAACTGCAAAAGTAAACTGGCTTGGCATGTTTGCACTAATGTGTTTCCCTGAGACGAATGCGGTAATGTATGCTAACCAGTATTGCTTCCTTATTCCTGGACAACCTTTGGTACACCACATATTTTCTACTCTAGTCTCCCAGTGTCAACCTAACATTTTGCCCATGTTCCTTATGTACACCCGACTGAAATACACACATACCAGCAATAGGACAACACTGGTACCACATGCACTGGTTTTGATGGTACCGGTAATAACATTTTTTTTTTTGAACTCTGTTTATTCACCTCCTACCTTGGCCTCCTCTGGCGTGGACACACAGTGCCGACTCTCCCATCTGACTGAAGCACTGGCCGATCCTTCTCTGGCGTGGACTCCCTTTCCCCAGCATGACTAGCCCCACACCTGGATCTGAGTCACCCGGGATGGACTGCCATGCTCCTCTGGTGCTCTGTCTTGTAGTGTTGAGGGCTAGAGAACTGGAGTAGGGTCTGGATTGAGCATTCTGGTGCCCATCAATGACATGTGGTCGTGGCCTCTGGACCCACCATTGCCTACCAATGGGGAGGTTGTTTCTTTTATGGTTCCTGGCAGATGGGAAGTGCAAGGACATCCAGTGAAGTGCAGGCATGCTCCCATACCTGCCTGCAGGACGCCTGTACGTATCCACCATACCTCATACTGCGTGGCACTGTTCAGCCGAGCCCTGACCACTAGTGGCCACCAAAGCCATGTAGTGCATGCCCTCCCTCCCTGGGAAGGAGAGCTGCCAAATGGCCACTGATCCAGGTCACCAACCCCCATCCCCATAACCCTACTCCATTCTCGAACCCGGTTTGCCGGTTTGGTACAAGGTGTGGCATCCGCTTAAAACAATGTGCACCACTGGCTCAGCAAGCAATGACATAATTCTAAACTTACATTTTCAGTACAATTACTTGTTACCATGTGATGTATATTTGTTATTGCAGTCGTTTGCTAAGGTGTTCCTTTGTTTTCTCCACCAATAAACAGGTGTTCATGCTCATGACTGTGAATTGATGCCTACCAGTGTCGAGAACATCTGTTGCCATTACTATGCTGCAATTATGAGATGACTTGATGGGACACAGCATAATTGCATTACTTTGCATACTGGTTTCCATGCCATCTGTTTAGACAGAGACTCATTGGAGACCTCATGAGTTTATCTATGAGGATGGACCCCAGAGTGCTGATTTCACTATTCTTGAGTAAGTCTGTGTTCATGATGTACACATATTTTGTACTTTTAGTCTCCAGAGAGAGACTTTACACTATCAAATGAGGGTCATGTAAGAAATGTGCATTCCCGTGTTACTTTAACATTATCTGAGTTACAAACATACTTCACAAACACTATCTGTGCCTTATGCCTTATGGCATTTTACAACAGACTTTGCTTTCAACTGCTTCTGTCAATCCAGAACTTTTGCTGAGTCCTTGTGTGCTTCAACAACATCACTATATACACACATGTCCTGGAGACATAATTTCAATGTGCTTTAAAGAGCAGCTGACACCTTTAGGAACACGTTGAAATCATAATAGCTGGACACAACCAGCTTCTATTTCATATTTATTCTATAACTTTCTCTCCCATTATTTATTACTGAAGAAATTCCCAGAAAGACAAGATCTTTAACCCTTACAGTTCATCTGCCTCTATAGCTTACTCCTTACTTGAAAGTTATAATGTTCTGCTGTGACACCACAGTCTGTTGCCATGGAAATAACTGTGATGTCTCAAGTACAGTATTATGCTATCAGGTTGGGAAGAATCAGTAGGATCTGATGAGACCTCAAGGAACAGCTGTCCCATTTTCATGCATATGAGCTGGTTAATAAACAAAATGGGGATCAGAAATACAGAGCTAGCAAGAAATATAACCTGCTTGGTGTACAAAATACTGTTTTCCATAGTTGTTCTTGAAGTGTCAGTGGGTCTTAAAATACCACTGTGTGAGTCATGGCGCTATAGACTGTTGATGCACATACATTTTTCTTTGCCCGCACATTATTGGCACTTCCCTACCTATAGGATAAACTGGTGATGAGTGAAAACCAACATCATACATCCCCTACAACTCAGTATAATTCATTTATGTGTGTCCCATGTATTATAGAATTAACCAACTGTTTTTGACACCTGTATGTCCTCTGAAGTACATTACATGCATCCACAACACTGTACGTCAAAGATAACTTCCTCAGGTTTCCACTTAATGGCCCCACCTCTGTCTTTAAATGTTGCCTGTCAAGTCTTGCAAATCTCTTTGTCAAAAACATGATACATGGTTGTACTTTGTTTATTGGTAGTGCAAGTCACTGTCATGCCCCCATGCTCCTTCTATCACTGGTATGTAGATTACTGTCCTAATCTCTAGTTTCTGTTTTGAGGCATGCACCATTTCAATACCCATTTTAGTAGCCATCTGGTTTACTACCTATAGAAACATAGAATTTGATGGCAGATAAGGACTGCTTGGCCCACCCAGTCTGCCCATTTCCTACCTAATGGATAAGCTGCAGATCCTAGTTAACCAGCAGCCTACTTCTTTCTACTCCCCACCCCTAGAATTGCCTTATGGCTGTCCCATGCATGCTTGAATTAATCACTGTTTTTGACTCACAACCTCCTCCGGAAGGCCGCTCCATGCATCCACAACCCTCTCTGTGAAAAATACTTCGTTACATTACCTGAGCTGCCCCCTCTATCTTGAAATTGTGCCCCTTGTTCTTGCACACCTCTTTTTGAAAGATGCTACCCTCTTGGACTTCGTTGATTCCCTTGAGGTACTTGAATGTTTCTATCATGTCCTCCTCTCCTCCTTTCCTCGAGGCTATACATATTAAGCTCCTTTAGTCTCTTCATATGTCTTCCAGTGCAGACCCTGCACCATTTTAGTTGCCCTCCTCTGGACAGCTTCCATCTTGTCTATTTCCTTGCAGAGATTGGGTCGCCAGAACTGCACACAATACTCCAGAGGGGTTCTCACCAGCTGTCTGCACAAAGGGATAACAACTTCCTGTTTTCTACTGGTGATACCTCTCCTATGCATCCCAGTATCCCCAGCCCTCCTTACTGCCTTCTCACATTGTTGCCCACCTTTATGTCATCTGATATGACTACCCCTAGGTCCCTTACATTTTGTTGTTGTTAGTATCTCACCCCCATTGTGTACTCTTCGCTGGTTTTGTTTCCAGGTGCATTACCTTGCACTTCTTTGCATTAAATCTAAGCTGCCATACATTTGACCATTCCTCTAAACTTGCCAAGTCCATTCTCATCCTTTCCACCCTACCTTGTGCATCAACTCTGTTGCAGATCTTTGTGTCATCTGCAAAGAGACATACTTTTCCTTCAAGTCCCTCTGCAATGTCGCTTACAAAGACATTGAAGAGGACTGGTCCTAATACTGAACCCTGCACCACCCCACTAGTAACTCCACTTTCTTCAGAGTGGACTCCATTTACTATTACCCTCTGTGTCCTATTCTCCAGCCAATTCTTTACCCAGGCTATCATCTTGGGACCCACTCCCAGGCTGGTTAATTTGTATATTAATCTTTGTGTGGGACTGAGTCAAATGCCTTTCTAAAGTCTAGGTAGGCCATGTCCACAGCCCCTCCCTGATCTACTACTTTGGTCACCCAGTCAAAGAAATCTATTAGATTCGTCTGGCATGACCTTTCTGCTGTGAATCCATGCTGTCTTGGGTCCTGTGCCCTCTGGCCTCTAGGTACTTGACAATTCTTTCCTTCAGAAGTGATTCCATCATGTTCTCTATCACTGAGGTTAAACTAACTGGTCTGTAGTTTCGCCTGCCCTGCTCCCACTTTTCTGAAGGGGAATCACATCGGCCCTCCTCCAGTCCTCAGGTACCACCCTCCCATGATTTAACATCCTGCCATGATTTGTTAAAGAGGGTAGTCAGTGGTGTCATTAGTTCTACCCTTAGTTCTTTTAGAATTCTGGGATGACTGTCATCTGGCCCCATTGCTTTGTCCACCTTCAGTTTTAAGAGTTCTTTCAGAACCCTTTCTTCTGTAAATGGGCAGGTATCAACTTCTGTATTCAGAGTGTTTCTATTGTTTGTTTTAGGTACCTCCCTCTTCATTTGTAAACACTGAGCAAAAATATTTGTTTAGTATCTCTGCCTTTTCACAGTCACCCTCTGCCCACCCCTCCCTTTATTAAGCCTCACTATCCCTCCCTTAGTCTTTCTTCACTCCCTGATGTACCTAAAAGGTTTTGTCCCCTTCTTAACTGAGTTGGCTATGTTTTCCTCAGTTCGGGTCTTTGCTGTTCTGACTGCCTTCCCAGCTTCCTTTTGCTTTAACTGATACAATTGTCTGTCCTGCCCTTCTGTGATTCCTTGTACTTTCTGAATGCTTTCTTTTCTCTTGAACTTTCACTGCCACCTCCTTTGAGAACCATAGTGGTTTCTTACATCATTTTGCTTTGTTTATTTGCTCCACACAAGGCTTGTTACCTCTGTGATGGCAGTTTTATTATTCCCATTGTTCTTCCACCCTCCTTCCTGCCCATTTGCTAGTGCATTCCTTAGGCACTCACCCATTTTGGAAAAGTCAGCCCTCCTGAAGTCCAGTACTTTTGCCTTTGTATGGCTTGACTCTATTGCTGTGTTTATTGTGAACCATACTGTTCGATGGTTGCTGTTCCCAGATGGCTACCCACTTCTACATCTGTGATCCTCTCCTTCTCCATTTGAGAGGACCAGGTCTAAGATTGTCTCCTCGAGTGGGTTCCAATACTAGTTGTTCAAGGCATGCCCCTGTAGAGCATCTAGAATAACCCCACTCTTAGAAGTGGCTGCTGCAACTGCACTCCAGTTAACATCTGGCATATTCAGATCACCCATCAGCAATATCTCCCTTTATCTGCCTTTCTAAGTATACTTTCTATCATTTCTTGTCCATTTCCTCCCTGAGGGGGGGTCTGTATACAACCCCATGCGGATTGTGGTGCCATTGCCTGCCTCCAAATTGACCCACAGTGCTTCTTCTCCTCCCTGTTTACCCTTTGTTCTGTTGCTTTTATTCCTCCTCTTATGTGAGAGCTACCTCCTCCTCCTCTTTACGCTCCCTGTCCCTCCTGTAGATAGTGTATCCTGATATGTTTAGTCCCAGTCATGGTTCTGTGTGTACCATGTTTCTGTGACTGCCATGATATCAGATGTTCCTCCACCTTCAAGGCCACTAATTCAGAAGCTTGTTACCCAGACTACGGGCATTGGTACTCATTGCTCTCCATTTTTGATGGCTTTACCTTCTGTAGCAGCATCCCCACTGACCTTTCTACCTTGGTCTTTTCTCATTTAGTACCCTGTTTTGTAGGGGAGGCTGGGATTTTCCTGTTGCTTATCAGTGCCTCCCCTTGACTAGTTTAAAAGCTTGCCAATGAAGCATTTAAACTGATTGCCCAAAAGACTTGTTCCTTCCTGGACAGATGCAGACCATCCTGCCAGTATAGGCTGGTGTCCTCCAGGTGGAATCCCAGTCCCCAATGAAGCCAAACCCTGTGCTCCACATCATTTTTTCAACCATTCATTAAACTGCATGGTGCAAAGTACCGCCTCACCCATGCCACTGACAGGCAGCACCTCTTAGAAGGATACTGTGTGCTACTTTTCTTAAGCCCTTCCCCAACTCTACAAAGTCCTGCTGCACTGCTCTAATCTCATGATGAGCCAAGTCATTTGTCCCTAGGTGGACAATGATGTCCAGCTCAGACTCCGTGCAACTGTTCTCGTGATTCTAAGGATGCACTTCCTGTCATTCCAAGCCATGGCACCAGGCAGGCACCTTACTTCAGTTTCCCTGCTCCCCAGTTCTATCCCCAATAATTGAGTCCTCCACCAGGAGCTGCTTCTTTCCCTGTGGTGCCTTCTGCCTCCTTCCTGAGGGCCTCCTTGTGACAGTTGTCTGCACCCTCCTTAGTCTCCTCTCGTGGTGCATCCATAGGGAACTATGCTCCCCAGAATGGTGTATGGATTGTGGAGGAACAACTAACTGGTGTGCCTCTGTTCCACCACCTTACCCTCTCTGAGCCCGCTGTGGTCCAACTGCTGTGCTTTCTTTGCAGCCTCTGAGGAAGTGGTGGTGGCTCTGGTGCTCCCTGGATAGGGAGGTTCCTTGCTACTGTCCAGTGCGACCTGAAGACGGGCAACTTACTCCTCAGGGCAGATAGTTGTCTGCAAACAGGGCAGCATCTCAGCCTCCAGAAAGACTTCTGGAAGACTGCTGCCCCACAGCCATTACATTGTACTACTCCCACATAACTGTCTACCTTGTTTAGTTTTTTTTTGTTTGTGTGTTATATAGAAATATATGTATTTATATAATATGTATGCTTATATTGTCAGTGCAGTGTGCTAGAGAGGATATGACAGTGATATGCACCTTGCTTTCTTTAGGAAATGATGTCAGAACCCCAGGTATAAATGAACTATCTGGGGTGGTTAAGTTTGAAGTGACTGCTTGTCTGTGTCTGTAGCTTAGTTTTTGTGGATTTACATGGTTTTCTGCTTGGAGTAACTACACAATTCTTGCTCACTACATCCGTGAAAGTCTCCTGAACTGGATTTCTACAAAACATCACAACCAGGTATCTGCATTTTCATTTAAAATCAACTTTTGGAAGCTATCCCAAGCAAAACATAAGTCAAGCAATTAAGTCTGACAAACTCAGTGACTCTAGGTCTGCTTGAATCTACATTTTCATCTGACCTGCTCCATGATCTGTATGTGGGCTTTTCAACAACCTCTTTGAATGACAAAGAAGCATGCAGACAAAAAGGATTTCACATCCTGCATATGTGCAGGCACAGTTCATCACCTTCAGGAATTCTAACACATTCTGTGACTCTGGACCTCAGCTGTTGATAATTTCTTTTGGCTTATGACTTAACCACCAGGTATCTACAAGATGCTGAAATACTTTCTCCTACAAATTCTCCTTATGCTGCTCCTGCTCTCAGAAAATGTTCACCCCAACCCAGGACCACCTGGGCAGCCAGCAGTGGCACCAAGCAGAAGGACAGGGACACTCACCATGCATCAATCAATGCCTGCAGCATCCTCAACAAACTTGACTCCTCCAAACATGGATCCTACAGCACAACCCTGATGTTCTCTCAGTTGTGGAAACATGGCTAAACCCTAAAATCCCTGATACCTCAGTCTCTATCCCTGGCTACTGCATATTCAGGCAAGACAGGACTGCAACGGGGGGCTGCGCCATCTATCTTAAGGATACCCTTATGGGTCACATCATCCCATCCCCAGCCTGAGCAACTCCTCTCAGGTCCTCACAATCAAAATCCTCCTTGGTGCACATAACAAGGAACTCACTGTCATCTCAGTTTACCTACCCCAAGAGACCAGGCTGCTGGCTTCCATAGCATCATGGAATATCTAAGGGTCCAGCAACATAATTCTGAAACCATAATCATGGTGATTTTAACATTAACTGGCTCTCCGCTGAGGCCGCTACCTATAAGGATGCAGCGTGGCGCATCACCTCACTCAACTGGTCAATGCCCCACTAGGTGTAACTATAGGACAGGCTCCCTTCACTTCTAGACTGGATTCTATCTAACCGCCCTGAACGCATCTCCAATGTTTCTGTGCTCCTGGATACAATAAGTGACCACTGCCTGTCATCTGCTCCTGGTCAATCAAATACCACAAGCCCCTCCCAAGCTTATCATGCCAGGGTTATCAAACAAGGGAACTCCAGCTGTTAAAATCCCATCTAACCAGGCTGAACTGGGCAGTGCTTGACTCTCAATGACACCAACAAAGCTCTGGACCTATTTATCAAACATTTCAACGAAGCCTGTGACATCTATGCACCAGTGAAAAGATGAAGGTCAAAGGACAGACCAACCCCTGGGTTACTACTGATCTTTAACTCTGCTCAAGCACAGAGACCACCTCTGGCATTGTGCTCGTGCAACTCCAATGCAAGTAAACATACAATTATACAAAGCAGCCAGAAATGATTGCACTCGAAGAATACGGAATGCTAAATGCAGCTATTACAAAGAGGCTCTGACCAACTCTTGGGGCCAGAGAAACAAATTCTGGAACAACGTGAAAGAACTCACAGACAAGGATCCTAAAGCCCACCCACCATGCTCAACCTTCCTGGCACTCCTACACTCGACCTAGGTATCATCACCAGCACTTTAATAATGCATTTACAAACCTGGACAGTGTCCTTCCACCAAATTTTCTACGACCTCCTCCAGCATCTCCCAAGTTACCCCCAACTAGAATGTACAAACCAAAAGTTTTTTTTTAGGAGTACCACCACAAGTAGCTAGAAAATACATTCAAAAGGCCATCAGTAAACAAGGGTACAGTGGTGACTCCTTGACCTGAAACTGCTGGCACAAGTCTCGATGAAATCTTAGAACCATTTACAAAGATCTTTAATCTCTCGCTTAGATTGGGCCATTTCCTCTCTCTGAAAGAAAGCCACTGTCACACGGTTCACAAAAGTGGAGATAGGACACTGCACACCATTACAGACCTATCTCACTCCTCCCCACTATCCAAAGCGCTGGACCGAATAGTGTGGACCAACTAGTTGAATTCCTGGATAAGTACAATGTACAGTGCCCAGAGCAGCATGGTTTCAGAAAAGGGCACAGCACCACCACTGCACTACTGGAATTTACAACCTTCATCCATGCCACGCTTGACAAAGGAATTGTGGAGGGCAGTATTTATAGACCTTACCAAGGCATTCGACACAGTTAACCATCCCCTACTGCTCAAGCAACTGTCCCTCCATTGGGATCTCCAGCGAAGCCCTTCCATGGTTTACTAGCTACCTTGATAATTGGATCCAATGTGTAAGGATTGCAGGGATCTCTTTGGATGAGAAACCGTCCACCCGGAGTCCCCAGGGGTCTATTCTGGGCCCCTACTCTTCTCCTCTCATCAACAATCTCCCAGTGCCTGCCACCAAAAATATTACTATACGCAGACGATGCAGTCCTGTTTTCCAGCCACCATGACATTACAGTCCTTGAATCCCAGCTGCAGCTCGACTTCAATCGCGATCGAAGACTGGTTCAATTCTCATAAACTTGTCCTGAACCACAGCAAGACTAAAGCCATGTCCTTCTGTAACCCGACAGAGCAGGCACAACTCTCTGTCCCTCACCATCAAGAACCACGCTGGGAACATAGACTTTGACTTTGACGGCAGATAAGGACTGCTAGGCCCATCTAGTCTGCCCATTTCCTCACTCTACAGGATAGGCCGCAGATTCTAGTTAACCAACAGCCTATTTCTTCCTACCCCCACAAGAATTGTCTTATGTCTGTCCCATGCATTCTTGAATTCTCCCACAGTTTTAGACCTCACACCTCCTCAGGAAGGCTGTTCCATGCATCCACTACCCTCTCTGTGAAATAATACTTCCTCACATTGCCCCTGAACCGCCCTCCTTCTATCTTTAAATTATGTCCCTTGTTCTTGCAAGTCTCTTTTCTGAAAAATGCTACCCTCTTGACTTTGTTGATTCCACTGAGGTACTTAAAAGTTTCTATCATGTCCCCTCTCCCTTCTTTCCTCAAGGGTATACATATTAAGCTCCTTTAGTCTCTCCTCATACGCTTCTCTTGCAGACCCTGCACCATTTTAGTTGACCTCCTCTGGACTGCCTCTATCCTGTCTATATCCTTCGGAGATGGGGTCTCCAGAACGGGACACAGTACTCAGATGGGGTCTCACCAACTGTCTGTACAGAGGATAACAACTTCCTGTTTTCTGCTGCTGATGCCTATCCCTATACATCCCAGTATACCCCCAGCCCTCCCTACTGCCTTCTCTCATTGCTTGCTAACCTTAAGGTCATCTGATTTGATTACCCCAGGTCTCTTTCCTTTTTGTTGTTGTTACTACCTCCCACCCATTGTGTATTGTTCCCTGGGTTCTTGTTTCCCAGGTGCATTATTTTGCACTTCTTTGCATTGAATCCTAGCTGCCATACTTCTGACCATTCCTCCAACCTTGCCAAGTCCCTTTTCATCCTTTCCACGCCTCCTTGTGTATCAACCCTGTTGCAGATTTTGTGTCATCTGCAAAAGGCATACTTTTCCTTCCAGTCCCTCTGCAATGTCATTAATGAAGACATTAAAAGGACTGGACCCAATACTGAACCTCAGTGTACCCCACTAGTAACCCACCTTTCTTCAGAATGGACTCCATTTACAATTACCTTCTGTGTCCTGTTGTCCAGCCAATGTTTTACCCAGGCTACCACCCTGGGTCCCACTCAGGCTGGTTAATTTGACTATTAATATTTTGTGGGACTGTGTCAAATGCCTTGCTAAAGTCTAGGTAGGCCATGTCCACAGCCCCTCCCTGGGCTACTACTTTGGTCACCCAGTCAAAGAAATATATTAGATACGCTGACATGACCTTCCCACTGTGAACCCATGCTGCCTTGGGTCCTGTGCTCCACTGGCCTCTAGGTACTCGACTATTCTTTCCTTCAGAAGTGACTCCATCACTTTCCCTACCACAGAGGTCAGACTGACAGGTCTGTAGTTTCCTGCCTCTGTCTTGGATCCACTTTTGTGAAGGGGAATCACATCTTCCTTCCTCCAGTCCTCGAGTACCACACCATCCTCCTATGATTTATTAAAAGAGTAGCCAGTGGTTTCACTAGTTCCTCCTTAATTCTTTTAGAATTCTGGGTGAATTCCATCAGGACCCATTGCTTTGTCCACCTTCAGTTTTAGGAGTTCTTGCATAACCCTTTCTTCTGTGAAAGGACCGGATCGACCACCCTATCAAGAGTGCTTCTGTTAATTGGATTAGGCACTTCCCTCCTCTTTTGTGAATACTGAGCAGAAATATTCGTTCAGTATTCCTGCTTTTTCACTGTCCCCTCTGCCCACCCACTGTTCATTCTATTCAGCCTCACTATCCCTCCCTTTGTCTTTCTATCATGATGTACCTATAAAAGGTTTTATCCCTTCTTAACTGAGTTGGCTGTCTTCTCCTCAGTTTGGGCCTTTGCTATTCTGACTTCCTCCCTGCTTCCTTCTGCCTTAACTGGTACAGCTCTCTGTCCTGCTCCTTCTGTGTTTCCTTATACTTCCAGAATGCTATATTTTTCTTCCTGACTTTCACAGCCACCTCTTTTGAGAACCATAGTGGCTTTTTCTTTCATTTTGATTTGTTTATTTGCTTTCACACAAAGGCTTGTTGCCTCTGTGATGGCAGTTTTCATAATTCCCCATTGTTGCTCCACACCTCCTTCTAGCCTGTTTGCTAGTGCTTTTCTGAGGCACTCTCCATCTTGCCAAAGTCAGCCCTCCTAAAGTCCAGTACCCTCACTTTTGTATGGCTTGACTCTGTAGCTGAGTTTAACGTGAAACACACTGTTTGATGGTCACTTGTCCCCAGATGGCAACCCACTTCTAGATCTGAGATCCTCTCACTACCCCCGTTTGAGAGTAGTGAGGTCTAAGATTGCTCTCTCATGAGTGGGTTCCGAAACTAGCTGTCTAATGCCTGCCACCTGTAGGGCATCAAGAATGGCCCTGCTTTGGATGTGGCTGCAGCAAATGTGCTCCAGTTAACATCTGGCATATTCAGGTCTCCTATCAACAGCATCTCCCTTTCTCTGCCATTCTAAGAATGCCTTCTATCATATCCTTGTCCATTCCTTCCCCTGACATGGGGTCTGTACACAACCCCTGTGCAGATTGTGGTGCCCTTTCCAGTCTCCAAGTTGACCCACAGTGCCTCCTCTCCCCCTGTTTACTCTTTTGTTCAGTTGCTTTTATCCCTTCCTTTACATGAGAGCTACTTCTCCCCTCTTCTCCCTGCCTGTCTCTCCTGTAGGTTATGTACCTGGTATGTTAACATCCCAGTCATGGTTCTCTGTGTACCATGTTTCTGTGACTGCTACGATATCCAGGCATCCCTCTTCCATTAAGGCCATCAGCTCAGGAGCTTGTTGCCCAGACTACGGGCATTGGTACTCATTACCCTCCATTTCCTGATGGCCTTACTCCTTTGCCCCATCCCTGTCCTTCTTGATTTTGTCACTTTCATTTACCCCTGCCCTTCTCCTCTATCGACACTTCTATGTTGGTGTTTGCCGACTTACTACCATGATTATTTGGGGGCTAGGATTTTCCTGCTCCTTTCCAGTGCCTCCCCTTGGCTAGTTTAAAAGCTTGCCAATGAAGCATTTAAACCTATCACCTAGGATCCTTGTTCCTCCCAGACAGATGCAGCCCATCATGCCAGTATAGGCTTGCATCACTCCAGGTGGACCCCCAGTCCCCATGAGCTAAATCCCTGAGCTCCACACCAGTTTTCAACCACTGATTGAATCCCATGGTGTGGAACACCCTAGCTTCTCCTATGCCATAGATAGGTAGCACCTCCGAGAAGGTTACCGTCGCGTGCTACTTGACTAAGGCCCTCCCCAATTCCACAAACTCTTCCTGCACCTCTCTAATCCCTTTCTTAGTTGTAAGGTCATTTGTCCATAGGTGGACAATAACATCCAGTTCCCTCCCTGTGCAGCTGCTCCAGCAATCCTGAGATTCGCCTCCTGTCCCTGCAAGCCATGGCACCAGGCAGGCACCTTGCCTCCTCTCCTTCCTCCCCCAGTTCTACCTTCCTAACAATGGAGTCCCCACCAGGAGTTGTTTCTTCCTGCAGGGTCCCCTGCCACTCTCCTGTGGGTCTCCTTTGTGGAGGTTCCCAGCATCCTCCTTGGTCTCCACTGTGGGTACCTCCATAGAGGAGCCACACTTTGCCAGAATGGCATAGAATTGTGGAGAGGCAATGGGAGGATGCACCTCTGTTCCACCACCCTCACCTCCCTGAGCCCACTGTGGTCCAACTGCTCCTCTTCTTGGCAACCTCTGAGGCAATGGCAGTAGCACTGGTGGTCCCTGGCCAACTCAGCCAGGAGATGAGCAACAAATCCTGGCCAACTCAGCCTGGAGATGAGCAACCTCCTCCCTCAGCCCAGAGAGGTGCCTGCAGATGGGACAACACCGCATCCTCCAGAACATCTCCCGGAAGACTGCTGCTCCACAGCCACTGCACTGCACCACTCAATCATGTCTTATTTCTGGCCCCTTAACTGTTTGCAATCCTTACTCTTTCCTCTGTTTTTTTCTCTCTCCTTACTTTCTGCCTGTGTGCCCTTTAAGCCCTGATTGTCCTGTTCTGAGACAAGAATATCCTATATTTCGCAGTAGACCACTTACTTGCTCAGAGGCAGACCTCCAGCAGCTAGAGGGGCCGAGAGCTACTCTTGCTCTTCTAGGATGGTGGGTCCTTGGTGGTTCTGTGATCACTCACTTCCTGCCCCTAAACAGGAAGTTCCTGTTGTCAGTCAAATTCTGTGCCTATAAAAATAGAACTAGCTTTGGATGGGGGTGGAGGGGAGGGAAGGAGGGCAATATAGTCCCAGCAGAGCAGTTCAGTCACACAGCAGTCCTTTCTCCTGGTGTCTTCTGCCAAGCTATTAGCAGAAACTTTCAAAGGAGTCTTTAAATGTAGCTTCCTTCTAGCTAAGCCACCCTACTTACCAGATCTTTCTACAAGTAATTTAAACCTCACAGCAGTTAAGTCCTTTCAGTAACCTGAGATTTACACTCTAGATAACTCTTCAGATACCCATTCAGTTCAGTTAACCCAAACACACACTTTTTTTTGATGTTAGTTTTTACCCTAAATTAAAAGTCAAATACAAAGTTCTTCTACTTTAGTCCCAGCAGAGAAGTTCCGTCACACAGCAGTCCTTTCTCCTGGTGTCTTCTGCCAAGCTATTCCCACTCGAACATGTCAGGAGTTCAAGTACCTTGGTATTACCTGGATACCCTCTCCTACACTCGGCATACTGACACTGTTGCCAAGACCGCCAATATGGATTGGACTACTACACAAACAGAAGCACTGTATGCCTGTGGATACCTAAACTAAGCCATCTACAGCTCTGTCACCTCTATCATTGACTACGGCCTTGCCATCTATGGCTCTGCCTCAACAAGTGCCCTCCGCAGGATCTCAGTTGCTCTCAATGAAGCCTGTAGACTACTGACTGGTGCAGCCCGACAAACTCACACCTGTGACCTCTATGCACAGGCCAGCTGGCTACCCCCTATGCGAGCAGAATACAATACCAGACCTTGCTTACTTACCAAAAAGATTCTCCTTGGTCTCATGCCACCTGGTGTTAGCTCACTCCTTACTACCTACAGTGGCACTCAACAAACATTTGGTGCCCAATCTCTAACCTTTCAGGTTCCCAGATGTCGTACCTCCATGGGTCAGCGGTCCTTTATCTATAGAGCTGCTCAATGGTTCAATTCCCTCAATAAAAGCACTTCTCTACTACACTTGGACCCTTCAAAAGGAATCTCAAACTTTACCTCACCTCTACCACTCGGTGTGACTGCTTCTCTGAACACAGATCTCTAAACACCTCCCAGCTCACTCATGTCTCACAGGCCCCCTTTCCCAATCTCATTCCTCTGGCACTGGGCCTTCCTTGTGACTCCTTTCCTGCTTCCACATCTCCACTGGTACAAGAAATTTTCCACCACCATCGAACAGTGGCCCATTAGCCTGCCAACTTCCTCTCCCAGTCGCATGCCTGCAATACTAACTGCCTATGGTGCCTCTATCTCTTATTGTTACGCAGCCAGCTGCCTACTCAAGCTGCTCATTTATGACTATTATCTCAAAGTATGTTATACCTGAGTATCTTATTTTTCTTTTAGTTGTTTTGATTGTTTATTGTGCATTCTTTTACTACCTCTGTATGTATGTTGACCCTCATCCTTTCATTGGAACCTTTGTAAATGAGCAGTTTCTGCTCAAAGGTATTTGTAATCCAGAATTTAATAAATAAATTAAAAAACTATTTCCAGGGGTGGGTGGGGTGAGGGTGGAAGGGTTTGAGCCTAAACTGGCCTCATGAAACAATCAGCTAAAAGCTCTGACCTACCACTGCGATGAGTGCCTTCCTGTCTTCAAGATGCCATACAACAATTTGACAGAGAAAATACCCTGCTAATCAAACAGAAAAATCCAAACATCCAAGTCAGACACAGGTAAACCCCACCAGCCCCAAAACAGCCTGGTGACTTGTGCTCTGAAACAGTCAGCCCAAAACACATCAGCTATGCAGAAGGGCAGACACAGAAAACAATATTCAGCCTCTGTGGGTTTAAACTCTTCCTGCACTGAAAATCTTAACAATTGTAACAAAAGTAAAGCAAGCTGCACTTCCTCTGTTGATTGAAAGACTGCCTTTTCTGATAATTCTAAGTTCCTTATTTCACACTTCAGTTAAGTATCCTCCACCTGAAGAATATTAACTTTCCTAAGGAATCTGCTTCAAACCAAAGACAATTGTAAATTGTGAGTTCACCTCCTCTGTAGTGAGCACAACTCACTTTCTTGCAAATCTTAAGTCCAGTGTTGCAGCTTCCAGCCAGAAGGTAGCTTCACCGGTCCTATGTCATTTTGAAGCCTGTGTTACCAAAACTTTTGAAAAGTAATGATTGGTGTTGAGAATGTCCCTTTGCAATATCCTTTCCACCTCTGTTGTATTAATACCGTTGCTGATCCTTCCATCAGCTGCAAAGAGCCAATGTTCACCTTTTGAGAGAAGCAATATCTGGAATAGTTTCCTCTGTTACAGGGACATTTGTAATACAATAGTTCTTCAACCAACATTTTACATAGCTGATTCTTAATCACAATGACAGGAAGAATTCATGTGCCATGGTGTTCAGGCTGTACATGACAGTATAACAGGGATTAATTATAAGGCTGTTTGAATCAGAACAACCAATCAGGTTGCAGCATTCCGAGACCCTTTACAATGCTGACTCATTGTTTTATTCACTAAGTAAATGTTATCAGTGCGGCACTGCTTTGTTTTCGGATGTCTTCAGCGGATGTACACTGTCCGGGTTTTATTGAATTGAAACATCTTCCAATTATTGCTTTATTTTAAGATTGACTGTTGTATAAGTGTGATAAGGCACTCCACTGCCATGGGTGCGTGTTGAATTAATGCACATCCTGGGTGCTTCAAGTCACTCTGGCAAGCAAGTGTGCCTGACAGCGCACACAGTGAATGCATTACTACCCTGTATATCCATGGCCTGTCGCAGTTACAAGTTATGTAATTACAAAAAGTTATTTTGGTGAACAGCATAAAATGCTAATAGCTCTTTTTCCAAACAGTCCAGAACACTTGTGACATGATCAGTATTGAATGAGTCTATCATGTACAACTACCAATGGCCTTCTTGTAAACTTCATTACTGAAAAGAACTTCATATAAGATTGTTATTTCACATTTTGACTATCATGTATTGAAGTTATACCTTCACATGATCAGTACTGTACAGTGAATCTCTGAAACTAAACCTATGTGTGTTTCTGATTGCAGGCGGCAGTATCGATGCGTTGCTTATAGAAAAGTTGTGAGCTTGATCTTTAAGAGGCTGGGTAGGTGAATAAGAAAAGTTCTGCCTTCTTGTGTGATTAACAAGATTAGGAGTACCATTCCATCCGAGCAATACTGCAGATTCAAATATCCCCAACTTACAGTTGACGACCTGCTGTGAGAATTGATGTACAATCAGGCGATGAATGAATGCTGTTCAATGATGAACCACCCTGCATTGACTGCAGCGATATTGTGTTTATTGTACCATGTGCTACTGATTATTTAGTTCATTAATAAAGTGGCGTATACACTGTTTTATTCAATAAAGTATTTTCTTTAATTAACATTACAGTTTGGTGTAGTACTCCAGTTGAGTACTTTCAGAATATCTATGCAACCTGTATCACAGCATATTGTTGTTTTCATACTGTTTGCATATTCCTAAAAAAACAAATATTTAAAACTTTTGAATGAACTTCCATCCGGCTGACTTATGTACTCCTTATTTTGAAGTACATGTATGTTCAACATACAACATTTTTGTTGACCTGCTGTAACACAACACTTCATTAACTCACACAATAAATATTTTTCCTAATGTATTGACTATTTACATTGCTTGCTGATAAGCCATATGTAGTAAGGTACATTTCAGGTTATTGCTGAGAACTGAATAGTTAAGAATAAAGTAGTGTACAATCCATTCAAGGATAATATGACATTTCTTTTACAGTTAAACTTTTTATTAATTTTTCATAAGATATACAGACAAACCTCTTACAGTACAGTACAATGTGAGGATTTTTTGAAGAAGAAGAAATTGAGACAGCATATAATAAGAACACTGCTACAATAATACAAGGAGCTTTTGGTTTAAAATATAGTAAAAAATACAGGTCATGTAATTAGCATATACTTGGCATTTGTAGTGAACTTAAAGAGGATAGTATGATTAGATATGGTTTATATTAAAATGCTACATAATTATATATGATGCTGCAAAAGGGAAAAAATACATTCGTAAAAGGATTGTGGAGTAATAATTTGGTACAGTGCAAACTTTTATTTTTAAATCATAGCAAACACTCGTTTTGAGTGTACTTCGGGTCTGCCTCTTTAGAATTCAGCCCCTTTGCGTGGGGTGAGTTTCTATATACACCAGAGACTGCTCCGCTGTTGTCACAGTGGTTGACTCTTTTTAAATATACTATTGCTCTCACTTGCCTCTGCATTTTACTTTGAGCCCTGCTAAGTTTATCTTACAGGAGGAGTAGTTGTGAGGTGACAAAAAGAAAATCCTCCAACTAGTGTTTACATGCTCTGAGACTAAGATATTTTGGGGTATACCTGATCAAGGGGCAAAATACAGCAAACCACGCATGAGTGGTATTAAGCCTGGGTTATATTGTTCTCCTTTTAATTTGGTACAGTACAAACTATTATTTTTAAATCATAGCAAACACTTTCGTTTTGGCGTATTTCTGGGTCTGCCTCTTTAAATTCAGCCCCTCTGAGGCGGGCACCACATCAGCGCACAAAAGAACACGTGCGTCCAGTGCGTGTTTGGCGTGTTCGGTGTCGGGTGTGCAAGGACTGAAAACTAAGAAAAATTTATTTCACTTGATCATGTAACTACTAGAGTAAATGCTTATATATTGTTTCAATCTGTTATCCTAAGATCTTGACAAAGAGTATTTGCACATTACTAAAATAATAAATCTAACTTCTACAACCATTATGGACACTATTATGACCTTGGAAGGTAACTTGGGAGTTAAATGCTCGAACTGTAGCATGTTCCTTATTATGGAATTTATCGAAAGACACATTCACTTGTAATAAGTGTTTACAAAATATAAATTTACTTAAAGAAATTAGTTTATTTAATGAGAGACTTGAATATTTGGAAGCTAGCCAAAAACAAATGGCTTCTAGGTTTACTGAGGGACAAAATGTATTAAATACTGAATCTTGTAAATTACTGGACATTCCAAATAGCATAACACAAACTGATAGTAGTCAAATACAAAAGCAACCAATTACTATATACCTTCTTCAATGCATTCTAAAAAAAAAAGGTCCAGAGAAGAGGCTTTTATTCCACATTTAAATGAGGACTGGTTTACTGTCCAAAATTCACAAGCTTCAAAAAAGGTAGGAAAGTGGAAACATTTTGTCTCCTCTATACAATAGCTATGATGCTTTATCTATGAACAGTGACTCGACAGTTCTTGTACCAGAGCCCCTAGAGTTCCTATAGACACTGAAGTTAACACTCCTCAAACAGTATCTCAACCTATTGAGATATCTAATCAGGATATAGTAGTCTTGGGTGATTCAATGATCAGATATCTTGATAGAGCAGTGTGTAATCCTGATAAGAGCTCAAGAGTTTTATCAAGTTTCAGTGGAGCAAAATAATGGACATAGTTTCTATGTTAGAAAATATTCTAAGTAATGTTGGGACAAACCCCATTATTATAATACATCTTGGAGCAAACAACATTTTTAGAGACTCGGAAGAGAATATAAAAAGGATTTTGTCGCACTTATAAATAAGCTTCTAGATTTAGGCTGTACTCCTGTACTTTTGAAATCCTACCAATTCCTAAAGCATCTTATTATCATGATTTGAAGATCAGAAACATAAACAACTGGCTGAGAAAATGGACATTGAGACAGGAAATAACATGCATTACTCACTGGAAGAATTTATTCACCACGAAGAACTTTAGTCATGGGACGGACTACATTTAAGTAGAAGGAAACCACTTACTGGGAAAACATATAACAGATTTTATTACCAATACTTTAAACTAATTCAATGGGGAAGGAAATCTGCATTATACCCTTCTGAAATTGATATACCACCTGTAAAATTAGCTAGTGACACCAAAAATGATAGCAAGATCTCTAAAAAACAAGTTTCTCAAGGAAAACAGAATAGTAAAGATATTGGATCTATTAATATCCTTTTACTTAATGCTCAGTAGTCTCACAAAAAAATCGAGGAACTAGAACATATTCTCAAAAAGAAAATGTAACAATATGCGGAATCACTGAAACATGGTTCACTGACCAGGAATGGAATACCGAAATTCAGGGCTATAACAAGTTTTATAAAAATAGAAGTAAGCGTAAAGGAGGGAGTAGCTTTGTATATTTCTAACAACTATAAACTTATAGCATAACCCCTATTGAGGTAGAAGGAGATAAAATGAAGTCATCTGGGTTCAATTAAATCTACAAAACAAACCACTAGAGATCGCTCTGTGCTATCAACCTCCTAGTTTAACTCTGGAGGAAGATACTAATTACTTGCTACCTTAAAAAGATAGAAACATTACATAATTATATATTAATGGAGATTTTAATTTCTCCAAAATAAATTGGACTAACTTGGAAGGATATGGACAAGCAGAAAAGCATTTATTGAGTTTACTATTGAACAAAACTTAACTCAAATGGTGACCAAAGGTACTCGACAGAATAATATACTTGATATTGTACTAACTAATGCAGAGAATAGAATGTCTACTCCAATTATCAAAATCCCACTTGGAGATAGTGACCATAACATGGTATCAGTTAAATTTAATCTATGCAATACCATTAAAATAGTGTGACCATTATAAAGACTTTAATAAAGCTAACTATAGTGAGATACTGAGATACCTTGATGATTGGGACTGGGAAAATAATCTAAAAGACCTGGAAGGAGGCCACATTTGGGAAATTATAAACAATAAAATCAATTACTGTTTGACTACATGGGTACCAAATAGACCTAAATATCACAATGGGAGTAGAATTCCCCTTGGTGGAATAACAGTATAAATAAGGCTATAAAAAAAAACAACCTATTACAAGAAATATAAAAAAAATCCTACTCCTATTACTTGGAATCTATATAAGGATAAAACAAAACAGTTAAAAAATATTAGGAAAGCAAAGATTAATTTTGAAGTAAAACTGGCATCTAAAACTAAGGATAACTATAAAGCATTTTATAACTACGTTGGATCTCTCAGGAAAAACTGTTCAACAGTCGGACTACTAGTAAATGATAAGGGCCCTATAAATGATGAAACTGAAATGGCAAACAAATTTAATAACTACTTTGCTAGTATATTTGATACTGATGATACATCACCAATAGCCTCAAAGCAGGACAATAACAGGACTTTACCCCAATAACTGTGTCGAGGTTAGAACCTTACTTTAAAAATTGAAAATACAATCTTCACCAGGACCAGACAATATTCATCCTAAATTTTTGAAAGAAATTGCTAATTCAATTAAGCGGACCTTTGACCATGCTGTTTAATGCATCTCTAAATCAAGGTGAAACAATACAAATATGGAACAGAGCTATAGTTATTCCTGTCCATAAATCTGGTAATAAACAATTGGTATCCAATTAGAGACCGATAAGTCTTACATCAGTTATTGGTAAATTATTTGAAAGAGCCTTATTAACCAGAATTGAAGCACATATTTCTTACTCAAACTTACAGGATATAAAGTCAACATGGGTTTACCCAGGGTAGATCGTGTATGACAAACTTGTTGAATTTTTATGAAAATGTGGTGCATCTCTTGACCTAGGGCTGCCTGTGGATGTAGTCCTATTAGATTTTCTAAGGCCTTTGATAAGGTCTCACATCAAGTTATAATAGACTATATGGTAACATCAGGCTTTCACTCAAACATAATTAATTGGGGCCGGCCCTTGTGCAGGCGATTGAGTTTCCGCTTGCGGCCAGCGACCGAGGTTGAGGAACTGAGCCGGGAGCTGGAGGAGCGGCCGGGGCGAGACAGGCATCCCAAGGACTGCTCGTTCTCTCCGGGGAGGAGTACCTGAGCTCGGTGCTTGTCTGACCCCAGGTGGAGACCTGAGGTACAGCAAGCCCGATGCTCCAACAGGAGCGACTGCACAGACGCCGGGCGCCGGGCGCCTTGACATCATCGACCTGCACGCCGAGAAACACCAGGAAAAACCCTTGCAGCCTCCTGGTAGGCGGAGCACCAGGGCCCGACCTTCAATGCCCCTACCTGCCCGGAGACAGCATGCCGACAAAGATTAGCGGAAGGTCGGGTGGAAGGGTGTCCCACCACCAGCTCTGGGGGTATAGCCACGGCTCCATGGGGCATGGACTGCACTGCCCAGGTAGGTGAGCCAAGGCTGATAAGTTTCACAGGTGTTCTCAAGAGGAGGGGCTGCAAGTAGGAGGAGGATAAAGAGAAAATTAAAAAAAAAAAACCATAATTAATTGGGTAAAATCATGGCTTCAAAACAGATATCAAAGAGTTGCTGTTAGAGGACATCTATCTCCATGGGCTAAGGTGGGTAGTGGAGTCCCCAGGGATCAGTACTGGGACCTGTTTTGTTTAATCTATTAATATCTACAATGCAACCAACAAAAAGGTGTGTGATGCATGGGCATGCAGATGATTGTAAGTTTGGCTGCATAGTTAATAACATGCAAGATGCAATCCAGTTTCAGGATGAATTAAATGATATCTGTACCTGGGCAATTAAAACAAGATGAGTTTTAATGAAAAAAGTGTAAGGTTATGCATTTGGATATAATAATCAAAAATTCAATTATAAAATTAATAATGTTCTGTTAATAGAAACCACAACTGAAAAGGATTTGGGGTTGTTGTTGACAATAACTTATCCTTGAAAATCACACTTTGGATAAAGTTAAAAAGTGTCATAAGATTGTGGGGTCATTCTCAAACATATAAAAAGTAGAGATCAAAAGTAATACTACCACTTTATACAAGTTTGGTAAGGACACAACTGGAGTATTGTTCATCCTTCTGTGGACCACTCATGAAAAAAGTAAAAATTAATGGAGAGGGTTCAAATGAAAATAACAAAAAAATCAGAGGTCTGAGATCCTATCAATATAAATCAAGACTTCAACAGTTAGATCTTTATTCCCTACATTACAGACAACTTAGAGGTGACTTATGTACAATCTATAAGGCAATCAAGGATCAATATCTATTTAACACTATTGGTTTAATAAGAAATAATTCTGATACATACTAGATCACACAGTTATAAATTAAGAGGAGGAAATTCTAAAACACATAAAAGGGCAAAATGTTTTTACAAAGAGTGGTACTACAGTGGAATGCTTTACCAAGGAAGTGGTAGAGAGTAGTAACATTAAAATTTTCAAAAACTTTTAGATAATTACATGGGTAGTAATAAAGCAGTATATTTGTTATAGGAATTATCCACCAAGTTTGGTGGCGAGCTCATTAAGGGCATCTTTTGCCTTCTGAGTTCAGTATTTTCTATGAACCTATGAACCTATGAAAGAAACGATTGAGAACAGAGTATAGGAAAGAAAAGATATATAAGAAAGTTAAGAAGAGACAGAGGAAACTATAAAAAGGGAAAAAGCAGACTACAATGATGTATCAGTAAAGGGAAAATCCATATATATTAAGTCCATACATTGGTTTGGAAGATTTTGTTGATTCAAAAATTAAAAAGCCCTGCCAACAATTGTTATATAACATGAGTCGGTCAGACAAGATATATGTCATACGGTCCAGAGGCATATTGCAATAGTTGGTTAATGATACGGGAAGGTAGGATTATGTTGGATCTCAATACATGAGGATTGTGTGTTTAACTTGAAGGAGTATATTTAACCATCTGCTCTGCGAATATGAAATTTTATAAGAACGGTGATTAAAAATACCAAGAATGCAATGTTTAGGGTCCAGTTTAAAAGGCTGACCTACCACTTTCATTGCAAATCTGTGAGTACAGTGCCAAATCTTTGTATGAGGGACAGTGCCATAAGATATGCAATAAATCCCCATTGAGAATTGCAGCGCCAGCAATTGTTATTGTTCAATAAATCCATTTTTGTAATACAACAGGAGTTCTGTACCACAAATGAAGGATCTTGGTTTGAATGAGGGAACTGCGTTTATCATTAAAGATTTGTGACAGGAGAGCCAACATCTGGACCATTGTGCATTGGTGATATTATATTGTAGCAAAGTACTCCATCTGTTTTAGCATTGACAGAGTAGTCAGGAAGGATATCACAAATATCTTTGTAAACAGTGCTATTTAAATTGGATGTTGTTTTTATCCATTTAGAGATGTGCTTATCATACAGAAATTGATAGAGAAGGGTGTGAGGTAAGAGTTGCATCTTGATGCAAGCTGTAGATATTTCCAAAATCCTGATGGGAAGATTCCACATGCCTCGTAGGTCGGTGTAAGATTTTAACTTTAATGACTTGGCTTCAAGTATATCCTGCAAAGGAGAATACCTTATTTTCCAGGTATGACAAAAATGGGGGATTATCAAGAGATATATGGTGGTTACCCTAGATGGGGGTAAGTTATAGGTTTAGGTTGAATTTAATATGCTTGTGAATGATTTTCCAATAGAATATAGAAGCAGCTATGATAGGGTGAGACTTTAAAGAAGAGGTAAGGGTGTTATAAAGGAAAGAAGTCGCCACATTACCAGGACATAAGGATGATTCCATATTGACCCATAAAGGAGACTGGATGTTGGGTTTGTTAAACCATTTAATTGTTTGAGATGTACGGAAGCCCATAAGTAGGCTTGGAACCAAGGAAGGTCAAAGCCACCTTTTGACCAATGGGATCTAAGTTTATTACAACTAAATCTAGGTATTTTGCCTTCCCAAATGAAGTTGCCGGTAATTTTGTCTATTTGTGTAAGGAAACTAGATAATATGACATTTCAATATGACGAAGTCAAGGTGTCTTTCAAAAACAGGTCTTTCATGACATAAACTGTTAGAGCCACAAAACTGTGACACCAATTATAGAGGTAATCCATACAGACACTTGCTTTGCCTTGTTTCACTGTGCCAACACATAAGCAAAATAAGCTTGAAGTGTCCATTTAAAAGTTCATGTTGCTGAGTAATGACTGACCATTGTCACATTTTGTTGATGTGACTTACAAGAAATAACAATGTCACAATAAACAGTTACATATTGGTAAATAATGTCAGCAATGTCAACATTGTTTTTGTAAAGTGACTGAAGTGCCTCTGCACTAGTTTGACTTTGTCTACCTTGGTGAATGTGCTGGTAACTGGATTAGGTGTGCTGCTCTGGTACTGCATTATCAGTGGTTTTGCAGCAGCGTAACTAGGTACAAATTGCAAAGCACATGCACTTCTCCCATGAGGTCTTCCAAGTATTCTGCAAGGAAAAAGGTCCCTGTTATTAATTTAATTATATGGAGGATAATGGATGGTCTTTGGTTAATAACCATGCTATAAACAGTTCGAGATGTTCCGTGACATCACTGTAAACCTCAAGAGTGCAGCTTGAGATGTTTCAGATGTCATGGCAAACTCGAGAAGTGTTTTCAACCTGGTTGTTAAACAAGGACCATACATTGTATTTTATAGTATATGTGGCTACCAAGATTGTGCAATCATGGATTGAATTACTTCACTGAATTACTTTACAAAACATTGATTGGTCTGAGCACTCCGTTTTGTTATACCATTGATATGACATAGTCAAGAAGGGGTTAGCAATAAAGTGATGTCATAACAATGGCATAATAAGGTTGTAATTTGCTTGATTTCAGTAAATAATAACAGTTCCCCATACATTATATAAAGGATAATGTGTAGTCTGCAATCCATACAAGCGTTGTTCTTCATCGAGAGGTTGCTATGGCGACAGTTTGAACCTCGCCAGAGCACAGCCACGGCAACCTCGATATGAAGATATATGCTTGGCATGGATTGTAGACCATATATTGTCTTTTATAGTGTATGGTCCACCATCCACGGGTTCAAGATTAACAAAACAGGCCTTAATTTTTTCCCCTCAGACTCACTCTCCTCGCTCCACTTTCACCACCACGTCCACTGTGGACATACCCTCCACGTGCAATGCACGCTACATAGTAGTTATGCTGCAGTAGCTATATATCTAGTGCAGCATAACAGCTTATAACGACATAGCTACTACAGCATAGCAACAGTATAATAATGTATGGTAAGCATCTATTAACCACCATAATCAGCAGTCACACAGCTTTGTTATGCCACTGTTCAGAATTTTCAATGCTGTTAACCACCCTTTAGAACTTCCAAGCAGTGGCATAACAAAAAGAATGCACCAGAGTTCCGTAGTTCTCTCACATAGAATGTGACCGCATGCCTCGTAAATTATTCAAAACAGTACTCCAACCGTGATAGTTTAAGTCTACTGAGGCTTGTGATCACAATGGCAGTAACATAAATAACGTGGGTGAATTTTCCCTAACAGCTTACCTTGCATGTATGCTGATCCATGACTCTTGGTTTGTGTGGACTGTTTGGGCGCCAGAAGAGCATGCAGCATCGCATTCCACAATTCACTTCAACTCCACATAATACCCACGTGATCACCAAAGACCAACCGGATTGTTTCACACTGTAAATTTTAAATGCATCCTTCGAAAACATTGCAGAAATGGGCATTTATCTAAAAGTATTTATTAATTCTACTTGTTTACCATGGTTTTCAGACTACTAACGCTTCCTATATACGCACATTGCTGTACCATTACAAAATAAATGTTGGCCGTTTGAACCTTGTCCAGCAGTCCTAATTCATCAGTAAGGTAGGAAATACAAGTGAATGGGGCAAACAGTTTTTTTGACCATACACTATAAAAGATCATGGCTGAGGATCAAGTGACAACCACGCTGAAATCACCTCTCGTGGTTGCTAGAGCTAAATAAACCTTTTGAGCTGTGCTCTCGAGGGTTGCCATGTTGTCCTAGGAAACACTCAAGGTGATTACAGCGTGGTTATTACCCGACCCCAGCCATTATCCTCTATATTGAGTTATGGATTTTTATCCATAACAATATTCCACCATACACTATAAAACAAAAACTGCTCTTGTGCCACAAAGAAAAGTTTGTTGATTTACTGACTAACCTACTTCAGTACAACAGCACTATAAAACCTCTACACACTGCTGAAGTCTGCTTATTCGTTTAGTTGCACACTCCAAAACCTCAGGTACCACCATGCCTCCTCCGGGTAAGGAGTGCTTTTGGATCAGTGCATTACTAGCACCAGGAGGAGTTTTGGTGTACAGCAAGCAAACAGCCATGTTGGCTTTGAACAGGTGTGATGTACGTAGGCAGTGATGCCCTGACATTGGATTGCATGCCACAAATAAGTAAAACAGGAAGATGGCTGTCAAGGTGTCTTGTGAACGGAGGCCCCTGTGCAACCCTACACCAACAACCTGTATGTACCAAGGACGAGCAGACCAAAACAAGAAGTTCAGAGTACACTGGCTCCACCTTGTCCATGCCTTGTTGGAATAACTGATGGTTCTTATTGCCAGTGACCCGACAGCTTAAGCTGAGAGTTCCATGACAGTCACATATAGTGTACGGGCATCCATGCCTATTGCAGACACTGCACTTTGTTTCACTGAAGTGGTTGTTGTGGGGCACTCAACTGTTGGCGGACAGCTGAACTTACTGACATGATGTACTGCAAATGTTTATGCAAGTTCAAGTTTAAAAGCCTACAACTTCAACCTTTATTGGATAGGGTAAATCAAGTATGTGGCAGCATTGCAAGTTGTTCGCTGCAGTATTGACATCACTGCTTCAGCACAACAACATAATGATGTCAGTACTGCAGCAGAACAAGCATGGAACCATGCATGACAGCACTCCACCATACAGTATAAAACAATGGATGAAAAGAAGGTAAGGTACCTACAGTATGTGCATGGCACCTTTACCGTTCACTATTGCTGCCTTTTACGTTAAACGCGGCGCATGCGCAAGGAATGTTTTGGGAGAGTAGCACACTTTGGAGGTGTGCCTCTCCTTTCAATCCACTGCTCCATTGAGCAGGCGTGGCGTCCTGCACCAATGGGTGTGGGAGCTGTGTATGACAGCGGTGGTCTTCGCTTCAAAAACCACCGCTGTCGCCTGAAGCTACAGCGATCACGCCGCCCCATCACGCCACCCCAAATCTTTGGTGCCCAGGAGCCTACCCCAGTGGTGCAGCGTCCCACGTTATTTGCCGATGGGATTTGAATTCCCATCGGCTCCACACACCCCAAAGCCATCCTTCTGCCCGCTAGGGCCAACTCCAGCGTGGCAAACGTCACGTTGTTTGCCGACGGGTACCCAATCCCCGTCGCTCCTGCCCCCAGCCATCCTTCTGCCATGCTGGGAGCCCACCCCAGCGTGGCAAACATCCACATAGTCTTTTTTTTCACCTGTAAACCAAAACGGTCCCAGGCGCTTCTCCCAGTCCCCCTCCCAAACCCACCCACCCTCACTTTCAGCCTCCCATCCCCCTCACCCCTTACTTGCAGAGCTCGGCACGATGATCTTCAGTGGACGGGAACACGTCTGCACTCTTCAAAGCCAACCACGAACTAGGAAATGCTGGTAAGCTGTATAATGGGCTAGACAGGGTTTTTCAACTTTATTGCATATCTCAGGCATTTTGGAATTTTGCCAAATTTTCAACGTGGGGTTTTGGGACCCTTCTCATGAAAGATGTCATGTCATGGCGTTATTGGGGCCCGAGGGTGATTTGCAGTCACTGCGCGGTCACTGCACAAAATCACCCTTCAGGCCTGAATAATGCCATGACGATGACATCATGAGAAGGGGCTCCATGTTGAAAATTGCAAAATTCAAAATGACTGTTTCACAAACCTGCATTGCAGTTCCTACGCAGGCTTGTAAGTTCACGAATTTTCAATATTTTCAGTCCAGATTTTCAACATTGCCATTTTACCACACCTCCTTATGAGCAGTATAGCTGTCATTTTTCGCATCCTGCCCAAAATGTGTTCCACCCATGTAGCGCACAATGGCGCAGTCAGTGTGCGAAATCAATGTATGGGATGCATTAAAGAAAATCACAGTGACACTATTCATGAGCAGAGGTCTTAAAATGGCTGTGTTAAAATTTGGTGAAAAATTCTAAAATGACTGTTTTTCGAGTCTGCATTGCGCAGTTCCTACGCGCTCATAAGTTTGTGAATTTTCAATATTTTCACTTCACATTTTCAACATTGCCATTTTACCACAACTCCTTATGAGCAGTGCAGCTGTCATTTTTCACATCTTGCCTAAACGTGTTTCCGCCCATGTAGCGCACAATGGCACAGTCGGTGCTGAAACTCAATGTATGGGACACATTAAGAAAATCACAGTGTCACTGTTCATGAGCAGAGGTCTTAAAATGGCTGTGTTGAAAATTTGGTGAAAAATTCCTAAAATGACTGTTTTACGAGTGTTCATTGCGCAACTCCTATGCAGCTCGCGTAAGTTTGTAATTTCAATATTTTCACTCCACATTTTCAACATTGCCATTTTACCACACCTCCTCATGAGCAGTACAGCTGTCATTTTTACTCCTGCCCAAAGCGTGTTTCCACCTATGTAGCGTACAATGGGGGTAACAAAAGGTCATGCTGAAAATTTATTGTGCAAATACCAGCAATCTGAGGCATTAGGGTAAAGCACCATACGTGCCAAACACCACTGCAAATACCTGCAAGCGAACGTTCGGCATTGACAAATGCTTGTTTGTATTTCAGGTAAGTGACTCTCCATTGTAGGACGACCATCATGACCAATCACCTGAGCGCATCCATTATTCTCATTGTAGTGGGCGCACTCAGCAACAACCTGAAAGTGTCATACAAATAAAGTTGATTGAGAATAGCAGTGCCCAAACAAAAAACATATCACAGCATACTTTTATTGTTTGGGAGCAGCTGTGCAAGAAAATGTGAACATTTTGAGCTTTACTTTGCTATCATCTTAACATTGCCTCTCTTCTACTGACATGTATCATACACATATTTCCACAATTTGAGTCTATTTGGTTAAGCAATATACCATGACAGAGTATGGGTGATAGCAGGATTTATCCACCTGGTGGTGTTTTCTCATGAGGCACAGGCATGGCATAACATGGGTTATTAGAATGTATCACCAGACATGGGTAAATCCTGGCATCATCACACACTGAAAGTGGGATATTGTGGTTATACAATGTTTCCCTTGGTTTTAGTGATTAAAGAAAAAAAATATTTATTTCTGGCTGGCTGGCTTTGCTAGCACTTCTTCCCTGGGGTAACACTACAATGTACACGTTGTACATCGTTGCGGTCAGCGGGTCAGGAGTCAGCATTGTTAGAGGCATTGTATAATTAAGCAATATTGCATTGAAGCAGGGGTGTGGCTCAGCACCTTTACAGTTAATGGAGCCACCCGATAGTCCACCATACTTCTGGGTATCATATTTCCATTCTTAAATTAAAGGACTTTCCTGGACAGAAAAAAAACAGCGTTTACAAATAAGTTGAACTGGAAGGTAAGGTTTGCAGGGGTGTAAGCTTTCCTGTAATATAGATGAGAATGTAATTTATACACTTTTTAGTTCATCAGGCAACTGAAACATTACTGTAATAAATAAGTACAGTGCAGTCATTGCAGCACAGAGTAAGTGTACAGATTTGGGAGCAAAATAAATAACTGCTTTGTGAGTGCGACTCAAGTCCGGGCGTCTGTTATGTATATCATGACATATCGACAGTGGAAGCATTCCATGTCGTGGGCTGACTTTCCCATGTACTGCGGTGGCCATGCTGCATAAACGATCAACAGCAATAAACGAGCCCATTGTTTTCTTTATTTTAACAGTGCACTTGGAAAGGCAAATTGAACAAACTGATAATAATGCCACAAGCACGATTCAAATACAAGAAATTTACATTGTTTCCGTGCAGACATGTTCCCATCTATTGTATCAGAGCTGCAAGTACGAGACAAAGTACAGTGATTTTAGTGTACAGAGTTTCGAGATGGACATTACCTGAATTCCTAATGAGTTTACAGTACCTATCTGTATGCTCTGAAGGATCAACATGACTGTCATCATCAATATCTGAATCTAGTAAGCGTCCAGTCTGAGTCATTATTGTCTTGCATATTTTTCACTGGTTCTTGACTCAACATCTGACATTTCATCATCATCAGATGGACATACCCCAGATGATGTTGAGTCTTAGTACTTGTAGCCGCATCCACCATAACAACCTGGATGCACTGCATACCCACCAAATACATTTTTGGTCTCACTTGAGTTCCCTTACACACTGTCTTGAGGACTGGTCTGCACTTGACATGCACCTATGGTAACTGAGTGTAAACAGTGTCGCATTCTGTTTTAGGAGTTTAACTTCTTTTTGCAATAAATATCAGATCATCACAATGATAAGCAATAATATGAAACATGCCATTGATCACACAAAGTTAACTGAAAGGTTAATGTGGTTGTAAATGTAACGCTCACATAAAGCATTCATTGTCGTTCAGCGGTTACACAATGGTATTTCATAACATGGGTTATTAGAATCTAGCATAGTGATTAGTGGAGGTCAGAAATCACCATTAATTCCATATACCTGCACAGTTACTTGTAAATATGCCATCAACACAGATAACTGTGTGGTTCAACTCTTGGTATTATGCTCTCAACTCAATGTGACAGCAAAACATTACTGTATCGCGGTGACCGACCAAAATGTAGCTATAAGCAGCACAATGGAGGTCAGCTTGTCAGTACTGAGGAACCTGAAATTAATTAGTTTTGCCTGTCACACTGAATTTCAAGCATAATATCACCCAGTACTATGTTTTGAGTAATTTGTCCCCCCCCACACACACACACAGTGATGTATGGTGAACTACGGCATAGTTTTTCCTTTTCTATTCCTGATGCTGACTGCAGCACTATCTTGGTTGACTGCAGAAATATGTCTGCACACCATCTCCACCACTGTGGCAGTTTGTGAGCAGTGACCTACTAAGCAAACAAGTAAAAAACTACCCAACCGTCATTGACAGTGACATTCCGGTATGTTGCTTGACCAGCTATGCCACTGGCTCACTACACTCACAATGTGTTGTCGTACATCATGCAGAAGATTTTTAATAAATGTTATGCAATTTTTATACATATTACTTTCAGCTGGGCCATTGTGCTGGGATAACAGCACAGCTGAAACAAGTTCTCAGCCAATCAGAAGTCAGCATTCTTTCTACACATTTCATAATACACATAATAAAATGGAAGGAGAAATGCAGGAATATGACTTGCTGAAGCAGATATTGACCTGTGACAATATCTCACAATATTATCACGGTCCAAAACTGATTACCAAGATCATCCATTTACAAACAGTTTAGGGCCATTTATAATTACAATAATAGACAACATGGTGTGAAAGATCATGGGATATCGTCAGTTCTCGTGGGCATGAGACACTTAGCCTGTGATCGTGCGTCTCACAATGCACCTGAAGCCTGTCGATATGTCATGATATACCACACCCTGTTATGTATTATTTACATTAAATATGAACAGTGTAGGGGAGAGAGAGGCAGGGAGATGGAGCAAGGTGCTGTCAATGAGCACCCAGTAACAAAGTATACCCTCTCATTGTGTGCCAAGAAATGTAACTAGTTTCTTTGTGCCTAAATGTAGGTCATGACTTTGTACAGACATTTCAAGTGTCCTCCAGCACAGTGTCACCCGCACTACTTCCCTGACGGCCTGCAGGCTACATTCCCCGGTGCTATGTAGCCGATCTGTACTGCATGTTGAGCCAGTGCTGTAGTGGTCCTGCTGAGCTCACCTCAGTCCATTGAGGCGAGGTACCCTGTGGAGGAGACAGAAGTGAGTGAACTCCAGCAGGGACACCAACACTGCTAGATGTTGCTCAGTCTCCCAGTCTGTCCAGTATCACCACAGCCGTGGTCACTTGGGGATTCGACACACTGTAATGTGTAATGGGTGAGTGTCACACTGTCTCTCTTTCTCTCCGAGTGGGCCAGGCCATTTCAGTGTTCAGCAGCTGACCGTGCTGCAGAGAGAGAGTGAGATTACCAGTTACAGAGCTTGTCGAAATTGCTAGTGTCCCCGCTGCAGTCATACCTAGCAGAGGGAGAAACAGACAGGTACAAAATCACAGTGCTACAGTGTGTGGTAGAAATCAGGAAAGTTCACAGCCCAGTAAGTCATTATGCAGCAGAAATGTCAAAATTCTCTGAATAAGAGCAATGTGACATTTCTGCATGCATACAGAAATGCAGGATGTATTATTTTGTAGGGACTACTTTGCAAGCTGGCAGGATATAGTACCTGTTTTGCTGCTTAAGCAGCAAAAACACATTTCTGGATTTTTGTTGTTGTAAACATACTTCATGTTATAATAGCAATATAGCACTTCCAGGAGTTAGATTAACAGTCAGTTAATCACCCCTAGGGCAATATTGCACTGGCTGTGGCTTCTGCCACATTACACCCCTAGGGGTGATTAACAGACTGTTAATGTAACCCTGGTCACACCTTATTCTTAAGTATACCCACAGCAGGATGTGGGTTAGAACTACATATACACACGCAAAGGTTACACTCAGACACATAAAGAATGAACCACAAAATCGCCCATTTGCAAAGTAACATGCGGCACAGCCTAGTGTAGAGCAAGATGTTATTTGTCACTGCAGGCTGTCTTAAGCAAGGTGCAACTTGCACCATATTTGTATCGTGCAGGCACAAAATAGGCACACGTTGGCCTTTGATGCTCGTGAATACTGCAGACAAAAGTCTGCATTGTAACAAAACCTATTTTATATGTGCAACATTAGCATTTAGTAGATCAAAAATATGGCGAAATTGATATTGTGCCCTAAATGATTGTCGTATATTACAACAACAAAATAACTTACATCAACACGAGTTGGGTGGATAGCTTAGTAGTCATAGTTGTGTCATGTTCTTCAATAATTGCATCACATGACACGGTCATCAAATTGTCATTTTCAGTGTTACTCATGGTACTTGCTTCAATGTCACATTCGGAGCTTATTGAGGAGCTGTCAATACTGTCAGTCACAGTCACATCTAAATTTGTTTCTTCCATGATGTCACATTGCATGGATTCAGACACCATAGAAGTCGGTGCATGGCATTATCACACGTTGACTCTGTGATGGTGCTTGAAGCTGTCTCCAGTATCTATAACACAATGAAATGTACCAAAAAAGTTAGTACTACAATACCAATGTTGAATTAGGCAATAGTGCACACCAGGTGTCAGCTTGACAGCCTGTTAATCACATTAGTACTGTCATAATGTGCAAATTGACACATCAGATTAACATATTGCAACTAATGGGTGATTAAATGACTGTTAGGTAGTGCATTATTGCTAATATAAATGATTATCTATTCATTTACAGGGAGAGATGTCATACTAACATACTAAAAGCCAGTAGATGAGGCCCAATGGTCTTTGTGTCTGCTTGATAGGTAGCCCCATACTGGGCACCAACTTTGCTGTCCCCCACCCCTCGGGTTCTCTGTCCCTAACCCAGGGGGTGTTCCCTTTATTGTACTCCGGCTCATTCCCCTGCTCCCTCCACAGTTTCCACCTCCACTCAGTCCCTTGGGCAGTGCAATCCATGGTTCCACCACCCTCTCAGTGAAGTAACACCTCCTCTCTCTCCCTGAGTCTCCCCTCCGCTGCACCCATGTCCTCTAGCTGCCCCCTCTACTTACTTTGGAACACTCCGACTGAGTCTCCTTATTTATCCCTTTATGTACTTGAAGACCTCAATCATGCCCTGTCCCCATCCTCCTCTCCTCAAGGGTGTACATGTTGAGCTCCTCAAGCCTCTCCTGTAAGTCCTGTCCCCCAAGCCCCATATCATTTTGGTTGCCTTACTTTGCACCCTCTCCAGGAGTGTAATATCCTTTTTAAGTGAGGTCTTCAAAACTGCACATAGTACTCTAGGTGGGCCTAACCAAGCAGTTATACAGAGGGAGGATCACTTCCCCTTCTGGAGGTTATCCCCCAAGTGATGCATCCCAGCATCTTATTTGCTTTTGCCACTGCCCTTCTTCACGTCTCAGAGTTATTCATTCTGTCGTCTATCACCCCCAGATCCCTCTTGCCCTTTGAGACTTGTACTGTCTCTCCCCAGGGTATACCCTTGGCCCAGATTTCTGCCCCCAGGTGCAGAGCCTGCAGTTCCCTGCATTCAACCTCAGCTTCCACTTTCTTGACCACCTATCCAGAGCCTCCAGGTCCTCCTGCAGAGCCCTCTTCCTTTCTCCCCATCGACCACTGCTCCCAACTTTGAGTCACCTGCAACAGATTAATTTCACTCCTGATACCCCTCGTTATGTCAGAGACATGGGCGTTAAACAGGAGGGGCCCTAGCACTGATCCTGGGAACCCACTATGACATTCCTTGGAGATGAGACTAGCCTCTCAACCACCACCCTCTAAGTATGCTCCGAGAGCCAGTTCCCTATCCATCTGATCATCTGCATCCCACCCCATTCCAGCTTGGCTAGTAGGCCACCATGGGTGCTGAAACAAACACCTTGCTGAAGTCCAGAAAGAGGACATCCACCTGCCTAACCTGGTACAGGACCCTCATCACCCAGTCATAGAACTCCACAAGGTTTGTGTGACATGATCTTCCTGGGACAAAGCCATGCTGTCTATCGTCCAGGTATTCCTTTTGTTCCAGCAGCCCCCTCTCCTTTCTTGACAATACCCTCCATCATTTTGCCCACCACTGATGTCAGGCTCATGGGCCTGTAGTTTCTGCCTCCTCTTTTGACCCTCCTTGTGAATGGGCACGATATGGACACCATCCAGTCTTGGGGTACCCACCCCATCATCAGAGAGATGTTGAAAGTTCCACCAGGAGGGCCTCTAGGACATCCACCAGCTCCCTCAGCACCCTGGGATGTATTTCATCTGGCCCTGGTGCTTTCTCCATCTTAAGGGACCGGAGGTCTTTTCTCACTCTCTCCACCGGTTTCATCCTCCTTGTCCTCCCTCTTTGCTCCCTGTCTGCCTCCCCCACCCGATGGTGCTGGCCCTCCCAGCCATTTTGGGCTCCCTTTTCTGGGTTCCTTCCCTCACCCCAGTTCACTCTCCCCACCAAGGGGCGTAGCCCCATCCTTCCTGGTAAAAACTGAGACAAAGTATTCATTTAGTACCTCGACCTGCTCTCCCACATCCTGTACCCATCCCTCCCTGATCTAATCCTACTAATCTGCCCCTCACCTTCCTTGTTTTCACAGTGTATCTAAAGAACCCCTTGTCCCCCCATCCTGATCCTCTGGCCAGGCTCTGCTCCTTCCTTGCCTTAGCTCGCTCTTACCACCCTAGTGACTCTCCTGGCCATTTGTTCATATTCCCCTGAACCCTTTCACTCTTTGAGTGCTGGAAGCGCATATAGGCCACCTTCTTATCCCTCACCGCCTCCTGGACCTCCTGAGTCCACCAACAGGGTTTTCTGGCCTTCCTATGTGCCTCTCTTGCACAGGACCTGGTGGCCTCTGAATCCCGCTCTTAATGATCTCCCACCTACTGTCAGCATCCATGTCTGGACTTATCCTTCCAAATGGCCCTTAAGGATCCTTCTCAACACCTGAAATCCGCCCCCTAAAGTCAATTACCACCATCCTTGTCTTTGCGTGGCATTCCTTCCCCCTAGGTCAAGAAAAACAGACTGAGGAATGGTCACTCCCGCTAATGGGTCCCTCACCTCCAGGTCTAATATGATGACTGTCTGCCAGGACTACATCTAGTGTTCTAGCCTCCCTAGTCGGCTCCCCACCAGCTGTCAGGAACGTGTCCTGGAAGACATCCAGCATCCTCTGTTCCTTGGCCACTGGGGCGTCATAGTCCCCAGTCCATTCCAATCATGTTTAGGTCCCGATCAACACCACCCTTCCGTTGTCCAGTCCACAATGGCCTGCAACATTAGCCACTAAACTCTCTTCCAGATCCTCACCAGGCAGGGGGTCTGTATACCACCCTACTTTCACTCTCTTACCCCTGAAATCAGGGTGACCCAATTCACCTCATGCTCCCTTCCACCTCCTCCACCCCTCCTATGCTGAAGCCATTTTTGACTATCAGTGCAATCCCCCATCCATGTCCTTCCTGAGCATAGTGTAACCCTCCATGTTAGGTCCCATTCATACGCCTGAGTGGCCCAGGTCTCAGTGACAGCTGCCACATCAACTGCCCCTCAACTAGCATCACCTGGAGCTCTGCATCTTGTTTCCTAAGCTCCTTGCATTTTCAGGACCACCCTCCATTCCTCCCCCACCCATTTTCCCCCTTGTGCCCCATTTGTACCTGCATCCCTTCCCTGAACACTACCTATTTTCTTTTCCATATACCTCCAACCCCTTAGGAGAATGGACACGGGTCCCTCTTTATTGTACCCCTCCGATAACCCCTTCCTGGAGCACTCCCCTTCACAAGTTTAAACCCCACCTTTCACTGATGAACCCAGCTAGTTTCAGCTTTAGTATTTCCTTCCCTTCTAAACTGAGGTGGAGCCTATCCCTAGCATACAGACCTTTATCCTCCCAGGTTGTCATAACATAGAGCTTACACTCATGCTGCTTGAAAATCAGAATGCAATGTTACATTCATGTAACACTGCTAGGAGCTGGAATGCTGACAGGCATTATCCATGTGCCATGGTGATCAGGATGTATGTGATACTATAACAGCCAATCACGTGATGGTCTTGGAATCTTACAGGGTGGATGCATTTCAAAGAAGGCCAACAAAGATGGTGCAGGGCCAGCACTGTAACGCATACAGTGAGAGACTGAGAAACCTCAATATGTATACCCTGGAGGAGAGAAGAGACAGGGGAGAGATAAAATAAACTTTAGATATGTAAAAGGCAGAAACAGGGTGCGGAGGGTAGCATCTTTCAGAAAAGGAGATGTCAAGAAACAGTGGGCATGATATGAGTTTGGACAGGGGTAGACTAAGGAGTAGTGTGAGGAAGTATTTCTTCACAGAAAGGATGGTGGATGCATGGAATAGAATCACGGTGGAGGTGGTGGAAAGCATACACAGTGTGGGGATTCAATCCTGCATAAGACCAGCCTAGGGTAATCCTAGCAGTAGGAACAATGAGGTAAAGACAGAGATCAAGTAGGATCTGCGCCTTTTATGGTAGGCAGGGAAAATGTGCAAACTGCATGTTCCTAGTGGTCCTGAGCTCCAGTTAACTTCTATGTTTCATGGCGACCTGTGACATCCACTGCTTGACCTGCACACACCCAGATAGGTGAGCAGGGTGGTATCCATTCCTTAACCCCTTTGCAAGGTAATGACTGCAGGGAGAGGAGAGCAGTCCATAGGACACTCAATCCTCCCAAGTCCAACTAAAACATGGCTAGACACGCTCCCACAGGAAACATCTCTCCACCCCACAACTGCACACATTGAAATGTCAACAAGCAAAAGGGCATATTTATATGTATAGAAACAACATTACAACAATATTTGAAGTTCTATTAGGGTTTCATATGAACAATGTTGACCGTAACTCTTTAATTCTTTTGACAGTAGAGAACTTTGTTCTCCGGCTTTCTCATGCAGGTGTGATTTGAAGGAACTTCAGTCCGTCGTGTATTACCCCTTTTCAAATCCATTCTTTTGTAACCACACTGCCTGGCAATATCAGACAGCATAGAGAAGTCATTTGATCAAAATGATCCTAGCAAAGCACACCACACTGTCCAGGATCCAAGCGGCTCGTGTCTGCAGGCATGGATGCATGCAGCCCTGAACTTCTTGGACTTAGGACATATAAAAAAAACACTTGCCAGACTTTGATGAATTCTTACACAGTGGAGCAATACAATACAACATTCTTCCTTTATGTTGCACTACACACAGTAAAACACAGCTAAATAGAGTAGCCTAACTCGTAGAAATAGTTGCATCAACCAGCACAGTTCAGAAATAAAGGACTCCAACTGCGTGTCTGATATATGTTTTATTTTATTGGAATGTTATGTGTTGCAAAGAACATACCCCAATCCAATCCTATTGACTCTTTATTAGTAAAAGCGGCAGTAGAAATATAAATACAGACTGAGATTGATCACCGATTAGAGCAGCATGAACAGGGCAGGAGAATGCACACTGCACCATGAAGGAACAAATAAAGCATCAAATGATACTGTTTTTGAGAACAACATAAATGTTAGCACTGTAACTGTACACATTTAGGGCCATTTGAATATTTCCACGGCAACTGTTGGGGAGAGAGAAATGGGTGTTTACTCATCTGATAAAGGTGATTGTGTTGGTTGACATCCATGGCACTCCAGATATTACATCATGGGTTTTAGCCCACCTGATAAGCTAACGATGCACAAGACCTACGATCAAATTTATAGACCCCAGGTCCCAGAATCCCCTGTTCTCCAGTTGGAATCTTCCATAGCTGAAAAATGCAGATTTAGTAATACCACAATACTCTAATAACAATACATGAAGAAGCTGATGAGCCTTCTAACCATGGCAGGGAGGCCTTTATTTCCTATTAATACAATCCTAGCACTCAGCCTGCTAAGTGGCCGATGAATGTATTCAAGGTGTTGGCATTTGTTTAAAGAAGCTTTCCTTATTTACTGTACTGTTCTACAGATTCACAGTCACTCTGATAGCTTCAGTAGGGAAGTCATGGAGTGTCCATGGATGTCAATCCAATACAATACCTTTACCAGGTGAGTAAACACCCATTGTGATTGGTTGACCATCCATGGCACTCCAGACATTAGATCATGGGTTACTAAACAGCAGTACTGTACCCCTTTGGGTGGGTCAGAGTGGTCTGAGAGTGAGGGAGCGTGAGCTGGCTGCCTAGAGGACCTGAGTGGCGAAGGGTTCTGACTGTTGTACGGATGGTCCAACCTGTACTGTCTGGCAAATGGTATAGAGCTCCAAGTGGCTGCTCTGCAAGTGTCCTCTGTAGTTACATTGGCTCTTTCTACCCAGGAGGTGGATACTTGCCTTGTTAGTGCGTTCTAATGCCCTCTGGTGGTGTCAGCCCCTTTGCCTTGTAAGCCTCTTGGATGGTCCTCCTGAGCCATTCTGCTATGGTGGTCTTTGAGGCTGCCTTACCCTGTCATTGTCCCTTCAACACTATGAACAACCTCTCAATCTGCCGTATCAACTGTGTTTCTAGATATGTACTTGGCTAGTGTGCCCCAACATCTAGGTGGTGAGGGATAGATATATCCCCTGCTTGTGAAACATCTGAGGAGGATGGGTAGCTCAATGGGCTGCTCTAATTGTGGAAAGTTGATGTAACCTTTGGTCTAAAGGCTGGGACTGTACACAGCTGTACCCTGTGGGAGGTGAACACTGTGTAGGACTCACTATATGATAGTGCCTGAGTTCGCCAACCCTTCTAGCGGAACATACAGCCACCAGGAAGCAGGTCTTTAGTCCTGCCCAATATAGAGTCCCGTTCTGGAATGGTTCAAAGGGGGTGGAGTTGAGGGTGTCTAGGACTATCGTGAGGTCCCACCGGTGATTAGGGTCTGGTTCTGGGGTGGAGACCTCTATGGCTCTAATGAAATGTACCGCATCCGGATGTGACCCTGGGGTGTGGTGTCCTATGTGGCCGATGGCCACCTGATGGCAAGCTGTACCCTGAGGGAACAGTGAGAAAGTCCTTTCTCTACTCCCTGTTGCAAGTATAGTAGTATGGTAGACATGTCTGCTTGCTCTGGAAGTTTGTCTCTGTCTTTGCACCAGGCCGAAAAAGAGACCACTGCCTTCTGTATGTAGCGTTGGTCGACTGCCTCCTGGACTGCAGCAATGTGGCTATGACTGAGGCATGATAGCCCATTTTAGCAGTCTCTGCCTTTCAGGAGCCAGGCCGTTAGTTTCAAGGTCCCTGGGAGGTGGACTAGTGACCCTTGGGTTAGCATGTTGGGTCTGTATGGGAGCCTGCGCTTTTCCAGTGTCATGGCCATGACCGATGAGAACCAGGCTCTCGTGGCCAGTATGGGGCTACCAGAATGATGGTCTTCTGTGACTGGCATATCTTTGCAAGGACCTGCGGTAGGAGGAGTATGGAGAACATGTATCGCCGTCCAGAGACCAGGTCTGGGATAGCACGTCGACTCCTCGGGAGTGGCGTTCCCTGTATCTGGAGAAAACCCTTGTACTTGGGCATTGTCTGCCATTGCCATGAGGTCCATGGAAACAGGTCCCCATGTCCTGTATCAGTCAAAATAGATCAACGACAGGTGCCACTCTCCTTGGAGTACCTGTTGGCGGCTGAGCCAGTCTGCTCGGATGTTGAGCTTGCGGCTAGGTGGATGGCTCCAACGTGATGAAATGGCCTGACCCACTCCATTACCCTCATCACTTCCTTCTGCATAGCTCTGCTCTTGGTTCCCCTGCTTGGCAATGTATGCCACAGTAACTGGCTGGTTGTCGGAGCGAATCAAAACCGACTGACGGAAATAACCCTTTGAAAGGTTGTGAGAGCATGACAAACTGCCCTCATTTCCAGCACATTTATGGACAGTCTGGCCTCTGAAGTTGTCCAGCTTCTTGGGCTGACTGAGGTCCCATGCATGCCCCCATCCGAGAGACTTGCGTCTGTCTCGATGGTGACGTCGTAAGTAATCTTTAGCGGAACCCCTTGTATGAGGAATCTGCGAGTTTTCCACCAGGTCAGGAACATCTCACTGTAGTGGGTTGTGGTAATTTGATTGTCAGATTGCATTCGTTGGGTGACCTGTGCGATAGCATGTAGTTTTGAAGGGTCTCATATGCCACCTGGCCCAAGGAACTAGATCGATACAAGAGGCCATGCATCCTAGCATTTGAGCGATCTGACCAATAGTAGGCATGTTGGTGACCTGGAGTTGATGTTCCAGAGACATCACTGCAGTCACCCTGTTTTGGGACAGCCTGGCCTACTCCTGGGATGTGTTTATTTCTGCTCCCAGGTGTTCTATTTGTTGTGTGGGCACAAGGTGACTCTTGGCTTGGTTCACCCAGCCATGATCTTCCAGGGCCCTTAGGGCCTTCATGGTGGTGGCAAGCATTGTTCCTGGACCATGCTCGGATTAGCCAGTCATCCAGATAGGGACAATATCCACTCCCTGCTCTCTTAGCCTGGCCACAACAGCTATGGACACCTTGGTGAATACCCTTGTGCTGAGGTAAGACAGAATGGTAATGCTTGGTATTGAAAATGTTGGCTGAAAGCATGTGGAGACGTAGGTACTTTCTGTGGCAATGACGAATGGGGTGTGAAGGTATGCGTCTTTAAATCTATGGACGTGAGGAAATTGTCTCTCCGGATGCTGCAGTGTCTATCTCAGTGTTCCATCTTGAACCTCTGAGTGACCACAGACCTATTGAGGAATTTTAGGACTAAGATGGAACGAAGTTCCTGGTCTTTGGGAATGAGGAAGAAGATGGAGTGAACTTCTTGTTCTTGTTTGGGGGGACTAGTTGAATAGCCCTGTTCTGCATCAGGTCCAGTAGGATCTGCTGAACCTGATGGGTGTGGTCCTGTTCTTTGCTGTGGGGAGGTCACAAACCTGTCTGATATCTGAGACCTGGATAGTTCGATAGAATACCCCTTGAAACTACCTCAATACCCATCTGTCTGTGGTTGTGTTCGCCACTGGTAGTGGAAGAGCATTAGTCTTTTTCCCACAGGTGGGTAAGGACTTGAGTGATTGTCATCTGTAGTGGGAAGAAGAGTACATAGTCATTGCTGCTTGCTTCTATTTCCTCTTCCTCTTCTTCTGAACTTTGGGCCACGGCCCCTGTAGTTTGAGGATTGGTAGGTGGGGATGAAGGAGGAACGTGTCCCCCTTGGCTCCTCTTCCTCGAAATGAAGTACTCTGGTAGTAAGTGTCTTTATGGCCTGATGCTTGTAGCCCTCCCAAAATCTTCATTGCCTGGTGGGTAGATAGGTTGGTCTGTTCTTGTGTTTAAGTATATCTTTTCCTCTTCTTTCTGTTTTAGATAATCTTGCAGGTCTCGCGAAGACGTGTTTCCCTTCAATGGGAGGTTCTGGAGCAGTAATTTGATTCATTGTCTGATTCCCATAACTTTAGCCATAACACCCTTCTTGCTCGGTTAGTCAGGGCGGTAGCTCTTGCACTCAGTTTCAGGAATCAACTGCCATATCTGCTAGGTATCTGGCAGAATCTGAAAGCATTCAAAGTTCGGCTTTTCTGGAATCAGGAGCTGCTTTCTCTCAGAGCTCCTCAAGCCAGCGAATTTGGGCATGCGTAGTGTATATGCGGTAGTGGATGCCTTGGCGGCCGTGCCCTGATTTCGAACAACTTTTTAACATGTCCTCCACCTTCTTGTCTGCCTGGTCCTTCAGAGAAATGGCCCTCAGGGAGAACTGTCTTTTGCTGAGTGCAGCTACCTGTGGGTCGATCGTGGGGCAGTGCACCATATGCTGGACATGTCTTCCTGGACTGGGTACATGCGGTCTAAGTTCTTCTTATCCAACATCCTGCCTGGCTCTGTAGCTTCCCACTCTTTAATGAATATGTCATCAATCACAGGACAAATTGGGAAGGTTTCTTGGAGACTTTCCTTTGTTGAATTAAGGATCGGTTTTGACACAGTTTGTTCCTCCTCTAGTTGAAACCCATGGGGCCTTAATGATCCTCATGAGACCTGGATTAAGTCAAAAGTGCACAGTTTGGATGTTAGGGATGGGACTGATTGTGTCTCCATCTCTTCTTCTTCGATGGTACTGGCTCCTCATTCTCGAGGGCTTCTTGTCCCCAGTGTCATCCCCATTGTGGGTGCAGTGGGGTTCAGGGAGGACAGGTCTGTTTGGACTGGATTCCAGGGGCTCCTCCTGGTTTGCAGGCACCACGCTGGATTTGGGGTGGGCGTTAATCTGGACTGCGTCATGGCTTCTAGCTTTTCCATGATTCTCAACATAACATTTTGCTGACTCTCCATCATGGCCACAGCTGCTTGTTGGTTTTATTGAATTATGGCCCCTGGGTCCAGCCAAGTGGCACCACTCATACCTGGGGCATCCGAGCCCAAAGTTGGGGAGGGTCCAGGAAGAATCATTCTCATCATGAATATATGTGGGACATAGAGGACCCGAGTTGTGGGGCATCAGGCTGGTGCTACAGGCTGTACATTTTCTCACTTTCGCCATCTGAGGAGAAGAGAGAGAAGAAGAAAGAGCAGTATGTTAGGGATGGAAGAGGATGGTCTGTCAGAAGAATCTTGAATGCCCCACAATAACAAAACTTTTATTAGTAACAGTGTAGAGATCCTTGCTTAAGAGGGGCTGAAATGGTTAATAGGCCCCTGATTGTTCCTTTCCCATGCAATGAGGTGCTGGGCAGGAGAAAGACAGCATATCATGTGTAGCAGATCCGTCAGAGGCCCACTAGATTATGTGCCTCCTAGAGGAAGTTGCTTTTTAGAATGTCTCCCCAGAATAAAACGTTGTCCAGGTTGCTGTGCTAGGGCTTAGTAGTCTCCACTTGAGAGGGAGAAAACTGACCCAGCCAGGCAATTCCAATCCACTTGTGCTGCTGCCCAGAAGTGGAGCTGGGGCCCAAGGAGAGAGGTGGGGCAACTGGGTAGGCCGCTGTGGGAAGGGCCTATGCCAGGTGAGGGTGGCTCCTGATAGTTGTGTTATAAAGAATTGAATACGCTGTGCTTGGGCCTGGACCATGAGGTCTCTGCTATGGGAGAGGGTCCCTCTAAGGCTCGAATAACCCACATTGGCTAGATGTTCCTAAGAATAAGCTTAGAATCCTGGTCCTCTGTGAGACTGTTGCTTTTCACTGTACTTAATTTCTGACTACACCATTGAACCCAGGAGCACTACTCAATGCCCCCCCTAGAATCCGGTCCCGTGGGATGAGGAGGGTATACTGATGGTGAGGGAAAAACCTTGGCAGCTTGCTCTGCTAACCCACTAGAAGTAGAGAGAAAGTGAAAGCCCTCCTGAAAGTGAGGGCCAGAGAGGTAAATCAGGAATGAGCACAAGTAGAAATGCAAAATTGGTGGCCCTCCATGCAAGCTGGAGGAGAGAATCGCAGACACGTGGGGAATCGCATCACCATGAAGGATGGCAATACTCTGTCGCTCCTGATCGCTGTCTCTCCTAACAACAGGAGGAGGCATAGGAGAGGGAATCTGCAACCTCCAATGGAGATGCAAACGGAGGGGGAGGGGGGGCTACGTATACCGGTTTTTTTTTCTTATAACTCTGCACAGGTCAAAAACAACCAGATAACGAAAAACAATTTAAAAACCATGCAAATGCACATAACTAAGCCTCACAAACCTGTTCCAGTCAACTTAATTCCAATATACTGTAAATCAAACAAACAAAGATTCAGACAGCAGGGGCCTAGACAATAAGGCTCCTGAACAGTTTTCGATCTTACAAAACTAATCTCAGGACTTGACTAGACTGTAGGAATTATTTAGACCTGAACCTAGGTAGGCTTAGTGGTATTTTTACATAAAAAAGACAATTCTCTGTGGAATTAACAGCCTACCTTTCCTGGCAAGGTACAGGAACTCCTGGAGTGCTTGTTGCCTTTTCAGATACACAATTAGAACTGGAGAACAGGGCTTCTGGGACCTGGGGTCTAGAAATTTGATCCTAGGTCTTGTGCATCGTTAGCCTATCAGGTGGGCTAAAATCCATGATGTAATGTCTGGAGTGCCATGGATAGTCAACCAATCACAATTCCAGTGGCGGCCTGAGGCTGTTACTACTGCCCCTTTCAAAAGTACAGCTCAAATCATCCTGTGGCTGTCAGGAGTTCCCAGTTGCTGACATCAAAACCTGGAACTCCCGCACATGTCGTTATGGAGGATCGGCAACTGCGAGGGGTGGGCTAGACGGCAGAATCAGGTGGCATACAAACACTGATTTTAGGACACACATAAGGTAAATACATTGTGATTTGCCCTCAGACAACACCTATCTACCATATTTCTACAGCAGGAAGGCTATTTCCACTGTTTCTTTCACCTTTAAGAGCAGAAGTGACACACCTACACACACATACACACACACACACACACACACACACACACACACACACACACACTGCCACAACTATCTGTACTAAAAAGGCTCTGAATTACTGGTAATTGAAAGACACATCCAGGCAAACTTCAACTGCAAAGTACAGGCATTTCATCCTGATGGTTTTCAACTTAGTAACAGGTACTGTTACTATGGAATAACAATCAAAATTTGGAAGCTCATCCTTTGCTAGGAGGCATGGGGCTCCAAGAACTGCACATTATATAAAATATAAATAGTATGGAAGAAATGTTTGGATCTAATATCCAACCAGCTCAGCAATTCCTTTTAACTGCATAGCCTCTGTTTTTAAAACACAAATACAGTATATATTGACCACTTACTTTGTTGAAACTGAATAAATATCTCTCTTTAGTAAAAATGTTCATCATCTCTTTCAGTACAAACATTTCAAGCACTTGCCAGGAGGTCTAAACCTCACTTTCAGGTTCTTAGCAATATTGGGAATGCAAGTAATCACAGACATGTTGCATTAGAGTAAAGACTTGTTTATTACTACCAAAAGGATAAAATCACAGTTGCCTAAGCAGTTCTTACACATACAAACTGAGACAGTGCTAAGCGTTCCCTATACCTCGAGGTTTCTTTGTGTCTCTTGGAATCTCAGAGGTACAAGACTTAGTGTATCACATTATATACCTATGATAATTACTATGGTTACTGTAAGATAGAAACATTTCTAGTTACAGAGATGAGCCCTAGTGACTAAATTAGAGAAGGCTCCACGGTCCAAGATAATATTATACAATTTTGTAGTAATCATCAGTTTGTGAAACAAAGAGTTCTTATACTGAGTCTTACATAACTCAGTGTAGTAGTACAAATCACCAAAAGGTGGCAATGCCACATATATATCATAATTATTCCAAGGACACAGGTGTCCTAACATCTTATAAGTAAGAAATACACAGAAAATACATAGAAGAATATGTGTTGATTAGCAAGCAAAGTGTATTACAATAATATGCATACATATCCTGACATCTACTCTTATACGGTAGATGCCCTTAGCCCTATATGTTAGTATAACGGCCTAAACACTAGCTGTTCACGGTGTACCTCTGAGGGCACCGGATATGGGTGCAGGAACCTCGTGTAACACATTGTTTATGAAAATGCACATAATATTATAAATACTGTGCACAAAATAATACTAAACAAAAAGAAAACCCATTTGCAGTTTCTCACTGAAACTACAAAACATTTCTCTGCTCCTTGCAGCAGTTCAGAAGCTATTGTCTGCCCTCTGATGATGCACTAGTGTTTGGCTAGCTGTTGGATTTCTGTGGGGTAAGGTGGTAGTGGGCTGTCCACATACACTATTTTTACACTTTAATTTCTAAAATGAATTGCTTCAGTATACTGTCAAGGACTTGTTTTGCACAAGCACCAACCCGACAATACAAAGTCTTTTAGTAAAAATTCTCCTGAAGCATATCTGTTGTCTTGTGGAAACATTATTTATTGTGTAGTTATCATGGACATTCAAATGAATTTACTGCCCAGCCTACCCTGTGCTCATTCCCACTTATCAAGTGGGGCTTTTGTAGTTTTCTCCATCGAGTTTAAGGGTTCTAACTGTCCCCATTGTGAGCTCATCTCTACACCACGACCAGAGCTGTAGGAAGGCATTTTGGTGCCCTAGGCAAGAGACTAAGTTTGCACCCTTCCCCAGAAAAGAGCCAGGGGTCTTGGGGTTGCAAGCCCCAGACACTCTGGGGGTTACATGCTCTGTGGTGAGTTTTGGGGCTTTTCTTGAAGGAAAACACACTTTGTTATAGGTTCCCTACCCTGATTTCAGGAAAATTTCTTAAACTGTTGGTGGAAGAACTATTTTATTAAAAAATATCCCTCTAAATGAGGAAAACATTCAAAAGTATTCTTTAAGTTTTAACACTCTTCTTTTAAAATATTTTTTATAAATAAATAATCTGACATTCTCAGGAATTACTGTAGATTAAATCATTTAATCACTCCCTAGTAGCAACATTGTCACTTTCGGCTGCGCCTCGTGCCACATTACAACGATAGGGTGATTAACAGATTGTTCATCTAACCTCTAGTTCAGTTATGCCTTATTGCTTAATTTGATTATGCATGCTCAGAGCTGCAGTGCCCATGTTCTTAGTATTATGATTTATTTTAAATGTATTATGCATATAAATTAAACCATCAGATAAGAGTTCAGTGATTGATGCATGCTTTGAAAAGTATTATCCATGATAATACTGTACATTTTATTTCTTCTATTTACTGTACCCAAGAGCTGAAATTCTTGGGTATAGTAAACAGAAAGAAGATGCACAGTTGGATCTATTTTTCTGAACCCTCCCTACCTCTCAAATCTTCCTTTTTGTACCATGACATCTCATAAATATTATCATCACCATAAAATCCATATACAGTGGCCCAATTATTCAAACTGCTCCACAAAGTAGTGCAATTGCAGGAGCAGGTGCAAGTCCACTGTGCCCATCGCAACACATCGATGATATTCAAACACTGTGCAGGTCAAGATGCACCTCGGCACCACGACTGAATATCGCACCACCGCACCATAGCGCAACCAGAGATGTGCAGTGGTGCAGGTCAGATGCACAATAGCACAACCAGGGTGTTCAGTGGAGCAGGGCAGCAGCACAAGAGAACAACCAGGGATGCGAGGGACAGGATGCAGGGGCCCACCACCCATGGTAGGGATGGGCAGGGAGCACACAGCAGAACAGACATGGCCCCCACACCCATGCACTGCACAACCGGAGGAGAGCTGGAAAAACCACCGGCCCAGGGACACCAGCAACAAATCCACCACTGGGGCATGGTGCCCCAGCACACCTGCTTGCAAGCTGTGACCGTCACATGGATGCCCGGCCACCCTGTGCCACACCATCCCACCAATGCAGAGCACACCCTGCACCACGATTCCCATACACCCCTGCCGAGGAGTAGCGCCAACAGTGCAGGGACACCCCATGCATGCCACCACCCCACTGTGACAATGCAACCCTATGCACCACAGAACCATGCAAGGCAGCCCCACTCATGAGCACCCTTCAGCTGGTGGCAGCAGACAGTGATGCAATGACTGCATACACAGTGCCAACCTGCACGCCCCCGAGGTACAGCTGAGAGACCAACCATGCGTCAGCATAAAGGTACCCCACATGACAGGGCATTCCCCAGACCCCTGCACCAGTGGCACAGCACCCTGCACACCCTCCCAAGGACACAACCCATCCCAGCAATGGCCACAACAGCCAGCAGACACCCACAGTGGTGCATGGAAGCATGCACCACACAGGATGCAACACACAGTGCATGGACAAACAACCACCCATACCCAAGGGCACACCAACACAGGGACACAGTAGCGGGTCAGCCAAGCCCCGATGTGTGGCCACGGCAGCTGTGTACACATGGCCAGAACCCCTCCATGGCACAGGTGTGCCAGCAACCCTGTGCAGGCACCACAACACCGTGCACGCCACTAGCATGCAGCCAGAGCACAAGTGACAGACAGTGGAGCACATCCCCTGCAACAGACAGAAGTGACAGCATCGAGGTGGGACAACAACAGCGGAGGCAACAGTGCCACCGAGGCAGACATGCACCACACCAGTGACAGGAGGCAGCCCGGCATCGTGCTGGGTACAGTGGCTGTCCAGCATGGGCAGCCACCACTGACATGCCAGTGGACTGTGCAGGTCACAGACATGCCAGGGTGTCAGCTGCACAGGCCATGGATGGTCTGACAGGGTTTTCATGGACACAGTGCATGCACCGTGTACCACTGCACACAGTCATCCAGTGCACAGGGAACAACACACAAACCACAGACAGTGACTGAGAGCTACACCCACACAAAGTTGCCTCCCCTACGGACACACACACACACACACACCCCATGATAGCACCACCCTGATGCCATGCACACCACTGCAGCTGAAGCACCTTTAGCCCGCTGCAAATCGGAGACCACCACAGTAGGCATAACAAAACAAATGTATTGGAACAGTAATAGCAAAACTATTTACAGATATTTACAATAATTATAGAGTGAGGGCCACAAACCGGGTGGGGGTGGGAAAGGGCAGGGTGAACATGGGGAGAGGAAGGAGGGGTGTGGGTGGATCCGGGGGTAGGTGTCATCCTGGGGCACATGCAATTCAGCAGGAGCCCTGCTCCCCTCCAACGGCACCTCCTGCCATGCCTCCTTCAGACTCCAAGCTGCTCCACCCTCTGAAGTATTTCAAAGTGGCCCTGGCCACCTGCAGAAGCTGCTGCAGCGCCCTCTCAAATTCTCATCATCCACCGTCCACCTAGGACAAGGGCAGAGTCAATAGGCGTGAATGCAGAGCCCCTGCAGCCCACCCATTGTGCATGGCATACAGCTGTGGGCTCGCCCGTGATGGTGTGCGACCACCACAGTGATCATGTCCACAAGACCTGCCCGGCAGGTGCACACAGCCACACAAACTGCTGAACACACCCACTGCCCAAGTCCCGCTGGCACCACCGTGGCTGTACAGTGACATGGCTATGAGGTGCGAAGGCAGTGGCACAGCCATGTACCGGTGCACGCATGGACCACCAGTGATGCACACCCAGACATGCAGTGCCTCTGGACAGTGCTGACTGTACCATGTGGCGTGCATGGCAGTGGTGTCAGTGGATGGTGCCATGCCCTCCACCTGCCCTGCTACAGCATGCACAGAATATCTTGGATGGAAGGCATTCACCATCATCGGGCTGGTTCTGGCACTGACCACTACTGGGACCTCCGGCATGAGGACATAGCTCCCCTCCTCAGTTCGCATCTCTGCCTGTCCTCCTGAGCACAGCGGCTAATCAGGGCCTAGGGTGCAAACATGGAGAGAGAACATCTGTACAATCCAGTAGCAAGGCCCCCACCCCGGTGTGTGCGATCCCACACAGTCCAACCATTCGGCCCCCACCCTACACCACCACCACCACCACTGCCACTGCCCACACTGGATGGCCCACCCCGTGTGGTGGACACATGCCACCCATGATACCAGTATGGCGCAACCAGTGTCGGATGGGACACCTACCTGGCTGTGGAACAGCACCTCTCCTGGCGCATGCCCGCAGGTGGGAAAGCCTGTCCGGTCCCTCTGCTGGAGGTCCCGTACCAGTGTCGACACTGCTCTGCTGTCCTCTCTATCCTTGTGGCCTCCTCCAGCCACCGCCACCTCCTCCCAGGCGGCACTCCTGGCCCTGTCCAGGGTGCCTCACCAATAGAGCACCAGCATGGGGCTCCCACCAGTGCCACCAAATTGGCCAGTTCTATCTGGCTTCATACTGCAGCCTCCAACGTGCTATCTTTGGATTATCTCGGATTCAAAATGGCTCCCTAGTGCATGTTCACCACTTGCAGAAGCTACACAGTACTGCCATGCTTCCCATCATGCTGTCACCAAACAGCGTGATAGGGGTACACCATGTGGCGCATGCCCTAGGGGCCAAAGGTCAGGCACAGGGTCAAGGGCTCTCATGCACGGACCACCACAGCGTTGGTACTCCCCGATGTGGCGTGGTAGAAGACCTGTGTGGGACTTCCTGTAGTAGCCTACCGGGCTGTGGCACCACAGCACCTCTGGCACCCCAGGCAGGGATGCCATACATTTGAACAGCGCACTAGCATCACTGGCACAGTGGTGGACGTGCCTGCACTGCCTCCCATGCTCAGCACGTCCAGCAGCGTGGCAGGCGTCGGCGTCAGCACCCCAGGCATGCACCCTGCGGTGCCTACTGCGCCGTCACAGAGCTGCACTTCTGCCTGAGCACGTCTCAACTCAAGTGCAAGGTGCAACAGCGTGATATTCAGCCGGCTTATGAAATCAGCTCATCATCCGTCTTTCGGATGAGATGTTAAACCGAGGTCCCATCTGCCTGGATTGGTGGTAGTTCAGGTGGATGTTAAAGATCCCATAGCACTTATCCAAAAGAGTAGGGAATTTCCACCAGTGTCATGGCCAAATTCCCTCATTCACTAAAAATACCACCAACAGCTTAATCTGGTTCAAGGTTCAGTTGCCATTCAGCTGTATCCCCCTCCCGGGTGCGTGCCTGAAAATAGGAAGGATTTGTCTAGTGCACTTACCCGGTCAACAAAAACTAAATAAATAAATCAGCAATTCCATGGTGCAGCTACTGCATTAGCATCCATTAAAATTGAGCCTCGCCTCATTTGCATAGGTTGCACTATATAAATGCGACATGGGGCTGCAGAGGCCATAGTCTGGTATTGCAGTCTATTGTGGTGAGCTGCATGCTGTTTGCCAGTGAGGACTGTTGTGTGTGGAGATGTATGGACTGCCCATTCAGAGGTAACATCTGTCATTCCCACAGGATCAATAATGACCGAGCGTGAGGAGGAGGAGGAACATCGGCGTGGGAGACGGAGGAGGCCTCACCCGAGCAGAATCAGATGCCCTGTTTGAGACCTACCTTGACCAGGAACTGCTGCTAAGCAGACAGCGGGAACACCACAGGCCCATGCTGTGGCATGGGATGGTGGTGCGTGCTGTCAACCAACATGGCAGCCAACAGGAGTCCATGCAGGAGTGCAGAAGAAGGTGGGCACGGACAAGGAGGATAAAAGATAAGGTGGCTGCCATCAGGGCAGCACATGCTACAACTGGTGGTGGACAGCCAGCCGTGCCACGCCTGATGCCACAGGAAGAGCGGGTGACTGGCAGCATGTGGCATTGTGCCCTAGAGGGCATTCCAGGTGGTAGCTTCCTGATGGGTGGCCCGTCACTGCATGGTAGGTCCTGATCTGTCACTGTGTGGGGTGGGGAATGCCACTGGGTAGGGCAGAGATATTAATGCTACTGTGTTCACTTACAGCCCATGAGCATCTGCATGGGTCAGCGGTGGTGGGTTGCCCACCGAGGCCATACCCTGGACACAGAGGGCACCCATCCACCTCACAGGTGTCCAAGGGTCAGGACAACAGTGCACCGCCTGTCCGTCCAGACTGAAGTTGGAGGTGCTGGTGTGGAGAGGCCCTGCCCATGTCCCAGCGTGACAGTGTCCATGGATGCCAGCAAGCTGAGACTCAGACTGGTGCCAGATCCATCACTGATGCTGATGGAGCTCACATCATGGACAGTGATACATGTGGGCCATAAGATGGCCCCACGGCAGGTACGCACGGGCATAGCCATGGGTGGTGCCGTGGAGGCCTACGTGCATCACAGTCCCAGCCTGTGTCTGTCTGCACCAATGGGGCAGCACTGGTGTCGTCCAGGCCAGTGGGGCTGTTGCGGCGCTGCAGTGACACCGTTGAGCCCTGGTGGGCGGGCCGGAGGGCAGTGTCAGCAGTAGGCCAATGGCGATGGGGGACAGTGACAGGCGCGCATCAGTGCACCACGTGTGGCCATTCCCGGCATGACTCTGGTGTGCAGCACCCATCATCAGGGTGATGCCTAGCAGGCCAGGAGCACCATGAGGGATGTCATGCCGATCCGGCAGATGACCTCTTTGATGAGCACAGCCGACTACTCCAGGCTTCCGTGGATCAGCAGTCGCAGCTTGTCAGGGAGATGGGCGCACTCCAGTATGGTTCTGCACCGAGCAGAGAGTGGCTAGCAGAGACCATGCTCTGCTCCTAGCAGAGATGGCCCCGGCAGTGGGAGGATGTGACCGCTGTCATTGACAAGCCGAACACGTGCATTCACAGCTGTCATGGCCACATTGGGCGCAGTTTGTTGCCCATGCGCGCGCAGCCGTGCAGTGTCATGTCCACCCCGTACCCGGCGTCATCGACACCCTCCATGTCAACACCGGGTTCAGCTGTGGGCATCCTGAGCACCCCTGGCGCAGGCATATTCGGTGAGCTGCAGACCCCTGCTTGAACACGGTGCGTTCCCACAGCGTCACCGGGGAGACCATTGGTGCCCACCACAGGCCAATGGTCAACCTGTCATGGCTGGCAGGTATCGGCGGGAGGCCGCGCATCCGTGGCAGCGTGGCACTGTGCTGCTGACTGACCTGTCTCCCATCATGGCTACTGTCTGGCGCCGCCCTGTGTGCAGTGTGTTGTTCAAGTCGCGATGCACGGTGGGGTACCTGGCCCAGCACACACACATGGTCCATGTGCACACCTCCCAGCTGCTGGTCGCTGTGGCATGTGCATGATGATGCCTGCGTTGCACTGTCCACCACTGTGCAATGGTGCCCAGCATCTGAGACACGCACAATGCGGGCACTAGGCGTGGTCGTCTCGACCTGTGTGTGTGGCTAAGGTACCAATCAGAGTCGGTGTACCTCCACCCCTTATGCATGTCTTGTGGGTGTGGTGTGTGTGTGTGTGCATGATTGCGTGTCATGTTAGCCTTGCCCATCCCTGACGTGTGCGGTTCCATGCTCAGCCAATTCACTTGCCGCCGCCCCTGGGGTTCATCCATGTGGGTTTGTAGGTTGTGCCCTTGCCATTGGTGTTGTTGCATGGCCCCATGACTTAGCTGGGTTGGTTGAAGTGCTCCTCTGTGATGGTGTCGCGTTGCAGCTGCGACATCCAGATCAGGCGGGGTCCCTTGCCCAGGGGAGCTGCCCATCACCATCTGCACGGTGTCCTCATCGTCCCCATCGCTGTCTCCCTCTTGACCTCTACAGCTATCCCAGTGGTTGGCCATGTTGTGCAGGATGTAACAGGCCAGGGAATAGCCCACAGGCCTTCAAGGAGCTGTGCTGTAGGGCACCACCAGGCGATGTCCAGGCAATGGAAATGTGCCTTCAGCATCCTGAACACCGGCTCTATGACATTAGTGTGGTGGCGTATGCCTCATTGTACCTTTATGCGATGGGGTCGGTGGGCTGCGGTATGGTGTGAGCAGCCAGGAAGGAGTTGGTAGTTACTGTCACCTGTGTGTAGAGGTGGACATTAGTATGGTGGTCAGCATCGCTCTGCCATGGACTGTCAAGGCCAGTACCCATGGCACCTCTGACTTGCCCCAAAATCCATGTCATCCTCATTGATTTGCATACTCACCCACTAGATGGCCACTGGGATGTCCCACTCTTGAACCTGTGGCACAGTGCAGACTGGTGCCAGATGAAGACATCATGTGCTCCCCAGGGTGTGTGGCACAAACATTGGTTATCGCTCCCTAGCATTGCATACCACCTGGCAGTTGATGTTGGCATAGCCCTTTCGGTTGATGTAAGTGGCGCCTTCTGGGCAGGTGGCATATGGATGGCCACATGGGTGCAGTCAATGGCCCCGAGCATGCCAGGCATACGTGCTACCCTGTGGAACTCTTGTATATGTGCTATGCGCTCCGCTGGTGTGCTGGGAAATGGATGTACTCTGCAGCATGTGGCAGCAGTCGCTGAGGAATTGTGTCAGTAGGCATGGCGCAGCCAACTGGGTTATGCCTGTTGTGTCCCTGTTGGTCTCTGGAAGGTGCCCATGATGAGCAGGCACATGACAGCTGTTACCTTGTCTCCACTGACAGCATGGCTCCGTCGTGTGGGTGCCTGCATCTCATCACTGCACAGTTCACAGAGCCGCCTCCGGATCGCCAGTTCAGGCGGTACCAGCCACTGATCTCTGTGTCACTGTAGTGCTCAAAGCTGGTCTGGGCTCCGTTACTACCTGTTGGGGCATACCGCTGATGGGCCCTTCCGGCCGTGCCCCCGCTGCCTGCCTTCTCCACCCCCATTACTGCCTCCATCTGAAAGGTGGCACTGGCCATGTCCTGGCTGGTGTCCCCCCGGCAGCTGTTATCCCATTCCCCGCTGTCCTTGTGACGATCCTGCACTGGGCACCTCAACCTTTGGCTGTCCTGCCCACTGCCACTGCCCTCAGTCCACTGTGGCAATTCCTGTCTCTCTCCTGCACAGTGGCACAAGATCCCCACTCCTGTCCTGTCCTGTTGCTGTTTGTTCCCAGGTGTGCCCTGTCCTGCTCCTTTCCAGTACCACTCACTGCTACCCTCTTTTCTGTTGCTGTCACCTTGCTCCCACCTCTGGCTTCCCTATAGCGTTCTTGCACCTCTCTTGTTCCTTTTTATTTTGGATCATTTCTGCTATTGCACAACTTCTGCTTGCCCTATTGCGCATGGCGCATGCTGTTGATACCTTTCTCCATTTATTCATGGTTCCTCCCCTACAGTTGTGCATGCATTCATTACCATTGCACTCTAAAGCATTGTAATTTTGAGCGCAGCTGCTCCCACTGAATATCGCAGAATGGCACATTTTCGGACTTGCACTGTCAAGATCTCTGTTGCGCATGGCGAACCCTTAGAATATCTGGGCCAGTATATATATTTCTTAGATCTGTTCTTAACTGTAAATTAATTGTGCTTTTCAAAGATTCAAGCATGTACTGTTTTCCTGATTTCAGTTTCTTATGTTATAATGCATCTATAATTGTCTGGTGTGGATGGACTCTGGATGGGTCAGAAGGCAGAAACAAGATGGTTCAAATTAAATTACAGCATGAGCATAATACTTACAGTATTCTTCAATTCAGTATTGTATGCTGTCATTTATTTGAACCATCTTGATTCTGTTCTTTCCAGACTCCACAACAGACTACTATTATAGATACATTTAATTATAAAATGTAACATAATAAGCTGGTAAATGATGGGAAGGAAGACAGTACTACAATCATTTGCACTGCACAATTGCTGTGAATAGCAGATCTTACTTCAAGATACAGCTCTTGCAGCAGGTTACACCATTAGGACTGGCTTGGAATCGTCGGAACCCACGGAAATTTTCTAATAGCAGTCTTCAGCTTGGGGACTGCCTCCGGCGTCGGTCCCGCTGGCGTCAGGTGTAGTAGTACATAAGGAGGTGGTCCCCATAATCCTCAGTTCTTTTCCGCCATCGACATTGCCAGTATCAGCCTCTTGGGCCCTTTTCTAGCGTGCGATGAACTTTAGAAACTCTGACGATTTCGTCTTTCTTCACGACTTTGATTCAACTGATGTCTCTCCAACTACCTCTCTGGAGGTCATCAATCAAAGTGTGCCTGCAGCAAACAGATCCTTCAAGGATCCACATTACGGCCTCAAATCGCTGCCTAGGCCCGAATACGACACTAAGGCCTGCTCCTTCTGCCAAGGCTTCAACAGTCGCACCACGATCTGCCGCAGAAGGCCCTTCAAGCATTTCTCTTCAAGGAGAAACTGAAACCATGGATAAAGAACCTTCCTCCGAGAGAGTCATCAGGTAAAACCCACAAGAGCTGGGACAAGCACTGGGAGAAGGAAAGGCCCAGGTCCCCTACGGACCTTGGACTCCCGAAGCTCCGACTTGTGATCGGACCGCTCTCCTTCAGGGCTCAATCGCAGCCTCCCGGTTCAAGTCAGATCCTCCAGTGGTTCCTCTTCTTTGCAGCCCTGAAGACTTCCAGGCCTGGCCTCTTCCACTCCATCTAAGGCCTCGCCGAAGTCCAGGAGTGCCATAATCTTCTTCCGCTGGCGGACTCCGATGCCAGGTCAGTTTCCCAGCCTCCGGCGTGGGTTGGATCTGGTTCCTCACAAGACCAAGGACCTGGCGTCCCTCAAGCGGATGTCAGACCCGGCGTCGACCCACCCGGCGTTGGCCAAGCATCACCGAGCGCTCCCAGGAGCCAGTGACACCTAAACACCTGTCACCGGCTAGGCATTCACCTCTGAGGCGTCAGCCAGGGGTCCAACATTGGCTACCCCCAGAGAGGGACCCCACCACCGTGCCCGGCTGACACGGTCAGAAGGACTCATCAGAGGAGGATACCACACAGCCCGAGGACTAGGCGGGTGACACTGGAGATGCCGGGCTCCCACGGGAACCTTCCCCAGAATGGGAGACCCCGGGGACCCGGCGTCCGACCCGGCAACAGGCCACCGGTGCCGGGCCCGTCGTCAGGCATGAACTTGGCAGAGGTAAAGGCTCTTTACCTTCTGGTGGGACACCATCAGAAAAGATGTGGTCACCACACGTCCTCCTCCTACTCTGACTCTGCCCTCCTACTCCTTCACCCTCTACCCCCTCCTCTGCCCAAGGGGCCCATAGGAAGGTCGCCAACCCCAAAGGAGCAAACACCACCTCCTCGGGCAGATCCTCAGGAAGGAGAAGACCTCCCTCCAGATCCACCTCGGGTCACCCCAGTCCCAAGAGACCCAGACGACACCTGTACACCCTGTCTGGGGAGGATTCTAGATCTGACACCTCAGGGTGCTCCAGATCTCCTTCTCCCATCAGCATTCTCTTTCCAGACCCACATGACCTACCCAGGTCTCTCCAGATGATCCCTCTTTGCGGAGATCATGAGGCACATCCAGAAGAATATGAGAATATGGGGTGGGATGCTGAAGAGCTTGACCCGAGAGACAATGCATTGCCAGCTACCTTCGGCAGAAAGACCTGAAGCCTGTGGTAGTGCACGCCCTTGGTGGATAGCTTTGTGAGCGTCACAAGCCGCCTGGAAGCGTCCGCATTCCACTCCAGCAGTGCCGAAGGCTGACCGCCCATACAAGGCCCCTAGGGAGGACCAGTATCTGGTGAACCATTCTCTAGCTGACTCCTGGTCATCACTGCCTCGCATGACCGGTCTCAGGAGCCCTCAGCATTTGAGCACACTGCCACCGGACCAGGAATCCAAGCAATTGGATATCCTGGGTGAAAGACTGTACTGCTTGACTGTGACTTGCGCCATCAGGTCGCTGAATTACCTCACCCACATGGTTCAATTCCAGAATGCACTGTGGGAACAGGGATGGGACCTGGTGAGAAGATGTCCGGTGGTGACCAAAAGGAGGAGCTCTTGAACCTCCTCCTGCAGGTTTGGATGTGTAGACCCAGGTGCTCAGAGCCACATATGATTCTGCAGACTCTTCAGCCAGAGCTGCAGCCTCAGGCGTGTGTCTCCAGAGACAATCTTGGCTCCGTGTCTCTGATTTTACCCCAGACATGCAGAAGAACATCTTAGGCGTCCCTTATAATGGCGAGGTCCTATTTGGTGAAGCCTCCGAGAGTAATCACCAAACTTCAGGACACAGGGAAGGCAGTCCGATCTGTACAGGCCATGTACAGATCTCTGCCCAGTTCCTTTCATAGGAACCAGAGCCACTTCGGCCAGCTACAAAGGCAACAGCCATGTTCCAGCCAACAGCAGAGGGGCACTTTCACCTGAAAAGCCCAGGCCAAGTCATCCCCAGGCAGAGGTCAATGATTTGCAGTCAGCACAGCCTGCCAGATCAACGCTGCCACAGCATGACTCCTTCCTGGCCCCCCCTCCTCAGGATCAACGGGAAATGAAAGTCGGGGTTGCATCGCATGCCACTTGCCAGGGTGGCAGTCGATCACCACCGACAGGTGAGTTCTGCAACTGGTCAAAAGGCCACTTTATAGAATTTGTAGGCAGTCCACCCACAAGATCTCCCCTGCTTTCCCGATATTAGGGTCAGCATGCCCTGCTCATACAGCAGGAGGTGCTCGCACTTCTGGAAAAGGAAGCCATAGAGCAAGTTCCAGAGAACCAGAGAGGACTAGGGTACTATTCTCACTTCTTCCTGGTTCCAAAGAAAACAGGGGACCTCGTCCAATACTGGACCTCAGCGACCTCAACCTGTCAGTTGTTTACAAGCGTTTCCGCATGGTGACCCTTCCGAACTAATTCCCATGCTGAAGCAAGGCGCCTTTCTGGCGTCTTTGGACATACAGGACGCCTACCTGCACATTCGATTGCTCAAGCGCTCTGGAGGTTCCTGCACCGAGTTTCAGAGCCGCCATTATCAGTGCCAAGCTCTTCCCTTGGACTGTCATCGGCACCTCGCGTATTCACAAAGTGCATGGCGGTCGTAGTGGTGTCTCTGAGGAGACAAGGCCACTACGTGTTCCCATACCTGGATGACTGGCTTCTCATGGCACCCTCCAGGGAGGCACTGATGACGGCCATTCACTGCACCCAGTCCCTTTTCCAATCACTGGGTATTCTCATCAACCTGAGAAGTCATGCCTGGTGCCATCCCAGAAACTGCAGTTTATAGGAGCAGTTCTGGACACCGTGAGATGGAAAGCTTTCTTCCCTTGAACAGAGCAGAACACATCAGATCCCTCATCAGGGACTTGTCGGTGAAGAAGACCGTCCTGGCCAGATTGGTCCTTCGCCTGCTCGGACACATAGCTGCGGCCATTGCAACAGTCCCTTCAGCACGTCTCCACTTGCGAGTAACCCAGTGGGTACTAAGGGTGCAATGGGACCAAAGGCAAGACCATCTGCAGCAGCCAATCCGAATCACGAATGCCATAATTCGGGATTGGCAATAGGTGGCTAAATCCGGGGAACCTCTCCGCGGGGTTCCCTTCACAGCACTGTCTCCGACTGTGACACTCTCCACAGATGCCTCAGGGCTCAGGTGGGAGCACACCTGCAGGTGTTCGGTCTCAGGGCTTGTGGACAGCCAGGAGTCTCATCTCCACATCAACATTTTGGAAATGAGGGCAGTCCTTACGCTCTGCAAGCCTTCCAGTCGGAGATTCCACTGGGTACACTCCTGTTACAAACAGACAATACCATGGTGATGTATTACCTCAACAAACAAGGAGGCACCACTCCTACCCGCTTTGCAGGGAGGCCATGAGAGTGTGGGAGTGGGTATTGCAACACGTGCAAACCTAATTGCAGTACACGTCTCCGGAGGGACAATACTGTCACAGACATCTGAGCCACTCTCAGGCCAGAGTCACAGTGGGAACTTCTACAGGAGGTGGCAGAGGATCTGTTTCACAGATGGGGCACTCCAGAGTTAGACCTTTTCGCGTCCCCATCCAAGCAAAACTGCCCAATTTTTGCTTGCTAGATCCAGGGCCTGGTGTTTTCTGGTGAGAGCGCCTTGTCCCTCTCCTGGGCGGGCAGATTCCTCTATGCCTTTCCTCCTTTCCGTTGATCCAGAGAGTTCTCTTGAAACTGCGGGGAGCAAGCAAGCGCTCATTTGATCGCGCCTTTCTGGCCCAGACAGATTTGGTTCCCTCTTCTGCACCAGCTATCCGGAACCTCCAGTTCCTTTGCCAATCAGCTCCCATCTATTGTCTCAGGAGGCGGGTTCATTGGTCCACCAGACTTTTCATTGAACCTGCAGCTTGGCTCTAGAGACATAGCCATGATGCGATACAGGGTCTCGCAAGAAGTGGCAGACGTACTCTCTGCTGCCAGAAAACCAGCAACCGCATAGCGTACACCATGAAATGGCATAGATTCTGTTTGTGGGCTTAAGCCACGGTTTTCACCGTTAGACTGTCCTGAAAAGCTGGTTCTGGACTACCTGCTTTCCCTCTTCCCTCGGACTGGCTTACTCAATTAAAGTGCACCTTTGTGCAATTTCTGCTTACCATGCCCCAGTAGGCCATCGGACGGTGGCCCAGCTGGACACTACTAAATACCTTCTTAAGGGAGTCCTCCACCTTATGCCACCCATCAAGGATCCAATTCCTCCTTGGAACTTACCTTTCATTCTGGAGCAGCTTACACTGCCAACTTTTGAACCAGCCGTGAATGCGAAGCTACGTTTCTCTCTTGGAAAACGTTATTTTAGTTGCGTTATCAAGTGAGAAGGATATCAGAATTGCATGCTCTTATGTGCAAAAAGCCTTATTTGGTTTTCCATCAGGACAGGGTATCCCTAAGGACAAACCCAAAGTTTTGCCTAAGGTAGTTTCAGCCCTCACCCTTAACTAGGATATTGATTTACCAGTGTATTTCCCAAGGTACACTAATTGAGGAGAAGCCCTTCTGCACACCTCGACGTGCATCGGTGCCTCAGATACTATCTGACCAGAACCAAACAGTTTCGAAAGGCGGACCAACTTTTCATCTCCTTTGTTCACAGGATGAAAGGATCTCCTGTCTCCAAACAGTCATTCTCAAGGTGGTTCATCCAGTGCATCACTTTCTGTTATGACAAGTGCAATAAACCCTTACCGGCGCGGTCAAGGGTCATTCCACAAGAGGGGTGGCTACTTCTTTTGCGGCGTTAAAGAATGTCTCCACCTCAGCTATTTGCACTGCAGCTACTTGGAGTTCTGTGCATACCTTTATCAGGCATTACAGTCTGGACATTGCATCGGGCGAAGCGGCGGGTTCAGTCTAGCCGTCCTACAGGACTTCTGTCCTAGGCTTGAGTACTATCGAGATCTCTACCTTTCCTCCTCCCAGTGGCACATGATTGCCACTATTGCTTGAAATCAGTCCTAATGGTGTAACCTGCTGCAAGAGTTGTATCTCAAAGTAAGATAGTACAGTTACGTAAGAACATACTGTAACAGTAGATCTTCGAGAACAGCTCCTTGCAGCAGCTACCTTCCGCCCACCATCCCCTTCTTTTGGAGGTAGGTCATAGTCAAACACCCATCTTATGGGATGGGACGTTCCTATTCTATGTGTCTTGGCCATCTGGTGGCGGATCCTCGGTCTCCTTTTCTGATGTCATCCAGCGGCTGGGAGTATCTGGCAGGAGAACTGAGGATTATGGGGGACCGTATCCTTATGTACTATGCCTGGCGTTGAGGCGGGACCCGACGTCGGAGGTGTCCCGTTGAAGATTGCTAGCTAGAAAAATTTCCGTTGGGTTCTGATGCCTGCCAGCCAGTCCTAATGGTGTAACTCTGTTGCAAGAGCTGTTCTCGAAGATCTACTGTTACGGTAAGTTCTTACATAACTGTACTTTCTAAGAAACATATTTTACACTACACAATATACATACAAGCTTCCTTCAGGGAAAATGAAGCTCTTTGCTGATCATGAACAAATAACATTTACTGGTCTACACTTCCGTCTTCCTTCCCTGATGCCAGCTAAGAAGAGATGACATAGGCAGGCTAATAACTGAGTGAGAAGAAACATTTTGATTAATTTAATTTTGTATGTATTATTCATTTGTATATACAATACATGCTCATTAATAGAATTGATTGCAGTGCCATTAAGTCCTGTTACCCAGTGCCTGGCCTGCTGGCAGAGTGGCCAGGCTGTGAGGCTGCCCTAGTGGCCTGCCTGCATGCTGATTCTCCATTTCAGTAGCAGTCTAGTAGGCTAGTATACTAGCAGGTACTGAGTATTTTCCGGGTCCCTCTCAGGTTGGGAGTGAGTGAGTCAGTCAGTACAGTGGAGTTGTATGATGAACTAACTGGACTGGCTCTGCTCTGGGACTGAGATGGCCCACCACCGCTGGCCACCCGTCTGGAGGATTAGGAAAGCAGCATGGGTCTGGAGCCTGTGACTGAAGCAGTAAGCAGCCAGAGCTCTGCCAGCAGGCCAACAACTAACAACTTCCATTCAAGCCAACTAGCCAAGGCAAGGCAGGCCTCACTCTCATTCTGTTCCTACAAAAGATGGGCGTGGGGGCGTGGACTTGTGGAGAATGGAGTGGACTGGAGGACACGAAAAAACCCCAATGGCAATGGAAATAGGATGGGTCCTAGGAGTCAGTGCAAGGGACCAGGATGGGTGAGGGATGCTTGGTGGTGGTGTCGTGGCCCACGCTACGCAGCCAGTCAACCCAAAGCAGCCAAGGCAACTAACTCTTCTTCACTCCCTCCCAGTCCCTCCGCCAGAAAAAAAGAAACTCTTTACTCATAATAAGTAAGCACTGGGAGGGAGTGTGATTCTCTGTTAACTTCTTTCATTCAATCATGTCACACAGACGATCACAAAACCAGCCTGGCCCAGTAATCAAATTCAGAATCAAAAGTAGATTAAATTTTTCCTGAGTTTATATTTTAATTTTTCCAATCGAACCCCGAACCCCCCTTCATGTCACACGGATGATCACAAATCAGCCCAGGCCCAGTAATCAAATTTAAAGCAGATTAAATTTCCCCAAGTTATTTTTCCAAACGACCCCCCAGCCGGCCCACCACTGTGCCACATATGCCATAATTCATTTCATCTTTCATCATCTCACACACTGACAACATGACACAAATGACAAATTTTCATTAAAAAATTCGAGTCCCGATGGGGAATGTGGACGGACGTGGATAGAAATGATGAAGTGCTGCTCACCACAGTCCAGGCAGACTACTAAGATGACAACAGTAGTGCTGTGCATTGTTGCTCACACAATAAATCTAATTATCTCTCATCACTCTCCTCACTCTCGCTATGCTTTTCCTGCTAGCTCTCTCTCTTGCTTTCTACTCTCAAAACTCAGTCTCCAACCTCTATCTAACTACCTCTCACAGTACCACACGCTCCACCGTAGCCTTTATAGTTGAGTGCACTAGGGCCTGGCACCATAGTTTCTTCTTTTCTCTGTAACACCACCACGTTATTTTTGTTTGCAGCAGATGGCATGACTATGACACTTCCAACTTGCTGGTCATTGGTCCACAGATGTGCCCCTTCTGACAGCCAGTTGTAATTGCAGAACAAAATAAAAAACAAACATTTGTCAATGCTGAATGTTTGCTTGCTGGCGAGTAGGAGTTACAAAGCTGCATAATAGGAATGGCAGTGAAGTATTGAACTGAATCCAACCCCACTACTACCTTGCAGATACTGACAGGCATTGGGGTGTGCCTTTCCAGGGGCATCAGGCATATGGCCATGCCATTTCACCACCCTACCCTGCAGACACTGACGAGTGTCACAGTGTGCCTTGAGGTCTTTGGCTCTTATGTTCACCCCATTCCATCAGGAAATATGGTGAGATGGGTGCTGTATAGGAGAATGGGGTGAACTTTGGGGCGAAGAGTCCAAGGCACATCTCAATGTCTCTCACTGGCTGCAGGGTATGGGTGAGGGTGGAATGGTATGAGCATTACAGGTGACAATCCCAAGTCACACCACTGATGCCTGTCAGTCTCTACAGGGTGGGGCATTATGGTCAGAAACCCTAAAGCCTCAGGCATTCATTGGTATTTTCATTCCAAATTTTCAACATGTTTTTTTGTGACCCCCACCTCATGAACAGTGGCAATATCAGTTTGTTGGCGAAGCTGATTTTGCACAGTGACTGCCAATTTGGCACCACAGGCATGAAAACACATTTCAAACAGGATGTGAAAATGACAGCTGTACTGTTCGTGGGAGGTATAAAAATTGATAATGTTGAAAATCTGCAGTGAAAATATTAAAAAACTGGTGAAGTCATGGCGTGCATAGAAACTGTGCAACGCCTGTAATGTAATTAGTATGGGGATTTTTACAGCAGATTGTCAACACAGGCATTTTGGGACCTCTGCTCATGAACAGTGTCACTGTGATTTTCTGAATCTGTCCGAACAGTGATTTCCACAGCGACCACGCATTTCTGCGCTGGAAGTGCAAAACACTTTCGGCCGCTGGTGTGAAAAATGAAAGGTTGTACTGTTCATAGGAAGTGGAAAATGCCAGTGGTGAAAATCTGGACTGAAAATATTACAAATTCATGAACTTACGAGGGTGTGATGGAAACTGAGCAATGCTCGCTTCGTAAACAGTCATTTTATGGACTTTTGTCACCAAATTTGTAACATAGCCATTTTAAGACCTCTGCTCATGAACAGTGTCACTGTGATTTTCTTAATCTGTCCTCAACATTGATTTCCGCACACTGATCGCGCCATTGTAAGTGTTACATGCGCCGAAGCACATTTTGGGTGAGATGTGAACAATGAGAGCCATACTGCTCATAAGGAGGTGTGGTAAAATGGCAATGTTGAGAATCTGGAGTGAAAATATGAAAAATTTGCAAACTTACGAGCATGCATAGGAACTTGCAATGCACATTCGTGAATTAGTCATTTTGGGAATATTTTGCACCAGATTTTCAACATAGGGTTTTGGGGCCTACCTTGAATTGTGACACTGTCATTTCATAAATCGGTCCCAAAGGTGGTTCTGCGCAGAGACTGTGAAATCACCTTCAGGGCTGATTAATGCCATGACAGTGCCAGAATTCATGAGAAGGGGTCCTAAAACCCCATGTTGAAAATTTGGTGCCAAAATTCCAAAAATGCCTGAGATATGCATCAAAGTTGGAAAAAACCCTATTTATTCCATTATACAGCTTACTGGCGTTTCCTCAGTTCAGCGGTCAGCTTTGAAGAGTGCAGATGTATTCCCGGTCCACGAATCATCGCACCAGACTCCAGAGAGTAAGTATGGGGTAAGGTGGGGTGTGTGGAGGCAGGTGCACAGATGGTGAGTGCGGTGGGGTTGGGGTGCAAGACAAGCAACGAGGGACCGCTTTTGTTTTTAGGTCTTTTTCTTTTAGGATGATGATGTGGGACTTTGCCACACTGGGTGGGCTCCCAGCATGGCAGCTGGAACTATTATTTTTGGGGGACAGTGGAGCCAATGGGGATTGGGCACCCCAGTTGGCCATACAGAGGTTTGTCACGCTGGGGTGGGCTCCCAGCATGGCACCTGGAAGTGTGTTGGGGGATCACTGAGCCGACAGTGGATTTGGCACCCTCGTCAGCTGTAGTTCACTCCAAACTGGATTTGTGTTCCAGGAAGAGAAAGCAGAGGCATATGCAAGGATTGCCGCAATATGTTAATCAACCCTTTGCCGCAATATGCTAATCAACACTATCTTATCGCTGCTCACGAAGCAGTCTCTCCCTTTCAACTGTACACCACTGCATTTTCAACTGCTGTCATAGACAGCTGCAGCATTCATTGGTGAACTGTGGCCGTGCCTGCAAACACATTGACTGAATTGGAAGACAGGATGCCATGCCACACCTACAAAATCTCGGATGATGGCACTATGTTTCTTGCACATGAGTGCAAGCAAACATAAGAAATTAAAAGCTACAGTGCAAATGAATCAAGCAGTGAGCTTCAGTTGAAAACTCACCCTTGAGGCTTGCGCCGGGGTGGGACACCACCCGCCCCACCCTTCCTACAGTACTGACCACAACTGCATGCACGCTAGTATATTTGGATTTTCCAGAGCTAATGTCAGGCTCCTCCTTTCTTCAGGCAGGCCAGGTGGAACACACACACTGAATCTCTGCATACCAGCCAATGGTATCACTATGTAAGCTTCCGATTGGTACAATGGAGGTAGAAGGGTTTATCAGACTTGCCAACATTCCATCTCCAGGTTAAAGATCAGACTGCACCAAAACGTTTCTTAGAGTTATTTTGGTAGAAGTCACAGAGTAATTATAACAGGAGGGCTGTGATGCTGTAGCCTGCAAATGAAAGCAAGGAAACAGTTAGAGATCTACAAAACTGGATGTTGCCCAGAATTGAAATTCTAATATAGAAATAAAGTAAACTGTATCCACGGTGATCATGGTTACAATCTTCATCAGCTGAACAGGGGTGCTTGAGGAAGTTGGGTATTTAGGCAGACACTTTTTAACAGGGTTCTGACTTGTACACCACAATACTGTAAATGTACTTGTTACTTTGCAGAACTATGTTTCGGTGTCTTTCTCTGCCAATACACAGATTTTTATGTGTGCTTGCCAATGGCAAGGCAAACATATTGGGATGCATTGAATGGCTTTTGGGAGTGTGCCTCAGTTTTGACCACTCAGCAAGAAAACTGCATCTCATCCTTAATAATATTCACTAGTCAATAGGCAGTGTATGTTTTAGGGTTTAGTACATCTTTAGCCAGTTAGAAAGAAAATACAGGGCTATACAGTTTGTTACTGTATTATAGGTAGTGATTATGCCCTATGTATCATTTTAGGTAGTTTCTGCTATTTAGTATCTCAGTTTCTTGCTGTATTTCCCATGTGAGTTAAATAAGGTAAATAACTACTGCTATAAAACAGGTGTGTGTTTTACTAACTTTGGGCTTAGGGATGTTACTGTATGTACCCCATTTGTAGTTCAGAAACAATATGTAGTGGGGCATTTAATGTGAAACTGTAGTGTCGCATTATTACTCCTCACATCTCGTCAGCATTATATTACACCTTCCTGTTTTTTTTCTGTAGTAGAGGCCAATGATAGCCCTGCAAAATGAAAATGATTGAGACTCCTGATTTGCTGATGGAGGTAGGGAATTACCTAGGGCTGAAGATAAAGGGAGGAGCCACTATTCAACCCCAGCTCACAGCAGTATCTAAATTTTAAACTAGTATTACTGGCATGAAGGAGAGGACACCTCCTGGAGGAAACCTTTGGGGAATCAAATTCTGAGGTCACCATCTCACTCCAGGCTGCCTACATTTATTATTTAACCACTGACCTGTATGAGTAGATGCAGTTAGGATGAAAGGAAAGATAGCTAGATTGGGTGAAGGAAAGATACAGTAGCTAGACCTGAAGATTGCTTGACTTACTGTTTGGAATTTTGAATCCAATTAAATGGTAGGATTTTGACAAGTGAAACTACAAAAACACTCTTCATTTCCCTCTAATAGGTTGGCAGCCTTTAATATACCACAAAACAGGTCCAGTATGGCTCAAAGAGCCCTCATTCTAGTGAATGCCCACCCTGAAAGACATAGAGCTCAGTTCTAGTTGCAGCAGGAGGCATGTGCCCAATATATGAAGGTGCATGTGGCCAGTAGTCATTGGGGCATGTATATGGTGATCATGGGCTTGTGCCCAAATATAGGATAATATGATAATTAGTGGTGGCGAAAGTGGGCTCAATCACGCTCTGCAAAGTGATTCAAGGAGCAAAGGCAGATTCGCTGGAGTGCCTCATAATGCCATGGATATTTTGCTATAATGAGAGAACACGGCGCATTGAAAACAGTTATTTCGCATTACTCCACCTCCACTGGTCACTTCTCTTTCAATTTTTAAGGCGCAGTACATTGGTGGCAGACCACTACTCACTTCGCCTTGTTTTTGAGTCTCGAAGGAGGATTTTGCAGTGATTCATGGGAGTTCAGGTCACATGGGCTCTATATTGATCTGCACAGCCTCAATTCGAGGTAGTATGAGTAGGAAGGAGTAGGAGACAGTGTGCTCTAATAGCTGTCTGTAGGAATCTTTTAAACCTGTTCAAAAAGCATTTTGGGGTTTTTGGGATCCAATTGTAGTTCATCGATTGTAGAAAACCTCCTGTGCTCACATCATCGAGCTTTTTGTTTGTGTGTGATTTTGAATGTAAATTTACAACATTGAGTGTGTAGTGAAAGACAGTGAAGTGTGCTGTATGGGGAGGGGCGATCTGTGTGTAGGTAGATTTAAGTTGGAGAACTAGTGATTTCTTTGTGTTTTGGTAATATTTTGTTATATAACTGACTGTGTTACTGTATACATAGTAAAAGTGTCAGCGATAGTACAAATGTTCCTGCTGCTTGTTGTGTGAATGTGGTGCAGCATTGTTTAAATTACAAATTTACTACTACGTGGCACTGAGTACACTGAACTTTTGCATTTGCATCGCATTCCTCGTTCAGCATTGTACACAAAGTGTTCTGAGTTGTGTGTGAGTGTTGCGTGCATCAAATATAATACACCTTTTAAAATTTGTGACACAGATCAGTGTAAGTGCAACTAAGCGCAGCAGTGTGAACCTGCAATCCACTGTAGCTGCCTGATTTTGTACTGCGATTGTGTTCTCTGTTCTTAGTGTTGCTGTTTGTAGTGCTGTAAAATCAACACTGTCTGTATTCAGTGCCCCCATGTTGAAAAGGTATTTTTACCAGACTGGATTGTTTTTGTGACCCCATCAGCACCACAGGTTACTGAAGTTGTTTTAATTCCGTGACAGTGTCACAACACAGTAGTGTCTTAGCTGTTGCTGAAGCCACAGTTGTTTATTTTGCTTCACATCCAGCTAGCGAGTAGCAACCCTCCAGGCAGAAAGTGAATGTATCAAAATCTGAATTTGGTAATAATATTTGTGGTTGATCCCCAAAATGCCTGCAAAGAGACATGCAAGTAAAGCTGTTTCTGGCCATGCCAATGTTGGCAGTATGAGGGTCTGTGGGCATGGTAGTAGTACCCGGATGGAGAAGTGCATTGCTGATGTGAGGAAAGGTATTTCTCCTGCAATGTTTTTACAGCCCAATCAGTAGCTTCACTGATAGTTGGAGGAGATGATGTTTTCCCAGCCAGTGATGTTAGTGTTACTGGTATTAGAGGTGGTGGAGGTAGTATTAGCATTGTTGCGCCAAGTTCTAATTCTGACCAGTGTACCATATCCAAACATATTGAGTGTGAAGCAGTGCAAGTGAGTGACAGCATAGATGATGTCATACTTCCCAGTAACATCCCATTAACTGAACCTGATTCTGATGATCATGTCAACGATAGCATACAATGTGATACTGCATCCACTGTGGCACTTAACGTCACTCATTTTCCATGCAACAGTGATTCACAGAGTGGTGAAAACATATTAGGTGATGGTGGTGTAGATGCTGATGATGAATGTGATGATGTTGATGATGATGTTGCTGTTGTTGCAACATGCAGTCCACATGTTAGCATCCAAGCAGAAGATGTGGATGTGTGTGACAGTGACGTTGAGGAATATGATGATGATTTAATTGACCCCAGTTGGGAACTGGAGAAAAGAAATTAAAAGTGGCTGAGTCTGAATTTCTGAACTATTTGCAGGAATCCCTCCCCGTAAAACTTGTGATTTACTGGTTTTAGTGGATGATGATGGTGATGACGACCCAGTACTCAATATGATAGGTAGTCGTGGTGGTCAGTTGCAGTCGAGGTGTGCAGTGCCAGAAACATCACGTGCCCCCACTTCAGTAGTTAAAATAACAGACTTAAATAAGCCACATCATCATGGACATGCTAAAAGCAAAGCATCACAGTCCCTTGTTTGGGATTTTGTTCAAGATGCAAATGATGATTCAGTTGCAATCTGCCAGGTTTGCCATGTGCGTGTGAATCGAGGTAAAAGGGAGCCATCTTGGGACAGGAGGACAGCATACACATCTTAAGAATAGGCACTTGGCTCTGTGGACCCAGCACAAGCTGGCAGCTAATACCAGACTTGGGCGTTCACCAGTATCACCGCGGGCAAACCATAGCCAGTATGTTATCCCTTCCATGACTGTTAAGCCCAGTAGGAAAATAACCTGTGCAGTAGTGCGTAATAAGAGCAGAGGATTACTACAGGCATGATGAGGTGGAGGACCATAATGACTTTGAAATGTTGTCCAGTGCTGGTGAGAGTAGCAGTTTTGTGGTGGTGGTGGTGGTGGTGAATGCAGATGCCTAGTGCAAGTGGTACATCAACCCGGTTGGCAAATCTGGAAAAATAACATTAATTTCTGGGTTTGTCATCATCACCTGTGCAACTGTCTTCATCAAATGTCCACACTCCACCCCTGCCAATGCTATTCATCACAGAGCACAACCACTTGTGACCAACAACACACCCCTGTAAGCGTTTAAGTCAGCCCGTTACAGAATGTTTTAGCATAAGCTGAGGTACTTCCCCAATCATACAGTGTCACTGGAACTTAATGCTGCTGTAGCGGAAATGCTGGCAATCAAACTTTGCCCTTCCTTGTGGAGAATTCTGTCTGGCGGTTTGCTGCCCGTGCCTGTCCAAAATGGAAAGTCCCATCCAGGACATAATTTTCTACCCGCATGTTCCCGAGTTGTTCCGCAGTGTCTCAGACTCAATAAGAAATGCCCTTAAACATTCCTCCTTCCATTCATCCATTTAAGCATGGATATGTGGACAAATGGCAAAACAGCGGGAGTTCATATCTCTGTGTATAACTGCACACTGGGCGGGTGCCAGGGTTGTGTTGTGATGCTGGTAGTGTGAATAATCAGTGCAGGAAGGTGGATTGTCACGTAGCAATCTTCCTGAATTCACCAGCATGCAACAATTGCTGTGCGCAGTGTGACCTGTTCACACACTGGTGAGACCATGTTGGACATGGTACTGACTGAAATTGACAGATGGCTAAACCCTCTGTTACTGAGAGCTGGGTTCAGCAGAGTGACAATGGGTCAAATGTGGTGAATGCATCATGAATGGTGTTTTTTCGTGTTCTATGCATGCCCACTGTTTAAATCTTGTGATTCAGGAGTTTCTGCAGCACCTGACATAAAGGAAATGCTGACCATTGCACAACGTATCTGCTCTCACTTTTCAAGATCTGAAAGGCCCGTGACCACCCGCGGTAGTTGCAGATACAAAACAGCCTGCCTCAGCACCTCAAGCTGGAAGTTGTCACCGATGGAACTCCACATTATACATGGCAGAGGTTGTATGAACAATACAAAGCCATCACAGAATATCTTGTTATGCACACTAGCTGTGACAGTTCTGGGGTCTCCATGTCAATGACGACTGAACAGTGGCTCCTAATGGACTCAGTAATAACAATTTTGCGGCCTTTTGAACATGCCACACAGGCAGTGAGTGGTGAGTCTGCCTCCAGTAGCCAATCAATTCCACTGCTGCGGGTTCTGAGGCAGACATTGATGAATGTACAGCATAGCCTTGATGTTGCCAGACATGGTGGTAGCAGGTGTTGCTGCAACACATGCTGACAGTATTCAACCAGAATCGCCACATTGTGAGCATTCAGCGTAGTGACAACTTTGCCATGGCAACAATGCTAGACCCACGATACAAATGTGGAATTGCATCAGTACTGGAGGAAGGCCTGAACAGGTAAAAATATCAGTGGTCAACTGGTTCGGCTTGGCTCTTGCGGCACAGAAGTCATGTGCCAAGGTTTGCAAACCTCAGCAGCATAATCCAGCTGAAGGTGTGGCTGGAGGACCAGCAAGCATATCATGCAAGGGTAAGGGACTGTAGTTCCTGGTGGTCTGTCATTGAAAGTGGTTGGCATCAACCCACTTTGGGAGGCTTTGTCCTATGTGGGTATTTGTGAGATCAATGATTCCGGGAACAGGCTGATGCATCAACAATTGGACTTAGTGCGCACAGAGAATGGTTGAGTCATATTTGTCTGAAAACAGGAATCTGACAATAAATGAAGATCCTCTTTGTACTGGAGTGGAAAGGTCAGTGAATGGCCAGAGCTGACTGCAGTGGCACTGAAGTACCTCACATGCCCACCTAGTGTAAGTGTTGAGAGGGTATTCAGCTCAGCAGGTGCAATAGTCAGGAGTGTCGGACAAACCTGTCTCCTGCAAATGTTAGTTTGCTAACATTCATTAAAAATAATGAGAGGCATATACCAGCACAGACTGTAACCTCGGTATTCATACCTCGGACTAGTCATGGTGGTCTTGCTGATGTGGAAATGGAGCATCCTGGTGGTACTAGCAGAGGCTGACCTGAAACGGCCCACCACTGACATAGATGATGACACAATGGAGAAAGAATTTCCAGTGGTCAGACTTCAGATATCGATGACTGTGAGGGCAGTTTTCTTTATGAGGATGATGATGTGGTAATGTTGGCAGGTTTAATTGCAGTATTTAAAAGCGGTGTGCGCCCTACCCTGGACCACCACCACCGGGACTGATGTTATCCAAGCCTGCTGCCTCCATGAGTCTGTCTGCCCACCCCAGACCACCACCACCACCAGGACTGATGTTATCCAACTCTGCTGCCACCATGAGTCTGTCTGCCCACCCCGGACCACCACCACCGGGACTGATGTTATCCAACTCTGCTGCCACCATGAGTCTGTCTGCCCCACCCTGGACCACCACCACTGGGACTGATGTTATCCAACTCTGCTGCCACCATGAGTCTGTCTGCCCACCCTGGACCACCACCACCAGGACTGATATTATCCAAGTCTGCTGCCACCATGAGTCTGTCTGCCCCCATGGACCACCACCACCAGGACTGATATCCAAGTCTGCTGCCACCATGAGTCTGTCTGCCCCCATGGACCACCACCACCGAGACTGATGCTATCCAAGTCTGCTGCCACCATGAGTTTGTCTGCACACCGGACCACCACCACCGGGACTGATGTTATCCAACTCTGCTGCCACCATGAGGCTGTCTGCCCACCACGGACCACCAGTCTATCAGTGCTCCACCCGCCACCACCAGCTTCTTAATATTGAAACCATAGGTGAGTATGTGCACTCATGTTTGTTATGCTGCCTCACTTCCTGGTTGTCTGTTTTGTTTTCTTTAGCTTCAGAGCCACAGTGGCAAAACACATACAGTACACTTTTTGTTTCTTTTACAGGAGAACAAAACAGGCTCCATCACTAATATTACTCGTTGGGAGGTGGATCTAGCTTTAGTTTTATTCCAATTCTTAAGATTTTCAGTGCACAAAGAGTTTAAAGCACAGCTGGCTTATTTTGGGACTGACTGCTTCAGAGCAAAACCACCAGGCTGTTTTCGGCTGGGGAGGTTTACCTGTGTCTGACTTGGATGTCTGGATTTTCTCTGTTTGATTAGCAGGTATTTTCTCTGTCAAATTGTTGTGTATGGCATCTTGCTGACAGGAAGGCACTCATCACAGCTGTGGGTCAGAGCTTTTAGCTGATTGTTTTGTGAGGGCACAGCTTGGGCCCAACCCCTTCCCACCCTCACCCCACCCACCCCTGAATAGTTCCTTTATACCTGGGGTTCTGACATCATTTCCTTAAGAGTGCAAGGTATATCACTGACATATCCTCTCTAGCACACTGCACTGACAATATAAGCATACACACTGTATAATATATATATTTCTATATAAACCAAACACACACACACACACACACACACACACACACACACACACACACAGAAAAGAGTAGATAAACATGTGGGAAGTGCAATGTAATGGCTGTGGGGCAGCAGTCTTCGAGGTCTTTCTGGGAGGCTGAGATGCTCCCATTTGCAGACAACTCTGCCCTGAGGGAGGAAGTTACCCGTCTCTCAGGCCACACACTGGACAGTAGTAAGGAACCTTCCCCAGGCCACACTGGATGGTAGGAAGGAACCTCCCCATCCAGGGAGAACCAGAGCCACCACCACCACCTCAGAGGTTGCGAAGAAAGCACAGAGTCTGGACCACAGTGGGCTCGAGGAGGGTGAGGATGGTGGAACAGAGGCACACCCAGTCAGTTGTTCCACCCACAATCCATACACCATTCTGGGGAGCATAGCTCCATGGATGCACCCGAGAGGAGACTAAGGAGGCTGAGGACAACTGTCACAAGGGAGGCCCACAGGAAGGAGGCAGAGGACACCACAAGGAAAGGAAGCAGCTCTGGTGGGAGGCTCAGTTATTAGAGGGATAGGAATTGGGGGAGCAGGAAAACTGAAGTAGGGTGCCTGCCTGGTGCCATGGCTTTGAGGGACAGGAAGCGATCCTCAGGATCACGAGAACAACTGCACGGAGTCTCGAGCTGGACGTCATTGTCCACCTAGGGACAAATGACTTGGCTCATCATGAGATCAGAGCACCGCAGAAGGACTTTGTAGAATTGGGAGGGGCCTAAGACAAGTAGCACACACAGTATCCTTCTCAGAGGTGCTGCCTGTCAATGGCATGAGTTAGGCGAGGTACTTTGCACCATGCAGTTTAATGAATGGTTGAAAAAAATGTGTGGAGCACAGGGTTTGGCTTCATTGGGGACTGGGATTTCACCTGGAGGAACACCAGCCTATACTGGCAGGATGGTCTGCATCTGTCCAGGAAGGAACAAGTCTTTGAGCAATCGGTTTAAATGCTTCATTGATAGCTTTGAAACTAGTCAAGGGGAGGACTGATAAGCAGCAGGAAAATCCCAGCCTCCCTACAAAACAGGGTACTAAATGAGAAAAAGACTGAGCTAGAAACGTCAGTGGGGATGCTGCAACAGAAGGTAAAACCATCAAAAATGGAGAGCAATGAGTACCAATGCCCGTAGTCTGAGTAACAAGCTTCCTGAATTAGTGGCCTTGATGGAGGAGGAACATCTGGATATCGTGGCAGTCACAGAAACATGGTACACAAAACCATGACTGGGACGTAAACATACCAGGATACACTATCTACAGGAGGGACAGGGAGGGTAAAGAGGAGGAGAGTAGCTCTTTCACATAAGGGAAGGAATCAAAGCAACAGAACAAAAGGGTAAACAGGGAGGAGAAGAAGCACTGTGGGTAAATTTGGAGACTGGCAATGGCACCACAATCCGCTATGGGTTGTTGGAACCGACCCTCTCAGGGGAGGAAATGGACAAGGAAATGATATAAAGTATACTTAGAATGTCAGAAAAGGGGAGATATGCTGATGGGTGATCTGAATATGCCAGATGTTAACTGGAGTGCAGTTGCAGCAACCACCTTAAGAGTGGGGTTATTCTAGATGCTCTACAGGGGCATGACTTAGACACTAGTACTGGAGCCCACTGAGAGGGAGCAATCTTAGACCTGGTTCTCTCAAATGGAGAGATGAGAGGATCACAGATGTAAGTGGGTAGCCATTTGGGAACTAGCGACCATCGAACAGTATGGTCTACAAATAACACAGCAATAGAGTCAAGTCATACAAAGGCAAAAGTACTGGACTTCAGGAGGCTGACTTTGCCAAATGGGTGAGTGCCTAGGAATGCACTAGCAAATGGGCAGGAAGGAGGGTGGAAGAATAATGGAATAAAAACTGCCATCACAGAGGTAACAAGCCTTTGTGTGAAGCAAATAAACAAATGAAATGATGTGAAACCACTATGGTTCTCAAAGGAAGTGGCAGTGAAGGTTCAAGAGAGAAGAAAGCATTCAGGAGTACAAGGAATCACAGAAGGAGCAGGACAGAGAACTGTATCAGTTAAAGCAAAAGGAAGCTGGAAGGCAGTCAGAACAGCAAAGGCCCAAACCAAGGAATAGGCAGCCAACTCCAGTTAAGAAGGGGATAAAACCTTTTATGGTACATCAGGAGTGAAGGAAGACCAAGGGAGGATAGTGAGGCTTAATAAAGGGGAGGAGGGTGAGCAGAGGGTGACTGTGAAAAGGCAGAGATACTAAACAAATATTTTTGCTCATTATTTACGAAGGAAGAGGGGAGGTACCTAAAACAAACAGTAGAAACACTCTGGATGCAGAAGTTGATACCAGCCCATTTATAGAAGAAAGGGTTCTGAAAGAGCTCTTAAAACTGAAGGTGGACAAAGCAATGGGGCCTGATGGATTCATCCCAGAATTCTAAAAGAACTAAGGGTGAACTAGTGACACCACTGACTACCTCTTTAACAAATCATGGCAGGATGGGGTGGTACCGAGGACTGGAGGAGGGCAGATGTGATTCCCTTCACAAAGTGGGAGCAAGGCAGAAGCTGGAAACTATAGACCTGTTAGTTTAACCTCAGTGGTAGGGAAAATGATGGAATCACTTCTGAAGGAAAGAATTGTCAGTATCTAGAGGCCAGAGGGCACAGGACCCAAGGCAGCATGGAATCACAGCGGAAGGTCATGCCAGACAAATCTGATAGATTTCTTTGACTGGGTGACCAAAGTAGTAGATCAGGGAGGGGCTGTGGACATGGCCTACCTAGACTTTAGCAAGGCATTTGACACAGTCCCACACAAAAGATTAATGTACAAGTTAGCCAGCCTGGGACTGGGTCCCAAGATGACAGCCTGGGTAAAAGAATTGGCTGGAGAATAGGACACAGAGAGTAATAGTAAATGAGTCCACTCTGAAGAAAGGGGGTTACTAGTGGGGTACTGCTGGGTTCAGTATTAGATCGGTCCTCTCAATGTCTTTATAGCGTTACATTGCAGAGGACTGAAGGAAAAGTATGTCTCTTTGCAGATGACACAAAGATCTGCAGCAGAATTGATGCACAAGGTGGGGTGGAAAGGATGAGAAGGACTTGACAAGTTAGAGGAATGGTCAAAGATGGCAGCTTAGATTCAATGCTAAGAAGTGCAAGATAATGCACCTGGGAAACAAAAACCCAGGGAAGAGTACACAATGGGGGTGAGATACTAACAACAACAAAATCGAAAGGGACCTGGGGGTAGTCATATCAGATGGCCTAAAGGTGGGCAAGCAATGTGAGAGGGAAGCAAGGAGGGCTGGGAGGATACTGGGATGCAGGGAGAGGCATTACCAGTAGAAAACAGGAGTTATTATCCTCTGTACAGACAGCTGGCGAGACCCCATCTGGAGTACTCGTGGCAGTTCTGGAGACCCAATCTCCACAAAGACATAGACAGGATGGAAGCTGTCCAGAGGAGGGTAACTAAATGGTGCAGGGTCTGCACCGGAAGACATATGAAGAGAGACTTAAGGAGCTTAATATGTATAGCCTCGAGGAAAGGAGGGAGAGGAGGACGTGATAGAAACTTTCAAGTTCCTCAAGGGAATCAACAAAGTCCAAGAGGGTAGCATCTTTCATTAAAAGAGGTGTGCAAGAACAAGGGGGCACAATTTGAAGATAGAGGGGCGTCTCAGAGGTAATTTAAGGAAGTATTTTTTCTACAGAGAGGGCTGTGGATGCATGGAACGCCTTCCGGAGGAGGCTGGAGTCAAAACAGTGGTGGAATTCAAGCACGCATGGGACAATCATAAGGCAATTCTAGGGGTGGGGTAGGAAGAAGTAGGCTGCTGGTTAACTAGGATCTGCAGCTTATCCATTAGGTAGGAAATGGGCAGACTGGTGGGGCAAGCGGTCCTTATCTGCCGTCAAATTCTATGTTTCTATGTTTCTATGTTTCTATGCTGTAGTTTAGTACAGAGAGGAAGCAATGTAATGTCCATGTGAAACCATTCTGGTAAGTATGAAGATTTTATTTCATCCATTTCATTGCTTTGTAAAGACTGCTGCAAATATTGCAAACAACAGGTTGTCTTAGTAGTTGACAAGATGTGTCTCTGAAATGTAACTTAGTTGACAACAGGGTTTGAGATTTGAGAACCAGGGAGGGACACATAACAATGAAGTTGTAACTTTTAAGAAGTCATTCATTTTTTTTAGGAAAATTTGTGATACTTTTGTTGTTCTGTCAAAGTGGCCTTATCCAAAGAAGTTCGCTCAACATGATCCAGCACACCCCTTCCCGACTCGCGCTAGGCACACATGCAACACGAAGTCGTTTCATTAGATGACCATGACCATCATTAAGAACCGACTCCAGAAGGATGCTGATGAAATCTGTGAAGAAATAAAAAACAAGAAACCATTACAGACAAAACTGAAAATATGATCCTCCCCAGAAAAAAAAAATACTTACCTTCATGTGCTTGAGAGTTATCCATTTACATTTACAAGTAAGTGCAAAAATTCTCATTGAGCACTGGATGGTACACAGCAACAGTTCGAGACAGAGTTACCTGTGTGTGATGCAGAACAAAATCATGAATACATGTCCATGTCAAGTTCAACCCTCTCATCATCACCTACAAAATACACAATATATATATATATATATATATATATATATATATATATACACCGCCAAGGCCACTATTACTGTACATCCAAAGGGCACCTTTCAATCCAGTTGAGATGATCACTTTTACTTTTTCTGCACACAAGGAGGATGCATTCTGGGCCTGCAGAAAAATCTGGGACTCTGTGCCACTTTTGTGTGCATGACTGAGTGCGCCATTAATTCTGGGGACTTTGTACATGCTGAAACAGTCTCATTTCACTGTGTTACCACTTGCCAATTTTCTGAACACATGGAGGATGCATTCTGGGCTGCACAAAAATCTGGGGACTCTTAGGCACTTTTGTGCACAAGACTGAGTGCACCATTAATTTGGGGAGTTTGTACATGCTGAAACAGTGTAATTTCACTCTGTTACCACTTGTCAATTTTCTGGACACATGGAGGATGCATTCTGGGCCTGCAGAAAAACCTGGGACTCTGTGCCACTTTGTGTGCATGACTGAGTGTGCCTTTAATTCTGGGGACTTTGTGCTGAAACAGTCATTTCACTCTGTTACCACTTGTTAATTTTCTGGACACATGGAGGATGCATTCTGGGCCTGCAGAAAAATCTGGGACTTGCGCCTCTTTGTGCGCATGACTGAGTGTGCCATAAATTCTGGGGACTTTGTACATGCTGAAACAGTCTCATTTCACTATGTTACCACTTGTCAATGTTCTGACACATGGAGGATGCATTCTGGGCCTGCAGAAAAAATCTGGGAACTCTGTGCCATTTTATGCACATGACTGAGTCGCCATTAATTCTGGGGACTTTTGTAGTGCTGAAACAGTCTAATTTCACTGTATTACCACTTGTCAATTTTCTGGACACATGGAGGATGCATTTCTGGGCTGCAAAAATCTGGGACTCTATGCCATTTTTTGCACATGACTGAGTGCACCATTAATTCTGGAGGACTTTATATGTGCTGAAACACTCTCATTTCACTCTGTTACCACTTGTCAGTTTTCTGGACACAAGACAGATGCCTTTGTGGATGCAGAAAAATGAGGCACCAAAACAGCGCACACACACACAAAACACACAGAGACTTAACAGAAAGAAGGGTCCCAGAACACAAAGTGTAACGATACTGAAGACAACAAAAAAAGCATAATTACATACAAGGGTCAGGGATGGTGGAGGAATGCATTTTATGGCACAGCAAGGAAGGTGAGGGAAAACATGGTGTGAGGAAACAAAACTAATGTGGGATCCTATGGTGATCCAGCAGCAGTTCCAGCATGGACATAATTTGAAGCTGATGTCCTCTATATCATCCAGCCGCTACTGCACAGCACTCATCCTCTCGCTGTTCTCCTCAACAGCACTCCAGAGAACTGCCAAGTCAGACAGTGTTACATGCACTTCTCTGGCTTCCACCCTTCGACAGGCTGACCTACTGGTGGTGGTGGGAGTGGTGGTGGGGTGCTGGTGGAGCAACAGGTACTGCTGTGGTCCTCCTTTTCTTAGGGATGCCGCTATGCACAGTGGCACCCTGTGCCACGGAATGGCCAGCAGATGCAGATATGGTTTGTTCTGTGGCAGCCTGCCACTCCAAGTGGTGGTGATTAAGCATATGGAGTGTGGCCCCAGTCCCCAGAGTGACTGCCCAGGGGCGCGGTGCACCTCCACCGCCCATCAGGCGTCACTTCACCACTGCTGTCCCCCGACACAGTCAAAAAACTGCCAAACAACGGAGGTGCGGGAGGACCAGGCACAGGCAGGGGAGGGCCAGATAAACTGGCAGTAGGTTGCTCACACTGCTCAACAGTACTGATGGGATCCACACCTGGGTCTGGGGAACAGGCACATCCTGCTCCAAAGACCTGCGCTGGACTTGGTGGTGGTGGTGGTGGTTGCTGCCTCAGAGTCAGGAGGCAGTGCTGGTCCCAGCCTCGGGTTGGACACTCACAAGTTTAGAGCGTCCAACACAAATGGTCACCCATGCCCCCCTCGTGCAAGACGTGATGATGACGCCAGACTACCACGCCTCCCAGAGCTGCCCCCGCCCCAGACATTCCCTCACCCTGCTCCATCTCACAACACAAGCACAACACACACACAGTCACACACACATAGACAAAGAACTAAGTAGGTAAGAAAATAACATTTACAGTAAGAACAAATTAAGTAAAACAGTACAGAAAAGACAAAAAATGTAGCTTTTAAAAAGCTGTTGGGTTAACTATCAAATTTTAACCTCCTCCTCTGCAATTAAAACACTCTCTCTCTAGTACATGTTCTCTCTCTCAGTCTGCACAGGAGAAAGTGAAACTGTCTGTGTGACTCACTTCCTTCCTGCCTGGCTAGACAGCATGTGACTTACAGTACTGTAAGCCATGTGATGTGTGGGGCGCCAAGTCTGAAACACCAAGTGGATCACTTAGAATCATAATGAGGAATGCAAGTCCATTGAAATCAATGACTTTGCCACTTCGCATTGTCATTAAGCCAATGCGGAAGTGGTAATGATGTAAGGTGAAGTGAGTACTTTGCATGCATCGTGGTAACGCCAAGTGCTCACTTTGCGGCACTTCGCCGGTGGATTTTAAATTGCTGCATCTCTAATGATAATAGTATGAAGGGTGTAGCTCTGTAGGAGCAGTATGAGCATTGAGCTCCTGAAGAGAGGACTGGTTGGCAGCCCCAACAGTCTTGAGAGATAGACAAGGCAGAAATGAGCAGGAGAAAAGGCTAGAGTAAAGGCCCCCATAATTCCATGAAGGTGTAGCATAGCTGAGCAGCTGGCTGAGGCATGGGCAGACAACTAAGGGCAGCAGAGGGATGAAGAGCACAATAAGGTGGCTGGGGGCTGGAGACAGAAGCAGAAGTGGACATCTTCCCTGTCAGGCAAACACAGCAGTAGCCAAGCAACAGGAAAAAGTTGAGCAGCAGCTGGAATAGAAGCCACAGCAAGAGTAAGCAGGAGCAGCGAGGAACACAGATCAGGCTGTAGGAGCCCAAAGTTAGGAGCTGCTAGGAGAAACAGCCAAAATGGAGTCATGAGCAGCAGTGAGCCTTGGAATGGAGTAGAATGGCAGGAAGAGATGAAGGAGAACAGACTCTGGTAGAGCAAGTTGGCAGCAAAAGGTGGGGCCCTAAGAGGCAGGAGAGAAGGGAATGAAGGAGGGTATGCTGCTGTCATGCAGCAGTAAACAACACATGAAGGATGCTGGAGGTAAGTGCCAGAGTAACTTAAGTAATGCATGTTGTGGGAGTGAGTGTTGCAATTGTTGCCCACAACCCCATCCAATCACAAGTCTGCTATTCAATTTTTGCAAGTAAAGGTACCACAATGATATTGCCAGAAAATCTTCTGTTCTGTAGGCATCACATATCTGATAAATGGAAGGTAAGCATCACATCTATGTTAGATAGAAGTTCAAATAAGCACTTCTTATTATCTCAAAATGAACACCTTGGAAGAGAGGAGGAGGGACACATGAAAGAGACCTATAAATATCTCACAACAGTAAAAAAGGTACAGGAGGGAGACTTTTTCAGAGGTAAAGGTGCACGAGAACAAGGGGCATGCAATGAAGCTGGAAGGGAGAAATTAGGAGGGATGTGATGAAGTACTTCTTCACTGAAAGAGTGGTGAATGCCAGACAGTCATCCAACTTGTCTGATGGGGGTCAAAACATAGTGGACTTTAAGCATGCAAGGGACAGACACAAGGTTCAGTACTGGGTCCAGTCCTTTTAATGTCTTTATAAGTGACATTGCAGAGGGACTGGAAGGAAAAGATGACTCTTGCAGATGACACAAAGATCTGCAACAGGGTTGATACACAAGGAGGCATGGAAAGGATGAGAAGGGACTTGGCAAGGTTGGAGGAATAGTCAGAGTATGGCAGCAGCTAGGATTCAGTGCGAAGAAGTGCGAAATAATGCACCTGGGAAACAAGAATCCAGGGGAAGATTACACAATGGGAGGGGAGGTAGTAACAACAAAAAAAGAAAGGGACCTGGGGTAATCATATCAGATGACCTTAAGGTTAGCAAGCAATGTGAGAAGGCAGTAGGGAGGGCTGGGGGTATACTGGGATGCATGGAGAGGGATCACCAGCAGAAAACAGGAAGTTGTTATCCTCTGTACAGACAATTGGTGAGACCCCATCTGGAGTACTGCGTCCCAGTTCCAGAGACCCCATCTCCGAAGGACATAGACAGGATAGAGGCAGTCCAGAGGAGGGCAATTAAATGGTGCAGGGTCTGCAAGAGAAGCCATACAAGGAGAGACTAAAGGAGCTATGTATACCCTTGAGGAAAGAAGGGAGGGGGGACATGATAGAAACTTTTAAGTACCTCAGTGGAATCAACAAAGTCCAAGAGGGTAGCATCTTTCAGAAAAAGAGACATGCAAGAACAAGGGACACAATTTAAAGATAGAGGGCGGGTGGTTCAGGGCAATGTGAAGAAGTATTTTTTCACAGAGAGGGTAGTGGATGCATGGAACAGCTCTTCCTGAGTAGGTTGTGGGGTCTAAAACTGTGGGAGAATTCAAGAATGCATGGGACAGACATAAGGTACCTTGTGGGGGTAGGAAGAAATAGGCTGTTGGTTAACTAGGATCATGCGGCCTATCTTGTAGTAGGTAAAGGCAGACTAGGTGGGCCAAGCGGTCCATATCTGCTGTCAAAGTCTATGTTTCTGTGTAAGGAATTTTGGTAGGAATGCGGGTGGGGGCTAGCTGGAAATTAGGTAGGGTCTGTGGTGACAGTATTGGCAGGGATAAATTGGCAGACTAGACGGCCATGTGGTCCTTTTCTGCTGACAAATCCTATGTTTCTGTGTTATGACTGCAGAACTATACAATGCTGTATAGGTATCAATTAGGTAGGAGTGGGGAAAAAGAACTACTGCATACTACTTTTAGTGTTCACAAGTCTATTATCATCACCAAAGTTGTGCAAACAGATCATTGCACAACCCAACCACCTACTCTTCCTTTACCTTGCACTGACTTCAGAAGCAGGTACGCAATGCAGCAGCAAGGACTGCACAACAGGAACCAGTGCTTATTCTTTCTGTCCCCTCCCTCCTGAAGTTGAGTTGGAGTTGACTGCTGAGTCAGCAGCACTGCTTGCTTTGTCCCCCTCTTCTAAAAGGGGACACAGTTGGCAACTAAGATGTTGATACTGTTTTGTTTGCCCTCTCTTGATGGGTGCCCAAAGATAGCCATTGACTGTCACCTTGGCTTCATCCTCTCTGGCTCCTGCCGCTGACATTCCTTGCTCAACTGAGCACCTCTGGGCATGCCACGTGGCTGCTGGAGCTGCTCTGCTATTGGTGGCTCTGACAACACACTCAACCACCAGATTAGTTAGCCCATTACTAGGGGTTCCTGCAGTAGAAGTAGCCAAAATACCTCACCTGCCAGCTCGAGGGACCCATTTTAGTGTTCAGTAGGAGCAGGACCCAACAAATCTCACTTTCCAGCTTGGTGGATCCATCCTGGTGCAACAGGATAGTGAGTAGGCAAACAGGATGCTGGCGGGTACATGAAGGGGATCAGTAATAGAAAAGGGATGTGATCTTTTCCCATATATAGGTCCCCACTTCATACCACCTGGAGTACTGCACAAGGTTCTGGAACCCACTTCTGCAAAAGTACTATGATGGGGTGGAGTCTGTGCAGAGAAGGGCAGCTAAATGATCAAGGTGCTGGGAGAAATGATCAAAGGAAAAATGAAAGGACCTTAACATGTAGAGCGTGGAGATGGGGGAGGGTGATAGAAACATACAAATATCTCCATGGGATTAAAATGTAAATGCAACTAAACTGTTCACTCGAATACCAACACAAACATAAGGAGGAATTTCTAAAGCTGGCTAGAGTAGGTTCAGGAAGGTTGCTCTGCAAGTACTTGTTCACAAAAGAGGGATTGACGAGTGGAATGTACTGCCAGAGGAAGTGGTCTGTGCTAAAACAGTGAGTAGATTCAAACATGGGCAAGAGAGGCACAAGAGCCTGATAAGTGCAAGAGGGGTGAAAGGGTGTCTCGCTTTGTAATAACCAACCATGGGTTCTTTAATAATCCTTAACTCTTTATTTAAGTTTAATGAGACCTGCATACAGAGGAGCAAACTGTTGTCTTTTACTCAGCTTGCCTGTCTCACTTTACATCCTGTCTCTCACTGTCCATGTGCCTGAGAGCACTCTAGTTATTTACATAATGAACATTTATAACCTTACATGGTACTATTGTTGCTTAGATAGTGTTTTTGTGGATCCTACTACTATCTGTCAGATAGTGCTGGTATCCTACCTTGATCCCACTAGAAATCCTACCAAAAACAGATGTACGATTCAGAGTCAGATAGTGATGAATCCTAGTTAGGATCCTGTGATCCTAGGTCAAATAGTTAGGATCCAGGGTCAGATAGCGATGGATGCTAGTTAGGATCCAAGGATCCTATGTCAGATAGTCAGGATCTGAGCTAGATCTTAGAGGGTAGAAACCACGGTCAGATAGTACTACCATCCTACCACAGCAACTGTCTGGCCAAATGGGAGGTATCTGTTGGTATCCTAATTTCTAGGATACTATCTGAGCAACACTACTTGATACCTTATCAACACATCCCCCTCTTTCTAAATAAAAAGGTTCAGTTTTTTAACATAAGCAGAGATTCATATATCATATTTTCTAATGCTCACTAATATAAATGCAAACTATGTTACAGCATTTTTCTTTAGGAAATTATATTTGTCAGCACATGATGTTTAACACGATTCAATGAAACTTTGTGGCTTTTTATCAGCATACCACATCTATATATAACTAATTATCCAATAATCCTTAATTAAATGGCTCACCTGAGGTTCGATGGGTGGGAGCAACCAGCCATACCCCCTTTCCGGCCGATAAAAATTGTCTTCCTCCAGCCTCATTCGGCTGCTCTGTTTCTTTTGCGCAGTCAGCAGCTCTAATTCAAACAACAGGCATCCATCAATGATGCTTTACAAAATCATCATCCCACCAGAGTGTGATGCCCCAGAGCTAGAACTTCATGCTAATTTTAGAACTTAGAATACAAGCTCAAACTCTGCACTGTGGTCACAAGTTAGATTTGTTTCTCTGCTGAAGAGAGCAGTTGCCCTGAAGCCAGCTCCAGACTTCTAGTCTACACTATGATATTTTATCATGTTTTATTATTTTAACTAAACAAGTTCATTTTCATTACTCTGCATTAGTTAGGTGCTTATTTCTCTTTTACTGTATATTTTGCAGATTTCTCTGGTTCCCAGTCAGTTCCAAACCAGAGAAGGCCACGTCTATACAACGAGTTCCCACCTGAAGGTAACTCACCACATTTTACTTTGACTTTATAAAGCCACCAGGTTTTAACATTTTGGTGGTTTTGGCATTCCTTATATGCAGGTCCCATTGTTAGGAACCAAATTGCAAATGTTATACAAAGGCAAAACTGCTTTAATAACATTCTTGTGGTTTTGGCCTTTATGTGAGAGAAAAATATTTATTATTGCATATTTGACTGTGAAATTAATAGAGTTACAGTATTTCTACTGGCCTTTTCAGTGTCTGGCATGACTGATAGACCAAAAAGCTTATGGGATGAGCAGGCTCCAAAACTGTGCAATTTGTTTTCAGATCCTGTCAAAGGCTGGTCTGATGATGGTGGTGATCTATCGGGACTACTGAATGCAGGCATGGGTCCAGACAATCTGCTCGAGCCTATAATAGGGCTGTGATGGAGGCTCTGGATTCCATTGCTCCTGTCCGATTCTCCCTCTCCCTTCACCCCTTGGTCCCTTGGTTTGATGGGACCTTGAGGAGCTGGCAGTAGTGGGGCAAGGTTGGAGCATTGCTGATGAAAATCAGGCCTTGATGCCACCAAACACTAGATTGTGCGACCATTATTGGAATATCAATCGGCTATCTCTCGTAAGAAGGCAGAGTTCCTGTCTAGGGAGATAACCGTAGCTCAGAATCAACCTGCTCAGCTCTTCCGAACTGTAGATGGACTGTGCAATCCAGCCTGCCTGCAGTTTTGGATACCATTTTCACAGGAAAAGTGTAAAGAGTTTGCTTGATTCTTTGCTGATAAGGTGGCCGGCATCAGGTCCAGATTCAGCTGGCTACCTCCACTGGGAGTGTCAGTGGTCAGTGGGATGTTACAGTTCCTTGGTTTGAATGATTTGACTTTGACCGGTTGGAGATTGTGGATGTCATGCAGATTGTTTGGGGTATGCGGATGACCCACTGTAGTTTGGACCTGGGCCCAACCCGCCTTCTTGAAGGGTGTGTTGAAGTCATCATCCCAGTCCTAGCAGAGATGTCTGGTATTTATTAGCAACAGGGAGTTTCTGGACTCCTGAAGGAGGCAGTGGTGACCTCCTCTAAAAAATCTTTCCTTTACCTGGATTGTCTTGCCAACTACATGCCAGTCTCTAATCTCCCTTTGTAGGGAAGGTTATTGAGAAGGCTGTGGTGCTGCAGCTGGAAAATAATCTTACCTTCCATGATATCTATGATCCTCTCAGTCCAGATTTCAGAAGAGACACAGCACGGAGATTGCCCTTGTTCGGTGCTCAATGATCCCCTAATAGCAGAGATCAGAAATGCCATTCCATCTTGGTTCTTCTTTATCTCTCTGCAGTGTTTGACACCATGGACCATGTGGTGCTGCTGGATCATAGATACATAGATACATAGACAGTGTGGGCAGATAGAGACTATGGCCCACCCAGTCTACCCATTTGAGCTTTAAGTTCAGTTTTGTTTTCCTAGAAGTCTGTTGCCCTTACCCCTGACCTCAGAATTCCTTTATGTCCTATCCATGCATTCTTAAATCCGTGATTGTTTCAGCCCCCACCACTTCCTCTGGCAGGGTGTTCCACTTAGTCCACCACCCGTTCTGTGAAGAAATTCTTTGTTATGTTTCCTCTGAATCATTCTCCTCCAACTTCATCCATGCCCTCTAGTCCTAGAACATCTTTTTCGCCTAAAATAGTGTTTTCCTGCACCCTGTTCCTCCCTGTAAGATACTTGTATGTCTCTATCATATCCTCTCTCCTTCTCTCCTCCAGGGGTACATGTTCAGTTCCTTCAACCTGTCTTCATAGGACTTGTGATGCAATCCATGCACCATCTTTGTTGCCCTCCTCTGAACCTTCTCTACCCTGTCTATGTCCTTACGTAGGTATGGTCTCCAGAACCGTACACTGTACTCCAGGTGGGGCCTCACTAGTGTCTTGTATAGTGGAATTATGACCTCTTTCCTGCTGCCTTGTCACATCGTTCCCTACCTTGAGGTCATCTGAGATGATAACCCCAAGATCCCTTTCCTGCTTGGTGCATGCTATATCCTAAACCCCCAACTGATATATTGTGTCAGGCTTTGTGCCCCATATGCATTATCTTGCACTTCTTTGCATTGAATTTCAACTGCAAACCCCTGACCATTCTTCAAGTTTATGCAGGTCCCTTCTCATTCTGTCTACACCTCTGGTGTGTCTACTGTGTTATAGAGCTTTGTGTCATCAGCTAACAGTGAAATTCTGCCTTCTAGGTCCTGCGCCATGTCATTGATGAAGATGTTGAATAGGACCGTCCCAGCACTGATCCCTGTGGTACTCCACTGGTCACTCTTCCCTCTGTGGAGTGACAGCCATTTACCACCACCCTCTGTGTCCTGCCACCCAGCCAGTTACCTACCCATCACACTACTGTCTCGCCCACACCCATATTCCCCAGTTTGTGTAATAGTTTCTGGTGGCACAGTGTCAAAGGCCTTGCTGAAGTCCAGATAGGCCATGTCCACTGCCCTCCCCTGATCCACCTCCCTAGTCACCCAGTCAAAATTCAATGAGGTTGGTCTGACATGACCTCCCTGGTGAAACCATGCTGCCTTGGGTCCTGTAGTCCATTGACAACCAGATGTTCCACCAATCTCTCCTTCAGTAGTGCTTCCATGATCTTCCCCACTACCGAGGTGAGGCTGACTGGTCTGTAGTTCCCTGCTTCCTCTTTGTTCCCACTTTTGTATAAGGGACTACATCTGCTGTCCTCCAGTCTTTGGGTACCTCCCTGTTTCCAGTGATCGGCTAAACAGGATAGCCAGAGGTTCAGCCACCACCTCTCTTAGTTCTTTAGGACCCTGGGAGCACCCCATCTGGCCCCCATTGCTTTATCAACTCTTATTGCTTCCAGTTCCTTCAGGACCCTTTCGTGTAAAGGGACTTGTGTCCATTTCTGCACCATTCTCACCCCTTGTACCTCGCTCAGACCCATTACCCTCCTCTTCCTCAGTAAAGACTGAGCAGAAATACCTGTTCAGTATGTCAGCTTTTACTGTTATCATCTCCACGTGCCCCCATCCTCCCCTTCAGTCTCACTATCCCTCCCTTTGTCTTTCTTTTTTCACTTATGTACCTGTAAAAGGTTTTGTCCCTCTACCCACTGATTTTGTAATGTGTTCTTCTGTCTGAGCTTTGGCTTCCCTTACTGACCTCCCTGCCTCCCTTTGCTTCTCCTGGTACTTCTCCCTATCCCTTCTGCCTGTGTCTTTTGTATTGCCTGAATGCAATCTTTTGGCTTTCACTTTCTTTGCTACCTCTTTGGAAAACCATAATGGTCTCCTCTTCCTTTCCTCTTGCTAACCTGCTTAATACATAATTCTGTTGTTCTTGTAATCCCATTTTAAATACTGCCCACTGTTCCTCAACCCTGATTCCTGTCCCATTCCCTTAATGCCTCTTTCAAGTATCTCCCCATTTTCCCAAAGTCTGCCCACTAAAATCCAGGATACGTGTTTTTGTGTGGTTTGGTTCTGCTCTTTCTGTGATTTCAAACCACAATGACTGGTGGTCACTGTTTCCCAGGTGCTCCCCATTGTTACCCCCATCACACTGTCCCTGTTTGTGAGCACAAGGTCCAGTATTGCCTTCTGCCGAGTTGGTTCCATGACCAGTTGCTTGAGGAAGGCACCCTGAAGGAGACCAGGATAAATCTGCTCCTAGTTGATGCTGCTGCTGGATGCTCCAGTCCACGTCTGGAATATTGTGTCTCCAACTAGTACTACCTCACTTCTTGTCTGCCATCCTTTGATGGCTAGCATCAGCTCCCTATCTGTTTCTTCCTCCTGGGCTGGTGGTCTATAGACCACACCTGTGCGGATGGCTGTCCCCATTTTCCTTTCCAGCTTAACCCACAGTATCTCTCCCCATTTTGTTCCTCCTGGATCTCTGTAGCCCTTATGTCATTTTTCACATAGAGTGCCACTCTCCTCCTCCCTTCCTGCCTGCTCTGTCTCTTCTGAATATGTTGTAGCCAGGTATGGCCATCTCCCAGTCGTGGTTATCATTACACCTTACACTACGTGGTTATCGTGGTTATCATTACATTGATCAGTTGCAGATGATCTGTATCCTATCTTGTACAGTCCTCAGATGGTTCCATTCTTTCCTCACTGGCAGATCCCAAAGGGTGGTGTCCAGGATTGATTTCTTTGACTCATTCTCTCTGCCATGTGGGGTCCTGCAGGGCTCTGTTCTGTCACCCATGCTGTTTGCGATATATATGCTTCCATTGGGAGACACTGTAAGGCAGTATGAGTTGGGTTTTCACTGCTATGCTGATGATATCCAACTCTACATGTCCTTTTCATCTGAGCAGGAGAGTGAGGTCTTGGTGTTTAACAGCTATCTCGCTGAGATCCAGGATTGGATGAATACCAACTGGTTGAGGTTGAATCCAGACAAGACCAAGTTTCTAGTGGTGGATCCGGATCACAGGGAAAGGGCAAGTGGATGGTTCTCCCTCTGGGCTTTGGCTTGAGGTGGCCAGCTGTTGACCTCTGAACAGGTACAAAATGTGGGCATTATTCTTGACGATGGGCTGATGCTTCATTATCAGGTGTCAGCTGTTGTCAAGTCTTATTTTACCATCTGAGGAATATTATCCAGATTAAGCACCATGTTCCACCTGGCAACCTTCCTACTCTTATCCACACATTTGTGACATCCCACCTTGATGACTGTAACTCCCTGTACCTAGGGCTGCCTAGGATTGATATCTGCAGCTTGCAGCTGGTGCAGAACGGCAACCTGGTTGTTGACAGGGTTGCCTCGATCAGTCCATATTACACCTGTGCTCCGTGGACTGCACTGGCTGCTGGTCCAGTGGTGGATCACCATTAAGGTTTGCTAACCTTAAGGCCCTCATGGACAGAGGCAGAATTACCTGCAAGAGCTCCTGCATCCCTACTGCCCAACCACTCCACTCCACCAACAAAGGGTTGCTAGAGGTTCCCAGGGTTTGGTTGAAGACATCTGGAGCCTGAGCCTTTCATTCATGGCCCTATCCTGTGGAAATCTCTGCCTCATTGGATACGTGGAGTGCTTGACCATGGAGAGCTTCAAAGTACTAAAAGTGCAGTTAATTACATGGCTTTCTAGATTATTAATTTTGCTGCAGGATGGGTTGTTGTATTGAACTGTATCTGTTAACATGTTTTATTATGTTTTAATATGATATTTATTGTGTTTTAACTTTTAACCGTTAAGCACTATGATCTATGTGAATAGCGCTGTACAAATAAAATTGAATTGAATTGAACTGAATTGTCTTAAGCTTTGTTTAAAGTACATGGGCCAGATCAGAATTTTATCAGTTGTGAGCTCTGAAAACATGTTGCCCTTAAACCCCAAAGAAAAGGCCTATAAATAGGGAAGAATTTATGGTTTCTCAGACTGCCTCTATATCATCAAACACAATAGCGGCTCAGAGGGAGTTCCTAAGGATGATAGAATGCACACATCAGAGAGTGTGAAATATATGGTTCTAGAAGAGTGTGTTTATATGTAGCTAGAAACTAGGTTATAAGCTGATCGAATTTGTAAAACTTCCAAAAGTCCTGATTAGGAGTTTCCAAGTAGCCTGTAATTCTGAGAATGTTTTAAGAGTGAGTGAATTCTGTCCATGATATCTCCTAGGAAAAAAATTCCTTTATTCTTCCATGTACAACAGAAGATCGGGTGGTTTTCCAGGGTAAGCAGTGGGTTGCCCCAAAGAGAGAGTAAAACCAAGGCTTAGGATAAGATTTCAAAATTTGTGGAGAAGTTTCCAATAGAAAGCAGAGGAAAGTACAGTCAGGTGTGATTTTAGTTTTGAGGAAGGGGTTAAAAATAAAGGAGGTAGGAACTCTTCTGGGACAAAGTGCAGATTCCATTGCGATCCAAAGTGGAGAATGAACTGAAGGTTTTGAAATCATTTAATGGTTTGGCGCTTGAAAGGCCCAGATATATCCTTTGAACCAGGGGAGTCCAAATCCCACTGTTTTCCAGTGAGATCGAAGTTTATTACAATTGAATCTTGGTGGTTACCTGTCCCAGATGAAGTTACCCATTAACTTATCAATTTTAGCAAGAAAAAGGGGATGGTAGAATTAAGGGTATGTTGGCAAAAAGATAGAAATTTTGGGAGATATGGACATCTTAATGGTTGCAATTTTCCCCATGAAAGAGAGATTAAGGAGCTTCCATCTGTCCAGGATTGTTTTAATATTATCTAATAAGGGTTGAGATTGATGTCCCATATTTTCTTTAAGTTACTAATTATTTTGACACTGAGATATGTTATACCTTGAGGAGACCAGCAGAAATCAAGAGGAAGGTTCATGAAAGCTTTATATTGGTCATTAAGGGGAGAATTTCTGATTTACTATAATTTAAAGCGAGGCCTGAAATATTTGTAAATTTATTAAGTAAATCTACTAGCAAAGGTCTGGCCTCATGTAGATTTTCAAGTAAGATTAAGAGATTATCCACATAGGAGAGAGAAACATATCTAGAATTTCCCATGGAATGCCATTAATGCCAGCAGATTGCCAAGCAAGCAGATAGGGGTTCCATTGCTAAAATAAATAGAGAAGGTGATAGGGGACAGCCTTGCTTAGTTCCTCTTGCCAACTGAAAGTAGGAGGAGAAGGTGGAGTTAGTAAGTACCTAAGCAATAGGGGAATTATATAGTAGTTTAATCCAGGAGCAGAAGGTATGAGGAGGCCAAATGAGATAAAAACTTGATAGAGGTATTCCCAATTTAAGGAGTCAAAGGCCTTCTCAAATCAATAGCTATGGCTGCCAGGTTATTTAAGAGAGCTGGCTTTGTGTATTAGATTGAAAAGGAATGTAAGTGATCAGAACTCTGATCTGTGTTTAATAAATCCGGCTTGAGAGTTATGACTTAGTTTGGGGATCAAGAGTTCAAGTCAAGAGGTTAGTAGTTCAGCAAATATCTTCCCATCTGTGTTTAATAAAGAGATTGGTCTATAACTTGCTGGAAGTGTGGGATCTTTATCTTTCTTAGGGATTAGGGTTATAATCGCTTCAGTACAGGATGAAGGGAGTTTGCCAGTAATGGAAGCTTCTTGATAAACATTTAGAAGAAGGGGCAAAATATGTCGAGAGCAGTTTATAGAGGTCAATCCGGAAGCCGTCCTCTCCAGGGATTTGCCGATTTTAGAGATGATAAAGCTTTCTGAATTTCTTGAAGTGAGAAGGTTCATCCAAAGGATTCGCTCAAGAGGGAGGGATGAGGAAGGTGTAAAGCTGTTAGAATTGTTGAATCTGAATGATATGAGGTGGGTTTGTATTAGAGTATAATTTTGATAAAGGTTTTCATAATATGGTTTATGGAGGGGTTATCAGAGTGAATTATACCTTGCTCATCCTTAAGGCTTAAAATATGTCATTCCATTTGTTGTGCTTTGAGCTGGTAAGATAGAAGTTTCCTATTTTATCACCATGTTCCCAAAATTTATGTTTAAGTTTAAACAGGGCCAGTTCGGTTTATGAGAAATTAGGTTGTTTATTTTAATTCTAAGTTGAAGAATTTCAAGATGAAGTTGAGAGTCAGGACAGTGCTTATTTGAAAAGAAATATAAGTTATCTCTAACCTTCAGGGATTTTTCCAAGTCAGCCAGTTGTTGTTCTTGTTTTTTCTGTGTGCAGAGTTGATAATTTTCCACGGATCGTGGCTCTAAGAGCTTCCATACAGTGGACATAGAGGCTTTGATAGGATTATTGTGGGAGAGGAAGTCTTGAATTTCAGCTTTAATCATGGGCAAAACTCTCAGGGTCTTTAAGAAGGAGGGTCCAGCCACCAGAAAGTAGATTTAGGTGTTGATGGACCCCATAAAAGGTGCAATTTAACAGGAGAATGATCTGAAATTATAATGGGGAAATAGAAGAATCAATAGTTTTCTCCCATATGGCAGGGAGGCTAGCCAATAGTCAGTTCTACTGTATGTTTTGTGGAGGAGTAAAAGGTAAATACCGGTCTCTGGGGTGAAAAGACACCATACATCTGTTAAACCAGTATCTTTGATTAGTAATGAAAGGGCTTAATACTTCTGGAGTGAGTATCTATGGTGGAGGCACTTATCAATGCTAGCTTCTAAAGCTAGATTAAGATCTCCTCCAAGAATAATTGGAGTGTTATCTGAGTTAAAGGATAAAATCTGTTGGGCTAAGTTATGAAAGAACTCTGGAGAGTCGAAATTGGTGCATAAACATTAACAAGTAGGATAAGACCAGAAGTGGTATTCAATTTGACCATGACCCATCTGCCTTCATTATCACAGAGGAGTTTATAAGGACCATTTAAGGTTTTTATGTATAAGAATAGGACTCTTCTTTTGGAAGTATAGAGAGAATCATATATTTGACCAACCCAGAATTTTATAGGCCTATGAACATCTTCTGCTAGTAATTTTGTTTCTTGAAGGAAAGCAATTTGTGTTTTATACTTTTGGAGATGTGAAAGAATTTGCTTTTGCTTACTAGGAAGTTAAGTCCCTTCACATTCCATATATGTAGAAGCATATCACTCATGCTATAAGTGTGACAAAAGGTGATAGTCACTGGAATGGAAGGGATAAATAAATGAAGCAGAAGATGATTGTAGTAAAGAAAGTATAAATGTATATGCAGGAGTTGGCAGGTGTTCTCAGACCGAAAAAGGTGAAGTGTTAAAACATGGAGCACAGATATCATTCTGAAGATAGAGTAAGAAGAGAGAAGAAGAGAGCTCATTAATAGGAAGGATATTAATAATACACTAATAAGTACATTATAACTATTTAAAGAAGTAAGAAACATTATATTCTAAAACGAGGGTTAACCAACTAACAGTAACAAGAATTTTAGGAGTGAGGAGATAGGAGTCATCTAAAAAAAAAGCTAAGCGACTCTCTGACCACACCCAGGGCGTGAAAATATAAGGAACAACCTGGGAGAACTAACTATAAGAAGTTGGTCCGATGCTAAGGTCTGAACCAACAAGCATAATAGTATAGTACAATAATTCAGAGAAGCTTGACTAGAAACTGACTGCTTCATACATAGCAAGGAAATCAGGAAAGAAGAAAAAAACCTCAACATAATACAAAAATGTGCATGTTAAGATAAAAAAAAGAAAAATATTACCAGATCAAACTGTTAAACTAGTAATTCTAAGATTGATATGAGTGTCAACTTATTAAAGCAAATGGCCTAAATTGTCTTGACTATAAAACCAGTTTGCTTGGGTAAGAAGGTGTCAAAGGAACCAAATATACAGTTAGATGTAGTTATAATTGCAAGAAAGGTCAAAAGCAACTACATTTGGTAGGACTCTGAATGAATTTCTTGCACAGGGTTTAATAAAAAACAAAATTATTGAGTAAATAATAAGACTTAAATATTATGATTCCCACAGCATAAGGTACATGTAGGCAGTGAAATGTGATGGATGGCTCACTGCAATAACAAGGGACAATGGAGAACTTGTAAAAAGGAGGATGTTAATTTTCCCACTGAAATTGCCTAAATGAATGCTGAATGGAGTGACTAGATCTAGGAAATAGACCAAGTGAGCTCCAAATCAAGATGGAAGTGATGATGGGTTCCCTTTGTATAGTGGGCATCAGTATATAGGAACTTACAAAAGTAGTGAACAAATGTCGATTGCATCAGTACAACGAAAATAGCTAGCGGGTATACATAAATATGTATAAAAGTTGAGTATTGACTAATTAGTTTCATTAAGGAGTAGTACAGACAAGAAATACATGAATTAGTAAGGGTATAAAAGGTTTTGTTGTCTCCAGGTGCTGTGAATATAGATAGATGCGGTTGTTGGAAAAACTAAAGAGTAGTCATCAGTAGTCACGCCAAATGTAGTCACAGTTCAACAAATAGTAAAAGTTAGTGAAAATATAGTAATAAAAAGGTTCCATTGACATTATAAATCATTAGGCATGGAAATAACACTTATAGTGTTAATTAACATCAATCGCGATGTACAGCTTTCTGAATTTACAACCTGCTGGGAGCGATATTATACTGTTGTGAAGGCTATACAACACGTGTCAAAGTATTGGAATGAGTATACTGTTTTTCCAGGTAACAATCCTGGACATAAATATGCCAGAGGTAACAAATGCCATGAATTAAACAAGTGATATCAGGTCACCCTCGTTTTTGAACATTATTTTCAGCTTTAGAATTTTGCTCTTTGCTTTAGCCTCTGCTTTTTTTTTTTTTGCGGTTCTAATGATTTAAGGAGAACGCGACCACTTCTGACCAGGAAGAATTAGTTGAAATGTTGCCTGAACTGTGTTAAGTAGGTTAGTAGATTGACATTAGATCTTCATGCGATGAGTGTATTTCCTCACTTAAAAGGGCAAACTTGTTGCTCGAGGGATGGAGGCATTAACTTGTGTATGTAGAGACATGTTGCGAATTGGATCGGATAGGTCACAAAGTGGAACAGTAAGGTGGGTCAGAGAGTGTAGGCCAGATAGGAATTTCTCCTGCAGTCTGGTTGATTGCCTGGCAGGGAACCTCAACAACAACAGTATTCGGGATCGTTGGCTCCTGAGGAACACCTTCCTGTATCCTGCAGCAGCATCCCTGGTCGGTTGAATCCAAAATGCCAGCATCCGTACGCAGTACAGCATATTCGGCCATGAGGCAGTCTAGAGATGTCCAAAAATAGCTAAGGCTTCAGGCGTATTAGAAATCTTCTGAAGGAGGGAACCGCAAGAGACGAATGTGGAGGGATAGCATAAGGCAAATTTAAGTCCTCTTTGGTAGTATAGGTTTCAATGTATTGTACGCTTTCTGTTTGGTGGCTAGTTCTTTGGAGAAGTCTCTGTAGATAGATATCTTGTGTTCTTGCCACATCAGAACACCGATTCCTTTAGCTCTCATTAGTATTAGTTCTGTATGCATATAGTTCAAGAATCTGGCTATGATAGGTCTAGGCCATTGGTGGTGGTTTGGTCTGGGATCTAGCGTGCAATGGGATCATTCAATGATCAATTGCTGTTATATAGGGCAGTTCTAGCATTGCAGGGAGAGCGTGCAATAGAAGTGCTGTTGTATCCCCAACTCAGATCCTTTAGGGAAGTCGAAAAACATAAGTTAGTCCTATGATTACGGTTTCTCAATATCATCTATTTTGGATTGTAGAGATTTTATGGTGTGGTCTTGATTTTGTATTGTGGCCTGAAGATCATGAATGAAGGTTGCATTTTGGGTTGCTGTAGTTTCATTGTTAGTAATTCTTTTATCAAAAGAATTCAGCATTTCAACATTCTGTTGTGTTGAGGTCTTCAGATCATTGATATCTGTTACCAGTTTTGAGAACACACTCCATTCTGGCTAGTGAATTAGAATGCAGTAGGAATCAGCCATGTTGACCAAGATAGAGGCCTAGTATAATGCACAGTTAATAAAGCTGATTGAGATTAAGTAGGCTCAAAATGACTTACAGATTGTTTGTAGCAGGATAAGCAGAGACTGATCCTGAAAGTTGACTCAAAAAAGGATCTGGTGCGAAGAGGATGAGGTTAGATTCTAGATTCCTTGCAGAGAGTCAGAGCTATGCTGCCATCTTCAGCCTAGTCAGGCCACACTTCCTGAGCTGTATTTTCACAAAACTGACAAGCCAAAACTGTGTTTTACATCTTTAGTGATCACTGGCCAATACACTACATTTCCAGCTCTGTGTTTACATTTCTCAATATCCCTATGACCTTCATGAATTTATGCAATGTTTCCTTTCTATGTAATAGGAAGCACAGTTCCATCACCTTCCAGCATCGCCATAGACAATTCACTCTGAAATGACACATACCTGTGTGGCATGTACTGTATGCTCCAACATCTATGCAACACTTTTATGACTGCTTGCAGTTTCATCAGCTGCAGGTTTCTGTTTGCAGCTTTTTCCACATCTGAGCTGAGACCGCCCCACATTCTTAATTCCATTTTGTGTGTGTGTGTGTATTTTTTCTCTAAGGGTTGGTCACTGATTCTGAGAGTTTCATTCCAAATCCTTGATAGAGCATCAGTCTCAATCAAACTGCTTCCTAGAAAGTATTCCAGCTGGTAACCATGCTTTTGTAACTTGATTAAAAGTCTTGTACTTGAGGTGGGGCTTGCATAGATCTCTCACCAAAGTGGTGATGAGCAGTTTATGATCTGTTTCAATCACAGCATGGATTCCATAACTATGGTTATGAAATGTGTCACAACCAAATGTGATGGCCATCATCTCATTTTATATTTGAGCATATTTATTTTCCATTTTGTGACTGCTCAGAATGCATAGGTAATAGGTCTGCAGCATTTATTCTACAGTTGTAAGAAAACAGATCCCAATGCATCCTTAGAATCTGCAGAAACCTCTGTTGGACATGTAATGTCAAAAATACTACAAAGCTGATGCTGTTGTCAGAAATGTTTTTATTTCTTTAAATTCTTGGTTATATGCTTCAGTCCAAGATCATTCACATGGCTTTTCAGTAGTTTCCTTAGGCTCTTTGTCTTGCCCACCAAGTTGCTTATACACTTTCCAAGGTAGTTTACCATTCCTGTAAAGGCTGTAAATCCTTTTATGTTGGCTTGTGCATGCTTGCCAACATTGATTGTGGTAATGTGAATTTGGAGGCACAGTCACTGTTGGGTGAATGCAGGCACGATCAGTAGGTGCGTCCCTCATTCCAAAATCAGCCAGCAGCAGGGGCTGACACCCTGCATATCTAATGCAGCCACAACATCTGAGAAAAGGTCTGCTGCAATGAGATTGAAGCTCATGCAGCGTGACCACATCACGACTCTCCCGACCTGCAGGCAACATGGTGGCAGTGACTGCCGCTGCCTGTCACATGCCGACAGGGGAGCCCACTCCCATCAGCATAATTCCCCTCCCTCATTTCCGCTGTGTGCTGAGGGGTGCCCAATCTCCCTCGCATCATCGCCCACCAAAAAATGCTTTTTGCTGATGGGGTACAATCCCCATCAGCTTCAGTTCCTTTCCAGTTAGATCTGCCAATGGGGAGCCCCTCCCATCGGCATGATGTCCCCCGTTTCTTCTGTGCGAGGTGGTGCCCAATCCTCTCAGCTGGTGTCCCCACTCCCCTTCCATATGTGCTGATGGGGTGCCCAATCTCCCATCGGCTACTGCATCCCCCTCAAAAAACACTTGGATGGCATGCTGGGAGCCTACCCCAGCATTCAAATACCCTGTAAAAAAAAAACTGTGCCATAATGTTTTTTTTACCCGTCAGAAAAAAACCAGTCCCTTGTTGTCTCCCTGCCCCTCCTGTAACCCGTGCTCACCCTCTGCACACCCTGCCTCCCCACACTTCTCACCCCATACTTACCCGGAGTCTGCACATGTATCTGGTGGACTGGGAACACGCCTGCACTCTTCAAAGCTGACTGCAAACTGAGGAAATCACTGTAAGCTGTACAATGGAATGAATAGTTTTTTTCAACTTTGATGCATGTCTCAGGCATCTTTTTGAATTTAACATCAATTTTCAACATAGGGTTTTGGGAGCCCTCCTCATGAATTCTGTCACTGTCATGGCGTTATTCAGCCCCAAAGGTGATTTGCAGTCACTGTGCGGAATCACCGTTCGAGACTCAATTAACAAAATGACAATGCCAGTGTTCATGAGGTGGGCTCTCAAAAGCCTATGTTGCAAATTTGGTGGGGAAAATCCAAACAAGCATTTGTCAATGCCGAATGTTACTGCGTTGGTGTGTTGACCACGCTCAGTGGCCCTCTGTCAGGTGTTCAGTCTGTTTGTCCAGTGCTGCAGGCTGCTGTTTTGTACTGGGCTCCTGCATCGTTGGCTCTTGTTCTGGCCACTAAGAGTTCTGCAGCTGTCCCGACAGAACTCCGTTGAGGTGGGTCAGTTGCCCTCTCTCTCCGTGCATTCTGTTTCTTTTGGTGCTGTGGCTGCCCTTTTTGTACTGGGCTCCTGCCCTGTTGGGGGCTTTTTCTGCCCACAAAGAAATCTGCAGCAGTCCCGACACAGGTCTGTTGAGCCTGCTGACTCCCCTCTCACTCACTCATTCCATTTCTGCCAGGCTGCAGGGTGGCCTTTGTACTGAGCTCCTGCCTACTTGGCACCTTTTCCTGCCAGCAAAGAAATCTGCAGCAGTCACGACAGAGCTCTCGTTAAGTCGCACACTCCCCTCTGTCACTCACTCTTTCTGTCTGTCCTGGTGCTGTAGGTTGCCCTTTTGTACTGGGCTCCTGCCTCTGTTGGTGCCTTTGTCTGCCCACAAAGACATCTGCAGCAGTCCCGACAAAGCTCCGTTTAGCTCGCTCATGCAGTCCCCTTCTCTTACTCACTCATTCCATTTCTGCGGCACTGCAGGCTGCCCTTTTCATTGGACTCCTGCCTGCGTTCACGCTTCTGCCCCACAAAGAAATTTGCAGCACTTACAATACAGCTCTGTTGAGCTCGCTCACCCCCTCTGTCAATCGCTCATTCTGGTTTCCCCGCCAGTGCAGGCTGCCCATTTGTACTGGGCCCCTGCATGCACTGGCACCTTTGTCTGCCCACAAACAACCGCAGCTGTCCCGACAGAGCTCTGTTGAGGTTGCTCAGTCTCCCTGTCTCACACGCTCATTCTGTTTGTCCTAGGCTCTGCAAGCGGCCCTTTGTATGGGACTCCTGCCTGCATTGGTGCCTTTTTCTGCCCACAAAGAAATCTGCAGCAATCCTGACAGAGCTCCGTTGAGCTCACTCACTCAGTCCCCGTCTCAGTTGCTCGACTGTTTCTCCCACTGCTGCAGGCTGGCCTTTGTACTGGGCCCCTGCCTGCATTGATGCTTCTTCTGCCCACAAAGAAATCCATAGCGGTCCTGAAAGAGTCCGGTGGTCGTGACTCCCCTCCGTACTCACTGTCTTGTTCTGTTTCTCCCAGTGCTGCAGGCTGCCCTTTGTACTGGGCTGTTATGTTGCGCATTTTCTGCCCACAAACAACACAGTTGTCCCGACAGAGCTGTGTTGAGGTCGCTCAGTCTCCTCTCTCACACACGCTCAGTCTGTTTGCCCTCGGCGCTGCAAGCGCCCTTTGTATGGGACTCTGCCTGCATTGGCGCCTTTTTCTGCACACAAAGAAATCTGCAGCAGTCCTGACGAGACTCCGTGAGCTCACTCAGTCCCGTGTCTCACTTCGCTCGTACTGTTTCTCCCACCTCTGCAGGCTGGCCTTTGTGCTGGGCCCCTGCCTGTATTGTTGCTTTTCTGCCCACAAAGAAATCCGCAGCAGTCCTGAAAGAGCTCCGTGAGTTCGCTCATCCCCTCCCTCACTCGCCTCTCGTTCTGTTTTTCCCAGTGCTGCAGGCTGCCCTTTGTACTGGGCTCTTGCGTTGGCCCTTTCTCTGCCCACAAACAACCATGAGCAGTCCTGACAGAGCTCAGTTGAGCGGTCACTCCCCCCTCCACTGTCTCGATCTTATGTGTCCACATAGTGATTTCTCACAGTGACCATTGCTATTCTGTGGCTGGAGTGCAAAACACATTGTAGCCATGATGTGAAACATGGCAGTTGTACTGTTCATATGGAGATGTGGAAAAATGTCACTGTTGAAAATATGGGGTGAAAATATCACAATATTGTGAAGTAACAAGGGTGTGTGAAACAGGTCAATGCTGCGCTTGTACACATTCATGTCATGGAGGTTCGTCACCCGATTTTCAGCATAGGCATTTTAGGACCTCTGCTCATGAACAGTGTCACTGTCATTTTCTTAATCTGTCCCGATCAGTGATTTCCCACAGCGACTGCGTTATTCTGTGCCGCAACTGTGAAAACACATTTCAGTCAGGATGTGGAAATGACAGCTGTGCTGTTCATAAGGAGGTGTGGAAAAATTCCACTGGTGAAAATGTATGCGTGATGATTTACAAATCTCCAGGTTACAAGGGGTGTGGAAAGTGTGCACGTGACACTTGTAACACAGTCATTCGATGGGTATTATCACCAAATTTTCAACATAGGCATTTTAGGACCTCTGCTCATGAACAGTATCACTCTCATTTTCTTAATCTGTCCCGGACAGTGATTTCCCACAGCGGCTGCTCTATTCTGCGCCAGAAGTGCGAAACACATTTCGGCCAGGATGGAAAAATGACAGCTTTACTATTCATAAGTAGGTGTGGGAAAATGGCAATGTTGGAAATCTGAGTGAAAATATTATAAACTTCAAACTTACGAGCATGCTGCAAACTGCACAACGCACGCCTGTATCACACTCATTTTATGGAGTATGATGACCATATTTTCAACATAGCCATTTCAGTACCTCTACCATGAACAGTGTCACTGTCATTTTTTAATCTGTCCGAACACTGATTTCCCACAGCGATCGCACTATTCTGCGCGAAATGTGAAAACACAGTTCCACCAGGATGTGAACAATGACAGCTGTACTGTTCACAAGGAGGTGTGACAAAATGCCAATGTTGCAAATCTGGCGTGAAAATATTGCAAATTATGAAGTTATGAGCGCATGTAGCAACTGCATAGCGCACGCCGTAAACAGTCATTTTGATTTCCACCAAATTTGCAACATAGGCTTTTGAGAGCCCACCTCATGAACACTGGCACTGTCGTTTTGTTCACCGTCCCGGAAGGTGATTCCACACAGTGACCGGAAATCACCTTTCCAGCCCAATTAACACCATGACAGTTCAAGAATTCATGAGGAGGGGTCCCAAAACCCCATGTTGAAAATTTGGTGAAAAATTCCCAAAAATGCCGAGATATGCAGTAATGTTGAAAAACCCTATGTATTACATTATACAGCTTACGGCATTTCGTCAGTTGCGTCGGCTTTGAAGAGTGCAGACGTGTTCCCGGTCCACTGAAGATCATTGCGCCAAGCTCATCAGGTAAGTATGGGGTGACGGGGGTGGGGAGGCAGGGCGTGCAGTGGTGGGTGCGGGTGGAGCCAGGGCGCAGCACCGAGGACGGTTTCTGCTTTCCAGGTACAAAAAAACGGATGTTGTGGGACCGCTTTCCACTTTGCGAGGGCCTCTGGCACACTGAGGTGGACTCCCAGTGTGCCAGCAGTGGCTTTCTCACTCAGGGCAGCAGTAGCTGACGGGGATTGGGCACCTCCATCGGCGAGCGGGGCGTATTGTTATGCCGACGGGATTGGGCACCCCATTGGCAGGAACAAAAGGGGTGGGGTGACAGAATGCTGATGGGAAGTGGCCTCTATCGGCAACAAAACAAACAGTGGGGCCACTACAGCCGATGGGGATTGGGCACCCTGCTGGCGGGAACAAACCGAAGAGCAGAACGCCGACGGGTATCAGCCCCATCGCACCAAACATGGTGAGGGATAGATCGGTATATTGTTTATGAACATGGCGGCAAGCCACCGCCATGTTCACAAACAATCTCAGGGCTTTACATCCCACCCCTGCAATGACGGTCGCCCTCATTGCAGCGGATGACTGACGCTGCAATGACGAGCGGCCCCTGATTGCAGCGGCTGGTTTTTTGAAAGTTGTGGCACGCTGGCTGAACTAGTGTCAGCAGCAGCATGCCACGGCATTGGGGAAACAGGGCAGGCCTCTGCATGCTGTGGGGATTGGCCACAACAGTGCCCGCCTCCACAACCTGCTTCTGTACAAACCTGTCGCAACTTGTTTCTTGTGCATACGTGCAATCAACATAAAAATGACTATTTTACAAGTGTGCATTGCGCGGTTGCTACGCACTCATAACTGCTAATTTGCAATATTTTTATGCCAGATTTTAACATTGGTATTTTATACCATCCGCGTGAACAGTATAGCTGTCATTTTCACATCCTGACCAAAATGTGTTTTCACACTTCCTTCGCAGAATAGCACAGTCACTGTGGGAAATCAGTGTTCAGGACAGATTACAAAATGACAGTGACACTGTTCATGAGCAGAGGTCCTAAAATGCCTATGTTGAAAATTTGGTGACGACATCTAAAATGATCTGTGTTACGAAAGCGCATTGGCGCAGTTTCCATCACGCACGTCAGAATCTCCATGAATTTGTAATATTTTTACCCAGATTTTCAAAATTGCCATTCTTCCAGATCTCCTTATGAACATAACAGCTGTTATTTTACATATCCGCCAAAATGTTTACATGTCCGTGCAGAATTGCAGGGTCGCTGTGCAGAATCAGTTTTCGACAATTTGAGGAAATGACAGTGACACTGTTCTTAAGCAGACTTCTTAAAATGCCTACGTTGAAAATTTGGTGGCAAAAGTCCATTAAATGACTGTGTTTGCATGCATCTGTTGCGCAGTTTCCACACACTCTTGTAACTATAGGGTATGGTGATGTACAATGGCATGATTGTTATAGCTGAAAACCAAAGGCACACCCCAATGCCTGTCAGTCTCTACAGTGTGGTGGTGGGGTGGCCAGTTCAGTACTTCACTGCCATTCCTATTATGCATCTCTAACTCCGGCATCTTAATGCCAATGCCAGCGAGACAACATTCAGCATTGACAAATGCTTGTTGTTCTTTGGCTTTGGTATTCTGTACACTGGCTAGATTAGGTTTCACGCCTTAGCTGAAATGAATTACACCTAAGTACATGATTTCTGTTTTCATTATTTATTTATTTGAAATTAATTCACCATATATACAGACTGAGCTACAATGATAATCTCATTTACAGATGCAACCTTGGGGAGAATTTGAGTGAGAATGTAATACAACATTTACAGTACAATAATTATGTATAGAACAAGTTATACTAAAATATAGAATATAGACAGTATGTCTGTACAAACTGTAATGCAATTATACAATAGTTTTAAAATGTACATACAACAGCATAATTTGTGGAACACTTGATAGAGTACATTAAAAGAAATGTAGACAACAGTCAGATACAGTCACAGTACAAGACAAATATATGTTTCAGGTAGAGCTTAGCCGAGGCAATATTGGAGAGTGGGCTATTCCCAAGGCCAGATTGTTTCATACCTGCTGGAGTTTGTTACTGAAAGCAGACTGACCAAAGCTGTGTTTACACCTGGGAACGAGAATCTATTACCCAGTCTGGAAAGAAGATTGTGGCTGGATGGGCCAGATGAGTAAGAAGGGTACTCAGGTAGTTTGGAAGCTTGTTTAGCCAAAACATAAAGCCACAGAGGACAAGGTGCTGGACATATCTGTCACTCAATAAAGGTCAGTTTAGTCAACCATAGAGTGTGCCATGGTGATTTTGTACTGGGCAGCGGATGATGAATCTTCAGAGAGCATCAGTTAGGAGTCTGTATTTGATAGGTAGCACTGGGGAACAGAACCATAGATCACATCAACGAGCCAGTTACAGGAAGAATCAGGTGTTCAACTAAAGACCTTTGAGACTTTGTGAGAGGCAGTCACTCACTCAGTAGAGGGCTCCAAGCTTTCTTAAGGACTTTTGCACCAAAGACTGAATGTGAGGGCAGAAGTCCAGGGATTGGCCAAACTGGATACCAAGGTACTTGCACTCAGACACAGACTTCAGGATGACACCATCAGGAGTTTTTATGTTCAGGGAAGGACCAGCAGACAAGCACTTTTTGGATCCAAATAGCACTGACTCTGTTTTTGACTGATTAACAGCTAAGCAGTTGGCTAAAAACAGACCAGGTGTAGATGGAAGTGGGCTGACACCTGAGAGCTGAATAAATGCTGATGGTTATTTAATGTTGCAGATATACTCAAAATTAATGTTCTGTCTGTTGATCACAAGAACACTGGGGTAAAATAGTAATTTTGCACTGACACCTGCAGACATTGACAGGCATGGGTGTGTGTGCCTTGGGGTCATCGGCCTAATACTCACCCCATTGCACCCCTCCACCCTGCAGACACTAATAAGTGTCGGGGTGCCTGGGGTTATCAGCCATAACTCTCACCTCATTCTCCTATACTGTACCCATCTCAAGTTATTTACTTATGGAATGGGGTGAATGTATATTTTACTTATTCTCAAAGTAATGGTCCAAGAATCTACATTAAGTATATGGAGCTGAAAATCGCAAAAATTTGTCAAGGTGGCAGTACAAAATTGATGCAAACTATCATTTTGCTCCAGCGTTCATGCAAGCAGGCAGATTATGAATTTTGGGTATATCTGCTACATTAAACAACCACTTACATTTATTTAGCTCTCAGATGACACCCCACCTCCATCTACACCTGGTTTAAAATAGTTGGAAAGGTCACTTGAAGTCTGATTGCAGGGCAGCTAATATGACAGCTGGGGTTTTACCAGAGGGAAATAGTAGAAAGTATACATACATCTGGATGTTACAGGTATTTACAGCCAATGGTAGATCATTAAAAGGATGTTAAAAGGAGGTGCAAGTACAGCTTCTTGAGGGGCACTCTTGTGGACTTGCCTGGGTTCACAGAGGGCAGAACCAGTAGAAACTGTCTGGGAGTGACCAGAGAGATAGGAGAAGAACCAGGAAATAGATGAGGAGGAGAGACCAGTGACACCAAGCTTAGCCAGGAGACGGTTTGATCTTCCCATCAAGTGCTTTGACAAAATCAAAAATATGATGCTAGTAGGCAAACTATTATACATATTGAAAGGATAAAGTCAGTGAAACTGAGGAGGAGGTGGATGTCAAATGGGATGTTCCTAAATCAGACTGGTAGTCAGAAAGAAATTGTGAAGCCTGCCTGGTGGCGTAGAGGGCTGAGGCACTGCAAGTACCTTACCTTATGCCATGCCATTGATCTGAGTTTGGGAATGAGCTTGGGTTGTGGAGGGCTGGGGGATGGGAGAAAGAATGAGTGGCCAACAGGCTGCTCCTCTCCGTGACAATGTATTCCAGCTGCTAACCATGCTTTTGTAGCTTGATTAAAAGCCTTGTATTCACGGTGCTTTCTCAGCTCTTGGCTGCCACCAGGTGGAGGCCTAGTGCTGGCGCTGATGCTCAGAGGCCAGATGGATGTTTGAGTGGTGGAAGGAGGCCATGGATTCAGAGCACATGTGTGCCTACACTCACATGTGCTTTTGTGCAGTCTAGTGGCTCTGGACCAAGTGCGTGAAAAAATAGGTGGAAATGGAGAGGACTGAGTTATGTGAGGCCCTGTTGGAGATGCCATGGCCCACCCTGCCACTCTGATAGAGAGGAGAATTCTGGATGAGAGTCACTGACCCATCTGGCCCCACCACGGGGTGCAATCTGTGGGGACCTCCCTAGTAGGAGAGAGGCAGAAGGATGGCCAATGGCACCTGGATACAGGGCTGAACAGCCACCTATCTGCCCTGGAGATAAAAACCCTTATTAACAAAAGAAAATGTGACAGGAGTAGTGGTTTTTCAGTTGCTTAAACCAGCCTCCAATGTTTTGGAGAGGATAGGCAGAAATTAGATGGTTCTATAGTTTGCAGGGGAATTTGAAGACCACTTCTGAAACTTATCTTTATTCTAGCCACTTATAACAATTTTCTCAATCTGAGTCATGTTCTGCTGCTGTCCACCCCAGATCAGAATGTCATCAATGTAAACTTTAATTCCTTCAGAACCCTCAAGAAGTTGTTGTATTGTTCTATGAAAGGTTTCTGGTAAAGAACAAATGCCAAATGGTAATTTTAAAAAGCATGCCTGCCATATTGAGTGTTAAATGTACATAACTTTCTGGTGTCAGTGGTATTTGCTAAAACCCAGTGGAAGCATTCAATACTGAAACATACTTGGCCTGTGCCATTTCACTCAGAATTTAATGTTTTATTGGAATATGGAAATGTACTTTTTAATGCAAGGATTCAGCTTTTCACTAGGCCTTCTACACAGGCATAAACACTGCCTTACTACCGAAGCCCTCAGATTGGCTATCCAAAGTTCAATTGTGTCTATTATTGACTATGGTTTGGTCATTTATAGTTCCATACAGACACACCCTATGTTGGCTCACCACGGCTCTGAATAAGGCATGCCGTCTACTAACTGGTGCAGCATATCGTATTCACACTTTGCCTTCTGAACAAGCAAGCTGGCTTCAACTCCAGGCTCGCATTGAATATCAAGCCTGTCTTCTGGCTGAGAAGGCAGATCTTGGTCTCCTACCACCAGGCTCCTTCAGCTTTTCAGTCCCTTCTGGGGCACTTGGAGCACAGGTTCTGTGAGCTAAACCTTTACTGTCCCCGCTGTCAAACCTCACTCCAACAGTGATCCATTGCAGTTAGAGCTGCTAATTTATTTAATTCCTTCCTCCTGAGATTGTGACGACTGCAACCTTGGGACCATTTAGCGGAAGCTGCATCAATTCCTAGTTTCCATAGCTTCTTGTGACTACAATACCTAATCTCTGCTGACAGCTAAATGCACTGGGACCTCCTCTTTACCATTTGCCTCTGTATAGCCCTATGTTGTTGCTATGCTTATTCCACTCACAGCACTTCTCCCTTATCCCTTTCTCATTCCTGCCCTCTTTTCATTCTACCTCATCCCCTTCCTTACCCCTACACTCCTACTTCCTCCTCTCTCTCTGTTTCCTCACCTTGTTCTCACTCTCTACTTCCCCACCGCCCTGTGGGTCTTTCCTGCTTAAGCTTCATCGTGGAATCTCCCTCCTTGCTCTTATTTTGCTCCTTCCACCCCAATTCACCACCCCTGTACTTCTCTCCTTGTAAGCCCTTTCACCCTTCTTCAGACAAGGCCACTGGCTGCACTTTAGACAATATTTATCTTGCCTTATTGTTCTTTTGTTTATGTAATTACTTTGCTCATGTTGTACTACTTACTGAAACCATTGTAATTTGCTATTCTTGTGACTTGACGTGGAACTTCTGTAAAAGATCCCTTGGCTCAAAGGTCTTTCCGATATGTTAAATAAATAAATAAATAAATAAATAAATAAATAAATAATAAAAGCTCTTTGACTACAAACACAAATGCAGTCATCCTTTTTTCTCTATTTTCTCTATTATCACTAAAGAGTTAATCCACGGTGTTGGCTTCTCTGCCTTTTCTATCATATCCATTGCTCGTAAATGTTGCAATTCTTTTTCAGTTTGTCTCAGGGCAACAGGGACTGTTCGGAAGCATGTATTACTGGTATTGCATTCTCAGAAATTGTAATCTGGTGTGTAATTGGTAGCATGCCCAGACCTTTAAAAACATCACTGTATTCAGACATATTCTCATCAGTGTGAAACATTTTCTTTTCTAGTGAGAATAATTTGTTTAGTAGACCCATCTTTTTGCTGCCATCTAGCCTGTAAACTGGCTTTTTATCTCCTGTGACAATGACAAAATGGTGTTTACTGACCTTGTCATTGTAGTTTCAGGTGCAGTGTACAACGTCCTAGAGTAGAGTATACTTAGTCTTTTGTACACCCTCAAAATGGTAGTTTGTTTCTAATCTATCATCTCTTTGGTAGCACACACCACAGATAGGCTCATAGTACATTTGTTTCTGTACCAGTGTCAGTCATGTATGAAATCTTCAGGCCATTTGGATCTATTTGGATAGTCCACCCTTTTTATCTTGGTCTTCCTTTTGTATTGCACCTACAAAGAAGTCATGTTCACTGTTCAAATCTTTCACCTCTGTAGCAGCATGCATGCACACCTTTTCCTGCTTACAACATATTGTAAATGATTAAACTTCCACAGAATCTGCAATGCTGATCAAAGGCTGGGCAATACATATAAGCATGCTTATTCCTACATTTACTGCATGCTTTGTTTGCAAACTTTTTTGAATCATAGCAGTTTGTCCCTTTGTTTTGGTTTCACTTCTTGCCTCATTAAATTTGCATGTGTTTTTGCACCTGTTTCTGTGAAGTTTGCATTGCTACTACTTATTACTAGCAATCACTAGCATTTGCAGTCTCATCTGCTCGGCAGCCAGGGATATCTGCACAGCTTTTCATCATGAGATCATAGTCTCTCAGTAAACCCTCCTTCACTTTTCATCATAACACCACATAACAATTTGGTCTCGTATCAAAAATTGCAAAGAGCACTGGCCGGTGGTGCTGAGGGTTGAGGCTCTGGACACCACAACACATCTCACGCCACGCTGATGACCCGGGGTCAGGAGAGACCTCAGGTGTCAGAGGGTCAGCTGGGGGTGGAGGATGGAGCATCCCAGGGACTGCTGTCCTCCTCCTCCTCCTCCTCCTCCTCCGGGAGGTGGGATGGGATTACTGTGGCTGTGCTGGCTCCTGGTGGTGACTGGGGCTCGTGCTAGCCAGCGGTTCACTGTGGGGATGGCACTGATGGCATTGGACCGTGCGGTGTGCGGGCAGCGCATGGTAGTGTCATTGATGCCTTGCATGTCTGTGCTGTTGGGTGGGGAAACACAAGAAATCCTCCAGCACACTCGATGACATCTGGTCCTTCAGCCACACCACTCCTACTCAAGTTCAGCTCCTCCTGACTCCAGACCCTTGACTTTCTGCAGTGGTGGGGTAGTACCATGAAGTAGCTGCAGAGAGGAATGGAGGAGGGGTTTCACTCAGGCATTGGGAGGGTGCGGGGGCCGTGGACCCAGACTGAAAGAGGGGGACCATTGGCAACACCCCCAGCTGAGGAAGGAATAAAAGCATAAAATAAAATTGCAAAGAGCACCAGAATTACAAGACTTAGCTTTTAATTTCCAGTCTGTAACAAGCTCCATGATAGTTTCTTGCTTCTTCTGCATTTGTGACCTAAATATATATGTTTCATTGGTCTTATTTTTTTCCATGCAAACTGTAAGCTTCAAATTGTGCCATTACTGCATCATAATCCTCACTAGCTGCTGCAGGCAGTTGAAAACTATTGCAGACATCTACAGCTTGTGAGCCTGCTATGGTTATTACTAATGCTACTTTATGGGTGATCTCCTGGTCTGCACCCCTTTGCTTTTAAATATACCATAGATTAAAGAGTTGCTTGAAACATTTCCATGTTTCTTCTAAATTGCCCACAAACCTTATATCTGGGGTGATCATAGTTGTTCCATGGTAAATCACTCTGGTATTGATGAGGCCAATATACAAAATCTGAAATCTCTTGCTTTGTAGCCACTGCTTAGGTGAATGCTGTGCTTCCACCAGAGCTCTCTTTCCTTTGTATTATAGCTACAACAGTTCCCAAACTACTTCTGGTACCATGCATTGTTTTGTAATAATTGAACAATGGATTAATTAATATTCTTTAACAACTCTTTGTTTCAGCTTAACTTGCACTGCCTACAAAGGAACGAAATGTTACCTTTTACTCTCATTAATGCTATCAGTTGCCTAGCTAGCTGATATGATAATCTGTTTTCAGTCTGTGACCAATATCTGACCTTTGCACCTGTCATTGTTTACTGTAAATCCTGTGTACTAATTGTATTAAATTTGCATGTTACAGTGTCTGTAATTAATTCTGGCTGGTCTTCAAGAATGAACATTGTGTCTCAGCTAACCTATCTGGTTACCAAAATCCAAAAACTAAATAAAACTAAAACTCAGACTACCTGTCTCCTTTTACATACTGTCTCTCTCATGCACTACTTCTCTGTTCACATGCCTGAGAGCACTCTGATTATTTACATGATGAGTATTTATAACATTTATTTATTTATTTATGTTGATGACAAGGTAAATGCATTGGCACTGAACCACCTTTTTCAGGCATGACCCAGGTGCAGAAGAGTACACAACAAGACAGTGGAACAGGTACAAGCCATAAATATCATAATACAAAATGAAGTGACATGATGCAAAAGTAAGGCATTCAGACTGCACATTAAGTCAACAGTGTTTTGTAAGTCATGCAAAGCAGGTACAGACATGAGACTGTAGAATATGTACTATCAGTTTGGCAGTGAACATTTTAGGAGAAGGAATAGCCTTGATAGTGAAATGGTTGGTGTTCCACAATGACGCTGCTCTGTATCTGAAAGAGTTCTGGCCCATGCCTGTGTGCATGAATGGAACTTTTATGTAGATTGTTTGCAGAAGAGCAAAAAGGGTACTTGGTATCTTACCAACACTAAGAGGAGAGAATAAGAGAGGAGGATTATCACTAGTGTCACTGCAAAAGTAATAGATGTGGTTGGGCAAACTGGATAGGCCAGTAGCCTTTTTCTGTCATCACATTCTGTTTATATGTTTTAGTCAGCAGTACACTAGCTTAGTACAACGTGTCACAGTGCTATCGCTGAGGGTTCTGAAATAAAACTGCATGCTATACAGCAATTTTAAGTGCATGTGTAGTGCTTTTCAATACTGATTAACAACATGAGATGCACTGTAAAATGACACTGGATGAGCACTGCTTTGAAAATGCATGAATACTAAATGAGCACTACAGCACATAATGGAACAGAGTTCCTAAAGAGTGGACACTTCTCTAGAGCACTGTAAAGGCACTCTATTAATACTGTTTTGCTGTCCATTATTCTCTATGCAATCTGTAGTCAGATTTCAATTCTTTAGTCACCAGCAAACTAACCACTGAGGCAATTGAGGCAGTATGGCGCAGTGGTTTAAGGCCTGAACTGCAAATCTGCACACCTGGGTTTGAATCCCACAGCCCTCACTTGCACACTGTGTGACCCTGAGCAAGTCACTTAACTTCCTTGTGCTCCCAGGTTGCACCTGTAAACAAGTTTTCAGCTTAGTGTGTTTCACCTGGTTAAATAATTGGGAAAACAGCCTGGCAGATAGGATGCCAGTCACCACCCAGTCAACCATCCTGCCAGTCACCAGATAAGTAACCAACACACACATCAATCACCAGCCATGTAAGCTGCTACAAGTTACCAAGGACCAATCAAATACCTTGGAATTTCACTTGTTCTCTCTGGACTTTGCCCAACACATCTCGAGCACTTGTAGAGCTATTAACAGCAAGCTCAGCTTGGCCTACAAAACTAGCTATGCCCTCACTCCCTCAACAGAACTTGCTGTTACATTGGTGTCCTTCCTCCTGCTCTCACCTAAGGCTCTGACACTTATGTAGGTGCTGTCAAAGCTAATCTCCATATGTGGACACTACCTATAATATTTTTATTTTGCCATGGCTCCTCATCATCATACCCACTGCTGTCAGCTTTACAGGGTCCTTAACTGGCTACCCCTGAGGGTAGCCACTCTATATGGCCTTGGCACCCTGATTGATAATATTGCCAGAACTGGTGTCCCTCCTCCTTGCATCACTGTTGACTCCTCTGAGTCTCCCTTATCCCTTTGCTCAGGAGATCATACTTTGCTATTTGTTCTTAGGTGCGGAGCGTCCATGGGATCGTGGGCTTTCTCCCACTTTGCCCACATTTCTGGAATACCTGCCTGTGTCCATCCATCACTCCCTACCCATACCCACTTCAAATGGGAGTTACGCCACTACCTCTTAGCTTCTAACCCCTGAACCTGCTTCCTTCCTCCTTGATTTTCCCCCACCTCTGCTACCCTGACTACTGCTTGTCCTTGTTGATTTAGTCTCTTGCACTTATGCCTATACTACTGCTCCTAATCTGTTTCAGTCAACCTGTTTTTTCTACTGGGTTTGTTGTTCTTTGAACTGCATTTCTTCCAGTTACAGTATTTATTTCTCTTAGTCTATATTCACAGTTGTTTTTGCAAATGTTTCACCTTATTTTGAAATGTTGTACAATGATTTTTCTTTCTGCTTAGCACTTATTTTATTATGTTTCTTGCATGTGCTAAGAAACATCTTGTGGTAGAATGACATTTCAGAGGTGTGTCAGGATGAGTCCAATGCAGAGCACTCTACAGTGGGCTCATCCTCAGAGACCAATGAGCACGCAAACAGACTGTGACACTAGCAGAGTTTTACAGCTGGAAGCATTCTTCTAGTTGAAAGAAATGAAGCACTCCAATGAGAGAGCACTTCATTTCTTTTCATTTGCATAGTGCTGTTGGCCCCCACCCTCTATTCCCCATCCCTGTGCCCAGCAAGCAATGAAACCCTCCTGCTCCATCCCTCTGTGTGCTGTCTGCCCACACTCTCCATTCCCCACTGGACCGGCATTCAATTGAACCCTCCTGCCCTCTCTCTGTGTGCTGCCTGCCCTGGACCCTCCATTCCTCCACTGGACTGGCATTCAATTGAACCCTCCTGCTCCCTCCTACTGCATGCTGCTTGTCACACACCCTCCATTCCCCCACTGAGCCGGCATTCAATTATGCCTCCTGCTCCTCTCCCACTGTGTGCTGCTTGCCCCACACCCTCCATTCCAGATCCTGATTCAGCATAGACAAATGCTTACTTTATTTTACTTAGTTGTCAAGAGGCAGACTGACCAGTTGGGCTACGGGCACAAATCGAGGGCCCGGGAGGCAAAGGGCCTACCTGCAGTGCCAGCACAAAGATTTTCCTCTCTCAACCTGGGTGCCAACTGATGAAAAGACTTAAATTTTAATGTTCAGCCTGCAGGACTTGGAGTTGGGCTGGCATCCAGTGCCCAGCAGCAAGGAGTCCATCAGACAGAGGAGGAGGTGAATAATTCTAGGCTAGGTTAATTCTGCAGCCAGACCTGATACTCACAGAGGGGCACTGGTTCTCATGAGTCGGTGTGTGTTGGTGAGCTGAATGTGATGGCCAAACTGTGGGAGTGGAGGGAAGAGGAGCTACAATGATTGAGAAAGCACCTTGAAACAGCCAGCAAGATAGAAGCAACTGGACTTGGACAGTAGCGTGGCAGCCTAGGGCCTCCTGTTGATGTTCTTGAAGTGCTGGGAAGCAGTGTCAGGGGTATCATCGTAAGAGGTGAGTATTCTGGGTGGAGTGAGGTGAGGGAGAGCCATGCAGCACGCTGCTAGACTGGTGGTTTACCCAAGCAGCTCCCAACAGAAGAAGGTTATACTTGGGTGATGAGTGCTGCCTGCCTCCTTCACAGCCACCCACCTGCTAAGGTGTGGGAAGGATTAGGAAATGTGACAACCTTGCACTCAGGTTGGGAGAGGAAAGTCTAGTGAAGGGATGAGGAACCCGTTCATTATCAGCTGGGGCAGGGGTTATCAGTGATTGCACCATTCTGGGGATGGAAACCTTTCTCTTACTGACTGCTGCAGGACACATCATCGTGGCACTGGGGACAGATACAAAGCAAAATCCAGCCTGCCTCAAGTCAGAATGTTGTCCTGACCTGGAGTGACTTGCAATTATAAGCTTTGTAGTGAGTTACTGAGAAACTCCTTCACCACCTCCCAGCCCACTGCAAGTGTGAGAGTGGGCTCACTAGAGTGGAGCCACCAGTTGCCACAGTTGGTACTGAGTTGCATGATGGTGAAGAGGGAAACGTAAACAGAGAGAGAACAAGTAAAAAGATACATGGTTGTTGTTGGTTAATAGCTTAACTGGGTCATGGCTGGTGTACATGTTGTGCAGCTGTTCACCCCAGTAAGTTGAAGCAGCCAAATTCTAAAACTGTAAAATGTTAAGGTTCTTTATCATCATCATTATCTAGATGTCCAAATACTTGTTAGTGTTTGATTTTGGACAGTGTTACAGTCCCAGTCAGGGAGTAACCATCCCTAAAAAACTGTATGCACAAAAATCTAAACTACAAGCCGGGGGTTGGGGGTGCCTAGGCTCCCAGAACATTTTTGTTTTTGTGCATTCTGATGCATTTTGGGGACATTTGAAACAGAATTTGTTACCCTGCTTCCTCCTCCCCAGCCTAGTAAGTTGCACCATAGTCCCATCCCCAGAGTCCCCAAGTCCAGCATGTTGCCTGAATCCTCCTCCCAATAGTCCAACCAGCTGCTTGCAGGCGAGGACCCTGACCATCCCTAGCCCAGCAAGTTTTACCCAGCCAAGCTCCTTAGAATCCCGAGCCATCAAGCACAGTCAGCAAGTTGCATCCTAGCCCCTGTCTTGAGTCCCCAGCTAGTCATCTTGCCCTTCCTCCAGACCAACTTCCTAGCTCAACCCAGTCCAACAGGTTTACCCCAGAACCCTCAACCAGACCACCAAATGAACAGCAAATAATGAACTCATGAACTCAACAACATAACACATTTAAACAGCTGCAGAAATTCTGTTATGATGGAGAGCGAGACTGCAGCTGCAAATAGGTGGCAGCACTATGGTTTGGCTCTGCCCTATCTTAAAATGGCTTTTGGGTTAATGCAGTTAATACCACCCCCAAATGTAGTGCCTGTTTTAGCATGGTACTAGAAGCCCTTTGCAAAAATAGAAGATCCATATGATTCAGCAGCATACCATGCCTCAGATTTAGCACATATCCTGTGGAGGATACAGTAAAGCACTAACCTCTCCCCACCACACCTCCTCTAACTGTCCCGATTACAAGGGACGCCCCTCATTTTATCCCTCATAATTGTCTGCCCCTCATCTGTCCCTCATGGAAAAGGTTCTGCCCACACAGAGAATGTGCTGTAAATTATTATATTATATTGATAATATTCTAAGATACTAAATTAAAAATAAATGTTTTACTAGTAAGTACAATGGCACAGTATTCTGAGCTTGTATAGTGAGGATGTGTCCATCATTATGAGGACAGTGTCCCTTACTGTCCCTCATTTTGAGTGTTCATTTCCTAATTTTAGTGATGACAGGTTGAGCGGCATGCTCCCCACCAGTGTTTGCAGTCAGAGAAACTCTTTGTCAGGGAGTGGGTCCCCATCCACAGTGTACCCTTTAGGTCAGTCACTTAAAGGGAGATGCTTCTGAATAAAAAAAAAAGATTTTAAATGACAAATACTGTCCCTTGGTCACAAACACAAATCCCACCCAGGCCACAACAACACTGCAATACTCAGCATCACATGCCACACTTACTGACAAAAAATAGGTGGTGCTGCTAGACAAATGCCTGCCATAAGCAGGGACAGGATACCACTCTCCTCATTTTTGCTCCCAGTTATTCCAGTACCTGTCACCAGGCCATGATCTAAACTGCTCCCACCAGTTCCAAGTTGGGTACAGTACATGTCCAGATCTGAATGCTTGTTGCCTGTCCCCAACCCTTCTCCATAGTTCCCACTCACTTGGCTTGTTAGTCCGCAAATAAACCATAATCCTCACAATCACAAAAAAAAAAAAAAAATAATAAAGTGGTGCCAAGTGAGATTCAATGAGGCAACAATGGCTGCAGCTGCTTGCTTAACTTAAAAACAGCAATTAGCACAAAATGCATCTGCAGCCTCGACTTGCACCCTTAAAATCTCACCTCAAGCAACAAGACTGATCCCTATTGAATCCATTGACAAGTTTAATCCAGCTTGTCATCTTTACTCCCCTGTCAGGATATGTAAGGTTAAGAGTGCAAGTAAGTCATGGGTCTCACTGCCTCTTATCAAACTGATGCACAACAGAGATAATCTTTGGCATTAGACACGAACTGCAGGCAAACAGGCAGATATTCAAAACTACAAAAGGCTAGGAACATCTGTACAAGGGCAATCCAAACCACCAAAAGTAGCCACTTCCAAGAGGTACTGACCAACACCTGGGGTGATGGCAGACATTTCTGGGACAATATGAAGGCCCTGATTGGGAGATCTAATAAAACATCACAGGCCATGTTAGACATAAATGGAGTCATTACCATGACCAGGAAGAAACTGCAGACACTTTTAACTCTGCAGTTACAGACCTAAGTAACGTATCTCTTCTGACTGCTTTGGCAACAGATAAAATCAACAATGAAGTTGATGAACCCCAATCGCTGGGCCCTGCTTCTATTTCAAAAATTGTCACCAAAAAGATGCAAAATTAGTACTCTACAATGGGTACCAGGTAAATTGAGGTTCAGTGGAGGCACATCAGAGCTAAAACTTGTCACACTCAGCCATGACAAGGTACTTACACCATTAACAAATATCCTAAACCTTTCATTAAAGTTTGCCAAATTCCCCAGAAATAGAAAGTTGCCATGGTAACACTGGTCCACAAAAGTGAGGACAGGGCCACTGTGGAGGGGTTGTGGGATAACAGATGGACCAGACATAGAACTTTAGGTTCCACACACAATCTCTGTGTGATGTTTATTTAAACACAGGGGTTAACCTTAAGCAATGGTATATCCTTCTTCACTATATTAGTTTGCAGCAACAGACTATGCATGTCCTTCCTCTGCATGTAGTCAGCACCTACTGACTCACTGATCTACGGATCTATCTCTGCTGTGGAAATGGACTATCCCTATGTTGGTCTTGTGTGTTAGGTGATAGTGAGCCCAAATAAAAAAATAAAAAAAGTAAAGATAAAGAACCTCAGTGCAGAAGCACTGAAACAAGGGTTATCCTAAACGGCAGTGGCAATAAAGCCAAGTTTCAAAGAACACAACATCACACATACCCTCATAATGCAAAGCATCATGGGATGTATATGCAAATCACCATGCCATTTTAGGATGGTTCAGCTTAAGCAAGAATGCATGGTGCCAGAAGGTCTCTCAAACAATCAGTAATTTACATGCATTTTAAATAACACAACAGGGTTTTCTGATATCTCTTCCCTGGTAGCTTGATTTTTATAATACAGTCCCTAATAACGTTTTACCTTTATCAAAACACTTAGTGCCATGGTATTTTCAATATTTACAAGTTTCATACACATAAGGCATATACATCAAGGTATTTTATGACTTAGTGCTTTGCATACTAAATCCAACAATGAGGAACACAGCCTGTTGTTTTACATCATCTCGGAGGTCACACAATAACCTCCCTGTACAAGGACCTGAAAGGAAAAAGGAAAATTAAAGAAGACACTATAGCATAGTTAAAAAGGGGAGGGTGCCCATAGGTGGCCAACCTTATGGACTAGAAATTGTGAAGAACAGATTAGGCTAAGAAATAGAAGAACTGTTGCAACAGATTTAAGAAATGGTTGGCTCTCAAAAGTGGCAGGATCTCCTGTCACATATCCCCCACCTTAAGAGGGAAGCAGTTATTTCATAGAAACATAGAAATATATAATCTGTCCAGCAGATAAGAACCATACAGCCCACCTAGGCCCCCATTTCCTACTTAGTTTGGCAATACCTACTATTATCTGGGCTGCCTTTTCCCTGCTCTGCTGTACAGCAGCAGGGTGCCTTTATGCTTATCCCATGCATTTTTGAATCCCTGTACTGTTTTTGATTCCACCACCTCTGCTGGTAGGCTGTTCCACATATCCACCACCTCTCTGTGAAAACATATTTCCTAGCATTCCCCTAAGCTTCCCACCCTTCAGCCTCATGTTATGTCCCCTTGTCCTTGTGCACTTTCTTCTCTGAAATATGCTCCACTCCTGTACCCTGTTTATTCCTTTAAGGTATTTGAAAGTCTCTATCATATCCCTCTCTCCTTCTCTCTTCCAGTGAATAGATGTTAAGTTCCTTGAGTCTTTCCTCATAAGGCTTGTGGTGCAGTCCATGTATTATTTTTGTTGCTATTCTCTGGGCTGCTTCCATTCTGTCTATGTCCTTCCTGAGATCGGTCTCAGAATGGGACACAGTATTCAGATGAGTCCTCACCAGTGATTTATACAGTGGCATCATCACTTACTCCTCCTACTGGTGGTGCCCTTCCTATGTACCCCAGCATTCTGTTTGCTTTCCCACAGCTTTTACACATTGTTTAGTTGACTTCAGGTCATTGGATGTGATAACCCCTTGGTCTCTCTCCTGACTTGTGGTGGCTAGAACCTGCCCCCATCCTGTATTTCTCTTGGTTTCTGTGCCCCAGGTGCATTATCTTGCACTTCTTGACATTGGAGCCCAACTGCCAAACCCTAGACCATTCCTCAAGTAGTCTTAGGTCATTTCTCATTTTATCTAGCCCATCCTCTGTGTCAACTCTGTTACAGGTATTGGTGTCATCTGCAAACAGGCATACTTTCCTTCTGCAATGTCGCTTAGAAGACATTGAATGAGACTAGACCCAGCACCGATCCCTGTGGAACCCCACTGGTCACCCCCTTCTGGTTTATGCCATTTACTACCACCCTCTGGGTCCTGCTTTTAGCCAGTTTCCAACCCATTTTACCACTTTAGAGCCCACACCCAGATTCCCCAATTTGTTAAGCAAACTTCTGGGGGGACATTATAGAAACTTTCAAGTACCTCAAGGGAATGAACAAAGTCCAAGAGGGTAGCAGCTTTCGAAATAGATGTGCAAGAACAAGGGGACATAATTTAAAGATAGAGGGAGGATGGCTCGGTGGCAATGTGAGGAAGTGTTTTTCACAGAGGGTGGTGGGTGCATAGAACTGCCTTCCTGAGGAGGTTGTGGGGTCAAAAACAGTGGGGAATTCAAAATGCATGGGACAGACATAAGGCAATTCTGGTGGGGCTAGGAAGAATTAGGCTGTTGGTTAACTAGGATCTGCAGCTTATCCAATAGGTAGGAAATGGGCAGACTAGGTGGGCCAAGTGGTCCTTATCTGCCATCAAAGTCTGTGTTTCTATGTATGTTTCATGTTTCTTTGCGAACAGTGTCAAAGGCCTTACTGAAATCCAGGTAGGCCACATCCATCACCCTCCTGATCCATCACCCTGGTCACCCAGTCAAAAAATCGATAAGATTAGTCTGACAGGACCTGCCCTCAGTGAATCCATGCTGCCTTGGGTCTTTTGCACTGCTTGACTCCAGGAACTTCACTACCCTCTCCTTAAGCAGGAATCCATCAGCTTCCCACCACTGAGGTCAGGCTTACAGGTCTGTAATTGCTTGCCTCCTCCCTACTTCCAGTCTTGTGCAGGAGACAACCTCTGCCCTCCTCCAGTCCCCAGGTACCTCCCCATCTCTAGTGATTGGTTGAAGAGGGTTGTCAGTGGGCCTGCTAAGACTTCCTGAGTTCTTCAACACTCTAGGGTGAATCCTGTCCAGCCCCATTGTCTTGTCTGTCTTCACTTTCCTAGTTCCTCCAAAATGGGCTGGTGTCCACCTCCCCCAAACACCTCTCTTCATGAGTCTTGCCCCTCCCTGTCTCTTCCTTGGTAAATACTGAGCAAAATACTTGTTCGTTATCTCAGCTTTTCAAGCTCATCCTCCACCCACCCACCCTCTCCCTTCTTTAACCTAACAATACCATTTCTGATCTTCTTCCTCTCTCTAATATAATGGAAGAAGGTCTTGTTCCTCTTAATAGCCTCTGCTATTCCTTCCTCCGTTCTTGCCTTAGCTCCTCTGACAGCTTTTCCAGCTTCTCTCTTTCTCCAGATATTTCACTCTGTCTTCTTCTTCTGCATCTCTTTGTATTTCCTGAATGCCTTACTTTTTTTCACACTTTCTCGGCTACTGACTTGGAGAACCACAGTGGCTGCTTCTTTCTTTGCTTTTGCTAACAACCTGACACATTGACTTGCCACTCCTGCTGTGGATCTCTTCAGCCCTAAGCCACTGTTCTTCTACCCTCCCCAGGTATCTTCTGCTGCCAGGGCAATTTTGAGCTGTTCCTCATCTCCATGAAGTTGGCCTTCCTGAATTCTAGAATCTTTATCTTTGAATGTCTTTCTTCTACCAACGTGTTGACTCTAAACCACACAGTTCTGTGGTCACTTGTACCAAGGGACTGCCCACCTCAACATCCATGATTTTGTCCCCATTTGTCAGCACTAAGTCCAGTACAGCCCCCTCTCAAATGGGCTCAACCACAAGCTGTCTTAGGTTTGCCCCATACATGGTAGACATGAGATCCCTGCTCCTTGATGTACTTGCAGTCTGGGAATTCCAATTTGCATCCGGCATGTTGAAGTCAACCATTAGTAGCTATTTCCCTTTGGCTGCCATATTATGGATGGCTTCCACTAATACTAGATCTATATCCTCCCCTGGAGGAGGACTACTCCAGCACAGATGGTTATTTTGTTCCCAGACTCCAGAATGGCCCACAATGCCTCTGCTTCTTCCTTGGATCCCTTAACCCTGTAGCTTTAATCCCTTCCTTCACATACATAGCAACCCTCCTCCCTCTTCCTCCCTATCCTTTCTAAAAGTGTGTACCCTGGTATGGCTGCATCCCAGTCATGGTTCCCTGCATACCATGTCTCTGTAATAGCCACAATGTCCAGGTTTGTGTCTGCCATCAGTGCTGTTAGATCTGGGATTCTGTTTCACAGACTGCGGGCATTTGTGCACATGACCTTTTACTCTGTGTACCCCTTAATATTCCTTGTTTACTGATCTTTGCCCTGCACTGCATTACTGATGTACCTTCTGTTCTCTCCTCCATTGTAACCATGGTAGTTTTATGGTTAGATATTTTGTTAGTTATTGGGTCCTCACTGCTTTCAGTTATGTCCTGTAGGGGGACTATGATAATCCCTTGACTGTCTATCCCCTTGACAAGTTTAAATAATCACTAAGGATGCACTTAAACTTTTCAGAGAGGTTACCTTTGCCTTCCTGGATAGACACAGGCCATCTGGAGAATACAGTCCTTCATCCCTCTAGGTGAGGTTCCAGTCCCAGTGAAGCCATACCCCATCTCGCCACACCATTTCTTCAGCCATTTGTTGAATTCGATGATCGTATGTCCCTCCCTTCCCTTGTTATGGACAGGTATCACCTCTGAGAAGGTGATAGAGTGTGCTACTTGCCCAAGACTTCTCCCCAGCCCTGAACTCTACTTGTACCCTTCCTACATCTACCTCCTCTTTATAGCCAGGTCATTAGTTCCTAGGCAATAATGACATCCAGTTCCCCCTCCTTGTTATAGCTCTTGCATTCCTAAGGATTCACTTACCCTCCTTCTGAACTGTTCCTCTAGGTAAGCACATTACCTCCCTCCATCTCACCACTGTTACCTGACCCAGCTCAGTCCCCGGACAATGGAGACCCCAACCAGGATTTCTTCCTCCTTCTCTCTTCTGTGTTCTCCTTGCATCTGCCCTTGTGGTTCCATCCTGGATGACCCCTCAACCTCCATGGTGTTCATTTCTGGAGATGCTGCACAATCTCTATGCTTTGCCATGATGGCATACAAGTTGTGACGCCATCGCTGGGGATGCTCTGTGCTGCCTTCCTCACCCTCCCGAGCCCACCATAGTCCATCCTTCCCTCCTTCTTGGCAACCTCTGAGGGAGTGGTGGTGGACATGGTGGTCTCTGTATGGGGAAAGGTTGCCCATATCCTCACCAACTCTTCTCGAGTCCAGCTACCTCCTCCCTCAACACAGAGAGGTGCCTGCAGATATAGCAGCACTGCAGTGTCCGGAAGGTCTTTCTGAATAAAGCTGCCCACATCTACTGCAAAGCACCACACCCATCATCCCCTTCTCCTATCGTTGCCCTAACTGCCCCTTATTGCCCAGTACCTTCTGTTGCTCTTTCCTTCTATACCTTGTCCAGTGCCCAACTATATGTATTTGTACTGTTAATACTTTAGTGGTATAATGTATCAAAGAATGTAGATTTATGTCAGGATGTTAGAGATGTTCATTGTGTTTAATCCTTCCTTCACATACATAGCAACTCCTCCTCTTCTCTTCCCTCCCTATCCTTTCTAAAAGGAGAGACAGGCAGGGGAAAAGAGGGGAGGAGTAGCCTCTATGTAAAGGAAGGGATAAAAGCAACTGAACAAAAGAGTAAACAGGGAGAAGAGGAGGCACTGTGGGTCACCTTGGAGACTGGAAAGGGCACCACAATCCACACAGGGTTGTGTATGACCCCCATATCAGGGGAGGGAATGGACAAGGATATGATAGAAGGCATTCTTATAATGGCAGAGAAAGGAGAGATGCTGTTGATGAGAGACCTGAATATGCCAGATGTTAACTGAAGCACATTTGCTGCAGCCACATCCAAGAGCAGGGCCATTCTTGATGTCCTACAGGTGGCAGGCCTCAGACAGCTAGTTTGAACCCACTCGTGAGGGAGCAATTTTAGACCGCCAGACTCTCAAATTGGGGCAGTGAAAGGATCTCAGATCTAGAAGTGGGTTGCCATCTGGAAACAAGTGACCATCAAACAGTGTGGTTCATGTTAAATTCAGCTACAGAGTCAAGCCATACAAAAGTGAGGGTACTGGACTTCAGGAGGGCTGACTTTGGCAAGATGGGAGAGTGCCTCAGAAAAGCACTAGCAAACAGGCTAGAAGGAGGTGTGGAGCAACAGTGGGAATCATCAAAACTGCCATCACAGAGGCAACAAGCCTTTGTGTGAAGCAAATAAACAAATCAAAATGAAAGAAAAGCCACTATGGTTCTCAAAAGAGGTGGCTGTGAAAGTCAGGAAGAAAAAGATGGCATTCGAAGTATAAGGAAACACAGAAGGAGCAGGACAGACAGCTGTACCAGTTAAGGGAGAAGGAAGCAGGAGGAAGTCAGAATAGCAAAGGCCCAAACTGAGGAAAAGATAGCCAACTCTGTTAAGAAAGGGATAAAACCTTTATAGGTACATCAGTGAGCGAGAAAGACAAAGGAGGGATAGTGAGGCTGAACAGATGAACGTGGGTGGGCAGAGGGGACAGTGAAAAGCAGGGATACTTGAACAAATATTTCTGCTCAGTAGTCACAAAAGAGGAGGGGAAGTGCCTAATCCAATTAACAGAAGCAATCTTGATAGGGGGTCGATCCCAGTCCTTTCACAGAAGAAAGGGTTCTGCAAGAACTCCTAAAACTGAAGGTGCACAAAGCAATGGGCCTGATGGAATTCACCTCAGAATTCTAAAAGAATTAGTGGGGAACTAGTGAAACCACTGGCTACTCTTTTAATAAATCATGGGAGGATGGTGTGGTACCCGAGGACTGGAGGAAGGCGGATGTGATTCCTCTTCACAAAGTGGGACCAAGACAGAGGTAGGAAACTACAGACCTGTCAGTCTGAACTCTGTGGTAGGGAAAGTGATGGAGTCACTTCTGAAGGAAAGAATAGTTGAGTACCTAGAGTCCAGTGGGGCACAGGACCCAAGGCAGCATGGGTTCACAGCGGGAAGGTCATGTCAGACGAATCTAATAGATTTCTTTGACTGGGTGACCAAAGTAGTAGACCACGGAGGGGCTGTGGACATGGCCTACCTAGACTTTAGCAAGGCATTTGACACAGTCCCACACAAAGATTAATAGTCAAATTAACCAGCCTGGGAGTGGGTCCCAGGGTGGTAGCCTGGGTAAAACATTGGCTGGACAACAGGACACAGAAGGTAATTGTAAATGGAGTCCACTCTGAAGAAAGTGGGGTTACTAGTGGGGTACTGCAGGGTTCAGTATTGGGTTCAGCCCTTTTAATGTCTTCATAAGTGACATTGCAGAGGGACTGAAGGAAAGTATGCCTCTTTGCAGATGACACAAAGATCTGCAACAGGGTTGCTACACAAGGAGGCTTGGAAAGGATGAGAAGGGACTTGGCAAGGTTGGAGGAATAGTCAGAAGTATGACAGCTAGGATTCAGTGCAAAGATGCAAAATAATGCACCTGGGAGACAAGAACCCAGGGAAGAATACACAATGGGTGGGGAGGTAGTAACAACAACAAAAAGGAAAGGGACCTGGGGGTAATCATATCAGATGATCTTAAGGTTAGCAAGCAATGTGAGAAGGCAGTAGGGAGGGCTGGGGGTATACTGGGATGCATAGGAGAGGCATCTGCAGCAGAAAACAGGAAGCTGTTATCCCTCTGTACAGACAGTTGGTGAGACCCTATCTGGAGTACTGTGTCCAGTTCTGGAGACCCCATCTTCTCAAGGACATAGACAGGATAGAGGCAGTCCAGAGGAGGGCAACTAAAATGGTGCAGGGTCTGCAAGAAAAGCCGTATGAGGAGAGAGACTAAAGGAGCATAATATGTATACCCTTGAGGAAAGAAGGGAGAGGACATGATAGAAACTTTAAGTACCTCAGTGGAATCAACAAAGTCCAAGAGGATAGCATCTTTCAGAAAAAGAGCGATTAAGAACAAGGACACAATTCAAAGATTGACAGGGTGGTTCAGGGGCAATGTGAGAAGTATTATTTCACAGAGAGGGTAGTGGATGCATGGAACAGCCTTCCTGAGGAGGTTGTGGGGTCTAAAACTGTGGGAGAATTCAAGAATGCATGGGACAGACATAAGGCAATTCTTGTGGGGTAGGAAGAAATAGGCTGTTGGTTAACTAAGATCTGCGGCCTATCCTGTGGGTAGGAAATGGCAGACTAGATGGTCAAGCGGTCCTTATCTGCGGTCAAAGTCTATGTTTCTATGAAATAAGATGCTAAGAGTGTGTGTATGTAGTCAGCTGGTACCGTATGATGTCACAGGTTAATGGTATAATGGAAGTGATGCACTGGGGGGACGGGTGTGGGATAGGGGATGGGCCCCTTCTGACAATCAGCCATACCGGCAAACTCCCACAGAAACACTCAGCTGTACCTACAAAATCCCCAAACAGGTAACTTTCAAATGAATCCAGGCAGCAACCTGGTACTAATTGAAGGCAACAAACAATAAGCTGCAAAAGAAATAATAACAACAGCAATAAAATCAGCAAAATCAACAGTCACTTCCTGAAAGGAACTGCTTCCTTACCCTTCCAGCCCTTAAGAGAATCCAACAGGTAAGCAGCTACACCACCCTGACTCAACCCCACCAGTTAGCAGTAGCTCTGCTGAATCCCCAGGCCAGACAATTAGCACCCTCCCCCAAACTACAGGGCTAGACAAAACACAGTTCCTGCCCTAGAAAGTTAATGGCTTAAAAAACACAAGATAAGCAAAACTCGATCCCAAGTAAAATATAAAGTATAAAAGAATTAAAACCAGCAATGAGCAGGTTCTGCACTTAAATGAAACTGATTATTCCTCCTGATCACCAGAGACAATCAGTCACACCAGTGCTTACTGCTTACCACCTTCCTGTCCCAGAAAGGGATGGAGCTTCCACCCATCCATCTTCTGAAGTTACGCTCAGGGTCCCTATTAATGATAAACATTTCATCATAAACGTATTGGATATTTATTTATTTAGCTTTTGTTAACCAGGTAGGTACACTAGACAAGACAATTGCCTATTTTCAGGTACCTAATCGGAGAGTACAGGAATAATAGATTTAGGTACATAAACAACGGCATTGTACAAATTAGACATGTTACAGTTCATGTGGAGGATACAGATTCAACACAGCATACAAACATGGTAAGGCATAGATTATACAGTATTAACATAACAAAAATAAACACCTTGTGGGAGATAAGAGCAGTAATGTTACAGATTCAACACAGCGTCTAGCGTGTTAAGGCATAGATTATATAGTATTAACATAACAACATAAACACCTTATGGAAGCCAAGAGCAGTTCCAGGGCACAGTATCAAATCCTTCAGATGTGACACTATATACAGCTTAGCAACCTCTTGAAGTCTGGTCTTTCGTCCAGCAGTAGCTCCAGAGCAGAGGAGTGCTGTGATGGATCAATTCACGGGGTTTGGGGCAGCCACAGGCTGAGGCAAGTTCAGATGGTTCCATAGGGAGAACAGAGACACATCTGTGAGTGTGCAGCATAGACCTGGGCAGGGAAGGCTCCACAGTCTGGGAGCGAATGCAGCAAAGTCCTGCCCACCCATTTGAGTCCGTGTAGCCGGTGTCTTGAGGAGGGCCTGTCCCTGGGACCTGAGGGAGTAAGAGGAGGAGACGGACGGGACAAGAAATTTTGCAAGCCCTGGAGGGGTGCCACTGCCATGGACCTTTCCGGTGAAGCACCCTAAGACGAAGTCTATGTGGTTAGCGGGTGAGAGCCAATTTAGCCTGCTATAGAGGTCACAGTGGTGAGTGAGATGGAAGGCAGCCAGTGAACGGCAGACATTATTGTAGGCAGTGGACCACCCAGTGAGGTGAACTTTGGATGAGCGGGCAAACAAGAGGAGCCCATAGCAGACCGAGGTGGAGCACCCCTCTGGCAAGTGCAATCTGAGCTGCTGGATTAAGATTACTTTTTGCTCTGTATGCCAGACCCAGTTTGCAGTTTACAGTCTTGCAAGTATTCTGAATGTGGCAGCCAAGGTCAAGCGGTCCAGCATCACCCCAAGGTATTTAAAGTTGTCAGTAACTGGATCTTGACTCTGTCGACACCAGAAACACATAGTGGAGTAGGGCGGCCTTAATCTTGACCTGAGACCCAAAGAGCATGGCCTGGGTTTTCTGAGATTTAGAACCAACTTATGTGACAATATCCAGGATTGATGTTCCTCAAGTCCTCACTCAGTTGGTGATTTATGACCCCATCTCAGGGGAGTGAGTCAGATGACCAGGTCATCTGCATAAAGGATAGGCTTGCAGTGGATAGCAGCAGCCGGGAGTTTGTTCATGAATATGGAGAAAGCAGGGCCCAAGATGGAGCCTTGTGGGACACCCATGGTAACAGGGATAGTGTCCGAGAACTCCTTCCCATACGTAATAGTTGCTGTCTGCCACGAGATAGTTGGAAAACCAGTTGAGCACCCCAGGTGATAGACCATAGGAGCTGAGCTGGGTGGAGAGCATGGTGATCAACAAGATCAAAGGCCTTAGAGATCTATAAAGATGGCTCCAGAGAGTTTGCCTTGTTCCATAGCTGCTCTGATCCAAGATGAGACCGTGACAAAGGCAGAAGTTGGCAGTGCTTTTTCCTAAAGCCATGCTGCTCAGGGGACAACAGGTCATGAGACTGCAAGTATCTGAGAGTTGCCCTGTCACGACCTTCTCGAGAAGTTTGCTGACCACTGACAGTATGGATATCATCATTCTTTATCCAGAGGCGTTAACACATTTCTCAACAGAGACAAATGGTACCTACCCTGCACAATTTCCTTTCAGGAAAGTGTGTCATATTTCATTACATTAATTCCTGCACCATATCTAGATGGAAATCAGCACTTACCTGTCTTTCCCCTGCCCTGTGGGACACAGTAAATAGATAGGGCTGAAGAGCTAAGTACCACTGCATCATACAGAGATTTTTTCTCTCATTTGGTACAACCAGCAAAGGGGATTATGATCACTTACAACCTTAAATTCAGCCCCCACAAGTAATATTTCAGAGACTCAATAGCCCACCACAGAGCTAAGCATTCTTTCTCTATGGTAGCATATCTTCTCTCCCTTTCGGTAGCTTTCTGCTGATATACATGATCGGATGTTCTTCCCCATCTATTTTCTGAGATAAGACTGCCCCAGTACCGTTCTCTGATGCATCATTTGCACCTCAAACACTTGGTTGAAGTCAAGCTTTTCAATACAGGAGCTGTACATAGAATGGCCTTGATATTCCTAAAAGCCTCATCACAAATAGGGATCCACTAAACCTTATTCAGGCACCTCTTTTTAGTGAAATCAGCCAAAGGACTGACAATTGCAGAGAAATTAGGAATAAATCTCTGGTAATAACCAGCCAGGTCTAGAAAAGATCTCATGTGTAAACAATAAGACATGAAGGGGTGTGTGTAAAACATATTTTATAGCATGGCCAGGGGTGTAGTAAGGCATGAGGCTGAAGGCTGAGTGACTTTAGCCACTGGACATGCTGTAAAATATGTTTTACACACATCCCTGAGTGTCTTATTGCACTTATACAATTGGCTCTTTTTTTTACCTTTTACTGTTAGGAAAAGCATGTTTATATGTAGAAACAATAGCTTTACTTGTGTGCATTTGTGATAAAATAGTCCTTCTGACCACTGCAAGTGATGTCATTGATAGTGTCATTATATTATTGCCTACTTTCTTCTTCCTGTTTTTTTTGTCTGTTTTTCTCCACATTCATGATATGGAATGTTTACCATGGAATACACGGACTCAAAATTCTGCTCAGTTCCACTGGCAGAATGTTTCTCTCTAACACACTGTACACACAGACAACAAGGCCTTTGTTACGTCAGATACTCAATTATTTCACTGTCAGGGCAAGAAGAAGAGAGTTCCCTGATGAGCAGGTAAAGATAGAAAGGGTATTTTTACTATCACAAAGAAACAGTTAGTGAAAATTATAAACAATATTTATTGTTTCTAATTTGTTTATGTACTGTATATAAGGAGAGTGTGATATTCAGGAAACAGCATTTAATTTTTTAAGGTAGTATATATTTAGGGCCCAGATGAAGTTTTTTTTTTACAGTGTAAAGGTAACAGCCATGTTTGTGGTGGAAAATAACTCTGGCCTGTGTTCCAATGCCCATTGATCTGGGTTCCAGATTCTTCACTCGAGCAGTCCTTTTTTAACAATGTAAACCATATTTACACATAAATAAAGGGTCAATCAGATTACTGATTTTACCCTGCCATTTTATAAGCTTTTTGTGGTAAGTATTAGACTGTTTGCTACTGCTGTAACCTTCTCTACCTTGGGTTTTACTTGCAGAGTTAGTGGTCATTCCTGACTCCATTATTGCTCGTCAATACCTGGGACAAGTGTCTAACATGGGATTTCCAGTCAGGGCTGAATATGACCACATCGTCCAAATAAGCTGAACAGTAGTTAGTGTGTGGTCTCAGTATGTGGGCCATAAAATGCAAAAAGTGTCTGGGGCCTCATGTAGTCCACATTTATTTTATTTATTTATTTAAACTTTTGTATACTGGGTAAACCATATAAGACAAGGCCCTTTTCCAAATGCGACCTGGGACCATAATTATATTACAGTCAAGATGTAGTACAAATATGCAATATACACAATAATACAAAAAACAAATAATAGACACCACCACATACAAGTAATAATACATTAATAACAATCACAAGCCATCATACTTAAAAAGTATTGTCTCACTGATGCTTTAAAAGCATCTTTACCAACAATATGTTGTAAGGTGCATGTAATCTTATTCCAATATACTGGAGCATAGTTGGAAAATGCTTGCTGACCTAATCTTAATTTTGTTTTTGGAACCGTTAACATAATAGAGGCATTGGAGCATAGCTCCCTATTAGATATTTTAATATTCACTAGAGAAAACAAAGGAGAGACTGTACCCTGAGCCAAAGTAGTATCAACCAAACAGCTTAGAATGTATTGCGAGTATAAACATGGGGAAGCCAAGATGTTGCAGAATACAAATTACAATGATGTGTTCTGAATGGGAGTTTTAATGCAGATCTACAGATGGCATGAAATGTGGTTGTAAGCAATGAAACATCTGACTTGGCCAAATTCACAAATAGAAATGAACTGTAATTCAAAATTGTCAGCAGAACATTTTGACTTATTACAAATCTAGCTTCCTAGTTAATAAGTCTCACAACTTAAACAACGCCCCCAATCTTTGATTAACATTTCTACAGACAGTTATATATGCAATGAATAAGATAGACAAGGATCTAAAATGAGTCTCATATCCTTTAAGTAGTGGCATTTAAAGGCATAAATAATTCCTTGGTCTAATGGTTGAATGATAAATGTTGTATTAGGAGGAAGGAAGATCATTTTATATTTCTCAGCCCAGCTACATTAGGGTGCCCACTAAAATTATCTACAAGCAGATAGATATTTCTGCCTCATAGTTTCCAATCTCAGAGCAGACCCACTCAGAATGATGTCCCCAGTCATCCATGTACTCCTGTTGCTGCAATAGATGACTGGGAAGTGGTGAACATTTTAAAAGATTATGGCTTGCCAATTTCCCTATCACCATGAGTTCCATTTTTCTGTGCCACTCATGTTGCTGCAAGCCCAAACAGACAGCCATTCTTTGGCTTTCTTCTGGCCTTGGGGAAGCTCATCACGGAATGTTAATGTGCCACCTACACAATGAAAAAAACACCAGTTTCATCTGCCACCTGGGATCACTCAGCTAATTTAGTGGGAAGAGCTACAATTTACTTTAATTAAGGCATTAATAGGTGTTTGATGGAAAATGGAGGCTGTTAATTGCTGCTGTTAAGTGCTGTTTGCTATCCATCAATACGGCAAACAAGGTCCGATTTATCAAACTAATTTAGCATTGCTGGCATGTTAATTGAATCGGAACTGAGGAACTTGTCTGTTTAACCGAATTATCCATGCAATCCGTGGACATCTTAAATGGCTTAGACTGTATCTAAATTGAAAGACCTGCTCCAATGCAACACCCTCACAACTTACACTTTCCAAAGGATTACTTCTATTTAACCTATACTTAGAACCAAAAGCATACTCTTTGTTTTCTTTGTATTTAAAAGAAGATGATGTGTATGTAACCACAAGTCAAGTGCCTGAAAACTGGACGGTCAAATTTGATTTTATTTCATCCTCTAATAGTGAGCTAGTAAAGAAAATAATATCGTCGCATACATCAAAACCTCTGTATGGGTCAGATGATTTGGTAACTTATCAATAAACATGGAAAAAGTAGGGGCCCCAGGATAGAACCCTGTGGTACCCCTACCTCCATCATTTACTCCACACAAAACTCCTGGTAGTTAACCCACAGAGAATGCTCCGTTAGATAATTACCGAACCAACTCAACAGAGGCGTTCTTAACTCCGAGGTCCTCCAACCCCGGAGCAGCAAATGACAGTCTACCAAGTCAAGGCCATGGACAGGTCCACGAATACAGCACCAGCAAGCTTGCCACTATCCAGTACTCTACCTACATGATCCGTGAACCTGGCGGTGGCCGTACATATACCATAATGTTTACTGAAAGCCATGCTGCACCAGGGATCGGAGGCCGAGCAGTAAGAACTCCACCATTTGATGATTTACAATGTTTTCAAGCATTTACCCAAAACAGGAAGAAGAGATGGCTATCAACTCATTTACTAATCCACCCTTAAACACGAGTTTTGATTGTACTTTTCCAAGAAGGTGGAAATTCACCCGTAATCAAGGATAGATTGTAAATTTTGGTTAATGGAACATATATATGTTCAGCTACCAGTGTTAAAACCTTACATCAAGCTCTCCTGGCCCAGAGCTTTTGTTAGGAGACAATTGTTTAAAAACTCAGAACTTGATAGGCCTAATTTGCTGAAAATAAAAAGAAAGAGGTTCTCTTCCAGACACAAGGAACCCTGAAGGTGTGAGGAAGAAAGTCCTTAATATACGTAGTGAAATCTGAAAATTTAATCAAAAAGCTTCAGTGATTTTGAACAAGTCAGATGTAGAACTCCCATCCACATTCATCTGATTTGGTGCAACACTAACCTTTAGAGCAGTTAGCTCCTTAATAGCAGACCAAAACTACCTAGAATTATTCAAATTATTCTGCTGTTTAGTCCAATAAAACTCAGATCTGCAGTTTTATTTTGGCCTTACATAAATTGCACAATTGCCGATAATTATTAAAATTTTGTTCTGTTTTTGCCTTTTATAATGCCTCCAAGCAGAATCTCTGTCTTTCATAAGTTGAAATAAATTTGGTGTAATCCATTTGTTTACTATGCCTCTAACCCTACGAGTTTTAAAGGAAAAAACTATTCTGTACATCAACTAAAGTTTTATTACAACAGTCTACTGCACAATCCACTTCAGGAATTATATCCAGATAAGTCCAGTCTATGTGAAGTTTTTTTACAGTGTAAAGGTAACAGCCATGTTTGTGGTGGAAGATAAGTTCTGGCCTGTGTTCCAGATGCCCATTGATCTGGGTTCCAGACTCTTTACTGCTGAGCAGTCTGTTTTAACCATGTGTAAAGCATATTTTAAACATAAATAAGAGTCAATCAGATTACTGGATTTTACCCTGCCATTTTGTAAACTTTTTTGTGGTAGGTATTGGGCTGTTTGCTACTGCTGTAACCTTCTCTGCCCCAGGCTTCACTTGTTCATTGCCTAAAATTAACCCTAGGTATCTTGTCTTGTTCTTTGCTAGGCACACTTAGCTGGGTAATGATCACTCCTGACTCCTTTATTGCATGGCATTGTGACAAACTGGTATAAACACACTGGGGTGCTAAATGTGGTTTCATCTTGTGAATCAGGTGACGAAGGATTTGCCAATATCTCTTAGTAAGGTCAAGGGTGGAGATATACTGTGCATTACTTAGCCTGTCAATTATGTGATCTATTTGGGGCACTGGATAACCATCGAATAGTGACGTGTTGTTAAGCTTTCTAACATCTAGACATAGATCTAGCCCACTCTCTTTCTTGTCCACTATGACCATGGGTGAAGACCATGCACTCTTTGAGAACACGATTATGCCTACCTGCTCTATTTTTTAACTTCCTGAATTACCTCATCCCTCACCTTCATGGGCAACCTGTAGGGTTTTGGTGTATGGGCTTCTCTTGCATGGCAGTTATGGTGTGCACAATTCCTTTGGCTCTGCTGGGATGTTTGTGAATATGGGATTAAATTCTTGTAATACCCCTGCAAATCTTTCTGTTGCTGAGGCTCCAATTCAGAGTTTATCTGGATCTCCCAACTGTCCTGACTGCTCTAGCCTTTATAGCAACCTCCAGCTCTGACTCCCTAACCTCAGGATGGATATAAAGGAGGGTTAGGCTTCTCATGCCATTTCGGATGAGATGTTAAACCGAGGTCCGATCTGCCTGTTCTTGTGGTAGTTCAGATGGATGTTAAAGATCCCATGACACTTCTCGAAAAGAGTAGGAGTTTTATTCAAGAACCACAACAACACTTCATAGTACATACATATGTAAGCCTAGGTCTGGGGCCTCTATTTTGTAACCCACTACCTGGCTAGCCTAGATGCAGGGAGAAAACATTTGCTCAGCATCAGGGCTAGGTTTGTACTTCTGGTCAGGGGCACCCAAGTAATTCCAGACACAGGAAGCAATAACTGAAAATGTCCAAACCAGGACTGGGATTCTAAAGTGTGGCTTTTATTCACTTCAACACAAGAACAACAAAAGCAAGATGGACCCCCACAGGGATGGAGATCTACAGAGGTCAGAACGCATCTTCTTCATTACATGACAATCCTCAGGTTCTGAACATATCTGGGCTCACGCCCGAACTGGTACTCTCACTCTTGGATTTCCTGGCATGGCACCCGGCCAGCACTAGTACACTTTTCCATATGTCATGGAGTTTGGTGGTGGCTCCTCAACCACCCATGAGCGCTTTTTAGCTCTAAAGGAAAATCTCATCCTTAATACCACATCTGGGTACTTTCTGCAGACACTGGCCAAGTGCCTGAGAGAAAGCTGTAGGTGCCAAAGTGAATCCGTGGAGGTAACTGGTTATCTAGTTACTCCAGATGGGGGTCTCCCTCTTGTTCCCAAATCCATACCGGCAATTCATTTGGAACAACACCTTTCTTCAAACTCTCTGGTTGTAGATTGCTATCTCGAAATGTATATCACATTTAACATTCTACTCTCTTTGTAGCTGATGTCCTGACTTGCAATGTACTGTAAGTGGCTATGTCCATCCCTGTAGACCCCCACTGGTTAGATGCATTTCAAGCCATACACATATCTTAAAAGTACTGTACTTGCCTAGTCCTTTCCCTGACCCCACAGTAGGCAGATACTTTTACACAACTCTCTTGGTGAAAACATGGGCTCTATGTCAGAGCAGACTCACCATGGTTCGCAGGTGCCCCAGGGCTTCTCTCACAACACACAAAATTCTCTGGTAATTCAGAACAAACTGTTGTCAGGCAGCTTTTCCAATTCCCAGCAGGGCCAGAGGATTGCCCTGCAATGCTGGATTCTTTCTTCCCATCCCTCTGGGGATGGAGCACTGGAACAACTCAGGAGCAGTCTCTACCACTTCTTGCAGTCTCTTCAGTGTTCTTCTTTAGGGTCAGAACATACTACCCTGTTTCTGGTGTAGCTGTATGACAGAGCTAGGCTCTGAGGGCTGCAACTACAGAACACCTCCTCCTTCTCTTGAGTCTGGCTGAAGACTGACTTTGAAATCCCCAACGTTCTAATGTAACTCCTGCCGCAGCATTCCATTGTGGCTTATGCTGCTGCTAGAATTCTATAGTGATGTCATCTCTCCAGCTAAGCTGAAACTGAGGACAGAGTGAGACAGTGTGAAACTCATTTAACTAGTGTCTCACAAGCTGCCTTTCCTGCCTACCACTAGTTCTGAGGTGGGATTCTAGTAACCCCCAGGTGGCGAGGGGTTACACCCACCTCGGTCAGGAAAATGACTGTCCGGTCATTATTTACCCAGCCCAGGCCATTCTACCCTATGTGCTACCCACGGAGAGGGGTGATCTGGCCCTCTCCACCATATGCTAGGCACAGGCATGCAACACTAAGGGCCCAGGGCCATCAACTGACACATCAGCATCTACTCTATGATCTTACTATGGTTACCTAGTGGTCCTGGTAGAACTGTCAGAGCTTAGCCCTCAATAGATCAGTACTGCAGCCCCTCCGGACGGTCAGGACCACAGCCTGTCTATCCCCCTAGCCTCTAAGGAAAACCTATCTGACCAAAATACAAAATTACCCCAAAACACAGGGGAACCTCCTCCATCCCTGGACATCTGCAACCAAAACACAAGGAGTTAATACTACTGTCTAAGCATTTCTCCACACTCCCCACAACCATACCTGTGGAAGGAAAAGTTAAACACAGTAAACAACAACACCACACTTTAAACACTACTACTTTAAAGCACATGAAGGAGTCCAATGAGTCCCTCCTCCTCTTCTTCTTGTCTTCTCTTCTCTTCTTGTCTTCTTCAGGATCACCTGCAAGAGAAAAGACAAAACAACTCCTAATCTGCAAACACAGTACTATCTAACCCCTACCATCAAAACACTGGAGAATCCCAAAATATATTTTTAGAAAAGTAGAAAAGCAGTAGAAACAGTACAAAACAATAACATTATTTACAGTACACATTTTGGAGATGGAGTACCTAAAAGTCCCATCTAGTGACAACAGTGCCCGAAGGCAAGTCCAAAAGAGTCTTTCCTGGGCGGAGCCTGGTGAAGCACAGTTCTGGTAGGACTATAATCCCGAAGGGAGAGTCTTTGAGAACAGTTCAAACAGTCTGAAGTCTGCTAGGTGTAGGTGTGTACTGTAATGCCATTAAAATAGAAAAGTCTGACTTACCAGTCCCTTGAAGAATTAAATCAATACGACACCTGGATTTCCAGCTGAAGACTCTCCTGGCAGCACTCTTCGGATACAGCTGGGCAGACATCTTCCTGAAAACGACAGGATGGCACATCTGGAAACTGATGGGCTGATGTCCTCTAGGAGATGGAACCTTGGAACAGGAAAGGAAAACAGCTGGTCTGAAGTCACCAAAATCCCAGGTGATGAATCAGGATACAGCTGGGCTGGTGTCCTGTCTGGATGTGAAGTCATCTGGAAGGTCAGGCGATGGAATCTGGAAAGCCAGTATACTGCAAGGCTGATGAATCTGGGGCACCTGGTTCCTGGAATGCCAGTCTGGTGGAACAACATAGGAACTGACAATGGCTGGATGGTAGCACTGGCTACCACTGCTCTACTCTCCACTTGGTGGGCATGGCACATTCACAGGAAATGGCCTGCATTGAGAAAGTAACACAATGGGTCAGGTGCAAGAATTATTACCCCATCTGGGCTCATAAATAATTCACATTGAAGGTTTCATGTTCCTCTTCATCCATGATCTGAACAGTGTCTATGAATAGTGTTCTGCCTACTTTCCATTGTCTGAATTTCTTTTGGAACACTCTGCCTTGGACATATCAACCTGCACGGGATGCGCATGTTTTGTTGCCTCTTCCACTATCAAGGATTTCCTGTTTCTTTCTATCTCCTCCCAGACTCTCAGAGGAAAGGTAGGAAAGATATCCCATAGATCTCATTCGTCTTCCTATGAACCATTCTTTCCTCTTTATTACACCTGGTCCAACTTTAGACCTCTGGCTTGGCTTGGGTGGCCAGCCCTGGTTCTGCAACTACACATACTTAATGCAATGTAAAATGGATCTTTGACTCCTCCTTGTGGGGACAGGGCTGTGGAGTCACCAATCTCTCCTTCTGTTTGCTCCTCAAGGCAAAAGCCCAAGGCTGTGGACCTGCACCTTCTTCATAAGGCCACATAGGTTCCCCTCATCTTTTTCCTCGCTGAGGATCTAGCCCAGGAGTGAGCAGTCATCCTCACTCCTGAGACTATCCACTCTTTGCTGGGCAAGGAGGTAGACACCTCCCATTCAAGAGTCTCTGTCATCTCATCTTCTTTGATGAGACTAGGGCTTGGCCCTCTCTCCACTGATCTGCTGATGCTCCCTCTGCACTGTGTCTCTGTGATCTGGACTCAGATACATCAGTACTTTGCTCTGCCTGTAGATATACACCCTCTTGCTTCATGCCACACTCTGCTGAGCTTCTTCCAAGAGGCTCCACCTGGTGCTGTGTGCTGCCAACTGCAGATTCTTGAAGCTTTGTCCACGAGGGAGCCAAAGCAGATCTTGGGTGCTTTGGTTAAGCCATGTCTCTCTGGCACCCAGAATACTGAGGAAACATGAAGATGTCCTTCCAGCCTTTAAGCATATTATGCACCTCTTACGGATACCCAGGAATTGCCACATGAGGAGGCAAACGTCCCCATAGTAACATCTCTCAATATCTTTCAATCTGTTAACTTCTTCTACTATCATAGCCCTGGCATGATCCAGGTAGTGGGCTGATCCTGAAGCCATGACTGCAGAGAAAACAAAACCCTGTTATCTCAAGTACCACTCTATTGGAAAACCTTTACAAAATGGCTCCCTGCTGCTGTGTTTACTTTACTACCCCACCCTGTAATGGCAGCAGCAGCACTCCTGGCGCATCAACGTTCTGTTTCTGACTCAAGCCCTGCGCATCTGATTTACACACTTTACTGATAAAGTTCACTCAAATTGCATAAACTGCACTGTATGTTCTCTTAGCACATTTATATGGTTTTTACTGGACTTTTCATTTGCTGTAACTCACTGTTCTTGCTTAAAAGTCCCTAAAGCCACAGTATTTCATTGCACAGGATTGCCTGTATTTCTTGTTGCATCTTTCATACAACCCACAGTCTCTCACTTTGCTTTGAAAATCATACTGTTGCTGAACCCACAATTATGCTCATAGTCTAATGCTTAGAATTCATGCTTAGCTTAATTAACTTGACACAGTCCTTCTTTGCAAAACAATCACACTGCTACCGCAGATTCAGCTGGCTTTAGTTAAAATCACACACAGTTTGAGTGGTTTCTCAGGTTGGTACTCACTTAATCAGTAGCTTGTTATTGTGATGGAAAAATTCAGCTACAGCTGGTCTTGGAAGCCTCTGGAATGAAGCGGCTGGCAGTCCTGCTGATTGTCCTTCAAACACCTCACTTTCTTCCCAGACGATGGAAATGTGGGTTGAGCCGATTTTAAACAGAAAGTCTGATTTTATTACTTTTATACGTTTTTCAGTCACCGCTACACTTCTCCTGGCAAGCCAGTTCTCACACTACTCTCTCTCTCCCTCTTGAACACTATGCAGTCACTCTAGAGCTGGCTTGGGGGCAGGACCGATTGCAGTCTTACCAATCACTTGATGCCATGCAAATAAGCCTCTGTCTTCTCATTCTCTTCTCCTCCATGGTGATCGTCGAGCAGGCAAAATTTAAACTGCAAAGCACACTTTTATTTTTTCAACTGCGACTCCTCGGCGGGAGCACCATTTTGACCATTTTTCATGCCATTTCACTCAGCGACTCTCTCTGTCCATACAACAAGCACTTCCAACTTCTAGGACACAAATCTCTCTTTGTTTTCCACAGTTTTCCACTCTTTTTCTTGTCACACTTAACTTTAAAAAGAAGGCAAACGTTATAACTTTGATGCAGGACAAGGCATACACTCAATCTGGCTTTACTGCTCCTCGGTAAACTGATGGCACAATTACAGCAGCACATAAACAGCAGCACACCATGGCACATATGGTGTGATAGCACAACTTTTTGGGCTACCTACTGCCAGATAGCCAAACCGCTAGCCCTAATCCGAGCAAATCTTTCTTTTTCTCTCCTAGATTTCAAACCAAATCCTCAGCGGTGCCATAATTTGGTAAGCCTAGGTCCGGGCCTCTATTTTGTAACCTACTACCTGGCTAGCCTAGGTTCGGGAGAAAACATCTGTTCGGCATCAGGGCTAGGTTTGTACTTCTGATCAGGAGCACCCAAGTAATTCCGGACACAGGAAGCAATAACTGAAAATGTCCAAACCAGGAGTGGGATTTTAAAGTGTGGCTTTTATTCACTTCAACACAAGAATAACAAAGCAAGATGGACCCCACAGGGCTACACTCACTGGTTATGTAGATCTACAGAGGTCAGAATGCATCTTCTTCATTACATGACAACCCTCAGGTTCTGAACATATCTCGGCTCATCGCCCGAACTGGTACTCTCACTCTTGGATTCCCTGGCATGGCACACGCCAGCATAATACACTTTCCATATGTCATGGAGTTTGGTGGTGGCCCTCAACCACCCATGAGCACTTTCTAGTTCTAAAGGGAAAATCTCATCCTTAATACCACATCTGGGTACTTTCTGCAGACACTGGCCAAGTGCCTGGGAGAAAGCTATAGGTGCCAAAAGTGAATCCGTGGTGGTAAACCTGGTTGCTCCAGATGGGGTCTCCACCTCTTGTTCCAAAATCCATACCCGACCATTCATTTGGAACAACACCTTTCTTCAGACTCTCTGGTTGTAGATTGATGATGATGATGATAAAGGTTTATTTTTAAATTGTTGGGTTATGGCCCATTTTCAACAGTGTCCTGTAAGTTCATACATCCATATCAAACAGTTACCAACACACTTATACTTACATTATACACCTCTCTCTTACCAATATATAATCTATCTTATTGCACATATACCTTAAAAATGTTCTGTCATCTAATCCCCGATAACAGTCCACTAATTAAAACAGGTACATTTCTCTGACAGTTAACGTTTCAGGACTCTTTTAAACTACATATGACCCTGTACTGTTTTTAACTCTCTAGGCACTTCATTCCAATGGACCTCAAGATTATTCTGGGGTGGAATTTCATTTTACTCCTAGACCTTACATTAGGTATATATAACTCTGAATACCTTAGAGAAGTGGTTAACAATCGTAGTGATTCTAATAAAACATATTGACTTAAGGGATGCTTGGATCTGTTGTAAATCAATTTATGGCACCAAGTCAGCCAGTGATATAATCGTTTTAGATCTGGTTTCAAGCCATCCAAGACTTCCATAGATTTTACAATGGTGAGTTCCAAGTTTAGCTTTAATCAGAAACCTACCACGCCTATAATAGGCCTGGTTTATTTTATTTAGATACATCTGGGGAGAGTTTGCATATAGGCTAGGCCCATATTCCAAAACAGGGATTAACAATTGGTTCACCAACCTTTCCTTGTTTTAATTGTAAAACACCCAGAAAACCTCCTCAAGGCTCCTAATCTTTGATTGACCTTACTGACTTGTTGACAGATATGTTCAAAATATTTTAATCTTGAATCTACTACCACCCTAAACATCTGTAAGACTCCATATTTACTAATTGGGTGCCATCAGTCAATCTTCATTGTATTACAGGAATATCAGACCTTCTAACACCTTATGAAAAGATCATACATTGAGTTTTCTTAACACTGATTTGCAAAGCAGAGTTGAGTAAAAAGAGATGTGGTAGCCGTGTTAGTCCGGTCAACAATGTAGAGAAAAATACAACAAATATGTTGCAGGTGATACCTTTTATTGGACTAACAAAATTATTTTTAAGACTAGTTTTCAAGAGGTGAAACTCTCTTCCTCAGGTCAAAAGTGAAAAAACAGCTGAGCAGTGTGACAGATATAAAGGTTGGATGTGGATTCGAAGCCTAGACTAGCAGGTTACAGATCAAAGCATTGCAGTCAATTTTCACCTCTTACAAACAGGAAGACTAATTTTCACTGGAGTGTGTCTGTTGGAGAGAATAACTTGTAAGATCAAAAGGTTGCCTAATTTTACTTTGACTCTGGACTGTTAATTAACATTTCAAAAAGTCAAGGCATAAAGAAAATACATACCATTGTCTTAAGAAGGTACCTGTTAAAACAGCCAGAGGGTGCTGATGTGAAGGTTTAAAAAGAAACTCAGGAGCATTAATTTAAGCATAATTACTGGTAGTGTATTAAAAACCAACATCTTTATTAAGTCCTTTTCTTTAGTGTCAAAATATTGTATCATTTTTATTTCAAATGTTTTCCGATCCTGGCTGTTTTGAAGTTCCCTTTAACACTCTGACAGTAAAATCACTGGTGGAGTGATCTGGTCTAGAAAAATGTTGTCCTACTGACGTATTTTCATTTTTATGGGTAACTGTGAATCTGTGGTGATTCATTCTTGTTTTGAGTTCCTGTCTGGTTTCACCAATATAGAAGCCTTCCTCACATTTTCTGCATTATATCATGTATACTACATTGCTAGAAGAACAGGTATATGAGTTTTGGATCATAAATGTTTTTCCATTGTGACTGACACATGTCTCAGGAGAGATACATGTATATAGTTTGCAGCAGGTGCTTTGCATGGTTTTGTACTTTTGTCACTTAGTTGGAGCTCAGAAGGAAGTTTGCTCGCACCAGTTTCTGCTTCAGGTTTGGTGACTGGCAGAAGGCAAGCGCTGGTGGAGTGGGAAATATATTTTTAGAGTTTCATCTTCAGACAGTAGTGGCTGTAGATCTTTAATTATTTACCATAGTTTTCCAGTTCTGGGTGGTAGGTTACTACCAGAAGTGTGTAATCAGATGTACTATGTGGCTTGTACCATAGTAGTTCTTCCCTAGGCCTATGGAGTGCAGAATGGATATTCCTGTCAATGGAGCTGGTTTTATATCTCTTCTGTCTGAAAGCTTCTTTTAGTGTAATAAGGTGTCTGTTCCTGTCATCTTGATTAGAGCAAATGCGGTGGTACTGGATGGCCTGGCTGTGTATAATGGATGTTTTGGTATGAGAGGGATGATAGCTTGAGCTGTGCAGATAACTGCATCTGTCTGTAGGTTTTCTGTACACAGCTGTTTGCAGTGTTCCATTTTTAGTATGACTCTGGTATCCAGGAAATGCACACACTTAGAGTAATTTATCTGGAATTTAATGGAAGGATGGAAGTTATTGAAGCTGTCAAAAAATGTTTTAAGTTTTCCTCTCCTGCTGTCCATATGATAAATATATCATCAATATATCTATAGTATATAAATGGTTTATGATGATGCATGCTGAGGAATTTTCTTCTAGATCTGCCATGAACAGATTGGTGTACTGTGGTGCCATCCTGGTGCCTATTGCCATTCCCATATTTTGAAGGTAAATGTAGTGTTGAAGCTGAAATAATTGTGTGTAAGGATGTATTCCATAAGTTTGGCTATCACATCTGGTGGATATTTTTTCTGTCGTGGCTTTTGCAGGTATTCATATGCCATTATGCCATCTCTGTGAGGGATGTTGCTATATAAAGATTCAACATCCATTGTGACAAAAACAGTGTCAGGCGTCCAGAGGAGGGCAACTAAAATGGTGCAGGGTCTGCACCGAAGACATATGAAGAGAGACTTAAGGAGCTTAATATGTACAGCCTCGAGGAAAGGAGGGAGGAGGGACATGATAGAAACTTTCAAGTACCTCAAGGGAATCAACAAAAGTCCAAGAGGGTAGCATCTTTCAAAAAGAGGTGCAAGAACAAGGGGCACAATTTGAAGATGGGGGGCAGTTCAGAGGTAATTTAAGGAAGTATTTTTTCACAGAGGGTTGTGGATGCATGGAATGGCCTTCTGGAGGAGGTTGTGGAGTCATAAACAGTGGTGGAATTCAAGCATGCATGGGACAGTCATAAGGCAATTCTAGGGGTGGAGGTAGGAAGAAGTAGGCTGCTGGTTAACTAGGATCTGCAGCTTATCCAGTAGTAAGTGAAATGGGCAGACTGGGTGGGCAAAGCGGTCTTTATCTGCAGTCAAATTCTATGTTTCTATGTTTCTATAGGTGGTAACTGGTCTATACTGTGCAGTTTGTTTAGAAAGTATGTAGCATCCTGTATGAAGTTGTTTGTGTTTTGCACCAGTGGTTTGAGTATACCTTCTATTAGTCCAGAGATCCCCTCAGTTAATGTGTCAATTCAGATATAATTGGTCTCCCAGGGTTTCCAGATTTGTGAATTTTGGTAATGTGTAGAAGGTTCCTAGTGCTGGCCTTTTGGTATCAGATTTTCTAGCTCTTTATGTATATGTTCTGGAAATGTGCTGATTAGTTGTTTCAATTCTTTCATGAATTTCTTTGTGGGGTCTAGTGTTAGCTTCCTGTTGTAAGTGCTGTCCGAAAGTTGTATGTAGCCTTCCTGTATGCAGTTGGTTGTATCCATGATCACAACTGCACCCTCCTTGTCAGCAGGTTTAATGGTGATGCTTTTATTCTTTGTAGGCTTCAATTGCTTTTCTTTCCAAAGATGAGAGGTTGTATATAATTTTCCTCTGTTTGCTGGAGATTTATGAATGTACCCTGTGTCTAAAGCTGTCTATATAATTGTCCAGTTTAGGGTTATGTCCACCCAGTGGAGTAAAGCGGAGTGCTTCTTTTTGTGGTTATAACTCCTATCAGATGAGCCCTCTTGATTGTGGAAGAATTCTCTCAGTCGTAGCCTTCTAAGGAATTCCTCTAGGTCTGAGTACAGTTGTATTTCATCGAGTTTTGAAGAGGAACAGAATGTCAAACCTTTAGAAGAGACAGCATTCCTGGCTGTGATAGCTGTTGGCTAGAGAGGTTAATTATTCCATTGGACTTGGTTATCCAATTGTCAGTCCTAGTGAGGTCTGATTCAGTGTTCGCTAGGGACCTGTGTCTGGGTGTGTATTCCTTCCATTTGGCACCTGGTGTGTTGCAAGGTAGGGTCCTCTGTGTGCTGTATGGTTTTAATTCCAAGAGGTTGAATGTCTAAGGTTCCCTCTGAGGCTGACTGTTGCATGCACTGTGAGCTGGGCTCTTCTCTAGTCTGTGTTGTATTGAAAGCAGTCCACAGGAAGGTAAGGTTCTCAGTTTCTATGTCACTGTCATTGTGAGACATGAAACCATCATGCTCCTTCTGTAGGAGAATCTGTAGTTTCCTTTTAATTGCAGCTCGTTGTTCTCTGATGTAGAGGCACTGGAGTTCCTTTTCTAATTCTTCTGTTCTTCTTCTATTTTGCTGTCATAGGTTTTGAAGTATTAGGCTAGTTTGTGATTTTATCATTTTCTTTTTCTGTACAGTTGGTGTATAAGTCCATTTGCAGTCTTTCACTGATGCGCTTGTAGAGTCGTTGTGCATACAATGAGTTGTGTGTAGTGGTCAGTGGATTCTTGATGAAAAGACCTCTTGGAGTAATATTCCTTTCCTTGCACGTTGAGAGGAAGAATATGTCACTATTGAGTTTGGTTTCCTTCTTTGTCAGCTTGCTCAGTTTCGACTTTTAACGGCTAAATACGGTATCCTCCATGTTTGTAAAAAAGAGATATGTGGTAGCTGTGTTAGTCCAACCAACAATGTAGAGAAAAATACAATAAATATGTTGCAGGTGATACCTTTTATTGGACTAATAAAATTATTTTTAAGACTAGCTTTCGAGAGTTGAAACTCTCTTCCTCAGGTCAAAAGTGAAAAACAGCTGAGCAGTGTGACAGATATAAAGGTTGGATGTGGATTCAAGCCTAGACTAGCAGGTTACAGATCAAAGCATTGCAGTCAATTTGCACCTCTTACAAACAGGACGACTAATTTTCACTGGAGTGTGTCTGTTGGACAGAACAACTTGTAAGATCAAAAGGTTGCCTAATTTTACTCTGACTCTGGGCCATTAATTAACATTTCTAAAAAGTCAAGGCATAAAGAAAATACATACCATTGTCTTAAGAAGGTACCTGTTAAAACAGCCAAAGGGTGCTGATGTGAGGGTTTAAAAGAATCTCAAAGCACTGCTTTAAGTATAATTACTGGTGGTGTATTAAAAAACATCTTCATTAAGTCCTTTTACGTTGACACGCATGCGAAGGAACGTTTTGGGAGAGTAGCACACTTTGGAGGTGTGTCTCTCCGTTAAATCCACTTCTCAGTTGAGCAGGCGTGGTGGTCCTGCACCAATGGGTGTGGAGCTGTGGTATGACAGCGTGGTCTTCGCTCAAAGAAAACCACCGCTGTCATACAGAGCACCGTCACATCACGCCTCCCTGCGCCACGCCACCCCCAAATCCTTGCTGCCATGCTGGGAGCCCACCCCAGAGTGGCAAACCTCCCGTGTTCTTTGCGAGCGGGGGTTCCCAATCCCGTCGGCTCCGGCCCCCAAGACATTCTTCTGCCACGCTGGGAGCGCCCAGCGTGGCAAACGTCCCGTTGTTTGCTGATGGGGGTGCCCACCCCTGCTGGCTTCCTCGCCCCAGCCATCCTGTGCCACGCTGGGAGCCCACCCCAGTGTGGCAAATGTCCCATGTCGACAATTAAAAAACAAACCTGTAAAGTAAAAACGGTCCCACGCAGTCTCCCGCCTCCCACAACCCGCACCCACCACTGCGCACCCTGCCTCCCACACCCCTCACCCCATGCCTCCCGAACTCGGCGCGGCGATCTTGATGGACGGGGCTACTCTGCACTCTTCAAAGCAGGCCGCGAACTGAGGAAATGCTGGTAAGCTGTATAATGGGCTAGACTGGGGGTTCAACTTTTGCATATCTCAGACATTTTTTGATTTTTGCCAAATTTTCAACATGGCGTTTTGGGACCTTCTCATGAATGATGTCCACTGTCATGGCGTTATTCAGGCCCAAAGGGTGATTTCGCAGTCACTGCACAGTCACTGCATGAAATCACCCTTCAGGCCTAAATAACACCATGACATTGACATCATTCATGAGAAGGTGCCCAAAACCCCATGTTGAAAATTTGCAAAAATACAAAAAATGACTGTTTTATTTAGCTTGCATTGCGCAGTTCCTACGCAGGCTCGTAAGTTCATGAATTTTCAATATTTTCACTCCAGATTTTCAACATTGCCATTTTACCACACCTCCTTATGAGCAGTGCAGCTGTCATTTTCACATCTTGCCTAAAATGTGTTTCCCGCCCATGTAGCACACACTGGCACAGTCGCTTGTGCGAACTCAGTGTATGGGACACATTAAGAAAATCACAGTGTCACTGTTCATGAGCAGAGATCTTAAAATGGCTATGTTGAAAATTCGATGAAAAAATTCTAACAATGACTGTTTATGGCGTTCGCTGCATGCCCCACGCACCGTGAGGTTTGCTAATTTTCAATATTTCCACTCCAGATTTTCAACATTGCCATTTTACCACACCTTCCTATGAGCAGTACAGCTGTCATTTTCATCCTGCCCAAAAGCGTGTTTCCGCCCATGTAGTGCACAATGGGCTGAGTCGGTTTCGAAATCAATGTATGGGACACAGTAAGAAAATCACAGTGACACTGTTCATTAGCAGAGGTTTTAAAATGCCAATGTTGAAAATTTGGTGAAAAATTCCTAACAATGACTGTTTTACGAGCGTTCATTCGCGCAGTTCCCAGCGCACGTCAGGTTTGCGAATTTTCAATATTTCCACTCCAGATTTTCAACACTGCCATTTTACCACACTTCTTTAAGAGCAGTACAGCTGTCATTTTTCATCCTGCCCAAATGTGTTTCCGCCTATGTAGCGCACAATGGGTGTAACAAAGGTCATGCTAAATTTGTTGTTCTGCAAATACCAGCAATCGCACAAGGCATTAGGGTAAAGCACCATATGTGCCAAACACCACTGCAAATACCTGCAGCGAGCGTTCGGCATTGACAAATGCTTGTTCTATAGTATCAAAATATTGTATCATTTTTATTTCAAATGTTTTCCTATCCTGGCTGTTTTTTAAGTTCCTTTTAACACTCTGACAGTAAAATCACTGGTGGAGTGATCTGGTCTAGAAAAATGTTACCCTACTAGCATATTTTCATTTTATGGGTAACTGTGAATCTGTGATGATTCATTCTTGTTTTGAGTTCCTGTCTGGTTTCACCAATATAGCAGTCTTCCTCACATTTTCTGCATTGTATCATGTATACTACATTGCTAGAAGGACAGGTATACGAGTTTTGGATCGTAAATGTTTTTCCATTGTGACTGACACATGTCTCAGGATAGTTATATGTACATAGTTTGCAGTGAGGTGCTTTGCGGTTTCACTTCTGACCTGAGGAAGAGTTTCACCTCTCAAAGCTAGTCTCAAAAATAATTTTGTTAGTCCAATAAAGGTATCCTCTGCAACATATTTGTTGTATTTTTTTCTCTACAAAGCAGAGTTGACAAACTACTTTTCCATGTGTATCCAATCACTCTGTAACAGCTTTCCCAGCTGATCTGCAGCTATCAGCCGACTGACAGAGTACAGTGTCATCGGTATAGCAGATCACACTTTTAGATATTGTAGATACTGTATCATTAACATAGATGTTGAATAATAGGGGACCCAAGATTGATCCCTGGGTGCCCTCTTCCAACACCTACCAGATCTGAAGCCACTGTTCCTATAGAGACACACTGGTATCAATCCGATAAATATGATTTAAACCAGTGCAATGGTTCTCCAAAACTCCTACAGTACATAATCTCTCCAACATCTTATAGTGGTCCACTAGGTCAAAAGCTTTACTTAGATCCATGAACACCACACCAGTTTTCAATCCCAGGTCTAGAGATGTTGCAACAAGATTGCTATCTTGAAATGTATATCACATTTAACATTCTACTCTATGTAGCTGGTGTCCTGACTTGCAATATACTGTAAGTGTCTATGTCCATCCCTGTAGCCCCACTGGTTAGATGCATATCAAGCCATACACATATCTTAAAAGTACTGTACTTGGCTAGTGCTTTCCTGACCTCTGATGTAGGCAGATACTTTTACACAACTGTCTGTGTGAAAAACATGGGCTCTATGTCAGAGCAGACTCACCATGGTTCTCAAGTGTCCCAGGGCATCTCTCCAACACACAAAATTCTCTGGTAACTCAGAACAAACTTGTCAGGCAGCTTTTTCCATTCCCAGCATGGCCAGGGATTGCCCCTGCAATGCTGGATTTTCACCCATCCTCGGGGATGGGGCACTGGAGACAACTCAGGAGCAGTCTCTACCACTTCTTGCAGTCTCTTTGGTGTTCTTCTCTGGGGTGAGAACACACTACCCTGTTTCTGGTGTAGCTCTATGACAGAGCTAGTCTGTGAGGGGCTGCCAACTGCAGCACCTCCTCCTTCTCTTGAGTCTGGCTGAAGACTGACTTTGGAATACCCAACATTCTAACCTAACTCCCTGCTGCAGCATTCCACTGTGGCTTATGCTGCTGTGAGAATTCTATAGTGATGTCATCCCTCCAGCTCAGCTGAGACTGAGGACAGAGTGAGACAGTGTGAAACCCATTTAACTGGTGTCTCACAAGCTGCCTTTCCCTGTCTGCCAGTAGTTCTAAGTGGGATTCTAGTAACCGGGTGACAAGGAGGTTACATACAAATGAGCAAATACAAAAACAAAATGAGGAAAAAAATAAAACAAGGAACAGTATACATTATTAATCACCCAACATAATCTCATTCCCCACACCTTAAATGTATCTATTTTACAGTACACCCCACCTCCCTCCCTCTTCTAAACTTTAGACCACTTCCTTATCCTTCTGTTTTCCCCAATTCTCACTTTACCTGACTGTATTATGCTGGTATGCTCTATATTCAATACCTCTTTATCTCTTCGTGATTCTAATGCCCATATGTCTATACAAAATGTTCTGTTCCTCATATTCTCAGATCCTTATCTATTTATGCATATGTTCTAAAGTACTAGAAATCTCTCCACCACATCATAACTTCTTCTCTTGGATGCACTTTCCACTCTTTTTAAACACCTCTATCATGGCCTTTTACACTGTGCACTGAACCCCTCGTGATGATGTCTCTTTTTGTTGCAATAGCAACTGGCAATGACTCTGGCATAAGTAATATTTTAAGCATGCAAACAACACCTGTAATGTGCTACTATTGCATTGTCTCAGCAGTGTGGGAAATATTCCTAACACTAAATTTGAGTAGCTTAAACTCATTAGCCACGGCACCTTCCACTTATCAGCCAGGTATACCCATAATTGTTTGGCATATTCACATTTAAACAAAAATGATCTTGAGTCTCCACTTCTACTTGACATCCTGGATATAAACAGTTTCTCTCCTCTATGACTTTGTGTTTGTGGTTTCACAAACAGCTATTCTCCCATGCACCATCAGCCACTGGGTATCCCACATCTTTCTAGGTACCCTAGGATTATTTAACATTCTGACTGTGAATTTATTATTTGGTGTTCCTCCTATAAACTCAGGTTCTTTTATTCTGTTTTCCCAAACTATTTATTATACATGTCTTTCCTTGTTACTTGATTGAAATTTTGTCTTTTAATTCCCCATTTTTGTAGTTTTATTATTGTGTCTTGATAAAACCCTGGCACCTCAGCTTCTTAAATCCTTTAGGCACATCGTCTTCCCAGCTTTCATAACATTTTCCTATTATATTCCAGCCCCACTTACTTTTTAAACTTTCCTATGTTCCTAGGTCCATCCTTATATTTTTATACCAAAGAGAGTGTGGAAGAAACTACTGGGTTTAATATTCCTAGTTCTCTTTTTTCCCCAGATATATTATCTCCCTCCTTATTGGGTTCAGCCTGTTTCCCCAGACCATTTGAAACAATATCCCCAATATTTTGTCTCAGATTTTTTGCCAGTGGAAACATGGTTGCCAATTATAAGAAACATGGAATTAAAATTGTTTTACCACAAACACTCTTTTAAGTTTTGTCATTTTCCATCCTTCCACTGTGACATTTTTCTCCTCTTCCACCATTGATAATTCCCAATTCATTTTACCCATGTCCCGCTCCCAAACCAAATTCCTAACATCTTAATTGGTTCATCCTGAATTTGTAACCCTTGTTGCATTTCTTCTTCTTCTGGGGCTCTGGCCACATCCTCTTGCTTTTTCCATATTAAGTTTTGCTCCTGATAGTCTCAACAGCCTGATTATTTCCCTTAGCAAGCATGGAATCTGTCTCGCAGTTGACCAAGTTATGCCTAAATCATCTGCATATGCTGTAATTTTAACTACATCCCCTTCTTGACTTCCCTTTATTCCTTTTATCCTCTGACTTACTGATTAGCCTAATTAGGGGTCTATACTAAAAACATATAATAATGGACTTAGTGGGCATCCCTACCTCACTCCGCCTTTATTCTAAAGGCTCCCTCCCCTTGTCCATCTTCCAATATACTTTCTGCACTTTCATATAACTTCCTTATTGAGCCTGTTGTCCTTTCCGATATCCCATAATGCTCCATTACCCTAAAGAGGTATTTGTGGTTCACTCTGTCAAATGCTTTATTTTGATCCAGTGAGATCACCACTCCTTTTTCCTTTCCTGTTGCTATACTCCACTATGTCACTCACCAAAGCTAAATTTTCTTGTATAGTCCTGCCTGGAATAGCACACATCTGGCTTGGATATATCACTTCTGATGCATTTTTAAAATTCTTTTCTGTAAAATTTGTGCCAATATCTTATAATTGGAATTCAAGATGCTTATCGGCCTCCAATTACCTATTTCCATTTTGTCCCTTTTTATGAAGAAGGATTACCAACCCTTGTTATATCTGGTGGTACTTTCCCCATGCTGCATATAAAATTAAATGCCCTCACTAAAAGACTGAGAAAAAATTACAAATACCTACATAGAAACATAGAAGTTGCGGCAGATAAGGACATAGGAAGGCCCATCCAGTCTGCCCATTTCTTTTCTACCTTATAAATGTGCCATCGGCCTTTGCTCTGTCAGTGACCTATCTATTCATAGTCCTTATACCTTATACCTTATATATGTCACTTAGTAACCCATCCATCCCTAGGATCACCCTTGTTTAAGCTCTTTTATTGCCTCTTTTATTTCTTCTTCTGTTATATCCTTTTGTAACTCCAACTCTACACTCCCTAGAGGTTTGGGAAAAAGACAGATGTGGCAGAGGTTTGGGTAATTCTATTTCTTTCAGGATTTTCCTACTTCTTGTCCTGAGACATTTGCACCATCCATTACTTCCTGTATGTGCACTTCAGTTAGCTGCCTTATCCCTCCATATTCTAACTTCCTCTCCTCTGTTGTTTGAGTGCTGTAACCCTTGAACTATTCTTCCTGTCTTTCCGCCTCACATGGGTCTGAGAGGGTATTCTCTGTATCCATTAGCTTAATTCTGATGTCAATGTTGCTGCTCTATTATATTGCACTTCCTTTATTTTATTTTTAATATCCTCAATTTTGCCACTGTGGTCTTGATTCCTGTGTAGGGTAGTTCCAGCTCTTTATACAGTTTATTTCTTAACCTCAAATATTCTAACAGATTTTCCTTGCTCTGGTCTTCCATGCCTTTGCAACCAACTGTGCACCTCTTTCTTTGTGTCTAACCACCACTGGCTCAAATCATCATACAACCCCGACAGATGCCCTGTCCACAAGGTTCACAAAAGCTAAATAAATAAATAGGGATGTTAATCCTTTCTTCACAGCTGTTTCATGCAAGCAAGCAGTATTCAGTTTCCACCTTGTTCTAGGGCTGATACCGTTCTGTCTCTGTACTTAACACAACTTTGATCATTAAATGATCAGAGAACCCTAAGGGTACTACCTCTACCCTTACTACGTTTATTCTCTTAGAAATAAATACACAATCTAGTTTGGAAAATGCCTTTCCTCTGACATATGTATATTTCACTGGTGGCTTAAGCGTTACCTAGACAGTCTGTCAGTTCTGTGTTTCCACACATTTTTAAAACATATGAGTTGCAATACACTTTTCCCTAGGTTTTCCTTTCTTTAACTTCTAATGTACAATTATAATCTCCTCCAGAAAATATGTTTCTACTCACGACAGATACGGCTGGATTGATTCAATTAAATTCACCCTTTCTGCTTCTTTCACTTGAGGTCCATATAGTACTATAAACCTAGATGGCTGAGTATTCCATAAACCATCTACTAACAGTGCTCTTCCTGGTTGTAGATCTACCAGCTTTTGGAATTTCAAACCATTTCCTGAAAACAGAATTCCCACCCATCTGCTCTGTCAGGTCCAATGAACCAATATGAGCCCTCCACACACACACACACCCTCTGTGCCTGTGCAATCATATTAACTGAATTAAACTATGTTTCCTGTAAGAAAACTACTTCAAAAGCTAAATCCTTAACTTAGCCCACACCAGCTCTTTCTTTTTGCTGTTTAGTATACTGCAAATGTTTGCAGATCCAAGTGTAAACAAAACCATACATTGTTATTTAAGCCCCTTTGTCTTACACATATGCTGTTACATAATCCAATCCTCAACTGATTTCCTTCTTTCTTTTCTTCTTTTTACTTTCTGTTCTTTCCACCTCATCTCCATTTATAGATCCTGGTTGAGAGGATTATATAGACATATTGTCTGAGTCCCTTTCTTCCAGGTTTACGTCATCCTCTTTTGTGACCCTAAGACTTCATAAGAGTTAAAAGGTAATACTTCCACTGCATTCCTTTTTTGCTCCTCAAACTTTTCCTTCTTTCTGTTTCTAGGTCATTTCCTGAGTATTAGATGGGGAGGTGGCATCTCTTCCATCCTTTGTCCTGGGCCTGTCTCCTCTTCCTCCCTCCCCTTACTCTCTCTTTGTTTTGTCCTGTGTTTAATTCTGCCTCAACTAATATCCTGGCCAAGGGCTCTTCTCTCACCCTTCCTTTTCCTGTCTCTTCTTTCAGGGCTCCCTCTGTCTGGGGTGGTATTTCTCTGGCCCATGGGTTTGGGTGTCTCTGGTCTCTCTCTCTCTCTTCTGTTGGGGGTCTGATTCTCTAGCAGGCCTCTCTTGTTGAGGCTTTTCTAATTATTTCTTCTGGATCAATTCTTCTTGCATTATTCCTAGCTGCCCATGGACAACTTTGATACATGTGCCTACTCCTCACACAGATTGCATTTACAAGGTTTCTGCACTGAAGTTGCTGTGGCTGCACTCCCACATAACCCACATCTCACCATGTTGCAAACATTTGAAAGGTGCATTCGTGCCCCACACCTGTAATAGGCCTTTGGTTGCCCTGAGTAGCAACTATCCCTGATCCTCCCAAAATAAACTATTGGGGATGTGAACTATGCCTTTTCAGATTGATGGAGTTTGACTTTAAACCTCATCCACCTATCCACAGAAACTCTGAATCTATAATCGCTTCAGGAGAACTTATCACTTCACATTTCTGAGACAGCCATTGTACATATCTCCCATGAACACATTCATTCCTAAACATTACTGTCACTGTTTTAATTGCAGGTTTAGTTATGGGTATAGCCACAAAGGGCTGCCATAGGGTGGTTCATTTCAGCTGCTCATACTTTATCCAAAACCTCTCAAGACCTTGCATTGTCCTGAAACTGATGTCAAATAAATCCTCTCCTGATATATGAATCAGGGTGATATTTCTAAAGCCACATACCTCATGGATTCCATTAACAGTATTTTCCCCATATATTCTGTCTGGGAAGTACTCCAGACCTCCCTTATACCTCAATCGAACTGCAGACCTTCTTGGTGTAGGGTCTATACTCCTCTTGTCTCTCCCCTGGATTTTCCTCTGGGGGCAGCCTGCTCCTCCTGGCATCCCTTGCTCTTCTCTCCTACTGGCCCCACCTCTCAAAACAGAAGAATACAACCTCTCCCATTTCCCTTACTTTTCTGGCTGATAGGTCTGGTTATCCCTTCTCCTGCTCTCGAGGAATTTATTGCTGTCAAAACCTCAATGGAGTCTATTTCTCTTTTTCTCTCTTATTTCCCTTCCTGGCATTTTGTCTTTCAGGAGCGCACCCCTCCTGTCTCTCTGCCACTTTCTGTTGAGCCAGAACCACTTCAGTAATTCCCAAGTTTACCTGTCCTCTCTTTACCTTCTGGCTTGTGGATGCAACCGGTTCCCTGATGCTGTTTTGGAAAAAATCAACCAGTCGCTCTCCGGCTCCCAGCTTCTGTCCTCTTTCTGCCTCAACCTGCTCCTTTTAGTCGATGCCTTGTGACCATTCTTTCCCTGGTCTTTCTGTTTGGATAAACCAAATGCTCAACCAGAGCTTAGTGTGTCATGCTTCCTGGTGCATCTTCTCCTTGGGCTGGCTTGCTTCCTTCAGGTTGTACCAGTCTGATTTCCTTCCAACTGCTGCTTCTTTTTGTCTGTGTCTGGTTCTGTCCTTCTTGGGGCTTCTCTCCTTCTCTACTCCAGCCTCCATTCATCATCTTCCTCCAGTATTCTCTGGATAGTAAGGTTTTTCTTCCCAGTTTCTTCCATTCTCCTCCCTAGGCTCTCAGCTGCCTTTCTGATATCCTGCCTAGAGGTATTTTGTGCATCTTCCTCTTCCATGTCAGTTTCCAGCCATTTGTTTCCTCTTTCGAATCCTCTGATACTGGGGCTGACACAATGCTCCTCATCCTCCGATGTACAGAGCTCTGTTGCCCCTTCCACCAAAGTCTGCTCCATTGCAACATCTCCTTCCAAATCTATCACGCACTGATTCCTCTCAAACTGGACAGCTGCTCCTCTACAGTTCAGTAGGAAATTTCCCGTGTCCTGGCCAAATTTCCTCATTCACTAAAAATATCACCAACAGCTTAATCTGGGGCAAGGTCAGTTTATTTATTTTATTTATTTATTAAAGTTTCAGATGACACCACTTGAGCTCAGAGCTCTTTACATAGGTTCCATGTCATGATCACAATACAGACAAAGTAGTACAATATTACAGTGGAAGTGGATACAACAGATAAATCAGAGTAGTACATGTTATATACAGGTGGGTAAGATGGGGAAATGGGGGCTATCAACACTTATGGGTATTAGATGCCTGACGGTGAAACCAGTCATTTGTCTGCAGGAAAATAGGGCACGAGGGTTGATAGGTACAAGATGTGGCGGGAGGAGCCCTAAGTGCCACAAAATGAGCAAGCAATATTGCAAGAAATTAAGCTGGGGTTGGGGAGGGGAGGTATGAGGGCATCAGGTGGGGAGAGGCGGGGTAAGGAAGGGAGAAGCAGACTCAGGAGAGGAGTAGGGGCAGGGATAAGAGGTGAGAGGTGAGAGGTAGGAGTGGAGGGGGAGTTAAGGGGAGGTGGGGTAGGGTGGGGGAGAGGGAGGGAGGGGAAAGGCTAGGGAAGAGCAATGGAGTAGGGTGAAGACAGTGGTAGGTGAAACTAAGGATGATAATCACAACGGGTGTCATTTAGCAAGCATTGCTTGAGTCAGACTTTGAAAGCACCCAACATAGGCATATGCACCAGGTCTTCCTGTAGGAGTTGAACCAAAGTGGGCAGTGCAAAAAGACCTTTAGCCTTGGGAAGTATGACATTTGGTGTAATGAAGGTCTGACATTCAGAATTCGTGTGTGCGCTGGGTTGAGTGCAAGGCATCAGGGTTGACTAACTCCAGGTGGAGTGTTCAAGGCCGACTTTTTTGTCAGAAGGCAGGTTTGAATTTAAGCCAACCATTAAGCTGGAGCCATTGTGGCCATTGTGCAGTGGTATACAGGTCACAGGTGTGAGTCAGCCTAGATGCTCCGATGGTTAGCCAGCAGGCTTTATTTAAGGTAGTTTTTAAGCAACCGTGAGGGCAGTGTCAGTGGCAGAACCATATATAGGCAGGCCATAGTCAATGAGGGAGCCCACAGAGCTGTGGACAGCTACTTTAAGGGCTTCAGGGTCAGACTGTGCTATGATGATAAAGCAGCCCAATATGTTTATTGATTGCTTGACCGTGTTGGCAATATGGATAGTGTAGGACAACGAGTTGTCAATAGTGATCCGAGGTATTTAAAATGTTGGACCAGATCAAGGGGCCATAGCAAGATTATGTATTGATAGAGGGTAGCAACAATGCTTGTTAAGGTGGCTGGAGAACAATATAGTTTTAGTTGTTTTATAGTTCATGATTAGTTTATGATCTATGAACCACTTCTCAAGACTAGCAAAGTCACTTTGAAGTTGCTGCTCAAGTTCCACTGGATTTAAACCTTGCGCGAAGACAACTGCATCATCGGCATAGAGTAGAAATGCGGCACTGGCTGGCTTGAGGGAGACTATTCAGGAATAAGCTGAATAGGAGAGACCCAGTATAGACTCCTGTGGGACACCCAAGCAGACAGGCTTCCTATCTGGGAGGGTTGAGCCGATTCTAACTTGCTGAGATCTGCAGTCCAGATAGCTGCAAACCACAAAACTGCCTCTGGAGCTAAGGCCCGTTGTGGCAGGTTGCTCAGTTAGGAAGGCATGATTAACAGTATCAAATGCTTTAGTCAGATTGATAAAGATTTCTCCGGAGAGTTGTCCACGATCAAGAGATTTGTGAATGTGACCCATGAACTCTAGTAGAGCTGTGGTGGTGCTATGCCTGGTTCTAAAGCCATGCTGCTCGGAGGAGAAGAGTTTGTATTTGTCAAGGTATTTGACCAGTTGGTCCCACAACTATTCGTTCAAGGGCTTTCAACAGTGGCAGAAGCAAGGAGATGGGTCTATAGTTCTCTGTGAGGGCATGGTCCCCACTCTTATGTACAGGAGTGATTATCTCGACGCTTTCCATTTTTAGGGAATACCGCTAGTCTAAGTGACAAGTTAAGGATGTGGGTGAGTGAAGACAGGAATTCTTCCAAGGAGAGTGTGGTTAATTTCAGATCAAGGGTGTCCCACTGAATCTCCTTACCGAGTACCTTTGAAAGGTATTTCCTTGCATCCCCAAGGAGATGGCCTTGAACTAAAACAGGGGATCGCAGAGGACTGAGGGGTCAATGATGGGTTTGCCTGCGTGAAAGAAGTCAGGAGGACATGACTGAGGTCCGTAAGGCTAGGTTGAAGATGTCTGCTATAGTTTTGGGTCAAGGATGGGGAGCCATCTACACTGATCATATCAGGGGCAGTTTTGGCTCCTTACCAGTAACCTCTTTAAGATTTGCCCAGAATTTATGTCCATCATTCCAGTGTTTGGACAGAGCCACCTTGTAGTAGTGTTTTTGGCTATATGGATGGCCCTGGTGCATTTATTTCTAGCTTGTTTGTACTTTACGATGTCCAACTGCTTCCTGTGGCTCTGGCTATATGCCAGAGATAATCTGTATTTCATAAGTCCCAGGATGTCAGGGCTCATGAGGGGGTTGTAATGGCCCTTGATTTTCCACTTTTAATAGGGGCATAAGTATCACAGATAGTATTGAAAAGGAGGATGAAGTGGTCCAGTGCACTAGCCACATCAGGAGCCTCATACAACTGACCAGTTGGCGTTCTTCTGTATCCCACCCCTGGATCGTGCCTGAGAATAGGCAGAATTTGTCTAGTGCACTTACCCAGTCAACAAAAACTAATAAAATAAAATAAAAAATACTTTTTCTAAGGAGGTTCACATGGTAAATTTTTTGGGGCAGGGTCTCTTTTCTGGCATGCTAAGCTCATAATTCACTGCTCCTGTTTGCCTCAAAATGGTGAAGGAGCCCTGCCATTTCATGAGTAGTTTGTTCTCTGTGGAGGAAGAAGTAATAACACTTTGTCCCCGACTGAAATGTTTTAGTCTTCAATCCCTAGTTGTATCTTTCTTTCTGCAAGGCTTGCTTCTGTTCTAAGCTCTGGTGTGCCAAGTTGATATACCTCACCAGGCACTTGCATAACTGAGTTATGTACTTTATGACATTAAAATGTCCCACCTCCTTCGCTTCTTCCCAGTGTTCTTTTACCACATCCAGTGGCCCCTCGGTTCCTCCCATACAGTATTGAGAAAAGAAAAGAAACCAGTAGATGCTTGAGGGATTTCTCTGTAAACGAAAAGTAAATAGGGAGGTACCTATCCCAATCTCTACCCTCTTCTTTTACATACTTCCTCAATATTCTCTTTAATGTCTGATTAAACCTCCCTATGTGGCTGTCAGTCTGTGTGTGGTATGGGAAATCGCCCCTGCTACCACGCCCAGTAGATGGTACAATTCTTTTTAGCAGGTGTGCATTAAAATTACTCCCTTGATCAGTAAGTATTTTCTGGGGATTCTCATGTGTCTAAACACCTTGCTAGCTCCTCTGCTTTCCTTGGGGTGGTGACAGTTCTCATGGGAATAGCTTCTGGTAGCGGGTAGCATAATCACACATAATCAGTACAAATCTGTCACCCTTGGAACTCTTTTCAGGGGCCCACTACATCCATTTATCCTGTCAAGGGTTAGTCACTATGAGGATGGGTTGTAGTGGTTCTCCATCCCTTTTCCTGCCTGAGTTACCTTCACACTCAGTACATACTTTGCAATACTCAGCTATGTTCTCATGGATAGAGGTCCAATGAAACATGGTACTATCCTATTCAGGGTACTATCTCTGCCTGCATGGCCTGCTAAAGGGATGTCATGCACCAGATACATGATTTAGGAGTGGAATATTTCTGGAACCATTAGTTGGTCTACTACTCTCCATCTCGGGGTTAGTGCATTCTCTGTACAGTATTCGAACAAATGAATATACGAAATTTGCTAGCAGAAAAAGGCCACTTGGGCTATTGAGTCTGCTCAATTATGCAGCTAGCAGTCCTACTCCACTGCTGCCCCTCCATCCTCCTGTTTTACAACAAACTGAGGGCACTTTTTCCACTCCTTTCCCCACTTTTGAAAAAAAAGGGTTATGTGAAGGTTCTGCTTTTGCTCATGCTGCATATCACATTTAAAAGTGTGTCCCAAGTCTGGCTGTGCAGCAGCAACAGTATCCATCCACTCCTTCTTTAGCTTCCTCTTCTCCACCTTAGTTTTTGTGGTCTTTGCCAGGATCCTCAAAACATCATCATCAAATGGAAACACAGATGGTAAATGTCCCTGATTCACTTGAGCTCTGCTGATTACGGCAACTACAGCAGAGTCCTGGGCAGCATGACAATGTATAAATGAAACAAAGTCTGGGTGGTCTTGCCGAAAACAACTGGCATGGATAGGCCACATTTAAGAAAAGGTCCGTCCTAAAGAATGGCAGGATTTCCCTGTCACAGCCATACATACAAATTATCACCCCATATCTATTCTCCACCTCTGTCCAAAGCACTTGAGTGCATTGTATCTGATCAACTTGTAGAATACCTGAAAAACACCAGATACAATGCCCCAACAGCATGTATTTAGAAAGTCACGTAGTACCACCACAGCTTTTAATTGAGTTCACCTGGTACATATATAAGGCACTTGACTGTGGGCAATTGGTGGGAGCATCCCATAGACCTCACCAAAGCGTAAACAAGGTCAACCAGACATTGCTGCTTGAACAACTGTCCAGCACCAGACTCTCCCTGACCCCATGGTTTGGTTCAGTAGTTATCTCATGGACAGAATGCAACAGGTAAAAATAGATGGAGTACTTTCTGAAGGCCGACAAGTGCAAATAGGGGTCCCCAAGGATCCATTTTAAGCCCTCTGCTCTTCAGCCTTTTCCTGAATCACCTTCCCTATGCATACCAAGGCAGTATTCTCCTCTATGTGGATGATCCGGTACTCTTTACAAGTAATTTGTTTATTTTATTTAGTTTTTTTGACCAGGTAAGGAATTCAGACCCAATATTTCTAGAGAAACAGCTTCAGAGGAATTTCTCTGTAGTTGAGACCTGGTTTATGAATCATAAATTACTCATGAACTACAAAAAGACCAAAACCATGATATTCGCAACCCCACATAACAAACACAGATCACAGCAACTCATAATCTGAAATACCTCAGCACCCCTAATATACCTTGTCCACACATTCAAATACTTAAGAGTTACACTAGACAGCAACTTATCCAATGCGAACCATGTCAGCCAGGTGGCCAAAGCTGTCAATGCAAAAATAGGCCTACTTTATAGGCACAAACACTGCTTATTTAATTATTTACTGAATTTTGTTGGACCAGGTAGGCCCATTGAGACTAGGAAGTCCCTTTTCTGGGGTGACTGGGGGAAGGTAAACTGAGCCAGATTAAGCTGTTGGTGATATTTTAGTGAATGGAGGAAATTTGGCCAGGACAGGACGGGGAATTTCTCTACTCTGTGGAGGGGTCACTGTGTCACTCCAGTTGACAGAATCGAGGACAGTGCAGAGGTGGACACCTAAGGAGGAGGTTTGGGAGCTTTGGGCTCTGTGCAGATAACATTGATATTCTGTAGTTCCATGGAGATTCCTGAAGAAAAAACGGAAGGAGACTTACAGATGGAGATTGCTACAGATGTTGAACAGATGGAAACTAGTATGGAGACAGAAACGGAGAAATCCCAGGTACTTGCCACCTTGATGGCAGCTCAAGATACAGAGCAAAAGCCAAGGGAACCAAGGGATGTGGCCCAGATGGACTGAGAGGCTCACAGAGCTTCTATATTGTGACTGTTTGAAGAGCGGCAGAACACTGACCAGATTGTAAAACCGGTAAGGCGAGCACGGAAAATATGACCCAGACCAATAGAAGAAAATGAGCAAAGGATGGACACAGCAGAATCCTGGTCACAGAGAGGGCTTTATGAGCCATGGGTGGAACTGACACCAGATGGAAAGTGCTGGCTCCCTGGAGATCCCTGATAGCAACGAGATTCGGGACTGGCTGCAAAAGGAAAGAAAGTTTTTTCGTGGATGAAAACATAAGGCCAAGATAAAACAAGGAGGGCAGCTAGAATGCAGAGGCAGAAGAAAGCTGCTAACACAGTGGAGGCGACTGGACAGGCTCACATCATGAACCAGGATGCTCCACCACCAGGTACTGTGCAAACCAAACTGTTGTGAATTTAACAGAAGAAATATTAATGAAAGCAATAATATGAATGTGGGGACAAGATTAAATCCCAAACCCAGAATGAGGTTCCTCAGCCAAAGGTCTCAAGGCTAATACAGAGGGAAAAGTGGGATAGAAAAACAGCCCATACTTTCCACCTCATGGGCAGAAATGATGGAAAATGAGTGGGAGAATGAAGGGACAAAACCTCTCCATGGGTCCAAGATGCCAAGAAAGTGTGGTACCCCACCCCCACAGCCCAGTACAGCCAGACTACAGACAAACCCCAGATTTAGGATGGCAGATTTGTTTTCTGATCTAGGAAAGTCCAGAACTCAGAGAAATGCTTTAAGATTAAAATACAAAGGTGGCTTCAGATACGTCCCCAGACAGGTATATATGCAAAACTATTGAAAGAATGAATGCAGTTTTTGGCCTCAGCCATTTTGCATTGATACACATTTCAGGAGACACTATTTTTGACATGAGTTTTAACACCCTGTGCAGCTGGAAAAGTTCTGGATGAAACATTCCAGTTTAAAACAAACTACGCTGTGGACTCTGTTCATAATAATCCCTTACGAGACCCTCAGCAAAACCATCACGGTGCTATTTCATCATGAGAATGTACACATCTCAGACTTTTCATACTGGTGAAACAAAGGTAGATGTCTTAGAAAGACCTGTACCCATACTTGACAGTGAGAACATCTGGACAGGGGACGGAAAATTAAAGTAAAGCTCTGTTTGGCTGTAGAAGGGTCTGTACACTTAGCCAAGCTGTTTTATTTGGGACTAGAATGTGGTTTTGCTTTTACCCAGGGCAGCCCAAGACATGTCATGAGTGTGCTCCTTTACTCATTTCAGCAATGCATGGATGCCTTGGTCTGTAACTTTTGTTTACAAGCAGGTCACACCAGCAATTATTGTAGAAGTCCACCAAAGTGTAACTTCTGTGATGAACTAGGGCATTTGTTTTACAGTGTTCATGGGCCATACGTAACAAGGGGACATTCTGGAATCAATATGATATAGTGGCACACAAGAAAAACAGACAACTACATTCACCCCACAGGCTCAATCTTTGGTGATTTGCTGCCAGCAGCCTGTGACTATCCCTGAAGATACAGAAGAAACTTTGGCAGACAATTCAAACTGTAATCAGGACCAGGAGACTATACAGGGGAAGTGGAACAGCAGACATTGGCCATGGGGTAACAAGAGCAAGAGACCCCTTCTACTAAGATCCAGCTAGAGACAGCAATGCCACCCCAGCAGATGGATTCCAGGTAGCTAAGGGCAAGAGAAGGTCATCTCGAAATATCCCCCAAATCCAAAGTACCAAAATGGTCATGCACACAATACAAATAAATATTTTGTTCTGCAGGAACACTCAGCTGAGGATGAAGAGATTCTGAATCATCAGTTATGTCCTCACATAAAGATACTTCTGAAGTGGAAGGGGACTCAGCAGAAAAACCTAAAGTAAAGAAAAAACAAGGAAAACACCTTGATAGTTCTTTTTTATCATAGAAGGTTTTATTAAGAGTTTCACTTTTTGATGGTACACTCAGTTATCATATATCTTTACACTACAGTTCCATATATAGCCAAAACATTAACAGACAACAGTAAGTCATACAGGCCATGTATCAATATCATGCAGGTCACAGTGAAGAGCCATTAAACACAGGAGAAGGGTATCAGGTAGCAGAGATCAGCAAGATAGTACTACTATAATTACCTATAGGCAGCAGGTTAGTACAGATACTAAAGACTACATCTACCTTAGCAGGGAGGTTCCCGGGGAGGGAGTTTTACACAGTGGGGAGTGAAGGTAAGCTCCCCATTTCTTATAGAAGTGAGTAAGCTGACCTCGATGTGCATAAGACAGCCTCTTCAAACGAGCCAGACAGGCCAAAGCTGCAAACCACATAGTAATAGTTGGATTATTTATCTGTCTCCAGTGCATTAGTATAAGCCTCTAGCTTCTAGTAACCCTAGCATAATCCAGTCTCTGTGTATCCTGGGTGAGGATTTAACCCAGATGAGTCCCTAGAGCAGTGCAGTGTCTAAGAGTATTTCTTTAATATTAAGGACTCTCGAGCATTTGTAGGCAACGTTGGTCCAGAAGGGACTATTTGAGGCAAGTCCATAGTATATGGAGAAGATGGGCACCTGGTTGTTGGTATCTCCAACAATTGTAGTGAGGTAGGATTCCATTGAGTGTAAGAGGGCTGGGGTTCTATATCAATGCAAAAGAATTTTGAGTTGCAAAATCAGCTCTTAGAATCTCTATGCCCATTATGTGCATTCACAAGATAACAAGACCAAGATTCATCTGAGTTATCTATACCCATGTCAGTTTCCCATTTAGCTTTACAGTGTTTAGTGGGATCTGCCTGGGCATCTCACCAGGTAGCATATAATTTACCTATTTGGCCTTTTGAGGAGGGATTTTGCAAGGAGGCAAGCCAAGCCCATTTATTATCTGATTTACATTGGTTGAAAGGTCATTAATAATACTAGGCATTTGGAGAAATCACCAGAAGTCCGCATTAGGAAGATGGTCGTGTTGTCTCAGCTGAGTAAAAGATAACAGAGTGTCTGAGTCAGGTATCATCAGATCTTGTACATATCTTATTCTTTGGGCTTCCCATTCTGGCCATTTAATAGGTTTGCCATCAATGGTAAAGGGTTCTCTGCCATAACTCAGCATATTTCAAAGGAGGTGCCAAGCATCTTTGGTGGTATGAGATAAAACCATACAGTGATGCCAGGCATAACGGATTCGACCATAACAGGAGACAGTCCTTGTTGGACGGACCACCAAGGCCCAACAAAGATCTGAGTGGAATTGGAGCCAGCATACTGGATTTGACCGTAACCTACAATGGTTGGGATGTAGCCATGGGCATAAACCATTTTGTGGCTTGTGCCGACACACTGCCAGGTGGTAACCTTAAAACTAGGAACTCCCAATCCTCCCTTGGACCAGTGTGCTCTTAATTTATATTTTCCCCATCTATGAGCATTCCCTTCCTTCCCATAGGAAGAAGGATACCAATTTCTCAAAAGAAGAGTATAGCTTAGGAGACAAGTGTATTGGGAGATTATTGAACAGGTATGTAACTCTGGGAAGAAGGAGCATACGAGTAGCTGCCATTTTCCTGGAAGGACAAGTGTGGCATATGCCAGCACTCCACTTCTGTGCTTAGTTGCTTGAGAAGGGGGTTGAAATTGAGGATTCAAACTCCCCAATTTGTAGGAATAAAGATCCCATGGTAAGTGAAGCCATGAGGCGCCAGCTCAAGTCTGTGGCCTGAGGCAATCCTGGGTCAGAATGAGTTAAGTGGAGCTAGAGTAGTTTTCTCCGCTGGTTGACTTACAGCCCAGAAACTCACACAAACCCTGAAGGGCAGAAAGAGCTACTGAAGGGACTGTTGGGGTAAAACAGAGTAAGGAGGAGGTCATCTGCATATGCCGCCACCACATGCGATTACCCTGAGTTGAAATGCCTGTAAGACCATCTGTACTGGCTAGTGCCCTGATCAATGGATCTTGGGTAACTAGGAACAGGAGAGGAGACAGAGGACAGCCTTGGTGGGTGCCTCTATATAGTGGAAAGGATGGGAAAATATCTGTGTTCATCAAAACTCTAGCCATAGGAGAGTTATATAGTGTCAGACCCAACTTCGAAATTGAGGCCCAAAGCCATATAGATGAAGGACTTCATGTAGATAATTCCATTCAGTGGAATCAAATGCTTTAGCAAAGTCAACTGCCAAGGCAGCCATAGGGATCCTAGACCTAGTTGCCAACCATTTCAGGTTAAGTAATAATCTAGTATTATCAGATCCCACTTTCCCAGGCATGAACCCTACTTGAAGGGTGAGTTAGAGACGTGAGGATATTATGCATTCTGGTAGCTAGTATCTTGGCCAAAATTTTGGTATCTACCGTAATAAGAATATGGGGAGGAAGTTTGCACAATTAAGGGGATCATTAGATTTCTTGGGCAGCAGAGTGATAAGGGCTTTCCTCATTGTGGTAGGAAGGGATCCTGAGGAGTGAGCGTCCTGCAAAGCCAGTAGCAGTAGATGGGCGATCTCCTGCTCTATGGGTTGATATAATTCAATGGTCATTCCGTCTGGTCCCAGGGCTTTCCCTTGGCCATCTGGGATAGGGCCTTTCTTATCTCGCCACAGTGATTGGAGCCTCTAAAGGGAGACTTGGTCCGTGATAGGGTAGGAGTAGGAAAGCATTGGCAGAACTGGTTAAGCCTTTGGAAAACAAAGCTGGTGTTAGGAGGACTGGGATTTATATAGGGCTTGATAGAAGAGACTTATAGTCTCATTGATACCTACGGATCCATGGTAGTTGAACCAGAGGACGTCGGAGTGCATGGATTTTAGCAGATGCCTGTTGTTTACGTAGCTGATAGGCTAAAAGTTTGCCCCTTTATCCCTGCCCTCCCAGTATTTGTGTTTTGAGTGAAGCAGAAGCCATTCTGCCTTATGATGTAACATGCATTAATTTGGTACTGAGCCCCACTATTCTCTGGGACAGGAGACATCCCTGGATGCATTGGGGAGGCTTTAAAGTGGATCTCTAGTCCAGAAAGCTCTGACTGTAATCTGTCCAGGGATTTCTTCCAGGCTTTATTCGTGTGTGGCAAAAGCAATAATATGACCTCGGAGGTTAGCTTTAAATGCCTCCCATACTATGCTTATGAAACTCCACACTCTGCATTTAAGGCAAAGTAATCCTGGGTGGCTTTCAGCATGGCACATTTAAATTTTGGGTCCTTATCTAAAGGAGGTTACACCTCCATCATGTACCAGTGGGATGTTGTCCCCAAGGAGTATGGGTAGTTAATACGGTGCATGGTCAGAGATATGGATACTATCTATAGAATTATTTGTTAATCCACTAGATGCTGCAGTATTAGCCAGTCAATAGTCAATGCGACTATGTACTCCATGGGAGGGAGAGAATAAGAATAGTCTTGCCCTGATGGGTTATCTCGCTCCAGATGTTTATGAGACCCCATTCATTTTGTAGTTCTTGTAGGGCAGCGTGGGCTCTAGGATGTGTCTGGGGGTGGGTTTAGACTTATTCAAAAGATGTCGGATGCTAAATTAAAATCCCTCCCAGGATTAGAGGTGTAGCTGCTTGTCCTGCTGTAGGGTAGAGATGGCTTGACTGAGACTGGGAAAAATTCTGCTTGGTCTGTATTAGGAGCATATACATTTTCAGTTTCCCAGTGGGAAGTTCAGTCAGACCAAACCCAATGACCTTGTGTATCGGACCTAGATTCTTCAAACACCCAAGTGCTGGATGTCCGGATGAGAATAGCAACTCCCTTAGATTTAGAACTGGCAGAGTTAGCATGGACTGCCCCAACCCAGGATTTTTAAGCCAGGGCACAGACTTACTGAGAAGATGTGTTTTCTGTAATAGGCGCTAAGTCTGTATGGAGAGAATGAAGGTATTGGATAACCTTAGTGCTTAATAGGGGTTGAGCCCTTTAACGTTCCACGATACAAGATATAGTCCTTGGGCTTGGGGAAGCCATATTACTAAGCAGACTGAGTGCCAAGGTACTTACCCAGCTGACAACAGAAGACTAGGAACTCCCAAAAGGAAATGAGGTTCAGAAACTGCAAATCTGATATGTCTCCGTGGATATAAGTGTATACCAGAAGGCTAGGACTGCATTGCTCAAAGGGAACCACTTAAAAGTGTACCAGAACTGAGAACAATTTAATATAATCTGTAAGAAGTAAGAAAAGAGTGTAAACAGTGACACTGACATTGATGGTCACAACTAGGTTCTAGAATTCATGTCAGTAGAATTTTATGCAGAACTTGCAATCTGCCGTAGGAACTTCTGTGGTGCTGCAGAATTCACTCTTTTGCGATTTTTATTAATGTTTCTGTTTTTCCATAGAATATGGTTCCCTTCCCTGTTTTTATATCCAAAACCCCCATATGCTCAGAATGTGATGTTATTATTGCTAAATTATACATCAGCTAATGAAACGGCTGCATTCTGCAACAGAAATGAACAGTCACTTATCTACCACAGCTCCCACTGCCAGAGACGGTGGCACAGCACATCATGCATGGTGATATTTGCTCAACCTGCACTACAGCCTAATATAGTTTTCAGTCTTACATTATTGCTCTAGGGCCAAATTAAACAAAAACTTGTCAATAACACAGACCTGTTAAGTCCATACCTCACTTTGTACAAACCTATTTGAGATAGAGATAGTATAGAGATGCCATCTGAAATGAATAACTGGTAAAATAAATTTAACTGTCATTTTAAGAAAAATAAAGTAATTATGCCCAGAAAAGTGGAATATAATAATGTAAATCTGTTGAAAGAATAGACCTGTTAAATAAATAATTGCACTGTATGCATTTTGCCAGGATTATTGATTACATATAGTCATTGGTTGATAGAATCACCTAAAAGTTATGGAGAAATGTTGTGTGCAGGGACAGCTGTTGGGTCAGAGGGTAGCATGCCGTGCTTCTGTGCCGCAAGTCAGGTTCAGAGATTAGCTCTGGGAGCTGGCTAGGCAGCATAAGGATTGGTGGAACACATCACTGCTCGGAGCATGGGAAGGTATGATGCAGTGTTGTGTCACATGGTGGACACATTGTGATGGTCTGGAGAGCTCTATCTCACAATCGGTTCACATGCATGTCATGGCCTGATGGTGTTACGCAGTGTATCAGGGAAAGCAGGTTGACATGAAAAATGAGTTTTGCAATAACTCCTCTATTCCATTTCCAATGGGACCTGTATGAATGAGGATGCAAGTTCATGGAAATAAAAAAAAAGAAACATATATATATATACACACACACATACACACACTTTCTCTGTTTCTCACCACACACACATACACATATATTTGTATGTACAGTATGTTACAGATTGCATGTAAATATATAAGTGATACACAGTGGGAACCTCATGAGTGGTGTAGAAAGTACATACATATATATAAGTGATAGACAGTGGAAACCTCATTAGTGGGATAGATAGCAACAATATAGAAATACCTTATTTATCACAAAGCTCCCTCTGCATATGTCATTTATGCAACAGGCTAGGACCTTATGAGAGACACATTTGTTTTACCATTTTAGGAATAAAATTATTTTATAAGTCTGTTATTTTTGAACTAGTGTTACTGTGCTTTCCACCATCCTGATTGCTATAACCACTGCCATGAAAGTGAAATCAGAATGACAAGCTGACACTGTGATGCAATAGTTTGTTAGTGCCCAGAACTTCATAGAAATTACAAACCACTGTCACAGAGAAATTCTGCGGCAAATTATAGCCTCTGTCAGTAGAACTTGGTCCCACTGTGCCGCAGGAAAAGTAGGGGCCCTGTCATAATGCACTTAAGAATTTAACAGCACCTACCTAATCAGAACCAATATAATAATTCTAATAAGTGTTCCTATGTTACGAGTGATAGAAGCTTGCCGTAAAGAAGGTACTGAACAGAAGGTAGTACCCTCAGCTACGCTTAGCTTCAGCACTCAAATCTAGGGAGAAGGAAGAAGGCAACCAAGAGAAACTCTACTTCTCTCCTTCTATGGTAACAATCCTCGGTGTAAGGCACAGCCCCAGGATGGGGGGGATGGAGAAGGAAAGGAGGGGTTTGGGCAACCGCCCCAGCTGAGTACTATAAGGGCCAGGCACCAACAGCACACTCATGCCCAATAATGTAGTATCCATGCCTGCAATATAAGTCAGGAGTAGAGTTATTCGATTGCTCTAGGTGGGGAGGGATGGTATATATATATATTAACAGCTTAATCTGGTTCAAGGTCAGTTGGCATTCATCTGTATCCCCTCTCCCGGGTCGTGAATGAAAATAGGCAGGATTTGTCTAGTGCACTTACCGGTCAACAAAACTAAATAAATAAAATAAAATAAATTAGCCCCCATTAGATAGTATCAATTGAAAACCCACAGATGAGATATACAGCTTATCAGTGTACTAGTACAGCTTATTTATGTATTAGTGCAGGCATCTAAAGCCCACTAGGAGAAACTCAGTGCATGCAGGCTGATTAAGTAATGATCGGTGCTACTGCATAATTGCCAGGTCAACTAACTGGAGGTCAGCTTAGAGTTATTCTAAGGGTCCACATCGGCTGTCATAGAGTCCAAGGGTAGTGTTAGTACAGCCGCAGCATATGATTTCCCCAGGTTTGAGCATTCCAGAAAGATCTACTGCCTCCACGAGAGAGGAGTCAAATATATCTGCCCAGTTCATAGGATGGTGAAGGCTGTAGATGATAAGTCTGGGTATGGAGGTGGCATTCTACTGGAGTGGAGGGGTTCATCTCTCACTATTTTAGCGGGTGGCGACATCTTGTTGATCCGAGGAAGGTAGTTGTCCACTTCTTGAACACTGTCATTGCTGGAAAGAGCTCCGGTAGATTTAGGAGGCAGGAGTGGCTGTTCAAAGGGATTAACAGGGCTAGATGAGGCTAGTGGCACTGTCAAGGCTGAATACTTTGGTCTGAGGGAATCAGTAACAGATGGACTAGGTCCCTGTGTAAAGTGGTCTTCCGAGGGCTGCCTACCAACATTAAGGTTCCTAGGTGTGGGAGCTGAATGATATGGGTCCCACAGCCTTCTGGGAGATGTAGACTGAAGAGGAAGGTTGGGCCACAGCCTGGATATCCAATGTTTCACCTCACTGGGGATTCTTGGTAAGTCCTCTGAATCTGTATTAAAAGTTGTGAGCAGCCAAGAATTTTTCAGAGGACCATAGGCATGCCTTCTACTAGCTGTTTCTTGTGCAAAGTCTCTGTAAGTTGAAATTATTGCTCCTTGCCACTTGATTTCTCCCAAATCTCAAGTGGACCTCAATATACGCTCCTTTGTTGAATATCTGAGCAGATAGCCACTATGGGTCTCAGAGATTATGTATTCCTATCTCCCTCGTTGTGATGCAGTGTGCTCTCTCAATTCCACCAGTCCTCTCCATCATTCCCCTAGCATTATAGGAGTTGTTCATTGAGGAACATTTCCATGGATCTGCCTTCAGCTGCCTCTGGGATGCCAATGATTCTGAGGTTATTACGTCACCCTCTATTTTCTTGATCCTCCACTCTGGCAAGTAGTATCTCTATTTTGTCATTCTGCCCCTGCATTTTGTTGTAGTTTAATTTGTTGTTGCTCTAATGTTTCTACCCATTGTTCTGCCATGTTGAGTCAGACTTGGAGCTAGCACACATCGGCTGTGGTACCTGTGAGGGTAACATTTATATAATCCACAGAGACAATACTGTCTCCAGCATATGAGTGAGTGTAGCTCAGTGATTCTCCACTGATGTAGCTTGTGGAGTTGTAACTGGTAGCGCATTGGGGAACTCCCTGGAATCCATCTCTGAAAGTGTAGTGAGTGCCAGGCGGTGACACAGTGAGAGCCCCTTGTAGGCGGGGTATCCAGCAGGTTTCAGCAGTTTGAGACCGCTGCCTCTGCGGCTCTAGCCACCCGAGCGACTCGCAAGTACCGACGCCTGACACAGCATAAAATGCACTGTGGAAACCACAAACTAGTTGCACTGGACAGTTGGGGATGGTTACCCGATCGTTTTAGATGTTAAGTTCTATATTACATCCCAGGATTGGGCTGGTCAGCCAGGATTGTCACCATACTCGGAGGAGCTTAAGATTTTAGACTGCCATTTTCTTGGTGGTTAGGATCTCACACTCCCCCACCTTGAGAGTTCTAAGGGGACCCTACATGCAATCTCCCATGGCTAATCTAACAGAGGACACATTGAACATCATTTCACTGAATGTGAATAGTATCAAGAACTATAAAAGAAGATGCATCACATTTCAAGCCTTACATGACTCTTAAGCAACTATCTGCCTGCTTCAGGACACTAGGCTTTGATCAGAAGCAGACATTCACCAGCTCAGAAATCTTGGCCATAGGGACCAGCTGTATGGTCTTTGGGGAGGAGATATGCTCAGGAGTTTGGGTACTGTTTAAAGGGCAGGTTAAAATCCAGAAAGTTATGGATTTAGACACTGGAAGAGCTCTTTTCTTGGATGTACAATTTCAACAACAGGATCTCGGGGAGATATATATCCCACAGACAAAACACTTAGAAGTGAATTATTTAGGTCGGTTCAACCATACCTGCATATCAACAGGAAAATAATTCTGGGGGAACATTTAATAACCCCTTAAGTTAGGGACAAAACTAGAAAAACTTCAAAACTGTACTGTGATACTAATGTTTTAAAGCAAATTTTGACTACTGCTGCTTTAAAAGATGCCTATAGGCAGTTAAAACAACTCAGGGGTCATACATATCATAGAGGTAGCCTCACTTCTAGAATAGATTATTTATTTATTTCAAACATTGAAAGTCTTAAAATCAGATACTGTACCTAATACTACCTCAGATCACCTAGAACTACTCATTAGTTTAGGAAGCCACATACAAATAATATGGGATCAGGTTACTGGCACATAAATAACGAGCTTTTCACAGGCCAAAATGCAAAATTAAGCAACAGAGTTTTTAAAAGCTAAAGCCATGGTAGCAGTATGGTATGAGACAGTCAGAAATTGGTGGCTGGATACTAAAACTATGATTCAACAACTATATCAAAAATAGGGAAAGCAAAGAGGAATAAGGTACATTTTCAATTTCTAAAACTCTGTAAACAACTATTTAAACTTATATCTTTACAAAACACTGAACATCTGGATCTTTCTATACAAATATAGCAAATAAAAGCAGAAATGATAGGGCTAGACAGGGCTAGATCATTGAAATGGAACAATCAGCAGGTATACAGGGTACGAAGAATTATTTTGATATTTTCAAGGACTGTCACTCTAGAGTGCAAAAGAAAGAGTAGATGCTATTAAGGATCACACAGGAAAATAGACACTGACCTTACCAATATATTGCAGCGACCTTTTTCCTCCTTTGGTACAGCGTGCCAACAGAAAGGAATGTGCAAGAATTTCTGGCAGAAGCCAATATTAGTCAATACCACAGGAAGTGTTAAATCATTTAACTGCACCAGTTAGTGAGGAGGAAATATCGATGGCAATAAATAAGCTATGGGGAATACAGCCCCAGGCCTAGATGGCCTAAGCCCAAACTTTCATAAAACCTTTCAAGATATTTTGATCCCTTATCAGCAGAAACCTTAACGATATCTAACAAAATTTGGACATGAAAGAACCAATGGCTAATGCCTTCTTGATACTTTTACATAAAAAAGGGATAGGATGGATATAAATAACTGGAGACCTATCTCATTGCTCAATATAGATGTCAAACTACTTTCTATAGTATTATGTCATAGATTAGGACAAGTAGCACAAAATCTAATTTCCCTTGTGCCATGTGACATGTGCCATTGCAGGCAAAAACTTGAAGGAAAACTTATTTTGGTTACGAGTTTTTTTCCAGAGGTCAAATGGGAAAACATAAGGATATGTACTGGCCTTGGATCAGGAAAAGGCCTTTGATGCTGTCTCTCATGTTACTCATGTTACTTTATTTCAGATATTAAGTTTCTGTGGGATTCATGATCTTTTATTCAATGGTTAAAACTATTATATGCATGCCATTTTTTCCGCTAATTAATGGAATAATAGGACAAAAGATTGCTATTCAAAGAGGTGTATGGCAGGGTGTCCATTGAGCCTATAGACTTTCAATACAGACATTCTCATTAGGAAAATTTTATTAGATAGGCTATACAGGGTATATCAATATTATCTCATACACAAACCTTAAGGGTTATGGCCTATGCTGATGATCTGTACTTGTTTTGGAAAATGAAAGGAAAGCCAAACAGTTTTCAAAATAATCCAAGAATATTCTAAAATAGCAGGAACATTCATAAACTTACAAAAAGTATTGCACTAACTATAGGAGGATCAACACTACAGAAAGTGTCCATTGGGAAGAGTAACCATTGTCTCTGAGGCAGAAATCTTAGGGATAACATTTGGCCCAAAGGAAATGGATATACTTAACTGGGAACATAAGCTAGCAATTTGTGAAAAAAATATTTGGCATGGAATACATTGCAAATTTCAAAACTGAGACGAGTATATCTTGTTAAAACATTTATTCTACCTATATTACTTTCATAGGTTCAGTGTGTTTCCTCCCCTATGACTCTAGAGACTAAAATATATAATATATTCTGCTGCACCATTTGGGAAGTTGACTGAATCCAATAAAATGGAATGTTACATATGAGCCTATATCTCAAGGGGAATAGATGTGGTACAACCAGTTTTGTTTTCCATACATTGTTTTGGTATTTTAATATTGTATCTTTATTAAATAGTATACTGACTGTATGGAGAGACTGGGGACAGAATGGTTGGAAAACCTGCTACCCAAATGGTCCCTAAACAAATGAACATTTAAAATGGCAGCTGAAGCCTTTCTGGACTATTTTAGAGTAGCAATGCAAAAATCAGAATCTGGAAAGTTAAGATGGAAGATTTAAAAACTTTAGCTAGGCATTTGTTGTATGAACAACTCTCATTAACTAATTTTTCAGAACAAATAATTTTTCCTAAAGGTACTCTACAAAATTTTCCACAAACTATAAAACAGCTTACAGACCAGAGGATTCCTAGATATTTATGGGATACAAGTTGGCTATCAAGCCATGGTAAACTTAGGTTTGTTTGTTTGTTTGTTTGTTTGTTTATCATACTGCAGTTAAAAATCACCGGAGGTGGGTCAGCTAAGTTTGATACACCAAGTTTTAACAAGAGTACAAAAATACAAAAATATTAGCATAATAAAATTACACCTTAAAATCAAAACAAAAAAACATATAATCAATAAACATTTGATTACACAGAGGATACATGCATAATAATAACAATCGTTTAAAAATTCATAAAAAGGAACACTGGTATTTGGTTGTTCTAAAACTGGTTTTCGCTATCTAACCTGTTTTCTTAAACCATAGACAGCAGTTTCTTTAGGTGGTAACAGAGTATACAACTTATGTTGAGGATCACAAACTTCATAAAACAATTTCCTTGACATTTCTATCCTTCTCGCATCCAACCTTTCTAACTTACAAATTTTCAATGCGTCATGATATGACATTTCCTGGCCTAAAATAATCCGCTTCTGAATTCTTTCAATTTCTTCATTTCTGCTAAAGATTAACCCCCACTTCCATACTATAGCCCCATACTCCCAAAAGCAGAGGCGAACAACTGTGCAAAAGAAATACACTAAGTCATCCTGACTCATACCTGCTCTTTTAACATTGTCAGAAAATAAACCTTTGAATTCCTTTTCTTTACCATCTCTGACACCTGTTCTTTCCATCCAAAATCATCCTGAATTTGTAAACCTAACAATCTGACACTCTTTACCACTTTCACAGTACTACCCCAAAATATAAGAGGTGGTAACTTAGCTTTATTAGTTTCCCAAATCTTATTTCTTGTGTTTTGTCAGGATTTATCTGCATCTTATTACACTGAGTCCATACTTCAAAAATAACCACAATCACAAAAGGCTTGAGGAGTGATACTGCCACGGAGAACTGTGTAATATGATCCTGGAAACTCAGGAACATGTTTTGATTGTCCTTATATTATTACTTTTGGACTATTTTGGCACAAAAGTGCAGGATGATAATTTTACCAAATGACTTATGAGGTTTTAATATTAGGCCTATACACAGGTACCAGGGCAAAACATCCATACAGTGCCCTGTGTCTTATATGAAGTATTATTAAATACCATATTTAGCAATCCAGGTGTCATTGGACTCTACAACAACAGCATATATCACAGCAAGAGTTAGTTAGAATAATTGTAGGTCAAACTCAACAGATATATAAAAGAACAAAATAAAGAAACTGTACAAACACTGGGAAAATTATAGAAGCACTGCATGAGGTGGATCAAATAAAAAAAGGGGACATAAGGATGATAGTGTAAGAAGAGGCAGTGAGTCTAGAATGAAGGACATAAATAAATATCTGTAGATAGGCCATACCAAGAGGGACAGATAAAATGTTTAGGATGATAGTGTAATTTACAGGAAATATGTATAAAGCATGAAAATAGTTATGTATATATTGTCGCTAATATTGTGTAATTCCACAACAAAACTTCCCTACTGTTTTCGAGAGGTGCCATGGAATCTTTAATGCCCACCTAAAGAACCACCAGAACAGGCTGACGGGACCTCGGTTTAATGTCTCATCTGAAAGACAGCACCACAGGAGTGCACCATTCACCTCTTGATGTACTACAGTGTCAATATTGGAATTTTCCCAAGTGCCTGGTGTGGGGCTAGAACCCACCCACCAATCTTCTGGCCTCAGAGGCAAGAGTGCAACCTGCTGAGCCACTGACAAAGCACTCTGACTTGGTACATAGCTCTGTGACCTCTATAATTGACTACAGCTTGGTTGTATATAGGCGCATGACAGACTCCACCTTAAGAATCTCAGTAGCCTTAAATAAGGCCTCTAGGCTTGTCACAGGGGCCCACCGCTCACACACAACTGTGAGTTATATGCCCAAGGTGGGTGGCTCAATCTTCATGGAAGAATTAGTACCAGACTTGCCTGCTTGCAAGAAAACATTCTTGAGCCTAACCCCCAGGCATCCAAACCTCCTGTGTCACTGACAACCACGCCACACCAGAGGGACAATCAACCAGCCTTTCAAGGTCCCCTTCTGCCACACTCACAAAGGCAAACATTGTTTGAGTACCATGCCCCAACTGGCTGAACTCCTCTGCTGTGACATACTGGCTGAATCCAAACTAGCCCTTTAAACAGAAGCTGCAGGCTTACCAAGCTGCACTCAGTAACTGTGACTGCCAAACCTAATCGGAATCTGGTTGTCCTGTTTACACTGCCAAGCTGTTGCACTTAGCTGCTATGACAAACACCAGGGCACTCACCCCATCTTTGCTTCCCAACTACCACTGTCCACACCCTACACCTCTCTAGTTTGTCCCCTGCTTGCCCTCTCCACCTTATACTTTCCTACACTTTCATTTTCAACTTCTTCCCTTTGGTCCTTATGTTCTCTTCCACCATGCCCAGCTCTCTAGGCTCCTGACAAGGCTTCTTGGCTCTGAAGCTTAAGTCGGTATGAATAAAGTAAAATGTCTAATATCCTATCCTACATTGTATGTAAGCATTATCACTTAAACTGTACTACCTGAAGTTTTTGAATTGTATGAACTCTAATATGTTGTATTGGTTGTATGGCTGTCCTTAAATGTAATGTAGCCGAACATTCTGCTCATTTACCCACTGTCATCCCAAATCATGCATGTTGTCCTCTGTTACCCGCTGACATGGAACCTTTGTAAATGAGCCTCTGGCTCAAAGGTACTGTAATCCGAGAATTTTATAAATAAATAAATAAATAACAAGCCTCATCATGGGTCACAGTCATCTTCCATTTGTAAATGACTGCCAGCATCAGGCAGCCAATCAGACACTGTGGAGGAGGGATGGCCATGGGCAACCAGGTGGTAATAACAATATGATGGCTCATAGCTCTGGATGCAAAAAGTGCAATTGCCTCCGCTGATGTATTCTGCCCCACAACTGAAGCTGTGTGGCTCTGAACTTGCCTTTCAAGAGAGCGCACTGACTGGAGGAGGTGGCAGGGATTGAATTAAATCCCTGCTGCTGCCTCTTCCAATCAACACTCAGAGCCCTCTCTTGAAAGGTGGGTTCAGAGCTACACAGCTTCAGTCGGTGCCAGGCCCAGGCAGGGTCAAATTAAGACAACCTGGGGCCCTAAGCCAGGAAACATCTGGGTCCCTTCACCATGACCGGTAATTTAACTTATGTGATACACATATATTCACAAATTTAAAAGAAGAAATGTTAAGGATAAAACAATATCAATCCATTTAGTAGTTTATTATGAAATCATTCTAGTTAAAGTCCACATGTATGGGTGAGATCAAGATAAATTCAATGAAGCATTTTAAAAGTTAGTAGCACATTCCCTTATAAAATTTAATTTCAACAGGCATTTTCAGAGCCACCTGTAACATTGCAGATAAGGGAACCCTATTGGACTGATGCAATAATACCCAGAGGGTGGTGGTATGGGCAATACCGGACCGCCAAGGGCGTAATGAGGCCCGATGCCACAGGCGGAGGGCCTTATAGCCTCTGGAAGGTCCGTATTGCCTATACCGCCCACCTCGAGGGTATTATTATGCTAGAAAATGGGCACTGTAAAAAAAAAAAAAAAAAAAAAGACTTTTAGAAGATTTTGAAATAAAATAGTTCCTCCGCCTGCTTTATAAGAATGCCAATCTGAATAGTTAGTTGAGACACAGACACACACACACACACACACACACACACACACACACACAGACACACACACACTGTCTCCTTACTGTCTCCCGTTTACTGGACGCAGTAAAAGCGCGATCGCAGAGTGGGAGTTCTGGGCAGCAGGAGCGCGATAAGCAGGCAGGGGCTTTCTGTTTTTTTTCCCCGGCCGGCTGTCAGTGCGATCGCAATTGTTTTTTTTCCCAAAGCGGCTGTCAGTGCGATTGCATTTGAGTTGCTTGTCATTCCCCTGCCCCCGGTGATGGGGAAGATTCGCAGACCGCTATTTTTATTTTATTACTGAAGTTCAGTCTTGCCATTTATTTTAGTGTGACGGGAGATTTGCAGCACCGCCAAGCGGGACACCAGCGGTGGCACCGAGCAGGACATCAACAGCGGCACCGAGTAGGATATTATGAGCAGTGCAAGCAGTCCGCTGCAGGGAAAGCAAGTTGTAAGGCAGAAATTTTATTTTATTATTCAGTGGAAATTGTGTGAGGTTTTATCCGGCAGTTGGCAGCACTGAACTATCGAGTTATGAGGGCACTTTCTTTCGCTAGCGACAGAAAAAATGGCGGCGATGTGAAAGTCAATTAGGTGCTTTAGCCAATCGGAAAGCAGGATGGGCACAGAGATATCACTGTGGGCAAGGGCACTGATGGCATTTTAATTTCCTGGTCGCCTGTTGAAAGTTAATGTACCCTCTGGCAGGGGTACCAACCAATCAGAGACCAGGAAATTAAAAGCCCATTTCTAAGACTATATAAAACTGCAGAAAACTCCAGTACTGACCCACTAGATCAGCAGCTCCCAAAGTACATACAGAAAACTCAAAACAGTCATGCTTCAAAGGACAAAAACTGTCACTGAAACAAAGTTGCAGCATTGAATAACAGTTTATTAGTTGGCTGCTGCCTGCTGGCATGATTAGTTATTTATTTAGTTAGTTAGTTTTTGTTGACCCGGTAAGTGCACTGGACAAACGCTGCCTATTTTCAGGCACGACCTGGGAAGAGGGGGTACAGATGATTGCCAACTGACCTGAACCAGATTAAGCTGTTGGTAGTATTTTTAGTGAATGATAACTGGTTATCATGCCAGCAGCCTACTAATAAACTGTTATTCAACTGCAACTTTGTTTCAAGAGCAGCATTTGGTTATTTTGAAACATGGCTGTTTGAGTTTTGACAATGACTGTTACTTCTTGTGTACTACATTAATGTTTTTTTCTAGGCAACCTACATTAAAAATACACATGATTAATAAAGTGTTTCTCAGAACTGAAATTGCGGGGCAATTTAAACAGCTAGTGGATCAGATATTTAGTTTCTGATTTCCTTTTCCTGTGATGTGTAATAACCAGTGATCCGAGGCTCACAAACTTAATCTATGTTTGTTGCTTAATTTGCTTTTTAATTTTTCATTCTTTTGTGAATTTATTCACTGGCAGTAATGCAAGTTGCCATCTTTTGTAGCAAGACTGGTAGGACACTGTTGGAGGAATTCTTTGATATGTGCTCCAGATGAGCAGCGAATGTTCATAGTCTGACAGGTTATTGTTTTGTCCTGTAACATTTGTGGGGAAAATGCCCTGCTCACATGCTGTAGGTCTGATTGTGTTCACTGTGTCCAACAGGAACATGTTAAAATAAGGGTTTATTCCTATGGCTTTTTTTATTTGTATTTTACAACAGTGACTTTCTTTTGATGTTGTTACCTACAAGTCATGGCTGTGCTTTCTTCTTGTTTTACTTCACACAAACCATGCTGTCTTCTTTTCAGCTCAGCCATTCTCAGGTGTTAATACAGTCAGCTTGCCTTGCTTGCTGGTGCTTTGTTCAATAAAAAATAAATGCTAACTGTTTAGGTGTGTTAAATTTATTGTCTTCATTTTTATGTTTACTTACACGCATGCACAAGAAACATTATGTGGCAGCTTAGGAGAGAAGCAGGTTGTGGAGAGTGCGGCACTGTGGCAGCCAGTGCTGCCACTGCGTTGCAGGCTTGGCCCTCTTTATCCAATGTGGTGGCATGCTGCTGCTGACACCAGTTCAGCAAGCATGCCACCAACGAAAGAATTGGCTGCTGCAATGAGGGAGCACCCATCATTGCAGGCGCCTAAAGAAACTGCCTGCTGCAATGAGGAAGTGCCCGATTATTGCAGGGTGTGCCTTGCCTGCTGAGGCATTTCTGTTCACCCCTCCCTCTCTGTTGTCTATTGTGGCACCAGGGTGCAAGTAAACCCTCCCAATTCCTCCCACTGTGTGCTGTCCACCCCACTCCCTCCGTTCCCCATCCAGGCACCTGCACTGTAGTAAACCCTCCGCTCCCTCCCACTGCTGTCCTCCCACTCCCTCTGTTCCTTGTCCTGGCACCATGAGTGCAAGTAAACCCTCCCGCTCCCTCCCACTGCATGTGGTCTGCCCTGGCCCTCTGTTCCCTCGTCCCGCAACTACAAGGCAAACCTTCCTGCTCCCTCCCACTGCATGGTGTCCTCTGCCCTCCATTCCTCGTCCCATCAACCAGAGTGCAAGTGAACCTTCCTGCTCCCTCCCACTGCATGGTGTCCTCTCTGCTCCCTCCATTCCCAGTCCGGCACATAAGTAGCCCTCCTGCTCCCTCCCACTGCATGCTGTCCACCCCTTCCTCTGTTCCCCATGCTGGCAACCAGATTAGAGAGAGGGAGGCCAGGAGTTGTGCACTGCACATGAACTCAGAACCTCAGTCAGTTTGTAGGGCAGCATGTGTCGGAGGTCTGTTTTAAATTATAAAATGTTTTCTTTGTTAAGCTGCAGCAGCTCAATGCAGTCAGTAATTGGAGTACAATTCAAGTCCGAGAGCCTGAGTTAATGGAGGACTGACAAGATTCACAAAAGACGGTCTCCAGCATAATATAGTACTGCTGCACTGAAAGTTAACATTAGCACTCTTTCTGTGAGTATTCCATGTTTGCTGTGCTTTTGTAGAAACAGTGAGTCACAGAAGAGAAGTGTCTGCCAGTGAGAAATGCAGCCCAAATGCAGAGCACTAATGTAAGCAGCAATAGGCACAGAAGTGTCTCTACTGTCAGCATGTGTTTGAACTCAACAGCGTGGTTTGGTGTGAGGCAGGGACAAATGGTGGTTGAATATTGGTTGCATCATGAGCAAGGTTCAGAGGGAGGAGAGAGAGAGAGAGGACAGAGAGAGCAACAGCTCTTCTTACTTCACTCACCTGGTTCAGTAAATATTTAAAAATTCTTTATGTAAAAGCAATGTCATGCAGGGTAATGTGCAATCAATCAGGAAATGCTGGTACTGTTGGCAGTAGCAAAGTATGCAACTTCAGCGGTGGCAGGCAGCATTTTTAAATGTGGTACAAAAATTGGAAACAAAAAGTTGATTCTAATGTTGTGTGGCAATGGGAGCATGAGATGTTTGCAGAGTATGTGTGTGACTGTTAGAGTGGGTTATCACTGCTAAAGGAGAAAAAATGGCTGACATCCTTTTTAACATTCTCATGGGGCACTGATTTGGGTTCCGCAGGTTGGAACTGATCTTGTTTTTCCCAGTCTGTGCTGGCGCATCAATGTACTCCTTTCCATTGCCATGGGACTCAGCCAGTCAGAGGGTAGGAAATTTTCAATGCATTTTCTAAAATATTTTACTTAGCATTAAATGCTACAGCTGCATAGATGGCAGGGGCAAACATAACATACCCTAAGGTTCACGTTTTTGCAACTTATTTCGGATGCATACTTTGATGGCATCTAATACTTGGTGCACAGGAGTTGCATTACAAACTCACGAATTTTCCATCCCTGTATCAAAGGGATGTCCATAAGACCACATTTATTTGATCTAGTGTGTATGATTATTGGGGCCACTTGAGTGCATCTTGAGGCATCTTACATCTGTGTCTTAAAGAAAACTGACCACAGGACGAGAAACTCCACAAGCACCTATTTTCATTGTTGCACCTCTATATGGACCGTGTTCCCACATTTGAAAATTCTGCCCTTGTCTTTTTATTATGTTTGCTTAGCACAAGAAACATTATGTGGCAGCTAGGAGAGGCGTGTTGTGGAGGTGCGGCACTGGGGCGTGCCAGTGCCGCCACTGCATTTGCGGGCTTGGCCCTCTTTATCAATACGGTGGCATGCTGCTGCCGACACTAGTTCAGCAAGCATGCCACCAACTTGAAAAGAATTGGCCGCTGCAATGAGGGAGCACCCGTCATTGCAGGGCTGCCTTGCCTGTCAAGACATTTCTGTTCACCCCACTCCTCTGTTGTCCATTGCATCACCAGGAGTGCAAGTAAACCCTCCCGCTTCCTCCCACTGCATGCTGTTCTCCCTACTCCCTCCATTCCTTGTCCTGGCAACCAGAGTGGAAGTAAACCCTCTCGCTCCCTCCCACTGCATGCTATCTGGCCCCTCCTCCATTCCCCATGCCAGCAACTGGATTAGAGAGAGGGAGGAGCCAGGAGTTGTCACGTACTGCACATGAACTCAGAGCCTCAGTCAGTTCGCAGGGCAGCATGTGTCGGAGGTCCACTTTAAATGATAAAATATGTTCTTTGTAAATCTGCAGCAGCTCAATGCAGTCAGTAATTGGAGCACAATTCAAGTCCGAGAGCCTGAGTAAATGGAGGGTGGGGGTGGTACTGACAAGATTCACAAAGACAGTCTCAGTATAATATGAGGTGCTGCTGCATTGAAAGTGAACACCTACAAGCACTCTTTCTGTGAGTATTCCATGTTTGCTGTGCTTTTGTAGAAACAGTGAGTCACAGAAGAAGTGTGCTGCCAGTGAAATGCAGCCCAAGTGCAGGCACTAATGTAAGCAGCGCTTGTACAGAAGTGCCTTTACTGTCAGCATGTGTTTGAACTCAACAGCGTGGTTTGGTGTGAGACAGGGACAAATGGTGGTTTCATAATGGTTGCATCATGAGCAAGGATCAGAGAGAGAAGGACAGAGGAGAGCAACAGCTCTTCTTACCTCCTCACCGGTTCAGTAAATATTTAAAATTCTTCATGTAAAGCAATGTCATGCAGGGTAATGTGCAATCAATCAGGAAATGCTGGTACTGTTGGCAGTAGCAGAGTATGCAACTTCAGTGGTGGCGGGCAGCATTTTTAAATGTGGTACAAAAATTGGAAACAAAAGTTGATTCTAATGTTGTGTGGCAATGGGAGCATGAGATGTTTGCAGAGTGTGTGTGTGTGTGTGTGTGTGTGTGTGTGTGTGTGTGTGTGTGTGTTAGAGTGGGTCATTACTCGCTAAAGGAGGAAAGAATTGGCTGACATCCTTTTTTAATATTCTCGGGGCACTGATTTGGGTTCCGCAGGTTGGAACTGATCTTGTTTCGCCTGTGCTGGCGATCAATGTACTCTTGCCATTGCCATGGACTCAGCCAGTCAGAGGGTAGGAAATTTTGATCCATCTTCTAAAATATTTTACATAGCATTAAATGCTACAGCTGCAAAGATGGCAGGGACAAACATAACATACCCTAAGGATCAAGTTTTTGCAACTTATTTCGGATGCATACTTTGATGGCAACTTATACTTGGTGCACAGGACTTGCATTACAAATGCAGGAATTTTCCATCCCTGTATCAAAGGATGTCCATAAGACCACATTTATTTGGTCTAGTGTGTATCATTATTGGGGCCACTTAAGTGCATCTTGAGGTATCTTACATTTGTGTCTTAAAGAAAACTGGACAAAAGAGAAGGTACTCCACAAGCACCTATTGTCATTGCACCTCTTTACGTGGACCCTCTTCCACATTTGAAAATTCTGTCCTTATATTTTTATTATGTTTGCTTGCATGCATACAAGAAACATTATGTGGCAGCTTAGGAAAGCGTGTTGTGAATATGCGGCACTGTGGTGGCCAATGCTGCCACTGCATTTCTGGGCTTCACCTCTTTATCCAATGCAGTGGCACGCTGCTGTTGACACTAGTTCAGCAAGCATGCCACTAACCTGAGAAATTAGGCACTACAAGGAGGAGCACCCCATTACTGCAGGCATACCCGAAAGAAACTGGCCACTGCAATGAGGAGTGCCCATCATTGCAGGTGTGCCTTGCCTTCCGAGACATTTCTGTTCACCCACTCCCTCTGTTGTCCATTGTGGCACCAGGAGTGCAAGTAAACCCTCCCACTTCCTCCCACTGCATGCTGTTCACCCCACTCCCTCTGTTCCCCATCCAGGCACCCACACTGAAGTGAACCCTCACTCCACTGCGTGCTGTCCGCCCCGCTCTCTGTTCCTCTTCCGCACCAGGAGTGCAAGCAAACACTCCCTCCTTCCCACTGCATGTTGTCCACCCCACTCCCTCCATTTCTGGTCCTGGCATGTAGTAGACCCTCCTGCTCCCTCCCACTGCATGCTGTCCACCCCACTCCTTCCGTTCCCTGTTCCGCAACTGATTAGAGAGAGGAGGAGCCAGGAGTTGTGTGCTCTGCACATGAACTTGGAGCCTCAGTCAGTCGCAGGGCAGCATGCGTCAGAGAATGAAATGGGAGAAAGTGTGCACAGGTCGTCGGTTCATTGTTGCACTGTGCAATGCACAAGGTTCCTGAGTCCCACCATCACCCTAGTGTAGTCAACTTCACTGATCACAAGACAGCAGGAGGAGGGACCAACACAGGAGAGAGAGAGAGACAGAGATGGAGAAGAACTGTTGGGAGAGAGAGACAGTTGGTGCCAGGCTGGCCAGCAGAAGAGCAGCACCGGAGAGTTAGAATGCCTGACCGAGTGGGACATGATGACAGACAGCCATGGGTGGGCACTGAGGTGAGTGACTGAACTTTGGGTTGGGTGACACGGTGCTGCTGGATTTCAATTTGGAGGCACTTTCTTTGGACTGTACCTGTTGGTTTACCCAGCAAATATTAAAAGGTTTAATCATTTTGAGGTGTCAGTAAGTGCCTGAGAAAGAAAGCAGCTTGCACCATAGTCATTATATGGTTCATACTGCTGCCTTTGTTTAGGTGCCACCATGAGAGAGTGAGAAAGCTACACGGTCAGCACTCAAAGCTCTGAGCTGAGTGTTTCTGTATCCCACTTCAATGTTCGCCCTTTTACCTTCTTTTCCTAACTTACAGCTCTGAGGAAGAGTAGAGAGAGAGATGTGTGTGTGTGTGTGTGTGTGTGTGTGTGTGTGTGTGTGTGTGTGTGTGTGTGCATGATGCCTACCAGTTAGGTTTTGATGCGAGTTTGTCAGCTTTAGTGCACTGCAGCAGCAAGCCACTTCCTTCAGATGGGCATGCCTGGGGTACTTCTATATTTGCACAGCGGGCGGTGGCACAACTGCAGGTGCACCAAACAATAAATGAAGTATATCGATGAGAAATCAGCACTCAAACAGCAGTAGATTCAATTCAAAATAATATTACTTAGAAGTTTTATAAAACAAAGTACATACAAACAGTAAGCTCAGTATTGCACACAAAGTGCCAAAACTGCTGAATTGCAACCCCCACTTGTGTGTATGCTCTGCTGAGGCAGACATGTGCTGAGGCAGGCGTGTTGAGGCGGAGCATACATACAGTGGGAGTTGCAGTTCAGAACTTTGGCCTTTGTGTGCAATACTGAGCTTACTGTTTGTAATACTTGTTTTATAAAACTTCTCAGTAAAATTAATTTTGAACTGAATCTACTGCTGTTTGGAGTACTGGTTTCTCACTGGCACAACTGCAGCTAACTGCAGGATGAGTGTTTCTGTCTGTAATGCCCGAGCCCACGTAGCAGTCATCTCGACCACTAAAATTGCTTTCCATAGGTGCCGGGTACTGAGACTGAGTAAGCAAACCAGTTTCTAAACATGGCTGGAAAAATAAAAATTCTAGCATCGGCTGTGAAATGTAACTGCAGCAGTTTGGAGCAGAAGTCTCAACAATGTTAGGGGAAAGCAACAACTAAAGGCAGAAAAGCAAAGCAGAGACTGAGAGAATGTGACAGCACACAGACTTGTGGCATGCAGTGATAAAACAGGACTCATTGGACAGTGGTAAACTGAAGTTCAGTTCTGTATGTGTGAACCCCACCCCACTTGCACAGTGTTAGTCAGGACTTTCACAGCCTTTTCTAGGGCAGAGATCCAGGACTCGGTGAACAAGGAAACACAATTACAGTCCCAGGACTGTTAGTCCCTCATTTTCACCAGAACTAAATATATCATACTTTGGGTATGTCTGCATTGTACTAGCTCACACTGTGTTGGAGTGGAGGGCTTTAAACTCAAGTGCTGTCAGTCCTTCACTTATTACTAGCACTAAATGTATCACAGTGTGCACTGTGCTGGACCCAAAGTGTATATGATCCTAAATAAATTGAGAGCTGTGTGCTTGTGCTGTAGTGTACCTGGCATAGAAACGTATACAGTGATGGCAGGAGATCAATGGTCCATCCATTATGCACTAACACCCTATCGTGCCCTAATACGGTTTGTCAGTATGGGGTATTTACCACCCTCTTTGCTCCCTGACTTACTACTTCCCCGAGTAACTGTTAGCCCGTAACTCTGTCCCAGCCATACTTGAAACCATCAGTGGTTTTGTGCCCACTACCTCTGCTGGTAGACTCTTGGGGTGGGAGTGTGAGGAAGCTACATACACACCAACGAAGCTCTGAGTTGAGGCAGGGTGTTTTCTGCTTCAATTTTGTGCCCATTTACCCCTTTACCGCTTTTTCTAAGTTGCAGTTCTCTGAATGTGCATGAGTGCGGTGTTGCAAGTACATAAATAAAATTCTACAGTGGTGGAGCTGAACAAATTGGTTGAAGTTTCTTCATTCAGTTGCAGTGATAAATTTTAAACTGGTTGAAAAATCAGTCATAATGGGTTGCAAGTCGAGCTGGCCTGGTGGCGGAGAGGGCTGAGGTGCTGGTGCTTTACCTTGAACCACACCGGCAACCCGTGTTCAGGAATGAACATGGGCTGCTGGGGTCGGCAGGGATGAGAAGATTGAGCACCCAACGTGCTCTCCTTCTCTGGGATGGGCGATCTGCAAGCCTCACTTCAACACTGCCACCTGGGGAACTCAAGTGGTAGGTGCAGTATAGAGGTAGCAGCTGTAGGAGGGTGGGCGTCAGGCGAGGACAGGGCGTGGAGTGCGTCTCAGCGTGCCCTCAGCTCCTTGCCATCCTAGCATGCTGACACCCTAGCAGGCAGGGAGAAAACACCAGGAGGAAAAATGCCTGCATTGGTGCCGGTAGACAGGCTTCGGGAGCTGGCGATTGGGGAGGTCTGGGGACTGATAGGCGCAAGGTGCACACTCACGCAGGTCTGGGAGAGATTAGGGGACTCCCTCACCCCGACTGGGGGTCATCCAGATATCAGAGGTACATAAGAGGCAGCCATATGTACCAATGACCCGTGGAGGGGACCTGATGCAGGATACCACAGGAGCCCCAAGAGAGGGGCTAATGCAGGAACAGGTAGGCGGAAAAATAAAAAGTAAAAAAAATAAATAAATAAATAATGGGTTGCAAGTCAGTCATAATTGGTTATTCAACTGACTGCGGGGTCTAAACCCTCCACTCCTTCCTCAGTGCGTGCTGTCCACCCGCTTCTTCCATTCCTCATCTAGGCATCCGCACTGTAAGTAAACACTCTTGCTCCCTCCCACTGTGTGCTGTCTGCCCCGCTCCCACCATTCCCGTCCTGGTAACTGGAGTGCTGGAGTGCAAGTAAACCTTCCTGCTCTCTCCCACTTCGTGCTGTCCACTCCACTCCCTCCGCTCCTGTCCTGGCACCCAGAGTGAAATTAAACCTCCCACCTCCCAGTGTGAGCTGTCTGTTCCACCCTCCGTTCCCTGTCCTGGCACCCTGAGTGTATGTAAACCCTCCTGCTCCCTCCCACTGTGTGCTTTCATCCCTCCCTCCATTCCCTGTCCCAGCACCCACAGTACATAAACCCTCCTCCCTCCCACAGCGCTGTCTGCCCGGCTCCCTAATGCTCAAAAACATAAAAATAAGATGCAGACCTGCCAAGTTATTGGTTGTTGCTAAACTATATCTTTTACATATTCTTTTATCTTTTGTTCTCAATATATGACATGAATTTAAAGACTGTTGTACTATGGTCTTGTACAGTGGCTAACGATTACTGTACAACACTTCTTTTTATTCCATTTGTCACCTAAATCTTTTAGGGCCTTGATTTTAGTCCTTGTAGAAATTGAGGTCATTTTTATGTTGTCTTGCGTGTGCAATAAACATATGCGGTAGCTTGGAATAGCAGGTTTTGAGGTGCGGTCATTTTGTGGCCAGTGGCGCCACTGCTTTTGCAGGCTGGGCTCTGTGGCACAAATGAAATAGCATGCTGTCTATGACAGAAGTGCAAAGTGTGCCACCAACTTGAAACAATTCGCCACTGTAGAGGGAGTGACCCGTCATTGCAGAGGCGTGCCTTGCCTGGTGTAACATTTCAATAAACATGGTGAGGGCGGCTCGCTGCCCCACCACTCACAGTCCCTAGAATAGAAGCCAACTGAGGTGCCCATTCCCCTGTTGGCATATGTGCCCCATTTAGCATTGTGGTCTCAGGAGGTGCCCAATCCCTCGGGCATCATGCCCCTAAACACAGACATGCTTACCGACGTAGGGTGTGCTCTAATCCCCTGTTGGCAGTTAACCCTCACATCGTGTCGGCAATTTTCCTGGTGTGGCTGCATCCCGAAGTGTGCCACACTGGGAGCTCACCCCAGTGTGGCTAACATGACCCCCTAAACCAAATGTGCACACTGGGAGCCCACCCCATTGTGGCTAAAACCTGTCAAAACAAACGCCCACGGTGCTGTTTTTTTATTGTTGTTACCTGAAACAAAGGAAATGACCCCTCGCTGTCAGGTTCCCTTCCCCAGCCTGCACCCACCCTCTGTGCACCCTGCATCCCCACACCCCCTCACCCATACTTACCTCCAGAGCCCCGCACAATGATCTTTGGTGGACCGGAACACGCCTGCACTCTTCAAAGCCGACCGCGAACTGAAGAAATGCTGGTAAGCTGTATAATGGCATAAATTTTTTTTTCAACTTAGGTGGATATCTCAGCCGTTTTGTGAATTTTGCTCCACATTTTCAACATGAGGTTCTTGGGACCCCACCTCATGAATTCAAACACTGTCATTTCGTTATTAAGTCCCGAAAGATGATTTCATGCGGTCACTGCATGGAATCACCTTTGGGATCAGTTGTAAACAACAGTGTCAGTGTTCATGAGGTGGTGCTCCCAAGAAGCCTATGTTGAAATTTGGTGAAAAATTAAAAATTACTGCTATGAATGTGCGCTGTGTAGTTTTCATGCTTGCTGGTAACTTCGAGAATTTTAATATTTTCACCCAGATTTTCAACATTGCCATTTTTCACACTCTTTATGAACAGTATAGCTGTCATTGTTCACATCCTGCCCAAAATGTGTTTTTGCACATGTGGTGCACAATGGCGCAGTCATTGTGGAAATCAATGTTTGAGACAGATTAAGAAAACCGCAGTGATGCTGTTCATGAGCGGAGGTCCCAAAATGCCTATGTTGACAATTTGGTGACAAAATTCCACAAAATGCATATGTTATGAGCCTGCACTGAGCAGTTTCCACGCACACTCATAAGTTTGAGAATTTTCATATTTCCTCAGATTTTCAGCATTGCCACTTTACACACCTCCTTAAGAACAGTACAGTTGTCATTTCTCACATCCTGCCCAAAATGTGGTTTCACACAACTGGCACAGAATGGCGCAATCACTGCAGGACATCAATGTTCAGGACAGATTAACAAAATCACAGTGCCACTGTTCATGAGCTGAGGTCCCAAATGCTTTCATGAGGTGGGGTGACAAAAAGCCATTGTTGAAAATTTGAGTGCAAATACCAGCAAACACCGGGGTTAGGGTTTCTAATCATAACATCCCACCCTGTAGAGAACTAACGGGCGTCAGGGGTGTGACTTTGGATTGCTGGCTGTAATACGCATGCCGCTCCACCCCACCCCCACCCTGAAGCCACTGACAGGTATTGAGGTGTACTGGACTCTTCGCCCCAAAGTTCACCCCATTCTCCTGTACTGCACCCATTTCAGCATATTTCCTTTTGGAATGGGGTGACTATAAAGTTGAATACCCCAAGGCACACCTCAACAGTTGTCAGTGTCTGCACGATACGGTGAGGTGAAATGGCGTGGCGTTAGAGCGATGACCAAGGCACACCCCAATGTTTGTCCATCTCTGCAGGGTGGCAGGGGGTTGGTGTCACTTCAGTACTTCACTGCCCTTCGTATTCTGCATCTGTCTATCTCTATGCACTTCCAATGCTAATACCAGCAAGCAAACATTTGGCATTGACAAATGCTTGTTTCTCATTGTTTTCTATCCTTTTTCACTGCTCAGCATTGATGGCAGACTTCTCATGCACTTTACATAAAAACAGATGAAAACTTGTCTAATTGGAACACTGCTATAAAACTGAAAATGCTGCTTATAATATTTATGTGGACTACACTGGCTCATATAATTACCGAGATTGAAATAAACAATTGTGCTTGAATGGGAGTGAGAGTGTGAACCTTGTCACTACTCCTGCATCACAGCTGCTCTTGAAGTTTGTTGGTCTTGATAACGGTTCACAGTTATAAAATGCTCATACAATTTTTGGTTTATATATAATTAAGCAATAAGGCATGACAAGGTGTGTGTTATCGTGTAATAAGCATCACTCCTGGGGTGGGTTGAAGCACGAGGCAAAGCGAGGTGTTTCACCTCACCCCAGGAGTGATGTTATTACATGATAACACACAATTTGGAGTGCCTTATTGCAATTATACAATGGCTCAATGTTATACAAAACAAAATAAAAATAGAAATGTTTTTAGCAGATTTTTAGTGAGGCAGTATATCTTTTCTGAAAAGAAAATCCATATCATCAAAAATCAACACAGTGATGTTATTGTGTAATATCATCACTGTCTCATTTACTACTGACCAATCAGAGTCCAGAAAATTTTCTTGCCATTGTATAATACATTATACAATGGCCAAGCAGCTTCTAAGTTAATTGGCTAATGAGCCCCAGACACAGTGATATCATTTCACAATAACATCACTATATCTAGGGCAGGCATCAAATGACCACATGACCATCAGAAGAATCACTGCCCATTTCATGTCCACACAAGAAAACGTGAATAACGCTAACCCTCACGGCTTCAGCACCAACTTCCACCCCTGAGGATTTCAGCTCCCCAAAACATAAATTCAAGGACAATCAAGCACTCACAGCACACATAATACTGCACCATAGAAACTAATTACATTTTCATGCCTGTTTCTTTTCTTTTCTTTTTTCCCAAAGAGATCAGCTTCAGTGAACTGTGCAGTCTGTAACCGCTGGTCACGCGGTTCACTGAAGCTACTCACTCAAATGCTTCTACCCTTCTTGTACAGTTCAACATCAGAGCTGAAACAGAGAATAGCAAGAAGAACAACGAATTTACATTCTGTCCTACAAGGCAGAGGAATGGGACACATGGTAACTCAGCTTTACTTACTGCTGTTCACTGTTGTGCCTCAGTAAGCCTCAAGGCCGCCAGTCCTTACTGCTCACTCTTTCACCCACAGATTCTCATTCAAAAGCTACTAACAGCAACCTGCAAAACTGGCTGAACTTAATTACCTGGATATCTAGAACTGTTTATGTCTCTGAGTGTCCTGGATGCGGGGTGGGGGATGGAACACAAGCTGACACAGAAAGACTGGGGTGAGAATTAAAACATGAAACACCAGCACCACCTACTGGACTACTTTTTCTTCCACTTCAGATGGTATCCCATAAACAATTTATTTATTTATTTCATTTCGGTAACGGGTAGGCCCACTGAGAAAAGTAATAGTCCCTTTTCAGGGGTGACCAGGATTAGTTACACATAGTACAACAGGATAAAACATTTACAATAGATCCAACAACATACAATTATTTACATTTCATGAGAGGTGGCAAATATATTGTATGAACAAACTACATAAAGTAACTAGTGTTGGTTCTCTACATATTAGGTAACGGTCAACTTTCATATTCCAGGATCATGCAAACAACAGGATAGTTGAGATTCAACGATTACTGGCACATTGGTTTAGTTCCAGCAAGCATGTTTTAAGTCCCTTTTGAAGCCCCCTAGTGATTCACGTTCTTGAAGATTAGGTGAAAGTGAGTTTCATATGGGAGGAATGAGGGATGAGAAGGCCCTGGAACCTTGGGAGGACTGCATCTGGGAACCATGAGGAGCTGTCTGCTTGAGGACCTTAATGTTCTGCTGTTCATTTTAGTTTGTAGTACCTCTGCAGACTAGGTGGTGCAGTAGCCAGCCTGGTTTGTAGGCTAGGCATAGTGATGTATATTGTAGTCTACCTTCCAAGGTGGGCCAATTAAGGGCTTGCAGACATGACAGTGGTGATCTCTTTGGGGTGCTCCTAAAGCAAATTTGCCGATCTTGTTGTATAGGGTCCTAAATTTATTAATCTCAGTGTTTTTAACAGAAAGGAGCATGGGGAGCCATAGAGTAGTTTGGGTAGCAGGGCACCAAGGGCAATCTTGGCACGTGACCTCAGGGTAAGGTAAGGCTGAGTCTGTACAGGAGACCAATCTTCTGGTTCAGTGTTTTAGATAGCTGATCTGTATGGGTCTTGAAGGTGAGCTCTTGGTCTATGGTGAGACCTAGGTATGTTAGTGATTCTACTACAGCAACCTTGCCCCGGACAAAGAGAGGCCTAGTATATTGATCTATTGGGTCCAAGGCTTTTAGGCCGAAAAGCATCCTTTGGTTTTCTGCTGTTCAGTACAAGTTTATTTTTAGACAGCCATTCCTCCAGGTTCCACAGGTCTTTGGATAGCATTCTATTTAGTTTGTCAGGATCGTCAGTTGACCTGTAGATAACTATGTAATTAGTATAGAGGATGACCTTTGCATCTTGCTGAAGGACAGCAGATTGTTAATAAATAGGGAGAACAGCAGTGGTTCCAGGATAGATCCCTGAGGGACACCATCTCTTATTCCGATCTTGTCAATAAGGTGCCCTGCCATCTAACTAATGGAACCTGTCCAGGAGATAATTGTTAAACCATTGAACTGCCAGGAGTCAAGACCAATCTGTTTCAGTCTGGCTAAGAGTAGTTGGTGATCTACCAGATCAATGCTTTGGTGAGATCAATAAAATTGCACCAGTGAGCAATCCCTTATCTAGGGCAGAAAATATATCATAGGTAAGGTTAAGCAGGGCAGTGTCCGTTCTATGGTTCTTTCTGAATCCATGTTGGGCCGTGGTGAAGATATTATGTCTCCACATAATCCATGACCTGAGAATACACCACCCTCTCCAGCACTTTACTTATTGTTGAGAGTAAGGATATAGGGTGGTAGTTTTCCACTGACTCTCTGGCTCCACCTTGTGGATTGGTGTAACTAGGGCCACTTTCCAGAGGAGGAGCCTTTCCTTCAATGAGCGATTTGTTGATGAGCCATGAGATTGTCAATCGCGACTGAGCATTTTAAAAGAGGCATCCAATCATGGCGGCTTTTGCATAGGGCTACATGGCAGGGAGGGCAACTGGATAGGGGTTGTGAATATAGTGACAGGATGTCACTATGTATAATGCAGCGGAGGGTGGGGAAGAACCACGCCATATGGCCAGGCGGAAGGGAAGGGAGGGTTTGTGGGTAGTGCAGCAGTGGGCTGCCGAGCTGTCCGTGTGGCATGGGTGGTGGGTTGGTGGCAGGCTGGGGTTGGAGGTGCGGGTTCGGTTCTGGGTGTGCTGCGTTTTGCACGGGTCAGGGTTTTTTTTTTTACTTTTCAGCCCCCAACATGCAGCCCCTGGAGTTAAGAACTTTTAGTGGGGTTGAGGGCAGCAAGCCTCCCACATAAAAAATAGAAAACTACATCTCAGGCGCCATCTTGTTGTTCACCGTGAGTCTACACTGGCAAAATTAATTTTTGGTGATGTAGACTCACCCAAACTGTGATCATTATTATGTGGTTGCTGTTATCACATGGAACCCTTCAAATATATGCCTTCCACAAAAAGAAAACAATTAATAAATAAAATTTCATTAAAAATAAATTTTATAAAACTAGTTATAATTATTTAAAATGAACCATTATATAATAGCAATATCGTACTCCAGGGTGAAGTATTATGTAATAACATCACTCCTGTGGTAGGAAGCACCTCAAGCCACGTGTTTTCAACCCATCGCAGGAGTGATGTTATTACACACAACACACACACCCTGGCTTTCTTATTGCTTAAGTAAAACATGTGTAGGGTTGAGCAATTGCAAAGATAACAGGGTCATTTTTCTGTACGCACATGCCTACAAGAAGTATACATGGTTAGGCCACTGTACTGTACCTGATACAGGTTAGTATAAAGTCCAATTTGTGCTCAGCAATATTGACATTTTAGACAACCTGAAGGCTGGATTGAACTAAGGTAGACATGTTCTTATGTTTAATAAGTCTCATGCACTGTTGCATATGGCTCCACTGTGGCCATAATGATTCCTGTTTAATCTACTGATAGACTGCCCTTTAAGTAGGAACAAGAGGAAATGTGTGACAATAAACCTACATTAATTATTGGTCTTAACTTTTGTATAGCCATTTCTTGGACAGCTATTTCTATGCTGTATTTTATAGAGAAATATTCAATAACAGTAAGGTTTTTAAAAAGTTATATTATTATAATAGCATTTCATGTACATTGCATGATATTCCCCAGTACAAAATGACACCAGCACCCTGTAGTGTTTATTTAACTGGTATACAGCAGTTCTAGGATTTGCAGTCAGCTTGTGAGTGAATGAATGCTTTGTAAATAAAAGCTGAATCTTTTACTGAATATCACTAACAAAATAGATTTTACCATTATGTTCTTTTCTGCCAGGCGAGGTTGCAAGCGGTGCGATTCCTACACAGATGTTTACAATAAGTCAGTATACAAAAGTCATGCCTGTTTTGTGTGTGTTATTTTTAAGACAAAATTAAATATTGAAACTTTAACAATATATTTTGTACTGTATTATGTTATAGCCTTGTCTCTAAAACCCCTCAATGGTGAATACAAAGTGCATTATGGTATAAAGTTACTATTCAGTTCAAACAATTTTGTCTGTAAATTATTTTGTAATCTTGCTCCTGACTGCACAGTCACACTAGTGGTCTTTGCTATGTATTTCCTTTAAGTATCAAATAAAACAAAAATACTGTTATATTCATTTTGCATATATCATCTTATTAAAAACAGCTTCTACAGACACTGTATTAATATGGAACAGTTTCTTAGTAAACGTTCACATGTTGTTTAACTAAATGGTAGTGCTACATCTTCCTTGTTATTCAACAAAAAGGAATTTCTGTTTATCTTATACGGTTATTGAGGTTTGCACACCAGGGCCCTTTTTCTTTCTGATAATCACACTTCTGGATAATACCCTAGAAAGAAATGACAGGATTTCTAAACCTGTCTTGGAAAAATTGCTGTTTCTAGTGGAATTTATAGCCGTCTTAATTGTGGTACCTGGCAGTGTGTTACAGAGCTTTTGATGCACTGCTGCTCCTACTCTCTTGTGGAGCAGTCGCAAACCCTGTTCAGCTTCTTATATGGATAGTACAGTTAGCATTAAACTTTAATTGAAATGACTTGTTAGCTAGTTTGAGTCCGAGTTGATTTTCAGTTGGTTGGTGGTTAATATGGGTTGTCTGATAAATAAGTAAAGCTTAATCAGTTAACCAGTTGTTAACTAGTTTTCTCTCTTTTGTAATATTAATCATTGCATCACAGAGTTGACAACTGGTTTGCAGTTCACTGCACACTGGAAAATTTAGAATTAGCTGCTCACCGAAAATGGGTTTATTAAACTGAATAACAACTCAGTATCAATGAGCTTATTTTAAAGTTTAATGCAGACAGTGTTGTATTATTGTTCGTAAGGCAACCATCTTTCAGGCTAAACTGCCATGTATGCACAGTGATGAAAAGGGACTCCTAGCATTTCTCTGATGCAATATGGGTGTGCATGCCCAGACCTCACTATTACAGTCTTATACTTCTTACAGGGCAAGGCGCTATGCATAATAATGCTTAGATTATCTCAGTGGCAATCATTACATAGCTTATTTTAATTTCTAAATAATAGAGGAGAGACATTTCTCATGGATATTATCTGTATATGGGCTTATTTAAGTTACCGAGGATATTGCTGGCTATCCTCATATATTTTCCAATGTTCTGTGATTATAGGTGGTGAGGTGGCAGGGCTCAGGCAATATATCAACATTGTGGAATACTATAATGTGCTGTGTGGAGCTGGTATTATCGTAAGGAAATAGGCCAGAGTACATTATTTTTCTGAAAACTTTTGGTGACTAATGTGTGTCATAAGGTGGCAATATCTTATATTAAAATTCTACTTTATATCCCTCTCCCAACTAGCTGATGAGTCCAGTGAGCAGCCTGGGCCATCAGGGAATAAAAAGAACTGCCCCTCCCCTGACTACCTCATAAGTCCATGCCCAACCCAACCCATCAGGGAATAAAACAAATCTGTTGCATCTCCCAACAACCTGACAGAACCAGTGCCCAACCTGACCTATCAGGAAATACAAAACAAATCTGACTGTCTCCCCTGCGACTACCTGACTGGTCCAATACCCAATCCAGCCCATCAAGGAATAGCAATGTGTCCCTCTCTCCCAAACTACCTGATGGTTCCAGTATGCAAATAAAATAAAAGGAATAAAAATATGTCCCCTTCTACCAACAACCTGATGGATCCAGTGCCCATGTGGCCTGGAATGGAATAAAATCATCTGTCCATCTCCTCTAAACTGCCTGACAGATCCAGTGCCCAACCCAGCCCATCAGGGAATAAAAACTGCCCCGCCCGCAACCCGAGAGGCCCGATGCCCAACCTGGCCTCTCAGAGAATAAAAAAAATAACAACCATCCCCCAACAACCTGACAGGACCAGTGTTCAACCAGGCCCATTATGGAATGAATGAAATAGGATCCTTTCCTAACAACCTAACCGATTTGGTGCCCAATCCCACCTGGCAAAAGAACAAAAACAATTTAGCCATCTCTCCCCAAACATCTTACCAGTCCAATTCCCAACCTGGCCAAACGGAATTAAACAAATCTGTCCCTCCTCCAACTACCTGATGGATCTCAGCCCAACCTGGCCTCTGTAGTAAGACAAATGGAGATAAAGAGGAGCAGCAGCAAAGCAGTGAGTGGGAGGTGGAATAGGCAGGGTATTAAAGCACTGCTTGCCCATGCCCACCCACTTTAATCACAGTGAGGGGTTCAAACACTGCATGGCAGGCTTGGGGCTGCTGTCAGTGATGGTGTTATCAGCCTGTTTAGGCAACTCCACCTCCTATGGCCCGCAGCATACTAGCATGGGAGACTGGACCATGGGGACAGATGGTGCACACTTCCAGGGCTGTAACCCCAAGTGCCAGTAATCCTTGCTCCACTGCCTGGCTCTCCCTATCTTAGTGTTTCCCTCTCTGACTTCAGTTTCAGCTCTGCACTCTTTCCAATATGCACATATCATACTTTTTGCATACTGGATCCATCAGGTTGTTGGTAGAGGGGACATATTTTTATTCCCTTTATTTTATTGCACACTGGAACCATCAGGTAGGTTTTTATCAAAAACTTCCAAAATATATTCTGGACTGCTTCACCCAGACCATTCCTAGCGCCTATGCTCTAAGAAGCAACAACATCATCCTGTTCAAATTGCCCAAATTCAACACCCGGCTGGGAGGGCAGCAATCAGCTGTTCTCTAGCTATAGCATGGAACACCCTACAAAAATCCCTAAAACTGTCCAATATTATACCAATTGCATACTTTAAACAGCATTGTACAGTTTTCTTCACAGAGAAATGCAGTTGCTACTGCTAGAGCTAGCTTTGTCATCTCACAATCTCCCTCCCAAAAATTCACGATATATGCATAATCTTTGTTCTTCAGTTCTCCCTCCCAGGCAGACACCCATCTTATGGCACCCAGTAATACCTTCCACCATCCTAGTGTTACATTATGCTGTGTGTTTGCCATGGCCCTCCACTGGGATATGTATACACTCGATATACTGTAAATATTAGCTTAACTTTCCTATAACCCATTTTATCATGTGAATTTTACTGTACATCACTGTGTTTATAAACATTTTTCCCCTGTATGTATAACTGTTTTATATAAGTGTATTGATGTATCTGTTGAGTACCAACTGTTGAACCTTGACCTTATCAGGTCCATCTTGTAAATGAGCCTTGCTCAATGATGTTCGCCTGAATAAATAAAGATTTGATGATGATGATGATGACATAGGGATCACACTACCATGCACACTCTGGCTGGCTTGCTGCACAGCAGAATGATCTGGTGCCCAACCTCATCTGTCAGAGAATAAAACAAAATCTGTTCTCCTTCCACAAAGTACCTGATGGGTCCAGTGCCCAAGCCATCATGGAATAAAAGAAATCTAGCTCTCTCCACAACTACCTAATGGGTGCAGTGCCCACGTGATCTTTTAAAGGAAAAACAGAGCTATTTCTCCTCCTCCGCCCAACTACTTGATGAGTTCAGGGCCAACCCAGGACCATCAGGGAATAAATAAAAATATGCCCCCTCCCTCAACAACCTGATGAATCTGGTGCCCAACCTGACCTGTCAGAAAATAAAAAGAAAATCTGTCTCCTCCTCAAACTACCAGACAGATCTAATGCCCAACCTAGCCTATTAGGGAATAAAAGAAATCTGGCCCTACTCCCAGTTGCATGACAGGTCCAATGTCCAACCCATACCATCATAAAATTTAAAAAAGTGATATGGGGTTGCTATAAGTGAGTTTGGTGCTGGGGATGAAACTAACTGCCTGGTGTTTGGTGGACTAGAAGCACTATGTGCAGTGTAGAGAGCATTACTGAAAAGCAATGCAGCTGCATCAAAGCCCTCCTGTGGGCACTGTATACAAAGATTTGTAAAACTGATGTTGGAAGTGGTCCTCATATAACTACAATTATAACAGTGCGACATAGTGAGACAGTACGGTCTTACAGCTATCACCATGGTTCTTGATTCACTTGCACCATTTCATGTATAACGAGAGTCTCCCATCAGTGCTCTCCCGGTTCAGTGAGGTGCTTAGATGGTTGAAGGCCAAAGGGTGGAGATTGGAGTGTTCTTGGCAGAGATCAGGATTGATGGAGGCTAGACTAACTCTGACAGATACTATAAAGAGTATTGAGGGCAATCACTCTGAGAAGGCAGAGTTGCAGTCACAGGTGATTGCTGCAGGTAGGAACAGACCAGCTCAGCTTTTCCACACTATGGACAGGCTATAACATCTAGCCTAAACTACAAAGCAGAGGAGGTTTGACACTTAAATGATGAGAGGAGTTTTGCCAGTTCTTCCTTGATAGAGTATCTGCCATTTGCTCCTTGGTCTCCACAAGTGGGTTGTCAGGGCCTAGCTTGGTCCAGTCTGTGACTAGCAGAGACCTTCAGGCAGTCTGGGAGGAGTTTTGTCCAGTGCTGTCTGGAGAGATCCCTTTCTGATCATAAACCATGTCCCACCTTCTTTTCACTGAATTCTGGAGCCACCCAGCTTTCAGTGGATTGTTGAGAGTCTTTGGGGCTACTGAGTGGGAGATTGTTCAGTGTTCTCTGAGGACAGCGTTCCTCCTACAGCTTGAAAAGGGCTATGTTGAAGCCCTTCTTAAGAAACCATTGTTGGCCCCAGATGTCTTAGCTAATTACAGGCCTGTCTCAAACCTTCCATTTTCGGGAAGGTGATTAAGAAGGTGCTGGTGATGCGGCTGAGATACACTTGGAGGCTTTTCCACCTTTGAACCATTCCAGTCAGGATACAGGAGCATCATAGCTTGGAGACTGCACTCATCAGGGTACAGCATGATACATGATACACCTGTTTTACAGATTTAGTTAAAGTTCAGATTGATGAGGATGAATTTAATCATAAAGAGATTGTTAAAGAATGTGAGACTTTACATAATCAATTGGAGTCATTGGGAGATACACCATTGATTAAAGAACTTGACAAAAGTTAACTGCAAAGGCAAAGAAACTTGAGGAAGAAATAATTGCTAGAAATGAACTAAGTTGATGAGAGATGAGAAGGACTATCATACTGGGAGGATTTATAAATGGCAAAGTGAGAACTCATTTAAATCAAGGGACACAATAGAAGGAGAACCAGATCAAGAAGCACAAATTATTCAAGTTCTAATGCAACCTCCCTGCTTCCAATAAAAGTGTTAAATTCTCAAGTACTGAGTCAATTACCAAGTCGGATAGGTCCATAGACTCAAAAATAAAAAAAACACAAGAAGAGGATGATGAGGTCAACAAGGGGCCAATTAATCAATCAATCAAGGTTGTCTAAATATGGACATTGCAGGACATTTAACATCATCTGAAGTACTGTTATTAATTTAACGTCTAGAAGCTTACTAATGATCAAGTAACATTGTTATCTAGGGGCTTATCAGTTGTTCCAGCACATAGATTGAATGAGTTTGTATATATTGTGATTTATTTAATTTATTTCATAAACTTAATAAAACATTTTTCTGGTGTTAGTAGATATTCAACAAGGAAACTGACATACGGTGAAAATGTAGATAATTTAGATCAATTAGATCACGTGTTCCCCACAATTTTAATGAGGAAGGTGCTGTGTTGGATATGTTTTCTGAATATGAACTACACTTACTAGCCCAGGGAGAGACTAGTGAATTGGTACAAATCCCCAATAACAATGAGACACAAAGTGAACCTTTCTTATCACATGCTTGTCTGTCTGATCCTGTGGAACAGACATAATAAAAGCCTCAGCAGAACGTCCAACTTTAAAAACTCCATTTATGTTTGTACCCCATCCCCAGGCAGTGAGGCAATTCAGTCTTCCAGGAGTTAGTACTTAGGGATATGAAGGTGTGCATACAGTAGATAAAATAAAAATTTACAGAATTGGGATAATTTAACAAAAGGTGAACGAAATGCCCTGGGAGAACTTAGGAAGATGCAGGATATTATCTTAAAGCCCTCCAATAAGGGGGCAATATTGTTTTAATGGATAAACAATATTATGAACAATAAGCATTAAGACAACTTACGGATGGTACTACATACAAATTGTTGCAGGAAATCTGTTAAAGGAATATAAGGAACAGGTGCTGGAATTATTGATATTAGCTTCACAGGAGGATTAGATTACGGGTGTAGATTCTGATTTTCTTCACTGTCAGTTTCCTAATATACCAGTATTTTGTCATATTCCCAAGGTCCACAAAAGCCATGAAGCTCCACTAGGATGGCTTATTATTTTAGGCTGTGGTGCTCTGACAGAACCCTTGCACTCTTTAAAGATAGTTACTTGAAACAAGAGGTTGCAAGGTTAGACTCCCACCTTAAAGATACTACTCAAGTATTACAAAAATGGAGGGAGAAGATGGAAAGAAACATATTGGTGGATTATGGTTGATGTTACCTCCTGTATACCTGCATTGAACAACGTTTAGGGTTAAATGCTATAAAGGAAATACTGGAAAAGTCTACATTCATGTATCTGGTTGATTTTATCCTGCTGTCACTAGAATTTATTTTGAATTCTAACTTTTTCCTTTTTAAGGAGTGTTTTACCAGCAGATAAGGGACACAGCGATGGAGTCCCAGTCGCTTACTCCTATGCCAACCTGTTTATGGGTCGGTGGAGGGGGCAATCTCGGACCCCATCACTAACCCATACCATTCTCATATTGTGTTCTGTAAGAGATTTATAGATGATTTACTGTTCATTTGGGATGGTTTGGAAACTGATTTGGAGTCCTTCATAGAGTTTTAAATAACAACAATGTGGTGTTAAAATTCAGAGCCACATACCACCAGAGGGCAATTAATTACCTGGATCTCACTCTAATTGGGAGGTAGGTTCTATTGTTAAAACCAGAATTTTTCGAAAGAAAATGGCAGGTAACAGTATTCTTCATAGGGGCAGTTCCCATCAGCGACATGTAATAGAAGTCTTACCTTACGGTCAACTAATAAGGTTAAGATGAAATTGTACAGAACCATGGGATTTTATGGATGCCCAAGATGATTTATTTGACAGATTAAGAATGAGGAGTTACTCTAAGAATATTTTAGAAAGGGCCAAATCTAAGGTGGAAAAACATAAGAAAAGATTTGACACAATATAGGATCAAAACAGACAAGCAGAATAAGGTGATCTTTTCTATAGAGTATGGCCCAGGTTCCATGGACGTCGTGCCATAATTAAAAAAATTGGCATGTCTTGGGAGTAGACCCAGACCTTAAGGACACAGCAGTGAGTGGCCCCTTGGTAACTTTTAGGAAAGGCAAAAGCTTGAGGGATGTCTTGACACAGAGTAAATTTTAAAAAAACATGCCCAAAATACCTGGTTTAGTACCAAACCTTTTGGTTTTCTCCTGTAAGAGGTGCAAAACCTGTAAAATAAGCTATGCAGGGCAAATTGTTTTTCAATCCAGGCCCATTGGGTATCAGGAAGTTAAAAGTAATCATTTTTGAAATGTATGTCCAGAGTTGTGATTTATGCCCTGTGGTGCTCCTGTGGCAAGGTATATATAGGCAGACTACCAAAAGCCTAAAAGCGCAAAAGGAGCACCACAGGGCTATTCAAAGACCAGATCTGGAGCACCCTGTTGCAAGGCACCTTCAGGTACAACAAACATTAACTGGACATAGGGTTATGTATATGGCCATTGACCATGTGCCCTATAGAATGAGGGGTGGTAACAGACAGCGAGAACTGGACAGAAAGGAATCTAAATGGATTTTCTATCTGAAGATACTGAAGCCTTCTGGCTTCAATGATTGTATCGACTGGAAACTGTTTATTAATAAATGAAGGACTAAAAAGACATATGGAAATTGATTATTTTATAAGAAAAGGAATTTATGTTTTGAAATATTACAGTACTAATGGTTATGATCGATACAGTATTTGTACCATGTCTTATGCCCTTTTTCATTTACAGTTTAAAATATTTTCTGTTTAATTATAGTAATATTATCTAATAAAGTTGCCTGTTCATTTTGAATGGAATCACTAGACAAAAAAAAGTGTAACAATATTTTATGAATTTAATACATCAAACTTTAAATTGCTGGTTATATTGCTCTGTATGTCAGAACTGATTTCCAAATTACTTATATGGAAATAGGTCCTAACTTGTTATAGGAACCATTATGTGCTTGACTTGCAGGAGTAAATTAAATATGGTGCCATAGTTTTTAAAGAAAAAAATGTTTCTATTTTTCACCTGGAATTTACTATTATTGTTTGTTTATCTGTGGAGTCTTCTTTTGATCTTTACCAGGCCAGCAGTGTTTACATGTCTATAAACTTTGAAATTCCAATTTAATTAATTATAGAGACATGGACACTCAGTAGAGCAGACCTGGTTGGACCGAACACCACTCCATAATAAGCACCTTAGTACTTTAATTATAATGATGGATATGAGATTATTTTATTAGTGGCACCTGTGGTTGTATTATTTAAAGCATTAGAATTGCACTTTTGGTCACACCTCCTGACAAAGGGTAGCATTGCCCTGAATCACGAGGCTGGAAGGAGTGTTACAGCCTGAAATTGATGTATTGACACTTTGTGTATTTTTGCTTACATTTTGTAAGTATCTTTATTTATTGTTATTAAGAAATAAAATAATATTTTCCCTAAATTTATCCTGAAGTGCTGGATGTTATTCTTAAATTATGCAGCATGCTATTCTACTAGCTAGAGATGGAGGAGAATGTTCTATTCTTGTTTTCTTTGATCTCTCATTAGTTTTGACACAATTGACCATGGGATTTGACAACTCCACTGAGGGTCTCGGTGGCACTGTGGTGAGGCGGTTCGAGTCCTTCCATTCCAGTAGGGGCAGAAGGTTGCATGGGAAATTTTCTCTCACGCCAGTTGCCCTGACTTGTGGGGTCCCTCAAGGTTCAGTCTTGTCTCCCATGTTCTTTATGGTGTATCTGCTGCCACTGAGTGAGACTATTTGTGGTACAGTCTGCAGTTTCATTGCTATGCTCATGATACTCAGTTGTACCTATCATTACCCAGAAGATGGAAATGTCATTGGTGTGCCAAATGATTGCTTTGCTGTTATCAATGATTGGATGGCCTTCAGCTGGCTAAGGATGAATTCAAACAAACGGAAGTGTTTCTGTGGGTGTGGGTGTCCAGAGGTGACAGGATTGAGTGGGGTGGTGGCTAGATTACATCTTGGATCCATCCTGCTCGCAGCCAGAGATGGGGTGAAGAGTCTGGGCATCATCATGGACCAGAAACTGACACTAGAACGTCAGGTGTTGGTGGTGGTCCATGGTGGACATTTCCATCTTAGGAATATCACATGAGTCAAGCCCTATCCAAGTCCTCAGGACCTAAAGGTGCATGACTTTGTGACATCCAGACTAGACATTTGTAATGCGTTGTATCTTGGGCTGTCTGGAGGTTTGATATGCTGCTTGCAGATGGTACAGAATGCTGCAGCTTGACTGATTGCCAGGGTGTCTCACTCTGAGCATATTTGTTATAGAAACAAAACCTTTGATGGCAGATAAGGACCACTTGGCCCACCTAGTGTGCCCATTTTCCCTAAACACTGGAACACTGCAGACCCTACTTGATCTCTGGTTTCGCCCCCTTTCCTTACCACTAAGGTTCCCTTATGCCTATCCCATGCATTCTTGAATTCTGTTATGGTTTTGCCCCCACCACCTCAGCTGGGAGGCTGTTCTAGATATCTATAACTCTTTCTGTGAAAATGCTTCCTCATGCCTCCCTGAGTCTATCCCTCATCGAGCTTAATAGCACAGCCCTTGTTCTTAAGCATCTTTTTCTGAAAATGCTTCCTTCCTGAACTTTATTTTTATCCGTGAGGTATTTGAAAGTCTCTATCATATCCCACTCCTTCTTTCCTCCAGGGTGTACATATTGAGATCCTTTAATCTCTCCCTCATAGGGCTTTTGATGCAGACCCAGCACCATTTTAGTTGCCCTCCTCAGGACCACTTCTGCTCTATCTATGTCTTTCCAGAGATGTGGTCACCAGAACTGGACACAGTACTCTAGGTGAGGTCTCACCAGTGTTCTATACAGTGGTAACACCACCTCTCTCTTTCTGCTGATGACCCCTCGCTATGCACCTAGCATCCCACTAGCTCTCCCCACTGCCTTGTCACACAGTCTGGCCACCTTTAGGTCACAGATGATGATTGCCCCAGGTGACTTTCCTGTTTGGTGGTTGATTAATACCTCCCATTTTATACTCCATCTCTGGGTTTCTGTGACCCAAGTGCATGATTCTGCACTTCTTCACATTGAAATGTAGCTGCCACACCCTTGAACAGTCCTGTAGCATTCTTAGATCTGTATTCATTCTTTACACCCCTCCACCCTGGAGTGTCTACCACATTGCAGATTTTAGTGTCATCTGCAAAGAGACATACCTTCCTTCTAGCCCCTCTGCAATGTCACTAATAAAGACATTAAAGAGGACTGGTCCCAGTACTGATCCCTGTGGGACTCCGCTGGTTATCCTCACTTCCTCAGCGTGAACTCCATTTACCACCACACTTTGTTGCCTATCCTCCAACCAATTTGTTACCTAGTTTACCATTTTTGGATGCACTCCTTGGCTGCCCAGCTTGTTTATGAGTCTCCTATGTGGAACGTTGTCAAACAGGAAAGTCACCTGGGGACAAGTGACCATCAAACAGTGTGGTTCACGTTAAACTCAGCTACAGAGTCAAGCCATACAAAAGTGAGGGTACTGGACTTTGGGAGGGCTGACTTTGGCAAGATGGAGAGTGCCTCAGAAATTCACTAGCAAACAGGCTAGAAGGAGGTGTGGAGCAACAATGGGAATTATCAAAACTGCCATCACAGAGGCAACAAGCCTTTGTGTGAAGCAAATAAACAAATCAAAATGAAGAAAAAAGCCACTATGGTTCTCAAGAGAGGTGGCTGTGAAAGTCAGGAAGAAAAAGACAGCATTCTGGAAGTATAAGGAAACACAGAAGGAGCAGGACAGAGAGCTGTACCAGTTAAGGCAGAAAGAAGCAGGAGGGAAGTCAGAATAGCAAAGGCCCAAACTGAGGAAAAGATAGCCAACTTGGTTAGAAGGGGATAAAACCTTTTATAAGGTACATCAGCTGAAAGAAAAGACAAAGGGAGGGATAGTGAGGCTGAATAGAATGAATGGTGGGTGGGCAGAGGGACAGTGAAAATCAGGAACACTGAATGAATATTTCTGCTCAGTATTCACAAAGAGGAGGGGAAGTGCCTAATCCAATTAACAGAAGCACTCTTGATAGAGGGTCGATCCCAGTCCTTTCACAGAAGAAAGGGTTCTGCAAGAACTCCTAAAACTGAAGGTGGACAAAGCAATGGGTCCTGATGGAATTCACCCCAGAATTCTAAAAGAATTAAGGAAGGAACTAGTGAAACCACTGGCTACTCTTTTAACAAATCATGGGAGGATGGTGTTGGTACCGAGGACTGGAGGAAGGCGGATGTGATTCCCTTCACAAAAGTGGGACCAAGACAGAGGCAGGAAACTACAGACCTGTCAGTCTGACCTCTGTGGTAGGGAAAGTGATGGAGTCACTTCTGAAGGAAAGAATAGTTGAGTACCTAGAGGTCAGTGGAGCACAGGACCCAAGGTAGCATGGGTTCACAGCGGGAAGGTTATGTCAAGAAGAATCTAATAGATTTCTTTGACTGGGTGACCAAAGTAGTAGACCACGGAGGGCTGTGGACATAGCCTACCTAGACTTTAGCAAGGCATTTGACACAGTCCCATACAAAGATTAAATACAAGTTAGCCAGCCTGGGAGTGGGTCCCAAGATGACAGCCTGGGTAAAAATTGGCTGGAGAATAGGACACAGAGGTAATAGTAAATGGAGTCCACTCAGAAGAAAGGAGGGTTACTTGTGGGGTACCGAGGGTTCAGTATTGGTCCAGTCCTTTTTAATGTCTTCATCAGTGACATTGCAGAGGGACTGGAAGGAAAAGTATGCCTTTTGCAGATGACACAAAGATCTGCGACAGGGTTGATACACAAGGAGGCATGGAAAGGATGAAAAGGGACTTGGCAAGGTTGGAGGAATGGTCAGAAGTGTGGCAGCTAGGATTCAATGCAAAGAAGTGCAAAATAATGCACCTGGGAAACAAGAACCCAGGGAAGAATACACAATGGGTGGGGAGGTAGTAACAACAACAAAACAGGAAAGGGACCTGGGGTAATCATATCAGATGACCTTAAGGTTAGCAAGCAATGTGAGAAGGTAGTAGGGAGGGCTGGGGGTATACTGGGATGTATAGGGAGAGGCATCAGCAGCAGAAAACAGGAAGTTGTTATCCCTCTGTACAGACAGTTGGTGAGACCCCATCTGGAGTACTGTGTCCAGTTCTGGAGACCCCATCTCCGCAAGGACATAGACAGGATAGAGGCAGTCCAGAGGAGGGCAACTAAAATGGTGCAGGGTCTGCAAGAGAAGCCGTATGAGGAGAGACTAAAGGAGCTTAATATGTATACCCTTGAGGAAAGAAGGAGAGGGGGACATGATAGAAACTTTCAAGTACCTCAAGGGAATCAACAAAGTCCAAGAGGGTAGCATCTTTCAGAAAAAGAGACTTGCAAGAACAAGGGACACAATTTAAAGATAGAAGGAGGGCGGTTCAGGGCAATGTGAGGAAGTATTATTTCACAGAGAGGGTAGTGGATGCATGGAACAGCCTTCCTGAGGAAGTTGTGGGGTCTAAAACTGTGGGAGAATTCAAGAATGCATGGGACAGACATACGGCAATTCTTGTGGGGGGCAGGAAGATATAGGCTGTTGGTTAACTAGGATCTGCTGCTATCCTGTAGAGTAGGGAAATGGGCAGACTAGATGGGCCTAGTGGTCCTTATCTGCCGTCAAAGTCTATGTTTCTATGTTTCTATGTAACTCTAGGCAAGCCACATCCACCGCCCACACTGATCTATTTCCCTGTCACCCAGTCAAAGAACTCTATCAGATTTGTTTGACATGACCTCCCTGTTAATCCATGTTGCCTTGGGTCTTGGAAGCCACTGGATTTAAGATATTCCACAATCCTTTCCTTCAATAGTGATTCCATTAATTTCCCCAACACGAAGTCAGGCTGACTGACCTGTAATCATCAGCTTCCCCGCTACCCCTTTTGCAGTGCGACTACATCTGCCCTCTTTCAGTCCTCTCTGGGAGAACCACTCCTGTCTCAGTGAGAAGTTGAGCAGGCTGTCAGAGATGCAGACAGTACCTCTCTGCACTCCCTCAGTATCCTGGATGGACCCATTCATCCCCATTGCCTTGTCCACTTTCAGATTTGTGAATTCCTTCAGGACTCTTTCCTCTTTAAATGGACTAGTGTCCACCTCCTTTCCTCCAATGCTTCTGGCACTTATCTGTGGTCCCTCACCTTCCCCTTTCTCTGTGAACTCTGAACAGAAGTATTTATTCAAGATGTCCATTTTTCCTGTTCTCCCTCAACACACTTCTCCTTCCCTCCTAGGTCTTACTATCCCTCCCTGGATTTTCTTTTTCACTTATGAAACATAGAAACAGAAATTTTCAGCAGATAAGGACTACCAGGCCCATCTAGTCTGCCTGTAAGCCCTCTGTTTGTTTATAGCTTCTAGGTCAACAGCTTTCTCCTCTCCTTCCCACTTCCAGGGTTCTCTTATGTCTTCCCCATGCATGTTTAAATCCCTCCCTGCTTTCTCCCGCCACCTCGGTGGCAGACTATTCCATGCATCCACCACCCTCTCCATGAATAAAAGCGTCCTCACATTTCCCCTTAACCTGCTACCTTCCAATTTCATATCATGCCCCTCATTCTTGTAGTCTTCCTATATTGGAAGATGTTGCCCCTTGCATCTTGTTTATTCCTCTAAGGTATGTGAACGTTTCTATCATGTCACCCTGATCCCTCTTCTCCTCCAGTGAATACATATTGAGGTCCCATAGTATCTCCTCAAATGTTTTCTGGTGCAAGCCTGTACTATCTTTGTCACTCTTCTCTGGACTGCCTCCACCCTGTCAATGTCCTTTGAAGATGTGGCCTCCAGAACTGTACATAGTAATCTAGGTGAGGCCTCACTGTGTTTTATACAATGGAATCACCACCTCCCTCCTTCAACTAACAATACCTCTGCCTATGCACCCCAGCGTGCCACTGGCCTTCCCTGCTGCCTTTGTACTCTGCTTAGAAACCTTTAGGTCATCTGAAATGATAACCCCCAGATCCCTTTCTTCCTTAGTGATCATCAAGCCCCCCATACTGTAGCTCTCTCCAGGGTTCACTTATCCCAGGTGCATTATTTTACACTTCTTTGAGTTGAACCCCAGCTGCCACACCCAGACTATTTTTCAAGCTTTCCTAGGTCCCTCCTCATTTTCTCCACCCTGTCTGAAGTATCCAACCTGTTATCAATCTTGGTGTCATCTACAAACAGGCAGACCTTTCCCTCCAGCCCTTCTGTTGTGTCACTAATGAAGATATTAAACAGGACTGGCCCAAAGACTAATCCCTGAGGTACCCACTGGTTAACCCACTCTCCCCAGATTGGATTCCATTTACCACCAACCTCTGCCTCCTGTCTGTTAACCAGTTCCTTACCCAGTTAACTACCTTGTGGCCCATGACTACCCATCTTGCTTACCAACCTTATATGTGGGATGGTGTTGAAGGCCTAGCTGAAATCGAGGTAGGTGATGTTTGCCATGGTCCCCTGATTTACCTCCCTCGTCACCCAGTCAAAAATCTATCAGATTTGTTTAACACAACCTCCCTTCTGTGAATTCATGTTGCCTTGGGTCCTGGGCACCATTGTACTCCAAGTGTCCCACTATTCTTTCCTTAAGTAGTGCCTCCATGATCTTCCCCACTATTGAGGGTGGATGACCAGCCTATAGTTCCCTGCCTCCTCCCTGCTACCACTTTTGTGTAGAGGGACTACATGTACCCTTCTCCAGTCCTCCGAACTACTCCTGTGTGTAGAGACTTGGTGAACATGGCTGCCAGAGGCACTGCTAGCTCTCTCCTCTGCTCCTTTATAAACCTGAAAAAATATTTTGTCCCTTTCTTTATTGACAGGGCTATTTTCTCCTCCATTTGCATCTTTGGGCTCCTAATATCTTTCCCTGCCTCCCTCTGTTTCTCCTGGTACACCTCCTATCCTCCTCCTTCTATATTTCTTATACCTCCTGAATGCTAACTTTTCTGCCCTTACCTTCCCTGCTATCTCTTTTGAGAACCATAGTGATCTCTTTTATGTTGTCTTGCATGCATCTTGCAGTAGTACCACATTGAGAGATGTGTCAGTGTTAGGAATGCAGGGCATGCTTAATGGTGTGTCCCTCATCCCCAATTAGCGAGCATGCTACGCTGAACATGGAAATTATGGAAAGTGCCACCAATTTGAAAGAAATCTGCACTGTAATCAGAGACAAGCTAATCACACAGCGGCAGATGACATGCTTCCCCAACATGCCTTTCATGGTGAAACATTTCAATAAACATGGTGGCTCAGCCATCCAACACACAATACCCATACCAACATCGGGGTGGCCAATCCCTGTGTCGGCATGTTCCCCTCCACACTTTCTTTGCTGACTGGGCCCAATCCCTGCTGGCATCAGTCCCCACACACACACACACACACACACTTTCTTTGCTGGTGGAGCCCAATCCCCATCGGCATCAGCTCCCCCAGACTCATGGGGCACACTCAGAGCCCACCCCAGTGTGCCCAACATCCCTCCCAAAACTCATGGACCACACTGGGGCCCACTCCAGTGTGCCAACATCCCCAAAAACTCATAGGGCATACTGGGAGACCACCCCAGTGTGCCCAACATTTCCCACTGAAAGTCATGGGACACAGTGGGCCCACCCCAGTGTGCCCAACATTTTTAGTTCACTTGTAAAGAAAGAAAACTGTCCCTCGATGCCCATTTTGTTTTTCCCTATAAAAAGAAAATGGTCCTTCATAGTCCCCAGTGACCCCACCCCCAACCTGCACCCACCCTCTGTGCACCCCACCTCCCTGCACCTCCCCCACCCCATACTTACCTCTGGAGGTCTGGTGCTGTGATTGTCTGTGGAGCGGAAGCATCTGGACTCTCCAAAGCTGAACTGCAAAATGAAGAAATGCCGGTAAGCTACATAATGGCATCAATGGGGGTTTCAACTTAGGTGGATATCTCAGCCATTTTTGAATTTGGTTCCAAATTTTAAACATGGGGTTCTTGGGACTCCACCTAATGCACACATGCTCTGTCATCTCGTTATTCAGTCCCAAAGGTGATTTTGTGGTCACTGTGTGGAATAATCTTTTGGGATAGATTAATGAAATAACAGTGCCACTGTTCATGAGGTAGGGTCCCAAAAGCCTATATTGCAAATTTGGTGAAAAATTTCAAAAATGACTGCATTATACATGCATTGCACAGTTTCCATGCACAAAGAGTTCCCACCAGCAGTTGCTTCCTCTTCCTCTGGGGTCCTCTTCTACACTCCTTGGGGTCTCCACTAGAGAGGACCCCACATCCCTCCTGGTCACTTCTACAGGTGGCTCCATGGGACAGTCCCTTTGCCAGAGTGGCATAGGGTTGTGTAATGATACCATATGGGAATGTGCCTCTGATCCACCTACTTCACCTTTCTGAGTCCACCATAGTCCAGGCGCTCCTCCTCCTTGGCATCATTTGTGGTGGCAGTGGCAGACTTAGTGGTCCCTGGGTGAGGGAGGAGCCCTATCCCTGAATCCTAGCCAACTCGGCCTAGAGTCTAGCAACCTCCTCCTCCATAAGTCCAGAAAGGTGCCTGCAGATGGGAAAGCACTGCAGTCTTCAGAAGGTCTTCCTGAAGACTGCCGACCCACACCACTGCACACACCACTCCCAGCATACTTTCTTACTCTGTCTCACCTGGAAATAATTGGTCCCTTTCCCCCACTTAGGGTTTACCCTATTACCCTGCTCAGTTATTAGTACCCTGTTGTATTAGTGCTCCTTCCTTACCACCTTCTGCTTTATCAGCACAGCACTTATGTCTCTCTTAGCCTTGCTTCTAGCTTGTGTCTTCCTCATCTCCATCTTTTGTATGTTGGCTTGCACATGTGCAAGCAACATTTTGGTAGTAGCACTGTACTAACCCTTTCAAAGGTGTGTCAGTGTTGTGGCAAAGCCAGGGATGCTTTAGTTGGTGTATCTCTCAGTCGCCAACCAGTGAGCATGCTGCCGATGACAGCAGTTTCAGAGAGCCACCAAATTGAAAAATCCACTGCTGCAATGAGAGACAGGCTCGTCACTGCAGCAGCAAATCTACACGCCTCCATTACGTGCCATTCCTGGTGAAACATTTCAATAAACATGGCAGCGGCTCTTGCCGTCCGCCTCTCACAATCCTTAGAAAGCCCACTTTGGGGTGCCCAATCCCCTGTCAGCATGCCCTCCCCAGTTCAATTTGTTTGCCGATAGATTCCCTACCGCCGCATAATGCTCCCACCCAGTTTTATTTGTCTGCCAATGATGCTGTCCAACCCTTAGCATCAGCCCCTCAACACAGACACACTTTATTTGCTGACAGGGTGCCAAATCCCCATTGGCTCCAGCCCCCAAAACAGATGGCACACTGGGAGCCCACCTCAGTGTGCCCAAGTGTCTTAGTGTCACCTGTAAAACAGAAACCTTCCCCAAAGCTTTTTTGTTTTCCCTGCAAAACAAGAAAACTGTCCCTTGTTGCATCGCCCCTCCCCAACTCCACCCACCCTCTGCACACCCCACCTCCCACCCCCTCACCCCATACTTACCTCTGGAAGTCAGCATGGCAATCTTTAGTGAAGTTGGAACACGTCTCGCTCTTCAAAGCCGACTGCGAACTGAAGAAATGCTGGTAAGCTGTATAATGGCATAAATGGGGGTTTTCAACTTAGAGTGAATATCTCAGCCATTTTGGGACTTTTGGCACCACATTTTCAACATGGGGTTTGTCAGGAAGTCTAAGCCTCACTTTCAGGTTCTTGGCAATATTGGGAATGCAAGTAATCACAGACACATTGCATAAGAGTAATAAACTTGTTTATTACTACCAAAAGGATAAAATCACAGTTGCCCTAAGCAGTTCTTACCAATACAAACTGGGAGCCAGTGCTAAGCATTCCTATACCTCGAGGTTTCTCTGTGCTCTTGGGATCTCTGAGGTACAAGACTAGAGTATCACATTATATATCTATGATAATTACTATGGTTACTGTAAGATAGAAACATTTCTAGTCACAGAGGTGAGCCCTATTGGCTAAATTAGAGGTGGCTCCATGGTCCAAGATAACATTATACAATTTTGTAGTAGTCATCAGTTTGTGAACAAAGAGTTCTTATACAGAGTCTTACGTAACTCAGTGTAGTAGTACAAATCACCAAAAGGTGGCAATGCTGACTTACCTATCATAATTACTCCAAGGACACAGGTGCATTGGCATCTTACAAGTAAAATACACAGAAAATACATAGAAAAATATATGTATTAGCAAGCAAAGTGTATTACAACAATATCCTGACATCTACTCTTATGCGGTAGATGCCCTTAGCCTATATAGTTAGTATAACATATGTCTAAGCACTAGTTGTCTACATTGTACCTCTGAGGTACCGATTAAGTGCAGGGACCTCGTGTAACATTCCCCTTGCTGCCTCCAAGGGCAACACAGACAAATTTAGGGAAAGGCCAGAGAGCAGTGGTCATTTACAAACCCAACGTGCAAGCTTTGTAAAGGAACTTGAGCTGGTCACGGTGTTAGCGCAGCATGCGCCATAGGCAGCATAGCATAATAATCAAAATAAAGATCAAAAATGCCTGTATAATAACAAAACCTTTAAAGGTAATCTCTAACCAGGCGTTAGTCAGTGTGTCATTCATGTCACCATCATTAATCAATGAGAGAATAGCTTCATTGGCCTTGGTTATATTATTGCTGATGTAGATGAGGTGTGTGTCTTTCCTGTCTAAAAGCAATTTTAATGTAAATGTGAGTGGGTCTATGTGTATATTAAAATATGGTAAGTATTCAGACAGTGTGAGCAGATAATGTGGGTTACCATCAATGATGTCTGCATCCATGAGGGAACGGGGTTATAACGGTATGTCCAATGACAGTTTTCGGTGGGGACAAAACAAAAGTTGGGGTTAGCAATTGCACATGTCACAGATCCATAAGTATAGCTTTTAAAGTTAGTTACCACACAATACTCCCATCAAATTATACTGAGAGCAAACAGTAGGAGTCTCCACTTTTGCAACTGGACAGGGCAGGTGTAGGGCGTCTTGAAATCCGTGTTGACAGGTGATGAACCTCCTCACGATATGATTGGTAGAGCTTATCCAGAGCCAAAGTTGAATCCAGAAATCCGTGCCATTCTTGGTGATGTCATCATCCATGGTAAAGTCCAGTCAATGCTATCTGGAAAATAACCACAAACAGGTTGAATAACATCAAATACATCACATCAGCACAAGTGAATATATATTGCTTCTTCGGACAGCAGTCCGTGTGCGAAGCCACCCAGGCATCCAGGAAAGGAGGGAAAATCAGTAGAGGTGCTAGATTCAGGCGTTCATTGTATATGTCTTCGTCCAAATGCCTGATGGAGTGGACCAGTACAGAACTTGTCGAACAAGGCTGTAGTGGGATCAAAGCGTGGTAAAGAAACAGTGAAGGAAACAAACATAGTATCTCTTATGGAACATTTCTTAGTAGTGAAACACGGACCAGTGTTAGGGTGTCTGGTCACAAATCCCAAGTTCCTAGTTGTGGGAAGAGGAATGGTTAAAGTCTGTTGCATACACATAGCAATACAGCTAGGGTTTTACATCGTGGACAATACCATTTGAAAATGCGTCTGTCATGTATGATGTCAGGGATTCTTCCAGATTCTAGATCACAGAAGAGGTTGTTGATGGTAGTGATGATGTATGAGCCATAAGCAGAGTAGAGGAGTTCTCTAGCAATGTATTGTTTATCTGCTTTTTGTTGTTCTGTTGAATGAGTGTGTTAATCTTGTCTTTAGAGTCTGTAAATGCCTTAGCAATGTCGTGCATGTTGTGTACTGTGTATCTTTCTTCCTGACTAAGGCCATCCACACCATGCAATAATGGGGTAGCATGTTGTTAACCAGACCAGTAGAGAACTTGGCAGAATGAGCTTTGATAGCAGCAATGTCTGCTTTATTCCAAATAGACATAGCCGCACCAAAAGGCCTGTGACAGTACCTGTTGCACCTGTGACATCAGAACTGTCTACTTCACGTGTCTTACATTTATGACTTTATCAGGAGTGGATTTTCTCCTGAAGTTGCCTCTATGTTCAGTAGAATGGACCCCGGCAATAGGGTCTTGAGTACGAATCTGAAATGCAGATAAACTATCAAGCAATAATGAACTATAAAATGCTGACGTCTTAGTATTGTGACATATACCAAATTATTTCATATTCCAGTAAGTAAGATTAAACAAAACAGGTATATGCATAAACTGTAAGTTATTAATCAATGAACCTGGGAGAGCAGTGGCTGTTAGACCACTATGGGAACCAGGGTGTGCTTTGGGCATTTCAAAAGCTGTTCATCAGTGGGTGGTAACACAGAAAGATACATGGCAGCAGAAGCCATGTGGTGTACAGCCCCAAATTTGTGAACAGAATCCTTAGACAAAGAATTATACTGAGACAATCAACCAATAAATGCCAAGCTAAAGAGTTGATGGTCGGCTCTCTATGCTGCTCTTGAAGCCTCTGAAGTGAGGTTTCAACCCTAGATCTACAAATCTCATCTCTTAAGCAACAGATGGGTTTGCAGGAGACAGAATGTGTTAGACTGCAGCAGAACTTGAGTCTGAATTCCAAACTCTGCAAAATGAAAAGGATTCACTTTTGCATCATTCAGCTCAAGCTGGAGAACAGGAACTTTGTATGTTGAAGCAGGAGTGTGAAAGTTTGAGACAGGATAAGGGACAGGCATTGCATATGAATGATTTACTAAGTGCTGCAAATGCTCAGTTGAGTGAAGAGATGGGAGAGCTACAGGACGAGATGAACCAGGTACATAATGACTTAGAAGTGGCTACTAGGGACAATCGCGAACTGAGCGCCACGTATAGAGTGTTGCAGAAGCAAATGCAATATATCTGTCACTGTCATTTCGTTATTCAGTCCTGAAAGGTGATTTCGCAGTCACTGCACAGGATCAACTTTTGGGACTGATGACTAATGACAATGCTCACTATTCATGAGGTGGGCTCCCAGAAAGCCTATGTTGCAAATTTGGTGAAAATCCCAAAAATTACTGTGTTATGAGTGTGCATTGCAGTTTCCAAGCACGCCTGTGAACTTCAAGAATTTTTAATATTTTCACCAGATTTTCAACACTGCCATTTTTTCACACCTCTTTATGAACAGTACAGCTGTCATTTTCACATCCTGACTAAAATGTGTTTTCAAGACATGTGGCGCATAATGGTGCGATCGCTGTGGGAAATCAATGTTCGGACAGATTAAAAAATCACAGTGACACTGTTCATGAGCAGAGGTTCCAAAATGCCTGTGTTGAAAATTTGGTGGACAAATTCGAAAAATGACTATGTCATGAACACGCGCTGCGCAGTTTCCAGGCACGTGTAACTTTGAGAATTTTAATATTTTCCTCCAGATTTTCAACATTGCCATTTTGCATACTTCCTTATGAACAGTACAGCTGTCATTTTCACATTATGCCCGAGCGATGTTTTCGCTCTGTGACACAATGGGCACAGTAGCTGTCGAAATCAACTTTGGGACAGAACAACAAAATCACAGTGCCACTGTTCATGAGGAGAGGTCCAAAATGCCCATGTTGAAAATCTGGCAAAGAAAATTCCCAAAATGACTGCATTATGGGCATGTGTTGCACAATAGCTATATACGCTTGTAAGTTTGCAAATTTTTCATATTTTCTCTCTAGATTTTCAACGTTGCCATTTTTTTACACCTCCTCATGAACAGTACAGCTGTCATTTTTGCATCCTGCCTGAAATTTGTTTCGCATCTGTGGCTCCTAAATGGCGCAGTTGCTGTCAAAATCACCTTTCAGGATTGAGAAACAAAATGATAGCACCACTGTTCATGAGGTGGGGTCCTAAAAGCCACTATTAAAATTTGGATTGAAAATACCAACAAACACTGGTGCGTAAGGTTTCCAACCATATATCCAACCTGTAGAGACTGATAGATGTCAGGTACATAACTTGTGTTCATCGGCCATAACGCTTTCGCAGAATTTTATCCACATCCCTCCCTACAGCTACTGACAGGCACTGAGGTGTGCCTTGGGTTCCATCACCCAACGCTCACCCCATTCTTCTATATTGCACCCATCTCAGCTTATTTCCTTATGGAATGGGGTGAACATAAAGGCCAAAGACCCCAATGAACACCCGACACCTGTTGCTCTCTGTAGGGTGGGGTGAGGTGAAACAGCATCAGCGTTATGGTCGACCCAAAGCCACACTCCCAACGCCTTTCAGTCTCTGCGGGGGTGGGGGATTAAGCGCTACTTCAATGCTTCACTGCCATCTCTATTTTGCATTTCTAACTTGCACTACCAATGCCACCAAGCCAAATCGGCATTGACAAATGCTTAAACCTATTTGTACCCCTACCCTAGATAGGGTTTTTCACCTATCCCCAATTTTAGACTATCCCTGATTTACCTCATTCCCATGTGGTTGAACAGGACTCTTACCTTCCTTCCTTGCTCCCCTTCTGCTTTTCCAATGCTTATTCCTCCCTTAGCCTTGTTTCTAGCTAGTGTCTCCTCTCTTGCCCCTTTTGTTTTAAAATCTATTTATACCCTTACTTTAGATATTGTTTTCACCTACCTCAAATTTAAGGCTAGCCTTGACTTACACCTTGCTCCCATGCAGTTGAACAGGACTCTTACCTTCGTTGTCAGGTAGACCTCCTGCTTCCCTGCTTACCCTTGGCTGCCTACTGATGTTAGACACCTATTCCACTCCTTTTCTATTCTGCTTACTTTCTGTTGAGCTGCAGAGTGTCTGCCCACTGGAGTCAGCTCAACAAGGCAGCTGACAGCCAGTCTGTTGTGATGTCCTTTTCACATCTGTCATTTGCATGTGGGACTGCAGTGTGGGGGGCGCTTGGAGGCGTAGTCCTTATATAGCTAGTAGTGGTTGAGGGACACTTTGATAGTGTGAACTGATTTGCCATTTTTAGGCTGGGGTCTGTCTGTGGGTGTCGATTGGCTCTCCCACTAGCCTGGTTTGAGAGCTCCAGTGCTGTGCTCCTGAGTCCCCAAAGTGCAGCCCTTTCTGTGTGCTACTAGAAGGAGAGCTCCCACGAGAGTCAGAGCTCCATCCTTAGTTGGTGATCCATTGTCAGTGGTGGTATGTTGGGCAATGAAGCAAGTGGGTTTTAAAAGCCCCTGAGCCACTTTCTGGTGCCCTGCCCTCCTTTATCCAATTGGCTGCTTTTTATGCAGGGGCTTGTCTGTGGGTGTCGATTGGCTCTACCACTAGCTTGGTTTAAGAGCTCTGGTGCCACTCTCTGGAGTCCCCAAAGTTCAGCCCTTTGTGTGCTACTAGGAGAGTGGGATCCCAAGAGAGTTAGAGCCCCTCCTTTGTCAGTGATCTGTTGTCAGTGGCGGTTCTTCTGTTCTGTGGATATTGCACTGGTTGCCTGTCAGGTGGCACGTTTTCTTCAAGATAGGTCTGTTGACATACAAAGCCTACATGATTTGGGTCCAGGCTGCCTAAAAGGCTTCCTGTACCCAGATGCTCGACCACTTCACCCCCACTCTTCTGAAGTCTGAAGTGGATCTTCTGAGGGCTCCCAGATGACATCTGAAATTGTCTAAGGACTGTGCATTTGCGGTGGCAGCACTTACATTTTGGAATCATCTGGCCTTGGAGCTTACAGAGGCCCTCCTCTGTAGAATTGTTTAAATGGGGATTGAAACATTATTTTTACTAGCATGCCACTCATACCTAAAATACAGTACCATCATTAACTTTTAGAATGTACTGGCGTATTTATTGCTAGTGCTGCTGTATTTTGTTAATGTTTTTGTAAGGTGTCCAGAGCCATTTAGATTGGGTGGCTAACAAATTAAAATACTACTAAAAAAAAAACAGATAAAAAGCAAGGCCAGCATTGTCAGCACCAGCCAGATCTTGTTTCTTTTCATTCCACCTTATTTCTCTGGAGACATCACTGCATTTTGTGTGGAGGGCCAGTCAGGCATGACAGGGGTCAATGAGATAAAAGGAGTCACTAACATTTGGCAGAGAGCTATGGTACGGGGACCTAGCAGGGATGGTCTATGGTGGGGGCTGGACCCACCAGGGTTAGCTGGGATGTAAGGAGATCCTGCAGGATGGGATAAGATGCATGGAGGATAGAGCTCTGCAAGCTTTTAAATTAATAAGGGAAGGGGAACTGCATTGGTCACGAGTCTTAATTCATCTCACCAAACTTATGTACCTGCTGGGTGTGTCTAACCTCACTGGGTAGGCTATTTGACGTATAACCACTGTGTGTGAAGTAATGCTTTCTAATGTTTCCCTTATTCTACCCACCTCCTAAGTTTCATTACATACCTCTGCTTCTGCTTGCACTAACTCAAACATCTGTGTATACTTCATTCTGTCTATCCCTTTAGTATTCACATGAGGATGTCCCAGCACAGCTGTCTCTTCCCCAGACTGAATAATTTATACGTCCAGCCTCTGTTTGTAGCCAGTTGAGAAGTGGAATTTGAATTGTCAGCAATGGGGATTTTAATTCATGTTTAGAACAAAACTGTATTCTGCATAGACTGTAGTTTCTAGTCCTGAGGTTGCCTTCATGGAGAAAGTTTGCATTCAGCCTGACTTTCCAATTAGCATTTTCATGGCAAGGTGTTACCTCCCAGCCTTCAGCTAAATGTCAATAATTTGCATTCGGTTGATATTTTAAAATGGATGATACCCAGGAGACCAAAACAACAAAGGCTTTGTTAAAGAGACAAGGGTGGATTGTTATTTAATGTACTAGTTTTGGCGAAAGCCTAAATTAGGTTCTTGGCAAAGGTCTCTTCACCAAGCTCATTAGAAACTAGACAGCACTGATGAAGATCTTCAGTAATTTTGATGTTCTTCTTGGTAGCCAGCTGGAATTGCAATAGATTTACTCTTTGGTAAGAGCTGAGCTTCAGACAAATGCCAACTTGCAGTCTTGCGCCTTTCTGGAGAAACTAAAGAGTTCATAATAATCTGAGCATCTAAACATTTTCAAGCATTTTAGTTCTTTTATGGGGGTATCATAAGAAATTTCCTTTTTCATATCTCCAAACATCTTAGGAACTCAGCAACATATTACATATAGAATAAATGACAGGCAACTGTGAATTACAAGAGGAACCCAGCAACTTATTACATGTAGAATAAATGACAGACAACTGTGAGTTACAAGGCTTTGATTCCATCAAAGGGTTCTTGTGACATCATAAACCATGAGGTGAGCTCAAGAGGTTTATAAAACCTTATTCAGACTACAGGAGCCAATATTACAGTTAAGGCGCTTAAGCCATTCTATACAACTGTAGCTCAGTTGGCGTCCGTACACTAACCATGGTATTTAGTCCGGTTTTAAAAGCCATGATAAAACCCTGCTAAGACCTAGGTTTTAGCACATTTTTATGTTTGCTTGCATGCATGTGCAAGAAACATAGTGCCACCATACGAGTTTTCGTAGGTGTGCCTCCCCACTTCCAATGCCCTGCTCCCTTGCTGCGCAGCTGCACTGTGCCACTGAATGTCTGAGCTATGACAGCCGCTCAGATACAGTGGCGTACAGCTAAAAGTGAAAACCACTGCAATTAGCGGTTGTAATGTGTAGGCAATTTGCATACTGCCATCAGCAGATAATTTACATACTGCGGCAGCAGTATGCAAAGTGCCTACACTCAGCACTGCATCCTGAATGCAGCTGTCATAGACAGCTCCCTTCAAGTCCCCTCCCCAAACACTCAAGTAGCATGCTGGGAGCCCACCTAGTGTGCTCATGCGCTCCCCACATTGCACACAGTATGGCTGGCGGCGTTGCACAATCCCCTGTCAGCTCCGCGCCCCCAGCAGACTTCATGGTGCCATGCTGGGAGCCCACCCAACATGGCAAAAGTTAGAATGGTGATGGGGTGCCCAATCCCCCATCAGCTCCACTCAACAAATCCCCCAAAAAAGATTTCCAGTTGTCACGCTGGGAGCCCACCCCAGCATGGCAAACGTCTGCATGGCCTGAGGTGGCTAATCCCCATCAGTTCCACTGACCACTCCCAAAAACCTTTAAGCTGCCATGTTGGGAGCCCACCCAGCGTGGCACAAGTCCCATCATCTTCCTAAAGAAAAAAACAGCTGAAAACAAAAACGTTCCTCGTTGATTGTCTTGCTCCTCCCAAATCCGAGCCCACCCTCTGCGCGTACACTCCCCACACACCCTGACCCCATACTTGCAGCCGGTCCAGCACGATGATCCTCGGTGTACGGGAACACGCCTGCACTCTTCAAAGCCGACTGTGAACTGAAGAAATGCTGGTAAGCTATATAATAGCATAAATGGTTTTTCAACTTTGGTGTATATCTCGGCCATTTTGGGGTATTTAGTCATCAAATTTTCAAGGGGTTTTGGGGCCCCACCCTCATGAACCCATTCACTGTCATTTTGTTATTTGGTCCGAAGGTGATTTCGCAGTCACTGCCGGAACCACCTTTCAGGACCCAATAACAAAACGACAGTGTCACAATTCTGAGGTAGGCCCCAAAACCTATATGTTGAAAATCTGGTGAAATAATTCCTAAATGACTGTTTTATGAGCATGTGTTGTTCAGTTCCTTACGCACACGCCAGTAATCTCGCACATTTTAACATTTTCACTCCAGATTTTCAACATTGCCATTTTACACAACTCCTTATGAGCAGTACAGCTGTCATTTTTCATATCTGCCCAAAATGTGTTTTCACGCATGTAGCCCTAATGGCGCAGTCTGTGTGCGAAATCAATGTTAGGACAGATTAAGAAAATCACAGTGACACTGTTCATGAGCAGAGGTCTTAAAATAGCTATGTTGAAAATTTGGTGACAGAAGTCCATAAATGACCTGTGTTATGAGTGTGCATTGTGCAGTTTTCACGCACCCTTGTAAGTTTACGAATTTGTACTATTTTCAACCCAGACTTTCAACATTGGCATTTTTCCACACCTCTTTATGAACAGTACAGCTGTCATTTTTCACACCCTGGTTGAAATGTATTTTTGCACTTCTGGCGCAAAAATGCATGGTCGCTATGGGAAATCAGTGTTGGGGCAGATTAAAAAATCACAGTGACATTGTTCAAGAGCAGAGGTCTCAAAATGCCTGCATTGATAATCTTCTATAAAATATCCCCAAACTAATTATATTATGGGTGTGCATTGCGCAGTTTCTCTCTGCTCGTGACTTCACTTTTTTTATATTTTCAATCCAGATTTTCAACATTGCCATTTTTAACCTCCCCATGAACAGTACAGCTGTCATTTTTCACATCCTGTTCAAAATGTATTTTTGCACCTGTGGTGCCAAATGGCGTAGTCACTATGCAAAATCAGCTTTTGGCTAACAAACTGATATTGCAACTGCTGATGAGGTGGGGTCAGAAAAAACGATGTTGAAAATTTGGAGTGAAAATACAACAAATGCCTGGGCGTTAGGGTTTTGACCATAACACCCCATCCTGTAGAGACTGACAGGCATCAGGTGCGACTTGGGATTGTCACCTGTAATGCTCATACCATTCCACCCACACCCACACCCTGCAGCCAGTGACAGGCATTGATGTATGCCCTGGACTCTTCAGCCCCAAAGTTCACCCCATTCTCCTATACTGCACCCATCTCATCATATTCCCTTATGGAATGGGGTGAGCATTAGCCCCAAGACCCCAAGGCACACCGTGACACTTGTCAGAGTCTGCAGGGTAGGGTGTGGTGAAATTGTGGCTGTTAGTGCCTGACGTTATGCCTGATGACCCAAAGGCACACCCCAATGCCTGTCAGTCTCTGCAGGGTGGTGGTGGGTTGGTTCAGTTCAATACTTTACAGCCATTCCTATTATGCATCTCTCTAACTCCTACACTACCAATGCCAATGCCAGCAAGCAAACATTCAGCATTGACAAATGCTTGCTTAAAATGTTACCGGGCTTGCTTTGTTTTTATCTGTAGTGCGGGACAGTCAGGCATGTGGTTCTTCTCACGCAGCGCGATGTCACTGGCCGCTTCATCAGATAACATAAATAGCCAGACTGGATGGGCCACGTGCCCTATCTTCAACAGTATTTATCTATATATACATAAATATATATATATATTTTTTTTTTTTTTTGCTAAAATCTTCATTAATGCACACATTAGATTGAAGAACGCAGCAGACCAAGTAATGAAATTAGAAACATTAGGGTTTGGACTCTTGGCAATTTTGGTGAATCAGTAGCATGGTACTACTAGGGTTGCCAACCCTAATGCCCCCCTCCCCAGCCCATGGCCTCCTGTCCAAGCAAAGGTACAGCTATAAACCAGTGCCTCATTGGCATATAAAGTACTTTTGGAGGTAGGAAAGTCGCTCACCACATATGACTAACATAATCAACTGTAGCATTCTTCATGCAGGGCCTTGGGCCTTGCATAAATCAAGAGATCATGTTTGTTTGCTCAGGGAGGGTGGGCATTAGGTTGATAACCCCAAGAACACACACCACATCACCAATTGGCCAAGACTCCTGAGACTCTAAACCATAATGTTTTTTATGTTCTTACTTTGTCTGCTTTGCATTTTTCAACCCTAAGTGTACTCAAATGTGTTTTTTTTGCAAAAGATTTTCCTTTTCACTTTATGATAGTGCAATCATATCCCCATTCACACAGGTCTCTTTAGGACCTGCATAAACAGATCCAGATGTTTTTAAGACCCCCTTCAGAAAATAACAGCTGTTATTTACAAAGGGCCCTTATACGCAGTGATCTGTATCACTAACGATCAATACAGATCAAATGCAGCGTTATCCACTGCCATGTACAGGTGATCCATTCCATAAGGAAAATGAATGGTCACTGATTCCGTGATCCCTGCTCTCTTGGGTTTGTAGGGTAGTGTTCCATTTGCCAGGTTATGTAGAAGCACCCTTCCACTCATTTCTGTCCCCTGACAAAGGAAATCCTATGCTCTCCTAGGTGTTGCGAAGCAGATCACCTGTAGACGGCACAAAATGGTAACGTTAGGGCTGATCTGTACAGCAGGTTCCGGTACAGATCCCAGTGTGTAACAGTGATCCTCCACAACAAACCAAGCAGAACAAAGCCCATCATGGAAGAAGTGTTACTGGTAAACCGCATGTAAAAGGCCCTTAAAATACTATTCAAAACATTTGCAGCAAAGTGCGAAAACATGTTTTGGTCAGGATTGAAAATGAAACCTGTCACATTCATGAGGTTGTGTGAAAAATGGCTATGTTTACAGTTTGGGGCACAATATTAACAAGCATTTGTCAATGCCGAATGTTGATTGCTTATATGTGTCTTTCTGTTTAGTATTCACAGAAGAGGGGGGGCAAGGAACACAGCAGTTGGAAAGGTGTGAAGAGGTGGACAGTAGCCAATTCAGAGGCAGACAAATCTTGCAGAAGGTGAGTAAATTGAAGGTGGACAAAGCGATGGGAGCAGATGGCGTACACCCAAAGATATTAAAAGAACTGTGAAGGAAATAGCAGTACCTGTGGCAGCCAAGTTCACTGGAGTCATTCAACACAAGGGTGGTACCAGAGAGTTGGAGGAGGGCACATGTGGTCCCTCTATATAAATCGAGCAGGGGAGGAGGCAGGGAACTATAGACCAGTCAGCCTCACTTCAGTAGTGGGAAGATCATGGCGACATTGGTTAAAAGAAAGGATAGTGGGGCTGTCAGAAGCCATGGAGCCCAGGACCATGGCACATTCGATTCACAGTGGGAGGTCATGTCAGACAAATCTGGTTGATCTTTTGACTGGGTGACAAAGGAAGTAAATCAGGTTGGGGCAGTGGATAGTGCTTACCTTGATGTAAGCAAAGCGTTTACACCGTCCCACATAGGAGGCTGATAAAGTAGCTGAGTAGGGTGTGGATGGGGAAAGGGTGGTAAAGTGAGTTAGAAACTGGGTAAGAGACAGGAGGCAGTGAGTGGTGGTAAATGGGGCACAGTCTGGGAGAGGGTGACCAGTGGGGTGCAGAGGTTTGGCCCTGGGGCCAGTCCTGTTCAATGTCTTCATTAGTAATATTGCAGAAGGGTGATGGGAAAGGTCTGCCTGTTTGCAGATGACACCAAGATCTGTAACACAGTGGATACCCCAGAAGGGGTGGAGAAAATGAGAAGGGACCTGGGAAGCTTGAGAAATGGTCTGAGGACTTGCAACTGAACTTCAATTCAAAAAGTGAAAATTATACACCTGGGACAAAAACCCTGGGAAAGGTACAGGATGGGGGGAGGAGTTGCTGACAGTCACAAATAAGGAAAGGGACCTGAGGTTCTTATTTCAGATGACCTGAAAATGTCAAAGTGGTAAGGCAGCTGGGAGGGCCAGTGACATGCTGGGGCGCATAGGCAGGGATATCACCAGCATAAGAGGGAGGTAGTGATGCCATTATATAAAACCATGGTCAGGCTTCACATGGAGTCCTGTGTGCAATTCTGCAGGTTGCACCTTCAGAAGGATATTAGCAGGCTGGAGATAGTCCAGAGAAGGGCGAATGAGATGGTACAGAGCTTGCAACACAAAACTTATGAGGAGAAATTAAGGGACCTCAATATGTAGTCAGTGGAAGAGAGGAGGAAAGAGGGATATGATAGACACATTCAAGTACGTCAAGTGTATAAATATAACTACTGAGAAGCAAGAGACAGCTACTATAGGCATATGTGCCTGCTTCTGTGTGATATTCTTATAAATCTGTGATCAACAGTATTTCAGTAACCACATGACCACACTGCCTTTTTAGGCAATTTTATGCTGGTTGATGCCTGGTATCAGATGGCAGATAGAGGGCTCACCAGATTGTGTTGCCATTTGAAAAACTTCATAGAGTAATCTTTTACTGGTAAGTGTTTTGGAAAGCTGGTGAAGGTCTCACAATTTTATTATGATTTTATCTCCTTGTGTCTGTCCCTTTGGTTCCCCTCATCCCCACACCCCAACAGTCATCAGTGGCCACAGCTGCAGCCTTCTTCTTGCCAAGATGGTGAGTGAGAAACATAAAAACATAGAAACATAGAATTTGACTGCAGATAAGGACCACTTGGCCCACCTAGTCTGCCCATTTCCTGCCTGATGAATAAGCTGCAGATTCTAGTTAATCAACAGCTTACTTCCTCCTACCCCAGTAGAATTTCCTTTTGTCTGCCTGTGAGCAGCTGCCTTCACAGTCTGTGAAGTTGGACGTCTTTCAGTGCCGCTTATTGGTCATCTTCCAACACAGACAAGGCGCTGCCTGTCCAAAAGTAACTCAGGAAAAGCAGGTTTCAAAGTGGGGAAGAAATGGGTGAGCAAGAATCAAGTACCCATTCAGATGTCGTGTCGATTTTAAGATCAGCATACTGGTGTGGATACTGCAAATAGAACCCCAGCTCTTTAAGCAGCCTTATGAAGAGTAAAGGTTTCTCAAAGCACTGGGCTCTGTTCACTGTACTGTAAGTGGGCTGCATCAAATTCAGTAATTTACTGTACCTTTCATCTGAATGTATGGTAGGCCCAACTTTAAATAAACACTGCACCTGAATTAACACATGATGCGATAGAAACATAGAATTTGTCAGCAGAAAAGGACCGCACAGCCCACCAGTCTAGGCAAGTGTTCTCTATCTACTTGCAACTCCTGCCTGTATATGTTACTGCATGTCTTATTCTGTCTGTCCATCAGGACCTCCTTGTGAATGAGCTTGCTTAATGGATTTTTCCTGCAATGAACTTGAACCTATTCCACTTCCATGGCCCTATTGATCTCCGTTGACCTCCTCCTTCCCCTTTCTGTAATATACCCTATGTTGATCCCATGCATGCTTCATACCTCTACCATTTTAGCTTCCACCACATCTCCTGGCAGTCTGTTCAAGGCGTATACCACCCTTTCAGTAAAGAAATATTTCTTCACATCTATCCTGAATGCCCCCACCAGCTTCATTGTATGTCTCTTGATTTGGGTGCTCATCCTCATTTGAGGAAACTCCCCAACTGTACCCTCTTTACCCTGTGAAGTGAAGTACAGTACTTTGTAAGTCTTGATCATGTCCTCTCACCCTCTCTCTTTCAGAGTGTACTTGTTGAGATTCTTCAGCCTTTCCTTGTAGGATTCCTGTGAAAATTCAGAACCATTTTAGTTGCCCTTCTCTGGAAAACCTTCACCTTATGTCCTTTCTGAAGTGTGGACTGTAAAACTGGACACAGTACTCCAGCTGGGGGTATACCAGGAGTGATACAATGGCAGCAAACATCCCTCCTCCTCCTACTGGAGATGCCAGTCCTTATGCACCCCAGATCCAATGTGTCCTGCCCATAGCCTTGTCACACTGACTGCCATCTTGAGGTCCTCTGATGTAATAACCTGAAGGACCCTATTCATGTCTAGTGAGTATCAGTACCTCTCCCATCCTATACCCAGCATTGGGGTTCCTATGCCCAAGGTACATGATTTTACACTTGTTGGCATTGAACCCCAAGTAAGTAAGAAATTGGAATTGATTTGAATCAATTGCAGGCTTTTAAGCACCTTTTCGGGAGTGTGTATGTATGTGTGTGTGTGTGGGGCTCTGGTACTGGCAGTACCTCCAAGAATGCCACTAACTTCCTCACCCCTCACACTGCCTGCCCAAGTACCCAAACCTGCCCCTCACCACTTCCACAGTGTCCCCGCCATGTCGTTTGTACCCACATGCAACAGTAAATGAGTTTCTTCCTGCCCCTTGTTGCACACTTGAGCAGTGCCTGCCAAGCCCCTCCTGCAGTCAACCTGGGACAGCTTCAATCCAAATATGGCTGTGCCTTTCCCTTCTGCCCCATCTCACCCATTTCAGTATAGAATCCCTCAGGCTAGCCCCCACACCCCTTATCCCTTTCCTTCAAATGCCCTTCCACCACCCCAGTATTCATTCTTCCCTGTCCGTTACCCTGCCAACTGCACCCTCTGTGATTTCTATATCTGTACCTCTGCTTCCGCCTCACCCCTTTTCCTTGCCTTATTCCTCCCATCCCCTTGAACCCCTTCTCAGCCTGACTACTTCCCTACTGGGCTTCCCGTGTTGATCTCCCTCATCCCTGCTGATTTCAACCCCTCTATTATCCGCTGTTGATTTAGAGCCCCCATTCCCTTCTACCCGACAGTGATGCCTCCCATTCTTCCTCTTCCCATAGCCTTCTCTCCTTCAGTCACCACCCTCCTTCCTTACTAGCCCCTTCTACTCTTTTGTTCTCGCCATCTCTTCTCCTATCTGTCGCCATCCTCTCTTGCCCCACTTGTCCTCTCCCTTCAGTATGTTCCTGCTCCCCTCTCTGTCCCATAGCAGAGGTTCGAATCTATTCATAGTCGATAGCTGTCCCACATCTCTTCCCCCATTGGTTCCCCTCCTACTTGTCCCCTCTGTCCCACCCTGGTGCCTCCCTAATTGCAGCCATCTGCTCTCTCCTGGTACTCCTCATGGTCTCTTCCTCCCCATCAGGAGCAGCCCGCCCTCCTTAGGCACCCCTCCCTTCTCCTCTCTTTCCTGCTGGTGCCTCTGATACTGGGGTCAGTTTCAGTCCATAGAACATAGAAACATAGAAGTTGGCAGATAAGGACCCATAAGGCCCATCCAGTCTGCCCATTTCTTTTTCTACCTTATAAATGTGCCATCGGCCTTTGCTCTGTCAGTGACCTATCTATTCATAGTCATTTGTATTGCTCCCTTATGCCTATCCCATGCCTGTTTGAAGCCCTGCACTGTATTCATAGCCACCACTTCTTGTGGTAAGCCATTCCATGCATCTACCACCCTTTCTGTGAAAAAGAATTTCCTCACATTCCCCTTAATCGGCCTCCCTCTAATCTCATGCTGTGTCCTCTTGTCCTGCTATTTTTCTTATATTTAAACATGTTGAGACTCTTTCACCTTGTTTATGCCCTTAAGGTGTTTAAATGTCTCGATCATATCACCTCTCCCTCCTTTGCTCAAGGGTATACATATTGAGCTCCGTTAATCTGTTCCTCATATGTCTTCTGATGCAGTCCCTGCACCATTTTGGTGCCCTTCTCTGGACTGCCTCAATTTGGTTAATGTCCTTGTGAAGGTGTGGCCTCCAATACTGCCACGAGTACTCCAGATGGGGCCTAACCAATGTCTTGTACAGAGGGATTATTACCTCCCTCTTACGACTTGTGATACCCCTACTAATACACCCTAACACCCCTAGCCTTACCTACTGCTTTAGAGGTCTGCTTGGATGATTTTAGGTCATCAGTGATGATGATGATGCCCAAGTCTCTTTCTTCCTTTGTGACTGCTAGCAACTCCCTCCCAGCCTATAAGTGGCTTCAGGGTTTCTCTTCCCTATGTGCATGATTTTGCACTTCTTTGCATTAAATCCCAGTTGCCACTCTTCTGACCATTCTGCTAGTTTATCCAGATCTCTTCTCATTCTGCCCACCCCATCTGGATCATCTACTTGTTGCAGATCTTGGTGTCATCTGCAAACAGACAAGCCTTACCCTCTAGTCCATCTCGAGGTCACTAATGAAGATGTTGAATAGGACTGGCCCCAGGACTGATCCCTGAGGTACCCCACTTGTGACTTGCATCTCTTCTGACTGTATACCATTTACCACCACTCTCTGTTTTCTGCCAGTCAACCAGTTTGCCACCCAGTTGACCAACTTCTGACCCACCCGAGCCTACCTAGGCTTATTTATCAATCTTCTATGTGGAACAGTGTCAAAGCTTTGCTGAAGTCAAGGTAGGCGACATCAACTGCTCCCCTTGGTCCACCACTCTGGTTACCCAGTCAAAGAAATCTATGAGATTAGTTTGACAGGACCTTCCTTTGTAAACCCATGCTGTCTTGGATCCTGTGCCCCTATGGATTCCAGGTGTTCACTATCCTTTCCTTAAGGAGTGCCTCCATAATCTTCCCACTACTGAGGTAAGACTGACTGGTCTGTAGTTCCCGCCTCCTCCTGCTACCACTTTGTGGAGTGGGATCACATGAGCCTTTCTCCAGTCTTCTGGGACCTCTCCTGTGCTCAGAGACTCACTAAACAATTCTGCTAATGGCTCTGCTAGTTCCTTCTTTAGCTCCTTAAGTACCCTGGGATGTATGCCATCAGGTCCCATTGCCTTATCCACCCTGAGCTTAGCAAGCTCTTGTAGGACCCTTTCTTTTGTGAAGGAGTAGTGCTCACCTCCCTCCCCTGTGTCCATGATGCTGAGCTGTGGGCCCTGCCCACCTTCTCTTCAGTAAATACTGAGCAAAAGTATCTATTTAGGATAGATGCCTTTACAGGGTCCTCCTCCTCACATGCTCCCTTTTCTCCATTAAGCTTAGCAATACCCCTCTGGACTTTCTCCTTTCACTAATGTATCTATAGAACGTCTTGTCACCTTCTTTTACTGTTCGTGCTAGTGTTTCCTCAGTTTGGGACTTTGCCTGCCTTACTGCCTTACCTGCTTCCCTTAAGGCAGTTTGGTATGCCTCCCTATCTTCATCCCGCTGTGTTCCTTATATTTTCTGAAGGCCAGCCTTTGGCTCTGACCTTTTCTGCTACTGTATTTGAGAACCAAAGTGGTTTCCTTCTTCTTTTGCACTTCCTTTTCTGTCTAACACAATGGGATGTTGCTTCAAGTATTGTATCCTTAATGCTTGCCCACTTTGCCTGTACCTCCTCACCTGTGTTTCTTTTGCCAGGGCTAGCTTAACTCTGTTGGCCATCTTATCAAAGTCAGCTCCTCTGAAGTCCCATATTTTTGCCTTGGAATGGGATGATTTAGATGTAGTAGCCAAATTGAACCATACCATGATGGTCACTGGCCCCAGGTGACCTTCTACCTGAGATCTGTGATCCCTTCTTTGTTAGTCAGTACTAGATCTAGGATAGCCCTGTCTCTTGTGGGTTGCTGTACCAGTTGTTTGAGGCCCTCCCCTGCAGGAATCCACTATGAGTCTAGTTCTGGCAGATGTTCCTGCTGGTATTGACCAATCTGTATCTGGCATGTTGAAGTCTCCCATTATCAGAACCTCCCTTTAGCTGTCATGTTTGTATATCTTCTAACAGTAATGTGTCTATGTCCTCCTCTGGTCTGGGGCCTGTAGACAACCCCAGTTCTTATGGCTGTCCCATTTCCTGTTTCCAGGGTGACCCACAGTTCTTCTGGCTCCTTATGTGTATTCTGAATTTCTGTAGCTTTGATATTTTCATTAACATACAGGGCCTCCTCCCCCTTTTGCACTCGGTCTCTTCTGAGACAATACATAGCCAGGTACTGAAGTCTCCCAAGTGTGGTTACTGGTAAACCACGTCTCACTAATTGCTATGTCCAGTTTAGCCTCTGACATTATTGCCTGCAGGTCTGGGATCTTATTTCCCAGGCTGTGAGCATTGTGTACATGATTTTCCATTGGCCAGATTTTGGTGTGTGTTAGTTGTTGGGTGAAGTTTGGCATTACCCTGTGTATCGTATGGGGAGACAAACCTTTTTCTTATCTGGTGATGCATATGAGCGGCAAACATGCTGAATTCTTGTTTGACCACTAGCTGAGGGGAGGGTGTTCTTCCCATTGGCGTATGGGGTGCACCCCTCTCCCCATTTGCTAGTTTAAATATTCTGCAAAGGCGTCAAACTTCTGCCCCAATGCACTGACTCCTCTTTAGTTAGATGCAGTCCATCAAATTTAAAGAACTTTCGCTCCCAGAACTGTTGCAGTTCCCTACAAATCTGTGTCCTTTTCCTGGCACCAGTCCTTGAGCCAAGTGTTTGGCTCCCTATCTTCCCTTCTCTGACCTTCTGTCCATCTGCTCCTTCTCCCAGACTGGCAGGATCTCAGAGAAGAGATGCCAGACGAAATAGATGATAGTTTGTCACCCAGCCTAGTCAGGTGTTCCTTGGTCTCCACAACTGACCGGCTGGCGAGATCATTAGCCCTATGTGTACTAGGACATCAATGTTTTCTCCTGCTTTGTGAACAAGTTAGTCTTCCTCCCGTCCCCATTTGCCATCCCTATTCCCCCTCAAGATGCCTACCATACTCATCTGCCATGCTACTTACACTCCTCTCTAACCTCCACAGTTCCTCCCTCAAACTAGCCAGTCATCTACAGACCATACACCCCCATCCTCCTAGCCCAGTCCAGGATCATGGCATCCACATCCTGTACACCCCTCCACCCCTCTCCAAAGATGCCCACCCTATTGACATGTGGCACCTGCCCATTTGGCCCCCATGTTATGTTAGGGGCCCTTACTCTCCAGTTTCTGTACGTACTACAAGTGTTAGGCCCCTATTTGCTCAAATTTCTGTCCCCCACACACTACTCCTCCTACCCCTTGCCGACGAGGGTAATTCAGGCTCAAATGTCATCCGTTAGATACTGTATTACTGTAGCAATGCTAAAGCTTCCTTGTCCGTTTTCACTCCTCAGCTACCATACTTTTGTTCTTGGCTGTCATATAGTTTGATTTAGCCCAGTTAGAAATCCTATTGAACTCCAAGTATTACTCAGCTCAGTTAGAGAAATAAACAGAACAAATCAATATGTATTATTACAGCAATCATAGCAGTATAGCTCAGTACTTAGCTCAGTTAGAGAAAGAAACAGAAGAAGTAAATCTGTATTATTACAGGAATCTAACGTATCCAATCATTGCTTTGTCTCCACTCCAGAGACCCTGCTGTAATAGAGGACCACAGAGGACCCTGGGCAGGAGGGTGGGGCAACTGTAGAGTCCCAGCAGAGCTCCATTGAGCTCACTCACTGCCCCTCTCTCACTCGCTTGTTGTAGTTCTCTTGGCTGCAGGCTGCCCTTTGTACTGGTCTCCTGCCTGCATTGGTGCCTTTTTCTGCCCACAAAGAAGCTAACAGCTGTCCCCACAGAGCTCCATTGAGGTCGCTCACTCCCTCTCTCACTCGCTCATTGTGTTTCTCCTGGTGCTGCAGGCTGCCCTTTTGTACTGGGCTTCTGCCTGCATTGGCACCTTTTGCCCACAAAGAAATCTGCAGCAGTCCCGACAGAGCTCCGCTAAGCTCACTCACACTCCCTCTCTCACTCACTTTTTCCATTTCTCGACGCTGCAGGCTGCCCTTTTGTACTGGGCTGCTGCCTGCATTGCACCTTTTCTGCTCACAAAGAAATCTGCAGCAGTCGATGAGTTCCATTGAGCTCGCTCACTCCCCCTCTTTCACTTGATTGATCCTAATCTGCGCAAACACTGATTTCCAAAGCGACTGCGCTTATTCTGCACCGGCGAAACACATTTTGGCCAGCATGTGAAAAATGACAGCTGTGCTGTTCATAAGGAGGTGTGAAAAATGCCAGTGTTGAAAATCTCGTGAAAATATTACTGATTTGCGAAGTTACAAGAGTGCGTGGAAAGTGCACAATGCCGCTCATAACACAGTCATTTATGGACTTTCATCATAAAATTTTCAACAGAGGCATTTTAGGACCTCTGTTCATGAACAGTATCACTGTGTTTTCTTAATGTGTCCCAAACACTGATTCCCCACAGCGATTGCACTATTCTGTGCCGGAAGTGCGAAAATGCATTTTGGCCAGGATGTGAAAATGACAGCTTTACTGTTCATAAGGAGGTGTGGAAAAATGCTAATGTGGAAAATCTGGAGTGAAAATATTGCAAATTCGTGAAGTTTCGAACATGCGTAGCAACTGTACAACACACACCCATAAAACAATCATTTTCTGGATATTTTCTACCACATTTATTACTCAACTCAGTTAGAGAAATAAACAGAACAAATAAATACGTATTATTACAGCAATCATAACAGTACAGCTCAATACTTAGTTTAGTTAGAGAAATAAACAGAACAACTAATGTGTATTATTACAGCAATCCTAAAGTAGCCAATCATTGCTTTGTCTCCACTCCAGAGACTCTGCTGTAGTATAGGACCACAGAGGACCCTGGGTGGGAGGGTGGGCAACTCTAAAGTTTCTGGCGCAGCTCCACTGAGCTCGCTCACTCCACCTCTCTCACATGCTTGTTCTTTTCTCCCGGTGCTGCAGGCTGTCCTTTTTGTACTGGGCTCCTGCCCGTGTTGGCGCCTTTTCTGGCCACAAAGAAATCTGCTGCAGTCCCAACAGAGCTCCGTTGAGCTCGCTCACTCCCCTCTCTCACCCGCTTGTTCCATTTCTCCCCACGCTGCAGGCTGCACTTTTACTGGGCTCCTGCCTGCATTGGCACCTTTTTCTGCCCACAAAGAAATCGCAGCTGTCCTGGTAGAGCTCCATTGAGCTCACTAAGTCCCCTCTCTCACTTGCTCGTACTGTTTCTCCCACCACTGGAAGCTGCCCTTTTGTACTGGGCCCCTGCCTGCACTAGCGCCTTTTCTGCCCACAAATAAATCCATAGCAGTCCCGATAGAAGCTCAGTTGAGTTCGCTCCTCCCCCTCCCTCACGCTCTGTCATTCTGTTTCTCCCGCGCTGCAGGCTGCCCTTTGTACTGGGCTCCTACCTGCATTGGGGCCTTTTCTGCCCACAAAGAAATCCGCAGCAGTCCTGACAGAGCTCAGTTGAGCTCGATCTCTTCCCTTCTCCTTTCCTTTCGATCTTAATCTGTCCCAAACACTGATTTCCCACAGCGACTGTGCTATTCTCTGCGGCAAGTGCAAAACATATTTTGGCCAGGATATAAAAAATGACAGCTGTACCATTCATAAAGAGTTGTGAAAAATGCCAGTGTTGAAAATGGGCGTGAAAATATTACAGATTTGTGAAGTTACAAGAGTGCGTGGAAACAGTTCAAAGCAAACTTATAACACAGTCATTTTATGAGTTTTGTCACCAAATTTTCAACATAGAGATTTTAGGACCTCTGCTTATGAACAGTGTCACTGTCATTTTCTTAATCTGTCCTGAACAGTGATTTCCCACAGCGACCACGCTATTCTCTCGCGGGAAGTGTGAAAACACATTCGATCAGGATGTGGAAAATGATGGCTGTACTGTTCATAAGGAGGTTGAAAAAATGCCAGTGCTGAAAATCTGGTGTGACAATATTACAAATCTGCAAAGTTACAGGGTGTGTGGAAACTGTACAGCACACACTTATAACACAGTCATTTGATGGACTATTGTCACCAAATGTTCAACATAGGCATTTAGGACCTCTGCTCATGAACAGTGTCACTGTCATTTTCTTAATCTGACCTCTGCTCAAGAACAGTGTCACGATCATTTTCTTAATCTATCCCGAACACTGATTTCCCACAGTGACTGTACTATTCTCTGCGAAGTGCGAAAACACATGTTGGCCAGGATAAGAAAAATGATATATATACTGTTCATAAGGAGGTGTTGACAAAATGCCATTGTGGAAAATCCGGTGTGAAAATATTGCAAATTCACGAGATTCAGTATGCGTAGCAACTAAGCAGCACACTCGTAAAACAGTTATTTTTGGATTTTTCCACAAATTTGCAACATAGGCTTTCTGAGAGCCACCTCATGAACACTGGCACTGTCATTTGGATTACTCAGTCCTGAAAGGTGATTCTGCACAGTGACCATGAAATCACCTTTTGGGACGGAATACACGTCATGAGAGTGCCTGAATTCCTGAAGAGGGGTCCCAAAAACCCATGTTGAAAATTTGGAGCCAAAATTCCCAAAATGCCTGAGATATGCACCAAAGTTGAAAAAAAAACTATTTATCCCATTATACAGCTTACGGCATTTCTTCAGTTCATGGTTGGCTTTGAAGAGTGCAGACGTGTTCCGGTCCACTGAAGATCGTCGTGCCAGACTTCAGAGGTAAGTACAGGGTGGGGGTGTGGGGAGGTGGGGTATGCAGTGGTGGACACGGGTTGTGGAGGGGCAGGGAGATCGTGAGGACGTTTTATTTTTACAGGTAAAAAAAGACATTGTGGGACAGTTTTTTTAACAGGTGCATTAGGCACGCTTGGGTGGGCTCAGCGTGTCAATTCACTGTTTGTTGGGAGGGCCAGCTGTAGCCAATGGGTGATTGGATTTATGTTTTCTTTGTTTTTGGGGAAAACAAAAAAAAGAGGGACTGTTTTCTTCATTACAGGTATATTGGACTGTCCACCAACACCCCAGTGTTGATACATTTTGAGGGAGGATGAATGGATGGCCATGTGGAAGGAAGGAGGGTCAAGTTATGGTGGCACTGGGGTGGGCTCCCCTGTGCTGTTTAATATTGGAGGGTGGAGATTGTAGGCTGGCACCAGGGGTTGGGAACCCAGGTGTTGGAACAAACTTTGGCATACAGCAGCAGGAATGGACACCCATCACTGTAAAGACTAGTGTCAGGAGGAGGGTGGATACCAGTCAGTAGAACTGGCACCCAATGACTTTTTCAACGGAAAGACAGGGGTCAGAAAGGAGGGGTACTGGCCAGTGGGATTAGGCACCTACTGGACATTTTGAAAGACACAGGTTGGGAGGGAGGGATACCGGCTGGTGGGATTATGCACCTATTAGCCATTTTGTATAAGAGGTCGTGAGGGAGGGGTGACATTCTACAGATAGCAGGAAGCATCAGCAGTATGATCAGTGATTTCTTTTCACACTGCTTTCCTCAGCTGAACTGACAAAAGCACTGTGAAAGAAATTGTTATCAATGTCACTAATGGAAAAATCAAGATGTCCATAAAATGTTCATTTTTGAACCAAACATGCTCAGTAAATGGAGCAGTTTTTAACTGTCATTTAAAATGTATGTAAGTTTGAAACTTCAGACTTGCAAAATTGTTCACCTTGAAGAAGATTCTGCCAGGCCTGCAAGTTTCATGTTCAAGAATCATTCATTGATGCACTTTCAAGTGCAATAGTTTGGTATAGGTGAAACACACCATCCAGGGAGGGTAAAAGGGTCTAAAGGAAGCAAACCAGGAAAACAGGCAGGGCAGCACATAGATATGCTGGTGATGTGAATGACTATTACAGTATGTTCTGCAGCACATTGGTCCACAGTGTAGACCAATGAGCTTGCAGCACATACTGTAAGCTGTCATTCGACGAGGCTGCTGGGGAGGTATGCGTGTGGGTATGCTGCCCACGATGACAGGGAGGAGCTGAGGGTCTGTGTGGGTGGGGTGGGTGGGGTACCACTAGACTACCAGGGAATAGCAATGTAATGAAACAACTGCAATGGGGTTACAGTCGGGGAGGGGTACCACTAGACTACCCAGGACTTTAAAAACATTTATTTTGGGTGATTGGTGGTACCAGATGGGAGAGGAACCACTGGATCACCAGTGATTTATGTGGGTGCTTGTGTACAGTGTTCTGTGGGGGGCCACCCACGGCTGGTGGCTGCTGTGCTGCGCCTTGTATTATGGCAGCTCGCCTGTGGGTGGCTTCCACTTGAGCATGTTTTTCCATGCTCAACTCTGTATCCAGGTATATGGCAAATCTCCAGTATGTGCCGGCATATGTACCACATCTTGGCGATATCGAGATGTGCCACATATGCATGACACACCCCTAGAGATGTGCCACAGCATTATCTTTGCACCCTGGCACATAGGGGAATTGTATTGCATAATTCCCCTTTAGATATTGCCTGGGCACATGACTGGGGTTGCTGATGCAACTCCTTTGAATAATAGCTCAAAGTATATGGTTAGAGCTTATTGTCGATGGAAATCTGTGCTTCCAATCTTGTTGTAGGACAGATCAAAGGTCAAAAAGTTGTTGTACTGTCGTTCTGACATCACATCGATAGTACAACAACACTCAGCTGCTGTCTTGCCTACTGATTGATTCCTTGACTGGGTATAACAGAAAAAACTGAAAACATGGCAGTGTGTATAAGCAGCGCAGATCACAGATCCTCCTACTTTTGACACGAAGAGCCTCAAATGGCTCGTTTCACAAAAGTTAGTATTTTTTATCATTTAAACAAAAGAAGCACTACAGCTAACAGAGCTAGTGGGGCAAGGAAAACCTGGTGCCAGTGGGGTGGTGAGAAGCCGGACCGAGTGGCACTGGGAGAATGGGAGCAGAAACACCAGATATTACAAAGGTAAACAGCGACCTAAAAAAATACACAACAAAATTGACAATATGACCCAACCATGTACTATATAAAATAGTGGAGAGTAGCCATCCACAACTAGGCTGTGTTCACATCTTGGTAGTTGATGACATCAGTGATTGCCTCGATGGAAACACAGCCTTGTTGTGAATGGTCACCCATCCACTATTCTATATATTGTTGATATTGAATGTTTGTCTAATTTTGTTTTGTATGCCTTTGTGTCAACCTACTGACATGGAACCTTTGTAAAAGAGCCCTAGCTCAAAGGTATTGTAATCTGAGATTTAAAATAAATAAAAATAAGTAAATAAAAAAGATACTCAAGAACAAGGGGACATGTTATAAAGTTGGGGGTGGAGGCTCATGCGGATGTGAGGAAGTTCAAGTTCAAGTTCAAGTTTATTGCAGGAAAACTCCGTTGAACAAGCTCATTCACAAGGAGGTCCTAGATCATAATAATAACCAAGTGGCTTAACATAAAAAGACAGCGTATCTGAGCATCTTAAAAACTTCTTCACAGAAAAGAGTGTGGATGCCTGGGACAGCCTCCCAGCAGAGGTGGTGGGAGAAAACATGTACGGGCTTCAAGAATGCATGTGATATGCATATGGGAACCTTGGAGGTAGGGAAAGGGGTAGGTAAAGCTAGAGATCAAATAGGGTCTATGGTGTTACAATAAGTAGGGAAAATGGGCAGCCTAGGTGGGCCAAACGGTCCTTATCTGCTGTCAATATCAATGTTTCTTAAAATCATGAGTTTTAAGCGTTTGGCACCTCTGTAACTTTTCCACCCAAAATGATTGACACAGAAGTTTCAAGATCCAGAGACCATGGCCCAGACTCAAAGTCTGCCAATTATTATTAATTCAACTGAACAGGAGCAGAGTTATTAAAATACAAAATTGGGATTTAACATGGAGTTGCTTACTCACCACAACATACAGGCTCTATTGCATCTGTATAATTTGTGTATATGTATTTAGTACTGTAGGTGAATGTAGTTCTGTGTGTGTCTCTGTGTACATTACAGTGCATGTGTCTGTGTATGTAGTGATATGTGTGTTTGTATGTCTGTGTGTGTGTACAGCTGTGTATAGTGCTGAATGAATGTGTGCTCTTCACGGTATTCAGAGCTGTGTTTTATGTCTATATGTAGTGCTGTGTGCATCTTGTTACCGAGGTCCCTGTACCTAATTGGTACCCTCAGAGAAGTACACACAGACAGCTAGTGCTTAAGCATATATTATACTAACATATAGGGCTAAGGGGCATCTACCAGTACAAGAGTAGATGTCAGATATGTATGCATATTGTTGTAATACGCTTTTGTTTGCTAATACATATATTCTCTCATATATTTTCTGTGTATTTCTTACTTGTAAGATGCCAAGGCACCTGTGTCCTTGGAATAATTATGATATGTAAGTTGGCATTGCCACCTTTTGATGATTTGTACTACTACACTGAGTTATGTAAGACTCTGTATAAGAACTCTTTTGTTCACAAACTGATGACTACTACTAAATTGTATAATGTTATCTTGGACCGTGGAGCCACCTCTAATTTGTAATAGGGCTCATCTCTGTGACTAGAAATGTTTCTACCTTACAGTAACCATAGTAATTATCATAGGTATATAATGTGATACACTAGTCTTGTACCTCAGAGATCCCAAGAGACACAAAAGAAACCTCAAGGTATAGGGAACACTTAGCACTGGCTCCGGTTCGTATTGGTAAGAACTGCGTGGGGCAACTGTGATTTTATCCTTTTGGTAGTAATAAACAAGTTTATTACTCTTTTGCAATGTGTCTGTGATTACTTGCATTCCCAATATTGCCAAGAACCTGAAAGTGAGGTTTAGACCTCTGACAATCTATATCTCTGTGTGTCTATGCAGTCCTATGGGTGTCCATGTGTTTGTTTCTACACTGCTGTGTGTGTGCATGCACCGTCTGTTTATGTAGTGCCTATTGGTGAATCTCTGTATGCAGTGCAGTGTGCACATGCACAGATTCACAAATATGCACTACATAAACAAACCTAGTGAGTGCTCATTTCTGAATCTGTGTGTGCAGTGCTGTGTGTGTGTGTGTGTGTCTCTGTGTGTGTACAGCTATGTATAGTGCTGAATGAATGTGTGCTCTTCATGGTATTCAGAGCTGTGTTTTATGTCTGTATGTAGTGTTGTGTGCATCTATGTGTCTGTGTGTCTATGCAGTGCTAAGGGTGTCTATGTATTTGTTTCTACACTGCTGTGTGTGTGCATGCACCGTCTGTTTATTAGTGCCCATTAGTGAATCTCTGTATGCAGTGCAGTGTGCACATGCACAGATTCACAAATGTACACTACATAAACAGACCTGTGGTGCTCATTTCTGAATCTGTGTGTGCAGTGCTGTGTGTGTGTGTGTGTGTGTGTGTCCAATCATCTATGTAGTGCTGCATATGTGCAAGTCTGTGTACATTGAGCTGTGTGTGTCTGTGTATGTGGGCTCGTGTGCATGCATCTGTGTATGAAATGCAGTATGTGTGCATCTGTTAATAAAGAACCATGCATTTTATGTCTGTCTGTAGTGATGTGTGTGTCTTCCTCTGTAGTGTTGTGTGTGTCCATGCATCTAATTAAGTAGAGCTGTGTGTGTGTACGTGCACGTGTCTGCTTATGTAGTACTCATTTGTTCATTCATGTATGCAGTAGTGTGTGTGTGTGTGTGTGTGTGTGTGTGTGTGTGTGTGTGTGTGTGTGTGCAATACTGTATATAGTGGATTATGTAGTGCTTGTGTGCCTGTATGTATGTACTGAATGCAGTACTGATGTGCATGTGTCTGTGTAGTGTGGCTTGTGCATCAGTGCAGGTAGTGCTGTATGTGCATCTGTATATGTACTGTTGTGCTCTATATGTACAAATCTCTGTATGTAGTGCTGTGTGCATATTGCAGTATCAGTGGCTCAAGTGGGTAGCATATTTGCCTCTGAGGCTGGGAGATCAGAGGACTGTGGGTTCAGTTCCCGTCTGGCACTTAGGTTAATATCCCAGTACTGACACTGTAATGCAGCATGAGAGGGTGCTGCACTTCTGAGGTGCCGTCTTCGGATGAGGACGTTAAACCGAGGTCCCATCTGCCTGGATTGGTGGTAGTTCAGGTGGATGTTAAAGATCCCATGCACTTATAGTAAAGAGTAGGGGTGATTTTATTTATAATAATACATACAAGAAACCACAAAACCAACAAGAGAGATACATGATCCTCATAAAAAAAAAAAACCTGGAGATATAAAGGAAAGAAAAAAAACACAAATTCAAAAGAATGGAAAATCATAATTCAAAACAGTATGTTAAAAAAAAACACCCCAAAAAAAGAGGGGGTAATATCCTAGTTATTTATATTTAATAATGTGAAAACCCCGCCACCAAAATTTCACTTTATCCACATTATACATTTGTTAATCTTTAAAATAAACTTTCAACAGTTCATTCTTAACATAACAACAAAACCCTCAGCTGTACTCATTTTCTGATAAATTGCCCATTGGCATCTGAATTACCATAAACAAAATCTTAAACATGCAAAAAAATCAACAAAGTGTGTTTGTCATATATCTGCAGACAGGGTGGTATTTTCCAATAATTAAAGTCTCATAATTAATAAGAGACAGCCAAGGCATATTCCATCTATTGGCAGCATATTTCCACATTGATTTTGAAAAGGAACAGTACAGAAAAAAATGCTCCATGGTTTCCTCTTGGTTAGTACAATCAGGAAAAGGGCAATTTCTTTCTTCCCTGGATTTATATTTAGCCATACCCTAACATTTAAACGGCCATACATGATGAGCCACTGGGTTTCCCACAACTGTATAGGGAGTCTGGGGTTATTTAATTGTTCTAAAATATTATTATTACCAGCTGAGGGCAATTTTTAAAACATGGGTTAGTAGGATAAACACTAGTCATTATACTCTTATAAAGCTTCTTCATTATTATTAAAAGAAATTTGTTCTTTTGACACCTGCCATTTATACAGCTTCTGTGCTGTTGGTCGAAAAAAACTGGAAAATAGAGATGTGGATGAATTTTAGGAGCAAAATTTGTCCAGGCCTTCCAATATCGCTCTAGGGATTGCCTAATCCAGTACCTATCTCGCTGTCTGGAATTGAAAACATTTCCTTAAATTATGTGAAATAAACAAAACATGACAAAAATAACTGGATCCACCATACCCAAACCCCTTTTTCCGTGTCCAACATCGTATATAACATCTCTTCACTGGATTCAGTCTATTCCCCAAAGATTGGAAACAACAACTATATAGTCTGGTTTCATACTGGTGTAGGTACAGGAAATATGTGAGCAATATATTGAAGACAGGGTAAAATGAATTGTTTAAGGATCTGGATTCTTTTGAGTTTGGAAAATTTAAAATGCCTCCACCTAGAAATTTTCCTCGACCTTTTACATACTAAATCCTAATTATCTACTAGCAAGTTTTGAGGCCCAAAAGAACACCCAAAACAGTTAAAGGTTCGGTTGAAAATGAATATTATGTACAAAAATAGGAAAATGAATAACACTCCCCATCAGTAGGCCTCTAGATTTTATGTGATTAAGTTTAGCATTAGACATGGAAGGAAAAAGAAAATTCTGTAAAAAAACCTATCTGATCCTGAGAATTAAAGAAAAGACAAACATCATCAGCAAAAGCCTGTACCAGTACTTAATCATTTGGTAGTGGTTTATGTATCCCTCCCACGGGAGGGATAGTCAAAGCACACAATAATGGTTCTAGTGAAAAAACATATAGAAAGGGGCTAAGTGGGCACCCTTGATGAACCCCAGTGTTAATTTCTATTCCTTTGTTATAATTCCTTTGACCACTAGGTAGACTTTAGGAGATTTATATAAAGCCCGGATTATCCCGACAAATGAAATAGGGAACCCAAAAAATGTCAACACCTGAAATAAAACCCCTGGTTTACCCTGTCAAAAGCTTTCTCCAAATCAATTGATAACTAAAACCAGACTTCCCTTCTAAGGATAAATATTCTATCATCTCTCTAATGATTGTTAAGGGTGACTGGATATTCCTATCTGGTACACCACAATATTGAAATGGAGATACAACTTTATTAGCCATAAATCGTAACCTATTATTAAGTAATGAAGCAAAGATTTTATAGTCTGTATTTAAAATAGTAATGGGCCTCCAATTCCTAAGATCTCCTTTATCACCAGATATAAAGATATAAATCAATAGCCCTTCAGTAAAAAATTGGAAACTGTAGTTGAGAGACAAAAAATTGAAACACTAGAAGTAAACAGGCCATGATATCTGTTTGAAAAGATTTATAAAATGAGTTTGAAGGCCATCCAGACCTGGCGTAACATTATCTTTTAATTTTTAATAACCATTTCTATTTCTAGGTAAGAAAGGAACTTCCAATTCTTGTTTTTCCTGGGCTTGTAAAAATTCAGGAGGCACCCTAAATAATGTCCCATATCAAAATCAAAGGTTCAGAAATTGGTTTAAACTATCAAAATAGTCTTTAATAATAGAATTAATACCATCTGCATCCTCCACCTTAATCTGTTTCCACATGAGGTATTCCAAAGCTGTAGAATCCTTAAGTTTTTACATAATTCAAGGTATCCCCGATAACTGTTTTAGAGGAGTGATTGGTAAGAACAGCTTGCAAGGTCTGGAACCTATTATATTGATTCACTTTCATTTGATCTTTAATGAGTTGAATTTGCTCAGAATAATCACGCTTAGATGTATTAGCTAGGGTAGTAAAGTATTGCAATTGGGACCTTAACTTCAAATATGAAAGAAAACTTGAATTTCGTTTTTTTCCCATATTTTGGAACCAATATTTTGCTTAGTTTCTAGCCACCAAATACCTAAATCAGAATATAAAAATGCTATTGATAATCTAGCCTTTAAAATGAGGAGATGGAATTTATTACAACAGTTTCTTTTAGGATGGAGTATTAAGTTTCCATCTTGTAACTTTCCTTTCAATGGGAGGGAGGGAGATGCCAACTTCAACCAACACTAAAGGTGATCTGAGAATTCTACAGGGACAATTTTAAATTTTCCAAATGCTGTACTTTTGAAAGGAAAGGATAATCGGACGTGGAACCAACTTTTCCTTAAAAAGAAGTAAAATTAGAGTCTATTTTTACTGAAGAGCTGCAATTAACCAAATCTCCTGTCTTGATAATTGATGCTAAACAGTTTGAGCCACAATAAATTTTTTGTTTGACCCACCTTTGGTAAAGAGAGTACAATTAAGTCTCCTCCCAAAAATAGTCAGGAAGAAACCAAAAGGGTTGAATCGGTTTCATGTACTCAGTTTTAAGGCCTTTTGTTTGGGGATTATAAATATTAATGAATCTACAAGATCTAGAGTGCCATAAACCATCAATAATTAAAATTTGCCCTGGAATCAATTCAATTAGTTTGAGTAGCACGAAATGAAAAAATTAAACAAAATACCTATATCCCATCTGCACTGTCCCTACCAAAGGACCAGAAAACGACCCCAAAGCCAGTCTTGTTTGAAGGAAGTAATTTGTTCTGGGCAAACATCCAAGTTTCTTGAAGAAACATACTCCTAAAGATTGGTCCCTAAGGAGCTGAAAGACAGCTTGTCTTTTAACAGAATTGAGAAGACTATGTGTATTAAGGAGCCCCATAAGAACCCAGCCATGAAAAATAGTAGAAAAGCAAGGAACTCAAACTATTTTTCCTTTTTTTTCTCCTTATAGTCTTCTATGGGGTACACATCCCACCCTGTGTGGATTTTGGAGTCAGAGTCTCCAACATCCATTTCTGAATCCTCCACGAGGTAAAAAGAGCAGCATATGAGTTAGGAGATTCAAAAGACTCATTTTTGAAACAACCACAGTCTTCACATGTCTATTAGACCGTCATGGAGGAAGGAAGACATTCCTATACTGTCCCTCCTAGTCTGTTCTGAATCTGTAGCATCAGTGTAGCAAACAGGTTCTAAAGATTTGCTACTTCAGTTTCAATTTTAACAATACTAGCTGGAACTACAGGAGAGAGAGGTAAAGTGGAAACAGAAGGAGGAAGGGGCCAAAGGGGCTTTGAAATGGGAACCGGGTCTAAAACTCCTGCTGAAGAGGAGGGCCATTACCTTAGACTCCTTTGTTTGGAAACAGCATCTTGGGCTTGTTGAATGATCAAATCCGTACTTCCACAAGCAGCTTTATTTTTTGCGGCTCATGGGCAATCTCTAAAGCATGACCAAAATCTTCACATAAGTCACATTTAGTGTGATTTGCACACTGCATAGCTATGTGACCCACTTCCCCACAATTATCACATCTCGGCTGGTCACACACACACTAGAAAGATGAGTTTTAGCCCCACACTTGTAGCATGCCCTAGGTTGTCCACTGCAAAACACACCCCACGATCTCTCCCAACAAAAAAGCATTTGGAATATGATCAATTCCTGACTCTGTTTGCTAGGCTTTACCCTATATTTCCACCCCGGTCCAAAACTGCTCAGAGTCCAAAATAGGGTCTGGATCACTTTGGATGTCACATTTTGTGAAAGCCAATAAGTAATATCTTCACATGGACCCCTCATTTCTAAACATAACTGTAACATTTTTAATTAAAGGGTTTAGAAAGGGATTACCAGGAAGGGGATCCATATGGGAGAAAACTTAACCTGTCCGTAACATTCCCAAAAGATCTAAGTTATAAGCAGAGCGAAACTGATGTCGAAATTGTCTTTCCGGATATATTTATAAATGCAAAAACATCTCTTGGCAAAAATTTTAATGATTCCTATATTAAATATTTCCTCACATAATGTCTATCTGGCCTGACTTCCAGGCCACCTTTATAACGATATTCTCACTCGTTCCTCCGAGGTGCAGCTTTCCTTCTGGATTTTGAAAAAGTTCAGATAAGAGAGCTTAGTTGTAGCTTCTAGAGTCCCCACACTCTTGTTTTTCTGAAACTTGTGGCCCTAGAGCCAAATTCACCTTTGGAACAGTTTGTAGATCAGGATCAGCTATTTGCACAGGCATAGCTGTACCAGGATTAGCAGTAGAGATATCCTGCGAATTAGACTTTGGCTGCCACTCAGGAGTTTGAAAATTGAGAGAGGATCCCAGGCCGAGTCCAGTGTCCAAATCCTTGATGGGCCCTTCTCCCATCCAGCTCCTTGCAACACTTTTGAGGAGACCAGGTAACATCATGTAAATCAAAACCCCAATTCCCTGATATAAAGGATAGTTCCTGAAATAGCAGCACACTCTAGGGCTTTTTCTGTGGTAAAGTTGTAGCCCTTGTAGTAAAGGTGCTTTTAGGTTTAGAAGCAACAGGGGGTGCAAAACTGAATTCAGTAACTCCTTTTTGATCAGTAGCCCTCGTTGAGAAGTTATTGGAAGGGCTTCAGTCTGTGCAAGCGCCAGGCAGCGACTGCCGGATAAAACACAAAACCTGACTCTTTAGACAGAGTCTTTGCTTTTGAAACTGTGAGTCAGTCTGTAGTAGTATTAGAGGCACCATGGGCGTTTGGAAGTTTCAGAAGAAGCCGATATCGGCTCACCAACAATGTCAATCCCAGAGGTGTACTCGGCTTTTGGCACTCGCTATTTTCAGAGACTAACCTGTCAGCCGGCACACCTATCTCAGCCTTCAAATCTTTACAAGAGTCAGTAGCACACTCACCCGATACCTTCAATGGAAGCCGCCTCCAACTTCCTCATTCCTGCTGTCAACACCTGCAGGCAGCTTGTCAGACCACTCAACTGAATTAGCGTGTGACATAGGGTGTTGGAGTGCAAACAGCTTACATTTGTAAATTTCACCTTGGATTCCTTGCCATTGCCTTGTAGATAAGTGTTATTTCCCATGTCCAGACAAAACCGGCGTTTTCTTTTCAGGTACCAAAAGCTCCGGTACCGATATAGTTTCATGAAAAACCTCTTCTCCTTTGCAGACAGACATTGCCAAATCATTTTCTAATGAAGAAATCTCCGCTAGCCGATGAGGCCTTCCCACCACTAGCTGCACATCCACCTCCTCAAAAGCTCTCCCAGAGTGGCCATCTCACACAGAGGCGGCAGTCCACCCGCAGAACAAGTAGGGAATTTCCCGGTGGCCTGGCCAAATTTCCTCATTCACTCAAAATACTACCAACAGCTCAATCTGGTTCAAGGTCAGTTGGCATTCATCTGTATCCCCTCCCTCGGGTCGTGGCCTGAAAATAGGCAGGATTTGTCTAGTGCACTTACCTGGTCAACAAAAACAAAAATAAAAAAAAAATAAAATGTGTGTGCAGTGCTCTGTGTACACATGTATGTAGAGCCTCAGTGTATGTAGTTGTGATTGTGTGTTTGTATAAGCAGTGCAGTGTGTGTGTGTGTGTGTGTATGTTTGTGTGTGTGTGTGTGTGTGTGTGTGTGTGTGTGTGTGTGTGTGTGCATCTGCATATGGGACTGTGTGTATTCTTACGTGGCAGCGCTTCAGTGTCCATCTGAGTATGCAGTGCTGTACATGAGTATATCTGTGTGTGTGTGTGTGTGTGTGTGTGTGTGCGGCGCATGCATGTCTGTACAGGTACTGTGCTGTGTATATGCATCATTTTCATTTTTATCATTTTAGTAGTTTTCAAAAGAACATCTGATCAATCGGTGTCCATTTTCGAAGTTATCTGGGTTATGGTAACAAACAATAATTATACAGAAATGTATTTGTCAGTCGGTTAAAAATAAACATATAATAATGCTGGCCTGGTGGCACTGAGGTTGAGGCACTGGATGCCACACCTCACGCCATGCCGGCAACCTGTGTTGGAGGTGAGTGTGGGTCACGGGGGTCCAGCAGGGGAGGGCTGGTAGAGGATTGTAGCAGCTGCTGGGCTGCTCTCCTCTCCTGGAACAGGAGGCTAGTCACTTCACTCTCAACTGACCCCCGTGGAAGCTGGATGCCACGTCAAGGGAGTTCTGGGGGATGGATGAACATCGGTGGGTGGAAAGCATGTGCTCGCCTGTGCTGCCACAGCTCTGGGACGGAGGAAAACAAAATACTCCATGTCTCCCTGTGGTGGTATGTGATGGCCTCTCCACTCTTGGACCTCGCTCCTTGTAGATCCTCATTGGCAAAGATGGGTGGAGCAGAGGCTGATGATGGGGTTGGGGGCGAAGGGGCCCGATGACAGGAGTAGGTGGCCATGGAGAGCAAACAGCTATATTAAAAAACAACATATAATTGCAATTACAACATACACAATTTTCACAAAAAGTTTCAAAATTCTCCTAAAATTAAGATTAGTAGTTAGCTTAATCTTGAATGTAAGATTATTGCAAATTTTAGTTGTACAATGTACAACAGATTTTTGACCTTAGGCAGCATTCCTCAAAGGTGGTTGTTGTAACACATGTACCAACACAGCCCTTGTACCATATTTGTTATCAGCAGGTTTAAAATTCAGAAATGAGTAAATCGGTGGGGTTGGGAGATAAATGTTCTTTATACATAATACAGAATAATTAATAATCTCAAATTTTAAGACATCCATACAAGTGAACTGTATAACGTGCAGTGATACGTAAAGGATATTACGATGTCTGTATGTCTGTTTACCTATTACTGTTGGTGTGTGTAAATCTGTGTATGAAGTCCTTGTGTGCACCTGTGTATATAGTGGTGTGGTGTGTGTGCCTGTGTGCGACTGGGTATCAACTAGCACTTACTCACTGAAGCATTATTTTTTGTGGGGAGTGGCATCTTTTCAGATATTTTACACTTTTATTCTCTGTTATTTTATCTTGAAATAATAATTTTTTCTGCTTTTATTGTATTACAATTGGCAAAACAGCACATTGGCTGTAGCCAACTCATGTTTTACTGTTGCCACCTTAGTACCTTTACTCTGTCTGCTTTGCAGGTCTTATTGTTCTGTGTATTGCTGCTGTAATGTGCATAGGCTTTATATAGTTTTGTGGTGATTGTGATCAGTCTGTTCTCCCACCTAGTTTGATAAAGTATGTCACCATCACTATTCTTTTTACTTCATAGGCAGCGATTTTATTTTAGTGGTCATTCCATTCTGCACCCCCACCTTGAGCTTTACGTGTTACTATTATGGGGGCTAGAAGACATGATCATGTAGTGAACGGATTCTAGGAAGAGACAACATGGAGACTAGGAACATCTGGTGTCAGACAGAAGCGAGGATCAGGAAGCATGTGAGGTGTGGGAGGGCTAGTAGACACAGTGCGATGGTAGTAACAACATTTTGTACTACTGAGGACCAGTGATCACCATACAGTGTGGTTCAATATAAGGGCAGCTGTGGAATCGAACCACACAAGGGCGAGGGTCCTGAAGTTCAGGAGGGCAGATTTTATAAGGGTAGGTGAATGCCTTAGAGATGACTTGGCAGGAGGACGGCCTGGGTGGGGTGGAAGAACAGTTTGCAAAGTTAATAGAGAGCATAGTAAAGGCAGCAAACCTCTATGTTAAACAAGTGAGAAAAGACAGCAGGAAAAAGAAACCGCTATGCTTCTAAAGTAGTGTCTGAAAGGGTGAAGGCTAAAGAGAGTAGCAGTCATAAGGCATAAGGAGATGCAGAGGAGGAGGATTGGGAGGTGTATAAAAGAAACAGAGGGAAGTAGGGAAAGCAGTAAGAAGCACGAAGGTAAAACTGAAGAGAGAATAGCCCAGGAGATAATGAAAGGGGACAAGACATGTTTTGGGTATTTAAAGTGAAAAGAGGAAGACCAGGGTGGGATTGAAAGGTTAAAAAGGGAAAGAGGGGACTGTGCAGGGGAGTAGGAAGGCAGACATCCTGAACAAATACTTTGTTCATTGTTCAGAGAGGAAGGAGAGGATGGGGCCACAAAAAGTAACAGAAGCTTGGGAAGGAGGGAGGAGGGAGGGAGGGAGGGAGGTGGACATTGGTCCTTTTCAGAGAAAAGAGTCCCAAAGGACTCACTAATCTGAAGGTGAAAAAGCAATGGGGCCAGATGGAGTGCATCCAATGGTATTGAGAGAGTTCAGAGAGGTACTGACTGCACCTCTGACAATTCTATTTAGCAGCTTACTGGAAACAGGAATGGTTCCAGAGGACTGGAGGAGGGTGGATGTAATCCCACCACACAAAGTGGTAGCAGGGATGAAGCTAGCAATTATAGGCAAGTCAACCTGACATTGGTGGCAGGACAACATAAAACCACAGAGATACAGGAATACAGGGGAGTCAGAGGTACTGTGGGTTTTCCTGGAGATGTTGAATGGTGCCACTGTTCACACTGGAATGATCTACAGGCCTCCAGCACAAAGGGAGGAATTAGATGATGTACTGGTAGACACCACTGGCAAGATGACAGCAAATGGGAGGTGCTGCTCATGGGAGACTTCAACCTGCCAGATGTGGACTGGAGTCTCCCAGTAGCAGCTTCAGCTAGAAGCAGGGACATCCTGGACTTTCTGCAGGGGCATTCCTCAGGCAACTAGCCAGTGAACCCACTCATGATGGGGCAATACAGGACCTTGTATTCACTAACAGGGAGAGTGTACAGGCGTCAAGGTGGGAGGCCACTTGGGAACCAGTGATCACTGTAGTGTGGTTCAATATAAGGGTGACCGCAGAATCAAACTGCACAAGGGTGAGGGTCCTGGACTTCAGGAGGGTAGATTTTAAAAGATGGGTGAATGCCTCAGGGATGACCTAGCAGGGGTGGGTGATCTGAGTGGAGTGAAGGAACAGTGGGACGAAGATAAAGGCAGCACAGTAAGGCAGCAGACCCTGCATCAAATAAGTGAGCAAAAGCAGGAGGAAAAGAGACTGCTATGGTTCTCAAAAGAGGTGTCCGAAAAGGTAAAAGCTAGAAGGGTAGCAGAAGGTATAAGGAGACTGAGAGAGGAGGACAGGAGGTGTATCAGGGGAGCTGAGGGAAGCTGGGAAAGCAGCAAGGAGTGCAAAGGCACAAACTGAAGAGAATAACCAAGGAGGTAACAAAGAGAACAAACATTTTTATGTTGCTTGCACGCGTGCAAGAAACATAGTGCCATCATCGAGTTTCGGAGGTGTGGCAGCCCGTCTTCCAATGCAGTCAGTGTGTTTGCAGGCGCGCCCCAGTTCCCCAATCACTGCTGCAGCTGTCTATGACAAGCTGAAAATGCAGTGGCATACAGTTGAAAGGAGAGCTCCGCTTGAGTGAGCAGAGCTCTCTCCCACACACACACGCGCGCCACGCGCATGCACACTGCGTGCTCATGTGCCTTCCCCTCACTGCACGGGCCGACGGGGTGCCCAATCCCCCGTCGGCTCCACCTCCCCAAAGCATCCAGGTGCCACGCTGGGAGCCCACCCCAGCATGGCAAAATCATAGCTAGGGCCGACGGGGGTGCCCAACCCCCGCCGGCTCCACTGTCTCCCCCCATGCTGTCGCTGACGGGTGCCCAATCCCCCGCCGGCTCCACTGTCTCCCCACAGGGTGCCACACTGGGAGCCCACCCAGCATGGCAACAGATGTTATAGCTGATGGGGTGCCCAATCCCTGCTCGGCTCCACGCCCCCCAGCCATCCTTCTGCCACACTGGGAGCCCACCCAGCGTGGCAAAACGTCCCCTCGCCATCATTTAAAAAACCTGTAAAGAAAAAATGGTCCCACGCAGTCTCCCTGCCCCCACAACCCGCCTACCAACTGCGCACCCCGCCTCCCCACACCCCGCCTCCCACACCCTCACCCCATACTTACCTCCGGAGTCCGCGCGATGATCTTCGTGGAGCGGGAACACGTCTGCACTCTTCAAAGCCGACCATGAACTGAGGAAATGCCGGTAAGCTGTATAATGGGTTAGATAGGGTTTTTCAACTTTGTTGCATATCTCAGGCATTTTGGAATTTTTGCACCAAATTTTCAACATGGGGTTTTGGGACCCTCCCATGAATTCTTGCACTGTCATGGCATTTACGGGCCGATAGGTGATTTCAGAGCCACCATGAAATCACCTTTCCGGAAAGATTAACAAAACAACACTGCCAGTGTCCATAAGGTGGGCTGTCAAAAGCCTATTTTGAAAATTTGGTGAAAAATTCTAAAAATGACTGTTTTATGAGCGTGCTATGCAGTTCCTTGCGCACGCCAGAAGTTCATCATGAATTTTCAATCTTGTACCCAATTACTTCCAAATTCCTAAACAGCACATAGAAGCAAGCAACATTTGGCACTGGCAAATGCTTGTTTAGATATGTAAGCGAAAGAGGCAGACCAGGGTGGGGCTGTAAGGTTAAAAGAGAAGGGGTGACTGTGCAGAGGGGATCAGAAAAGACAGACATCCTGAAGAACTACTTTGTTTAGTGTTCACTGAGAAAGGAGAAGGTGAGGGGCCACAAAAAATAATGAACGCTTAGGAGGAAGGTGTACACTAGTCCTTTTTGAAAGAGAAAGAGAGAGTCCTAAGGGACTTACTAATCTGAAAGTGAACAAAGCAATGGGGCCAGATGGGATGCATCCAAGGGTATTGAGGGAGCTCAGGAATACTGGCTGCACCTCTGACAGTTCCATTTAACAGCTCATTGGAAACAGGAGTGGTTCTGGAGGACTGGAGGAGGGCAGATTTGTCTCACCACACAAAAGTGGTAGCAGGAAAAGCTGGCAATTATAGGCCAGTCAGCCTGACATCAGTGGTAGTAAAGTTAATGGAATCATTGCTGAAGGAAAGGATTGTGGAATACTTTGAATCCAGTGGGTTACAAGACACAAGAAGCATGTTTTCACAATGGAGGGTCGTCAAACCAATCTGATAGATTTCTTTTTTTTGACAGGGTGACCAGGAAACTAGCTCAGGGTGGAGTGGTGGATGTGGCCTACCTAGATTTTAGTAAGGCGTTCAACATTGTTTCACATAGGAGACTAGTAAGCAAGCTGGGCAGCTCAGGAGTGGGTCCAAATGTGGTAAATTGGATAAGAAATTGGTTAATGGATAGGCGACAGAGGGTGGTGGTAAATGAAGTTCACTCTTTTTTTTTCAAACTGTTTTATTCCTCTGTCTTGTGGAACTCTCTCAGGCATCCTCCAATGCCCCCAACTCTACCTCCATGCCTGAGAGGCCTCCTAATTCCTGGCACCAGCCCAGCTATCCCCGGATCTGAGCCACCCGAGGTGAGGGCCGCCCATCTGCCCAGGGAGCTCTATCTAGAGGTGGGCCGGGCTGGGCTCGGCCCAGGAGAGGAGCAACACGGCGGTGGAGTGTGGTCGGGAGAGAGTGGAGGTGCTGTTGCCTATCCATGGGGCGGGGTGTTTCTTAGTTCGTCCCAGATGTGGGATGTGCAATGCTGTACAGCCAGCGGCAGTGAGTGCACCCACCCACATCTGGAAGACAGCCGCAGCGTCTACCCTATTTGTGAGCCCTTGTGTGCTGCAGTGCCTCCGGCCTCCACGGGGGCGCTGCACTAGGCTACCCTATATCACCCGAGAGAGAGAGCAGTCTTCCGGATGCTCGATCCTCTCTCACCTCTGCCGACCCCGGGCGGACCGGGCTTATTCCCCGAACCTGGGTCACCGTGGCACGAGGTGTGGCGCCCAGTGCCTCAACCCCCAGCGCCACCGGGCCGGCCAATGAAGCCCACTCTAAGGAAGGGATGGTGACCAGTGGGGTGCCTCAGGTATCAGTGCTGGGACCAGTCCTCTTTAATTTCTTTATAAGTGACATTGCAGAGGAGCTGGAAGAGAAGCTCTGCCACTTTGTGGATGACACCAAAATCTGACATAGGGTGGACACTCACGGAGGGGGTGGAAAGGATGAGCAGAGACCTCTGCAAAATTGGAGGAGTGGTCAAGGACATGGCAGCTGGGTTTCATTACAAAAAGCGCAAAATAATGCACATAGGGCTCAAGCAACCCAGGCGTGGAGTACTAAATGGGTGGAGTGGTACTGATGACTACCAAGCAGGAACAAGACCTAGGCATAATCATATTGGATGACCTAAAGGTGTCCAGGCAGTGTAACAAGGCAATAGGGAGGAAAATGGGATGCTTGGGTGCATAGGGTGGGGTATCACCAGCAGAAAGATGGAGGTGGTGTTGCCTCTGTATAGATCACTGGTAATACGCTACCTAGAGTGCTGTGTCCGGTTCTGGAGACCACATCTTCAGAAGAACATAGACTGGAGGTGGTCCAAAGGAGGGCAACTAAAATGGTGCAGAGTCTGCATCAAAAGCCCTATGAGGAGAGACTAAAGGACCTCAATATGTACACCCTGGAAAAGAGGAGGAGAGTGGAGATGATAGAGACCTTTAAATACCTCATGGGGGTAAATAAGGTAACAGTGGGGAATAATTTTCAGAAGAAATGGTGCTGAAGAACAAGGGACATACTTTGAAGCTGGAGGGGAAATTCAGGAGAGATGTGAAGATGTATTCCACAGAAAAAATGGTGGATTCCTGGAACAGCTTTCCAGTGCAGGTAGTGAGGCAAAACAGTGGTAGGGTTCAGAATGCATGGGATAAGCACAAAGGAATCATAGTGGAAAGGAAGGGTGGGTGGGAGAAAAAGCTGTAGATTGGGCATGGTCTGATGTAATAGTGTAGGTAGGAGGAATGGGCAGACTGGATGGGCCCTGTGGTCCTTATCTGCCATCAAATTCTGTTTCTAAAGCTAATGGAATCACTGCTGAAGGAAAGGGTTTTGAAATATCTTAAATCCAGTAGGTTACAAGACATGAGGTGGCATGTGTTCATGGGGAGGTCATGTCAAACAAATCTGACAGATTTCTTTGACTGGGTGGCAAAGGAATCAGATCAGGGTGGGCGGTGGACGTGGCCTACCTAGACTGGAAGGCTTTTGGCACCTTTCTACATATGAGACTAGTAAACAAGCTGAGTAGATTAGGAGTGTGTCTAAAGGTGGTAAACTGAATAAGAAATTGGTCAGGGATAACTGACAGAGGGTGGTGATAAATGGAGTTCACTCCAAGCAAGGATGGCGACCTTCAGAGTGTGTCAGGCATCAGTGCTGGGACCAGTCCTCTTTAATGTCTTTGTGAGCGACATTGCAGGGCAGCTGGAAGGAGGTCTGCCTGTTTGCTGATGTCATCAAAATCTGAAACAGTATGGACACTTCATGGGGTGGAAAGGATCGTGAGAGATCTGAGAAAATTAGAGGAGTGGTCAAGAGTATGGCAGCAGGGTTTCAGTGCAAGAAAAGTGCAAAATAATGTGCTTAGGACACAGCAACCCAGGGACAGAGTACAAAATGGGTGTAGTGGTATTGAAGACTACCAAGCAGTAAAGAGAGCTGGGGGTAATCATATCTGATGACCTAAAGGTGGCCAGGCAGTATGGCAGTCAGGTGGGCTAGTGGGATACTTGGGTGAATGGGTGGGTATCACCTGTAGAAAGAAGGAGGTGGTATTGCCTCTTTATAGATCACTGGTAAGACCCACCCTAGGGTACTGTGCCCAGTTCCAGAGGCCACATCTCTGGAAGGACTTAGACAGAGCAGAGGCTGTCCAGAGGAGGGACAACTAAAATGGTTCAGGTTCTTCATCAAAGCCCTATGAGGAGAGAATAGGGACCTCAACATGTACACTCTGGAGGCAGGAGGAAAGGGTAATATGGTAGAGACATTTACATACCTCATAGAGGTAAATAAAGTACAAGAGGGAAGTATGTTTCAGAAAAAAGGTGCTTAAAAAAAGGGCATGCTATGAAGCTGGAGGTAGATTCAGGAGAAATGTGAGGAAGTACTTCTTCACAGAAAGAGTGGTGGATATTGGGAAAGCCTTACAGCAGAGGTGGTGGGGTTCAAAAATACATGAGATTGGCATGAAGAAATTATGGTGGAAAGGAAGTGGGAAGGGAGAAGAGCTGTAGGTTAAGTCATGGACTGCAATAATGTAGGTGAGGAAATACGTGGCGGACTGGCTGGACCAAGCAGTCCTTATCTGCCATCAAATTCTGTGTTTCTATGAGTGTCTTTGGTAAAATACTGTGACTGAGCTGTTTAGTATCTCTCTTCTTCACTAAGGTACTAGAGGGCTGGTACAAATGGAATAAAGATTGGGTTTGGTAGGCTGGTTCTGGTAAGGATTCCAAACCGGGTCTCCATTGTCACACCTCTGCATACTAATTAGTCTTCATAATGCTGCAGGCAGTTCAGAACGGAGTTAGTATTTTCCTTTTTCCCTGCTCCAAAGCTGATTACTGGAAGCAAACTTTTATCCTGCAAACAGCCACCTTGCAGACAGCGAGCACTGTCACAGATGGTAGGTAGCTGGGTTTAATTCATGCCAGACAGCACAGAAATGCCACAACTGCAGCAAATCAGTATCATACACATAAACTGGATGGAAAATTCCTTGAGTGTTGCAAATTCAACTTTCGGTGGGACTTGTAGGTTGCATGCCCTTTGAAAATCCTGGCTCAGGTACAGCATCTGCTGGAATTAAACCTTTAAACAACATGTTGTTCCTCTGGTGGTGCAGCACTGCCACCCGGTGGACCAGGGTTCACAGATGAACACCAGAATGCTGTACTTGAGAACTCCGTGAGGGCTGGGCCCATTGCAGAGACAAGGTGGTGGGCACTTGGAGAGGTAGGGTGAGAAAGCCCTGCTGGCTGAGCATGGAACAACACTGGCATCGGCTGTGACAACACTTGTTTATTCACCCTCCCAGCAGGTGGAAGAGTCTACCAGGGCAAACCTCACCATTGGGGTGAAGGGGACACAGGGGATTTAACTGGATAAAACGAATGATAAAATTTAGAGCATTCTCTTCACAGCAATCATTTCATTTCATTTTTATTTTGTTAACCAGATAAGTGCAGTGGTGCCAAAACTCCTTTTTAGGCATGACTTGCGTGCTATTCTAAATTGCACTAGTAGTGGTGCGGAACAGCCTAGCAGCAGAGGTGTTGGGTGCAAGAACCATTAATGGTTTCAAACATGGTGGTGTACCATCAGAACAGCGACACCATTATGAAAATACCACCACAGTGACAGATCTCGCCAGGTCACATCATTCGTGTGGTGGTCCTCTGTCAGCCGACAGAGCCGATTCTCGCAGTGTGTTCCCCACACTGAACCAACTCCAACTAGGAGTTAGTTAATTAGCGATGGGGTGTGGGGCAAAGCCCCTGCAGAAAAACACTGTCCATTGGGAACAATGCCAACTGTTGGCATTATTCCCATCGATGTGCAGGATATCTACATCATTGTTGTCAACGTCCTGTGGTGGAACCAAAGATGGCTGGGACAGAGTAAAAGGCTTAAGAGGGAAAACAGTAAGGCAGCGGGCAAGGGGGTGAGGGCAATAACCCAGCTAGACATTAGATCCCAGGGTAGGATAGGGTAAAACAAAGCAGACTGGATGGACCAATTATATTTTCTGTGCCAGTTCCTATGTTTCTCTGTTTTTACAATACAGAGTAACAATGACATAATAGTTTAAAGGGACGCTGTCAACCCTTTAGGCCTTAAACTGTCCCCAGTTTAAAAAACAGATGTTATGTTTGGTCACATTCATCAGAGATTTTGAGGTAGCTGGTAGTTTGATTCAATTCCTTTTCTTTTAAAAAAGTGAAAAACAGATTGTGCACAATACCAGTGTTATCACACAAAAACAGGTTTGTTTATAGTCCTTGATCATCTCCCAATGCATCTTTACTGGACTAGGGACTACCTCCCAAATAGTATAGCCAGTCATAATGCTGTGGGAGGAGAGGAGAATATTGCATCATGCATGACTGCACTGTTTAGAAGTGTTACTAATGTTCAAAAAGTATCAATCTGAACAGATTAAAGGTGATGGAAACAGTTTTTACACTTCTAGATGCCCTTCTGTTGTCCTTTTAGTTGCAGTAGCTGATGAGAGTGGAACTCAATATATATCTGAGGGCACCCCAAAGCTAGATTATTTATTTATCAAAAAATCATCAAAACATATCAGAATACATAACTGGCTTGGAAAGGAAGATGGAAGGGCAGTTAAATAAGTAAAAACATTTCCTATCTCCTGTAAGGATTTGAAACAAAACATGTCTGGGTATAATGATACTATTAGCAAGAAATTAAGTTGTACTAATAAAGGAAGCAGGTAAAACAACCACCAAGCCCTGTTAATTTTATGGAAGAAACACAAAATGTGTTTTTCAACTAGAAATAATATTATGCAAAAATGGTTGACAATGTCCCTCAAATACAGTAATCAAAAGTATACAAAATTACAAGATAATTTGGACAAGTAATTAAACAGATCATAAACAAGCATTTAGATTATGCAAGTGGTCCTTCAGTTCAATAAAATTTAAAGGCCCCCATATTCAAAAGTCTCCTGCAAACTTCATGGCAATGTGCCTCCGCTGTGCATCTGGAATGCACCGGCCCAAAATAATGAGATATTCAGAAGATGTGCCATGAGCTCACACATGTCTGGCTAAATATCCCAAACAGGCGATTGCACAGTGGGAGATGCGTGCAGCAAGTGACCTAAGCCCCATCGGATCATGAGGAAATGCACGATGCAAAGCCTCTTGCACGGTGCACAAAGTTGCAATATTCAGCCTGGATATGCAAATGACTTCATTACACTTTCCAAGCCCATCTCCCAAATATGCAGCTCATTACTGGAATGTATTCAGGCCATTTGCATACCACAGGCATGCCCAGTTCCAGCTGTGCAGGGCTGCCCCACCACTCCACAACAGTGAACAGAAGGTACTGCAGCCTATCAGGCAGGTTTGATGGTCTGTTTGTGTGTGGGTGGGTGGACTGCATTGGCCTGAGTTCAGTGCTATTACCGATAGCCATGTTCAGGGTCAGACTGGAGTACAGGGACATACCATGACAGTGGCCAAAGGGCCCACCTGGACATGCAACAGGGAGGGCAAAGAGTGACACAGTCTGATCGGTATACCACATGCACGTGATACATCAGTTCCTTATGCAGCATACAGTCACCTGTAGTGCCCCACCCCCCATATGAGTGGAACATGGTGATGACTGCAAGGAATGGCAGTGTGCTGAGGGTGACCAGGTACATTGGGGGGTCCCACTTGTGTGCACCTATGGTGTACCACAATGGGTGTGTGATGCAGGTCAGTCCCTGGCCTATGCCAGGCTGCCACCCATCCACCAAGCTACCTGGGGACCATTGCCACAGATGGCACCCTGGGTGCATGCCACCACCAGGTGGCACCTTGCAGGCAGCAAGGGTGCAGACCATGGCCTTCGGTACATTTTCTGCATTGTGGCTGTCCACTCCACTGGTGTGTTGGGTTGGGGGCACCCAACAGCACTGGCATGAGGCTGCTGGTTGTCTCGTCCAGGGTCGGTGTGGGGATTGCTCCCTGGATGGTGCCAGTGGTGACATGGCACCTGTGGCATAGGGTTCATCCATCCTGGCATGACTGCTGTGTGTGGATGCCTGGAGCATGTCCTGGTGTACCTCCAAGGGCTGTCTTTGGATGGCTTGCCTGCAGTGCTGTGGCCTACCTATGGGTGGCTGGCCATTTAGGCATGCTTTTCCAGGCCTAACTTTGGGCAGCTCATCTCTGAGATGCACAGCAGATGCGCCACACATTTGGCTGAATATAGGGATGTGCAGCATATTCATGGGAATGGCCTCTCTCCATCGCCACATACATTATAGATGCAGCGATGGCACATCTGGAGATGTGCGACTCATTTCTCCCTTTTGAATACTGAGGTTCTGCTCATTTTCTGGGATGCATGGTACATCTCCACTTTGCCCATGCATCTCTTCAAAAATGTGTGCCAAAGTCTTTATGGTTCCTAACTTTGTCCCATTCTTCATTTTACCAATATTTCAGACAGACTAGTCCTTACCCTACTGTATATGTAAAACAACACCTTGATTGTCAGCAGCTGTCATCAGGATTCTTGCATGTATGACATCACCCTTTTCTGTTATGGAAAAGACTGTAGTGTCATGAATAAACTGCACATTATGTCAAGAATAAATTCTCGTTAAAACTTTATTGCAGACTTTACGGATCAGTAGGCAAAAAGAGATTTGCCCCAAAGTGCCTTGGAACCAAAGTGACCACTCACCTACTTAAATCTTAGAGTAAAAATGTTTTGTTTCATGCCATACAAACACCTCAAGGTCCACCAATGTTTCAGGCTGTCCTCAGTACCCCTTCTTCAGGGTGGAGGGTGGTGTTTCTTAGTGCTTACTATTGATATTCTTAACTTCTTTTATGGATTTATTATGTTTTTGTTTTAAATTTCAGATTCCTTCAATGCCTTTTCCCTGTTTCATTATGCTTAATATGACCTTTCTGTTCCTGACTCCTCACCTGTCCAGGAGCCCCTCAAGAGAGAAGGCTAATGCCTGATGCTGTCATGAACATATGCAGTGTGTGCATGTCACCAGCATCCTCCTCAGCCAGCAGCATCAAGAGGAAGAGCAGAAAACAGGAACAAAAGAACAGCCGTTGCTTCATGAAGCTGATCCCACTCCACAGACCCCACATCACTGGTCCAGGCACTTATCTCAGACCAGACTTGAGCATCAACAGGGGATCTGACCCCCAAAGGACCCACAATTGGGGTAAGCCACGGAAAACACAGAGGTAAATTACGTCCTGGAGAAGGTGGGTAATGGGGCTAGGAGAGGAGGAGTGACTGAATGAGGGCCGACTGGGTGATGGGGACATACATTACACTAAATAAAGAATAAGTTATTGCTTTTAAAAATACAGGAAAATCTGGCACTGGACATGCTGCCCTAATGAGCCATGTTTTGATCTCATTTGAATTTTTGGAAGGCAACAAGCCTGCTTTTAGGAATGTGTAAGCATGTACCACATGTACCCTCAAAATGTAGGCTTCTCTCATGCACGGTGATATAAAACTGGTTGGCAAACAAATGCTAAATGAATACCACATTGCCAATTATAATACCAGTTTGACTGTTTTTTTGCCAACCAGTGGATCTGGCCACTAACTAAGTGCACCGCCTGAGGCACTCCATTAAGGCCCCAATAGCCAACAATGCTTGTTTTCAAAACCTGTTGTTTATCTAGTGGGGGCTTTTGGATTACTCCCAGCATGCTTGATTTGATCCCATCTCCCCTAGCATTCTGATAAACAGAACCAATGTTTCTTAGTACTGTAGTAAGTAGTTGGGGAAAGGATTGTACACAGTAATTTTTTTATTTTATGTTTTCACTGTTAAGCATCTCAGAGACAGTTCTAGAAATGTTATAATATGTTATAATGTGTGGGGTCATTTTATATACTCTTCGTGAGATTTGGGAAGAACCCTTTAGATAATGAGAGATAGGGATTAAAATGGGGCACTTTAACCATCAAACTCCCCACCCCTCACTCAGTTTTTCTGACTTCACAGCAAAATAATAATTTTCCTGTCAATGACCCTGATGTGCACAGAGCACCAGCAACTCTGAATTCAAAGAATGTGCAAATGGTGGCCATCTATGGCAAACTAGACAGCACAAGGGTTACGTGTCTGGCTGCTGCAGCATTCACCAAGGACTACAGAGGTACTCCTCTCCCAGTAGACCTGGATCTTGTGGCCATTTCTGAGTCATAGTGTACAGATAGCCATGATTGGGACATGGCTATACCAGGTGACACTCAGTTCAGGAAAGATAGGGCTGGGAGGAAGGGTGGAGGGGTTGTGCTATATGTGAGGGAGGGTATCAAAGTGACAGAAATGCAAAAGAATGGGAAGGGGTTGGAGGTGCTATAGGTCACCCTGGAGACAGGAGCTGGAACCACTCTTCACAATGGGGACAGATATACAGACCTCCAACATGGGGAAGAACTGGAAAAGGCACTGGTGGAAGCCATCAGCATGATGGCAGAAAGAGGAGGTGCTGCTGGTGAGGGACTTCAATCTGCCAGATGTAGACTGAAGCCTCTCAGCTGCAACCTTGGCTAGAAACAGGGACATCCTAGACTCCCTGTGAGGGCGTTCTCAGGCAACTAGTCACATAGCCCACTGACAGTGAGCAATACTGGACCTGGTGCTCACAAACAAGGACATTATTACAGGCGTCAAGGTGGGATGCCACCTGGGGTCCAGGGACCAGTGATCACCATACGTGTGGTTTAATGTAAGGGCAGTGGAAGAGGCAAACCACACAAGGATGATGGTCCTGGACTTCAGGAGGTCAAATTTAACAAAAATAGATGAATGCCTCAAAGATGACCTAGTTGAGTGGGGGTTGTCTGGGTGGGGTGGAGGAACAGTGGGCCAAATTAAAGGATGGCACAGTGAAAGCACACCTCTACATGAAAGAAGCAAGCAAAACAGAGGGAAAGAGATCACTATGATTCTTGAGGAAAGTGGTTGCGAAGGTAAAGGCTAAAAGTGTAGCATTCAGCAGGTACAAGGAGATGCTTATGTAAGAGGATAAGGAGGTGCAAAGAACAAAGAAGAGTTAGAGGAGACATCTTAACTCGATTTAAAATGATGAGGATAAGGACTTATGCAAAGAAATGGGCATTATTATACAAAATAATGAAAGCCTAAGGAGGCATAAGTTACAGATAAAATTAGAACGAGCGCATAAGAACATGCTACATCATTCATTCGTACAAGAGACAGGTAGGATATGGAACAGTTTACAAAAGAGATAGTTTCAACTGAGAATTTAACTAGTTTTAAGAAAAATAGATGAATGGATATTAAACAGGAGATTGTTGTGGTCCCGTTGAGATGGGGAACAGTTTATATAGGCAATTATGTCTCCTTCCGTTCCCATCACCCAGTACAAGAACCCAGTATAAGGTGTACCAGAAAAAGCAGAGAGATGTGGTGAAAGGCACAAAGGTACAAACTGAGGAAAGGATAGCCAAAGGGGTAATTAATGGGGACATGACCTTTTTAGATACTTAAGTGAAAAGAGAGAGACAAGGGAGAGACTGTGAGGTTAAGAAGGTCAGAAGACTGTACAGAGGAGCATCAGAAAAAGCAGATATCTAGAAAAGATACTGTCTCAGTCTTCACATGGAGGGAGAAGGAACAGATCACATAAAAGCAGCAGTAACACTATGGGTAGGGAGGTAGACACAAATCCATTCACTAAGGAAAGAGTCGGAAGGACTTACAAATCTGAAAATGGATAAAGCTATGAGGCTAGATGGGGTGCACCCAAGGGTGCTAAGGGAGCTCAGAGGGTACTGGCTGTACCTCTGACAGCCCTATTAAATAACTCACTGAAACAGGAGTGGTTCCAGAGGACTGGAGGAAGGCAGGTGTAGTCTTATTTCATAGAGGCAGCAGCAGGAGGGAGACTGGCAACTATAGGCCGATCAGTCTAATGTCAGTGATGGGGAAGTTAATGGAGACACTTTTAAAAGAAAGGCTAGTAAAGTATCTTGAATCCAGTGGGCTACATGACCCAAGGCAGCATGGATTCAGGGTGGGGAGTCCATGTCAGACAAACCTAATACATTTCTTTATCTGGGTGACCAGGGAAGTAGATCATGGTGAAGCAGAGGATGTGGTCTACTTAGACTTTAGCAAGGCTTTGACACCGTACCACACAAGATGCTTATAAGGAAACTGGGAAGTTTTGGAGTAGGACCCAAGGTGGTAAATTCTGAGTAGGGAATTGGTTGATGGTTAAGTGATGGAGGGGTGGTAAATGGCACTCACTCTAATGAGGGAAAGTGACCAGAGGGTACCTCAGGGATCAGTACTGGGACCAGTCGTCTTCAATGTCTTTATAAGTGACATTGCAGAAGAGCTGGAAGGGAAGATATGCATCTTTGCAGATGACACCAAAATCTGTGATAGGGTAGATACTCCAGTGGGGGTGGAGAGAATGAGGAGACCTGAGAAAACTTGAGGAGTGGTCAAGGGCAGCAGCTGGGTTTCAGTGTGAAAAGTGCAAAGTCATGCACTTGGGCTACAGAAACCCAGAGGTGATGTATAATATGGGGTAGAGGCATTGACAGTCACTAAACAGGAAAGAGACCTTGAGGTAATCATCTAATGACCTCAAGATGATGAGGCAGTGTGACAAAACAGTAGCAGGGCCAGCGAGATGCTGGGGTGCAGGGTATCACCAGCAGAAGGAGAGGTGGTGTTACCACAGTATTGATCGTTGGTGAGACCTTACCTGGGGTAATGTGTCCAGTTCTGGAGACCACATCTCAGGAAGACACAGACAGAGTAGAAGTTGTCAAGAGGAGGGCAACTAAAATGGTGCAGGGCTGCACCATAAGCCTTATAAGAAGAGCCTGAGAGATCTCAATATGTACACGAAAGGCACAAAAGGTACAGTGCACACAAAATTAGTGAAAACATAACTTTGTTACATACAACCAAGCTTCTCTTTCTCAACTGCACCTCACTACTGTGTAATGCACAACTGTTGTGCAGCTCCATCTTGATATGTACACCTTGGAAGAGAGGCGGGAGAGTGGGAACATGATAGAGATCTATAAGTACCTCACTGTGGTAAATAAGGTACAGAAGAGGAGTATTTTCAGAAGAAAAGGTGTATGAGGACAAGTGGGCATGCAATGAAGCTGGTAGGGGAATTTAGGAGGGATGTGAGGAGTACTTCTTCACTAAAAGAGTGGTGGATACCTGGAACAGACTTCCAGAGGAAATGGTGGGGGTGAAAATAGTGTTGGGCTTCAAGTATGCATGGGATAGGCACACAGGAATCTTGGCAGAAAAGAAGAGAGGGGAAGTGAGCAGAGATCAGGTAGTGTCTGTGGTGACAGTATAGGCAGGAAAAATGGGCAGCATGGGTGGGCCAAACAATCCTTATCTGCTGACAAATTATATGATAACCCCCCACTGGCCCCCTTGTTTAACCAGCAGGGCTTCTCCTCTCACCACAAACGTCTAGGGGCAACAGAGAGGGTGGGGTTTACAAGTTAAATTTGACATAGAGAAAACAGATAAAGGTGGCCACCATTAGGCTAGGTGGACCAGACTGTTCTACAAAACAGTCAACCAAGTGTGGCAAATACCTGGCACACACCTGGTGGGACCATTTACCATGGCCAGCAACCCAGGTCCCTGGGAGAAAACGTTTGCTCACAATTATGCTAAGTTTGCACTTCTGAACAGGGGCACCCAAATAAATCCAGACACCAGGAAGCAATAACAGTACTGTCCAAACCAGGCTGGGATTCTAGATTGTGCCTTTTATTCACGTAACAGAGTAGGAATATTACACAAAGCGAAGTGGACCCCATGGGGCTACACATACTAGTATTGCAGATTCTCCGGTTACAGAAATTCCTGAAATTCCCATTGAGTATAGGGTGAAGAAACACAAAACAGTGAACACTCTGGTTCTGAACTTGAAAGTTAGCACATACAGCCAGACTAGTACTGTTCCCATTTCCCACAGGAATAGAAAGTGGTACCTATGACCACACTGAGCACATACAGGCTCAGATCTTCCAGAACCCACTATACTGGGGTAAACTGAAGAAACAAAATTCCAAACCCACATCTCGGGTAATCACTTCCATTAGGCATTGGCCACATGCACTAAATGAAAATGTACTGGTGCCCATCTGAATCCAGCAGGCTACATGACCCAAGGCAGTATGGATTCAAGGGTGGGAAGCCATGTCAGACAAACCTAATACATTTCTTCATCTGGGTGACCAGGGAAGCAGATCATGGTGAAGCAGAGGATGTGGTCTACTTAGGCTGGAGAGGTAAACTGGTTGCTCCAGATGGGGGTCTCCCACCTTTTGCTTCAAGCTTATATTACCCATTCATTTTGTTAACCCTTAGGCTGCGGAAGATTTAGAACGCTGGGTTTTAGGACAAGATATCTTGTCGGTGGCAGCCTAATTGATAACACCCTCACAAATGAACTTGTAGTTGTTATATTAAAATATTTCTCACACTTAAACTACTGACACACCTCAGGGTGTCAAAGTTAAAGTTCTGTACTTTGGACAGTCACATTCTTGGACTCAACGTAGGCAGAAACTTTACTTTGTACTGGGTGACTGGTCCCATTGACAGAAATTCATCCCAAGGTGTTGCAGATGCCCTTAGGTTGACACAGAAAAAGGTTGTACTCACAACAAATGAAGATGTACAAGGCAAGCGTCACCAGAACAAGTGGATTAGAGAGTTGCCCTGAATCGGCGTTCCCCATCCCTCTTGGGATGGGGCAAGGAAAATCTTCTGGCACAGGTCTCCACCACTTCAAACAACTGTCTTCTTTGTTCTTCTATGGTCAGAGCAAACTACCACAAAACAAAGAAAGGGTATCTCTTTATCAGAACTAATCTGAGGAGCTGCCCAGCAGCTGCAGCCTCCTCCTCGAACTCCCTCTACTCTCTCTCTCTCTCTCTCTCTCTCTCGCTGTCTCTCTCTCTCTGAACATACCAATTCACTCCAAAGCCAGCAACTGAGACTGTAGCTTATGCTGCTGCAGAGTTCTATGATTACATCATCACTCCAGCTCAGCTGAGATTGAAGATAGAGTGTGACAGTGTGAAACCCATTTATCTGGCATTTCACAAGCTGCCTTCCCTGCCTGCCACTGATTCTAACTGGGATTCTAGTAATCCTAGGAACAAATGGGTTACATATGTTTCTATGGAGAGGCAGCTTTGTGCAAATACTGGCCCCTCCTTCAGGAAGATGACCAGTGTTGTAGGCGCTCTGCACATTGTTAAGTCGGGCCTGACTCCACCATGGACTCCTTGCTTGTGCTCCAGCAGTGCCTAACCGGTCACCCATGCTACAGCAATTTAGTCCTCAGGAAACCATAGAGTTAAGAGAAACACTGAGGGATCCCAGCAGCAAAATGGTCCTAAGTCTGGGAGTTTACACACTTCTGCTAAACTCTTGATATCCTCATCAAGACACTGTTCACACTGTCCAAAATGTCAGTTGGTAGAGGCAGTAACATTATAGCAAGAACAGTTCTATCATCTGATTCTTATTGAGTCAGTGTATAATATATATATTTTTGTTTTGAAAGCATCGCTTCTCTTCCTAGACAAATAATGCCTAACTACCACATTATACAGTTTGCATAGAACAGAAGTCTGCAACCTTTTAGAAACATAGAAACAAAGTTGATGGCAGAAAAGGACTGCAAGGCCCATCCAATCTGCCCATTTTACCAATTTCCTTTTCAGGGGGGAGCCACATGTCCATCTGCTGTGACAGGTCTTTTGTTCAGGGAGCCATATGGGTGTAGGCATAGTAGCTGTCTTGTGTAATGCATAATTTTACTTCAGTTCATCTCAAAATGCTATTTGACTAAAACATATGGGCCAGGATATTTAAAGGAGATGTGCCCTGTGCAACTGAGGTTGCACTGGTGCATCCTCGACAACCCTGGGACATATTCAGAAGGGCTGATGCACCATGCAAATCTGGATGCACTGCAGTGCAAAGATAATGTATGTGACGCATCCGGAGGTGGCATTCTCCTGCATACGGCACATCTCCATATTCAGCCGAGATGTGCAAGGCATTGGCCCGTACATCTCGGAGATGTGCTGTGCAAACATAGGCATGAAAAAACATGCCTCAGTGGTACCATTCACAGGTGGGCCTCTGTGTTGCACAGCTCAACACAGCAGCCCAGCTCCTAGGTGGCTACCCCCAGCCCTGATGATGAGGGTGTTCGTTAAACCCCACATCCCTGGCAGTCTAGTGGCCCCCTGTCCCTGTACCCCAATCGCAAATGAAGAAATGAAGTCCGTCCTATCCCTGGTAGTCAGTGGTATCTCCCCTCACTTCTGCGATACTCGATCAAGCCAGATAATATTACATTCCATCCCTGGCAGTATAGTATTTGCCTCCCTTGTCGATGCCGTCCATAGTATCAATAGCTACACACCTTCCCGGTAGTCTGGTGGTACCCCCCAACCCTGAACACAGAACAATCACACCTGGTATCACCTTGGTAGTCAGTGGACACCCCACCCACTGAGGCAACCAAACCCCACTCCACACGTCCCAGCATGGGCAAGACAGCCGGCAGGCAACAACACCACCGCACACCTCACGACTGTCCACCGACTGCACTGTCACTGCAGTGACAGCTTACAGTAAACTCTGCAAAGCCATTGGTGAGCATCAACCAATGGGCTTGCAGTAGTACTATAAGCATTCATTCACAACTTTGTGAATGACACTAAGTTTTGAATGAATGCTTACACTACTCACTGCAAGCCCACTGGTCGAGCAGTGGCATTGCAGAGCTTACCGTAAGCTGTCATTCCGTGACAGAACAGTCAGCGGGCAGTTGTGGAGGTGTGCAGGTGGTGTTGTCTTGCCCATGCTGGGACAGGGGAGTGGGGTGGGTTTGCTGCCTCAGTGGGTGGAGGGGTGGGGGTCCACTGGACCACCAGGGCTATCTCGTGTGAGTTTTTCTGCGCTCAGGGCTGGAGGGGGTACCACAAGACTACCAGGGAGTTGTGGTAGGTATTGATACTATGAATGGCCATTGGCAATGGGGGCAGTATGCTACCAGGGATGGCATATAATATTATTTGTCTCGACTGGGTATCGGGAAGGGAGGGGTATCACTGGACTACCAGGGATAAGACAGATTTTTATTGATTCATTTGCAATCGGGTACAGGGACGTGGGGGTCTATTAGACTACCAGGGACTATGGCCTGACAGCCTCCTTTCAGGGTGCCCTGCAAATCCAGCCAGGCGCATCCTGTACAGGACTTGCAAATGAGGCCATAATGACATACAAATGGCCCCATTTATGCCTACATCGCTAATGGCCCCATTTGCATGTTTCAGTCTGAATATCTGGAATGTGTGCTCAAGCGCATCCACAAGGTCGCCATGCATTTCCATTCCAGGTATTCAGACCTATTGAGGATGCACGGTGCATTGGGTGGCCCCCATTTGCACGCACACATTTCTTGTTATATTCAGATGTGTTGCGCTATTGCACTTCTCATTTGAATATATCAGGTTTATTCCCCAATGCATCTCAGTTACGTGGAGCAGCCCTTGTGCCCTTTCAAGGTGCAGTTTGAATATCCTGCCCATGTTAATTAACTGAGACACCACACAAAGCAAAACACTTTAATATAGTTTCTGCCTTGCTACCATGACCCCGGCAGGTTCTCAACATCCTGAAGGGAAATCAGGAAATGTCTATCCCTTCTCCTCATATTCAGTTCTTGCCTCTCTCCCCCTTCTCCACCTGCCCTTCTGGGTCACCAGTGTGCAAAACCTAACTCCATCCTTTTTACTCCAACAGCACTTGCGTACTACCTCGAGCCTGCTCCTGGTACACTCATGCACTATAAATGGTTCTATTGCATTATTACTGTTTTGTACATTCATATATTCTTTTGTATGATTTTGGACAGGTATTGTAATTTACCCAATGTTCCACTAGTGTTTATTGAACAATTCCTTGTGTTCCAACTGTTGCACAATCCTACAATGTTGTATTGTTTGTACTACCCACATACTATTGTAAGTGATCATCGTTCAACCCTATGTAATCCCTCCTCCCAGGTCGCACCGTGAGATGAGCAACTTGTTGTTCAGTGTGCTCTCCTAGTGAAACATTTCAATAAATAAATAAATAAACAGATAATATAGAAACATAGAAGGTGTCTGCAGAAAAGGACTGCAGGCCCATCCAGTCTGCCCATTTTCCTACCTGTAATGGCAGCTAGTGCCAATAGCTGGTCCCTTGCCTAAGCCATTCCTTCTCATCTATATGGCCTCCTTATTCTTATCCATCCACGTTTGAATCCTGCCACAGTGCTTGCTCCCACCACTCCCTTGGGCAGGCCATTCCATACATCCACCACCCTTTCAATAAAAAGAACTTCCTCCCTTTTCCCCTTATGCGGTCTCCTTCTAATCCCATGTCATGCCCCTTGTTCTAGTACTCTTTTATACTGGAAGATGTTTTCCCCTTTTGTCTTATTTATGCCCTTGAGGTACTTGAATGTTTCAATCATGTCCCCTGTTCCCTCCTCTGTTTCAGTGTGTACAGATTGAGGTCCTTTAACCTATCCTCATATGTCTTATGCTGTAATCCCTTCCCTGCACCATTTTAGTCACCTTCCCTCACCATCTCCATCCTGTCTTTTTGAAGGTGTGGCCTCCAGAACTGCATACAGTACTCCAGATATGGCCTCACTGGCGTTTGGTACAGTGGAACCAGTACCTTCCTTCTACAACTTGAGATTCCCCTTCCTATATAACCCAGCATCCCACTGGCCTTCCCCACCACCTTTGCTGCCTGCTTGGTGGCCTTCAGGTCATCTGTGATAATGACCTCCCAGATCTCTTTCTTCATTGTTGACTGACAAGCTCCCCCTTCTTGTAGCTCTCCCCGGGTTTCGACTCCCACGTGCATGATCTTATATTTTTTGCATATAACTTCAGTTGCCACACTCAGACCATCTTTTCAACTTCTCTAGGTCTTTTCTCATTCTTACCACTCCCTCTGGTGTATCAACCCTGTTGCAGATTATGGTGTCATCTGCAAACAGGCAAATCTTCTCTCCAGCCCTTCTGCAATGTTGCTGATGAAGACATTGAAGAGGACTGGCCCTAAAACTGAACCCTAGGGTTCTCGCTAGTCACCTCCATTTCCTCAGACTGTGTTCCTTTTACTACCACCTCTGCCTTATGTCCCTCAGCCAGTTACTAATCCAGTTCACCTCCTTGTGGCCCAACCCGACTACCCAGCTTGTTGACCAATCTTCTATGTGGAACGGTATTGAAAGCTTTGCTGAAATCTATATAGCGACATCCACCACTCCACCTTGGTCCATTACCTTTGTCACCCAGTCAAAGAAATCAATTAGATTTGTTTTAAAGGACCTTCCTGCTGTGAACCCATGTTGCCTCAGGTCCTGTGTCCCTATGGAATTGTTTAACAGTGATATTTATTGTTTTGTTGACTGGGAAAAGGGAGGACTAGACAATTCTGCCTATTTTCAGCCTCGTTCCGGGGAGGGGATACAGATGGATGCCAACTGACATTGAACCAGATTAAGCTGTTGGTGGTATTTTTAGTGAATGGGAGGAAATTCCCTGTTCTTTTGAGAAGTGCCATGGGATGTTTAATATCCACCTGAACTACCACCAGAACAGGCAGATGGGACCTCAGTTTAATGTCTCATCTGAAAGATGGCTCCTTAGGAGTGCAGCACCTGCCTCATGCTGCACCAGTGTCAGCATTAGTAACCCAAGTACCTGGTGTGGGGAATATAATCCACAGCCTTCTGTTCTTCCAGCCTCAGAGGTGAGTGTGCAAACTGCTGAGCCATTGACACTGCTTATATATTGATTTGTAACATGGCACAATAAATGATGGTGAAATCGAGAAAGCAAATTGGTGCAAACGCATCATGTGGAAAACGAGATGTGATTAACCCAGCATGAGAGCCCGCTTGTGTAGTACCTAAAGTGTCCACAGTGGTAGTGAGCCCATTAGAGCCCACTTGTGTAGTACCTGCAGTGGCCAGAGTCTGCACGGTAACAGAGAGCGAATGTGTATAGACATGCAATGCTCATGCACAGTCTGTTCGACATCGGGATCGCGCACAAACAGTCAAACCCCGCTGTTGTGACCATGTCTATTTCTGCACCCAATGTAAAAATGTCAGGTAGAGCCCGTTCCGCATCGGCTTGCTGAAAATCAGTGAAATGATGACTTTTGTGCCCAGCTCTCTTTCTCTACCCGATGTAGAAGTCTGCCAAAATTGAGAGGATACTGGCACGAGACAATTACAGGTAACTGTATGAAGACTGTTAACGCGACTGTATGCAGGCAAAGAAATCACCCACAGTGCAGTGCCGCTCTGCTGACATCGGGATCTCAGGGAAGCCGTAAGCATTGAAAGCAGCCGCCCCTAATTACTTAGATATCAGCGGTTTGTCTGAGAAATGTAGTAGTACTCTCGAGGTCTGAACTGTAAATTGGCAGACACTAGCGACATAAATGTCTATCGGCAAGCGGGAAAGCACACATTCTCAGATAATGTCAGTGTGCTGCATGGAAAAACAACTTGTGATACTGCACAATGCAGCAATAGTAGTATCATCTAATGTTTATGTACTGTGATGTAAAATCCTGGCTGCACAATATCCCGTCACACTTGCCATGTTAAGCGCATTAATCACCTCCAGCATCAGGCTCTACCGTGGATTAATGCCGCTGGTGGTTGGAAGCACTAGACACTTCGGCCTCGTGTACCAATCCCCCAGCAGGGCATCAATCACGTAGCTCACTCTGTCGGTATTAATGCTTACATATTGTCATCCTTTACAAATGTGCACAAGTTTCAACTAGCAGAGTAAGCAATTGTACAAATGACAATGTACCCTACTGTACTGGGTTGCTCTGCAAAGCCAAACTTCTGTCTAACTTGGTATGGACTGTCATGCTAGGGTGTACAGTCAGTGCAGACATTAACATATTTATCCATGGGTAGTTTCTCCTTCTTCAAAGTGTCCTAAAAGTATCAGCCCTGATTTTGCTGCTACAAGGGCAAATGGTTAAATAATTCAGCCATAATTCCTGGTACATGCAGATAGTAGAAAAGACCATAACTGGCATCTGTGATCCATTCTGCTGTTTGTATGTATTAGTAACTCCACCTTAATTCTTAATGCGTGCATAAAGTAGTGTAACCCCCTACAAATGGGGGTTCCCAAAAAGTCTTCCTTGAGCTTTCCTAAATGCTCACTGTAGGCTGGTGTCCTTGCGTTTTAGCAGTTTGAATGTGATTGCCAGAGCTTGTATAGCCTCTGTGTGCTGTCTCTTTGAGAGCTGCCCTAATTGCAGCTAAGTAATCTGAGAGGGAGCTCTGTTGAAAGATGTAACTATTTACTGAAAATCATTTGGAGTGATAATGATAATGTAGTTTGTCTAACCTGCTTTCTTTGTAGCAAGGACTGTTTTGTTTGTCTCCACTATCTTGGTCCTGGACTGCAAATTGGACCAAACAGTACTAGTGGGACCTAAAATGTAGCGGACTACAGGAGCTGTTTGAATTCAAAATCTGTAGGAACTTTGGAGTTTTTGTGCCTTTTGCAACTGAAGGGAGCTCTTGCTTTGACTGACAGCCAAATCAACCAACCAAATCTTTTGGATCTTGGGGAAGTCCAGGGCTGCTTGCAGTTTTCAGTTAGAACTAAGCTGGAAGCTGAGCAAGAAGGAGCTGAGGTGTTTCTGAGCAGCAACGTGAGTGGATTCGCATGGGAGAACTCTGAAAAGGCTAAGTTTTTGGCCTGCATGCGGTGTGCTGCTCCTGAGAGGAGAGAAGAGGATTATTTTGGACTAAATCCAAGTTTGTGTGACTAAAGTAAGCTACTGAAGTGGGCCAGGCTCAACCTGAAGAAGACCAAATATTTTTGCTGAATGCGATCAGCCTATCAGGAGTTCCAGCTACCCCTAAGCTCCCGGTGTGTGCAGAGACTTTGCGATTGTGCCTGGGGCGCTTTGCCTGGTACAGTAGAATTCCTGTACATGTAAATGTGCTATAGAGCTGCTAGTGGGTTGTGAGTTAGTTCCCCACTGTGTGAACTGTGTTCTGCTTGCTGGAAGCTGTATCCAACCCAAACAGGCTGCTTCTGAACTTGTCTCCATGTGGTCTGGGCTTTGCCAGACTGGCCCAGCCAGACAACCTACTGCACAGAGAAGCCATTGATGAGAGATCTGCCTGGGAATCTGCCCCTGCTCCATGCTTGAACAGAAATGACTTCTCTGTGACTTGTGTGAGCCCTGCTTCTCCTGGCATTCCAGATCAATCACCTGCAGTCTCGATTTTTGTCCAGCCTTTGTCCAGTCTTGGGTATCGTGAGTAAATACTAGGGTAGCACCCTACAACAACAGCTTAATCTGAGTGTGTCATCTGATTGTCTTGTTGTTTCGTTTCCTTTACAAACTGAGCCCTCTGGCTCTGGATTACAAATATTGTGTACTGTGCATGTTGTGTTTTCCATCAGAGGTCCCAACCAGCTGCAACCACGGGCAACTGTCCTGGCTAGCTCCTCTTCTCTACCTGGGTACCCAGAGGTGGACAGTGGGGGGACTCAGAGCCCTTGCATAACTGCTTGATTGATATAACCTTTAAGCTAATTAACCTGATTTTGCCCCTCCTTGTTCAAGTCCCTGAATAAATCAGATCTAACTTTTTCTGCATGTAATCTGACTGTGGTTCCAGTTTGTGCTCAAAGTACTGTACTGTTGCTATTTTCTGTGCTTAACCTTGTTTTACAGGGGTCCCCAGGGCTGAGCCAGAGGAACCAGCCCTGGTGGTAAGTGCAAACAGTGTGGTACTTGTGTGGTGTACCAGGGGTATTGTGAGCGTGATTATTGTACAGTGTTCAGGCTACTAGAGGGAAAAAGGGGTTATAGTGTCCGGAGGGCTGTGCCCAGGTTAGCTTGACCACTACCAACCCCTGACCTCTGGGTGGAGGCACCCGTTTCAGAATTCAGGCCCCTTAACCTGCTAGCCAAGCAGGCAGGGCTAATAGCCCTTGGGATAGCGCCACCTAGAGGTTACATCTTGGAGGCTCACCGCTGGGATTTTATGTCTTCTAGTGGCTGAAACTACAAATTATTATCAAACATAAATGGCTACCCCAACAGAAGTGGCTGTACACCAGTTGGTGGGGTGGTGTACTGAGCAGGAGATCAACCCTCAAAATGCTATACTTATCCTGGATATTCCCTGGTACCAATAAGGACACTGTGAGAGAGTACTTTCCAAGGTTGAATGTTTACAAAACCCGTGGTGGTGGGTTGACAGGCTAATCTGCTGCACAAAAGTTTAATGCGTTAGTAAAGTGTAAGAACCCAGGAGACAGTTCCAAAGTGCCACAGACTATCACCCCGAAGAGCTCTACTGCCTGGAGAGTGATAACTAAAGACAGTAAAGACCCCGGAGAATGAGCCCCCCACTATCTGAGTCTTTTGAGGAGAAATTTGCTACGTTGTTGCTGGAGGAAGGAAAACTGTGGAGGACTTAAAAGAACTATTCCTGCCACCTGGGGGTGTTCCTCCCCAACACCCTTCTCACTCCAGCACCCGTTATTGCCCCTCCTTCTGTGCCCATGCCAATGCTGAGCTCCTATGTCTGTATCTGCCATTAGTCCGACTCTTACGAAGGTTGAGAATCTTCTCCGGCACCCTCCCCACCCCGCAAGAGGATGATTAGGAGACCTAGATAGATTGTGTTGCCCCTTTGATACCTGAATGGCAGTGTGTGGAGGCTGAGAAATGGAAAAGGATCATAGAAAGTTTGAGGGTCCCACCCTAGAGGCCATTAAATTTCTGAGGTCCACAAACCCTGATGCATCTGTCCAGAAGTACCTTTCTGCATTCGAAGGCAATTTGGGAGCATTGAGTCAGGGAGAACTTGATGTGGAAATTTTGAGGTACAAAACAATGGCCAGGGAAAGTTTGTCTGCATATGTTACTCATCTGGAAAGAGCGCTGCAAAAGGCTTACCAAAAAGGTGGGGTAGCCCAGTGACTTAAACCACATGAGGTTGGGGCACATACTACATGCAAAACATTCTAAATTGCAGCTTCTTCAATTAAGGCTCCCAGATAGAAGGGTAACCCACGGACTATTGTGACTTGATAAAAGAACTCCAGGAGGTTGAAGATGAAGAGGGGATTGTAATTCTAGGGTGAGCGCAGCCAAGTGATCATGGCATCGGAAGGCCCTTCCAAAGTGGGGACCAATGAGGTGTGCCACCATGGGATGAACTGCTGAGAGTTCAGGAAACAAAAACAGTCTCTTTATGAAGACCGCTCCTGCAAGTACAGGCACCGACCTTATCCAACTGCATCTGCTATGGGGTGTGGGTGTCCACCCAGGCATCTCCTGCTGACAGCAGCTCGAAACTCGATGCCTTGACTATGGAAGTAGGGGAACTGATGAGATATCTCCAAATGTTCACCACACACACACAGAGATGGTACCAAGGTTTTCAGTTGGTAGTACCACCTCCCAGCTCCCAGTGTGATGTCTCGCCACCCCAAATCCCAGAAAACATATTTTCCATAATGTGAGAAGGATGTGTACATGAAGAGAGAATGCCAGTCCACAAAAGACCTAGATAAAGTTGCATACAGGCTTCAAGGAGAGCTTGGAGAACAGAATCAGCAGTCAAGGAGTACCCAAAATGACCGCAGTGAGGGTTCAAGAAGTAGTAGCTCAAATCCCTCTGTGGCTAAATCACCTCTCAGGTCACTGCTGCTGTCCTCCAGACTGGTCCAAAATAGTGGGCTCTTCAATGGAGACTACGGTGGCTGTGAATGATATTCCTACTGGGCTGTGCTGGACAGTGGTGCAAGTGACCATTGTATTTAAGGACTAATATGACAAACACTTATTTGCTGTGCCCTTACAATCCCTGGAAGGCCTGCATGTGTAGGGGCTGAGCAACAAGTCTTATCCTACCTAGGATATGTCCGCCTCTGGTTGTCATTTCCTGCAGCTGTAACTGGTGTGGAGGAGCAAGTCGAGACACTGGCCTTAGTGTGTCCCCTACTGGACTGTATGATGGGGTTCCCCTGTTAATTGGGACCAGCACCCATATGTTTGGGAGACTGGCACAAATCTGTAGTGAGAAACAAGGCGGCCGGACTGAGGGGGCCTAAGAATTCCCGCTCTGATTAAGAGGGCCTATTATTTGCAACAGAACCCCAAGGGAGTGGACCAGGATGAACCGGTGGGGGTCGTGTGGAAGAAGGATCCAGATTCAATGGTACTGGCCCTTAACGCCCAGTGTACAATTCAAGGGAAGGTCCGCCCCAAAGATGTCAAGAACAAAATACTGATGTTGGGAAGCGCCAGGCGATGGAAAATTGCCGGAAGGATTATTGGTTAAGCCCAGCATCTTGCCAGCTCATGCTCATGCCTATGCATGATGAGTGATGAGTCCAGATTCATAATGTGTCAGATCAGGAGATCCGGGTGAACAGAGGATGCACCTAGCTATGGTACACTGTGCAGCAGTGTTGCCCAACAACAAACACCCTGGCAAGACAGAGTGACTCCGACTTGTTTGATTTGGTGACTCCCCATTGCCAGCTGAATGGAAGACTAAATTAGCCAGAAATTTGCCCAGAGAGATCAAGTGTTTTCGTTGAAGGAATGGGACATGGGATGTGTCCAGGGTGTGGAGCATCACATACGACTGCGATGAATGGCCATTTGGCCATTTCGAGAGAGGTCTCAATGCCTAGTCCCTGCAGACATAGACAATGTGAGAAGACACTTGCGAAATGCTCCGCAGCTGGTGATACAAGAATCCAGGAGCCCATATGCTTCTCCCATTGTGGTTGTGCATAAGAAGAATGGATCTGTGAGAATGTGTGTTGATTATTGAACTCTGAATAGCGGACCATCCCGATCAATACACCATGCCCCATATACAAGATGCTCTGGATTGTTTGAATGGAGCAAATGGTTCTCGGTATTGGATCTTTGCAGTGGATATTACCAGAATCCAATGGCTCCGGAGGACCATGAGAAGACAGCCTTTATCTGTCCTTTGGGGTTCTCACGAATTCCTGAGAATGCCACAGGGGATATCGAGCACCCCAACCACCTTCCAGCAACTGATGGAACAGCGGTGGAGACATGAATTTGCTGGAATGGCTGGTGTACTTGACAATGTCACTGTGTTTGGGAGCTTCTAGAGGAACATGAGAGTCGACTGTTCAAAGTACTAGACTGACTGGAAGATTTCAGCCTCAGGCTGTCCATCGACAAGTGCCAGTTTTCCAAACCTCTGTGAAGTATGTGGGGCACATAGTGTCTACAGAGGGATAGAGACTGATCCTAGTAAAGTTGAAGCCTTGACTACTTGGCCCCAGCCTCACAATTTGAAAGAACTACAATGTTTCCTGGGATTCTGTGGCTACTACCGCCAGTTCATAAAGGACTATTCCAAAGTGATTTGGCCACTCTTGAATCTTACCCAGAGTTACCCTCCTACCAATCGAAAATACAAAAAGGGTCCATCAAAGAACCAGACAAAGCATATTTCCACCCAGGTGAACTTTTGGGACCTATTGGATGCCTGATTGTGAAGCAGCTTTCCACAAAGTCTTATACCAGCTCACCCACCCCTCATCCTCACTTATGCTGATCCCACCAACCTTATGTGCTGCATACTGGCGCCAGTCCGCAGGGTCTAGGAGCTGTACTGTATCAAGACCATGAGGATGGTTTGAGACCAGTGGCATTCGCCAGTAGGAGCGTGACCCTTCAGGCGAAACTACCCTGTGCACAAGTTGGAGTTCCTTGTGTTAAAATGGACCATTGTCGACCAGTTTCCATGATTACCTCTATGGGGCAAAAATATTGGTGAGGACTGACAATAACCCATTGACCTATGTACTGACTTCAGCTAAGTTAGATGGCATGGGGCACCGGTGGCTTTCTGCATTGTCAACATATGATTATGCTGTAGAATACAGACCAGGCCTGAATCATATTGGTGCTGGCGCCTATCTTGGAGGCCCATTTCAAGAGCGACTGGGTCAGGCTGTCTGAACCTGACATCTGAGCATTGTGCCAAAAGTTTGATAGAAATGAACAGATGTCTACGGACACAGCGGACTGTTAGTAGATTGCTTGGGCCCCTCTGACACCTGCATACTGGTTGCGTGATTGCCACTTCTGTGCTCTAGATATTAGTGTACTACCTCAGTTTAACAATGACAGCATTCAGTGGGCTCAATCCGAGATCCTATGATTCAGCCAGCACTTGACACCCTTCGTGCAGGAAAAGATGTGTCCAAGTTGTGTTCTCTGATCTGAGAACCACTTTATTGTTTAAAGAAGGCCCCAGGTTGAAGCTGCTTAATCAGTTGTTTTATAGAGACTGTAGATCGGGGTGGCCAAATAGACAAGCAACAATTGGTCCTGCCCACAGCCTTCAAAGATTTGGTACTGAGGTCCCTCTACAATCATATGGGACACCTCGGTATTGACTGGACCCTTGACTTAGTATGATCTCGTTTCTATTGACCCACAATGGGGCCGATGTTGAGCACCATGTGAGGACTTGTAATTGCTGCATGCAGAGAAAAGCCCTGCCTCAGAGGGCTGTCCCTCTTGTCAACATTACTACCAGCACCCCAATGGAACTAGTCTGCATAGACTTCTTGAGTTTAGAGACTGATCAGCCAAACATTGGCAATGTGTTAGTGGTTACGGACCATTTCACACGGTATGCAAAGCTTTTCCACCAAGATCAAAAAGCATCTACCGTGGGCAAGGTACTAGTGGAAAATGTTTTCGTCCACTATGGTGTCCCCAGTGAATTCCTCTGATCAGGGCCGGACTTTGAGAGTCGGCTAATCAAAATACTCTCTCTATGGGGTGGAAAAGTCAAGAACCACCCCTTATCACCCAGGAGCATTGAGTCAGGGAGAACTTGATGTGGAAATTTTGAGGTACAAAACAATGGCCAGGGAAAGGGAATCCTCAACCTGAACACTTTAACAGTACCCTACTAGACATGGTAGGCACCCTCCACCCAAAGATAAGCATAAATGGAGCCAGCAGATTAGCACCTTGGTACACGTACACAATGGCACAAAGAATGATGCTACCGGGTTCTCTCCCTACCACCTCATGTTCGAGAGAGAGCCCGGCTGCCTGTTGATGTCTGTTTTGGGGTTTCTCCTGATGGGGTCCAAGCTGAAGATTACCTGCAATATGTACAAAAACTTAAAGCTCAATTGAACCATGCCTATCAACTGGCCCAGACAATGGCTGCCAAAAGAAATCTAGCCAACAAAGAGACATGATAGAAAAGTAAAGGCTCAAGAGCTTAGGCCTGGAGACCATGTGTTGCTGCGAAATTTAGGATTGCATGGTAAACACAACATTGCTGATCACTGGCACCATCTTCCCCATGTCATAGTTGGAAAGCTGGATGATTTGCCAGTGTACAAAGTGCTGCCCAGAGAATAACTCCAAAGCTGTCAAGACCATGCACTGTAACCACTTGCTACCTATTGGTCAAGTTATAATTGAGGCTGAACCACAAGATTGATTCCCCAGACCAGTGACTCATGCTACTGCAAGAAAGAAACAAGTCAGCCTGCCCCGTGGTTGCCGATTTAAGACTTTCCCACAGCAGGCCCAGAATGATAGTGACTGCCAGTCTAACTCGGATAACAGCGAGTGTGATAATGCCTATTACCCTCATATGAACTGAGTCAGTTGTTTCGTGGAAATCCTATGTTGAATTATGGGGATGAAGCTGGGCCTTCTGGACTGCCTAATGCCCGGCATCATCCTTGGAGCCAATGCTCCCTGAAGGTGAAGTGCAAAGTATCACGTCTGAGGATGCTGAGTCTTTGTGTATCGTGGAACTGACGACGGTTCGGAAGGAGAGGGTGATGGTATGGAGTCTCTTCTGGTGACATGCCAGAACTTGAGGAACACTATGAGAGTGCTGAAAACCTCCTTCAGTGCCAGAGTGTCTTCAAAATGAGCCAAGTGTTGTAGAAACAGAGACTACAGCGCAAGAGGCTGACAGTGCTCCCAGCTTGGACATTCCCCTTCATGCAGAGGCACCCCTCACAAGTGATGAAAGCTCCAAGACCATTGCTGAAAGTACAGAGACTGTGGTTGTTCACCCCAGAAAGACTGGCTAGCTGTCAAGCCAGTGGTGCACTTCAGCTACGATTCCCCAGGAGGCCAGTGGATTTGCCTCTCAATGTAGTCCACAAAGGCGTTTATGTCTCCCAGAGCTCACTGCCCAAATTGAGCTTGACGGCCCATTCCAGGTTACTTGTCCTGCCCTCTCACCATGGTGCCCCTGCCCCATCTAGCCCCAAGTTAGCTGATAGGAAAGGCCCCTCTTGCATTGTTTAGAGTACAAGAAGTTATTACATGATTCTGTATAGTAATGTTCAAATTACCTGTGTGAAATATGCATAATGTATTGTCAGAATGGAAATTATATAGTGGACTACATTGAAATGTATAGTAAAGTGACAAGTTATGCCAATTGATGAATCAGATAGTACTTGTACAGCATGCTAATGGTATAAATATCTTGTATATGTTGCATTTTCAATGTTATGATGGTACAGACTTGACGTGACGCCAAGTTTTTCCAGGCAGGAAGGTGTAACCCCCTACAAATGGGGTTCCCAAAAAGTCTTCCTTGAGCTTGCCTAAATACTCACTGCCAGGCTGGTGTCCTGCGTTTTAGCAGTTTGAATGTGATTGCCAGAGCTTGTATAGCCTCTGTGTGCTGTCTCTTTGAAAGCTGCCTAATTGCAGCAAAGTAATCTGAGAGGGAGCTCTGTTGAAAGATGTAACTATTTACTGAAAATCATTTAGAGTGATAATGATAATGTAGCTTGTCTAACCTGCTTTCTTTGTAGCAAGGACTGTTTTGTTTATCTCCACTAACTTGGTCCTGGACTTCAAATTGGACCAAACAGTACTGGTGGGACCTAAAATGTAGCGGACTACAGGAGCTGTCTGAATTCAAAATCTGTAGGAACTTTAGTTTGGAGTTTTGTTGTGCCTTTTGCAACTGATGGGGAGCTCTTACTTTGACTGACGGCCAAATTAGCCAACCAAATCTTTTGGATCTTGGGAAAGTCCGGCTGCTTGCAGTTTTCAGTTAGAACTAAGCTGGAAGCTGAGCAAGAAGGAGCTGAAGTGTTTCTGAGCAGCAATCATGAGTGGATTTGCATGGAAGAACTCTGAAAAGGCTAAGTTTTTGGCCTGCATGCTGGTGTGCTGCTTCTGAGAGGAGAGAAGAGAATTATTTGGACTAAATCCAAGTTTGTGTGACTAAAGTAAGCTACTGAAGTGGGCCAGGCTCAACCTGAAGAAGACCGAATATTTTTGCTGAATGCAATCGGCCTATCAGGAGTTCCAGCTACCCTAAGCTCCCAGTGTGTGCAGAGACTTTGCGATTGTCTTGCGGGAGCACTTACCTGGTACAGTAGAATTCCCGTATGTGTAAATGTGCTATGAGCTGCTAGTAGGTTGTGAGTTAGTTCCCCACTGTATGAACTGTGTTCTGCTTGCTGGAAGCTGTATCCAGCCCAAAATGGACTGCTTCTGAACTTGTCTTCATGCAGTCTGGGCTTTGCCAGACTGGCCCAGCCAGACTACCCACTGCACAGAGAAGCCATCGAGAGAGACCTGCCATGCTTGAACAGGAACGACGCCTCATGACTTGTGTGGGCCCTGCTTCTCCTGGGATTCCAGATCAACCAGCTGCAGTCTCGATTTTCATCCAGCCTTTGTCCAGTCTTGGGTATAGTGAGTAAATACCAGGGTAGCTCCTTCAACAACAGTTTAATCTGAGTGTGTCATCTGATTGTGTTGTTGTTTCATTTCCTTTATGAACTGAGCCCTCTGACTCCGGATTACAAATATTGTGTACTGTGCATGTTGTGTTTTCATCACAGGGTCCCAAACAGCTGCAACCCGGCAACTGTCCTGCAGCCCATCTCTTCTCTACCTGGGTACACAGAGGTGGACAGTGTGGGGACTCAAAGCGCATGCATAACTGCTTGATTGATATAACCTTTAAGCTAATTAACCTGATTTTGCCCTCCCTTGTTCAAATCCCTGAATAAATCAGATCTAACTTTTTCTGCATGTAATCTGACTGTGGTTCCAGTTTGTGCTCAAAGTACTGTACTGTTGCTATTTGCTGTGCTTAACATTGTTTTACAGAGGGTCCCCAGGGTCAAGTGAAATGATTATTGTACAGTGTTCAGGCCACTGGATGGGAAAGAGGGGGTTACAGTGTCCCGGAGGGTTGTACACAGGTTAACTTGACCACTACCAACCCTGACCTCCAGGTGGAGGCACCCATTTCAGAATTCAGGCCCTTAACCTGCAACTAGCCAATCAGGCAGGGTAGTAGCCCTTGGGATAGCGCCACCTAGGGGTTACAGTAGAATGGACCACAAATGCCAGTTGTGCTATAAGGTATCCTTGTTATCCATGATCCATCAAGCACAAGAAAAACACAATAAGTTGACCTAATATAAATAAGAATCCATATTCCACAAAATGTATTTTGCATTATCCTTCATAGACCTATGTAGACAAAAGCAGGTCCTAAAATAACCACACAGTAACATTCTGCTCTGTTCTTTAACCCCTTTAGAGCCTTGTGCTGTACAGAATATGGCACAGAACACTACAGTGCATGGCCATAAATATGTACCTATCACGTCTTCCTGTAAAGGACATCAGGGCACCAGATCCCTAGGCGTACTTTCTGGTTCTGACCCACAGGATCTCGAGAGAAGGCTTTAGTCTCTCAGTTCCACAGGTCCAGAGTTAAACAAAGGTTATGTGATTACAGAAAGTAATGCAAATGTAACCCCTGCAAATGGGGGTTCCCAAAAGACTTCCAGGAGCTTGCTTGAATGCCCCAACCCTGAATGGTGTTTGGCGTTTAAGCCATTTATCAGTGAGTGTTTTTAGATCCTCTGGTACTGTCTCTTTAAGAGCTGTCTGCTTGCAGACATAATTAGTTTGTATGGGGGACTGTGTACTTCTCTGTTTGAGTACCACTCGAGCTGCTGCCAATTCACTCCATTTTTGCAGTCACTAGAGTGCAAAGGGAACCTATCTGAAAGATGTAACGCTTGCCAGAAATCATTTAGAGTAATAATGAAATGACAGTTTGTCTAACCTGCTTTCTTTGCAGTCAGAACTGTGTCTGCCTAGTTCCCATTCTGGTTTTGAACTGCTGAACTGGACCAATCAGTGTGGGGTAAGCTAGCTCTAAAATGGTGCCTTAGACGAATCAGAACTTGGACTCATAATCTGAGCCAGCCACAAGAGGATTGTATGGGCAGTGACTCTGGGATGTAGTTTAGACTTGGCGCCTTTTGGACCAACAGCAGCAGTCTATTGTGAGTGACAGCCAATCCAGTCAAGAACTGGGAGGAACTCAAAGGAAGTGCCGGTTTTGTCTGTTGGAGTTTAGTTTAGCTCTGGCAGTGAAGGGAAAGGAACCCTGTGTTCCTTCAGTGCACAGTTTAGTCAAAAACATGTGTAAGGTCCAGAGTTCGGTCTGCAGCTTGTGTAACTGCTTGTTAGGACTGAATCCGTCCTGTGAAGAGAATCAAAGGATATCTGAAGAGTAGAAACCAGGCTCACCCTGTAGAAGACTGGAGAAATTGCTGATTGCACTCGATCTGTCAGGAACTGAATCTGCTGTGTGTTCTCCGGGTATTGTGCAGTAATTGCGATCGGGATAGAGAAGCAGCCTGCCTGGTATAGTACTTTCTCTTTTACCATATAAATGTGTGAGGAGGCTTGTGTACCTCAAGTGAATCCTCCTGCCATTAAGTGACTTTTGCCTGTGACTGTTTACCATATAAATGTGTGAGGTCTCTTGGAGCTCAAGAGTAGCCCTGCTGACGTTGAAGGACCCTATCTTGTTTGGAGGTCGTGAGTACTAATTCAGGGTCGCTCCCTGTTGAATGCCACATTAAATCCAAATGGAATCACTGTACTGCTGACTGTTTAAACTAATTTTCTTTTCTCTGTGTGAAAGGGCCCTACCAGCTGCCACGGTTTGGACTAGCCACTAGGGCTTGGGTACCCAGGGACAGTAACTGGTAGGGATAGGCCTGTGCACAGAGCCATAAATAGATGAATAAAGTGATAAGCTAATTAACCTGATTTCCCCTGTCCTTGTTATATCCCCTAAATAAATCAGAGCTGCTTGTTTCAGCAAAGTTATACTGCCTGAGGTATTTGTCTATGTTAAAGTACTGTACTGTGATTGTTGCACTGTATCTTATTTCACAGGAGGTCCCAGTGCCGGAACTAGTCCTGGGGATAAGTGTATACTGTGAAGGTAATTCTGATATATTGTGTGGGCCACTAGTGGAAGAAAGGGGTTGCAGTGTCCCAGAGGGCTGTGACCAAGTAAGTTTAACTATTGCAACCCTGACCTCTGGGTGGAGGCACCCGCCATTGGATCCAGGGCCCCTCAACCTGTTAGTGGCAAATCAGGCAGGGTAGTAGCCCTGGGATAGCTCATCTAGGGGTTACATAAACACATAGATTGTCCGCTTCACTTTCTCTGCCCTGCTATACATACTTGATTTTTTAGGAGACAGTGTAGCAGGCAGACAGAGGAGTAAGGAGCTGTGCTGCAGTTTGCTTCTAGAGCAATGCACAGTTGCTGAAAGTAGGAAACTGAAGATTTAATTGTCATAAGGGACATTTTAATGTTTTGGGGCCTGTTTTGGTAGCTTTCATTCAGTTTAAAAGTTGATTTTCTTTTGTTGTATCAATCTGCACTTATCTGCATATTTAAACATTTTGGTGTTTTTTTTTTTTTTGCAGAACGCCTTTGATTTCAGCCCTCATTACTTTTTATGTTTGCTTCGTGCATGCAAAAGAAATATTATGTGGCAGCTTAGGACAGAAGCGGGTTGTGGAGGTGCAGCACTATGGCAGCCAAAGGTGGCACTGCATTTGGGGCTTAACACTGGTGGACCAATGCAGGCCCAGTGTCCTGATGACAATGGTTCTGTAGAAGTGCCACCAAGTTGAAATGTTTTCGCTGATACAATGAGGGCCGCTCGTCATTGTAAGGTCAACCATTTCACTGCAATGAGGAGCGACCCATCATTACAGGGTGGTACCTTGCCATCACATGCCCCGACCCAGTTCAACACTGTAACCCCTCCCCATTTGTTGTGTGGCAGGGGTGCCCAATCCCTCGGCAGCATGCACCCCCAACAGTCTTCCTTTGCCGATGGGGGCCGAATCCCCATTGGTTTCAGTTCCTCCCCAGTTCAATTTGCTGACAGGGGAGCCCATTCCACGTTGGCATAATGTCCCCCAGGTTGCTGTGTGCCGAGGCGCCCAATCCGTCAGCTACAGCCCCAAAAACTACTCAGGTGGCATGCTGGCAGCTCACCCCATTGTGTCAAATGTTTCTGAAAAAAAATAGTCCTGCAATGTTTTTTTTTTACTCCTGTAAAACAGAATATGGTCCCTCATAGAGTTTGGTGGCCTCTCCCTATCCACGCCCACCCTCTGCGCACCCCACCTCTCCACACCCCGCTCACCCCATACTTACCTCAGAGCCCAGCATGATGATCTTGGTAGAGCCGGAACATGTCTGCACTCTTCAAAGCCGACTGCAAACTGAGGAAATGCCGGTAAGCTGTATAATGGCATAAATAAGGTTTTTCAACTTTGGTGCATATCTCGGCATTTTGAGAATTTTGTCACCACATTTTCAACATGGGGTTATTTGGACACTCCTCATGAATTCTTGAACTGTCATGGCATTATTCCATCCTGAAAGGTGATTTTGTGGTCACAGTGCGGAATCACCTTCGGGACGATTAACAAATGACAGTGCCACTGTTCATGAGGTGGGCTCTCAAAAAGCCTATGTTGCAAATTTGTGAAAAATCCAAAACATGACTACTTTACGAGCTTCGTGCTATGCAGTTTTCTCACACGCTAGTAACTTCCCGAATCTGTGATATTTTCCTCCAGATTTTCAATATTGGCATTTTCCACACCTCCTTATGAACAGTACAGCTGTCATTTTACACATCCTGGCAAAATGTGTTTTACACTTCCAGCGCAGAGTATGCGAGTCGCTGTGGGAAGTCAGTTTTGGGATAGATTGAGACAATGACAGTAACACTGTTCATGAGCAGAGGTCCTTTATTTTATTTTATTTTATTTATTTATTTCAATCTGGGATTACAATACCTCTGAGACGAGGCTCTTTTACAAAGATTCCACGTCCAGCGTGTGCAACAGTCATCATTTTAGTTACAAACATATAATCATTGACTTACAGACATGTAATAACCAGTACAAAGACTTGAGCTATGAGCAAGACAAGGGAAGGAGGGGTGGGTGTTGAAAATTTGCCTGTGTTGAAAATTTGGTGACGAAGTCCATTAAATAGCTGGTTATTACAAGTGTCGTTGAGCAGTTTCCGCACCCTTGTAACTTCACAAATTTGTAATATTTTCACAACCAGATTTTCAATACTGGCATTTTTCACACCTCCTTATGAATAGTACAACTGTCATTTTCTCATCCTCGTCAAAATGTGTTTTTGCATTTCTGGCGCAGAATAAGCGCAGTCACTGTGGGAAATCAGTGTTTAGGACAGATTAAGATTGTGCGAGTGAGGAGGGGGTGAACAAGCTCAACTGAGCTCTGTCAGGACTGCTGCAGATTTCTTTGTGGGCAGAAAAAGTTGCCAAGCAGAGGCAGGAGCCCAGTACAAAAGGCTGCCTGCAGCTGGGAGAAACAGAAAGAGCGACTGAGAGAGTGGGAGTGATCGAAGCTCAATAGAGCTCTGTTAGGACTGGCTGCAGATTTCCTTTTGTGGGCAGAAAAGGTACCAATGCAGGCAGGAGGCCAGTTCAACAGGGCAGCCTACAGTGCAGGAGAAACAGAAAGAGTGAGTGAGGGAGGGTGAGCAAGCTCAATGGAGCTCTGTTGGGACTGCTGCGGATTTCTTTGTGGGCAGAAAAGACGTCAATGCAGGCAGGGGCCTAGTACAAAGGGCAGCCTGCAGTGCCGGAGACATAGAATGAGCGAGTGAGAGGGAGGAAGGAGTGAGTGAGCTCAGTGGAACTCTGTCGGGACTGCTGAGGATTTCTTTGTGGGCAGAAAAGGTGCCATTGCAGGCAGGAGCCCAGTACAAAAGGGCAGCCTGCAGCACCAGGAGAAACAGAACAAGTGAGTGAGAGAGGGAATACGTGAGTGAGCTCAATGGAGCTCTGCTGGGACTTTAGAGTTGCCCACCCTTCTGCCCAGGGTCCTCTGTGATCCTGTATTACAGCAGGGTCTCTGGGGTGAAGACAAAGCAATGATTGGATACTTTGAGGATTGCTGTAATAATACAGATTTAGTTATTCTGTTTATTTCTCTAACTGAGCTGAGCAATACTTGGAATGCAATAGATTTCTAACTGGGCTAAGTGAAACTATTTATTTATTTATTTAAAAGTTTTACCAAGAAAGGCATACTGAGCAGACTACCACTTGATTCCAGATGCATCCTGGGGTAGAAGGAATGGGATAAGTACATACAAGTAGAAAATACAGAATTGCAGAACACCAAAATTTACATAGGTTTGATACAAATAGATACATAAATTCTACAGTTACAATGATAATAATCTAGAGTAGTAAATACAGGAAGCTAGAAACAGAGAGTACACAGCAAGTTGTAGGCAGAATATGTGAAAAGGTAATTGACAAACTAAATTTGATAGTTAAGCATTTAAATGGACAACATAGTTTTGCACGGGAGTTGGCCCATACTTAGTGTACATCAAGTTGACATGAGCAGCTGAGGGACTTGCCTTTCAGAAGAGAGATTTGTTGCAGAGAGGAGGTGGAGAGCCATATCAGCCGGCAGAGAGTTCCATAGTTTGGGTAGACGGACTCTAAAAGCCGACTGTCCAGCAGAGGTAGCCATGTGGGGATTTGTAGTAGACGGAGTCGCAAATTTCTGAGTGAGTATGGTGCTGGTGTTAGAGCTGTTAGGGTAGAGGCTAGGTAGGAGGGCAGTAACTGGGCCCAGAATTTGGCTGTGAGTCTGCTGCAGTGGTACTGGTGCCTATTGACGAGGAGGGTAGGTTAAGGTATCTGTAGAGGTCACAGTGGTGAGTGGAGGAGGACAGTCCAGTGCAAAGCGACAGAAGGAGTTAAAAGAGGTCCAGTCTAGCCAGGTGGATTTAGTAATCGTTCTTCCCTGCCCCTTACCCCCGACAGCTGCACCCTCTGTGACTTCTGTTTTATCTGTTCCCCCTACTTCCGCCTCACCCTGTTCTCTGCCTCATTCCTCCCATCCTCCTTGAACCCCTTCCCAGCCTGACTACTTCCTACTGGGCTTCCCATGTCGACCTCCCTCCTCCCTGCTGATTTCCAACCGCTCTCCATCCCCGCTGTCTAGCCAGGGTGGATTAGTAATCGTTCTTCCCTGCCTCTTACCCCAGGGTGGATTTAGTGGATTTAGAAACTATATGAGAGCTGAGAACAAAAAGTATGGTAGCTGAGGGGTGGAAATGGATAAGGAGGCTTTAGGATTGCTACAGTAACACAGTATCTAACGGATGAGATTTGAGACTGAATTACCCCAGTCGGCTAGGGGCCAGTAGGGGAACTAGTTTGGGGGCCAAGAATTTGAGTAAACAGGGCCTAATAGTTTTAGTAGGGTACAGAACCTGGGAGTAAGAGCCCGTAATATAAGATGGGGGCCAAATGGGGCAGGTGACACATGTCAATAGGGCGGGCTTCTTTGGAAGGATGGTGGGTTGTACAGGGTGTGGGTCCGCCATGATCCTGGACTGGGCTTGGAGGATGAGGGGGTATGGTCTGTAGATGACTGGCTAGTTTGAGGGAGAAACTGTGGAGGTTAGGGAGGAGTCTAGTGGCAGGGCATATGAGTATGGTAGGCATCCTGGCTGGGAGAAGAATAGGGATGACGGGTGGGGCGAAGGAAGAACAACAAGGGACTGAAACCTACCCCAGTATCAGAGGCACTAGCAGAGAAGACAGGAGAAGGGAGGGGTGTCCGAGGAGAGGAGGGACCTCCTGTTGAGGAGGAAGAGACCACGAGGAGTACCAGGGAGACAGCAGATGGCTTTGGGTAGGTAGGGACCAGGTATGTGACCCAGGGTGGCACGGAGGGGAACAAGTAGGAGGGAACCGATACAGGAAGAGATGTAGGAGGGTATCGACTAGGAATAGATTCAAGTCTCTGCTATGGGAGAGACAGGGGAGCAGGAACATAATGAAGGGGGAGGACAAGCGAGGCATGAGAGGAATGGCAGCAGCTATGGGAAGAGATAGTGAGGACGAAAGGGTAGAAGGGGCTAGTAAGGAAGGGGTGGTGACTGGAGGACAGAAGGCTACAGGAAGGAGGAAGGATGGAAGACCATCACTGATCGGGGTGAAAGGATTGGGGCTCTAAATCGACAACAGCGTGGACAGGAGGCGGTTATGAAATGAGGGGAGGAGGAGAGGTGTCGACATGGGAAGCCCAGTAGGAAGTAGTCAGGCTGGGAAGGGGTTCAAGGAGGATGGGAGGAATGAGGCAGAGAACAGGGTGAGGCGGAGTAGGGGGTACAGATACAGAAGTCACAGAGGTGCAGCTGTCGGGGTAAGGGGCAGGAAGAACGATTACTGGGGTGGTGGTAGGGGCATTAAATGGGAAAGGGCTAAGAGACGGGGGAACTCATCCTAGGGATTCTATACTGAAAGGGGTGAGATGGGGTGGAAGGGAAAGGCACAGCCATATTTGGGTTGAAGCTATCCCTAGGTTGACTGCAGGAGGGGCAGGGCAGGCACTGCTCAAGTGTGCAGCGAGGGAGGAAGAAACCTCATTTACTGTTGTACATAGATACAAAGCGACTTGGCGGGTAGACTTTGGAAGTAGTGAGGGGAGGTTCAAGTAGTTGGCCAGGCAGTGTAAGGGGTGGGGGAGTCTGTGGCATTCTTGTAAGTACTCCCGGTACCATGTGCAACCATGGGAGGAAGGGTAGGATTGAGGTTCAACGAGTGGCCGATGGATTGGTGCCACACCAAAAATTATGGGTTACTGACTAACTGGGGTAGGGTCTGGAGAAATAGTGACTTGTACGTGGGGACAGGGTACACTTGAGCAGGAAGGGGAGGAGAGTATTAAAGGCAGGATTAGAGGGTATATCTCTACTAAGGTGGATTTAAACTAGTTGGGGGTTGCCAAAAGACTGAGGTAAGTAGAAAGCTCTGGACAGAGGAGCCTAATGAGCTCACACCCCTAGATATCGGTAAAGGAGGAGGCGTAGTAATCCTGGGAGGGGCAGGCAGAGTGGTCTGAGTGTAATACAGAAGGCACCACCACCCGGTAAGAATAAGGAGGAGAAAGGGTGTGGACTACCGGGAGGAGGACACAGGCCAAGGAGGAGCAGAGTGAAGAGAAGGAGGGTATGGTGGAAGATGGTCTCTCTCAACACAAGAAGCCTGGGAGCAAAATTGCAGAGCATCAGGCACCCTTTCAGAGGGAAGGTAGACATTGCTGCAGTGACAGAGACTTGGGCCAGAGTACAATGATCATAGATTTCTTTGACTGGGTAACCAGAGTGGTGGACCAAGGGGAGCAGTTGATGTCGCCTACCTTGACTTCAGCAAAGCTTTCAACACTGTTCCACATAGAAGATTGATAAACAAGCTGGGTAGGCTCGGGTGGGTCAGAAGTTGGTCAACTGGGTGTCAAACTGGTTGACAGGCAGAAAACAGAGAGTGGTGGTAAATGGTATGCAGTCAGAAGAGATGCAAGTCACAGTGGGTATCTCAGGGGATCAGGCCTGGGCCAGTCCTCTTCAATATCTTCATCAGTGACATTCCAGATGGACTAGAGGGTAAGGTTTGTCTGTTTGCAGATGACACCAAGATCTGCAACAGAGTAGATGATCCAGATGGGGTGGTCAGCATGAGAAGAGATCTGGATAAACTAGCAAAATGGTCTGAAGAGTGGCAACTGGGATTTAATGCAAAGAAGTGCAAGATCATGCACATAGGGAAGAGAAACCCTGCAGCCACCTATAGGCTGGGAGGAGTTGCTGGCAGTCACAAAGGAAGAAAGAGACTTGGGCATCATCATCACCGATGACCTGAAATCATCCAAGAAGACCTCTTGCAGTAGGTAAGGCTAGGGGATGTTAGGATGTATTAGTAGGGTATCACAAGTCGTAAGAGGGAGGTAATAATCCTCTTTTACAAGACACTGGTTAGGCTCCATCTGGAGTACTGCATACAGTACTGATGCCACACTTTCACAAGGACATTAACCAAACTGAGGCAGTCCAGAGAAGGCAACCAAAATGGTGCAAGGACTACATCAGAAAACATATGAGGACAGATTAACGGAGCTCAATATGTATACCCTAGAGCAAAGGAGGGAGAGAGGTGATATGATCAAACATTCAAACACCTTAAGGGCATTAACAAAGTGAAAGAGTCTAATATGTTTCAATATAAGAAAATAGCAGGACAAGAGGACACAGCATGAGATTAGAGGGAGGCCGATTAAGGGGTAATGAGGAAATTCTTTTCACAGAAAGGGTGGTGGATGCATGGAGCGGCCTACCTCAGGAAGTGATGGCTATGAATACAGTGCAGGGCTTCAAACAGGCATGGATAGGCATAAGGAGCAATACAGATGAGTATGAATAGATAGGCCACTGACAGCAAAGCACGATGGCACATTTATAAGGTAGAAAAGAAATGGGCAGACTGGATGGGCCTTCATGTCCTTATCTGCCATCAACATCTATGTTTCTATGTTTCTATTGGGGCTAGGCAATCCTGGAATACAGGATATACAGCAGGGACCAGGGGTGGAAGGGCGGGGTTGCACTCTATGTGAGGGAAAGGATTACATGCATAAGGGACGAGGGAGAAGAGAGAGAGGAGAGGACAGAGGCGCTTTGGGTGCAGCTCCTGGACTCAAGGGCAGAAAGCTGAAGCTGGAGTGGTGTACAGACCACCAGACCAATCCTGGGAACTGGATGGGAGCTGGCAGAGCAGATAAGGAGGGTGTGAGAAGGGGGTGGTGATAGTGGGGATTTTAACTCACCACGGGTTGACTGAGCACCCCGCCACTAGCAGTACCAGGGAGCAGGTGCTCCTTGATGCATTCCAGGATGGCCTTCTGACGAATTGGTAAGTGGGCCTACAAGGCTTGGTAGCACTCTGGACCTAGTACTGGCAAATGGAGAGGGTGAGGAGGTAAGGGTGGAGGACCCACTAGCAGGTAGTGACCACCAAACAGTGTGGGTTTGTTGTTGCGCTGGGCAGGAAGACAGGAGGCACGGGCACTGAGGTGGTGGACTTTATTAGGTGGACTTTGGGGATGGGAGCAATACTGCGAGGGAGACTCCAGGATATAAGGCTGGGGATGGATACAGAACAAAAGTGGGGAGTCATAAATAATGGGCTAACAGAGGCACAGTAGCCTGCACCAGGGCCAGGAGTAAGAAGAGCAGAGGCAAGAAACGATGCTGGCTGAACAAGGAAGTGCTGCAAGGGGTGAGGGCAAAGATGGCTGCATACGGGAAGAGAGGAGAACAGGAAGGGAGAGGATAAGGAGGCTTCGGGAGTTGGTCAAGGTAGGTTGCCAGGAGGGTGAAAAAGCTAAGGCTCCAGGAAATTAAGTTCTGCACAGGCATAAAGGGAGGAAAAGGACTTTTTAAGGTATGTCAGGAAAGAGGAAGTGCAAGAAACATATTGTGAGGATAAAGTGGGAGGGATTTGGTGGAAAGGGGAGGAGCAAGTGGAAATTCTAAATGAGTACTTCTGCACCATTTTCACTAAGGAGAGGGATGGCCCACTACCAGAATGTGCTGGGGGAGGGGGAGGAGGGGAAGGAGGTGACAGACAAAGGGATCACAGGAAGTAGGGTGCTAGAGGGGCTGAGGGCAGTAAGGGTGGACAAGGCACCAAGTCCCAATGGCATCCACCCCAGGGTACTGAGGGAAGATGGCAGAGCTGTTGGCTGAGCTGCTGGCAGATCTGTTCAACACCTCCCTGGAAACGGAGTGTGTGCCCCAGGACTGAGGGTTGCCATGTGGTGCCCATGCACAACAGTGGGCCTAAGGAGGAGCCAGGAAATTATCGGCTGATAAGTCTCATGTCCATAGTGAGTAAGCTTATGGAGCCGATACTAACGGAGAAGCTGGTGGAATTCCTAGACAGTAATGGCCTCCAAGATGGGTGGCAACATGAGTTCATCTCAGGGAGGTCTTGTCAAACCAACCTAATAGAGTACTGTGACTGGGTGACAAGGAGTTGGACAGGGCCATGCGGTACATGTCCTGTACTTGGACTTCAGTAAGGCCTTTGATACAGTGCCTCATGGGAGACTTGGGGGAGCTGATGGTAGTGGGGATGGGAAAAGCTGACTAAATGGATAGAGAACTGGTTACAGGGAGGGTGCATGGGTGGTGGTGGTGGGGAGCCCTGCACCCAGAACAGTGGCAAGCGGGTGCCGCGGGGGTCAGTGCTGGGCCGGTACTATTTGGGCTCTTTATCTCTGATATAGCGTGGAGTGGGGAGCAGGGTTAGTCGGTTCACACATTATACCAAATTGGGGGCTGTGGTGGATGAAGAGGATGGATGGGGAAAACTGCAGGGGACCTAACCAAACTAGAGACATGGTTGGTGGAGTGGCAGCTAGGATTCAATGCAAAGAAGTGTAAGGTGATGTACTTCAGGGCTAAGAACCAGAAAAGGGACTATTGGTTGGGGATCAGAGGAGGAGAAGGACCTAGGGGTGTTGGTAACTGGGAGCATGAACATCTCAGTCCACTGCATGAGAGCAGCAGCGAAGGCAAACAGGATGCTGGGGTGCATCGGAAGGGGTTCTCATCCAGACACAGGGATGTGATCCTGCCTCTCTACAGATCATTGGTCAGACCGCACCTAGAGTACTATGTGCAATACTGGAGGCCATACCTGAGGAGAGATATAATGTTACTGGAGGGGTGCAAAGGAGGGCAACAAAATGTGAAAGGGATGGAAGGAAAGGAATATGAAGTTAGGCTGAAGGAGCTGAACATGTACATACTGGAGGAGAGGAGGGAGGGGATATGATTGAAGTGTTTAAATACCTGAGGGGTAAATAAACCTAGCACCGAGGGGGTGTTTAAACTGAGGAGTGGAAGAGAGACGAGGGGCATGGACTAAGGTTGAAAGGGGACGTTTCAAGATGGAAATGAGGAGGCACTACTTCTCGAGAGGGTGGTGTCTACTTGGAATGCGCTGCGGAGGGGTGGTAACATGTAGGACAGTCAATAGATTTAAGGAAGAGTGGGATAAAGCAAGAGGAAGAGTCGGGGCAGGGGCTGGAAGAAGGGAGGAGCTGAGGGGAGGAGGCTGGGGCAGCTGCAATCTGGGGTGCTAGCTGCACACTCAGGCAGACTCCATAGACCGATTGGTGTGTTCTGTTGGCAGATCTGTCTGTTTATATGTTCGTATGTAAAATCACAGTGACTCTGTTCATGAGCAGAGGTCCTAAATGCCTATGTTGAAAATTTGGTGACAAATGTCCATAAAATGACTGTGTTACAAGTGTGCATGATGCAGTTTTCGCACTCTCGTAACTTCACAAATTTGTAGTATTTTTCACTCCAGATTTTCAACATTGGCATTTTTAAGACCTCCTTATGAACAGTACAGCTGTCATTTTTCACATTCTGCCCAAAATATGCATTTATACATCTGGCGCAGAGTACTTGCTATGGAAATCAATGTTTGGGACAGATTAAGAAAATCATAGTGACAGTGTTCATGAGCAGAGGTCACAAAATGCCTATGTTGAAAATTTGGTGAAATAATTCCACTAAATGACTGTGTTATGCGCATGCATTAGCAGTTTCCACGTCTGGCTGGAAGTTTGAGCATTTTAATACTTTCTCTACAGATTCTCACATTGCCATCTCTTCACACCTCCCATGAATGGTACAACTGTCATTCCTCACATCCTGCCCCATCTGTGTTTTTGTACATCTAGCGCACAATGGCACGGTCACTGTGGAAACTCAGATTTCGGGACACATTGACAAAATCAGAGTGCAACTGTTCATGAGAAGAGGTCCCAAATGCTTTATGATGTTAGCCACAAATGCCCATGTTGAAAATGTGTACTGCAAATACCAACACATGCCCGGGCGACACGGTTTCTAACCATAACATCCCATCCTGTACAGACTGACAGGCATCAGGGGTGTTCCTTTGGACTGCCGACTGTAATGCTCATGCCATTCCAACCCCACCCCACCCTGCAGCCACTGACAGGCATCGAGTTGTGCCTTGACTCTTCAGCCCCACAGTTCACCCCGGTTCTATATTGCACCCATTTCAGCATATGTCCTATGGAGGAGGTGACTGTAAAGCTGAACACCCTAAGGCACACCTCAACACTTGTCAGTGTCTGCAGGATAGGGTGAGATGAAATGGAGTGAACTTATGGGCAACAGCCCAAACACATGCCCCAATGCCTGTCCGTCTCTGCAGGGTGGAGGTGGGGTTGACGGAAGTACAATACTTACTGCTATTCCTACTCTGCATCTGTCTAACTCCTGCATTTCCAATGCTAATACTAGCAAGCAAACATTCAGCATTGACAAATGCTTGTTATAAATTGTTTTAAGGCACTTATAGGAATTTTGGTTTTGTAGTGCCTTTCATGTACCTAGGCACTTTGCAATCCAGGTAGGCAGTATGGCATAGAGGTTAAGCACAGCAGCAAGCCTGTTGGTGCAGCGGTAGTGCTACCACTGATGAGACTGGTGACCTGGGTGTGAAAACAAGCTTTGGTATTTGGGGGACAACCTAGGGGCGGAGGACTGAGTGTCCCATAGGATGCACTCCTCTAAAGAGGGACAGCAGTCAGCTCCAGTGCTGTACTGCCAACTGGGTGGCTGCAGGTGGCAGTGCATCTGGAGTGGCACTCTGGACAGGGGAGCCGGCTGTGACATGCTCAATATGCTTGTGACCATGAGCTTGCACACCCTAGAAAGCCTGTGTCCCAAGAGGATCAGTAAAAGCACTGTAAATTACCAGCTCCGCCCCTAGCAGGATGATGAACCAGCCTCCACAGGTCCTGCAGCCCAGGTGATGTTGGCCGTCTGGATATGGATTCTGATCTGTCACAGGAGGTGAGACTAGCTGCCCCTGCCATGAGGGGAAGCCATGTAGAAGTCAGAGTAATGGTAAGTCTGTGGGAAGTTGGGGTGATGGAGGCTGGAGAGGAAGGGATCAGGGCTGGTGCTTAGGGCATAAATAGTAACACAGAGCTGCAAACCTGAACACCTGTGTTTGAATCCCACAGCTACCACTTGAATAGTTTGTGATCCTGTGCAATCATTTAACTTCCTGTGTTCCTACAGTGCATTTGAAAAGGCTTTGGTTCCGTGTACCTTTCCTTGCCCCAAATAGTACAATAAAATAAAGGAACTGAGAGAGACCAGTGCTGCCATTGTAGGCAGAGTAACACTGAGAAAGTTGGACTAGTGTGACATTGGCTCAAGGTCACTGTTCTGTGTTTATCCAATTGGGATTTTTGAATAATAGTCACCTGGTACCAGGTCAACATGTCACTTACATTAAACTCAGTAAGAGCAACCATGCTGTAGAAAGTGCAAAGGTTTGTACAGCGATAGGGGTGTTTGAGCATATGGTGGGAACCTCTACCTCTATCACTGTATGCTCACTAGGGGGAATTTGAAGCATGCTGTTGGTGCAGTGCCTGGTCAAGCCACTTCTGTGGTGGGGTGGCTAGGGCACCAGCTCCCAGCGATGTTGGGGACCTGGGACCACGGTTCATTTCCTGCTAGGTCCCACTGTGTCATGACCTTTTGTTTTTATTGAAAAAACATTCTCGCTGTTCCAGTGTTTCGCCCATTCTCCTAAGTCCACACACCCTCAGAGTTAATTATATTTATTTTGGGGGGTGTGCAAAGCCTCCCAAAAAGAGAGATATCAGTGTTTTCAATGGCATGCACTCTTCATGTCATGGTTGGTGTTTTGTTCTGATCATTTTGGCTCACCTTTTTGTGTGCACTGTGTTTTGTTGTGTGGTTTCGCCCTTACAAAATGACTCCATGCCTGGTCACGCCAGTGAGTGTGTGGCAAATAGTGGATTTAAACTTTGGGTATAGATCTTCACTAGTGCACTCTAGCCACTAGGCCAGATCTTTTGTTTCATAGAGTGTCTTTCATACAAACAATCCCAAGGTGCTATCATATAAGTGGGGAACAGAATATTTCTTGCATTTTAGCTGTATCGGAAAGCTAAAACAGCAAAGTGATAGTGAGGTGTTGCAGAAGTTAAATATGAAGTCGATACTGAGTGAATATGTACAGTGTAGTGTATTGTATACTGTATAATAGTGCAATGCAGGATGAAGACAGACACAAAAGCACAGAAAATGTGCAAGCATTTGCCACAGCCTGAAACAGAACCCCAGTCAGAGCAAGAGCCCAGCCTCCCCTCAAAAATAACTGCAAATGTAGAGTACGGCAGGCATTTGCCTAACACCCTATGTATCTGAGACTGAGAAGCTTTTGATCATGCTAATACTCCTGCTTGAACCTGATACCCTGCCCAAGCTTAACTTCCTGTCTGAGCATGACTCCTGCTCACATCTTATGCCCTTTCTGGAGTTACATAGAAACAAGAAATAATGGCACAAAAAGGCAAGTCAGCCAATCCAGTCTGCCCACACTACCTAACTACTCTGCACTAGCCCTAGTGTGTGCCCTCCCTTTGTTTCTACACCCCTTTTTCTAACTAATCCCATAGGCACTAGATCAGAATTGCAATGTCAGCACAGCACCATCAAGAACAGTGCAGTAAAACAGCTGTCAACAACAGCGGCAGGTAAAACACCATCATCTAACAGCACTAATGGTAGAGTCGAACCACAACGATAACTGCTACCATTGCTACAAACAGATTATACACTTTTGTTTTGTAGGCTATGCCCCTCACATCCCCTGTAATCTAAATAACAAACTCTGAGGGGCACGAGCTCAGGGAAAATGAGAAACTTGGGAGAGGGGTGGAATTTTGTCTCGGTGTTAGACAAAAATATACACTTTGGGCAGGGGAAAAAGTGAAGTTGCATGTATCAGGAGACCAGAAACAGAACCCTGGTCTCCCACTCTGTGCTGCTTCTGTTGTAATCCTGTCTGCCAGGGGAGCAGCCTGCCAACTGGTGCACTTTTCTGTTACTTATGCACCCTAACCATTGACTGATTAGCTACAGGGTAGCAGTACTTGAGATATGCTGTTCTATCTGTGTTGCTTTTCATGCATTACATGGTCCTGACAGCGTGGTTTAGATGACGCCTTCAGGCAATGCTACTTTAACCGGTAGGATCCCATATGCCAGTCCCATCCCTGCTTGGAACTGCTCACTGATTTGGCTTATTTCCCGGCAGCTTGTTCCATTTGTCCACTCCTCCGCCTGTGAAAAAGTGCTTGCAGACATCATTTTAAATCCCCCACCTCAAGTTTTAGTGAGTTACCCCGCCCTGTATCTGAGCTCAGAGAGAAAAGCTCCTTGGCATCTACCTTTTAATCTCGAACAGGTACTTGTATGTCTCAATCATGTAACCCCTTCCCTCCTCTTCTCAAGAGTGTACACGTTCAAGTCCTGCTCTCTCCTTGTATGTCTTGCCCCTAGGCCATGAACCATCACGGTGGTTCTGCACTGTACTGCTTGATGCCCTGCCCGATACTCTAGCTGAGCCAGACCTTCTTTCCTGGTACATTGCTTTTACTCGGAGGGTGTCATTCAGCTTGCCCATGATGTCCTGTCTCAGCCTGATGCACAATCTGAGCCAGACACCATGCCAGAGCTTTCTGAGATGCACACCTCATCCCAAAACATCTCAGTGGATGAGTTCCTTCTGCTGTTCAACAAGAGAAAGTATTTAAACAGCACCTTCCCTGAAACTTGCACTTTATGGAATTACAGTAAATTGTGCAAACTTGAAACCTAAAATGGAAAGAAATGAGGGTGTAGCTAGACTGAGTGAATGATATTGCTGTAGAACGATCCCACATACTGTAAGGAAGGCTAGACCTCCCACCCTCAAAAAAAAGATAGTTTGCTACAAAAAGAAATCAGGAGAGGCTCAAGATACTGTCTACAATGTCCCATACAGTCAGGCCTGTATTTGGAGGATGGTTCCAGAAATACTGTACCACGCCAACCTTATTTACTGGAATAACTAATGACTGTTATAAGTGCTTATTCTATATGGAAGGAGAAGACCAAGGCAGTAACTTTCAGGTTTAAAACACGTTGGGGCAGGTTACTATTTTACCCATCTGAGCATCCACAAAACTTTGTTCAGGGAACCTCAAGAGTATGACATGCTCAAGTCATCCTGTATTGGAGGAGCAGGCCACAACTGCCACATAGATACATAGATACTGTCGGCAGATAAGGGCCTATGGCCCACCTAGTCTGCCCATTTCAGCTTGTAGTTCACTTTATGTTTTCCTACAAGTCTGTTGCCCCTTACCCTGACCTCCAGAATTTCTTATGGCTATCCCATGCATTCTTAAATCCTGTGATTATTTCAGCTCCCCATTTCCTCTTGCAAGGTGTTCCACTTCTCCACCACCTGTTCTGTGAAGGAATTCTTCCTCATGTTTCCTCTGAATCGCCTCCATCCAACTTTTTCCCATGTCCTCTAGTCCTGGAACATCTTTTCACTGGAAAATAGTGTGTTCCTGCACCCTGTTCCTCCCTGTAAGATACTTGTATGTCTCTATCATATCCCTCTCTCCTTCTCTCCTCCAGGGAGTACATATTCAAGTCCTTCAACTTGTCCTCATAGGACTTGTGATGCAATCCTTGTACCATCTTTTGCCCTCCTCTGTACCTTCTCTGCCCTGTCTATGTCCTTATATAGGTAAGGTCTCCAGAACTGTACACTGTACTCTAGATGGGCCTCACTAGTGTCTTGTATAGTGGAATTATGACCTCCGCTTTTCCTGCTGGTGATGCCCCTGCCTATGTATCCCAGCATCCTATTTGCTTTACCTGCTGCCTTGTCACACTGTTTCCTACCTTGAGGTCATCAGAGATGATAACCCCAAGGTCCCTTTCCTGCTTGGTGCATGCTATATCTTCTCTCCCAACTGATATGTTGTTCCAGGGTTTTTGTGCCCCATGTGCATTATCTTGCACTTCTTTGCATTGAATTTCAACTGCCAAACCCTTGACCATTCTTCAAGCTTTTTCAGGTCCCTCCTCATTCTGTCTATGCCCTCTGGCGTGCCCACTCTGTTACAGAGCTTTGTGCCATCAGCAAACAGGAAATTCTGCCTTCTAGGTCCTGCCCAATGTCATTGATGAAGATGTTGAGTAGGACTGGTCCCAGCACTGATCTCTGTGGTACCCCACTGGTCACTCTTCCTTCTGTGAAGTGATAGCCATTTACCACCACACTCTGTGTCCTGCCACCCAGCCAGTTACCTTCCCAGTGCACTACTGTCCTGCCCACTCCCATATTCCCCAGTTTGTGTAATAGCCTTCTATGTGGCACAGTGTCAAAGGCCTTGCTGAAGTCGAGATAGGCCATGTCTACTGCCTCCCATGATCCACCTCCCTGTCCCCCAGTCAAAAATTCAATGAGGTTGGTCTGGCATGACCTCCCCAGTGAAACCATGCTGCCTTGAGTCCTGTAGTCCGTTGGCAACCAGATGTTCCACCAATCTCTCCTTCAATAGTGCTTCCACGATCTTCCCCACTACCGTGAGTCAGGCTGACTGGTCTGTAGTTCTCTGCTTCCTCTTTTGTTCCGCTTTTGCATAGGGACTACATATGCTGTCCTCCAGTCTTTGGGTACCGCCCCTGTTTCCAGTGATTGGCTAAACAGGATTGCCAGAGGTTCAACCACCACCTCTCTTAGTTCCTTTAGGACCCTGGGGTGCACCCCATCTGGCCCCATTGCTTTATCAACTCTTATTTCTTCCGGTTTGTTCAGGACTCTTTCCCGCTTAAAGGGACTTGTGTCCATTTCTGCACTGTTCCACCCCTGTACTCCCTTCAGGCCCTACCTTCCTCTTCCTCAATAAAGACTGAGCAGAAATACCTGTTCAGTATGTCAGCTTTACTGTTGTTATCCTCCATGTATCCCCATCCTCCCCTTCAGTGTCACTATTCCTCCCTTTGCCTTTCTTTTTTCACTTATGTACCTGTAAAGGTTTTATCACCTCTACCCACTGAGTTTGCGATGCACTCTACTGTCTGAGCTTTGGATTCCTTACTGACCTCCCTGCCCCCTTTGCTTCTCTTGGTACTTTTCCCTATCCTCTACTGCCTGCATCTTTTGTACTGCCTGAATGCAATCTTTTGGATTTTACTTTTCCGCTACCTCCTTGGAAAACCATAATGGCCTCCTCTTCCTTTTCCCCTGCTAACCTGCTTAATACGTAATTCTGTTGCTGTTGTAATCCCCATTTTAAATACTGCCCACTGTTCCTCAACCCCTGATTCCCACTCCATTCCCATTAATGCCTCTTTCAAGCATCTCCGCATTTTCCCAATGTCTGCCCTCTAAAATCCAGGATACGTGTTTTTGTGCGGTTTGGTCCTGCTCCTTCTATGATTTTCAAACCACAGTGACCGTGGTCACTGTTCCCAGGTGCTCCCCACTGTTACCCTCATCACACTGTCCCTGTTTGTGAGCATGAAGTCCAGTATTGTCAACTGCCTAGTTGGTTCCATGACCAGTTGCTTGAGGAAGGCACCTTGAAGGAGTCCAGGATAAATCTGCTCTTTTGATGCTGCTGCTAGGAGGCTCCAGTCCACGCCTGAATACTGAAATCTCCAACCAGCACCACCTCACTTTGTCTGCCATCCTGTGGATGGCTAGCATCAGCTCCTATCTGTTTCTTCCTCCTGGGCTGGTTGTCTGTTGACCACCCCTGTGGATAGCTGACCCCATTTTTCTTTCAAGCTTAACCCACAGTATCTCGCCCCATTTTGTTCCTCCTGGATCTCTGTGGCCTTTATGCCATCTTTCATATAAAGTGCCACCTCCTCCCTTCCTGCCTGCTCTGTCTCTTCTGAATATGTTTTAGCTGGGTATGGCCATCTCCCAGTCGTGGTTACCATTACACCAGGTCTCTGTGATGGCCACAATGTCCTGGTCCGACTGCACCATGACAGCCTCCAGATCCTCCATCTTGTTGCTAAGGCTCCTGTCATTGACACATGGCTTTCCATGATTGAACTCCTGAACTGTTTAGCTGTTCTACTCCATCCCCTCCCTGGTTGTCCTTTTCCCTGGTTCTCCCCATTGGATTTTGTCCCTTCTGCCTATCCACCTTTGGGTGCTTATCTCCATCTTTTGCACACTGCTTTGTAGAGATATCCACTCCTTCTGTTCACTGGTTCCACTGCTAGCTGTGGGAGGGTGGGCCATTCTTCCCCTTGGGTGTCATCCCTCTTCTCCTTAGTAAATACCGAGCAGAAGTAATCATTTAGTGCTTCTGCCTTATCGCACCCTGCTTCCACCCAACCCCCTCCTTCTGAATCCTTACTATGTGGTCCTTACAGCTCCTTTTCTCCTGATGTACCTAAAGAAGTCCTTCTCCCCTTCTTAATGCCTTGTGCCAGCCTGAGTTCTGAGATGCCTTGGCTCACCTTACTGCCCTTGTCACCTCCTTCAATTCCATCAAGTACCTCCCTGTCCTCCCTCCCTGTTTTCTTGTACCTCCTAAAGGCAGCTCTTTTCTCCTTATCTTTCCATGACCTCCTTGCTCAGCCAGCTCAGTTTCCTAGCCTCTAGCCTTCTTGCTCTGGGCCTTGCAGCAGGTTTTGGTTGCCTCCACTATCCCCAGCTTTATGAGCTCCCACCTCTGGTTAGTGTCCATACTAGATTGAATTCTGGCCAGGTACCCTTTTACATCCTCCACCCTTTCTGTGAAAAGAACCTCCTACATTACCTCTTAATCGGCCTCCCTCTAATCTCATGCTTTGTCTTCTTGTCCTGCAATTTTCTTATATTGAAACATGTTAGACTCTTTCACCTTGTTAATGCCCTTATGGCGTTTGAATGTTTCAATTATATCACCTCTCTCCTCCTTTGCTCTAGGGTATACATATTGAGCTCCGTTAATCTGTCCTCATATGTTTTCTGATGTAGTCCTTGCACCATTTTGGTTGCCCTTCTCTGGACTGCCTCAGTTTGGTTAATGTCCTTGTGAAAGTGTGGCATCCAGTACTGCACGCAGTACTCCAGATGGGACCTAACTAGTGTCTTGTAAAGAGGATTATTACCTCCTCTTCGACTTGTGATACTCCTAATACACCCCTAACATCCCTAGCCTGACCTACTGCTTTAGTGGTCTACTTGGATGATTTCAAGTCATCGGTGATGATGATGCTGAAGTCTTTTTTCCCGTGTGACTGCCAGCAACACCCATCCCAGCCTATAGGTGGCTTCAGGGTTTCTCTTCCTATGTGCATGATCGTGCACTTCTTTGCATTAAACCCCAGTTGCCACTCTTCTGACCATTTTGCTAGTTTATCCAGATCTCTTCTCATTCTGCCCACCCTGCCTGGATCATCTACTCTGTTGCAGAACTTGGTGTCATCTGCAAACAGACAAACCTTACTCTCCAGTTCATCTGCAATGTCACTGATGAAGATATTGAAGAGGACTGGCCCTAGGACTGATCCCTGAGGTACCCTACTTGTGACTTGCATCTCTTCTGACTGTATACCGCTTACCACCACTATCTGTTTTCTGCCCGCCAACCAGTTTGCCACAGAGTTGACCAACTTCTGACCCACCCTGAGCCTACCAGCTTATTAATCAATCTTCTGTGTGGAACAGTATCGAAAGCTTTGCTGAAGTCAAGGTAGGCAACATCAACTGCTCCCCTTGGTCCACCACTCTGGTTACCCAGTCAAAGAAATCTATGAGCTTAGTTTGACATAACCTTCCTTTGTAAACCCATGCTGTCTTGGATCATGTGCTCCTATGGATTCCAGGTGTTGCATTATCCTTTCCTAAGGACTGCCTCCATAATCTTGCCCACTACTGAGGTAAGACTGACTGGTCTATAGTTCCCTGCCTCCTCCTTGCTACCACTCTTGTGGCGCGGGATCACATGAGCCCTTCTCCAGTCTTGTGGGACCTCTCTTGTGCCTCAGAAACTCACTAAACAGTTCTGATAATGGCTCTGCTATTTCCACCCTTAGCTTCTTTAGTACCCTGGGATGTATGCCATCAGGTCCTATTGCCTTGTCCACCTGAGCTTATCGCGCTGTTGTAGAACCCTTTCTTTTGTGAAGGACTAGTGCTCACCTCCTCCTCCCTGTGTCCATGGTGTGCTGAGCTGTGGGCCCTGCCCTACCTTCTCTTCAGTAAATACTGAGCAGAAGTATCTATTTGGGATAGATGCTTTATATGGTCCTCCTCCTCACACACACACCCTTATCTCCTTTGATCTTAGCAATACCCCTCTGGACTTTCTCCTTTCACTAATGTATCTATAGAAAGTCTTGTCACCTTGTTTTACTATTTGTGCTAGAGTTTCCTCAGTTTGAGCCTTTGCCTGCCTTACTGCCTTCCCTGCTTCCTTAGAGAAGTTTGATATGCCTCCCTATCTTCATCCCGCTGAGTCCCCTGAAGGCCAGCCCTTTGGCTCTGACCTTTCTACATTGCTTTTGAGAACCAAAGTGGTTTCATTCTTCTTGTGCACTTCCTTTTCTCTCTAACATAATGGGATGTTGCTTCAAGCATTGCATCCTAATGCTTGCCCACTTGCCTGTACCCCTCACCTGTATTTCTTTTGCCAGGGCTAGCTTAACTCTGTTGGCCATCTTATCAAAGTCAGCTCCTCTGAAGTCCCATATTTTGATTTAGTTGTAGTGGCCAAATTGAATCATACCATGTGATGGTCACTGGCCCCAGGTGACCTTCTACCTGGAGATCTGTGATTCATTCCCTGTTATTCAGTACTAGATCTAGGATAGCCCTGTCTCTTGTGGGTTGTTGTACCAGTTGTTTGAAGCCTCCCCTGCAAGGAATCCACCATGTGTCTAGTTCTGGCAGATGTTCCTACTGGTATTGACCAATCTGTATCTGGCATGTTGGAAGTCTCCCAATATCAGAACCTCCCTTTAGCTGTTATGTTTTGTATATCTTCTAACAGTAATGTGTCTGTGTACTCCCCTGGTCTGGGGGCCTGTAGACAACCCCAGTTCTTATGGCTATCCATTTCCTGTTTCCAGGGTGACCCACAGTTCTTCTGGCTCCTTATGTATATTCTGAATTTCTGTAGCTTTGATATTTTCATTGATATAAAGGGCCACTCCACTTTCCATTGTACCTTAGTCTCTTCTGAACAGTACATAGCCAGGTACTGAAGTCTCCCAAGTGTGGTTACTGGTAAACTACGTCTCGCTAATTGCTACTATGTCCAGTTTAGCCTCTTTCATTATTGCCTGCAGGTCTGGGATCTTATTTCCAGACTAGCGAGCATTGTATACATGATTTTCCATTGGTCAGATTTGGTGTGTTAGTTGTTGGGTGAGGTCTGGCGTTTCCCTGTGCGTCGATGGGGAGCTGGACCGCTTTTCCTTACGTGGTGATGAAAATGAACTGCAAACATGCTGAACTCCTGTTTGACCACTAGCTGAGGGGAGGGGTGTCCTTCCCATTTGACGATGGTGCTGCACCTCTCCCCATTTGCTAGTTTAAATATTCTGCAAAGATGTCAAACTTTCATAAGGTAGAAAAGAAATGGGCAGACTGGATGGGCCTTGTGGTCCTTATCTGCCATAAACTTCTATGTTTCTATGTTAAACTTCTGCCCCAATGCACTGACTCCTCCTTAGTCAGATGCAGTCCATCAAATTTAAAGAACTTTGCTCCCAAAACTGTTGCCAGTTCCTACAAATTTGTGTCCTTTTTCCTGGCACCAGCCCTTGAGCCACATGTTTGGCTCCCCATTCTCCTTCTCTGACCTTCCGTCCATCTGCCCCCTCTCCCAGACTAGCAGGATCTCAGAAAAGGAGATGCAGGATGAAATGGATGATAGTTTGTCACCCAGCCTGGTCAGATGTTCCTTGGTCTCCACAACTGACCGGGTTGGCTAGATCATTAGTCCCTTGTGTACCAGGACTTCAATGTTTTCTCCTGCTTCCTGAACAATTTTAGTAATGCAGTCAGTGTCTCTCCACGCTGATGTACCTGGGAGACATCTGACCATTACCCTGGCTGGAGATAGGTATCAACTCCTGAATCATAGAGTCTCCTATGATCAGAAGTTTTTGATTTCCTTTTGCTTTTTTGTTTTGGTTCCTGTTTTGGGTGAGTTTTGTTGTGCTAGCTCCTGTGCTGTAGTATCCTCTGCCCCTTTGTCTGATTTCGGAGATAGAGGCAGATACCTGTTTATAGTTTTTATATGGTTTGTGGAGGTAATAGGTTGGAGAGCACTGAGTGATGGGGCACCATTTGCTTCTTCTAACCACCTGCCATCCTCCCCAGACCAACTACCCTCTGAGGTCAAGATGCTTCTGTTGGTTGTTGGGGAAATGACGGTAGTTCTTATAATATATTTCCTCTTGAATATGAAATTTGAGATGAGCAATCTCGCCCATGCTGCCCGGAGCTGAGCCCTAAGATCTCCAATGGCTCAGCATGTAGGACAGTGTCCTAAATCTTGTAAAACTGCCCTTCTGAAAAGTGTTCCACAGTACCTGCAGTACCTGCAGTTAGTGATATCCATTCCAGATAAGTTGCTGGGTTTATAACCTGGTCAGAGTAATTAGAAGGAAGAAAATGAAAGCAAAAGTTTGATTTGTGTTTTGTTTGTTTTGTATAACTTGTTATAACAAGTTAAATTACTAGTGCCCTGTAAATGAGGTCACCGTGTGGATATCCCACTGATCCGCCCCTTCCTGCTTTGCCACAGAAAATATCATGACTATGCTACCCTATAAAAGGAGTGTAGTGTGATTGGGGATGGGGGTGGCTGGCTTTCCCTGCTGAAAAGAAGAACTACGGACAAAAGAAATGAGGTAAAAGCAGAAACAATCAGTCAGCAACAAATGCAGTAACCCTGAAAGCTTATCCTAATGATAGATAAAACTGTAAAACCTGTAAAGCATCACTTGTAATAATTTCACAGAAGATACACCCTGTAAGAAACACTTTGCTATAGAGAAAAATAAAGCAGTAACTGAAGATATGCCTTGTAAAAGACAATTTGAATCAGAAGATTACAGCAGTAATCTGTTAGCACACACCTGTAGGCACACCTTATAATACTGCAACAGAAGGTATACCCAGCAACAACAATTTGAATCAGAGAAAATAAAGCAATAAAATGTTAACAACAAACAGTAACAATCCTTGTGAGTACACAATAAAATAACAACACACAGTAAATCTGCCTAGCCTAAAGAAGTCTTAATCATTTCCCTTGCTCTGGTAAGGTTCTTTGCTCAGCCCTTTCAAGCAACCTAGAAGAAAGAGCTCAGGTGCCTTGGCCAGCAAACCTAGTCTTCCTTGACCCAGTTTACTTCCACTCTGAATCTGGCTACCTATTCTGCTGTCCAGAGAGATGTCTGCAGATAGGGCAGCACCTCAGCATCCAGAAGGACTGCCTGAATACGGCTGCCCCACATCCACTGCATGGCACCACTTCACATTATACTGCACTTATGCACATGATATATTAAAACCTTTGGGGCAGGATATTATTTGACCTATCTTGGCAAAGGAGGAAGAAATCATATACAATTGTGACATAAGTTTTAAGGCACTAAATGGATTCAGAATGTTATGCTCATTAATACTTCTCTGGTCTGTAGACACCAAGGACAATAGGTCATTATAGGAAAAGTATCTATCTTCTGAAATTGCAGAAATTAAAGTATTCTGGACATGGGTAATATTCTATTCAAACATTTGCTACTCAAGTTTCCATGCCTTCACTTGCTAACCATCGTCTGGCTCATTGTGCTACCTTCATCGCTAAAGTCTGGTCCAACTCCCTTGCCTCCTATCTCTCCTCATTATTGCCCCAGACCCTAATACTGGCTACTCCTGCACTCACACAACCATTGCTTCTTTGCCCCAACCTATGCTCACTCGCCGGAAACTAGCCTTCACCCATCGACTCCTTCCTCTGAAACACTCCTGCCTCTCACAGTGCGCAACTTGCCTACTGTGCTATCCATCAATAAATACTTTAAGCATCTCCCACCACCTTTTGCCAATGTGTCCACCCTTCCTAGATGTTAAGTCTTATCGGCTTCCCTGGCCTAACCCCCCACGCCTTGCCAACTCCAGCCTATATTTTTGTAGCCCCTATTAGTTCCTTGTATTTCCTAATATTTACTATGCTTCTTATTTTTGCACATTACGAGCGCCTCTCGTCTGTCTCTGTGTAAACTAGCCTTGTCAGGTTAGCGAGGTGTTGTTAGTTCCTGTACTTATTTGTCTACTGTCAGACTCCTGCTAGGCCCAGCTTCCTGTTTGCTGTGATTTATTGTTTATTATCATGGGTCTTTCATATCTCATGTGTGAACATGTATATATACAATGCATAAGCTGTAACTACAGTTTAATTATAATGTAGCTGCATATCTCTCGTATATACTTTTATATACTGTGTATCCTTTGTACCCTTTTCCTTCTCCAGGTCACACTGAATCGAGCCTTGGCTCAGTGTGCCTTTCCGGTTATCAACATTTAAATAAATAAATAGGTAATTATCCAGTGAATTATCCACAATAATGTAAATCATAGAAAAAGTGCAATTTGTACTCTGTTTCAACCTGCATGCCTCATTATTTTACACTACACGGACAAAATCACTCTATTTTTGATTTTTCCAGAGGATTCTTGCAACACAAGTCCCAAATACATGCAACCTTACAGTGGGATTCTGCTCACACCAACCTATTACTATATGCCTTCGTGATCACAAATTGTAGCGAAAATAAATTATGGCTCAGTGGGTCACATCATTTCTTGACCCACTACAGTTTGTGATTTTTGAGATCTAAATTGCTTAGCAGTGACTAAATACTGCACCAAAACATCTACTGGGTATATGCCTACGTACAAAGCTTTGTAATCCAGTGCCTTCCGCCAGCATTTCCCACCTCCAGAATATCTCAAAGCACTACATAACCCAGGGAGCAATATAGATTATTTTAAAGGCAACAAATGAGGATCAATAATGTGTGAGAAAGCCTCCCACCAAATATTTTCTACCCATAATATTCCATTGAATTAAGTCCCACAGATAAAAATACTGAAAAATGCAATATTTGGCTATTTTTACCTAATTATCTGGTTGTCTCATTTTATAAGCACACCATCAGCCCATACTGGGCTTTGTAAGGGTGAATTAATTTTGCAGGTATCAAAAACTTGCACCCCTATGAAAGTCTTCTTGGCATAACATGCTCCAAACCTGTTGTCCCTGCATTTACCAGGATTTAAAATGCTGTACTCCTGACAACCTATGTGGCTAGGATTTATTCCTACTACAGTCTGTGGAAAAGGTGTATACATTTGGTACCATTGTAACCCATACTATCTCTAGAATCCATCAGGGATCGGGTGGGGAGGGACCGCTAGCAACCAGGGAAACTGTATCTGAATGTTGGTGAGGATTGGGTGGGGAGGGACCACTAGCCACCAGGGAAACTGTGTCTGAATGTTGGGCAGGGATCGGGAGGGAGGGACCACTAGCCACCAGGAAACTGTATCTGGATGTTGGCGAGGATTGGGTGGGGAGGGACCTATAGCCACCAGGAAACTGTATGTGGATGTTGATGAGGATCGGGTGGGTAGGGACCACTAACCACCAGGGAAACTGTGTCTGAATATTGGGTGGGATAGGGTAGAGGGAAGGACCACTAGCCATCAGGAAACTGTATCTGGATGTTGGGCAAGGATCAAGTGGGGAGAGGGACCACTAGTCACTAGGGAAACTGCATCTGGATGTTGGGTGGGGATCAGGTGGGGGAGGGACGACTAGCCACTAGGAAAACTGAATCTGTATGTTAGGCGGGATAGGGTGGGGAAGGACCACTAGCCATCAGGAAACTATATCTGGATGTTGGACGAGGATCAGGTGGGGAGGGACCACTAGCCACCAGATAAACTGTATCTGGATGTCAGGCAGGGTTCAGGTGGGGAGGGATCATTAGCTACCAGCGAAACTGTGTCTGAATGTTGGACAGGGATCAGGTGGGGGATGGACCACTAGTCACCAGGAAACTGTATCTGGAAGTTGTGCGATGATCAGGTGGGGAGGAACTACTAGCCACCAGGGAAACTGTATCTGGACATCAGGTGGGGTTGGGGTGGGGTCGGACCACTAGCCACCAGGGAAACTGTGTCTGAATGTCGGGCAGGGATCAGGTGGGGGAAGAACCACTAGCCACCAGGAAACTGTATCTGGATGTCAGGTGGGGATTGGGTAGGGGAAGTGACCACTAGCCACTAGGGAGAACAGTGGAAATATTTTCTTTACTCAGGCTGGTGATTGGTAATCATGGAGGGACCACTAGCACCAGGAAATATACTTTTTAGAGCTCGGGCCAGTGATAATTGGGGAGGGGTGCTGTAGTACCACTGCCAACCACTAGGGTTGTGCAGGATAAGGCAAGGTCTTGGCTGGTGGAATTCACTCCAAGCAAGGGGACTGCACAAGAGGCCCTTGCATGGAGTAAATGTTTTGTGAATTGGACAGCATCGATATTCATGTCCCTTCCCTCATTTTCTGAGTGGCCCTTCACACTTTGCCCTGGTACAAACCCAGTCTGTACGCACTAAACTGGGCTCTTATGAATACCAGCCCAGCACAAAATCTGGTTTATACGTAAACCCAGTTTGCACCAGGGCAAAGTTTTGTGAATCTAGCCCTTGGTTTGTTAAAGTGTGAAAATTATGCAAATTTCCAATATTTTTCATAGTTGTACCAAATGTAGAAGAGGATTATGGGTAGCAAACATTTGCATAGTAGGTGAAGTTACCCAGGTTTAAAACCAGTATTTTGTGCAGTTTCAGAAAGTGTATGCTTTTCCTATAGTACCATGGTGTCCTGAATGTCTACAGGCTAGAACATGAATGCTGCGCATTTTCCATTTTGAGCCTACATTTTCCCTTTAAAATACTGCATACTTACTACCATGCAGGTTTAGGGTTTATTTCTACCAGATCTCTATGGTAAAGGTACATAAATGTGGTACCACTGTAACTAGTGCTCTCTCAGAATACAAACATGGGCTGTTTAGGTACCTGCCACTTATTTCGAATTTGCATTTGCTTTGATAAAAAGTGTAAATTTTGGAAATTTCAATTATTGTTCATAGCAACAAATGTAAAGAAGAATAATGGGTAGAAAACATTTGGCAGTACTTTGTGTAGTTTCAAATAATATATACCTTTCCTATAGTAACATGATGTTCTGGGGTTCTACAGGCCAGAGAAGCAATGCTGTGCATTTTTCATTATGGACCCAAATATATCCCTTGCAGACTAAACTTAGCACATTATGTCTTTAGGGCCTATTTCTCCCGACATTTATAGTAAAGGTACAATATGTTGTGAGTATATCCATGGCACTTCAATCCTTGTCTTGTGGGTTATGTTCACCTGTTAGCCTGCTAGATGCTCATGTGATTATCAGATCAATTTTAGACTAACCCCTGCCTAAGCCCTGCAATCCTTTTGCTAGCCAGTTCTTATGTGCCTCTGATTAGGCTATAGTACACTCACTAGTTCCTGTGATCCTACATACAACACTGAAAAGGGCCTCAGAATCCTCAAAAGTAAGGTAAGATTCATTCTTTATATGGGGCTATACAGTAGATGCATAGAGCACAATAGGCTTAGAAAGAACACAGTTCTGTTAAAAGATGTTAGACTGGTAGCATGCTACCAGGCAAAGAGACTGATGTATTGATGCCCTTTGGCTAGTTCTTCTTAGTCAGAAGCACACCCATTGGGGCAGGCAGCCAGGAATCTGAGTATTTTGACTGTTTAAGCTCAGGCTATAGACATGCAGGTAAGTTAATTTTAAATGTGGCGCCATCTGAATGAAAGACCATCATGATACTGAGAAAAAATACCCCACCCCCACCCTAGAAACAGGAGTAGTCCAGAGAAAGCGCCCTACAACCCCTGCATCAACAGCTGTAGTGGAGCACAAAACAGTAGTATAAAAATGGTAATCAAAAGTATTCCTGCAGCCCCTTCCTAAGTTATTGCAGTGGAGTGGTGCATGTCCTCAAAACTCTCCTCCTTGAATTGCCAAATCTCCCCTAACTAGCAGTTCAGTTTGTAGGTACAGGGGCATGCACAGGTCTCATGTCCATGGGTCTCTATGAGTGAGCCAGGATCAGATCCACAACAGAAAGATTAATGTTAACTCTACTACCAATGAAAGGGAGAGATTGTTGGCCCCTGATGTGGCATATGGTTTGTAAGTATAATGTGCATTACAAGGAAACCCCAATAAAACATTGTAGCTGCCCAAAAAGCCTGATCAGATAGTCTGCCAACACAGATCCTCCATTTCTAAGGTTCAGCCCAATGAACATGGCACCTATCCCACACAAGACACCGACTATTCTTGAGTCCCTTGTCCAAAATGACATCCTCTCCATGAGGATGAGTAGTCCTTGTTTCACATGGTGTCCCTCTTCATGAGAACTAGTTGGCCATTGTCCTTCTCAGACCTTACACAGCACTTAGTTCATGGGTACCTACCATCAAGATAATGACATCAGGCACCCACGCATGTGCAATAATGATAATACCACCATCTTGCACATGGCAGTGGTATACAGTGCGCATGCACAATGGTAGCCATATTGGGAGAGGGAGGTTAGACTCACTGCCTCCGCCTCACCCTACTAGTTCACTGAGCATGTACAATGGTGGCCATCTTATTAAAGGCAGGCTGGCCATTTTAGTGAAGGTACTACACATGATTGTGCGATTGCACAGTACAAGGGAGAAAATGATCCACACACTCTCCCTATTACAAATCAGCCACTTAGTAGAAAGACCTTTACGCTCACTTGTTCAAGTCTCAGAAGGGTTATTGGAACATTAGGGGCTAATCAATGGGGAATTCAGACTGAACATAAAGGGCATAAGCACGTATGTGTAAGTACATATTATAGGCAGCAGTAGCTCCTATAGTTAGGTTGTGCCATGACTTCTATGTTAAACTCCATTTTTGTACCTGAATGACTTTGGTATTCTTTGATGAAATAGTAAAAAATTGGTATGTGTGGTCATTCTGTCAATGTCTCAAAATGTGAAAAGTTTCATAACGGCATCTTGTATGGTTTTGAGATATGGAATTGTAGAAAAGTGAAAAGTTGCCACTTTCCCTATACTTAACGTAGGTTTTTTGTTCTCATTTATAGCCCAGACAAACTACATTTTTTTCTGAAATTTTCAGGAAAGATGGGGTCTGTGCCAAGGGTGTGCCTTTGGATAGTTTGGTGAAAGATATCTCACCATTTTAGATTTGAATAGTTTTTGATAGTGGCTAGGCAGGCAAGTTACTGAAAACAGTTTAAACTGTTAAATAGTGAAGGGATGCTCTGAGAAATACTGTTTGTGCTGTCTGCCATCTTGTTTTTTTCCATTTTAAATGTTGATTTCTAAGGAAATGGTAGTTGTTAGGGAATGAACAAGACCTGCATTTAAGTCTTGCTCACATGTTTAGTTGTATTTTGTATCATAATTTAATAATTTTTGTGCAAGTATGTCTTTTGGGGAGAATCACATCACCCATCACTCAGGTAGGTAAGGATGATTCGATCAAAAAACTATTCGAACAGTAAATTACAGTTTGAACTTTACTGTTCGAATGGTTATTTCGATCGAACGATCCTTGATCTGCTTCATTGAGGGTGGTATGATTTTACCTCACAAAAGACAAAACTGCATACTAAACTGTTAAATTAGACTCTGGTGTCTAGTGGCACCCTCCCTGATCACTGCCTATTATCCCTTTGCTTCCTGGTGTCTAGTGGCACCCCTCCCTTTTGCTCTCCCATAATGTTATTTCTTCCTGGTGTCTAGTGGCACCCTCCCTTTTGCTCTCCCCATAATGTTATTTCTTCCTGGTGTCTAGTGGCACCCCTTCCCCAATCTTTGTTTCCTGGTGTCCTAGTGGTACTAACCCTCCCAATCACTGTCCCCATCATCCTCTGTTTCCTGGTGTCTAGTGGCAGTTTCCTCCCCATTCATTGTCCCCATAATTAGATTTTTTCCTGGGTGTCTAGTGGCACCCCTCCCTGATCTCTGTTTCCTGGTTGGTTTTAGTGGCAACCCCATCCCTGATCTGGCAGTGCTGCAATTAAGAAAATGGTCCTGTATAAAATGGTCCCTTGGTGATCTGACCTCTCCCCACCTCCACCTCCCACTCAGCACCTACCACCCCACACCCTAAACATCCTAACTCACCTGAACAGGTCCCAGGTTCGAGATCCACTCATCAAAGACACATCTTGCTGTTGCCCATATGTAGTCAGCAAATCAGGCATGCCATGGGGTTGTCAAACCCAGCGCACCCCATTTTCATTTTAGGGTACACATCTACACTTCTTTAGTGATGAAATGGGTTGAGCATTAGGTTTGATAACCCACGCACACCTGATTTGCTGACTACAGGGTGGTGATTGAAAACCCTAACGTCCTATTTCCTACTTTCTTAACAGATGCATTAACACAGTTTTTGTAATTAATATAATATATGCCCACATTAACAGAGCAGACAAAAAGTAAATGTATTTAATTATTTCAAAAGTTTTACTAGGAAAGACATACTGAGCTGAGAATCAGCTAATTTCCAGATGCATCCTGGGGGAAGGGTACAGGGAGTCATATACATAGCAAATACAGTGTAATATCAGAGTAAATTGTATACAAAAGTGCATATATACAAATATACAAGGTGAAAATAAACATGCAATGTAAACAAATAATATGAACTACAGATGTGCAGCCGTAGTGAGACAATCATACTAGGTGCAGAATGTTTTCAACCAATAGGATCAGAACCATATGGGCAGTAGTTCCACAAGACAGGCTGGGGAAAGGAAAGTAACTGGCAGGGGTGTGTGTGTGGGGGTTGCAAGGAGGTGACCAGGAGGCGCTAGTAGAAGTAGGGAGAGAGGCTAGTGAGAATTAAAGAGGGATAGGGGAGTGTATAGGAGTTTACAAGGGGGTACCCAGGGAGGTAATGGATAGGAAGTGGGGTGGAGTAGGGAGGAGACCAAAGGAAATGGGGGAGGTGGAGTAGGGAGAAGGGGTAGGGAGGAGAGATTAGGTGAAGTTGGACAGTTACATACATTGACAGTTACATACATTCATGGACTAAACTAGCTATCCCATTTGTTTGGGAGATAGTACAAATTATGGATGTCACTTGCAAATATAGGTGAATAAACAGTAGGGTTGATACAAGCATACAATAGTTTAATGATAGATAATAGAAATATAGGTAGGTAGGTAGGTAGATAGGTAGGTAGGTAGATAGATAGACAGATAGATAGATAGATAGATAGATAGATAGATAGATAGATAGATAGATAGATAGATAGATCGATAATAATAATAATAATAATATAATAATAATAATAAGCTTTATTTATTAAGCTCCTTTCAAGCACCAAGGCACTGTACAAATGAAACAATAAAACAAGAAAAAAATATAAAATCAGAATCACAACAATATTAAAAATTAACAATAAAACAAGAAAATATGAGTAAAATCAGAAAGCAATGATCTTAAGTAATAAAAGCAAGATTCCAAAGATGGGTCTTGTGTTGCGCTTAAAGGTCTCCACGGTTGTGCATTCCTGAAGCTGGCGAGGCAGAGAATTCCAGAGGGTTGGGGCAGCGAATATAAAAGCCCTGGCCCCAGAAGATTTTAAGGTAACCCTCAGAACCTCCAGCAACCCTCGCCAGCCAAACAGAGCTGTCGTACAGGGTATGGGGAATCAGAAGCTCTTTCAAGTAGTCGGGGCCAAGTCTGTGCAGGGCTTTGAAGGTCAAAATACCTACTTTAAAGGTGATCCACCATTGTATAGGCAGCCAGTGTACAGCACGCAAAGCTGGGGTAATATGTATCCTTCTTGATACCCCTGTCAGCAACCTAGTAGCAGCGTTCTGCACTAGCTGCAAGTGGCGGATATCAACCCCAGGAAGCCCCAGGTAAAGGGAGCTGCAATAGTCGATAGATAGATAGATTAGGCAGACAGATAGGTATTTTATTTCTATAGCACTCTTCCCAGAGGCTCAAAGTGCTGCACAATTCATGAATACATCACATGTAAAACAATAGCAATCGACTTGCAGAAATGAAATTAAAATAGCATTTAAGACTAAGCTCTAAAACATACAACATGTAACATCTATCATATCAAGACAGTCCTAAAGCATATAATTCTATTCGCTAACTGAACAGCTTGAATGGTTGGCCAAATAAGAATGTCTTAGGCCCTTTCTGAAGGATTCCACAGAGGGTACCTCTCTCAGATGACTAGGCAGTGAGTTCTACAGGGTTGGCGTGGCAACTGAAAAAGCCCTGTCACCTGAGTGCTGCAGCCTAGCCCTGGGAACCACTGAGAAGCAACCCTCAGAGGAACGGAAAGAGCGGGTTTGGCAGTGAGGAAGCAGGAAGTCTTGCAGGTAGTCCAGTCCCTGGCTATGTTGGCTTTATAGGTTGGTAACCCAACCTTGAAGGCAATCCTCCACCTTATCGGCAGGCAGTGAAGTCTGCGAAGAAAGGTGATATGATCCGACCTTGCTGCACCAGTCAGCAGCCTGACTGCCACATTCTGCACCACCTGCAGATGGTGGACATTGCCTCCAGATAGCCCTAGGTAGAGAGCATTGCAGTAGTCTCAACCTAGGCATGACAAAGGCATGCACTAAAGTGGTGAGGTCCTCAGCAGGTAACAGGGCTCAGATCCGGACAATATTCCTCAAATGATAGAATCCACTTTGGAAGACAGTCACACCTGAGAATCAAGTGTCAGACTGTCATCAAGGAGCACACTCAGATCCCTAACCCAGTCTGAGGGGATCAAAGGATGCCCTAGCCTCAACCAAGGCTCATTCCCCAATCCTCCACATCACATCGCTGGCCAGGATCCACCACTAGTACCTCCATCTTGTCTGGGTAGAGTTATAGCCAGTTATGAGTCATCCAGTTCTGGATCTCAGCCAGGCAGGTGTTAAACACAGAGGTCGCCATCTGTTTCCAGGCAGGACAGAGATAGTTGTATCATCAGCATAACAATGAAAACCTCAAGTCATATTGCCTGATAACATTTCCCATGGCATATTGCACACCATGAACATCAGTGGTGCCAGGACCGAACCCTGTGTGACTCCACAGTGCAGCAGCATTGGGTTAGATAAGGATAACCCCATCATCACCCTTTGTACTCTGTCTGTCAGGTAGGATCTAAACCAGCTGATCACAGTGCTGGTTAATCCACATCAGTTCCTAGGTGGTCCAATATCACCTTATGGTCCATGGTGTCAAACTCCGCAGAGAGATCCAGAAGAATAAGAATGGTACGCTTTTCTCCATCTCTTGCTATTAGGAGATCATTAAGCACCTTCACCAGGGCAGTCTCCGTGTTATGCCCAGGCTTAAATCCAGACTGGAAGCACTCAAAAGTGGCTGAGGAGGCAAGACAGGCTTTGAGCTGAATGGCCACCACTGCTTGTAAACCTTCCCTAAGAATGGAAGGTTTGAGACCAGCCTGTAGTTGGTGAGAAAGTCCGATCCAACGATGGCTTCTTCAAAAGGGCCTCACCAATGCCTCTTTCAAGGCCACCGGAAGACCCCACCCTCAGAGAACACCAGATGATCCCAGCAACCACAGATCCAATCAGGTCCACGAACCAACCAAAAGTCAGCTTGTATCTGGGTCTAGATTGCAATTGGTAGGTCGCAGCTTCAAGACCAACTCAGTCACCTCCTCCACTCCAACTGGATCAAACTCATCCCAGACAAGAGGGTTGCCCAACACATCCCTGGTCCAACCCCGTAAGATCCATGAGCGGCACGGAGGAGATCTCACTCTTGATAGAGGACTCTATGTCAGCAAAGAATAAAGCAAACTCATCGCACTCATGTGCTTACACTAGCTCCCCAGTGCAGAGGTAGTCTGGGGCAGCAGACTGTCCACTGTACGGAAGAGCAGAGCCGACTTATTCTTGCCACAGCAATCTCCTTGACAGAAAATCCGCCTTCTCTGGGAGATTGCCCTCTGATGGTCAGCATAATGTGACTTCAGAGCCAGTTTATCCTCAATCAGTCCTGATCTCCTAATGCATGGATGAGACAGAGCAAAGGCACAGATAACAAGGGAATGGTGAGCTATTAAGGGGAATAGGTCCCCAGATTGACACTAGGTCCTGGGTAATTTAGGGGCAGATTCAATGCACCCTCAGTCTCTTTCTGCCATCACTTTCTATGTTTCTATAATGGCACCACAACCGCATAAACCCACCTTGACGTAAGAGCAACAATGCCACCAAAACCAATAACAGAAACAACACACAAAATACAGGGATAGAGGGCCCCCAGGAAACAAGTCAATGAGGGAGACAACAATGAACCACAGGACAAGTCTGATTAAGGATCAGAAGAATAAGGCTGCAGCCACAAATGAACCATTATTAACATCTAAATTGTGCTCATTCAATGCAGTGTCCAAACTAGTGAAATCCATAAAAGCAGCAATGGGGTTGACTTACCTCCCACACTACATCGAGACAAAGCTGAACTTTATGATTCAGCAATGTAGAAAAAAGGGACATCGTCCCAATATGCCTTCCATAATTGATGTGGTAACTAAAGAATGGGAGGCCAAGGACCCAGCCCAGGTACCAGAATGCAAGTCACTCAACCGCATGTATCCAATATTTATTAATTTTATTTTATTTATTTATTGAAATTTCAGATAATACCTTTGAGAATAAGCTCATTTCATAGGTTCCACATCAGACAAACAATACATATTGCAAAGGTATGAGACGGAGAGCAAACAAAAAAAGGAAGTATACAAGACATTACAAGAGTGTATAACTAGAGAAGTTCCAATACATGTGGCATTGTACAATTTATGCCATGGTGCATATTTGATTAAAACCTGAATTCAAAGGGTCATATTAGAGGGGTGGGGTCTTATGAAATGACCCTTACAGGAAAATGAGAACAGACTCTGCCTAATATCTAATAATCACAAGGTAAGGGATGGCATCAGCCTCAGGGGCCTCTATCAGAGGTGAGAAGGTATGGGAAAGATTTAAAGTGAGCAAGGGAGCCCAGGAGATATAACAGATGGGATGGGGGGATGGGGAAGCCATAGAGGGTGGAGGGGAAAGAGGAAGGGAGCAAGAGGAAATGTGAAGGAAAATGATTAGCAACTTAGAACAGTTATTTACATGCTGAGAACAGTTATGCATAAGGTCAGGAAAGCATAAGGTTAGAATAAGTGCTGGTCACAAGAAGGAAGGTTATTGGAAGCAGTCACAATTAACATCAGCAACTAGCTGTTGCTTAAGTTTAATCTTGAAGGAGCCCAAGGTGGATGCTGAAGTGATGTCATGTGCAGCGAGTTCATCCATCAGCGGGCACGGTAGGCAAAGGACCTTGTCCCAGAGAGGTGTGACTGCGCGTGTATTAAAATCTGGCTAGTAGAGCTTGCAACGATTTGCTTGATAGTGGGGTAATAAGCTTTGCAATCCTGGGGGCATTTTGCCTAAGCTTACTTTTTTGGACAGTAAACATGTTTGGTACACGAGTCTACCTTTAGATTGGACCCAGTTAGCCTGAAGCGTACATGCTCACAGGTATGGGACAGATGGGCTGAGCTGGTAAGAGCCGGCATGCTTTGTTGAGTGCAACTATGATGTGGCAAAGAGTTGTTTAGTAGCTGATCCATAGATTGGTAGCGTAATCAATAAATGAGACAAGAGAGCTTTGAATGGCCAGGCTAAGAGCCTCTGGGTCAAACATTGCTTATGCGTATAAAGTAGCCCAATGCAGGTGTTAACAGCCTTAGCAATGTTGTCAATGTGATAGGCATAGGTCCTCGTACTGTAATTAGTACTAACATACTAACGTGCTAATTTCAGCAGATTAGGTCTACATCGAGGTCTCATCGAGTCTGCTCGAACCTCAGGTCCCTTGTTGGGAACCAAGGCCCTCCCTTATGTTCCGATACTTCCCTTTCTGTATCTGTCCCACCTCTCTTGAAGCCCTATACCATGGAAATCTGGACCAGATCGCCAGGCAGCGGTTCCAAGTTCCACCACCTTCTCAGTGAAAAACCTCCTCCCTTTTCCCCTCGCCCTTCCACCTTCCAACTTCAACCCATGTCCTCTGGTGATACCTCCTCCTTTAGTCTAAAGATCCTCCATGTTTACTCCTATTTATCCCCTTTGAGGTACTTGAAAACCTCAATCATGTCCCCTGTCTCCTCCTCTCCTTCAATGAGAACAGGCCGAGCTCCTCAAGTCTGTCCTCATACGTGCCAACTCCCCCAGTCCTCGAATCATCCTGGTAGCCCTCCTCTGTACCCACTCCATCTGCTGTATGTCCCTCTTCAGGTGTGGTCTCCAGTACTGTACACAGTACTTGGGTGTGGTCTAACCAGTCCATTGTACAGTGGCAGAATCACTTCCCTGCTTCTAGAGGTGATCCCCTTACAATGCATCCCAACATCCTGTTTGCTTTGCTAGCCACCTCCTGCACTGCTCAGTTATTCATACATGCATCCACCATCCCGACCCCTATGTCTTTTTCCCCAGCCCGGGGCCTCAGCCTCCCCCCAGGGTGTACCTGTGTTTAGGATTTCCCCAAGATGTAACACCTTGCACTTGGTGGTATTGAAATTTAATTTCCATGTGAGCTCACCTTTCCAGGGTGTCCAGCTCCTTGCAGGGCCAATCTCCCTCTTCCCCTCAACTACTGCTCCCATCTTGGAGTCATCAGCAAGAGACTCATCTCATACCCTATACTCTCCTGATGTCAGATATGTAAGCATTGAACAGATTGACCCATGACTGCTCCTGTGGTACCCCACTACTGGACCTCTCTAGAGTTCGAGAGCTCCCCCACCCACCACTACTCTCTGTACATCCAGCTATCCAGTTTCCTATCCATCTGACCATCAAAGGGCCCACCCCATCCCCATCAATTTTTCCACCAGTCCATTGTGGAGAACAAGTCAAATATCCTTGCTGAAGTCCAAGAATAGTACATCCACAGGCTTCCTGTCCAGTTCTGATGTTACCCATTCGTTGAACTCAACAAGGTTGGTTTGACACGATCTACCTGGCACAAACCCATGTTGTCGGCTATCCAGCCCTCCTCCTCCTCCTCCTCCTCCAAGAACACCCCAATCGTTTTTCAGTATACTCTCCATTAACTTTCCCACCACCAAAGTCAAACTGATGGGTCTATAGTTACCTGGTACTCTCACCCCTTCATGAATTGGCACCACATGCGCCTCACGCAATCCCTAGGAACTGCCCCTGTCTCAAGTGACCTGTTGAACAACCCCACCAGGGTGCTGCTAGGTATCGCCCACCAACTCCCATAGTACTCTTGGATGAATGCCATCCGGCCCAGGTGATTTATCTTTTCAGTGCCTTAAGGGCTTGCTACACATGTTCGTGGAGATAACATCATCTGTCCCCCCACCTTGCTGGCCTTTCTACCCTTGTCCTGGTGTGAAAGCTCAGGGATGCCTCTTCCTCCCTTATGCACCATATCTGTTGCTCCCCGATCCCTATACACTACCACTTCTATCCCTCGTGACTTGCTTTGTAAACATCCCATCCCCCTCCCTAGTGAACACCAAGGCGAAGTACTGTTAATCTCTGCCTGCTCCTTGCCTCTTCCACCCACCCTTCATCTGATCTCAATCTGCCAAGATGGCCCTTAGTTTTCTCCACTCCTGATGTACAGGAAAAACCCTTCCCTCCCTGTATCCCCTGTGCCAGCCGCTGCTCTTACTGGACTTTTGCCCCGCACCATCCGGTGACATTTCTAGATGCAAGACGGCACGCTCTCCATTTCCTTCCTCTCGATGTTTTGTATGCTTTGTAGGTGGCCTACTTCTCCCCTGACCGCTACCTGAACTTCACTGGTCCACCAGCACAGTTTAGTGGACCTTGCTCCTTTACGCTTCACCTTAGCGCAGGTCCTGACTGCCTCATGAAGTCCCTGTTTTATGACCTCCCAACTCTTTTCCGTGTCTGACATCATTATAATCCCCTTCAAGTGATCCTTGAGAATATTTCCCATGCTCATAAAGTCTGCTCCCCTGAAATCCATGGCCAGTGTCCTAGGTCTCGCCCCTCCCCCATGCTATTTGAAACCAGACTGTATCGTGGTCGCCCAGACAGGGATCCTCTACAACCAGGCCGCTATCAGATCCCCATCTGCCAGAACCATGTCCAGGACATGTCCCTCCCTCGTGGGCTCCATCACATGCTATGTTAAGAACACATCCTGAAGCTGTCCAGCAGCCTCTGCTCCTTGGCCACCTTAGAGGACATGGTTCTCCAGTTTATACCTGGCATATTAAGGTCCCCCATCAACACCACTCTCTCCCCTTTGGTTTGCACTGGGCATTAATGTTGTCCAGCAAACCATCCTCCAGGACATCACCCATCCCGGGGCCTATGTACTACACCCAGCTTGACCTTGCCTCCTGCCGGAGTTTGTAAGGTGACCCATAAAGCCTCCATGTTTCACTCTGCCTCTTCTACCCTAGCAATTCCTATACCCTTTCTGATGTACATAGCTACTCCCCTCTCTGCCCTCCTTTTCTATCCTTCCCAAACATAATGTACGCTTACGCTTAGGTTTTTGTTGGCCCACTGCTTCCATGACCTCTGCCACATCCATATCCCCCACCAAATAGCAAGGCCTGGAACTCTGGTAACTTATTTCCCAAGCTCCTGGCATTTAACACTACCCCCCACCCTTATCTCTGATCCTTTTGTTGAAACCCACCTGGGTTCATTGCACCTCCAGCCCCTTCTGCTCCTCCTGGAAGCTCTTCCCCTGGTTTTGAAGGTACTCCTCTATCTAGAGGAGAGGGCTTCAGGCCAGCCTCCTTGTCCCTCCCCTCACAAGTTTAAACCCCAACTTTCTTGAATGTAGTCCGCCACCCCTGTTTAAGATTTCTTCCTAATGGGGTAAGATGAAGCCTGTCCATGGCATACAGTCCCTTATCCTCCAAAACTCCCTTCCAGTTACCTAACACCCCGACCCACTTTCTTCCCCCACTTCCTGAGCCAGACATTTACCTCCGAGATCTTCCTTTTTGTTTCTCCCCTGATGCCTAGGTACTGGCAATATTTCCGAAAAGAAATGTTGCAGCCATTGTCCCGACAGACTCTAGTAAGTTCTCGGAACCTCTAAATCGTTAGTCCCAAGTGCACCAAGAAATTCGGGTTTCTCCACAATCCTCACCACCTCATATACCATGAACTTTGCTCTGTGTATCTCAGCCCAGAGATACTCACTACCTTCGCCTGGCTTTGGCATCCCACCCCTGTCCCTCCCAATGGATACCCTTTATCATTGAGTCACCCAACAGAACCTTAACACCACTATCATCCTTATGGTTACTTCCACCATGCACTCTCACCCCTTCCACCCCTTTTATCTGTGATCCCTAGTTCATGGGAGTCTTCCTGCCTTATTATGAGAGACCCCCTTATCATTCTCATCTCCATCAAGTTACCTAAGTTTCCGACTGCCCCCTAAGCTGACCTGCTTTCACTCCCATCTTGCTGGGGCCCCTCCTTTCCTTCTTATCTACCAGTTTCTGCCCTAGAACTCTCCTTCCTCGTGTCTGCTGTGAGTTGCATATCCCCATCTGCTTTACATTTAAGTTTTCTCTCCTCTGGTGCTAGTTCTATCCTTTCCTTTCTGTTCATGCGATGCCCTTTGGGTATCCAACTCCCTCTCGGCCTCTGCATCTGTTTCCTTTTCCACCAGACTCTTCCTCCCTTCTAGATTGCTTAGCAGCTCAAATTTGTTGTAACACTTTAAGCCAGGCACCATCAAATGACCTGAGTTTTCCCCATCTGCCCTCTAGGCTGCCCTCTTCCTCTCTCCTATCCTTGACCTCCTTTGGTGCACTCTTCCTCTGTCTGCACTTTTAGGCTTCCCCACAAAGCCCCTCCTGACTCTACCCTCCTCTCTTTTTATTTGGTACATCTACCCCATAAGTTCTTCCTGGTGTCAACACCCCTGCCTGTATGCCCTCTTTCCTAATATCCTCCTCCTACTTGCTGAAGAGTAGCCTCCTCTATTTTCTGAGCTTTTTCCCAGCCTCTCATCTACCCCACCCTTCTGTCATGCATAACCATACCCCTGATCCTTTGATGCACCCTCCAACTCCCCCAGCTTATTCCTTAGCCAATATACTTTGATCAGAGATAACGGTGATTAGAACAGGAAAAGGCAGAGGCAAGTTGGACAAGTGGGTTGGAGGATTAATAGGAAAATAACATGCCTCTAGTGGCAGATCAGTATAAACTGCAAAAGGGAAAACAAAACCCTCTCAAAACTTAAATCAACTCTAAGAAATCTCTACATCAGACTAAACATTACTTAAAGTGAGAAATCAAAACATTTCAAGCAGAGATCAGTCCTAGCATTAGTTTCTTGGCAGCAGTTCCTAGAGGACTTCTGGGTTGCTGCACATACTGTGAGGAACACTGGCAAACAGGAGCAAGTGAGATTCCTCCAGGGGTAGATGCTAAAATTCAGAGTTCCAACCCATACCCTGCAGTAGTCCGCTTGCTTGGAGGGTGACCTTCGGGCAGCTTTCATCTTAGGCAGGTTATCAAACTGCACTGGACACTTGTATTTTTGTTTTTATGTGGGAGGCTCTCTCGCCCCACACCCCTCTACTAAAAGATTCTGAACTCCAGGGGTGCATGTTGGGGTGAAAAACAGGAAAAATTCCCAGGCTGGCGCAAAAATGAGCGGGAGCCCAGAACTGAACTGCCACCTTCCCAACCCTAGCCTGCCACCAACCAACCATGCCATATGACCAGCCTGGCAGCCCACTGCTGCACTGTGCCCCACAAACCCTCCCTCCTCCCCTTCCACCCATCACATGGCGTGTTCCCTGGTATGCATTTACATATAGCTACATCCTGTCGCTATATTCGCTGACCCCCATCCAGTCACCTTCCTGCTCAGTAGACCTGTGTAAAAACACCATGACTGAGTCACCCTTTTGAAAGCACTCAATCACAGTCGCTAATACACAGGATGTCCAAACCAGTGGTAGGGAGGAGGCAGGGAATTATAGGCCAGTCAGCCTCACCTCAGTAGTGGGGAAGATCATGGAGAAACTACTTAAAGAGAGAATAGTGGGACATCTGAAATCCAAATGTGCCCAGGATGTGAGGCAACATGGATTCACAGCAGGTAGGTCATGTCAGACAAATCTGATAGATTTCTTTGGCTGGGTGATGAAAGAAGTAAATCAGGGGAAGCGGTGGACATCACTTGCCTGGATTTCAGGAAGGTCTTCACACCGTCAGGTATAAGAGGCTGCTAACCTGCAGCATACTCTGGCTCCAGCTTAACATAAAACCATACAGGTTTAACAATTGCCTTCTTGAACATATGCAGCCTCCTGGCAAAGTTCGACTCACTGCAAGTGTGGGTAACCCAGCATCAACCTGATGTTCTCGTAGTCACGATGTGGCTCACATCAAGGGTAGCTGACACAGTCATCCAGCTTCAAGGGTACACATCCTTCAGACTTGACAGGGTAGGCAACGTGGAGGTGGATGTGTAATTTACATAAAAGACCACATCCAGGGGTAATGCATCCTCCAATCAATACCAGCAGCAACACCCAAATACTGGCACTAAAAATACTCCTAGACAAACAAGGGAAACCTAACAGTACTGTCAGTATATATATCCTCCCAAGGATCATTCTTTGGATTCAAGGTGGTCCTTGACTACCTCACCGATCTCCACCATAGGACCGAGCATCTCATAGTGGGAGATTTCGACATTAACTGGGACTCCCGGATGTGGCGTAGTACAGAGATGCCCTATAATCCATTAACATGACCGGCTAGTTGACTACCCCACTCACCAAAATTGTCAAACAGGGACTAGTACATTAATTGACTGGCTAATCACCAACTGGACGGAGACAATTTTCTGCACTGAGGTCCTCTCAGATTCCATCAGTGATCACTCTCCCATACTCTGTACCTGGTCCAACAAATCCCCAAGATCCCTGCCAAGATAGTCACAACAAGGGTATTAAAAGAGGGAAACTGGGCACACTACAAGCTCAATTAGAATGCCAAGACTGGGATGCTATCCACACTGCTATGGATGTAGATGTAGCTCTTGAGAGCTTTATTAAAAATTCGATGAGTCCTGCAATATATTTGCCCCTTACTCAAAACGCAAAGTCAAAGGTGCATCTAAATTCGGATCTCACCACAACTTCTTGAGCAGATGAGGGTCAGAGACAATCTATGGAACATAACAAAAGCACACAATCACAGGTAGACTTACAGGCCTATAATATGCCTGTAACAAGTGTACCTGGGCCATAAGAATGGCCAAATGTCAGCGTTTAAAAGTAAACTGGCTAACACCTGGAGTGATAGTTGGAAATTTGGGAAAACATTAAAACCCTTAATGGCAAACCAAATAAATCTCCTCCAACTGTATTAAATGTTGATGATGCCCCAAACACAAGACCCCAGTATCATCGCCAACACATTCAATAAAGCCTTCACCGACCTCAGCAATGCTGTCACAGTGACTTCTTCAAACCCCTAACACCAATAACTCTAAGAAGGATTACTCCCCTTGAAAAGACCCCCCACCTCAAAATTGTCACACTAGCTGAGGCCAAAAATACCTCTCCCAAATTTTCGGTAAGGTGAGAGCAAGTAGCAACTCGCTTGACCTTAAACTTGTTGCTCTCACCTTAGACGTGTTACTCCCACCTCTATCAAGCATCCTAAACTTATCACTTATATCTGGTAAATTCTCATCTATGGAAGGCTGCAATGGTAATGCCAGTATTCAAAAGTGGAGATAGAACTAGCCACACTAATTACAGGCCTATCTCAATCCTCCTCCCACTGTCCAAAGCATTAGAACACATCATGTATGACCAAGTTATTGAGTACCTTGACAAATACCAGCCGCAATGCCCTGAACAACACAGTTTTAGAAAGCAGCACAGTACCACAACTGCCCTAGCTGAATTTACAAGGTACATACACGATGCATTAGATTGGGGGCTCTTGGTGGGGCAACCTATGTTGACCACACCAAGGCCTTTCACACAGTTAACATGACCTATTATTAACCCAAGTTTTGTACATTGGCCTACTTCACTGAGTCTGTAACTTGGTTTAAGAGCTACCTCTCAGAGAGCGCTCAAAGAGTGAAAATTATAGATGTTTTCTCAGAGAGCCACAGTGTAGTAACTGGGTCCCCAAGGCTCCATCCTGGGTCCTCTGTTCTTCAGTCTGTTTCTGAATCAACTACCACTTTCAGTTAATGACAAAATCTTACTGTATGCAGATGATGCAGTACTGTTCTCAAGCCACACCAATTCAGTATAATTAGAAAATTTAATGCAATCCAATTTCTCCGCAATTAAATCATGGTTTCTAAAATCAAAATTGCTGCTTAACTATAAAAACAAAACCATGCTTTCCGTATCCTCTCATAGCAGAAATAGGACCCATCGCATGAATGTAATAAACTGTAATAATGAACCACTTGAAATGGTATAAACCTTCAAGTACCTAGGGTAACCCTAGACTACTCGCCACTTTTACCTAGCATATCGATCTCATTACCAAAGCGGCAATCTGTTTCTAGATTGTGTATTTAATGACTTTGTATTGTTAAATATGTAACTATTGTTTAAATCGACATCAGACCGGTGCACTTTGTAAAGAGGGCTTTATGCCCTAATGTTGTTTGAAGCAGTTCTTCTTAGCCTGTATAAATAAACATTTTACTACTACTACTACTACTAAATGCCAGACTAGGAGTTCTCCACAGGAACAAACAGTGCTTCACCAATGTAGCGTTAAATCTAGCGGTGACTAGTTCCGTTCTGTCTGTAACAGACTACAGACTGATGGTGTACAGTGCCGCAACTGACTCAGCCCTCAAGCATATAAAAATGATGCTCAATAAGGCATGCAAACTTGTGTCGGTTGTTCATCACCTCTCCTACACCTGTCAGCTTTATGCACAATCCAGTTGGCTAAACCTAGATAGCAGGATAAAGTACCAGGTTTGCCTACTGGCCATTAAATCCACAATGGCTTAACTCCCAGGGTGTTCAGGAAACTACTCAGCAAGTCTAACAATGGTAGAGGTACTAGAGGTATTAACAGCCGATCCTTCTTAGTCCCTTCAAACGGACCTCCCGAGGCCAATGATCCTACGAATATCGGGCTCTATTGGTTGGAATACACTGACCGATGAAATCCTGACTGCAACTTGACTAGGTCTATTCAAAACCAAGCTTCATGCCCTGCTTACATCAACCATTGACTGTGGCTATTGTGCATAATATATAATTCCTCAACCAGTATTTGTAGTACTGTTTAATGTATTACAATTACCAGTAATCTACAACCAATGTACATAATATATGCCCCCATCTCTTTCCAAAGCCCACTGTCCACGTTTTCCCCTACAACCCCCTAGTTTTTATACATCTCCCTTCCTCCCCTGTTGGTCCTCCTGTCCCCATGGTTCCCTCCCTCCCCTCAATTCCGCCTAGCCAGATATCATGCAGTAAAGGCCCACCGCTCTGTAAATCCACCCATACCCTCTCTCCTCCCTAAACCCATGTTTTTCTCTGTTGGTCACTCCCACTGCCCACTGATGTCACCCCATTCACCTCCTATTCTTCCCTTTCTGAGTCCTGTCCTTCTCAACAGGCACTGGTTATAGGCCACCATCCAATAAAAATAAAACTGCTGCCTTCCCCACCTGCAGCACTTACGACAAGAACTGTCTCAAAATGTTTGCATTTTTTACTTCTCAGTCTGTAACTAGCTAAGATCTTACATTGTATCATCTGATTGCCTCCTTGTCTACTATTACTGCTAATATGTATTATTTTTCATCTCTGTATCTCTGTAATTCACTGTACTGATGAGGAACCTTTGTAAATGAGCTCTTAGCTCAAAGGTAAATGTAATCCGGTTCTTGCTAATAAATAAATAAATGAATAAAAACAAGATGGGTAGTCTGGTAGTCTGGGCATAGGGCACAAGGTGGTAAAGTGGGATAGGAGCTGGCTAACAGATGGGAGGCAGAGGGTAGTCATGAATGGGATACAATCTTGGGAGAGGGGGACCAGCTGGTACCTTAGGAATCAGTCCTTGGCCAGTCCTGTTCAATGTATTCATTAGTGACATTGCAGAAGGGTGGAGGGAAGGTCTGCCTGTTTGCAGATGACACCAAGATCTGCAACAGGGTGGATACTCCAAATGGGGAGGAGACAATGAGAGGACATAGGAAGCTTGAAAAATGGTCTGAGGTGTGGTAACTGAGGTTTAATTCAAAGAAGTGCAAATTATGCACCTGGGGCATCGAACCCTTGGGAGGGCTACAGGATGAAGGGAGTTGCTGACAACCACCAAGGAAGAAAGGACCTAGGAGCATATTATATCGGATGACCTAAAGATGTCTAAGCAGAGTACCAAGGCTGCAGGGAGGGCCATCAGCATGCTGGGATGCATAGGCAGAGGTATCACTAGCAGAAGGTGGGACATAATGATACTTTTGTATAAAACACTAGTCAGGCCTCACCTGGAATACTGTGTGCAGTTCAGGAGGTCACACCTTCATAAGGACATTGACAAGGTGGAGGCCGTCCAGAGAAGGCTGATTAAGATGGTACGGGGCTTACACCACAGAACTTATGAGGAGAGATTAAAGGACCTCAATATGTACTCACTAGAGGAGAGGAGGGAGAGGGGGATATGATAGAAACATTCAAGAACCTTAAGAGCATTAACGAGATGCAGGAGGAGACATCTTCCAATATAGGAGGAGTACAAGAACGAAGGGGCATGATATGAAACTGGAATGTGGCAGGCTAAGAGAGAATGTGAGAAGGTATTTCTTCACAGAGAGGATGGTGGACACATGGAATAGTCTGCCACAGGAAGTGTTGGGAGAAAGCACTGTGGAGGGATTTAAGCATGTCTGGGACAGGCATAAGGGAGCCTTGGAGGTAGGGCAGAGGAGGGAAGCCACTGACCAGATAGGGTCAGAGGCCAAAACCAAGTATAGAGTTTACAGGCAGACTAGATGGGCCTAGTGGCAATTTCTAGAAGGCCAGTCACACAAGACAATTTAGATTGCTTTAACAGCCAAGGTATCCTTATCACTAAAATGGTGGCAGAACTTGGACAACTTGCAAGAGGGATGCTGCTGCAGGTAGCCTATGACTTCACCATCAATATGGATGCAAGCCTTCTAGGATGGGAAGCAGCACTGCAACACAGAACAGCCTGAAGAAGGTGGTCAAAATGGAGGCAAGGATGTCAATAAACACCCTAGAAATAAGAGCAGTCTACAATGTGCTATGTTCATTTGAGAAATACATCAGGGGCTCAGCGGTAATGATCAGATCAGACTACAGAGCAACCATGGCATACATCACCAAACAGGGAGGTGCAAAAAGCCTAAGCCTTTAAGGAAGCCAACAAAGTACTAGCATGGGCACAGAAGAAACAGCCATACATCTGGTGGGGAAACTCAACACCACAGCAGATTGGCTCAGCAGCTACACCCAGAGAAGTGGAGACTTCACCCAGAGGTGTTTCAAGCCATACATAGGCAATGGGATCTGATCACAATGGATCTAATGGCCACACAACTCAACACACAAGTACCAACCTACTTATCCGGGTTACAAAAATACCAATCGGCAGGAGAGGATGCCCTATTGCAACTATGGACACAAGAGTTTACATATTTGTTTCCCCTAGTACAGCTAATTCTACAAGTAATCAACAGAATTCACAACTCAGACTGAAAATAATAATGATCATGCCACACTGGCCCAGGAAGGCATGGTTTGCCGCCATCATAGCAATGGCACTAGTTTGTTGCAAATTAATAATGAGGCTGGACCCACTGACAAGGTCCAGTCAAACACCCGATCCCAACTACCTTCAACTCATGACATGGCTGTTGAAAGGAGAAACCGCTGAGGGCAGGTTACCAGGAAACAGTCAACAACACGATGCTACTGATCCAGAAGATCATCCACTACAGTACATCTACATACAAAAGACAGTGGCAAGTGATCATTCCAAAGTTTTGTTACACTTAGAACAATGGTTGAGCAAAGGGTTATAGCCAGCATTGCTGAGAGTCCAACTCTCTGCCATAGAAAGGCCACCTGGTGGCACTGAGGGTTGATGCCTGGATGCCACCTCGCTGCATGCCGGTGACCCAGATTCTGGAAGAGAATCAGGACATGAGGGGCAGTGGGGAGGGAGGATTGAGTGTCCGAGGACTGCTCTCCCTCCTGGGGAGGGTTGGGTGTATGCCCGCCACTCTAGTGACCTCAATGGAGACTGAGGGAGCAGCAGTTGGGGGCACCTTGTGATGGGGTTGGGTGACAGCGGACATCCTGAGGGTGAGCACGGGCATGTGCTCACCACACACTGGACATCATTGCATGTCCGCACTATAAGGGATTCAAGACAGAAAACCCTCAAGGCGAGCAGGATGACGCCTCTGATGGGTCACCTTCCCATGGCCAACATAGCCTCATGTAGTTAGAGCAGGGGCTCCAGGGTGATGCGGTCTCTCCCTGGTCTGTCCCCCACTGGGGAGCCCCTCTGTGGGGTGCCATGGTCTCCCTGTCCCTGCAATGATGGCTGTTGAGTACCCGTATAAGGCTGGATGGGGCTACGATGCCCACCACATGTGAGGAGCCAAAATAAAGTAAAAAAAATATCTGTCATAGGAGCTGCCCTAAGTCAAGTGGGTAATATAGCATTGGACACACACCCCAGACATACTTCACTTTCTGAAAGCAGCAACAAACATAAAACCTAGAAACAAAACCACAGTAGCTCCATGGGACCTCAGTCTAGTACTAAATTCTCACAAGTCAAAACCCTTGAACCAATCACAGATGTGGACCTTTATTGGATGGGGCTTAATGCATTATTTCTAGTTGCCATCTGTTCAGAACACAGAATCGGGAACTAAGTATCCTGTCATGTAAGGAACCCTTCATACAGTTCCATGAGGATGGAGTTACATTATGGACAGTGCCAGCATTTATCCCAAAAAGTAGCATCACAGTTCCATACTAATCAAACACTGGTGCTCCCTCCTTCACTGCCGCCCAACTAGCAGAAGAAGACAAATCACTGTACAAACTGGATGTTAAACGTACACTAAGAATATACTTGCAAAGGACAGAACAGTTCTGTAAAATAGGCAGACTATTCGTCATCATGCAAGGCCATAAAAGGGAATGGCTGCATCCAAGATGACAGTAGCCATATGGATAAAGAGAAGTATCATGGAGGCATACAAAAGCAGGGACATGACGCTCCAGAGAACTTATAAGCCCACTCGACTAGAGCATTAATAACATGCTGGGCAGAAAGAAACCAAGCTTCAGTGGCAGAAATCTATACATCGGTGACTTGGTCCATGCCGTAGACATTCACCAGACATTACAAACTAGACATATGTAGCCTGAACAGGACTTCATTTACCAGAAAAGTATTGGCTGCAGCCACATCCTCAGGTTCTGAACACAGTTGTTCTCCCCACCTTTCTGAACAGATACTGCTTATTACACAATACAATGACTGGAGTGCCATGGATATGCTCATAACATACGAGGTAATGGTAGTTTACTCATCTGTAAAGGTGATTATGTTAGAGTATATCCATGGGACTCACTGCCCACCACTGCAGAGAGCGACATGGAAGGAACACCACATACATATTTGATGATTACAATTTCTCTACAACCTGAAAATAGGTAATTTCATTGTCTAGAGCACTTACCCGTAATCAAAACCTATAGCAACATATCACTGACACAAATCCAAGATGTTTAGTTGGATACCATGATTAAAAGGCAGTGGTGCTTTGCACGCCATGAAAAGAATCAACACAATCTAATTTTCTTGTTGGTGTATCTCATTGAACAGAACTACATATAGTTGGGGAAAGTCAAATTGGGTAGGACAGGGATTGAAATGGCTTCAGTAGGGTTAGTCAAAATTTGATTTGGTGATCACATGTGTATCTAGCAACCTATCAGGTTAATGTAACAACCCACAAGGTAAGGACTGGAGTGCCATGGATATACTCTAACATAATCATCATCCAATGTTCATGAAGGAACACTGAATCAATACCTGATAGTGGCATTAAAGCAGCTAATATGGGGATACCGCAAATGGATATGCATCAATTACCACCAGCAGGATCAGAGAGCATCTAGGGCATCTAAAGATGGACAAAGCAGCAGGCCTGCATCTGAGGGCACCGAAGGAGCTTGCAGAGGAATTGGTGGGACCCTTGGCATACTTATTTACCTGATCGCTGCAGACAGGAGTCCTGCCAAGTGACTGGAGAAGAGCAGGTGTGGTACCTTCCACAAGGGGGAAGTAGGGAGGAAGCTGGCAACTACAGACTTGTTAGCCTCACATCTGTAGTGGGAAACTAATGGAAACCTTAATTAAGCAAGACCTAGTAGAGTACCTGGAAAAGAACGGTTTTCAGGATATCAGACAGCATTGGTTCGTAGCAGACAGGTCATGCCAAATGAATGTGATTATATTTTTGACTGGGTGGCTAAGGAATTGGATAGGAGCCACACAGTGGACCGGCTCTACTTCAATTTCAGCAAAGCCTCTGACTCAGTGCCGCATAACTGCCTGTTGAGAAAGTTGAAGGACTTAGGCACGGTGTAAGAGCATAGTCAGTTGGGTAGGAAACTGGTTCAGTGACAGAAGACAGAGTGTGGTAGTAAACAGGGCAAGGTCAACTGAGGAGAGTTCACTAATGGATTGCCCAGGGTTCAGTCCTGGACCCGGTCCTGTTTAGTATGTTCATCAGCGACATCAGTGACATCAGTGTAGGCATTCAAGGCAAACTTGTCCTCTTCATGGTTGAAAGCATGGAGACAGTAGGGACTTACAAAAGACCTGCAGAAGCTGGAAAGATAGTCTAAAGTCTGGCAACTGAGGTTAAATGCAAAGAAGTGTATGGTGATGCATCTAGGTAATGGAAACTTGAGGATCGCATAATGGCTCAATGGGGTCAAACTCAATACTTTGCAGGAAGAAAGGGACCTAGGGGGTCATCATTTGTGACACCCTTAAGCAATCCAGCCCATGCAATAGATCTTACAGCAAGGACAGCAAAATGTTAGGGTGCATAGGAGGGTTTTGATAGCAGAAACAGGGAAGTGATCCTCCTACTTTATAGGTCCCTGGTGAGGCTCACCTGAGTGCTGCATACAGTTTTGGGGTCCTTGCCTTAGGGAAGGACAGGATAGGTTGGAAGTCATGCAGAGAAGGGTGACCAAGATGATACAGGGGCTCCAAAGGCTCTCTTATGAGAAGTGTCAAAAGGAAATGAATGTACTTTGCTAGAGACTAGAGAGAGAGAGGAGATATGATTGAGACGTTCAAGTTCCTGAGATGCATAAATATGGTACCCTACTCAGAACGTTTCAATAGGGCCCCACCTCAACTATTAGAGGTCATGAATTGAAGCTGTGGGGAGGAAGCTTCAAGAGGGAACTAAGGAAGCACTACTTTATGGAAATAAAGTTTAACCCCTTCCTTCTTAATAAACTCAAAGCAGCTGGACTAGCACTCCCAGCAGGCAGCAATCTGTCAGGATAGCTAACTCCACCTCCCCTCTCCCCATACTGTGAGGCATACCCCAAGGTTTGATACTTGGTCCGTCCTTTTCTCCTTATTTATAAATGACCTCCCACTGTTTGCTGAAGATCCCATATACACATGTACACGGATGATACTGTCCTCTTTGCATCTGACCCAGTTCTAAATTATGTCCAATCCCTACTACAGCAGGACTTCCATAACATGCAGTCCTGGTTCCAGGCAAATCAGCTCAAAATCAATACCTCCAAAACAGTTTATATGACCTTTGGGACTGCAAAAACTATCCCTCCTAGATGGGACTCCTCTAAGTGCTGTCTCATCTTATAAATATCTGGGAGTATGACTTGACCCCATTTAAGCTTCTTGGCCCACGTAGAAGCCATCACCTTGAAACTCTGCCCCAAGATTTGTACATTATACTGGAACAGAGACTCTCTCCCACTATCTGTGAGACATGAATTACTGACAAAAATGATCACACCAATTTTCGACTGCACAGATGTAGAAACATAGAAACATAGAAACATAGAATTTGACGGCAGATAAGGACCGCTGGCCCACCAGTCTGCCCATTTCCTACCTACTGGATAAGCTGCAGATCCTAGTTAACCAACAGTATATTTCTTCCTACCCCACCCCAGAATTGCCTTATGACTATCCCATGCATGCTTGAATTCCCCACTGATTTTGACTCCAGCACCTCCTCCGGAAGGCCGTTCATGCATCCACAACCCTCTCTGTGAAATAATACTTCCTCACATTGCCCTGAAATGCCCTCCTTCTATCTTTAAATTGTCCCCTTGTTCTTGCACACCTCTTTTTTGAAAGATGCTACCCTCTTGGACTTTGTTGATTCCCTTGAGGTACTTGAAAGTTTCATCATGTCCCCCTCTCCCTCCCTTTCCTCGAGGCTTACATATTAAGCTCCTTAAGTCTCTCTTCATCGACTTCTGGTGCAGACCCTGCACCATTTTAGTTGCCCTCCTGGACACCTTCCATCCTGTCTATGTCTTTATGGAGATTGGGTCTCCAGAACTGCACACAGTACTCCAGATGGGGTCTCACCAGCTGTCTGTACAGAGGGATAATAACTTCCTGTTTTCTACTGGTGATGCCTCTCCCTATGCATCTCAGTATCCCCCAGCCCTCCTTACTGCCCTCTCACATTGCTTGCCCATCTTTAGGTCATCTGATATGACTACCCCCAGGTCCCTTTCCATTCTTGTTGTTGTTAGTATCTCACCCCATTGTGTACTCTTCCCTGGGTTTTGTTTCCCAGGTGCATTACCTTGCACTTCTTAGCATTGAATCTAAGCTGCCATACATTTGACCATTCCTCTAACCTTGCCAAGTCCCTTCTCATCCTTTCCACCCCACCCTGTGCATCAACTCTGTTGCAGATCTTAGTGTCATCTGCAAAGAGGCATATTTTCCTTCCAGTCCTTCTGCAATGTCGCTTATAAAGACATTGAAGAGGACCCGGTCTAATACTGAACCCGCGTACCCCACTAGTAACCCTCCTTTCTTCTGAGTGGACTCCATTTACTATAACTCTCTGTGTCCTATTCTCCAGCCAATTCTTTACCCAGGCTGTCATCTTAGGACCACTCCCAGGCTAGCTAACTTGTATATTAATCTTTTGTGTGGACTGTGTCAAATGCCTTGCTAAAGTCTAGGTAGGCCATGTCCACAGCCCCTCCCTGATCTACTACTTTGGTCACCCAGTCAAAGAAATCTATCAGATTCATCTGGCATGACCTTCCGCTGTAAATCCATGCTGCCTAGGGTCCTGTGCCCTCTGGCCTCTAGATACTCGACAATTCTTTCCTTTAGAAGTGATTCCATAATTTTCCCTATCACTGAGGTTAAACTAACAGGTCTATAGTTTCCTGCTTCTGCCTTGCTCCCACTTTTGTGAAGGGGAATCACATCTGCCCTCCTCCAGTCCCGGGTACCACCCCATCCTCCCATGATTTGTTAAAAGGGTAGTCAATGGTGTCACTAGTTCTACCCTTAGTTCTTTTTAGAATTCTGGGATGAATCCCATCAAGCCCCTTGCTTTGTCCACCTTCAGTTTTAAGAGTTCTTCAGAACCTTTCTTCTGTAAATGGGCGGTATCAACTTCTGTATCCAGAGTGTTACTACTGTTTGTTTTATGTATCTCCTCTTACTTGTAAATACTGAACAAAAATATTTGTTTAGTATCTCTGCCTTTTCACAGTCTCCCTCTTCCCACCCTCCCTCCCTTTATTAAGTAGTATGTAGCATAGCCCTGCCTCTTCCTTAACCAGGCTGGACTTCCTCCCAAACACCTTCTGCCATTTTTCCACAAACTCCCCTCAGAAACCACCATTGCTCTCTCTTCTCCACCCTTGGTATAGCACCCCTGTCCCACCACTGCTATATCCACTCTGTGTCCCTAATATCCAAATTCTGGTTTAACCTGTTGCCTCCCTACCTCTCCAGAGCTATCTCCAGTGAACCCATCACCTTACATGCCTACGTTCAAGGACACCTGCTCCTTCAATCTACTCAAACCATCCTCGACCATTGGTAAATCTGCCTTCATGTACAGACTCCCATTCCTCTGGAACCAACTGTCTCCTTTCATAAGAAACTCACCCTTGCTGCTCTATCAGACAACTTTGCTTGCTTCCACCCCACCTGCTCCTACTTCTACCCTTCAGTTTCATCCCCTGACCTCCAAGCCTACCCCCAAAAGGCAAATCAATGCAAAATGATAGGCTCCTTTTCCCAAAAGCAGTATCATAGGTATCATAGATAAATACTGAGCAAAAGAACTTTCATCCATTGTGCTCCAATTTATTAAACAACACAGATTTTTTGTAGGTGTCTAGTTTCAATTTGAAACTTTCCATTGAAGGGCTTCCTACCACTCAGGGGTAGTTCATTCTAAGAGGACACCACCTTTGATTATACCACATTTTTCTTCCCCAAGTTTTGCAATTTTCACTTTTTAATTGAAGTGGATGTGCCCTAGTGGAGTATTGTTGGTTGCAGAATTCTAAACCTAGTCTTTCCCATAAATCCTGATCCGTAAAAGCTCTAAACAACATGCACATATCCCCTTCCATCTCCTGTACTCCAGAGTGTATAACCCCAGTTCACTGAGTGTTTGGTTGTATTCCTTGTTCTCCATACCCCTTATTGATTTTGTTACTCTCCTTTGAATCCTTTCTAGTCTAACAATCTCATTACTTTCGAAAGGAGACCAAACTTGTGTCCTGTATTCAGTATAGGCCTCACCAGAGAGCCAAACAGTGGCATCAGTACAGCTTTTCCTACTTGCAATGTGTTTCAAGATGCAGTTTAACACACCATTAGCCCTTCTGATAATTTTATTACAGTGAGTTTTAAACTGGAGATCATTTGTAATGATTATGGCTAGATCTTTTTCCTCTGTTACAATATTCAAACTGTTGTTGCCTAACCAGTAGGGCCTTTTGGGATTATATAAACCAAATGCATAACAATGCATTTATCCGGGTTTAGTGGTAGCTTGTAAGTGTTGCACCATTGTTCAATATGGTCAAGGGTTTCCTGCATGCCTGAGTGAGACTAACAATGATCTGGTTCAACCCATAGCCTTCAATCGTTTACAGACTTGGTCATCCACACCCCGCCTGTTCGCACTAAGTTGAAAACACAGATATTAAAAGGCAGGGCCCCAACACAGACCCTTGTGGTACCCCACTTGTTACATCAGACCAGTTTGAGTAGGCCCCTAATACTAACTTTTGTCTTCTATCACTCAGCAATGTGTGAATCCATGCAACATACATTGCCATGTACCCTAAAGAAGTCAATACTTTAATTATTTCATGATGAGGTAATTTATCAAATGCTTTGGTGAAGTCCAAGAATATAATATCCACTGGTTTTCTCAGGTCCATAGATTTGCTGACCCTGTTGTAAAATTCCAGCCTGTTCGTCTGGCATGATCTTCCTTCAGTGAAACTGTGTTGTTGTCATCTCCCAGATCATTCTTATGTATTTACTCAATTATATAATCTTTAATAAAGCCCTCAATAATTTTGCCCAGTGTGCTTGTTAGGCTCACAGGCCTGTAGTTAGAAGTGATCTTTTATCTCCCTTCTTTTATAGGGGTATGACTGTGGCTTGTCTCCATGCCTCTGGAACTTCACACCAAGGTAGTGTTTGCTGAAATATGTAACTAATTGGCACAGCCAGTTCTTCTGCTAGATCTTTCTGTACTCTTAGGTGGAATCCATCTGGCTCTGGCGATTTATTCTGGTTTCGGTACTCAGTTGTTTCTTAACTCTCTGGGATCAATTTGTATTGGATTTTGAGAAATTTTGGTTTCCGTCTCTAAATTCTTTAATGTTTTGAGGCTAAAAACTGCGGAGAAATATTCATTCTGGACCTCTGCCATCTCTTTGTTAGATACTGCTAATGACCCATCTAGGCTAGCCAAGGGTCCAACATTATTTGACCCCCTTTTTTTCATTTATGTAGGAACAGAATAACTATAATTATCATTTTGTTTTGTAGCAAATTTGACTTCATACTGTGCCTTAGCTTTTTAATGACTTTTTAATGACTTCTGAGTTTTTGGAATTTTGACCATCCATCCCTTTTCTGTTTCCTCCTAGTGATTTGTATAATTTCTTTTTTATTCTTCATGCATTTTTTGATTTTCTTATTAAACCAGCTTGGAGTTCTGGGCCCTTTACTATATTTCTCCCTATAGTGTGCCTTGATTTATTTTATTACTAAGTATCCTATACATGACCTCCACATTTTTATTATTAAATTCTTCCTCCACCCCATTGGGACAATTCATATTTAAGGGCTGGAAAGTTAGCTTTTTGAAATATAAGATTACTGTTTCTCCTGTGTTATGTGTGGTATTTTCTTGTATGGTAAAGAGACTCATATTGTGGTCGCTAACCCCAGGGCATAGTCATCCTACAATCTATTATATCAGCTTCCATGTTTGTCAAAATTATGTCTAATATGTTATCCCTCTTGTATTTTGTCTGATCATTTGCTGTAAACCAATATGATCTAAAAGTTCCAGGTAATTACGTCCTGTTTTTGTTGAACATTTGAATGAATTCCAGTTTATCCCTGGTAGGTTGAAGTCTCCTAGCATAATAATTCTATCGGCTGGATTTAAACTTGATAAAAAATTTGTAAGATTATATCATCTTTTTTTTTGTGGATGGTGCTCTATATATTGCTCCTAGCAGTATTTTTGGGGATTTGGGGAGTAATTTTTAATCAGATTTGTTCTACTCTTTCTGCTTGTATGGTGATTTCTTCAGCTTGTATCTCCTCAGAGACATAAACTGCAACTCCTCCACCTCTTCTGTATTCCCTTGATTTAAAAAGAGATTATAGCTGATAATATTTTGATCCCATTGATGGTTAGTGTCCCACCAAGTTTCTGTTATCATGCAAATTTTTATGTGTTGCTGTTGCATAATGTGTCTCAGCTCGTCACTTTTTAGACAGACTTCTGGCGTTAATAAGCAAGCAGTTCCACCCCCTAAGCTATTGGTTAAGTAGTTGGGTGCTTTAATGTTTTGACTACCTAAACACCTTGTCCCCCCATTTACTAGTTTAAACAGGCATTAATGCGGGCTATAAATGATCTGTCTAGCTTACTTTTGCCTGCCTGATTTAAGTGTAGGCCATCATGGCTCATACGTTTGCCTTTGTCAAAGCATCCCCAGTTGTCCAAAAATCTGAATCCGTTAATCATGCTTCATTCCTTTAACCAACTGTTAAGTATCCTACTGTCTCTATTTTTTATTTGGTGTCTCCCTCCTGTTGAAAGTATTCCTGATAATGTAATATCCCTCCAACTCCGCTTAATCTCTCTTTGGCCATTGTCTCAAAATCTTCCATGATATATTTTAGGTTTCTTTTCCCACATCATTTATCCCACATGACTCAAAACTAGGGGTTTATTCAGGGTAGCTAATAGCCCTTTAAGCATGGTTTTACATCACTAATTTTTACCCCAGGCAAGGTGCTTACGTTGTGTATTGATTCCTGCCTCAGCACACAATCACATCGGTTCCCTGAGTAATTGAGTCTCCAATTACTAATACATCCCTAGCCTCCTGGTTGCTGACATCTCCTGCTTGACCGTTCCCTGTTTAAGTGTGCTCTTAGTTAAACTGGTAGTGTCATTTTTACTGATGATTTATTTCCTGATGTCCTAAGTTGAATGTGCTTATGGGTTTGATTTCTATTTGTGCTGCTACTTTTAATGTCTAGATCACCCGTTTTATCTAGCACCCCACATTTATTTTGCAAGTACACTGGGGCACTATTGACAATTTGGCATCTTCTTCTCCTTGTTGGTATTGTAGGGATAAAGCACCAATCCTCCCCAACTGATCTGCACACTTTACAGGAGAGTTTGTAGGTGTGTTGACAAGATCCAGGTTAGTTTTATTTGTGACACTATTTCCATGTTCTCCAGCCGTAATATATTAGCAGCAGCTTTGTCAATAAACTCTTCAAAGTAAGCTAATGTCTGCCTGCATGTTACTGCAATGCAATTAATTTTCATTTCTGGCTTCTTCCACTAGCTTAGCACGTTTTTTAAACTTTCAGTTTCATTCAATAGAACTGTTATTAATAGACATTTGTTGCACTGAAATTCTCCTGTGGGACTTCTAATAGCAACATCTGGCAGCTGTTGCAAGTTTTACATTTGGGTCCTGCATGATGCCTGTAATAATGTTATGTGCTAACCCCAACAACTGTTCAGAAGGTTCCCTTCTACCAATGGCTACTTAAATATCTGTCACTAATCTGGTCAGGACCTAACTGTAAATCCTTTCTGTATTCTACTTATTTCATACCAGTATACTATATGTAACTAATTGCTGTACCAACTTGTATAAATGTCATCCCTTCTAGCTAAACCAACTGCAAATAGTATATGTATCCAGTTGTAACTATTGTTCTTCAATGAAATGTTGCCTATTCCTACCAAATGTGTATGGCCTTTCTGTACTCACTTGTATACGTGTAATCTATATGTAAATATCGATGTACTTACTCATGTGTTTAAAATCCTGTACCCCTGTCCTCAGGGTCACACCTGGAAACTAGCCTTGGCTCAGTGTGCCTTTCCTGGTTATTAAATGTTTAAATAATTAAAACAAAATACCTACCAAGGTGGCGGAGTAAGGGCGTGACAGCATTCAAGCTGGGAGGGACAGAGTCAGAAGGGGTTAGATCCCAGGACCCATAGAAGGTCCTGAAACTTATGGGCAGACTTAATGGACCCTTGGTCTCCTGTTGTCATTTTCAATGTTTCTGTGTTTTACCAGATGAGTTAACTACCATAAATGTGGTGCCCTGGAACAGGTATATTCTATAGAATTCAAAATGCATAGTTTTGTATTAATTCTTCTGTATGTTATTGTATTAGAGCTCCAGAACTGCAGAGCATTTATTTGTGAATCCGGCATGGTGTCATAAAAGCGCGGATGATACCCCACACAGCAAGACCGAACTGTTACTAGCAGCATGCGGCAAGATCTGTACATACCCCAGGAACTATAATAACCAACTCCAAGGGGATGTGGACACAAGGGCAATACAATTACTTTAAAAAAATTATTCCTTACAGGGAATGAAACCACTGTCCCCCAACCCTACAGGGTCAGGTACTCAAGCCATTCCACCATGGGGTGGCTTGACTGAGAACTCGACCTGCAGTGGTCACATCTCTTCCTACTTCTGGGTGAGTGACAGGGGTAGCGATATTTTCAGTATCGCTGTAATTCCCGCCACTATAAAGCCATTCACAGTTTCCACAGCGTGGTCTTGTTGTTGCTGTATCATCCACGCTATTTTCATCCTGTACCTGTGACAATAACAATTGGAATGAAATGTATACTTACAGTATTTCCAGTTTCCCATTTAGCACTATATTTATTTAGATTATCCTGCACAGTTGCATGTATTTGTTTAGGTTTAGAAAGGGCCAACTCAGAAATGGGGCATTCTGTTAATTTTTGGAAAATATATATACAACCCATTACAAGGAATGTAAGGTGGGTAACCAAAATGCCACAAATCAGCCTTGGACACTCATTATTAAGTCAAGAATTATTTGAAATAAATGTACAAATATATGCAGACTGTTAGCCTTAATAGACAGGTCTGGCTGGTGCTGTAGATTTCAGAGACAGTATGGTTATTTAAAGTGATAGATTTTAAGCCTGTCCAATACATCAAACTGTTTGCATCCAAATAAAAAATTGTGAAATTAATGCAAAACAGTATACACCTGGCAAATCTAGGCAGTGGGAATAATTTACAAACATTTGCATGATTAGCTCTCCTTATAGCAGGATAATTTAAAAATACATAGTCGTTTATGTAACCTGATTTTTACATAGGAAAAATATAAATAAATCAAAGGTGCACATTGCCATTTCTTTCATCTTTTATTTGTTAGAAATTAAATAGAGTACCACTGCTGCCTATACAAAATACTTTTTGTTGTTTATATGGGCATAGAAAAGTTCAGCAACATATAGGTTTGTATGCTTCTCAGTTAAATAATACGCCTTCTGGATCTTTCCTGCAACATTTGTGATAGAATTAGCATTTTGTTTAAATTTCAAGCAAAGTTTCATGGTTGCATGACCCAAATATTGACAAAACATTAACACCTATAAAAAGGTCAGAGTCTGCCAATAAAAAATATTAATTGGTTTCCATACTTTCGCTACAAGAAAATACGGACATTTACATTTTTATAATCTTATGTAAACAGAACTAACATTGTCTGGCACAGGAGTGTAAAATACCTCTGGCTGTGAAAGAGGTAAAAGCTACAAAAGGGTTCCACGTCAAAACAGTGGAAAGAAAAAATTATTCATGGTCATATGTAAGCATGACAAAAATAAATTAATAAAATTCACAAGAAGCAATTTGCAAAGGGATTTTATCAAAATTCATTAGATAAAATCCTCCTAAAATGAATTCTGCATTGAAATTGGAAGTTTTTAAGTACAAAGAAAATAGTCACCCAGAATTTGTTTATTTGACAGCGTGTTTTTTTAGCTAGCTTAGATCTTGATGTAATATGGCCATCAAGTATAGTGCCATTTTGACAATTGCATCCTTCACAACCTCCCCATCTGTGACATGTTTACTTCTATTGTACAAAGCTACTGCAGGGCTCCAGAGAAGTTAACTAAATTCAAGCCATGAAGTCAAAGCAATGTTCACATGGCCTAGTTTATTTCAAGTGCAGAAGAAAGGCTTTCCCCAGGCCTCTCAGGAGGCACTGGTATAAACTGTGGGAAAATGGTTCAAGAAGAAGGTCAGGGAGACACTTCCTTAGAGAATGTGAGGTGTCAGGATGGAATGAGCTCCTTTTGAGGTATTCTATCAGAGGACAGTGGGAGGAAGTCATGCAGGGTGGGACAGAGTGAAGAAGAGGGTCAGGGTCGGCAGGGAGGGGTGGCAGAGCCAACTGTAATCTCTAGATCAAAGGCTCTGCAACTAAGCAGACTTGATAGACCAGATGGGCTCATTATGCCGGCCATTTAGTATTTTTGTTTATGCATACGTCCTTCATATTTGTTGGCATATGCAGAATGTGTGATTGTAACATGCCCTGAATCAGACTTTTTGTTTCTTACAAATACTTTCCTGCAAATCACATGGAACACGTGTTCATCCATGTTACATAGAAATATACAGATAGAAACTGTCATTTGAAAAGGACTGTTTGGCCCACCTAGTCTTCCCAGATTTATCCTGCTATTCTGTCATGCAGACCCTACCTAGTATCTGCACCTACTGGGTCATAATATATACGACAATAAGCGTCGACACAGCCCTTTGAGAACTGAATATGTTTGAATGTATATAGATTCTGGACGTATATATACGCCCAGTCTTCTAAGGGTTTTAACCAAAAAGCTGTCAGGACAGTGAATGGTGCAATACCATGTATATTGCTGTATGCAGTATTGCACAATTCACACAGTCCCAGGCAGAGGATAAGACCTCTGCTGGGAGTAGGTTCTGCCAAGCAGCTGCCATGGCTCACTGGGCTGAGCCACAGCAGCATGAACCCAGGCGCTGCTTCTGGGACTGGGTTTGATTCCTGGTCCCAAACATTTTATTTCTTAATACAATTTATGAGCTCCCTGAGTTTGACCCCCAGAGTTGAAATCTTTAGTTGGGGAGGGTCTGGGGGCGTAGCCCCTCATAACAGGGAGTGTGGGGGGGTGGAGTCCCCACAGAAAAGACATATGCTGCATGGCAATATCAAGGCAGGCTGGCAGCGTTAACGTTGCCATGCGGCATAATGTCTTGTGACATTGACCCTGCATATCCGCAACCCTCCATTTCCTTCTTTTTACCAATATTCCCTTATGCCTATCACATGCATGTTTAGGCTCCCACTGTTTTTGCTCCCACCACCTCTGCTGGCAGACTGTTCCAGGCATCCTCCACTCTTTCACTGAAGTAATACTTTCTCACATCCCTCTTAAACTTCCCTTCCAGTTTCATTGCATGCCCTCTTGTACAGTACTACTTCCTCATTTGAAATAGACTCCCTTCCTGTACCCTGTTCACTCCTGTGAAGCATTTGTAAGTCTCTATCATGTCCCCCTCTCCTCCTCTCTTCTAGGGTGTACATGTTGAGATCCTTAGTCTCTCCTCTTAGGGCTTTTGATGTAACCACTGCACCTTTTTAGTTGCCCTCCTCTGACAGCCTCCACCCTGTCTTTTGTCCTTTCTGAGATGCAGCCTCCAGAACTGGACACAGTACACCAGGTGTAGTCTCACCAGTGACTGATACGGTGGTAACACCCACCCTCCCTCCCTGCTGGTGATACCTTTCTGTATGCATTCCAGCATCCCACTGGCCCTGCTCACTGCCTTGTCATACTGCCCCACAACTTTGAAGTCATGAGATATGATAACTTCAAGCTCTCTTTCCCACTTAGTGGCCTTCAGTACCCCTCCCATTTTATACTCAGCTCCTGGGTTTCTATGCATATGTTCATAATTTTACACTTTTGGCATTGAACCTCAGCTGCAGTGCCCCCAGCTGCTCGGGTTTTCTAAGGTCCCTACTTATTCTCTCAATCCACTCCTGAGTGTCCACACTATTACAGATTTTGATGGCATCTGCAAAAGCATACCTTCCTTTCCAGTTCTTCTGCAATGTCACTTATGAAGATATGGAAGAGGACTGGTCCCAGTATTGAGCCCTGAGGCACCCTGCTGCTTACTAGTGTCATTTATCACCACTTTCTGATGTCTATCCATTAACCATTTTTTTACCAGTTTACCACTTTGGATACCACCTCTAGACTGCCTAATTTCTTTATCAGTCTCCTATGTGGTGCAGTGTGTTGAAGGCCTTGCTGAAGTCAAGTAGGTCATATCCACTGCCCTTCCTTGATCTATTTCCCTTGTCACCAAGGCTATCTCTCTGCCCATTACTTTTTTTTCGGCCCTGATGCTGCTGGCAGGGTTTTAGTCGGTGAGTCTAGTAATGGAGTGTTGTGAGGAGAAATTTCAGACTTGCCTGTCTGTTTTGGTGCAGGTTCCTCCATAGAGTCTGAGCTTGCCACTGACCTGCTGGAATCTCTGCTGCCCTACCTGACTCGACACCAAGGTCAAGATACTGTATTCAATTGCATCGTGGTCAAGAACCACACAGGAAATATGGTGCTGACAAAACAGGCGCCCAAGGAAAATGCCACTTGCAATAATAGTGCCAATGGTAGCAGTCCAAAACCATAGGGAGGACCACTGCCATGGCGAAGGAACAAACTAAAACTTGTGTTTTTGAGGCTCTGTCCCTGCACCCCCAATATTTATATAATTAACTCTATGGGAGGTGGAACTCAGGAATGAGAGAACCTGGGGAGGGACTCAGGCAACACAACAGTCGGGGATGAAAACTAAAACTTGGGGGGATGGAAAACATATTAAATGTAAAATTGAGGAATGGAAAAACAAAGACAATGTAACAATTGGGAGACTGGGAACAGAACCCTAGTCTTCAGGTCTCCTCTAGGTGCCAGTGCCTTGGCAGCTCCACCACAGGAGTGGCTTGGCCAAGCACCTTGCTTCTAGTTCCTTGACTCTTCCCGAATGCCTTAACAGTTCCAGGGAAGTGGTAACTGACTTGTGCTGATCCCACCCCTGTTGCTCTCATGGCAGATGCAGCTTTTGAAGAGCTGTTTGATGAAGCTATTATTGAAACAGTGTTTTCAGCCGGTATACCCTGACTCTAGAGCTGGACCCCTGCTTACTAGAATGTTGATGGTCTCTGCCTCGGCAATTTGATTGCTTTGCTTTAATGGTCTGCCACCCATCAGGTCACTTGTGTTATTTCCCAGTCAGAGAAGGTGGTGTGGGTGCCCAGTTGCAGCATTGATGCTTCTCAATGATTGTGACTGCTGTTCTCCAGTGGTAGGCAGCATCAGGGATCTGCCTGGCCAGGTTTTGTAATACAGTTCCTGCTTCTTCTGGTGTGTTAAAGGTATGTTGCACCCCATTACATCTGCTAGAGGGCTTGACTAGATACTGACGTTTATATGGGATGTAAAGGTCCTGCAGCTCTTTTTAATTCCAGTGTAGCCTTTTCTTCTTTGGGACGCTCTGTCAAGTAGTCAGTGAATACATAAATTCTCTGCCCTGCTAGATGACAGGTCCTCTTCTCTCGTCCGGGAGAGCATTTCTTTTGTCGGAAAACCTAAGACTTGGCAATCATTGGACATGGCCTGTCTCCAGTCTTCAGGATTGGGCCCAGCATTCTGTGAGCCCTTTTAATATGCAGCAAACAGAACAAAGAGCTGGCACCTACCAAGTTGGGTAATGCTGCTGCTTCTGAGGCCTCCTCCCCAAAATCAAAGGCAACACAAAATCAAACACGGCACACTCAAAATAGGAGTAAAAAGCAGCCACAAACTGAAACAGTTGCATACAGAATGTTTTGTCTCATCTTTTATTAATATTTGTCTAAATACATACAACGGATGAACCTGACTAAGCCTTTACACGTTGAAGCACTGGGACACCGTGGTGTAGGTATTACCATCACTGTTAGTTACTGCACAGGCTGTTTTAGCCAATTAAAATTATGGTATGCAATTATTTTAGCTTGTGGCTGCTTTACTCCTATTTTGAATGTGCTGCGTTTTGTTGTAAAAACTTTCAATATCGAAAGTCATTTTCAAGTGTGCTGTAGGATCTGAGGATGTTCCTGCTGAAGGAAGCCTGTTGCATCCTTATTTTCCACTCCCATGGGAAGCCCACAAACTGCAGGTTATTCTTGCAACTTTGATCTTCAGAGTCCTTTGCTATCTCCATAGAAGTCCAATGGGGCTTGACCTCCCAAATGAGTGCCTCATGCCTGGAGTTCTTTTCATCAGTGTATGATAAAAGGTCTCTGTGTCCCATGCTGTGCTGAGCTCTCCTGACCTTCTCTTCCAGGGCTACAAACAAGCTTTTTGAAGGAGGTGAGTGCCCATAAAACTTGCTGAAGGATCGTTTTATTTCTTGAGCATCTTCTGCAGAGATTGGAGTTGGAGCCCCTGCGTCTGCTGATAGTTTCAGAGGATGACTCAGCCTGCTTATGATGTAATGAGGTAAAACTGAAGAATTCATTATGCTGATTTTGTCTAATGAATGAATGTACTTTCATCCGAACAATTTAGTTTTGATGGAATTACAAACTACTGACTGAGGTGAGCACCAGGTAGTTACCTCAGACTACCGTTCATTCCATGGCTCATTCATGCCACTGTCTTTGGTCTCTTTGACACGGCATGCTCAGCCAGTAGGCTTCTTCTGGCACAGTCTGTCCATTTGGCAAAATATGGATCCAGTGTACTGTCTTCACAAGTCCTCAACACAGCCTGCACTAAATTTTTTTTTTTTAATAATTATTTTTCCTCCTGTCACTGTTGGCTGGGGCCCCATCAGTTGACCTGCCTGTTCCCTCCACCTGAGATCCTCCCAGCTGTACCTGGTCTCCCTTCACCCGATGCACCCATGGAGCAACCCCCAGAATCTCCCAGTGTGGCCACCTTCTGCCCTCGGCACTTTCTTCCGGTGCTTCTCGGTGGGGTGATTCACAAAATGAGGTTCCAGTGGGCAGGATCGGAGTTGGAAATGGGGGCAGGCAATGTCTTCCTCCAGCCAAAGGAGTTTTCCTGTGTCCATTCACCCCTAGGAGCCCGGACATGCAATGATGTCCCAATGCGACTGGGTGCACTCCTGTACCCTTCCACGGACTTCTGTTGTGGTGCCTCCTGTGCCAGCATGATCCCCTGGCAGATGCACTCCCAGCTTCTCGCTGGGGTTGCTGATGCTGGAGTCATCCACCCACCCTCCCCAGGAGAGGAGGCAGTTCTCCAGATGCTCTATCCTATCTTCCCCGCCGACCCCTGGCGGCCTGAGCTCATTCCTGAACCCGGATCGCTGGCATGGTGTGGTGTGGCATCCAGCGCCTCAATCCTCATTGCCACCAGGCTGGCTCATGCACGAGATCTTATAAACAGGTCGATCTGCCAATGGTGTAGGCTCAGGGCCCAGTTATCCACAATTTTACATTTACCTTGAGACTCAGATTCCTCAGAAGCACTCAGTTTCCAGCTTGTAAACTGATGTTGGGTGATAGGTCTCTGTAGCTGCTGTGGCAGGCATCTGGTGTACTCTAAGTAAGTCTCTAGTGGTGCTCCATCCACTAAGTTACCCCAAAACAAAGGTTGACTGATAGATGAGCTTCCCTTCCAAATGTCAAGTAAATGGGTGACGTATGAGGAGTCATGCCTAGTGCAGTTATGACAATGCAGAGAGAACTCATTGTTGGGCTCCATTTTACCTTTTGAGGCTGGGTTAAAGTACCCAGCATGTTCAGCAATGTTCTATTGAAATGTTAATGCTGAGGATCTCCCTGAGGATGAGACCAGAAATCCTGTCACAAACCAACTCACAAAGTCTTTTCCTTGGTAGTAATAAGATCTCTGATGTATGCCATAACGGTCAATGTACTGTTACAAGATCTTGAGTACAGTGCTGGCCTTTTGATCTTTGGTAGGATAAATCTGTGACATAACAAGTGTAATGGTTTGTTAGAACTAGAATATTAGTATCACAGTATATGTAAATCAACCACAAAAGCACAGTTCAAAACTTCTTCAGATATGTTTATTCATTATTACTCCTTCGTAACTCTGGTCCCCATACCTTTGCTCTCCCTCCTAGGTCCACAACTGCTGGCCAGAATGCCTTCTCTTATCATTGCACTAAACTCTAAAACATCCTTCCACTGCTCATCCACAGTGTCTCCTCCCTCCTTTCCCTCTCTTCCCTACTCCATGATTTCCTCTCCACCTTCTGCAACTGTTACTAATGTCTTCATCCCGTCCCCATCTCCTATTTGTTGTGCATTTGTACTGCTGGCTGCTTGCCTTATGTTTCTTCCGCCTACTCAAGATATCCTTAGAATTTGACTGAATGCTACAAGTTCCTACCTGTATTAGTTTAATCATGTAATATGCTTGACCCGTACTGTATGTTAACATATTACTACTTGTATGCATCTGAACTTGTAATAGTAATGTGAAGCAACAATAATGTACTGTATGCACTTGAACTTCGTAATCTTTATTACTATGTCTGTTTCCTCCCTTCCCCACGACGCATTTTTGAAACTAGAGCAGTTCTGCTCAGTATGTCTTCCTGGTGAAACTTTAAATAAATAAAATTCATTCATTTAACCACAGGGGCCACCTCCATTGACCTAACATTTCACCTTGTATCAGGCCTCATCTGGGGTAAGATGGACTGCCTATATAGAAAATTCAGATCACAGTATAAGTAACAAGTTCTAGCCAGAGCCGATAGGGCTGTGAAAAGCTACCAAATGACCAAAGTTGTTTTCTTGTTGATGCCATATAGTGCTGTTTAGTCACAGTCATCAAAACTGGCATGCTGCTAATTCAGTCCTCAAATCTATTTAGCAGAGTACATGCTGCTGCTGCTGTGTGTGTGTGTGTGTGTCCATAGGAATGTGATTGCTAACACAGACTGCAGCTTCACTGTCTAGTAATCTGACACTAGTCTGACTTTCAGATGTTCAGTATATTCCAAATGACATAATCGTTAACCCTAGGTTGCTGAAAGAAATAAAATAAATCTATTAGACTGAGCTGGACAGATGATACAAACAGCAGTTTAAAAAGTTTTTTGTTAGTATTTTGAGAAGTTCTGAGGTACAACACAGTAGCATCCTTCCTCCCTTCAGATGCCTTTAAAGAGAGCAGCAAATAGCAAAAAATCAGAGGGGAGTGCACTGTTTTACTGCTGTGGAGGAATACTTCAAATGACCAAAGGGATTTCCACGCTCAGCCATTTGGGGCTACTCTGATCCCAATAGTGCTATAGACTCCACCCACAGCCCTAAAAATATATACATACTATGTAATGTGCTTGCAGTCATCACAAGTTGCCAGTTAACATAATTAGTAAACAATATTTGTATTAAGTATATGTTTGGCTAACACCATGAAAAGTATCTGGGAAATGTGCTTACACTGTTGTGATCGCGTTTCTCATCTGTTATCAAGTTCCTTTATCCAAAGTATTCAATAACAAATTATATATGTAAAAGACAAATGCACAGACACAAAGTCCTTTAAGGAAAGACCTGTTTTCTAAGGTTCATTAACTATTGCTTGCAAGTCATGTCTGAATATGCTACCTATAAATTCTAAAAAGCATGCTCTCACGCCAAGGTGAAACACTGAGTTGCCACTACTCTCTCATAGCACTTTAAGCACAAATAAGTGCTGTCTTCACAACCACTGATGTCCAAGGTGAGCATAATATTCCACAGCAAAAATAGAAGTGAAAATATCATATAGTGAGAACAATTGTTACATTTAATACAAACTCAGTGAAATTCTTCCACTGCACACATGTCAAATAAAAGTTACGAAGATGCTCTATACCTTCATCTCCCTTATAGGGATTTTCCATAAAAGGAATACAATAAAACAACAGGACCCCAATATTCAAAAAGTGCAAGAGCAGCACAAACATTAGTGCTGCCTTGCAGCTGCCTGAATGTTTAAAAATGCTATATTCAGTTGAATAGCATACCAACACTAGTCAACTGAATATAGGGCCATGGCGACTCAGTGCTAAGCCACTTGGTGCTTAGCAGGCGTGGCTCCCAAAATAGGAAGCCAGAATGGCCTTGCGTCCATGTAAAATTTCTGATATTCAAACAGACCCTGCAAATTAGCTTGACGGGCAAGCAAAGTGCTAAGGGACATTGCTGCCGATTATGGGCTCATTTGCATGGGTAGCCTGGCAATTTATCCACGGCATTGCCCTCCACTGCCTAGACCCAGAGAGCTGCCTCTGGTGCTAGTGGTCCCCCTGCCGATTGCCAGCCCAATATAACAAATACACCTTCCTGGTGTCTAGTGGTCCCCTCTGACAATCACTGGCCTGATATATAAAATAGACTTTCACTGGTATCTAGTGATCCCTCCCCCAAGTGATTGCTGGCTCAATATAAAAGTGACATTCTCTGATGTCTAGTGCTCCCACCCCTACCGATCACTGGCCCAATATATAAAATAGACTTTCCCTGTTGTCCAGTGGTCCCCCACCCGTATCCATGCCTGATGGCTACTGTAGTATTCTCTGGTGTCCAGAGGTTCCTCCCCACCTGATCACCAGCCCGACACACAGACACCATTTCCCGGTGTACAGTGTACCATACCTTTCAACGGCTATGAATTTCACATAGCACTGATTTTTACACTCAGTTTATCCTTGCTCTGCAAAGTTTATTGATGTTCTTAATAATGTTAGAGCTATTTCTGGACAAACAAACTATTAAATCACTGAACTAACTTGATAGAAACATTCCTCAATACTAACTATACAGGGCCCACAATTTGTGTAGGCATATTATTCTTTAAAATAAGAAAGTGCTGCACATTCTTGCCATTTGCTATGAATTTTGAAGGCCAGTGCTCTGATTTTTAAGGCTAAGAGATTGAGAAGTATACAGTGTATCCCAGCCCCATCCCAATCACCTGTATATTAAAGAGAAACCATTTCCTGGTGGTCTAGTGGTCCCCCTTTCCTATCCCCAATCTGCCAGTATAATACCATATATTACTTTCCCTGGTGTCTAGTGGATCCCCCACCCTGGCAGGTAATGCCCCACCACCTGCCTTCCATCCAACCCAGAGCTGGTGACCGACAATCCGCCACTCTCCACCATGGCAGGCTGATGACTGAGCTGTCAATAAGTACATACTGTAAACAGTACAGTCATGTACAGCAGTGTACAGTGTAAACTGTAAAGTCAGTGGGGGTCCACTAGACACCAGGGAAAGATAGTGTTGAGGGTCAGGGGCCACGCACTTCCTCTGCCAACTGCTTGGGTTGCATAGGACTAAGTCGAGATTTGGATCGGCAGTGTGTGTGCAGCAAAGGTGACCATGCAAAACAGCCTTGCACAGTGCACATACTCTGAATATTAGACTGCGTCAGTATTCAGCTCCTGCCCTTCATTTGCATTGCACCCCTTCTGAATATTGCTCTGGTGCAAACCCAGTTTGCCCATGCTAACCAGGCTTCTGAACATGGGAAATCCTTTCAAACCCTGGTTTGTGTGGGCAAACTAGGATTTGCCGAGCAAGTTTTGAACATTGAGCCCCAGAAGTTGTATAAGAATTTTGTAGTAACTCATATTAAGTGCGTTTTATTAGCACAAACTAAAGTGTATGTGCCTAAACTTTAAGTTACTCAAATAGCCACTGCAGATGCTACTCTGTGCAGCTAATTTGAGAGAGAAAATACCATGGCATTTTAAGCTACTAAATTTCATTAACTTATTCCTATAATTTCAAAAAAATTATTATTTCAGTTTTATCTGTTGGTCAGCCATATATTGGTGCAAATACTGCAATTTCAAACAATATGTCATACAAAAGAAGCATGTAGAAAGGTGGCATTCACCAGAGCACATCTTTGCTCTGCAGTACTGAGTGCTTTACCTTAGTGCCTTTTGTATCAGTCTGCTAGGGACAGGCCTGTGATGTCACAGCAGGGCCAGGCACCTGAAAATGTCACAACATCTGTATGTGCTCCAAGCTGGACATTACATTGATGCCATGGCAAAGATTATGCAGTGCTGGGGCTGAAGGAGACCTGGATCACATGGAACAGTGTAAGCACATTTTCCTACCATGCTTTTCATGGCATTAGCCACATATTTATAGAAATGTATTTATTTTTTATCTAAAATTTGTATCAACTGGGTAAGATGCACTGGGCCACATGACCCTTTACCAGGCTCGACTTGGACAGTTGTAATGCAACACATTAAGAGGAGATACAGACAAATACAAAATGCACATTACAAAGAGAGGTAGGATACTCCAACATAATTTACATCATGCGTACACTTTGTACAAAGTTAATTATAGCTAAAAACAACTACAGATTGCTTCTGACTGAAAACAGTTTTGTACAGTAATTTAAACTGAATGGGGCTCTTTATATTCCTAATCTTTGCACAAGCTTATTCCAGGATAAAGCAGTTATGTACAGGAACAGTTTCTGACTTCAGTAGTTCTGCACAGTGGAACTGATAAAGTTACAGTGTCATCAGAGAATAAAGATGTGGATTTGCTTTTGGTACACTACAATACCAGATGAAGGCCTGATCACCTTTTCCTATATTCTGAAACAGACAATTCATGTAAAGCTTATGTCTGTACCCTAATGACAAAACAGTTCAATCTATCACACAAACTGCAATGATGTCCCCAGTGCTTGGTACAAAAGAGCAAACCTGCAAATAGCAGAGTACATGCAAATTTGTTTGGATACAATCCTATCCAACACCCTTCAACTATACTCCCATAGTCTATTGTGTATTTGTATTTATTTATTGCAGTTTGGGATTAATACCTTTGAGTCCATGGACTAATTTACAAAGATTCCAGCTCATACATAAAACAAAATTATGTGAACCATACAGATTACAGACAATAGGTACAGAAAGAATTGGTTACAATGGGCAGTTTGTTTCAGTCAAGTTACAGCTAAAAGTATCCATGATACAACTCATGCAAAATATAGTTTCAAAGGAAGTGCTTAATGCTGGCAGGGAAAGTTGCCTTAGCTCCCTGGGAATGCTGTCTCCATGAAGTAGGGGACCAGTTTATACCATGGGGAAGGATTGGGGAGCAGCCTGAGGTCAGCTTTGTCGATTGAGGGAGGGTGATGGTTGAGGGGTGGAATCTGGAGAAAGGGTGTGGGTGGGGAAGGATGGGTTGCTGGGGGTGGGCAGCTGGGAGCTTAGTGGGAGGCCGGTGAGGGTGGACATCTGGAGAAGCGGTGGAGAAGAAGAAGAAGAAGAATCAGCATTTATAAGCACTTTTCATACACAGTATCCCAAAGCACTTTACAAGCAATGCTAGACTAGTAGTGAATTGACTGAATGTGTGGTGGCAGCCATATCGCACATCATCACCCACACAGCCTGGATAATTGCATGAACCGGTTTATGGGAGGAGTGTTGGCCAGGACACTGGGAATGTTCCCTGCTCTTTGTGAAGAGTGCCCTGTGTTCTTTTACTTCCACCTGGCCACCCACCAGGACAACACCAGGATGGGCAGAAAATACCTCAGTTTAATGTCTCATCCAAAGGATGCACACCCCAACAGTACAGCACCCCAATACTGTACTCAGATGCCAGCGATATTTAGGTGCAAGTCCAATCCCGGTGTGGGACAGAACCCACGACCTTCTGGTCAGAGGTGGATGTGCTACCAACTGAGGCACGCTGACACCTGGAGGATGGGGTGGGGATGGGTGGGCTGCTGGGGGTAGGCAGCTGGGAGCTTGGTGGGAGGTTGGTGAGGGTGGACAAGAGTGGGGGAGACTGGGGGAGCAGGTGTGGGGGCAGGTGAGGAGATATGTACAGGTGGGGTGGGGGTTATGAGGGGTGGGTGAGATTCAGTCTACAGCACCCTGTTATAGGCTAGTTAAAGCAAACACATACCATTTCATGATACAGGAGAGTCCTGAGTCCAGTTTTGAAGAGGCAAATGTTATTGCTTTCCATGCGAGATAAGAGGGACCAGAGAGGATAAGGGATGAAAGACATGTCTGAGAAAGAATCTATCTTGTATCAACAGCTGGCAGATATTAATTGTGCAAAAGACTCCTACTTTTTTGTGTAGTGTGCAGAAATGCTCCATTGTGGTTTCATCAGCATAAGTGTAAATCAGGTGTTTTGCATAAGTACCTAAAGTCATTAAACACTTCAAGATTATTCTCTCCATCAAAACTGACTTCAAACTTGTTAATATTTTATATGATTTCTGTACCATACAGAATAGCATTGAGTTTGTTTTCTTTTATTTACTAATAATTTGTTTTGCCAGAACCGTCGTCATACTCCCAAACTCAACATTCAGTGTTACATTTAGGGCATTGATTTCCTTTTTCCTGTATAGAGTACAGCATCATCTGCATAAAGACCCTGTGAGACTCCATCTGATGTTCAGTAAATCCAATAAAACTCCATTGACTTTGACCATTTGGTTTCTGTCCTTTAGGTAATCTGAAATCCGGTTCACTATCGGTTCATCTACTGTAGATCTATTTTGCTCAACCTTAGCTTCAGGAGGAGTGGTTCACTAGGCTGAAGGTCCATGAACACTGCTCCTGTGAATAGGTCCCCTCCATGTTCACATGCAGATTCATTTGTGAACCTGACCAAGGCAGTCACCATGTTACAATCCCTCCTGAGGCCATACTGTGCCTTTGATATTACATCATCATTTTCAAATATTCCATCAGTTGAGTATGTGGTAGTCTTTCTGGGATTTTTCCTAACAAAGTGGAATAGAAATTGGTCTATAGTTCTTTACAGATGTTCGAGGACCACTCTTATGAATCGGGATCACGTATTCCTTTCTCCATAAATCGGGACCTCTTGTCTACATAATGATAGATTATAGATTTTTCTAATGACAGAGCGAATTCTGCCACAGCAGCTTTCAGAAATCTTGCATCCACTATACTCCTGGTCCTTTGTTTAAATCAAATCTAATTAATTGATTATACACCTAATTTGTTCATCCTCCTTCTAAAATAGAATCTTGGTCTATTTAAAGAGTCACAATATCAGCAGCATCTGTATTAGTAATGTTATTATTGTAACTTGATAAATATGTAAATACAGTAATTTGTTATATCTAAGTGTTCTCTTAAGTCCTGGTCTTCATTTTTGAGGCAATTAACATTGTCCCTTTTCTTTGGTTTAATTAAATTGTTTACTCTTTCCTAGAAGAATTTTTTTGCTGCCAAAGTTACTTTCCTGCACTTTTTTTATAATAATCTACTTTTGCCTTTTATTACTCTTTTTGTCTATTCCTTAGTTCCCTAAAGGTGTTCCAGTCCTCTTTTTTATTTGTGTATTTAATTTTACCCACGCTGCATCTCTACACTATAAAATGTAAATGAATTGCCTATATGATTACTGGTGACCCCTTTAATACACAAACATCGATCTGTGTTTCCAAATGCTGTAATGACCAGGTTACCTAGTTATTACAGCATTTTCCTATCACTCTGTGTTCAGGTGTGTGTGCGAGCAGGAGTGCCGATGGGTCGCTGCTCTGAGTAAGCCAATGTCGGCTGTCCACAGCCACCACAATTGCATGCATCGTTGAACTGCACCTGTTGCAGTAGAACAAATGTCAATTAGCTGCCTGACACTGTGGGGACGTCACTTTTAAGGAGTCGCTCTGCTGGAGTCGAGAAGTTAGATCGGTAAGCAATGGTTAGTCACCCTTAGCAGCTCCGCCACAGTTACATATTTAATTTCTCCTCGGGAAACTGTATAGTTTGCAGAAGGCACCCAAAACAGCATTTTTCTTAAAAAAGAATAGAAATGTCTTTATAAGTGATTTTGCAGAGGGACTGGAAGGAAAAGTATGCCTCTTTGCAGATGATACAAATATCTGCAACAGGGTTGATACACAAGGAGGCGTGGAAAGGATGAGAAGGGACTTGGCAAGGTTGGAGGAATGGTCAAAGTATGGCAGCTTGGATTCAATGCAAAGAAGTGCAAAATAATGCACCTGGGAAACAAAAACCTAGGGAAGATTACACAATGGGGGAGTAGTAAAACAACAAAAATGGAAAGAGACCTGGGTGTATATATCAGATGATCTTAAGGTTAGCAATCAGTGTGCGAAGGCAGTAGGGAGGGCTGGGGATACTGGGAGGTATAGGAGAGGCATCACCAACAGAAAACAGGAAGTTGTTATACCTCTGTACAGACAGTTGGTGAGACCCCATCTGGAGTACTGCATCCAGTTCTGGAGACCCCATCTCTGCAAGGACATAGACAGGATGGAGGCAGTCCAGAGGAGGGCAACTAAAATGGTGCATGGTCTGCAAGAGGCGTCATCGAGGAGAGACTAAAAGAGTTTAATATATACCCTTGGCGAAAGGAGGGAGAGGGACATGATAGAAACTTTAAAGTACCTCAGTGGAATCAATGAAGTCCAAGAGGTAGCATCTTTCAGAAAAGAGGTGTACCAGAACAAGGGACACAATATGAAGATGGGGGGCGACTAAGGGGCAATGTGAGAGTATTTTTCACAGAGAGGGTGGTGGATGCATGGAACAGTTTCCTGAGGAGGTTGTGGTGTCTAAAACTGTGGGAAAATTCAAGAATGCATGAGACAGACATAAAGCAATTCTTGTGGGGGTAGGAAGAAATAGGCTATTGGTTAACTAGTATCTGCAGCTTATCCTGTAGGTAGGGAAATGGGCAGACTAGGTGGGTCAAGCGGTCCTTATCTGCTGTCAAAGTCTAAGTTTCTATGTTTCAAAAACACTTGCTACAGCAGCTCCTCAGGGACATGCTCAGTCTGTCTCACTTTAACTCGCACCATCACATTTCAACTTGCAGACTCCTGCACAGTACTGTATCTCGAATTGTAAGTACATTAGAGAATTTCAGACAGTGAAAATCAGAGAAAAAGACTCTGATAATCAACATTTTACTAACTCCTTAACTTTTCCGCAGTCCCTGATCCCAGCACCTCAGGAACCATGCTGTCTTCTAGCAACAAAAGTTAAAATCCCATAGACTCCTTACACAGTAATTATAAAATAAAACATAGGCAACTGTGTTTATGAAGCTTTTACACACCTTCTAATGTGATGACCTCATAAACCTCTTGAGCTTCACTCTCAAGATTTATGAGTCATCACAACTCGGATATGTAAAAAACTTGTTCCCACACAGTTCTTTTCTTTTCAGTGGGCATATTTATTAATTACTTCATTATACAAAGTTAAAAAGTGTTCAAGTGCACTATTTACATCTTCACAGTTGTCCAGGACACTCCAGTTAACTAAATTAAAATCTTCTTTGATTTCATTTAAAATCTCTTCAGTAACTAGTCTAGTGGTTATTATTCTGCTTAATATAAATAGTGTTCACTACACATAGAATTCAAACAGCTTTGAAGTGAGTCAGCACTACTGCCAAGCAATGAGAATATTAGTGTCTTACCAGACTTGGGTGTAGCGTTTTATTTCTAGATTTCTCACATTGTGGCAGTACTCCTGTAAAATTCGTGCCTACAAACTGAACAGTTGTACCAGTTGCCTTTCACATAATGTAGGTTTGGCTGGGAAGGTGGGTAAGAAGCACTTCATATGCAGTGGACTTGGTTTTCCATTGCTTAGGCACATCACGCTGCGTATTAGGAACAATTTTCCTTCAGAAGCAAGTTGACAACTTTTAAAAATATATACCCTATTGCTACAAGAAAATAATAAATTGAGTAGCGGTTAATCTGAACATGCTGTCCAAAGTGGAGGAGGCAGTCCTGGTCTGTTTACATTTCAACATCAACCAGACATCTTCACCAGAGTGTGATCATGCTAGTGGAGAATATACTTTTGAACCTAGCTCTTAAAGCACCAGTGCAACAAAATTGAACAACACACTGACCCTACCTTTTTCACTATAAGAGATTCCAGGCATCCTCCAGTTTTATTTGGTGGTAAATATTGCTAGCTCCACCAACATTTGAGTGTTTTGTGAATGTCTTATTGTAGTTTTATCTCAAGAAAAAAATGCATGCCACATTTGGCTTAGAAATATCATTGTAGACCTGGTTAGTGTTAGGACTGAGAAAATAAAAAACTCATGTTGTGCAACATATGAGGTACTTAAAACTAGATTTAACAGATGTGATAATATTTTTATTAATTGTAGCTGCAACAGCATTTAAAAAAAATCATTGCTCTCACTCTTTCCTATTAATTCTTCCTGCTGCACCACCCTTCCCTGTCCGCTCCAGCCTGGCTAAAGTCCCACCCAATCCATAGTAGTGTCCCAGTTATCTACCCCTCCTCCGTCATTATGATAATAAACAAGTACATGACAACCATTGTCACTTTCTGTGGTTTTAGCCCAGTTGTTCTAGTCATCGGTGATATATCCCTCCTCTTCCTTACCTCTCTAACCTGCCACCCCATACATGGCCCTTTCCCTATATGTGTAGTTGCCAGCTGCCTCACTCAAAAATCTCTGCTTATAACCCCAGTATGCCTATGGTTGATTGCATATCTGCTGACTTCTTCAATTGTAAAATAATGCTGTTTTTATTTATTTCAACCTTGTGCTGTACTGTATATACTTTTTCTTCCTTTTATGTTATTGATTTTTGTATACCTGCTTCTGTACTGTACTTTAATATATTCATGACCAGGTCCATCTTGCAAATGAGTCTTGCTCAATGGTGCCGCCTGGATAAATAAAGATTTTGATTGATTGATTGATTGATTGATTGATTGTACTACTGCTTTAAAGTATAAAGTATCCCTATACATCAAAGATGATATCCCATCCCAGCTGAGTAATTATACCAATAATACTTAAAGCATTCAGATAAACATTCAATTCCCAGGTCACCCACTAGGTAACTATAGGTGTGTGTGTTATAGGCCACCCTCAGCAGACCTTGTGTATACTATCACACTCTCAGATGACATCTTACACATGGCTAATTCTCATGATTTATTATCCTGGGGATTTTAATATACAGGGGTTAACTGGGCAAATATCTCTGGCTCTAATAGCCATGAGAAATGTTTTGTATCTGCACTAACTGATGCAGGTCTGGAACAATTAATTACATCACCAACTACAGGTAGCAACATTTTGGATCTCCTAATCAGTAATATCACCCATAAACTAGTGAAAGTCATCATTTGTGACCCTTTAGGTAATAGTGACCATAATTCCATCTTGTTTGAAATAATTCACAAGTATCATCCCCAGATCAACCCAGCCATATCTACGGACTATACTAAAGCTACCTTCAAATCCATTAATGAAGAAATAAACAACACCGACTGGAAAAATTCTTACTCTATCAATTGAAGATGCATGCATATACATTAAATCTACCATTGCAGACCCTGAAAACTCATATGTCCCAGTTAAAATAAAATATAATAAAAAAGGAAAATCACCATTTGGTTTAACAAAGCAATTAAAACCCACATTAAAAAAAGAAAAACTCTTCTTGCATCTGAAAACTGAAGATTAAAAAATAAAGGAGACACTTTGCTTAAGTACAAACTCTCATTAAAAAACACTTCAAACAATGAATTAAGCACTCCAGATGTAATTTGGAGTTCAAAATTGCACATAATAAGGACTCGCAAGTCATTATTTTCCTACCTTAATAGAAAGAAAGGTAAAATAATATTGGCCCCTGATCAAAAATAATTGTATTATTACATCAGATGGAACACTGCCAACATCTTTAATGATTATTTTGGTCAGTGTTTTCTACCAAAAACCTATCAACTTCCTGACTCTCAAGTATATTCCATCCTCTACAACATTCCTAGTGGACACCATACAAGCCCTTAAAACTCTAAAACCCAAATCAAGCCCAGGTCCTGATAACATCAGTCCTAAACTCCTTATGGAAACTATCAACACCATAGCTATCCCTCTGACAATTTTATTTAATAAATCTCTAGCACAAGGTATGGTCCATAAGAATGGTTAAAAGCTTTGGTGATTCCCATTTTTAAAAGGGCTCTAGATCTGATACTGAGAATTACTGTCCCATCAGCCTGACCTCAGTTATTTGTAAACTCATGGAAAAATCATCAAAGGTTTACTTGAAAAGAAATGGTATCACTAGTCATCATAGCTTTGTCACAGCATGGTTTTAAACAGGGACATTCTTGCACCTGTAACAATTGCTCTTTATAATCATATCAGGGAAGGCCTTAATTCTCTAATTCCAATGGATGTCATCTTGTTGGACTATAGTAAAGCATTTGACAGAGTGTCACATGGGAAACTCCATAAACTCATATTTCTAGGCTTCTCACCTTACCTAGTACACTGGATAAACAGTTGGTTAACAAATAGGACTCAGTGTGTCATAATTCAGGGTATTCAGTCAGATGAAGGACCAGAGAACAGTAGTGTCCCTCAGGGTTCAGTCCTGGGCCCTGTACTGTTTAAATTATTTATTAGTGACATGAAGATTGGGCATAAGAATTTTCTGTCAAAGTTTGAAGATGACACTAAGTTGGGATCAAGTTGATAACATTGTAAATGTGAGGTCTTTAGTAAATAACTTCCAAACAATTGATAAATGGGCAGTGCCAATGACATGTTATTCAATACCAATAAATGTACTGTCCTACACTTCGATACTCATAATCCGAGAACATCAAACACTTTAAATAATTTAACCTTTAAGTCATCAAATTGCAAACAGCCGGTGGCACTCGGGTTGAGGTGCTGGATGCCGCACCTCATGCCATGCCAGTGACCCAGGTTTGGGAACAAGCCTGGGTGATGGTGGTCACAGAGAGAGGACTGAGCATCCATAGGACAGCTCTCTTCTCCCTGGGAGGAATCCAGGGTATTTCCAGCACAGTAGAAACCTCTGGTGGTGACCAGAGATACTACTAGTGTGGGAACAGAATTGGGGACAAGCTTGGTGGATATCTACAGGGCAGCCACATGCTGACATCATTGCATGGCTGTGCTCAGGGGGGCAAGAAAAGAGAAAATCCCATCCTGGAGATAGGCGATGGCACCTCTGTCCACTGCAGGTACACTCCCAAGGTGGACTCTCCTCCCTCCATCCCAATTACACAGCTCGGCTCCACTAGACTTAGATAGAGCACCCTGGGAGGATAGGGCAGCCCTGCCTTAGAGGGACCAGAGCAGGGGTTTGTTGGGTTGGGCAAGGAGGTGAAGGAGGTCACGGTGGGAGATAAAGTCTGTGGAGTGGCAGTAGATTGTAAGAGAGAGTTCTCTGGTGATGAAGTAAAAGAAAAGTTGTAAAAAGTCATCAAATTGCAAAGGGACTTAGGTATTTTGTCAATAACAAACTTTCTTTTTCAGATTACAGTGCTAAAATTGCAGTACGTTCAAACAGGCTCTTAAAGGCTATAAATTGTACTTTTATTTCAAAGACAGCTGAATGTATAATTGTCTTGTATCGATCTCATGTCAGACCTTACACTGACTTTTGGGTCCCCTTTTGGAGCCCATATCTTAGTAAGGACATAGCCTTGTTGTGCGCATACAGAGGCGAGCCACTAGGATGGTACCACACTTATCCACTAGAACCTATACAGAAAGACTCCAAGCTACTGGTCTGCACTCTCTCCAGCTTAGACCCTGCAGAGGATATATTATTCCTCTATAAAATATTAAAACACCTAGTTTAGCACAGCAATGCGGAATATTTTATACAACTCATAGGATAGTACCTAGACTTCATAACAAACAATTAGTAATTTGTAAAGCTAAAACCAATAAAATGTTACACAACTTTTCATTAAGGGCACCCAGATACTGGAATCAACTTCCTCAAGAACTGGTTGACTAAGAAACATTTGTCGCCTTTAAGAAGAGCTCAGACAAGATAGCTTACAGAAAACTACATTTGAGAACAATGTCCCACTCTATAGTGGGGACAATCTTGATAGGCTTCTGCCTTCTTCTGTCCTAATTTATCAAGCTACCAAGTTAAAGAGAGCACTATGTATCAAAAACAGTGAGAAAAGTGAACCCAAGTGAAACATATATAGCAAAGTGATAAAAGTATGCAAAGAGCAAGTTCTGAAAAACATAAAAACTAAAGAGGACTATATTTCATATATAAAGTTATCCCAAAAATACATGTGAGACAATTCGTCATTAAGTCCTGCTGGATTCAGGTATCCAAAGTCATAATTCAAAATGCTTACATGTGGTACAGTCTTTTCACTAGGTCACCTCTCTGGCCCCAGATCCATCTTCTTGAGTCCAAGAAATATCAAAGAGGCAACCGAGGTGTCCTGCCTCCTTATAATGGTGTGCCATAGCATATTCCGTATTTCCCATTCTAATAGCCATGTTATGTTCTTTGATCCTTAGTTTGAGTTGTCTTATCATTTGTCCCACGATATGAAAGCACGTGGGCACCTCAAAATATATATGTCCCCAACACTGTTACAGATAATGAACTGTTTAATCAAAATTTATTGGCAGACCATGGATAAACATTTTGCTATTTGTTATATTTACACAATGTACATACACACAATTGTGGCATTTAAAAAGTTGACTTATGGCTTAGGTAATCAGTTAAGTGCAGATGTGATAGGGTTCAATGTAATTGAACTAAGGTGCCCAGTATGTTGGTGCCACAGTGTAGGTGATGCGGGGACTTGCGTGCAGAGTTTTCTAAATTTGGATTCCAAAACATCCCAATGTTTTCTAATAATGTTGCCAGTTTGGAAGATGGGGCTAAAGGATTGTATTACGTAACCAATGTAGGTGGACTGCTTTAATCCACTTCTGTATTACCTTGTAACAGTAAATTGGGGTCCATATTTTTAGCATGGTTGGAAGCATGTTTGCCAGTTGTTTACTAATTATGTTAACTCATGACTTGCGGTGACTGCAAGCACATCATAAGTACAGTATGTATGAAGTTTTACTCATATTGGCCCCTATACCGAAGCTTATGTGTTGCATGTATGCAGTGTGTGGGCTTCACAATGACCAGCCACCATGCATTGTAGTCCCATGGAACCCCATGGCATTCACTAATGGGATGCATGCCCTTGTGACATCTGGTACCCTGTCCATCAATGGTTCTGTGTTTGTGGACAGACTGGTGGAATAGTCTGGGTGTAGTGCTACACTCCGCACCATGCACTAAGATGCAGAGTGCCAAAGGAGGAAAGCACCCCCTGCTAGCAGCCCTAGCCCACAGACCTGCAGCATGGACTGGGGTTAACTGCTGGGACCTTTCCTGTCCTTCTAAGGGACTTCAAACCCACTGTGTCTCACAATACCCTGTACTATACAGAGGAGGGAACATACTCCAGTGGCAGGGTACATATCTCACTGGATGCCCATCAGTGTCCACCACACCGCTCATGTCCCGTCCCCATCCCTGCCACACTCCTACATGATGGTGGTCTGAAGCCACAGACAGGTGGCTAGAAATTGTGAATCTCGAACCATGCATGCCTGTCCAGGTTGGCATGGGACAGGTACAATACCAGTCATGTGTACTTTACCCACAATAGTGCATAAGTCCCATTGTCGTTTGAATTTTCTATACATGACATCCATCTCATCCTGATGAAGCCCAATACAATGTGAAAAGTTGGGTCAATGGAGGTGGTCCTGTGGTTAAATTAATGAATAAAACATATCTGAAGAAGTTTCTAACTCTGCTTTGTGTGGCTGATTTACATATACTGTGATATTAGCCTTGGCCATTATCAGCCCCTACCCAAACCAGGATCTAATATAAAGAATATAGAGGGTACCGGAGGATTTTCTTGCATGTGTATGACTAGAATATTGGTCACATTCCTAGTGTTGGACTCCTAGGAGAGAACAACCATACAAATCTCTCTCTAAAGATCTCACATTACACCGGTGCTGTGGGATCTGCACTGGCTCCAGTTCAGTGGTGGATCACCTTCAAAGTCAGATTACTGACTTTTAAAGCCCTGCAAGATCTGGGCCCTGACTAACTGAAAGAACTCCTGATCCCTTACCACCCTGTGAGATCGCTCTGCTCAGCCGATGAGGGGTTGCTAGAGATTCAAGGGTGACTTTAAGATCTGCTGGGGCCAGTGCTCTTATGTTTACAGCCCCATCCTTTGGAATTCTCTACCCGTTGGATTAAGGGTGCACGACTGTGGGGAGTTTTAAACAGGCTTTGAAATCTTTCCTTTGGGAAAAAGCCTTTGGTGGTAATGTTTTCTGATTTGATTTGTCTATTTTATGATGCTGATTTTTGTATTTATATCTTATTGTAATGCACCTTGAAATTTGAAAGATGCACAATAAATAAAGTTTATTATTATTATTATTAAAGGTCCATTGATTGTAATGTTGACCAGTGGGGTAGCTCTTTAGGGCAAATTTTTGCACTGGATGCAACAGGCACTCTTTTACAATGTAACTCAGACCCCATTGCCATCCTTGGCTGCTAGAAATGGGCATGCATCAAATTCAGAAGTATGATCAAGTCGAAGATGACCGTCATAGAAACAATAGCTTGTGTCAGCAGAAAAGATCAGAGACCTATCCAGTCTGCCCATTTTCCTGCCTAGTTCCATGCTTGGCTTAACACCAGAATGCATTTAAAAATCTGAAAGCCCTAGTGACTAATCATTATTCCTTCCCCAGGTATCCCTTCCCTCTTCTAACATAGAAACATAGAGGTTGATGGCAGATAAGGACCATAAGGCCCATCCAGTATGCCCATTTCTTTTTCTACCTTATAAATGTGCAATGACCTTGCTCTGTCAGTGGCCTATCTATTCATACTCATCTGTATTGCTCCCTTATGCCTATCCCATACCTGTTTGAAGCCCTGCACTGTATTCATAGCCACTACTTCCTGAGGTAGCCGTTCCATGCATCCACCATTCTTTCTGTGAAAAGAATTTCCTCACATTCCCCTTAATCAGCCTCCCTCTAATCTCGTGCTGTGTCCTCTTGTCCTGCTATTTTCTTATATTTAAACATGTTAGACTCTTTCACCTTGTTAATCCATCTCATCCGTCTTTCGGATGAGACATTAAACCAGTCCCATCTGCCTGGATTGGTGGTGGTTCAGGTGGATGTTAAAGATCCCATGGCACTTATTGAAAGAGTAGGGAAATTTTATAAAGAACAAAAACGAAATACAAGCAATAGAAATACAAAAAAACAAAGTAACAAAGCATTTCAAGAAGACAATAAAGAAGAAAACAAAAATATAATTCTAGGAATATATGAACAATATAACAATCATACAAAAAACAATAAAACACCAGTGGAATTAACCCACCCACCCAACATGGCGCCATAAATGACTACCAACAGCAGACCCCAGTATACGATACTCATACTCATATAAAGCATCTAAATCATTCTGAATACGGAAAAAACATCTTGCATCAGAACAGTTTTAGCTTGGAGACTAGTAAACATCTAGAATGCCATATGGCCCATTTGAGGCAAGCCAATATTACAAAGGCTGTGCCTTGATGCCATTTATGCCATTCAGCAGAATTTGTCCCAAAATTAAAATATCATACGTCATAAACTGAAGCAGAGGTTCACCCCACAGAACAGCTCAGGTAGACCAGAAACCCTGTATCTGAAAACAATCAAAATACAAATGATGCATAGTTTCTAGACATCCTGTACAAGACGAGTCAGAGCAATATCTGTCACCTAACTGCTTATACTTTTGATTATTTCGTACATTAAGCTTCTGATGTCCACAAAGCCTAACAACATCTTGCATTTTTGGGGATTCTAGGTTCAATCATGCTGGCCAACAACAAGTCAGTATTTACTGAGGTAGGGACCAGAAATAAAGGATCTTCAAAAACAAGATTCCATTATATGTGTATAAAATACTTTTTCTTATGTGACAGGAACCAAAAGTTCAATTTTCCATAATCTAATATATTTTAAAGTGATTTGAACATATTCCGCAGCAATTTTCTGACCGATGCCATTTACCCCTACCCTGGCGTAAGAAATTCAGTGCCCCATAAACTCATACATAACGGTCCCATACCATCAGTATCCAGTAACATCGGAAGTATGGTACTATAAAAAAATTCACCAAAAATACTAAAAGGCTGTATCATATGAAGACCCCTGACTTTAAGCCCTGTATGTATCGCCAGCTAACAGGATTTAAGTGACTCCCCATAGAAAGGAAAAAAAAGACCCATAATCTTAGCATGCATACTAAAAGGAAGGGAAATATGCGAGACATATAAAAAATCGGAAGAATATATGAGCGTAGAAGAAACACTCTTTTCTTCCTAGTCATTTTCCAGGATTGCCACTTAGCCACCTTTGCTAAGCAATATCAAAGACCATATCCTAATTACATTGGGAGGCCGTAGAAGTGCCATAATAGATACCCAATAATTTCACATTACCCTGTACTATTGGGATATCAAAGGAATCTGAAATTAAAGTAGAACCTAAAGCCAATATCCTGCTTTTCAAATAATTAATCTGTATACCAGTAACAGACTGTAATTCCTGAAAGACCTGAAGAACTGCATACTAGACTTTAAATCAGCCACAGTAAATATACAATCATCAGCATATGCTAAACTTTGTGAAATATACCACCTGTTACCAAGAAATAGGCACCACCTGAGAGTCAGCATTTATATACCGTAAAATAGGATCAAGTCCAAAACAAATAACAGAGGACTTAAGGGACACCCACGCACTCCAACATTAAGATGAATGGGGACACCCATATATCCATTCACCAAGGAGTAATCAATGACCCAGAATACAGAACAACTAATATAGCAATAAAGTGTGCAGGTATACCATAATACTTTAAAACTGCCCAAGTATACTCATGACGAATAGCATCAAATGCAGTTTGTTGATCAAGAGATAAAAGATAACCAGACAAGGACTGGGACATACCTAGTTCAATCAATTCACGTAAATAAGTTAAATTATGAATAATATTTGGGTAGAGACAGCACATGACTGTGTTGCAATAAGTGAGTGACCTGCCACTTTAGCAAGTCTATTAGTCAGGATCATGGCCAAAATCTTATAGTCAGAGGTCAAAAGACTAATGGATCTCCAGTTCGATAACTGCTGTGAATCCCTTTATTTTATAATGAAAAACCATAATACCATTACACATACTAGGAGTTAACTTTTGTTCCAACCAAATCGACTGAAAAGAACATGTAACAAGGTATCACAGTATCAGAAAAATGTTATAAAATTCATTAGGAATACCATCTATGCCTGGAGTAGTCTGAGTAGATAATTTAGTAATAGCAAATGAAATTTCCTCTATAGTGACAGGAGACACCAAAGTTTCTTGATCCACAATTGAAAGGGAAGGAATATCTAAATTATGAAAAAAGAAACTAGGTGTAGCTGAGGTACTTCCTGAAATTTAAAGTAACAAAGGCTTGTACTACACCACAAATACCTCTCACATCATGTACTTGATTACCATCATCATCCAGTAAGATAGACATGCCAAATTGTTCCGTATATTGTGAAAAAGCATATGGATTTACTTGCTGTTTGGTACCAGAGACCGAATACTTTTGCTGGGAAAACTCTTATCTTCCTGGACTTTAAAAAGCACACATTTTCAATTTAATATCTTGAAGTTTGGATAAAGTAGAATCATCCGAAACTGACACCTGACCCAGAAGCTGAATGTATTGGGCCTATACCTAAATAGTCCAAATACTGACTTCTAGCTTGATGCTTAGAAACCCGTATAAATAATAATTTTAAGTCTAACTAACATTTTCCCACCATTCAAGTGGACTATCATAAAGATAACAAAGATCAGCATGTGCAGCAAATAAGTCATGGACCTGGCCTACAGTAATAGCATCATATAATAGGTTCACATTTAGTTTCCAATAAGCACGGCCCATAGGAAGTTGTTGGTACGGGCCCAGTCGTAGTAATAGCACTACCAAATGATCCGATGTTTCCAGGGAAGAAGAGCAACCTCAGAACAAGTAATTCTACGAGATAAAAACCAAAATCTGTGCGGGTAGATAGACTTCCTTAAAAATGTGTGTGACGGGGTGATATGTAATATATCATGAACATCAACCAGATTGTGACATGTAAGCACCTCTAGAAGAGTGTTAGTATCACAAAAAACTTTCTAGGTCTTTCTACCCAATCCTGGGGACCCAAGCCACAATTAAAATCACCACCCACAAGACCAGTTTGGACGTATGGAGATATGGGGAAATTTTACGAAACAAAGCTGTCCTGTCTGCCTTTAGTTGAGGTGCATAGACATTAATCAAGCGATAAGCACAATTTGAATAGACAAAATCCACCAACAGAGCTCTTCCGGAAAGATATCAAATACTTTCAATATCTTAATTTCAAGATCTGCAGATAAAATACCCACCCCATCACAAACATCCTCACCCATGGACCATAAAGAAATACCCCATCTCCAATCTTTTCAGCTGCTTTAAGTTGTAACAAAGAATGCAACCTAGTGTCTTGTAGTAATAAAATATTACCCGACATTCCGTAAACTAGCAAAAGTTACTTGCCTTTTACAGAGTTTTTAATGCTATTAACATTAATAGTCAGGAAAGTCACTCCATTATCCATAGAAAATGATATTTAAGGAGATGGAACAAAGAGAGGAAAAAAGTAAACAATTCATGTCACCTAAGACACATCATTTCCTCTTTTCTGTTTCTTAGGCTTCGGTTTATCACAGACACCAATGTCTAAACTTGTGTCTGCATGGGAAGAAGGCCACTGAAGAAATGTCCGATGCTAAACCATCATCTTCCTCTTCATGATCCTGTAATGGCGTATAGGCCAATCAATGGTAGAATCTACTGAAACCTTATGGGCCTTAGAACGAGTTATTCTATGAAAGGAGGCCTCCTGCTGCATTTCTGGAGGAGGCATACTTGTAAGGGCCATGGAAGTAGAAGGGCTTGAAGAAGAGGCCTGAGCCATATCACCTATACAAGAATCTTCTTCTGGTAACTCAGTAGAAATCACAGGAGTATCTAGAGCCAAAGCTGATTTTACTTCCATCACAGGAAGAACTTTAGTAGAAGGAACCAAATTAGAGGTAGAAGGATTTCTAAAGGAACCAAAGATTTTGGAGGGGAGCAAAGGAGAAGGCTGGGGATGGTAAGCAAGGCCTGAAATTTCTGGCTCTCCTTCTGAGCTGCTGCTATGTAGATGTCTTGCTCAGCCCTAATAGTCAGATCCACACAATTGTGGGAAGCCCAAGAACAGAGTCTAAAAGTATGACCCACTTCATCACAGAGATTACACCTAGGAGAATTACTGCAATGTGCACCAATATGTCCTAGATCACCACATAGGCCACACTTTTGTCGATCACAAACATTACTAAGATGACCCAAGGTCCCACATTTATAACAGGCCTGAGGCTGACCGGGTAGAAAACTACCCCCTGTCCCTCCCAGAAAAAACAATTTGGTAAATGCTGGGTTAAGCCATTTTCCATCCTTAAATCTACCAAAACTTCCATCCCCAGTCCATAAACATTCATCATCCAGGATAGGTTCTGGTTGTCCTTTCACTACACAATGCTGTTGTAACCAATATGTAATGTCAGCAACATTTACACCTTCATTTCAAAACATTACTGTAATTTTCTTAGTTACAGGTTTAGTCAAAGGTATGGCTATAAAGGAACTCCATAATGGAGTATGTTTTAGGAGCTGAAAATGTTTCCAAAATCTATCCAACCCAGAAGGGGTTTAAAACTGATGTCAAAGACAGAATCTCCAGGCATATGAATTAAAGCATAAATCTCATAGGGAAATTTCATACTCCCTTTAAAAGGTCTTGACCAACAAATTGTCTATTAGGAACTTCAGACACAGGACCCTTAAACTTCAGGCGCACCGCATTACGCCGTGCTGCTGGCTCAGACAAAAGACCAAAAGTAGCAGGAAAAGTTTCTCTTAATGCCTGTATGCCATACAGAAGGTACAGCAGCTGACGAGGCACAGACCCGCTTAGACTGCCACAGGACCTTCAGAGGACACATCTTGAACAGTAGACCGAAAGACTCGGGAGATGGGGGTTCAATGAAGAAGATTCTCCTTCTAAACATTTTATATCATCCAAAGAGATGTAGAAAGAGGCACAGCAGTGGATGGGATATGTGCTGCAGGTGAACCTTGACCCAAAGGGATAGAGGCAGAGGGTATATCTGCCTGCCCAGAATCCACACTAATTATAACAAGGAAGAAGGTACTAGGTTTGGATCCCACCCTGCACCATCAGGGGACTCTAACCCATCCTGCCACTTCCAAAGCCTGAGAAACCCATGCTCCAGGAGCTATGACAGCATCATTAGAAAGGGTTTTATCAGGAAAAGCCAGAAAGGAAGAAGCAGACTGCCGACAATCAGCAGAGAAGTCAAAGGCAGGCGTGAAACACACACTGCTGTGCAGAGTCAGGGTCAAACATAGAGGAATCCAGTATAAGAGGCTGAGAGGAAATAGAAACATCTGCAGACTGGGAGCAGAAAACAGAACTAGGGATACTTTAAACGCTACTCGTGTAACCGACTCCATTATCAGAATACTGGAACCAATAGTACTTACAGAGCTCTCTGAAAGAGCTAGCGAGGAAAAATCCACAGCAGAATCCACCGGCTGAACCTTAGCAGGGGTTTCAGCCACATCAATCTGCATGCCATCATCACAATGGGGAAGGAGCACCACTTCCTCTTCCTGCGCATCACCAGTAGCATTCGTGCAGATTCTAAATCCATAAAGGTCCGTACCTCCAAGTACCAACTTTATTCCATACCAACTGCCGCGAATGTCGTCCGTGCAGAATCATTCACTGAAGCCAACATATCGGCAGAAACGAAGGTAGAAGATGCAGCAACAAAAACCCGATCCATCGGAACAAAAGTACTCCCTGTACAGTTTCATCCAAAGACATTTCAATCACTAGGGAGAAAAAGGAAGGCTGAGGGTGATCAGCACCTCAGCCTTCCACATCTGCACTCCTCAACGACCTAGCAAACTCTGCAGCAGTTTGCACAGTGTCACACAGCCACCTCCAATGGAGTAGGGAAGTTTTATTGAAAAGAACATAACATCACCAGTTAAACATATTTACACAACAATACAAAATTGTACACAGAAATATACATGTCAAACAAAAAGATTTCAAAAAGAAGCAAATTTAACAGCAGAACATTTTGCTTATCTTTGACTTTAACAGAGGATAAACCAGTCTCCACTTGTGACAAAATTATAGAAATAGAAACTAATTGTTGCTGAAAATAAATTGACATCTGGCCTGCCAAAGATAAAATTGAATAAAGGCAAAAAACATTCAAGGTGCTGGGATGATAAGACTGCCATATACCTGTATAATCCCTAAGACCAAAGCATTATATGTTATCTGCTGCAGCATGGAACCCCCAATGATCAGATGCCTTACCAAAATCTTTTGCAACTGACAATCAATAAGAAAGTGAGATAAACTTTCTTCAATAGAGTCACAAGAAGACCTAAACAGTATCTTTCAGTTGTCGGTTTGTATTTAAGATTCCCACTCTAATTTCCCATGTAAAGATATCCACACAATGTCCCATATAGAAGATGGTATTCTATAGTCAGTTAATTTCGTAAAGCAAAAGACATTTTGGTTGGCACACAGTCTGGAAAAAGCAAAATGGAGCCTTGTACAGTAAAACAATATAGTTATAGAAAGATTTCCTAGTATGTGAAATAAGATCATTAAATAATAAATTCCACTGCCTACATTTTTTTAAGAGAGGCATTCCATACAGGGCAAATTATTTTGTTTTAACAATTTAGAGTACGTTGTCCATTTCTAGAAGTAAGGACTCCATAGAAAATAAGACCACGAATGCCAAAGGAACCGTGTGATTCCAAAGGAAACTAAAAGAATTAAACAAAAATGGAATGAAAAAAAACAATTGGATTTATCATGGACAATCCACTTTCTTAACTGGTAAGTAAAGGAAATCCCTGCGAACTGGATTTAAACGATTCCCCCAAATCATCTGAAAAAGACGCTGTACAATCGTGTTTCTAATGAAACAGGTGGGGGTATAAATAACTAAGGTATAAAAATATGGAATAAAAATTGCTTAACAATAGAAACCCTTTTCCGCTTCCCAAATTTCCATTGTTTCCAGACATTCACTTTAGATTCCCTATTTTTAACTGCTTTTCCCAGTTAAAGTAGCCATATCACCTAACCCAAACCAAATTCCTAGAATTTTATTAGGTTGTGATGAGAATGGAATACCCCAGTATCAAAGAAAGTATCCTGTTCAGGATGTAAAGAAAAAATAAAACTTTTGAAACGTTAGTTCAGATCCAGAGATTTTTCCAAATCTGAAAACAATGTAAGGCTTTCTGAAGGAAGGCTTATCCTGAACGTAAAGTGTAATATCATCTGCATAGGCGGTTATTTTAACCCTTGGCATGAGGATACATCAGGGTCAAACCCATAATCTCGAATGCCCTTGAATATATCGAATAATAGGGTCCAAAACAAACACATACAAAAGAGGGCTCAGGGACAACCCTGCTGAACTCTAACTACAGGAACCTCAGGCCCCATTCTTCCATTCACTAAAGGATGTATCACTGCTTCCGAATATAAAATCGAAATCCAGTATACAAAGAGTTTAGGAATTTTGTAGGTTAATAGTATATTAAATAAGTAAGAGTGACACACTTTGTGAAGGCCTTAACCTGATCCAAAGCAATAATAAAACCCGACCTTTTCCCCTATCACTGTTGTCAAATAAGTCTCTTAACAAATATAAACTATGTTGTATCTTCCTATGTGGTACTGCACAGGATTGAGCGGGATGAATAAGGGACTCAGAAATTAAGGACAATCTATTTGTGAGGATTTTGCAAAGATCTTATAGTCACTATTAAGGATACTTATCGGCCTCCAGTTAGTAAGTAAGGAGGAATCCTTTTTAAAAATAAATTTCAATAAGGCCACATTAAATTCTGGAAACCTGGAGGTGGAGGTTAACATAAAATTGAACACAAGAGGAAGAAAAAGACACATATACGAAATGAAGGTTTTATAAAATTCATTTGGAATGCCATCAAACCAGGGATGTTTTAAGTTTAAGGGATAGGATAACTTTTCCACTTCCAATGGAAATAGGGTTTCAATAATTGAGCTTGAAATGTGGTGTCCATCACTGGAAGATAAGGCAAAAGTCCTCAGGCAAATTCCCACTAAGCTCGGGTTCTCCCAAAGGTATCGAAACAAATTGCTGTATAACAGACATCATATCTTTCCGGAGGTTACTATTTTACCTTCGGAAGAGGTTAATTTAGACATTACAGGCGGTCAGGCGTTCCTTACACCAAATAGGGATCTGAAGTTGGTTGGCTTGGACCCCAAATCTAAATTCCATGTCTAGTGATATAGCTCTACTGTCACTGATATTCAACCATCTGTTTTTTTAATTCTGAGATTTGAGACAACAAAGGGTTTGTCACTCGATGGTAGTGACATCAGTTTTGTAAAATTGATCCCGATAATGTAGGTATTGAAGATATACGTGTGAATTGGCCTTGTGTTTCCCCTTAGAACTTAAAAAGGGATTTAATCTCTATTTTAGTGTCTCTCCACCAGAAAAAAAGGTTCTCCTTAACAGCAAAGTGTAGAATGAAGGGCAAAAAATAGATTTTGTAATTCGAAATACAATCCTGTCACTCCAAGGAGGACACATTTAAACGCCATCTGGGGCTAGCTGAATATAGTTTAAGGGGAATATCTGCTAGACTAAAACCCCAATTAAAAGGTGATGGTCTGAGAACTCAGTTGGTGTAATATATGTAAGGGAAGGTTTTAGAAACTTAGAGACAAAAAGATAGTCAATGCGTGAAGAAAATATGTTCCTGTGATATGAAGAACCACCTGTACTATGTAATGACCTATAAGCGTCCAATAGTCCAGCATTTTTAATAATCTGTTTTAAAGCTAAAGAATCACAATATATTTTTTTTGACTTCCCTTTAAATTTAGTATCTATATCACAGTTAAAATCCTCCCCAGATAACGTGTCTTTGAGTATATAGAAAGGGGCTAACATCCTCAAATAATTTAATATGCAGTTTTAACTTGAGGGGCATAAATGTTTAATAATCTATAATCAAAGTCATGCCAGGAAAATCTAGGAGCAGGGCACGTCCTGGACAGATGTCGACCAGTTTAGGAACCCTAAAGGCCGTGGAAGTAAAGAGAACCCCAATCCCATCAGCTCGTCAGGCCCAAAAGTCCAAAGGAAGGCCCCACACCCATCTTTTCTGTGTTTGTTTGATTTCAGCCAGGAGGATAACCTAGTTTCCTGTAAAAGAATAATGTCTACATTTAAAGTACCAGAAAGGAAAGGACAGCAAGTCTCTTCTTAAAGTTATTTATACTGCAGACATTATAGGGAGGCTATTTTCAGGGTCGCCATGTTGCAGAGATAGTACCATTAAGTTCCAGACTTCTGGGAATGGCTAGTTTTCTCTTCTTCCTTTTCCCTTTTTTCTTTTTGCTAAGTCTGTGGCTTTGCTATCTTCCTCTTCGAAATCAATTCGATAGGTGAGAAGTATCAGATTCTAAATCTGAGTCCCTACCTTCCAGTTGCAAAGGGAAAAAGTTTTCTACTGGAGTGGGAGTAGTAGAGGAAGCTTTATTAGAAGCTCATAAACCTACAGGGTTTCACTATCTCAGGGGGCATGGAAGAAGAGGCCTGTTGAGAGTCAGAGATATCAGGTGGAGAAGATGAAATAGATACATCTGCAACCAAAGGAGTCACCTCAGTCTCTGAGGAGGAAGGCTTGTCCACCAAGAGGGGTGAAGGATCAGCCTGACTACCTGATGTGTGAAGGGATCCAGGATCAATCACTGTTTTCCCTGAGCCTTGTTAATTAGGGCATCAGAATCCCAGCCCCAACTTTGTTATGAGAGGCCCGTGGGCATTGGTGAAAGGCATGGCCTTTATCACCATAAAGATTACACTGAAAGATGTTTTGACATCTTTCTGCTACATGCCCAAACCCTCCACACAATGGACATTTTAAAAGGTCACAGGAGCTACTTAAATGAGTACGGGCTCCACATTTATAACAGGCCTGAGGCTGACCACTAAAAACAGACCCTCTATCTTTCCCTAGAAAGAAGCTGTTCGGTAAATGGATAATTTCACCATTTATTTGGGGTAACTTCACTTTAAATTTCCAGCTCCCTGTCCAAATACCTTCTAGGTCTAAGATAGCTTCAGGGGTCCCATCACCTCACATTTATTTTGCAACCATTGGTAAATATTACCTATGCTGACACCTCATTCCTAAACATGATTGTAATGTAACGAAACACTGGTTTAGTAAGGGGATAGCATAAATGGAACCCACAAGGTATTTTTCAAAATGGAGTATCTATCCCAAAATTTCTCTAAGCCCTTATTGGATTAAAACTAATATCATAAGAATCCTCCCCTGAGATGTGAATTAATGCAAAAATATCAACAGGAAGAAAATTCATGGAACCTTTCAAAGCTAGTTAGCAATATAATATCTATCTGGGTGGGTTTGAAGGCCACCCTATAACGTAAACGGACAGCATTTCTTCTAGGTGCCTGTTCTAATTTGTTTTAAACAAGTCAGACATTACTGCTCTGGGTTTTTGCAAGCCAGCCTGTGCCCCTGTCTGAGCTAAATCCTGCAAATCCTATACCCTCCCGAACTCGGCCCAGGTATGGCCGAGGACGGTTTCAAACTCTGATTATCATTAATAGTTTCCACCCCAAGTCTGAATGTCCATACCTGAGCTCAGGTTTGTAGAAACGTTGGCATGCATGGTGGAAGACTGAGAACTGTCCGTCCATGTAGGGTCTGGGATCCATATGCCTGTTTGTGATTTTGTCCATCCAGCATCTTGTAAAACCTCCTCCGATGACCAGTCCATAGTAGGGTAAGATGATTTTCTATTATGCAAGCAAATTGTTGCTTTAGAATCTGTGAGGCCGTGGGTGTAGAACAAGGGTCAGCGGTAGTATTCCCAGGTCCAATGCAGCTTCCATTGTCTGGTGTGCTTCAAAATGAGTCCTTCCTGTATTTCCTGTGGTGCGTCTGCAAAAGGGCCGACGGAATCAGTCACCTGGCCGGCGACATCGCGATTTCACAGGTACAGAAAACTTGGATATCGAAAATAAATTAGTTGCAGCTCCGATTCAGACCGCTGATTCAGTCTGAGGCTTCTCCTGGATATTAAGCACTCTCTCGGTTCTCGAGGTAGGGATTTTGCTCTGGTCTCCATTCCGTAGTAGTCTCCACTGAGCCAGACAACACAGCATCCAATTCCATGCCTGACCAAGAGCCTACTGAGCAACCTCCGGATTACCCAGCAGCACTCTCCACACAGAATAGGGAATTTCCCCAGTGTCCTGGCCAAATTTTCCTCATTCACTAAAATACCACCAACAGCTTAATCTGGTTCAGGTCAGTTGGCATTCATCTGTATCTCCCTCCCCGGTCAGTGCCTGAAAATAGCAGGATTTGTCTAGAGCACTACCCGGTCAACAAAAAATGAAAAAAAAAAAAAATGCCCTTAAGGTGTTTGAATGTTTCGATCATATCACCTCTCTCCCTCCTTTGCTCAAGGGTATAGATATTGAGCTCTGTTAATCTCTCCTCATATGTCTTCTGATGCAGTCCCTGCACCATTTGGGTTGCCCTTCTCTGGACTGCCTCAATTTGGTTAATGTCCTTGTGAAGGTGTGGCCCTGCATTGTCCGTAGTACTCCAGATGGGGCTTAAAATAGTGTCTTGTAAAGAGGATTATTACCTCCCTCATATGACTTGTGATACTGGTACTAATACACCTAACATCCCCTAGCCTTACCTACTGCTTTAGAGGTCTGCTTGGATGATTTCAGGCCATCAGTGATGATGATGATGCCCAAGTCTCTTTCTTACTTTGTGCCTGCCAGCAACTCCCTCCCAGCCTATAGGTGGCTTCAGGGTATTTCTTCCCTATTGCATGATCTTGCACTTCTTTGCATTAAATCCCAGTTGCCACTCCTCTGACCATTTTGCTAGTTTATCCAGATCTCTTCTCATTCTGCCCACCCCATCTGGATCATCTACTCTGTTGCAGATCTTGGTGTCATCTGCAAACAGACAAGCTTCACCTCTAGTCCATCTGCAATGTCACTAATGAAGATATTGAAGAGGACTGGCCCCAGAACTGATCCCTGAGGTACCCCACTTGTGACTTGCATCTCTTCTGACTGTATACCATTTACCACCACTCTCTGTTTTCTGCCCGTCGACCAGTTTGCCACCCAGTTGATGAACTTCTGACCCATCCATGCCTACCCAGCATATTTATCAATCTTCTATGTGGAACAGTGTCAAAGCTTTGCTGAAGTCAAGGTAGGCAACATCAACTGCTCCCCTTGGTCCACCACTCTGGTTACCCAGTCAAAGAAATCTATGAGATTAGTTTGACAGGACCTTCCTTTTGTAAATCCATGCTGTCTTGGATCCTGTGCCCCTACGGATTCCAGGTGTTGCACTATCCTTTCCTTAAGAAGTGTCTCCATAATCTTGCCCACTACTGAGGTAAGACTGGTCTGTAGTTCCCTGCCTCCTCCCTGCTATCACTCTTGTAGAGCGGGATCACATGAGCCCTTCTCCAGTCTTCTGGGACCTCTCCTGTGCTCAGATTCTCACTAAACAATTCTGCTAATGGCTCTGCTAGTTCCACCTTAGCTCCTTAAGTACCCTGGGATGTATGCCATCAGGACCCATTGCCTTGTCCACCGTGAGCTTATCGAGCTCTTGTAGGACCCTTTCTTTTGTGAAGGACTAGTGCTCACCTCCCTCCCCCTGTGTCCATGATGCTGAGCTGTGGGCCCTGCCCTACCTTCTCTTCATTAAATACTGAGCAGAAGTATCTATTTGGGATAGATGCTTTTACAGGGTCCTCCTCCTCACATGTTCCATTTTTCTCCTTTGAGCTTAACAATACCCCTCTGGACTTTCTCCTTTCACTAATGTATCTAAAGAAAGTCTTGTCACCTTCTTTACTGTTTGTGCTAGTGTTTCCTCAGTTTGGGACTTGCCTGCCTTACTGCCTTCCCTGTTTCCCTTAGGGCAGTTTGGTATGCCTCCCTATCTTCATCCTGCTGTGTTCCCTTATATTTCCTGAAGGTCAGCCTTTTGGCTCTGACCTTTTCTGCTACTGTATTTGAGAACCAAAGTGGTTTCCTCTTCTTTGTACTTCCTTTTCTAACAGAATGGGATGTTGCTTCAAGTATTGCATCCTTAATGCTTGCCCACTTTGCCTGTACCCCTCACCTGTGTTACTTTTGCCAGGGCTAGCTTAACTCTGTCGGGCATCTTATCAAAGTCAGTTCCTCTGAAGTCCCATATTTTTGCCTTGAATGGGATGATTTAGATGTAGTAGTCAAATTGAACCATACCATGTGATGGTCACTGGCCCCAGATGACCTTCTACCTGAGATCTGTGATCCCTTCCTGTTAGTCAGTACTAGATCTAGGATAACCCTGTCTCTTGTGGGTTGCTGTACCAGTTGTTTGAGGCCTCCCCTGCAGGGAATCCACCATGTGTCTAGTTCTGGCAGATGTTCCTGCTGGTATTGACCAATCTGTATCCGGCATGTTGAAGTCTCCCATTATCAGAACCTCCCCTTTAGCTGTCATGTTTTGTATATCTTCTAACAGTAATGTGTCTATGTCCTCCCCTGGTTGGGGGCCTGTAGACAACCCTAGTTCTTATGGCTGTCACATTTCCTGTTTCAAGGGTGACCCACAGTTCTTCTGGCTCCTTATCTGTATTCTGATTTTCTGTAGCTTTGCTATATTCGTCTGACATACAGGGCCCTCCACCCCCCTTTGCACCTCAGTCTCTTCTGAACAGTACATAGCCAGGTACTGAAGACTCCCAAGTGTGGTTACTGGTAAACCACGTCTCACTAATTGCTACTATGTCCAGTTTAGCCTCTGACATTATTGCCTGCAGGTCTGGGATCTTAGAACATGAAACATAGACTTTGATGGCAGATAGAACCACTTGGCCCACCCAGTCTGCCCATTTCCCTACCTACTGGATAAGCTGCAGATTCTAGTTAACCAACAGCCTACTTCCTGCAACCCCCACTATAATTGCCTTATGTCTGTCCCATGCATGTTTGAATTCCCCACTGTTTTAGACCCAACGACCTCCTCAGGAAGGCAGTTCCATGTATCCACCCTCTCTCTGTGAAAAGAAATTCCTCACATTACCCTGAGCCATCCCCTCTATCTTTAAATTGTGCCCCTTGTTCTTACACATCTCTTTTCTGAAAGATGCTACCCTCCTGGACTTTGTTGTTTCCTTGAGGTACTTGAAAGTTTCTATCATGTCCCCGTCCCTCCTTTCATCAAGAGTATATATATTAAGTTCTCTCAGTCTCTCTTCATATGGTTTCTGCTGCAGACCCTGCACCATTTTAGTTGCCCTCCTCTGGACTGCTTCCATCCTGTCAATTTCCTTGCGTACATGAGGTCTCCAAAACTGCACACAGTACTCCAGATGGCATCTTATCAACTGTCTGTTTAGAGGATAACCACTTCCTTTTTCTACTTGTGATGCCTTCCTATGCATCCCAGTATCCCCTGGCCCTCCTTACTGACTATTCATTGCTTACCCACCTTTAGGTCATCTGATATGACTACCCCAGGTCCATTTCCATTTTTTGTTGTTGTTACCTCCCTGCTATTGTGTACTCTTCTCCTGGGTTTTGTTTCCCAGGTGCATTACTTGCATTTCTTTGCATTGAATCTAAGTTGCCATATGTCTGACCATTCCTCCAACCTTGCCAAGTCCCTTCTTATCTTTTCTACCCCTCTTGTGTATCAACTCTGTTACAGATCTTGGTGTTGTCTGCAAAGAGGCATACCTTTCCCTCCAGACCCTCTGCAATGTCACCTATAAAGATGTTAAAGAGGACTGGACCCAGTACTGAGCCCTGATGTACTCCACTAGTAATCCCCCTTTCTTGAATGTGTTCCATTCACTATCAGCTTCTGTGTCCTGTAGTGCAGCCAGTTTCTTCCAGGATACCACCCTGGGACCCACTCCAGGCTGGCTAACTTGATTATTAATCTTTTGTGCAGGACTGTGTCAAATGCCTTGCTAAAGTCTAGGTAGGCCATATCCACAGCCCTCCCTGGTCTATTACTTTGGTCACCCAGTCAAAGAAATCAATTAGATTCGTCTGACATGATCTTCCTGCAGTAAATCCATGCTGCTTTGGGTCCTGCGCCTGCTGGCCTCTAGGTACTCAACAAATCTTTCTTTCAGAAGTGATTCCATCATTTTCCCTACCACTGAGGTCAAACTTACAGGTCTGTAGTTTCCTGCTTCTGCCTTGCTCCCACTTTTGTAAAGGGAATCACATCTGCCCTCCTCCAGTCCTCAGGTACCACCCATCCCGCCAAGATTTGTTAAAAGCGTGGTCAGTGGTGTCACTAGGTCATCCTTAGTTCTTTTAGGATTCTGGGGTGAATCCGTCAGGACCCATTGCTTTGTCCACCTTGAGTTTTAGGAGTTCTTTCAGGACTCTTTCTTCTGTGAATGGACTGGTGTCAACCTCTCCCAGAGGGTTTCTATTGTCTGGTTTAGGTAACTCCTCCTCATCTTCTTTTGTGAATACTGAGCAAAAGTATTCATTCAGTATCTCTGCCTTTTCACTGTCTCCCTCTGTCCACCTCCCTATCCTTTATTAATCTTCACTATCCCTCCCTTAACCTTTCTATGCTCCTAATGTACCTATAAAGGTTTTATCCCCTGCTTAACTGAGTTGGCCATTTTACCTTGGTTTGGGCCTTGCTATTCTGACTGCCTTCCCACTTCTTTCTGCTTTAATTGATACAGTTCCTGTCGTGCTCCTTCTGTGATTTCTTATACTTTTGAATGCAGCCTTTTTCTCCTTAATCTTCCTGCCCCCTCTTTTGAGAACCACAGTGTTTTTTTACTCCGCTTTGTTTTATTTGTTTCACACAAAGGCTTGTTGCCTCTATGATGGCAGTTTGATTTTCTTCATTGTTCTTCCACCCTTCTTTTTGGCCATTTGCTAGTGCATTCTTCAGGTATTCACCCATTTTGCCAAAGTCAGCCCTTCTAAAGTCCAGTATCCTTGTTTTTGTATGGCTTATCTCCATAGTTGTGCTCATTGTGAAGCACACTGTGTAGTGGTCGCTTGTTCCCAGATGTCTACTGACTTCTAAATTTGTGATCCTCTCCATTTGAGAGTACCAGTTCTAGTATTGCTCCCTCCTGAGTGGGTTCCAACACTAGCTGTCTAAGGCCTCCGCCTGCAGGGCCTCGAGAATGACCCTGCTCTTGGATGTGGCTGCAGTATATGTCATCCAGTTAACATCTGGCATATTCAGGTCCCCATCAACAGTATCTCCCTTTTCAGCCATTTTGAGAATGTCATCAATCATTATCTTGTCCATTTCCTCCCCTTGACACGGGGTCTGTATATAACCCCTGTGCAGATTGTGATGCCATTCCCTGTCTCCAAGGTGACCCAGAGTGCCTCTTGTCCTCCCCTTTACTTTTTAGTTCTGTAGCTTTGATCCCTTCCCTTATGTATAGAGCTACTCCACCTCCTCTTTTACCTTCCCTGTCCCTTCTGTAGATTGTGTACCCTGGTATGTTGACATGCCAGTCATGGTTCTCTGTGTACCATGTTTCCGTGACTGCCACAATATCCAATTGTTCATCTTCCATCAGGGCTACTAGCTCAGGAAGCTTGTTTCCCAGACTATGGGCATTGGTATTCATTACCCTCCATTTAATTTTGGCTTTATCCTTTTTCCCCATCCCTGCTCTTTTTGCCCTTGTCTATTTTTCCATTTACCCTGTCCTGCCCTGTGTTGAGTTCTGTACCTCAGTGTTTACCTTACTACCTGCCATGTTTTGTGGGGCAGGCTTGAAATTTCCTGCCTTTTATCAACCTCTCCCTTGGCTATAGTTTTAAAGCTTGCCACAGGAAGCATTTAGCATTGAGTTGTCTAAAGCTTGTAAAGTGCTGCTGTGTTAAATCTATGTGGGTTAGGAGGTGCACTTACTAGCGACTGATGTTCCGCTACCTAGGTGCTCCTTACTGTGTTACTAGCTTACAGTTTTAGATTTCTGCTTGTTTACCTGCACCATACTGTTGATCGCTTGTTTCTCCCGGCTGCGGAATCGGGATAATAGCCACACATGCCAGTAAAGCGACCTGGTCTCCCTGCATACTAATTGGGCTCCCTTTGTTCTCCTCTCACAATATAGGCCTGTGACTCAGTCCCCAGCCCAGACAACAGGATTCCCAACCCCGAAGGCAGGATTCCCCACAGAGCTCCCTCCGGGAGCAGACACCATGTGGGCCTGCTTAGAGGTAATAAACTACCTCCAGCTGCAGCACTTGTGAGGAGGTCTGCCGACGCTGCACGCATCGACTGCCCCACCCACCCTGGCTTGGCATTTCCTTTATAGGCACTTTCCTGTGCCATCACATCCTGTTGGTTGTTTTACTACTACCTGAGATTCTTTCACCACCCTAGACCTGACACAACTCATTTCCCAACCCACCAGAGTAAACCCAAAAGAGGTACCAGTACCCTTCTGGACGTCATATTACCAACCGCCCCAATAAAATTCATAACATCCAGGTCCTCCCAGACTCGCTAAGTGACCACTCCCTATCCTATTCCTTTGAACAGCCCCCACTCCCAAACCCACAGTCCTGACCACATCCCACAGGCGCCTCTGCCCTGGCGGCCTGATGAAACTCAAGCATTTTCTTGCCCAGATCAATTGGTCCCCCATTCGCCTCACACCCGACATGAACACTGCCCTCACCTTCTTCTCCCCACACCTTTAATTGAGCCTGTGACCTCTATGCCCCTCACAGGAGGTCTACCCAAAAACGTTGCACCCTGGGTTATCCCTGCCCTACTACAAATGCTCAGAAATAGAGATAACCTCTGGCACCTTGCCACTGAAATGGACGGCTGACAGATAGACAGGCCTATAATGTTGCCCGGAACAAATGCACATGGGCCATCCGCAAAGCCAAGGCCGACCATTACCAGGCCACCCTCACCTCCTCCTGGGGATGTGCTCGGACTTTCTGGGACAATGTTAAACAATTAAATTGGAAACCGCACTCCCCCATCCCAGCTCACAATTGATGGCAACACCTTCACCGACCCTGCTTGCATAGCTAACCACCTAAATACTGCCTTCACCATCCTTAGTTCTGTCCTCCTAGTAATTTCTTTGACCCTCCCCTACCTTACCTCCCCTGACCTCCAATGCCCCAGTTTCCATCTACATAGGGTATCTGCCCAAAGCCAGACCACTCCTAATTTAAGCTTTAAAGGTAATAGTCTCGGCAGCGATTCCTTGGACCCCAGCATTCTCTGGCTGGTGCTGGATGAAGTCCTTGACCCACTCACCAGCTTACTCAACCCGATCTCTCTGCCTGGGGCAATTCCCCACTGCATGGAAAACAGCCACAGTCTCACCCATCCATAAAGGGGTGACAGGTCCTTCACCGGAACTACCGACCTATCTCCATCCTTCCTCCCTTCTCCAAAGCCCTGGAAAATTCGTGTCCATACAAATTACAGAATATCTTTCTAAACTTAACGCCCTATGCCCAGAGCAGCACGGCTTCCGTGCTGGTCATAGTACCGGCACTGCGCTAGTTGAGTTCTCCAATTTCCTACACTCTTCCCTGGATGCTAGCTCACAAGGTGGTGCAATGTTCATTGACCTCTCAAAGGCCTTGACACTGTCTCCCACCCCTTCTGCTGAATGCCCTAGGCCACACTGGTTTCTCCACTAGCCCACTCGCCTGGTGCGCAAGCTATCTATCCACTTGTTCCCAATGTATAAAAATCAATGGAACACTCTCGGAGCCTGACCCATCCACTCAGGGTACCTCAGGGCTCCATCCTGGGCCCCTACTCTTCTCTGTCTATCTAAACACCCTGCCTAATGCCTGGTCTGGCAATATTCTTGTGTATGCCGATGATGCTGTCATTTTGCCACCCACCGCAATCCCATCTCACTACTGGACACTCTGCAAAAATCCTACGATGATGCTGAGGCATGGTTTAAAGAGCACAGACTAGTCATTAATCTAAAAAAAAAAACTATGTTTTTCGCCCAACCCCAAAACAAAGCCCGCAACTTCCCTCCATATCCTCCCTAGTACCAATCAACTGCTTGAGCAAGTCAGCTCCTACAAATACCTTGGGGTCACTTTTGACTCAGCCTCACCTACCACACCCACATTGATGCCCTTGCCTCACCACCTTTTGCGGCATCACTCTACCGCTCATAAAAACTGCCTCCCACCTGACGCTCTCCGACTAGCAGTTACATCTTCAGTGCTGTCACTCATTGACTATGGCCTGCCAGTATATGGTGCAGCTGACACCACCGCCCTCAACAACATTTGACTCACCCTAAATAAGGCCTGCAGACTGATTACTGGTGCCCCCAGGCTCACACATACCTGTCTTCTCTATGATGAAGCAAAATTACTAAACCTTGATGAAAGACTACGCTATCAAATCTGCCTCCTCACAAACAAAACCCTACTAGGGCTGTCCATCCCTGGGGTGACAGCCTCCATCCACCTTCCCAGCCCTCGATCCCAGCCGAACCTCTAGCAAGTCCAGTCTTCTGGTCCCCAGATCCAGGACCACCCATGGACAGAGGTCCTTCTGCTACAGAGGCCCATCTTGGTTTAACTCTCTCCTGCATCCATCTCCAAAGCCCCACAATCTCCACCTTCAAAATGCCCTTCAGAGCCAACTGTTTAGCACTGAGCTGCACCTGTCTGTAAACAGCACCTTGACCTAAACACACTTGATAATGCCACTTAGGCAGCACTCAAACTCACCCTCCCCAACTCTCCCCACCATAGCCTAATGCCTCTGCTATTACCAGCATGTTATCAGCTGTATCACTGTAATTTCTACCAAATTGTTTAAAATGTACACAACCACTCTATGTAACCCTAAGTATGTAATACTTATGCTGTAACCAAAAATGTATTGTCTTTCTATGCATGTATGTAACACTTTGCTGTAACCACAATTTACTGTCTGTTTGTCCTCAATGTTACGAGGGTACCTTTGAAAATGAGCCTCTGGCTCAAAGGTTGTAAACCAATGTACAAATAAATAAATAAATAAAATAAACTTGTCACCTAGAAGCTTGGTTCCTTTGTGGACAGATGCAGACCATCGTGCCAGTATAGACCTTTATCTCTCAGGTGGACCCTCAGTCCTCAATGAAACCAAAGCCCTGTGCTCTGTACCAGTTTTGCAATCATTCATTAAACTGCATGGTGTGCAGTACCTAGCCTCCTCCTGCCATGGACTGGCAGCACCTCTGAGAAGGTTATCTTATTTCCCAGGCTGTGAGCATTTGTGTACATGATTTTCCATTGGCCAGATTTTGGTGTGTTAGTTGTTGGGTGAGGTTTGGCATTTCCTGTGCGTCATATGGAGACAGACCTTTTTCTTACCTGGTGATGCAAATGAACTGCAAACATGCTGAATCCCTGTTTGATCACTAGCTGAGGGGAGGGTGTTCTTCCCATTCGACGATAGGTGCTGCACCTCTCCCCATTTGCTAGTTTAAATATTCTGCAAAGACATCAAACTTCTGCCCCAATGCACTGACTCCTCCTTAGTCAGATGCAGTCCATCAAATTTAAAGAACTTTCACTTCCAGAACTGTTGCCAGTTCCTCACAAATCTGTGTCCTTTTTCCTGGCACCAGCCCTTGAGCCACATGTTTAGCTCCCTATCTCCCCTTCTCTGACCTTCCATCCATCTGCCCCCTCTCCCAGACTGGCAGGATCTCAGAAAAGGAGATGTCAGATGAAACAGATGATAGTTTGTCACCCAGCCTGGTCAGGTATTCCTTGGTCTCCACAACTGACCGGTTGGCGAAATCATTAGTCCCTATGTGTACCAGGATGTCAATGTTTTCTCCTGCTTTGTGAACAATTTTAGCAATGCGGTCAGTGTCTCCATGCTGATGTACCTGGGGACATCTGATCATTACCTCTGGCTGGAGATGGGTATCAACTCCCCAAGTCATGGAGTCTGCTATGATCAGAAGTTTTTGATTTCCTTTTGTTTTTTTGTTTTGGTTCCTGATTTGTGAGTTTTGTTGTGCTAGCTCCTGTGCTGCAGTGTCCTGCTCTGCAGTGTCCTCTGCCCTTTGTTTGATTTTGGAGATAGAGGCAGATACCTGTTTGTAGTGCTTATATGTTTTTGGAGGTAATATTTTGGAGAGCACAGAGTGATGGAGCACCTGATTTGCCCTCCTAACCACCTGCCAACCTCCTGGACCAACTACCCTCTGTGGTCGAGGTTCTTCTGTTGGATGCTGGGAAAATAGCGGTGGTTCTTATAATGTATTTCCTCTTGAATATGAAATTTGAGGTGCGTAATCTAAGATCTTCAATAGCTCAGCATGTAGGACAGTGTCCTAACTCCTGTAAGACTGTCCTTCTGAAAAGTGTTCCGCAGTACCTGCAGTTAATGATGTCCATTCCAAATAAGTTGCTGGGTTTATAACCTGGTAGAGTAATTAGAAGGAAGAATGCAAGTAATGGTTTGATTTGTGTTTTGTTTCGTATAACTTGTTATAACAAGTTAAATTACTAGTGCCCCTGTAAATGAGCTCACCTTGTGGATGCCCCACTGATCTGCCCCTTCCTGCTTTGCCACAGGAAATGTCACAACTGTGGTACCCTATAAAAGAAGTGTAGTGTGGGGTGGTTGGGGATGGGGTGGGTGGCTGGGCCTTCCCTGCTGAAAAGAAGAACCACAGATAAAAGAACAAGGAGGTAAGACAGAAACAATCAGTCAACAACAAATGCAGTAACCCTGAAAGCTTATCCCAATGTTAGATAAAACTGTAAAACCTGTAAAGCACCACCTGTAATAATTCCAGAAGATATACCCTGTAAGAAACACTTTGCTACAGAGAAAAATAAAGCAGTAACAGAAGATATACCTTGCAAAAGACAATTGAATCAGAAGATTACAGCAGTAATCTGTTAGCACATACCTGTAGGCACACCTTGTAATAATGCAGAAGGTATACCAGCAACAACAATTTGAATCAGAAAAATAAAGCAATGAAATGTTAGCAACAAACAGTAGCAATCCCTGTGAGTACAAAATAAAAATAACAACACACAGTAAATCTGCTTATCCAAAAGAAGTCTTAATCTGTTTCCCTTGCTCTGGTAAGGTTCTCTGCTCTGTCCTTTAAGCAATCTTAGAAGGAAAGAGCTCAGGTGAAGCTAGGTACCTTGGCCAGCAAACCAAGTCTTCTACCTCCAAGATATCAACTAACTTGACCTTTTAACCCTTCTTTCTGTTGGAAATTACTGACAGTTTGCTAGCTCCACCCCCAGATACACACCTAATCCTCTGGAAGAGCTGTGGGAGAAAGCAATTTGCTCCTTCAATGTGAGAAGGAGACTGAAACACCTCTGAGACAACAAACCTTTTCAACAAAAAGAATAAAATAAAACAGTGTCAAACAGTAATTTTGCTTAGCCCAATGATAAAAGTCACAAAATGTAAGCACCACCTGTAATAATTTCAGAGAAGACTGGAAGGAAAAGTATGCCTCTTTGCAGATGACACAAAGATCTGCAACATGTTTGATACAAAGGAGACGTGGAAAGGATGAGAAGGGACTTCAAGGTTGGAGGAATGGTCAGAAGTATGGCAGCTAGGATTCAATGCAAAGAAGTGCAATAATGCACCTGGGAAACAAGAACCCAGGGAAGAATACACAATGGGGGAGGTAGTAATAACAACAAAAGGAAAGGGACCTGGGGGTAATCGATCAGATGACCTTAAGGTTAGCAAGCAATGTGAGAAGGCAGCAGGGAGGGCTGGGGGTATACTGGGATACATAGGAGAGGCATCAGCAGCAGAAAACAGGAAGTTGTGGGGATCACGTGATGCAGAGTGCTGGTAGAAGCTCCTCCGTGAAGCTCCTGCCTCCTGTTCTTTAAATTGTCTTTTTAGATGTTTAAATTTCTCCATTTCCTCTGCTTTTGAGATTTACTACTATCTGAATACTCTGGAAGTCTGGTTTGTGCGCTAGATCGGTGGATGGAGGCTTACATGAAGAAAGCCCACGCAGAAGCACACTCCCCCTACTACTCGAAAAGGCCTCAAAGAAATCCCAGACCTCGGGTGGGCCAGAGAGGCCTGATCCTTTGAGTCAAGTAGGGGAACAAGAACCTTTAATGCTTAATAGGTTCTTAGAAGAGTTCAAGCCCTTTCGAGAAGAAATGAAAGAAATGGCGATTGACCTGAAAACTCTCTCTGAAAACTGGATGAAGTCTCGTCAACTGTTTCTGATAACACAGCTCGAATAGTCTCGATGGAGAAAAAGTTAGGAATCTCGATCCTGAATTGGTGTCTACGCGACAGAAGTTATCTCGTCTCGAGACCAAGCTCGAGATTTAGAGGGCCGTAGCTGAAGAAACAATGTGGTGATGCTTGGGCTACCAGAGGAGAAGAGGGCCAGCATGCTGTGGCATTTACACAGAAATTGGTGGAGCAGATCGCTGGCCCCTCTCCCTTCAGCCCAGTATATACCATAGAGCGAGCTCACGGGTCTCCTCGACTCTAAGCCTTCTCTGGATGATCCCCCATCCTATCATCTGTCGCTTTCGAATTTCCTAGAGAAACAGCATTTTTGCAGAAAGTGAGAGCTTTACAAGAGGTTCATTGGGAGAATACTGAAACCGAGAATCTCACAAGATTTTCCTGGTTCGGTTCGTCTGAAGCAAAGCGTTTCATCCCATCGGTGTCTAAGATTATTGCTGCAGACCTGAAATTCAGGATGGGATACCGGCCAGATTACAAGTTTTCATAAATGGATCCTGGTTTAACTACGATGATCCTGCAGTTGCCGGTCGAGCCTTAAATCCATGCTGCCAGACTTGTTTGAGACCTGAGAGGCCTTGTTTGTGGGATGAAGAGCTGTTTAGAGTTGTGGATCAGAACTGTTATTTCCTCCTTCCTTGAGGGGATATTCTCAATTAGTTGTATTGGAAACTCTTGTTGTCTTACTTGGACTGGGGGATCAGTGCAAGGTGTGCCTGCTAACAGTCTTTTAAGCCCTAGCCTCAGAAGGTCAAGCGTCGGTGAAGGGCAAAGACACTGGGGTCTCGGGGTTTGCTTATTTGGGAACAGAGCTTCATGTCTCAGTATACTCAGTTTAGTATATAGAATAGAAGAATTTGGCTTGTTGTGTCTAGGATTAACGTTAATTTACATGGATCGGAAATCAGAGTGGTCTTGGGCTTTCTCTACATTTTACTTTCACTATGTCAGGATCGGGATGTGGCCACTAGAGGGTGTACTATGTACTTGTAATCCATAGCTGTGCAGCTTTTAATTCGAGGGGATCTCCTTATTCTTCTCAATAGTCCCAAGTTCAGGGCAACAAATTTCCCCAAGGAGATTTTTGCAATCTGGGATTGGTAACCACAAGGAAGATATGTTTTTCAGTTTTCTTTTCCTGAGTATCGGTTGCATGGTTTTCCCGATCTTTGCTCTCCTCTGTGGAAATGGTTATTCCCCTTCATTAGGCTCCCGATCTGGTTCTAGTTTCTGCATAGCTGTTCCATGAGGCATGGTTGACCTCAATTTTTATTCTCAGTTTCACTCTGGTTTCTAAGGTTATCTGGTATACTCAGGGCTCTGGCAGTACCGTCGTTTATCAGTTCACTATCATGCTAACACATAGGTGTGTGTGGCATTGGAAGCCAAAGGCGTTCCCCTAATTTGTTGGGGTAATTAACATTGTTCACTTTTTCAAATAATTACCTTGGAATGTATGTTTGTTGCCATTAGCAGAGGTGTGTTATCGGGGCGGGAGATGGAGAAAAGAACCAGTACTGTGCTGAACGTTGCTTGTGGCAGTGCAGGGGTTGGGTGGGGGTGAGGGATTGCGGTTTTGTTAGGAGGTATGGGGTAGTTGGGGAAAGGAGTGGGTTAATTGTGGGGTTGGGGAGGAGGAGGGCTTGGCTTTACTGAAGTAACTGTGGGAGTAGGGTTTATGCATTATATATCCGAGTGCTGGGCTGAGTACATTAAGCCTAACTACCATTATTAGATAGCCAAAAGTGACTTTTAGACTTGGAATGTTAAGGGATCAGGAAAAACACAAACAATATCAGGTTCTTAAACATTTAAGCTTATTATGCTCTCAGATAACTTTCCTACAGGAATCTCATTTATTAGAAACTGAAACATCACAGTTAAGGAGATGACAGGTGGGCCTGGTTTATAATGCCCAGGGATCTAATAACAGTTGTGGGTCATGCTTATGATCAACAGGGGTGTTCCTTTGTTTCTACACAGGTCATTAAAGACCCTGAGGAAGGTTTATTCTAGTTAAAGGCACTCTCTGGTCAGTTCCACTTTTACTTGGTAGTATATATGGCCCTAATATATGAGACTCATATCTGTTATACTCCCAATGCTTCCCATCAGGATTATTTTTGGGGGTGACTTTAATCAAGTTGTAGATTATAATCTTGACAGGTCAGGTAGTGGACTGGGAGTGGTCACTCGAGGGTAGAGGGCCTTCAAAGACCTAGTGGACCAATGTGGGCTCTCGCGATGTTTGGCGTGTCTTGCACCCTGATTCTAGGGAGTTTCCTTCAGGGCAATGGCGCCGCGGCTCGCAGTCCCGCATTGATTACATATTATTTCTCAGGTTCTCCTACCTGGGGTCAAGACTTCCTTGATTCATCCTGGCCCTGTCTCGACCATTCTCTGGTGTTGTGCAAATTGGCATTCCTTAATTTACCTAACAGGGAAACCAGATGGAAACTTAATGAACAACTTCTTAAAGATGTTAAATATTGCAAGCTCATAAGGGAGCAAATTGAATCCTTTTATCCAACCCTTTAGATAGTATAAAGCGGATATTTTGTGGGGGCCTTTAAGGCTTTCAGTGAGAGGGATCCTTATTAGTATGGCGGTGGGTAGGAAAAGGGCACAGGAGAAGGAATTAATATCATTACTGTCCCAAATTAGGTCACTTGAAAATAATTTTTTGCTAATGCCCTGATGAAGACAAGAGGAAACTCCTAGTGTTGAAAGATAGATATTTAGAGCTACTTCAGGAAAAAGCGGAATTAGATATTATTCATACAAAAGCTAGTTACACGGACCAGGGAGAAAAGTAGGGCGCCTACTGGCATTACGTGTTAAGCAACAAGAATCGGTGAGATTTATCCCTCCAATCAGGGCAATGTCAGATGGATCCCTGAGAGTATCTCCTACTGAAATAGTGCAAGAATTTGCCTGATATTATGCAAGTTTGTACAGTGACATGGAGTATCCTCCTTGTTCTGGGAGTACGGAGAGTTATCTGAGGGATTCCATTTGTCTTCTCTCTCAGAGCGACACAAGGGTTTTCTGGTTACTCCCATATCACAGGAGGAAATTGCTGAGGTTTTAGTGGATTGCCCACAGGCAAAGTCCCAGGCCCAGCGGTTCTCCTCCCTATTACACAAAGTTTTTCGGGATCTTTTATTACCAGTATTTTGTCGTTTATTTCAATATATTCCAACTGGGGCAGAGGCTGATCCTCATCTTTTGAGGCCTTGATTGTTCTTCTCCCAAACCAGATAAAGATCCTGAGCTTGTTCAGAGCTACAGACCTATTTCCCTTCTAAATCAGGATATTAAACTTCTCTAAGATACTAGCCAATGGGTTAACGGTAGTTCTCCTGAATTAATAGGTATAAACCAGGTAGGATTTATGAAAGGGCATTCATCATTTGATCACTTGCGTACCCTATCTTATGTTTTCTCGGCTACCAGGGACACCGAGTTCCCTGCAGGACTGGTCTCCTGGATGCCGAGAACGATCAATCGAGTGAATTGGAACTTTTGTTTTGAGTTCTGGAAGCTTTTCAATTCCCTTCTGTATTTATATCCTGGATTGCTACACTATATAAAACTCCTACAGCAAGAATCTCTGGGAATGGGGCCTTCTCCAAACCTTTTCACTCCATTCAGGGACTAGACAGGGATGTCCTTGTCTCTTCTGTTGTTTAATTTATATCTGGAACCTCTCATCCAAAATATTCTCAATAATGTTTCCATACAAGGCATTTGGGTTGATATCCATGAAATTAAAGTCACTGCATATGCAGATGACTTGCTGATACATTTATCTCATCCGGTATCTTCTGTACCGGCCTTGTTGAGTGAAATAGCAAGATTTAGTGACCTGTCCAAATACAAACTGAATGCTAGCAAATCCTTATTTTCCCATTAAACGATAAGGTATTCAAAAATGATATTAGTCCCCTAGGCTTATGCTGGACTCCCAAGTCATTCAAATACTTGGGCATTAAACTATCTCATAATCCCCTAACATGGTTTAGGGAAAATCTGGAATCCCTCTCACAGTTGATAACTCATGATCTCGAGAGGTGGTCCAAACTTCCCATTTCATTATGGGGCCAGATCAACATAATTAAGATGAATATATTTCCTAGAATATTTTACCCTTTATCTCTTCTCAATACTTTCATCCCACTACTCTGGTTTAAAAGGTTACATGGTATATTCACTAGATTTATTTGGGCCGATTGGTATCCTCAATTGGCTTATTGTAAATTGGCAGCTCCAAAATTGGAGGGGTTTACGGATTCCCCATCTGACTATATATTATTGGGCCAGTCATCTAGCAAAATGCCTGAGATGGGTATCTCCTGGCCCAGAAAAAGAGCAACCAGCTTGGCTTAGAATTGAATTGGATGTTATTAAGTCCAAGAATCTGGACCCCTTACCTTATTCTATCTTAAAATCTCCCAGGTAAGTATGACTGAGGAATGCCCTACGGTATTTACCTCTTTAAAGGTTTATGCACAACTGTGTTCATTTTGAAATATACTCCCCACTGGGACTTGGCCCAGTCTATCTGGAATTCTCCATCTTTTACTATTAATAAGAACCAGATTTCCGCAATGGTTGTCCCAATTGGGGATGGGATACTTCTCTCTCATGGATGAAGATGGGCAGTGGTTGTCAGTGGGAGATATTATCAAGAAATTTCATATTCTGGCTCCTTTCACTTCAAAGCTATACAATTAAGGCACTTACTTACAATAAATTTTGGTAATACCCCACCTCCCAGACCGTCACAGCCCTGATACCTGAGGTTTCTTACTTATTGGATCTTCAGGTGTAATATCTAAAGTATATAAGGTCTTGTTTCACAAGAGATATGGGGGTTCCTTTGGACCCTCAAGATTCTGGAACTCTATCCTCCCTCAGTACCATCCGGATTGGCAATCCTTGTGGAGATTCTGTCATATATATGTTCTCAAGACAGACTATGCTTATGCAATTTCATATATTACATAATCTGTATTATACTGCAGTTAAACTACATAAATGGGTTTTGAATTCCAATATATGTAATAAATGTTTACAGGAAGAAGGAACACTTCTTCACATGTTCTGGTCTTGCCCTAAAGTTTCCCTTTATGGGATTCAATTAAGACTTCCCTGGACCCTTTACTGGGCCTTCATGAGTATTTTACTCCTGATATTTGCCTTTAGGGACCTGTCTTCTGTTAGAGTTAAAGTAAGAAAGTTTCATATTTCCATGATTGCTTTATCGGCTAAGAACTTATTTTACGTCACTGGAAAGACAAGTCCTCCCCATCTTACCAAGAATGGGTTAACAAAATCCTGTCCAATCTCACGTACAGAAAAGCGATTGCCAGTCTTCATAATAGATTGGCAGCATATACCAAAATTTGGGATCCCCTTCACTCTCTAATTTCACTGGCTCAGTTTTAAGCATGTCTCAGGCTACACAGCCATGTAGGTTCTTAGGTAAAGAGCTTGGCACTTAGCGGACACTAGGTTTGGTTACTGCAGTAGGGGAGGGATGGGTGGGTTGGGCAGTTACCCTCTCACATTGAGTCTGTATGTCTATCTCATTCTCATTGTAACTGCCTGTTATTGTGGAAAATGTATCAATAAACTTTGAATTGGAAAAAAAACAGGAAGTTGTTATTCCTCAGTACAGACAGTTGGTGAGACCCCATCTGAGTACTGCTTCCAGTTCTGGAGACCCATCTCCGCAAGGACATAGACAGGATAGAGGCAGTCCAGAGGAGGGCAACTAAAATGGTGCAGGGTCTGCAAGAGAAGCTGTACAAGAAGAGACTAGATGAGCTTAATATGTATACCCTTGAGGAAAGAAGGAGAGGGGGACATGATAGAAACTTTAAGTACCTCAGTGGAATCAACAAAGTCCAAGAGGGTAGCATCTTTCAGAAAAAGAGACGCAAGAACAAGGGGACACAATTTAAAGATAGGGGTGGTACAGTGGCAATGTGAGGAAGTATTTTTCACAGAGAGGGTAGTGGATGCATAGAACAGCCTTCCTGAGGAGGTTGTGGGGTCTAAAACTGAGGAGAATTCAAGAATGCATGGGACAGACATAAGGCAATTCTTGTGGGGGTAGGAAGAAATAGGCTGTTGGTTAACTAGGATCTGTGGCCTATCCTGTAGGTAGTGAAATGGGCAGACTAGATGGGCCAAGCAGTCCTTATCTGCTGTCAAAGTCTATGTTTCTATGTTTCTATATACCCTGTAAGAAATATTTTGCTACAGAGAAAAATAAAGCAGTAAAAGTTATACCTTGCAAAAGACAATTTGAACCAGAAGATTACAGTAGTAATATGTTAGCAACGCCTGTAGGCACACCTTGTAATAATGCAGAAGAAGGTATACCAGCAATAACAATTTGAATCAGAGAAAATAAAGCAATGAAATGTTAGCAACAAACAGTAGCAATCCCTGTGAGTACAAAAATAAAAATAACAACACACAGTAAATCTGCTTAGCCAAAAGAAGTCTTAATCCATTTCCCTTGCTCTGGTAAGGTTCTCTGCTCTGCCCTTTTAAGCAATCTTAGAAGGAAAGAGCTCAGGTGAAGCTAGGTGCCTAGCTGGCAAACCAAGTTCTGCCTGTGGGTCCCACTATTCTCTTACATCTGTCTCATCCAGGTTTAAACACCACCACAGGCTTGGCTTCAACCACATCTCTGGGAAGTCTATCCATTTGTCCACCACCCAACCCATGAAATAAACTTCCTCTCATCCCTTCTAAATCTCCCCACACCTGTCTGCACCCATGTCCTCTAGTCACTGTGCCCTTATTCCTCAAACAAGTCCTAATAATCGACCCAGACGATTCCTCACAAGACCTTGTATGCTACAATCGTATCCCTCTTTGCCTCCTGGACTCTAGTGTATGTATGTCAAGGTCTGCCAAACTTTTCTAACATGAACTCCCCTGCTGCACCTTGATCATCTTTGTGACCATCCTTTGTATTGTCTGTATGCAGACCCCATCTTTATTGAGGTGCATCCCTAGAACTGTATACAGTACTCAAGGTGTGACCTTACTGGATCTGTGCAGTGGCAGTATCACAGCCTTCCTACTACTATCAAGCTGCCTTCATTTATAGCTCAACATCCTGTTTGCATGTTATCATAAAGAGATCTCATGGTGGTTTTCAGGTACTTCTACAGAAGGACCGAATGTTTTTGAGGAAACCAGGGTGTGTGCTGCCTTGAGTCACTCTGAGAAATCCATCTCACAGTGACAACATGTTACACTCCTGAGCAAGAGGAAACATCTGGATGAGTATTCTGTACTTTATTTGCATCCAATCCTTTTTCTAGGGCAAATACCTCATTACATTGCCCTCGTCTTTCTATTGTGCTTGTTTTAGTTTGAACTGGCTTGGGTGGTGTAACGACAAAGGATCCAAGCCTGTGAAGTTGAGGTAAGCCATGCCTCATTAGGTGTGGACCCATTATCTTTGCAGTGGTTCAACAATTACCTCTCTGATCGCTTCCAGTGGGTCAAGGCCAGGGAGATCTCTCAACTCTCAAACCTCTAAGAGGTGTCCCTCAGGGTTCTATATTAGACCCCTTTTATTCACAATCTACATCACTAACATTGATGACAGCATAACCAAGGCCAACATCCATCTGTCTGCAGATGATACAGTTCTTTATGTGAGCTGCCCATCATTACAAACTGCATGTAATGACCTTCAATCTGAATTCAACCTGTTTCAATACCAACTTCTAAATAAAAACTTACTTAATGCCAAGAAAACCAAAGCAATGCTTTTTCTCTTTCTGTTCATGTAGCAAAGTCGGCCTCATCAGAACCAGTTACACAGATTATTACAATTCTAGCGTAAAATTTGGAATTCGTCTCAAAATTCAAATATCTGGGAGGGTTGGACCATAGGCTTTCATTTACAGAGCACATCGAAAAACTACTCAAAAACTATGACAGAGACTCTTACCTTTTCTTCAGGATAGCCCACTTCTTAACTAGAGTTCTAAACTGCAGCTGGTCCAAGCAACTTTTCTCTTGTTGATAGACTATGCTGACTTCCTGTACAGTCTATGCTCTACATCCTACCTCACTAAACTTGACACGCCTATCATAGAGCTTTGAGGTTTATCACAGGTCTTTCCTACTCTCGCATCACTGCTCCTTATATGAAGCAGTGGGGTGGACTTCTCTACAATACAGGTGCAATAGAAATACAGCCTTATGGACCCTTAGAGCTATCTCTAAAAAACTTCCCAATATATTACAGACTGTCTTCTTCTAAACTCTATAGGCAAATAGTCCTGAGAAGTTGCACATCTATCTTATTGAAGGTTCCCAAAGTTAACTCTCACTTTGGCGGGCTGCTATAAGCTTTGCACTGCCCTCCCTGTGGAACATACTGCAAAAATACTAAAATTAAGGACACTCGCTCAGCATCTCTACCTTCAAGTATTTATACTCCCGTCTCAGAAACGAACAGTGCAATTGTTTTCCACGATCCTAATTTGTTGTCACGTTCAATCTGTTTCACATCTGTTGCCTCTATTTCTGTTTTCGGTACTGGCACACATCAAGCTTTATCTTCCCCGCCCCCTCTTAGAGGCGGATTACCATAATCGCCTGGTCAAACATCATCATTCCCCCTCCAGCCCCCCATGAGCCCCTGCCAGTTCCTCTCTATCATACCCTATTTATGGTAGTTACCTCCTTACCTTGAAGTCTTTGTTACATTATACTCCCTCCTGGTACCCCATCTTCCATTAGCTGGCTGTTCTTGTCATGACCACTTCATGGCTGGATTTATTATTGCCTCTGGCAAGTGGACTCATTGGTATTGTTGTACCATGTATATGGACTATATGAAACTGTATTTGAGTATTTAATACTGCTAATGGTGTGTCTGAATTTTTTGTAACTGGATTCTCTTCTGTTATGGTTTCTTGCTCCTTTTTTTCTTTTTTTTTTCCTTGCTATTAGAACCTCTTAGTATTCATTTGTGCCAATGTGTGTGTGTGTGTGTGTGTGTATATATATATTTATATATATATAATAATATGTATGTTGCCTTGTTGTACCCTGACCTTGTTCTAACCAGGTCCATCTTGTAAAGAGCTCTGCTTACTGATGTTCGCCTGGATAAATAAAGATTTTGATTGATTGATTGATTGATCAGGATAATGTCCAGAGCAACTCCTAACATATGAACATATGAAACTGCCAGCAGAAATAGGCCTCGTGGTCTATCAAATCTGCTTGAATGTGCAGCTACACCCTTACATTGCAGCTGCCCCTCCCTCCCCCATAGTTCCCGCCCCACCATGTCCGATCCTCTTTAAACTGCCCACCGTCTTACAGTACACCACCTCCTCGGGCAGAGTGTTCCATTTAGCCATAACTCTCTCTGTGAAAAATATCTCCTCAGCTCTCTCCTATACCTTCCCTCTCCAATCTGAGACCATGCCATCTCATGTCTCTCCCCTCCTCAACTTAAAGATCCCTTCGATACCTGTCTTGTTTATCGCCATCAAGTATTTTTAGGTCTTGATCATGTCCCGATCCCTCCTCTCCTCCAGGGTGTACACAGGGTGTAGCCAGACATTTCAGATTTGTACACCAAGCTGCCACACTTCTACCCCTCCCCACTGTTGTCCATGCCTGCCCCCAATGACTCTAGTCTAAGGTTCCTGGCTCCAATCAGATGATTCCCACACTAGACTGGCTGCCTGTCTGCACTGCTAGTGTGGTGTTCATCCCCGCTGAGGAACGTTACTGACTGCACCACAAGTTCATGACCACGGTAGAAATTCTTCTCTTTCTCCCCACAGATAGCAGGCTCGCTCCACTTGCCACTTCACATGAAGTCTTTGTTCTTTTAGTTGGGTCTGAGTCTGTTCTTTCATCTGCTGCTCCTCAGTTCTTCTACTGTTTCTCTCACTTCCAGTACAACTGAACTAATAGTATGGCTTCTAACATTGCTCGGGCATTTAAACTTGCCACCCCAGACTTGCCACCCCCTACCAGATGGCGCAGCCAATCACTATGTAGGTGGACCATGCAGACCTAGTTGAGACCTTCAGCTTCAGCGGCTGTGGTCCGCTCGACCAGCCCACCCCCAAAATAAAGCTGAAAGAAAAGAAAAAGCCTGCAAAGCCAAACTAAAGAATTTAAAAGCGATGGACTAGAGGGGAGCAATGCTGGCCAGCTTGTTTGCTACCCCTGCTAGTAAAGTTGGTACGCCATGGCTTACTTGGTGTATCAGTAGCTACACCCTTGGGTGTACATATTTAACTCTCTCAGCCTGTTCTTGAAGGGTTTGTCCTCCAATCCCTGGATCATCTTTGTTGCCCTGCACTGTACCCCTCCAGTAGTCTGATATCCCTTTTCAGAAATGGACATCAGTACTACCACGCAGTACTCAAATGTGGCCTGACTAGTGACCTGTACAGAGGCAGGATCACCTCCCTACTTCTGGATGAGATTCCTCTCGCTAGACACTCCAGCATCCTGTTGGCTTTAGCCACCACCTTCCTGCATTGAGCGAGTTGTTCATATTCCCCATTATAACTACTCCTAGAGCTTTCTCATCCTCTGCGATACCTAACTAAACCCCTCCCAGCTGGAAGCTCCTCTCCGGGTTCCTTGCTCTGAAATGCAGAACCTTACACTTCGCATTGAAACCCAATGCCACATTTCCGACCACTCCTCCAGTCTAGTCAGGTCATCCTGTAGCCCTGCCACCCCTGCTAAGTTGTCTACCACTGCCCCATCTTGGTATCATCAGCAAATAGACTAATCTTACTCCTGATGCCATGTGAGATGTGTGCTATGAATATCCCAAACAGCACTGGACCCAGTACCGAGCCATGTGGAACCCGCTTGTCACAGCCCTCGGGATGAGAGTCCCCCTGACCACCACCTGTTGCAGCCTCCCTTCAGCCAGTTCATGATCCAGTTCATCATCTTTACCCCACCCCCACATATTCCAACTTTCCCCAACCTTCCATGAGGCACAGAATCAAAGGTCTTGCTTGAAGTCTAAATACAGGACATCCACTGCATGACCCTTATCCAGTTCCTCATCATCCAGTCATAATACTCAATTAGGCTGATCTGGCAGGATCTGCCTGAGACAAACTCATGTTGCCAACTGTCCTGGAGTCCATTGTCTTCCAAAGGCCACCAGCCTCTCTTTCAGGATTATCTCCATTAGTTTTCCGACAATGAAACATAGAAACATAGACTTTGTCGACAGATAAGGACCGCTAGGCCCATCTAGTCTGCCCATTTCCCTACTTACAGGATAGACCGCAGATCCTAGTTAACCAACAGCCTATATCTTCCTGCCCCCACAAGAATTGCCTTTTGTCTGTCCTATGCATTCTTGAATTCTCCCACAGTTTTAGACCCCACAACTTCCTCAGGAAGGCTGTTCCATGCATCCACTACCCTCTCTGTGAAATAATACTTCCTCACATTGCCCCTGAACCGCCCTCCTTCTATCTTTAAATTGTGTCCCCTTGTTCTTGCAAGTCTCTTTTTCTGAAAGATGCTACCCTCTTGGACTTTGTTGATTCCCTTGAGGTACTTGAAAGTTTCTATCATGTCCTCTCCCTTCTTTCCTCAAGGGTATACATATTAAGCTCCTTTAGTCTCTCCTCATCGGCTTCTCTTGCAGACCTTGCACCATTTTAGTTGCCCTCCTCTGGACTGCCTCTATCCTGTCTATGTCCTTGCAGAGATGGGGTCTCCAGAACTGGACACAGTATTCCAGATGGGGTCTCACCAACTGTCTGTACAGAGGGATAACAACTTCCTGTTTTCTGCTGCTGATGCCTCTCCTATACATCCCAGTATTTCCTGGCCCTCCCTACTGCCTTCTCACATTGCTTGTTAACCTTAAGGTCATCTGATATGATTACCCCAGGTCCCTTTCCTGTTTTGTTGTTGTTACTACCTCCCCACCCATTGTGTATTCTTCCCTGGGTTCTTGTTTCCCAGGTGCATAATTTTGCACTTTTTGCATTGAATCCTAGCTGCCATATGTCTGACCATTCCTCCAACCTTGCCAAGTCCCTTTTCATCCTTTCCACGCCTCCTTGTGTATCAACCCTGTTGCAGATCTTTGTGACATCTGCAGAAAGGCATACTTTCCTTCCAGTCCCTCTGCAATGTCACTGATGAAGACATTAAAAGGACTGGACCCAATACTGAACCCTGCGGTGCCCACTAGTAACCGCCCTTTCTTCAGAATGGACTCCATTTACAATTACCTTCTGTGTCCTGTGGATGTGGGGCTTACTGGTCTGTAACTGGCTGGTTCATTCTTTGGGCCACTTTTTTTTACAATTTAAACTTTATTAATACATTTCCATTATAATGGGCAGTTACATCAGATCGAGATGATGAGACATCATTCTAGAACAGTAAAAACTGCCCAGTCCACTCCACCCATCACCCTTACAGCAGCAACAAAATTGTGTAAGCCCTAATGTGCAGTGCATGGATCAATGGTTCGTATGGGTAAAACCAGAGTGTGATATAAGTTCAGTGAGGTAAAAGAGTAAAGAATGAAGGGGTCCCATATCTTGCTATATATCTCTAATCTGTTATGCAGGCTTGCAATTGCCTTCTCTGTTAGAATGTTGGCAGTGATTTGTGTAACCATTCCTGGAAGGAAGGAACCGATTTTTCCTTCCGATGACATAGTTTAAGTTTCTTAACAGAGAGTGCAACCATAGAGATGTGATATTTCCTAATTCTAGCGTTAACCAGGGACATGTCCCTAGAAGACATACCTCCGGAATGAAGTACTCCTGTAGGCCCAGTAGGGGATCAAGAAACATCCTAATTGTATTCCATAAGGAAGAAACTTTCGGACAGGACCAGAACATGTGCAAGAGAGTACCCTCTTCTTGCAGGCACTTAGTGCATGTACTAGAATTCAAGAAGCCCCATTTTTTTTTATTTGATGGGGTACAATACATATTATGTAGAATATGGTATTGCATGAGGGCAGTCTATCTTGGGAAACATACTTATGACAGGATCTCACAGGGATTGCCAGTCCAACTGGTATTGAGGAGGAGTGAATTCCAGAAACTAGTGGGTCCAAAGGTGTCCCCATACTTCTTATAGTACAGCACCTTGTATAGCTTGGATATTATGCCAGATGAACTGGACAATTGGGAGAATTCAGGAATCGGAGCTGATACCTTCTAGGAGGGGAGAACTCCCCAGGGCTACAATAAGAAGGTGTCTTAACTGCATAACTTTAAAATGAGCTGAGCCAGGGATATGGAACTTGTCGATAATTCCACGTGAGGACAACCAGTGCCCTTCCTGTCTCCAGGGAAAGCAGTTTTCCATCGCCCAGTTGAGGCAGCCAGTTTGAAGGAATCCACTTTCGCTAAGAGTGAAAGCTGGGGAGTTCTAAATGGACTGAGCTAAGTCAGTCTGAGGGAGTAAAGAAGAAATAAACATAACTGTGTATATACTCTTAATGAGGTACTTATTGTGCTACAGTTAACCATCTTTACATGAGACAACTTGAGATAAAATAGGTTTGAGGGATCCAGGCATTTAGGTTTAATTAGCGTCTAACTCAATCTTAAGCCACACTGGTTGTACCGCTACAGGGCCTGGGGAGATCCATCTCAGGCAGTATGCCAGATGACTGGCCCAGTAATATAGTGCCATATGGGGAATCCTTAGCCCCTCCCAGATTTTGGGGCAGCTAGTTTATGGTAGGCCAACCGAGGATACTTTTCTGCCCAGATAAATCTGGTAAATATACTGTGCAGTTTCTTAAACCTGCGTATGGGGATAAAAGAGTTGAGAAGAGATAAGGGTAATAAATTCTAGGAAATACATTCATCTTAATGATGTTAATCCTACCCCATAATGATACAGGAAGTTTAGACCATCTGTCAAGGTCATGCATAATGACCTGAGAGAGAATCAGATTGTCTTTGACCCACTTCGAAGGGTTACAGGATAACTTTATACCCAGATATTTAATTACTCTAGAGTCCAACCTAAACCTAAGGGGCAAATATCATCCTTAAATACCTTGTGATTTAGTGGGAAAAACAAGGATTTACTTGCATTCAAATTGTAGTTGGATAGCACTGAACCTAGCTATTTCGTTCAGTAGGGGTGGTAATGAAGAAACCGGATGGGAGAGATATATCAGCAAATCATTCATGCACGCTGTGAGTTTAATCTCATGACGTCAACTCTGATACCTTGTATAGAGATGTTTTGGAGAATGTTTTGGATGAGGGGTTCCAGATATAGGTTAAACAAAAGAGGCGACAGGGGCAACCCTGCCTGGTGCCTGAATGAAGTGAGAAATAGTCTGAGAAGGCCCCATTAGCTGAGATTCTTGCTATAGGGGATTTATATAGTGCAGCAACCCAGGAGTTGAATACCGGGAAAGTTAAAGGTACTCAAAACCTTGAAGAAGAAACTCCAATTCACCCAGTCAGATGCCTTCTCGGTGTCCAAAGACCAAGCCTGCAGGAAGTCAGCGTCTCTGGAGGTCGAGAGGTATGGGATAACGTCATGGTGATCCGCTGAAGAGTCCTTCATGAAACCTACCTGATTCATACCTATTAACTCAGGTAGGACCAAGGATAACCTGTTAGCTAAAATCTTTGAGAGGATCTTGATATCCTGATTTAGGAGCGATATAGGCCTGTAGCTCTGGGCGAGCTCAGGGTTTTATCCGGCTTAGGAGGAGCACTATCAAGGCTTCAAAGAGATGGCGATCAACTTCTGACCTGGATAAGATGTGCTGGAATAAACTATTAAGTGTTGGCAATAGAGGATCCCAAAATATTTTATAAAAAGGGAGGAAAATCCATCAGGGCCAGGAGTTTTATCCGAGGGTAAACCACTAATAACCTCAGAGATTTCCCCTTAAGTTATGGGAGAAACCAGAGAGGCTATGTAATGTACTGGAAGGGAGGGTAGATGTGAGTCCGTCAGGTACTTCTCCACACTTTGTGGGCTGGAAGGGAGCTCCATGTCCTGTAAAGTGATTTATAATATACTGCGAACTCTTGAACTATCTCTGTGGGAGATGTTTTCAGGATCCATCATCAAGCCCTAATTGAAGGGATAAATTTTACTGAATCTTGTTGTTTGATGCAATGCAGAAGTCGCCTGCTTTTTCGCTTGGTCCAGTATAACTAGCTTTAGTATGTATGATAGCTAACTCAGCCTTTTCTCGGAGTAGTTCTAAATATTTATCTCTCAGCCCTAGGAGCCTCACCTTGTCCTCCTCCGATGAGTTAACTGAATCATTGGATTCCAGAGCCGATTGGGATAACAAAGACAGTAATTCTCTCTCCCTAACTCTTTTCCTAGCCACCGAGAGGCTGATGAGAACTCCTCTCATGTAAGCCTTGAAGGCCCCATATAATATCCGGCTTTGCACTATTTAAAGGGTTGGACAGAAAAAAGGCCTCAATGTGCTCCCTTATGGTATTGCAATAATTAGAATCTTTAAGCAATTGGTCATTGAGCTTCATCGTTTTCTCCTTGACACATCATGAATGCGAGATCACACAGCACCAGAGAGTGATCAGAGACAGGGCCAGGTTGTATCGGCGGGACCTAACCCAGGGCAGAAGAGAGTCTGAGAAATGAATATGTAGTCAATGGGACTGTGAACCATGTACCAAAGACCTGAATGTGAACTCCTTGGAATCAGGATTCAAAACCGCCAGACATCACAGAGCCGCACTGATCCACTGATTCTCTAAAGGCCCTCTGGCCTGGGGAGATCCCCAATACACCTCCTGACCTGTCAAGATTGGAATCTGTAACTTGGTTAAAATAGCCCCAGGACAATCCGTATGGGAAGGAAAGGCAGAATTGAATTTGTAAGTCTCATGAAGAATGCAGGGTCATCAGCATTGGGACCATATACACTGCCCAGTAGCAGAGGTATTGACCAGAGAGTACCTATAACTAAAACGAACCTACCCTCGGGGTCCCTGATAGTATGAGTTGGGACAAATGGTATGCCCCTGTTAATAATAATCATAACCCCACAGCTGTGTGAGGAGCCTTGCTCCTCATACACCATCCCCACCTGTTGCCTCCTCACTTGGGAGGCTTCTGATTCTAGTAAGTGCGATTCCTGGAGAAAGTAACCTGGGTACGTAAAGACTTAAGTGTTTGAGAACCTGGTATTGTTTAGATTTTTCCTGATCCCTTGACGTTCCATGTTGCAAAAGTCACCTCCTTAGCCATCTACTTAAGGATTCTAAGGGCACTAGAATCAGCGTTGCACTCAGGGTGTATAACCGAATAGTCTAACCCCTCATTGCTGCTGTAAGGTCCTCCGACCACCTAGCCCCCACCACAGAAAGCCCCAATTCAAACACTCTGGTACACCCCACCCCACAACAAGAGCACGTACCCTTCTCCCCTCCCAACCCCCCACACTGTCACAAGCAATGCTTAGCACAGCACTGGATCTTATCCTCCCCTCCGCCCTCCAAATGTATCCCCTGCAAGTGCTCGCCTTATAATTCAAAATACAAAGCAGTCAATAGGCTGCATTACTGAGGGCATAGAGTCAATGAGCGATCTCGGGCTTCAGGGCCTACAAACATCAGCTGGTGAATCCACTAATGAGCGAGAAGAGAAATAGAACTAGATGCCATAAATGTGAGTGTGAAAAACGTCACTCGAATCTTGAGAGGAGTTGAAAAAGCCTGTTCCTGCAGGGAACTATTTCTGAACCAGAACCAGAGAGGTAAATAACATGGAGGGTGAGCCCATCATCGAGATAAAAACCTGAAAAAACAAAACCGGATGTGAAGTGAGATGAAATCCAGAGATGGGGAACCCGAGGGAGAAACTACCTAGGGGTTGTGTACCCCTAGCTCTGAGAAACCCCATGAAACCAACACAACTTAATAACAAAAGCAATCCCTCTCAAGGCTGGATGACCAGAATTGCATTAAACGGGTGAGCTGCCCTCTTGCGGACATAACCTGCTCCATCCCACCATTTAAAGGTGCCCTGAAAGCCGGAATCGTTTGAAAATCTAAGTTCCCATCCTCCAAGGACTAAACAGGAGGCATAACCCGAGACCTAGCCCTGTGTGTTTCCCTGAATATTGAGTGGATATTATATCTGATGCAGTCCAAAACAAACCCATGAAGCCCCCAGGACTCTCCTGTAACACTATTCCATTAACAGACCAGGGCCTGTTAGTAAGAGTTGAGCCTCTACTAGTAGACCAGATCTATTAGGAAGCATAAGTCGAGTGAAGTCCGTCTCTGAAAAGAACACTGTCCACACAAAGATCCGAACAACAGTTCGTTCTGAAGTTGCAGTGAGTCCCAAGATCATGAGACCCTCTCAGGTTGTGCTAAACAGGTCTGCTAACGCTGACTTAAGGTTTAGTAACGCAGCATCAGGATCTCTAAATTAAACCATGAGCCATTTACAGAGACTTGTAATTTTGCTGGGTACCCCATCCTGAACTTTAATCCAGCCGCTATAATCTTGGATACAATCGGTGGAAGGCTTTCCATTTCAGTCAAACCAAACCAGGGATATCCTGAGCAATTCTCAGCTTCACCTTCTCCCAGCTGACTTCTTGCAAGGCCTTGGCTTTCTGTAAAAATGCTACCTTTCCAGATAATTGAGAAAGCGGCAAATGATGGGGTGAGGAGGTGCATCGGGTGGGGGTTTTGGTCACAAGATCGGTGGCCCATTCTATTATGTAGCTTGGGCCAAAGGAGAGGGGCCAGCGAGTTTTTCTACCAACTTCTGAATAAAGACAACGGTATTCTGGCTTTCTTCCTGGGAGCCCGGAATTACCACATTATTTCTCCGACTACGGCCTTTCAGATCCTCGAGTTTTGCTTCTAATCTAGACACCTTCTGTTTCGTTAGTAGAAGCTCAGGATCCATGCTTTCCAGCTTTCTCTCGATCGAAAATATTCGGGCAGTGTTGTCTGATACTATCATTGGAGACTTACTCTATCTTTCTGGAGAGGGACTTCAGGTCGATGCCATATCCTTCATCTCTTCCCGGAATGGTTTGAATTCCTCTAAAATCTATTAAGTGTTAGGGGTTCTTGGTCCCCAGCTTGACATGCAGGTTCAGGCTTGTCTGGGCCAGTCGAGGCTCGGATTTCTTCGGGCCTTCTTGGGGATGGGGGTGTGTGTGTGTTTCGCAGGGCTTTCTTCATGTAAGCCTCCATTTACCACACAGGAACCCAGTACAGGAGCGACACTGTTCAGAGACAAGAAAACTCTTGAGCAGAAGATTTAGATGAAATTTAATCGATATTAAATAGCGATTTTGGATTCGAAGGCAGGAGCTTAGCAGAGGAGCATCTACTCAGCACTGTGCATCACGTGATCTCCCTTTGGCCATTTTATGAAGGGACCCAACGTGAGCCATCCTCCAATCTTGTGGAACGATTCTATATCCAGGGAAGTATCAAACAAGTCCACAAGCAGCCCGCCAAGACCTCCACCAGCTCTTTCAGCACCCTGGGGTGAATGCCGTCTGGTCCCAGTGCCTTATCCACCCTCAGTGCATTCAGAACCTCCAGCACCTTGTGCTCTATAATTACCTCCTCTGTCACCCCTTTCCCCTTGCCCAGCTTCCTCATCCCTGAGGTAGCTGCCTCGCCCTTCTCCCTCATGAACACAGAACAGAAGTACTCATTTAGTGCTTCTGCCTGCTCCGCACCTTTCTCCACCCACCCCCGTCCTTCTTAATTCACACTATCTGGTCCTTGCAGCTCCTTCTCTCCCTTACATTCCTGAAGAAGTCCTTTTCCGCCCTTGATGACCTGTGCCAGCCTCAGCTCTCTGGAATCCTTAGCCACCCTGACTAGTCTGGTTACCTCCCTGGACTTTTTCAAATACATTTCCTTGTCTTCCCCTAACCCAGATTGCTTGAACCTCCTAAATGCTCGTTTTTTGTCTTCACCCATTCCATGACCTCCTGATTCAACCAGCTTGGTCTTAGCTCGTCCCTTCTTGCTCTGCATCTTGGTGCATGACCCAGTAGCCTCCAACAGCCCAAATTTGATTATTTCTCATTTCTGGCCCACATACAAGCGTGAATTAATTCCTGCCAGGTGCCTTTTCAAAATTTTCCCCATCTTGTCAAAGTCAGCATGTCTGAAGTCAACTACCCTGGTTCCTGTACTTACAGCTTCCTTGTCCATGCTGAGTGTGAACCACACCAGTGGTGGTCACTCCCAGCTAGTGGGTCCTCCACCCCAGCTCCCTTATAGTCTCCCTGTTAGACAGTACTAGGTCCAGAATTTTATCCAACTGAGCTGGCTCTATACCCATCTGTGTCAGGAAGCCGTCCTGGAATGCTTCGAGAGCACTTGCTCCCTTGCATTGAGGTGGTTGGGATGCTCTAATCCACTCCTGTATATATAAGTCCCCATGATCATGGTGTTCCCTTCCCACAGACCCTGCTAATCTGTTCCGCTAACTCCCAGTCCAAGTCCTCTGCTAGAGCTGGTGGCCTGTACACCACTCCCATCCTCAGTGTCCTACTTTTGAAACATGGAATTGCATCCTAATGTCTCTGTTCTACCCTCCTCCCTCTTCCCTTGCACACCTTATATCCCTCCCTTACGAAATCACCACCCCCCCTTTCCCTTGTCTCTATCCTTCTGCATATCCTATATCCAGGGATCATCAGATACCAGTCTTGGTATTGGGTGGCCCAAGTCTACATGATGGCTGCAATGTCCACCATCCCCACTGCCAAGAGACCCTGTAACTCAGCTGATTTGTTCACCAGGCTTCTTGCATTTAGGAGACCACACTCCAACTTGTTCCCTTCCTTCCTTAATCCATTTCTCCCCATCCTTAACCCCGTGACTCTACCCTGGTACCATCTTTGCTAGCTTGTGGGGAAGCTTGCTCAGCTCCCCTCCGGCAGCCCTGCATCCCTGCTGCACCTCACCTCCCTCCACACCTAGTTTAAATCTGCCTTTGTTGCTATGTATTCCCCAGCTTCTGTTTCAAAACCCACTGTCCCACCTCTACTAAATGTAATCTGTCATCTGCGAATAGTTCACTGTTGTCCCAGATGTTACCCAGCCCCCACCAGCCCATACCCTTTGGTTAGACACCACTCTCCCAGCCAAGAGTTAAACTCCTCTATCCTTACTTCTCGCAGTGCTTGCCCTGGGTACTGGGAACACTTCCAAGAAGGTCACTGATCTCCCTGCCTCCTGACACTACTTTTTCTAGTTCCTTGAACCTCTCCCTTACCAACTCGACCGTACTACCCCACAAGTCATTTGTACCACGTGCACCACTACATGTGGTTTCTCCTTCCTCTCCTTGTACATTTGAAAATAGACTGTCCTGGCCCCACCCACTGTCAATCCGGGTACTGAGTCCACCCATATTTGACTATGCAGCTCCCCTTACTTCCCTATCGGCCCCTTTTAGGATTGAGCCTCCCAGCACTAAGACCCCACCCTTCTCACATGCTATGCCTCCCACCCTGCCTTCCGATCTGTACCTTCTGCTGTGCCCTGGGCCTCATCCTAGTCCCACCCTTCCCCTATTCCCCCACCTCCAATCCTCTCCCAGCATTGTCACCCTCCTTCCCTTCCTTGCTGGGCCCATTCTTCCCTTCTGCCTCCTCTGCCTTATCCCCCTGCCTCCCTTTACCCCATCCTTTTCCCTTACTACCCTTGTCCCCTCTCTGCCTGAATGTGGCCCCTGGGCTTACCACCCCATTGTCCTCCCTGCCCTTCCCGAAGAGCCCCACCCATCATCCACCATTGAAGCCAGCACCACAAACCTATTACCTGACCCTGGACTTCTACTGTTTGCTTCTCCCTCATGCTATTTTGAGGTTCTACTACTTTTACATTTTTTCCGTGTTCCCTGTCCTCTTTTCACTGGTACTGTACCCCTGGATCCCTGATGAGGTGGCCCTCCTGTTCCATTGATCTCACTCACTCCCCTAATCCTTTTAACTCCTTCCTAGCCACTGTACCTCTGCCTCCAGACCCCTCAGCCTGTGACAAATGGGACACTGCCCCAGTTTCTGTAATGTGCCCATCCAGATAACCACCCCACAACCACTGCAACTCACTATTCTTCCCATCCTGGTGTCACTGGGTAATAAATCACCCTATCTGGTTCTTGGTGGAACGGTACAAAGGAAGAGACAACAGACAAGTGGTACTCATGTAATAAATGAAATTTATTACAGATAAGTATACACGCTTACTACCCATACAGTGTGAACAGTGGGAGAACACCAGTTTTCCTTATCTAGGCAATGCAGACAGTTTCTTTCTTCTTCTCAGAGAAGCTACATCTTACAAAGGGTCTTATACCCTGATAATTAGCTATAACAGATAAGGAAGATACATAAAATGTATAATTGGATGAAAACAGGTGGTCTGAGCAACTGTCCTAACTAGTGTAAAAAGTTGCATAGCTGGCAATAGATAACAATACAATGAGAGTACTGCTCTCCAAGGCCAGTTGTAATGATGTACAATCACTAAAGATGGCACTGTTGCCTTACATATGAAAATATAGTAAGAATAGAGCAAAACACATTTCTTATGCCTAATATATATCAGCAAAATATAATGGAGCATAATAGAACACAGATCCTGACACTTGTGCTTATATGATAAGTGTCTTCACCCTAAGATTAGTACATATACCTATAAAGTTGCTGCCTGTGAGGTGGGGGCACCATCGGGTGCTGGACCATGAATAACACTGGTTTGTCTGTGATCCTCCTGCCCACTGTACCAGTCCCCGTCCCCTGCCGCCAACCCCTCCTCTGCAGCCCTATTCAACCTCTACTGCCACCTTTGCTAGCATGTCACATTGTTGTTCTGCTTGCCCCAGAAAACTGAATCCCTTAATGCTACCCAAACAGAATGAGGAAGCCCTCAGAATGGCAGTTAGGAAAACCCTCAAATTCAAACCACACTAATCTTCAGAATTATGATCCTGCACCCAAGGTACAGAGGCAGAGAAGTACAAAACAACAGTCAGAGACTTACCAGCAAACTGAATCTCTCAGTGCTGCCCAAACAGAATGGGGAAGCCCTCTAAATGGCAGTTAGGAAAAGCCCACAAATTCAAACCACACTATTCCCTGAAATATGATCCTGCACTTAAGGTACAGAGTCAGCCAAGTACAAACAAGCAGTCACAGACTTACCAGCAAACTGAATCCCTCAGTGCTGCCCAAACATGCCAGTTAGGAAGAGCATACAGCAGGAGGCAGTATAGTGTAGTAGTTAAGGGCACTGTGCTGCAAACCTGGAGACCTGGGTTTGAATCCCATCAGCCCCACTTGTTTTATGTGTGACCCTGAGCTAGTCATTTAACTTCCTTGTGCTCCCAGGTTACACCTGGAAACAAGCTCCAGCTTAGTGTGCCTTTCCTGGTTAAATAGTTTCCTTTCCGATTAGAAACATAAACACTATCAGAAAATAAAACCCATGGGTTCATCCAGACTGCCCCTAAAGAGTTTCCACCTGTCTCTGGCCACATTTTTTCTGTGGGGTTAACAAGTTTTACTAGGCCTTCCAGGATGAAATTCAAACACAGTGTCTTCACTGCAGCAGATGGGACCAGCATACTTTGGTAGGGTTGACCTGGATGTGGACACTGGGACAAGGCCTCTGCATCAATATTTTCAGACCACTGCAGTCCTTTAAACTGTACGTGTAGGTGGATAAAGCTGATTATCACCTATGCCCTTCAGTATCCAATTTAGCAGGTGTATTGATGCATGTGAGTTGTCTGTTTTACTGTGACCTTCGCCCATACAAATAATGATGGAACTATTCGATGACTACCCACTTCAGTGCCAAAATCCCAGCTTGTTTACTGGATAGTTCTTTTCAGAGTCAATCAAACTCCAGCTGGTAAAAGCAACTTTCCAGAATCCTTCTGGGTGCTCATGGTACAGCACCACACGAACCCTCAAACTAGCATCGGTGTAAGATATACAGGTTAGTGTGATCTGCAAATGGCAACACGGGAGCTTTCCTCAAATGTCTGATGATCTCAAGGAAAGCAGTCTTGTAACTCTGATCCCATCAGGCACCAAATGATTCACTTAATCTCTGGTGCTCTTTCATGGTTTGTCCATTCCTGGGTATGTCTTCTTCTTCTGTAAGTAGTGGGAAATCCATCCCTGGTTGAGGTTGTCCAGTGGGTGAGCTATGATGGAAAAGTTTTATATATGCTGGCCCAGTGGTGTAGAGGCTGAGGCACTGGTGCCTTAACTCTAGACTATGCCGGTGACCCGGTTCGGGAACGGACTCGAGTCACTGGGGGTCGGCAGGGAGGAGAGGATTGAGCATCCATAGGACTGCTGTCCTCTCTTGGGGTGGGTAGCAGGGCTGCATCACTCTGCAGTGGCCCCGGTGGAGACCGGAGCACTACATGAGGGTTGCAATAGGGGAAGCACCAGAAAAGTGGAAACCGCTCCGGGATTGGATGATGGCTGCTGGTCCACCGACACCTTCAAATCTCCCAATGGAGCCATGTCTGCCTCAGCAGTGCCCTGAGGCCAAATAGAGTGTGCTGGATGCTCACTGCGTGCCTTCCCTCAGAGCAGAGGGACCCACCCTAAACGGTTATGCTAGGTTACCATGGGGAGGCTGCAATATGAGGTAAGGATGCTCATGGAAGTAGTAGGGTTGTCAGAGACCATGGTAGCCTGAAGGAGTGGCAGGGTCCCAGACCTCATAGGGAATAAAGAAATGATGAAAAATAAGAAAAGTAATCTATGAAACATCTATAGCACCCATAAAATCCCAGGATAGACTGTAGGGCCTTTAGATTATGGGGGAAAGGCCTGGTGGTGACAGCCATTACTTTGTTCAGATTAGTCCAGACTCATTTAGCTCAGACAATGTGCCCCAATTATCTCACCAATTGCTGGTAAACCTGGCACTTGTTGATGGACACCTTCAAACTGAACTCCTTCAGTCATGTCCAAGACTTTCTTGAACCTGGTTTCATGTTCCTCCTGGGTTCTTATGGAGACAGTGTTTTTGAAATATACCAGTACAGTACTTCAAGCAAGTGCATGTCCCAACTGCCTTTTCCATCAGCACTTGGAAGGTGGCTGTTCTGATATGCCTTGGGGCATCCATTCAAATTGACCAAACATGACAGGCAGATGAATGCAGTTTTCTTACTGTCTTCCTTGGCCACGGGATCTGATAGTGCTCACTCCTGAGGTCCAAAATTGAAAACTTCTTATTCAAGGTCAGACATGTAAGTGTGTCCTCCATCCTTGTTGTGGTATACTGGTCCAATGCTGTCTTTTATTCAGAGTCTGATAGTCTATACACATCTACATGGCTCTGTTCCATTTCTTACTGGTGACCACTAGTGGGGAGGCTTAGGGACTGATGGACTCGTTATGATTTAAGCAACCATCAGCTTCTGCAGATACTGATGTACATCCTCTAAAGCTTCTGGAACTAGGTGTCTTGAATGTTCTCTGATAGGACAGTTGAAGACGAGACAGATGTGATGCTCCTCACCTTTGACTCATCCACTTCCAACTCACTCACTGAGAATACCTTCTGCCTATTGGCAAGCTGGTGGCTCAAACTCCATCAGTAATGGTCTAATATGAGGGAGTCCTCAAAAGCAAAGGATCCAGTGTCAATCTGCATAACAGTAGCTAAATCAAGGTCTATGCTAGTCACAGTATATGCACAATAGATGTGCACCAATGTCCACCCTTTGTAAGATGATCTCTTTTTAAGTCTCATTCTTTACATGTACAGTTACTCAAACAATACTTACAAGAGGGAGGTGGGCAAAATCCCTTGCTGCACCATCAGTCTTTGGTTAGAGTGTTGTCAATGGTGAGTCAACTATTAATGCTAGACTCTTCCTCTTGAGTGAACTCAGTGATTCCAGTTACAGCACACTCAGTATGGGGTGGCAGAACCAGCTCCTTTGCATCAACTTATGAAACAACTAGGGATAGGTGGGTGGTGGGTACTAAAATATGCGACCCCCAAGCCTACCTGTGGGAACCCAAAAGTACCCTAAAAATACCCGGATGAAAAACAAATAGTCGGGTAGGATCAGGTAGTTACTACCCAACCTAATCTACTAACCGATTGCCCGACCCTGACCATAGCAAAATCATGTGAAAGACTGTTTTGTTTTACTAATAGACTGTTTGTTAGGTGCCCCAAGCCATTATACTGTAGGGGCATTGCTGAGGCAGGTGCGAGGCTGCTCTTAGCGAGCCCTCTGCTGTGTCCAAAATTATACCCATGGTAGGCATTGCTGAAGTAGGTGCGAGAGGTGCAGCTGCTGTGATTGAGCCTACTGCTGCTTTAAAAATTATACCCATGGCAGGCATTGCTGAGATTGGTATGAGAGGAGCAGCTGCTGTGATTGAGCCTGCTGCTATTTAAAAAATTATACCCATGGCAGGCATTGCTGAGGTTGGTATGAGAGTGCAGTTGCTGTGATTGTGCCTGCTGCTGTTTTAAAAAATTATACCCATGGCAGGCATTGCTGAGGTTGGTATGAGAGGAGCAGCTGCTGTGACTGAGCCTGCTGCTGTTTTAAAATTATACCCATGGCAGGCATTGCTGAAGTAGGTGCGAGATGTGCAGCTGCTGTGATTGAGCCTACTGCTGTTTAAAATATTATAACTATGGCGGGCATTGCTGAGGTTGGTATGAGAGGAGCAGCTGCTGTGACTGAGCCTGCTGCTGTTTAAAAAATATACCCATGACGGGCATTGCTGAGGTAGGTACAAGATGTGCAGCTGCTCTGAGTGAGGCTCCTGCTGTCTCCAGATATGATACCCATGGTGGACGCTCGATCAAATTTGCATAATATAAACTGATGACTGACAAAAGTAAACTAAGAGTAGTACTAGTGCGACACATGTGGCTGGCATGGTGGCAGTGGCGATGGTTCCATTTGTTTTGTACACAACTTAGTCATCATACTCAGTATCACTGTTTGCAGACTGTTGTTCATGTTCAGGGTCAGACTCACATAATTCAGTGTTTGTGACAATTGGGAAATTGTCAGCATTCATTCGAGAAATGTAAGTCAGTCCACATTTACAGGACTTAGCAGTGTTCTGTGCTCAGTGACTATTCCTCCAGTTGCACTAAATATATATTCTGAATATGCCCTTGAAGGTGGACAACTGAGGTACATTATTGCAAGATTTGCTAGATCTGGCCATATTCTTCCTCGAGACCAGTCACAGTATGGTCTGCAAACTGCTCCAGGATCAGTGTGCTGTAGAGATGGTAACCAGTCTGGCAGATGAACCAGCTGCACTTTCTTTACAGGATACCAGTCCATATTGTTGCAGGTGACTAAGTGATTTGCCTTTCTGACCCTGAACATAGGATGCCCGAGAAGTAGGTGTAGATATCCTTTCCTTCACTGATGACACTGCTGACTGTGAAGAATTGATAGATGTGCTGTTATATACACCAGAGGCACACTGTGATGGTTTGGTAGAGTTGACTGCTGTACATCAGTTAATGGTATTTGTAGGGCAATGTCACATTTGGTTAGCAAAGTTCTCTCCAATACTCAATGTCTTCCCTGCAGGATGAATGGCTTCAAAGTTCCACTTAAAGTGGGGATGTAGCAATGTAGCCAACACATAGGTGTCATTCTTAAATATGGCATTTAGTCTCTGATCAGTCAACAGTCTGAGACTCAAGTCATCTGCCAGCATAACAATGGTGGTGCCGCCTTAGCTGAAAGTCTTTCTTTATGTCAGATTCTGTCTGAAATATTTAAAACTCGTCTCTATGGCAACTCACAAAAATATATTGAATGACTAAATGTAAATGAAATATTATCTGTGTGTAGTTTTTCATTGCACTTGACATACTCACTATCACAAGGCTCTGGAGCCCTAGTTTACACAAGGAACTAGGAAGAGGAGGGTAGTTCTTAGAGTTTTACTCGTGAACTACCACTCGTAAATTCTGGGGTTGTTTTGCACTTTGGACAGCAGGAGTGATTGCTGTATGATAGTTAAGCCACAGTCCATGGTATTTTAACCTTTATTGTGTTTTAAGCAGTTTTGCACTTTAGTCACTCAGTGATCCCCAGCAGTACTTCCTGGGTCACAAGGGCCTTTATAAAGAAGCCCTAGGCGAGCAAGTGCTTAGATTCTGTCTGAAATATTTAAAACTCACCTCTCTGGCACCTTACAAAAGTATGTTGAATGACTAAATGTAAATGAAATATTATCTGTGTGTAGTTTTCATTGCATGATATACTCACTATCGTGAGGTTCTGGAGCCCTAGTTTACACAAAGAACTAGGAAGAGGAGGTAGTTCTTAGAGTTTTGCTTGCGAACTACCACTCATAAATTCTGGGGTTGTTTTGCACTTTGGACAGCAGGAGTGATTGCTGTATGATAGTTAAGCCACAGCCTGTAGTAGTTTAACCTTTTATTGTGTTTTAAGCAGTTTTGTACTTCAATCACTCCATGACCCCCAGCAGTACTTCCTGGGTCACAAGAGCCTTTATAAAGAAGCCCTGCAGCAAGCAAGTGCTTAGATTCTGTCTGAAATATTTAAAACTCACCTCTCTGACACCTTACAAAAGTATATTGAATGACTAAATATAAATGAAATATTATCTGTATGTAGTTTTCATTGCACCTGATATACTGCTATCATGAGGTTCTGGAGCCCAGTTTACACAAGGAACTAGAAAGAGGTGTGAGTTCTTAGAGTTTTACCTGCAAAACTACCACTCATAAATTCTTGGTGTTTTTGCACTTTGGACAGCAGGAGTGATTGCTGTATGATAGTTAAGCACAATCCATGGTTATTTTAAACTTGTATTGTGTTTTAAGCAGTTTTGCACTTTAGTTACTCCGTGACCCCCAGCAGTACTTCCTGGGTCAAAAAGCCTTTATAAAGAAGCCCTGCAGTGAGCAGGGCGAAGCACGCTATGTGCATGTGAAGACGCACAAAGAGACATGCCCAATGGGTGTCACGTGTCAAGAGTGTAAGAGGGCAAGAGGGGCAACGTAAGTCGAGTACTGCTTGTAAATATATACAACATATTGTAGTGTAGCTCTTGTTAAGTACAAATAATTAAAATGAGAGATTTAATTGCTTTAGATAATTTACCTAGCCACAGTATCGCTACTATAAACTCAATAAAATCTATTAGGAGAGATGTTATTATGATGCTCGATGGGGAGACAGGTTTAATGTGCCATACCTGCCAGATGTACACCTTGTTTGACTCCTCCCGAAGCCCCTTTACATGTTTGTGCAAAATGTGTCAATAACAGTGTAGTTAGGGAATATATTGACACTTTTTACAAATGGCTGACAGTGATTGAACAACAAGAGGAAGCATTGAGCCAAACGCATGTAGATCATCACTGAGTGAGGGAACATCAGACAAGTCACATAACAATGTAGACTTAAGAATATTAAATTATCAGAGTGGAACATTCCAAAAGATAAAAAGGAAACGAACAACGCTTGATGAGAATAGTATTACCATTGATACCGAGGCTTGGACTGAAGTTGTTGTGGGGCATAAATCCAAAACAAGATGTAGGGCATTGGGTAATAATATTGTACTAAGTAACAGGTACGAACCCTAATTGATTTAGACTCAGGTGACAGTATGGAGAAAGGTCATCTTGGGGAAAATCCTGAGGGAAACAATAAAGTACAGCATATTAGAGAATATACTGACTCTGACAATGTTGGATCTCACTCAAGTACCCAAACAGCTGCTACTCTAGAATCTTTGCCTGAAACAAGGAAACCCTAACCTTGCCTGACACTATAGCTAAAGATAAGGGATATAAACACAAAACAAAACAAAACACTCAGAGCCAATAGGAAATGAGGCACCTCATCAAGGCATGATGGAACCTCAATTAGGCACACTAGATAATACACTGCCCATGGAAATACAACTGACAAATGAGTCACATAGGCAATACTTTGTATTAGGTGACTCTATAATAAAATACACTGATAAAATTGTGTTTAGGAAGGATAAACACAATATTGCTTCTTCATCCTTCAGAGGGGCTGGAATTAAGAATATACATACTATGTTTGCTGACATCCTACATAACTCAGGTCCAAACCCCTTGTTATAATACAAGCTGGTACGAATGACTTAAAAAAATATTTACTGACGAAATAAAAAGGAATTTATAAGTTTGAGGAAAACACTAAAATAAATTAAGTGTGAGATATATTTCTCTGAAATACTACCAGTACCAAGAGCAAACTACCAAACAACTAAAAAATTAAATGCATACATGAATGGTTGCAGAAATGGACTCTTAAAGAAGGATATTCATCTATTCCTCACTGGGAAATGCTCTGTAATAATAGATCACTATATTGTTGGGATGGATTACATTTTAGTAAGCAAGGAGCTTATAAACTAGGAAGGACCTTTGAGGATATCATCAATAATTATTTAAACTAACTGCAAGGGGGAGGAGGGAACCCAGAAAAGATCTAACCACAACAACAATTTAAATAAACTTAAGATTTGGAGTATTAATGCTAGAAGCCTTAGCAATATTAAAGTAACTGAATTAAAATACTTATAAAAAACATAATATAGATATTATTTGTGTAAATGAAACCTGGTGGGATGAGAGCAGTAAATGGTCCAATAGCATTTCAGGGTATCAACTCTTTACTAAGAATCGTACAGACAGGAAAGGAGGCGGTGTATGTTGCCATGTCTCTGGCACATTCAATGCCAAGAAATAGAAATATCCAGTACTCTGAAAGAGTAACAGACACGCTATGGATAAATATAATCTTTTCCCACTTGCCTAAAACAGTACTGGGAATTTGCTATAGACCTCTGAATAGTAATAGTAACTATAACTGCACTCTAATTGATGAAATTGATATAGCTTCCAGTTTAGGTGATACTGTGTTACTAGAAGACTTTAATGTACCAGGTATTACTTGGGACCTAATGATAAAGTTACTGTATTTGAGAAAACTCTGGTTGATACACTAGCATCACATTGTTGTTATCAAATGGTGGAATCTTTCGCCAGAGGAAAAATATCTTGACCTAGTAATCACAAACTCTAAAGAAAGAATTAATAATATAGAAGTTATCCTCACTTAGGATGCAGTGATCACAAACTATAGAATGTACCCTTAATATTAGAGAGTCCAAAACCAAAGGACGCTTTTCATCATTTGACTATAAAAAGCAAACTGGCCAAAATTATTGAAACATTTAATAGTATCAACTGGGGACATCTTTTGTGATATGGAGGTCAATTTAATGGGACACATTAAAATCTAAAATACAAGAGATAATTGATCACCACATCCCTAGGCATAAAATATGAATAATAAAGGTGTCATTCCTCTATGGTTCAGTAAGGCAATTAAATCCAAATAACAAAGAAAAATAAAGCCTTTAGAAAATATAAGTTAAACCCATCACAAATCAACCAAAGTAAGTATAGGATTCAACAGAGATTGTTAAAATCATTAATAAAAAAGAGAAAATAAAACTTGAAAATAAATTAGCATCCAATGAAAATCATAAGGCCTTTTATGCTCACATTAATAATAACAAGCAAACTAATAATAGAGTCAACTCTGTAACAGTCAATGGTGAATTAAAGAATAATAATAAAGAGATTAGTAACAGTTTCAAGAATTATTTTACATCGATTTATCAAGTGAATACATCTGGACTACGGATCCCCAATTTGGAGCCCTTATCTTAAAAAGGATATTAACCAGGTTGAAAGAGTCCAAAGAAGAATGACTAAATCCATTAAAGGATTAAAAACTATGGATTATGGTGAAAGATTGGAGAGTCTAAATCTCTTTCCTGTGGAGACCAGAAGAATTAGGGTGATCTGCTATTAATGTATCAAATTATGAAAGACCCGATATTAATGGAACAATGTAACTATAATTAGACTTCAAAAAAGTAAACTTAAGATCACATGATAAGCAAATTGTCATCAATAGAGAACTTACTGTTAGACACCAAAACTTCTATAATATACAAACTTCAAAGTTATGGAATAATCTACCTGGGAATATAGTGGAGGCACCTACAATAGATACCTTTAAAAAGGTTAGATGAATACTAAATATGTAAAACTTCAACTGATAACCCACTATGAGTGGGAGGCAATTTAATGGGCATCTCACCTACTTTGTCTACATACACCAAGTTATAAAGGTTATAAAGAAAATGTGAAGAAATCTGATTTGAGAAGAATTTGACTCAGAGTTGCACTGCCTGCCCTGACATCACATGATGCAGCCTTAAATGGCTCCAATAAGGTGACCAAAGATTCCAGTAGAGTCCAGCTGCTGGAACTGAACATGATGTCTACTTTACCTATTTGATTCTGCATGGTGTAGTCATGTACAACTTCTTTCTGTTCAAGAAGCCTTTCCAACATGTAAAATGTTGAATTCTAGTGGGTTGGAGCTTCCTGCTTTAATGTATGCAAGGATAAGTAGTTTGACCTCTGCAGCTCCTTCAGGATTTCTTGTGCTTCCACAGATTGGCTAAAATGTCCACATATTTTCCTAGCAAGACCTAACAGGTTTTTGACATTTCTGTTTCCGTTAAGAAACTAGGGATGAGAAAATTCAAACAATGTGCAAAACAAGGTATGTATTGAAGTTGCCATCTCTAATAGCCTTGACTATGTTGGCACCCGGCATTATCTGATACTATGAACCATGGAGATAAGGAATACGGAGTAATACATTTCTGAAACTGATTTTACAGCTCCTGTAAAATATTCTCAGCAGTGTGGGTTTCTAAAAGTGGTGACATATAATACAGCCTGCTTCCTATTACTTATGGTAAAGCAGGGATTATTATTCTTACTGAAAACTTGCCCAATGAGCTGTAACAGTCATGTAGTCAATTGTTTTTTGTTGGTCCATATACTGTATCTGTGGTTATGTGAACCTGCTTCATCTCGGAGAGTTTCAACTGCTTAGTGACCACACTACACACCAAGTCATACAACTGTGGAACAGCCATTTTGAAAACATGTTCTACTGGGAATGGTGTACCATAGTTCAATCTGGTTCATGAACTTGAGGAAACCTTTTGGGCAACAAAAGCAAAATGGAGTTGACAATCAGCCAACAGATCTACAATGGCTCTATTTAACAGCTTGCATGTTGGATGCTTATGTTAAATTTTGATGTGCTTGCAACACTTTCTTTTAATGTTTGTTGATGAGAATGATGAGATATTTTTAATTTTGGGGACTATACTTTTCTTACCTTTTCACGTGGAGCACTACTTGGGATTTTGCAGTACTTGATGGTACAGATCGTGTCAGAAGAAAATCTATGTTTGGGAAGACTGCAAGGACACATCAAGTGATTAAGTGTCAGTTCCTGCTTCAAGTTCATTGTCACTAATGTCACCGCCACCACCACCACCTCCTCTACTGCCCATACCAACCACACTGTCCCTTGCTCTGCCCCACTCAGTTAGGTGTTTTGCCTTGCATGACAGGCCTTGACTTTTGGTGGAGGCTGCAAAACTTTATGATACTGCAGAGAACACAATCATACTCATTTTTAGGAACTGGGAGCCTGGAAAGGCATAATATTGATTGGGAAATGTGAGGAGGGTTTGAAACACATTTTTACTGATACTTTCATTTTGCTTATTTGAATTAAGAAGAGGTTTGCAGGATTCAATTTCAGGAGTGTTAATTTTATAAGCAGAGGGAGTGAATTACTACTGAATTTACTTTTCACTGTGATTGATCACTGGAGTAGAGCCCTAGTATTTGTAAGGATATTTTTGCACCTTTTAGAATTGTACTGTTGGCTGAGGTTAATTATTATTCCTGGGTTCAGTGGAGTGATTGTGTATTCAACCCAGACAGAGCAGACTATCTTCATAAAAGTCCTGCTTACACCACAGGTGCAACACTAGTCAGTCAAGTGTTTCTGGGTGGAGTTTACAGTACTGAGCTGCTCTAATCAAGCCACACAATTAGAATTCAGTCAGACAGGCCTTGACTTTTTAGTGGAGGCTGCAAAACTTTGTTATACTGCAGAGAACACAATCATACCCATTTTTCAGAACTGGGAGCCTGGAAAGGCATAATATTGATTGTGATCTGTGAGGAAGGTTTGAAACACTTTTTATGTTTGCTTGCATGCATGTGCAAGAAACATAGTGCCATCATTTGAGTTTTTATAGGTGTGGCACCCTGTCTTCCAATTCAGTCAGTGTGTTTGCAGGCGCAGCCACAGTTCACTAATGAATACTGCAGCTGTCTATGACAGCAGTTGAAAATGCAGTGCCGTACAGTTGAAAGGGAGAGACCGCTTCAGTGAGCAGTGATAAGATAGTGTTGATTAGCATATTGCTGGCAAAGTGTTGATTAGCATATTGCCGGCAATCCTGCTTGTATATATCTCTGCTTTCTCTTCCTGGAATATAAATTCAGTTTGAAGTGAACTACGGCCGATGAGGGTGCCGAATCCACTGTCAGCTCAGCGCCTCCCCAACACACTTCCAGGTGCCATGCTGAGAGCCCACCCCAGCGTGGCAAATGTCTGTCTGCTGCCCCCAATACATTTTCCAGGTGCCACGCTGGGAGCCCACCCCAGAGTGGCAAACCTCTGTGGCTGATGGGGTGCCCAATTCCCCATCAGCTCCACTGCCCCCAAAACAAAAGTTCCAACTGCCACACTGGGAGCTCACCAAGCGTGGCAAAAGTCCTCGATTGTCTTCCTAAAAGAAAAAAGACCTAAAAACAAAAAAACGGTCCCTCGTTGCTTGTCTTGCACTCCTCCCCCACCAGCCCCACCCTTTGCTCACCCTGCCTCCTCATCCCCACCTCACCCCATACTTACCTCCGAGTCTGGCTGATGATCTTCGGGACCGGAACACATCTGCACTCTTCAAAGCCGACCGTGAACTGAGGTAATGCCGGTAAGCTGTATAATGGAATAAATAGGTTTTTAAACTTTGATGCATATCTCAGGCATTTTTGGAATTTTGGCACAAAGTTTATCATGGGGTTTTTGGAACCCCTCCTCATGAATTCTGGTGCTGTCATGGCGTTAATCGGCCCTGAAAGGTGATTTTGCGATTACTGGTGGAACCACCTTTCAGGACCGAGTTGCAAAATGACAGTGTCACAGTTCATGAGGTAGGCCTCCCAAAACCCTATGTTGAAAAATTTGATGAAAAATTCCCCAATGATCATTCTACGAGCTGTTGACTTGTGTAGTTCCTATGCACGTCAGAAGTTCGTGAATCTTAATATTTTCACTCCAGATTTCAACATTGCCATTTTATCACACCTCCTTATGAGCAGTACAGCTGTCATTTTTCACATCTTGCCCAAAATGTGTTTCCATGCATGTAGCATTCAATGGCGAGCCAGTAAAGCGAAATGAATGTTCGGGACAGATTAAGAAAATTACAGTGACACTGTTCATGAGTAGAGGTCTTAAATGGCTATGTTAAAAATTTGCGACAAAAGTCCATAAAATGACTGTATTATGAGAGAGCATTGTGCAGTTTCCAAGCACCTTCGTAAGTTCATGAATTTGTAATATTTTCAGTCCAGATTTTTACCACTGTCATTTTCCAGACTTCCTTATGAACAGTACAGCTGTCATCTTTCACACCATGGCCGAAATGTGTTTTGCACTTCAAGCAGAAATGTGTGGTCGTTGTGGGAAATCACTGTTCGGGACAGATTCAGAAAATCACAGTGACACTGTTTATGAGCAGAGGTCCCAAAATGCATGTGTTGATAATCTGCTGTAAAAATCCCCAAACTAATTACATTATGGGTGCGCGTGCACAGTTTCTACGCATGCTCGTGACTTCACCAGTTTTTTAATATTTTCACTGCAGATTTTCAACATTGCCATTTTTATACCTCTCCATGAACAGTACAGCTGTCATTTTCACATTTTGTTCGAATGTGTTTTGCACCTGTGGTGCCAAATGGTGTAGTCGTGTGCAAAATCAGCTTTTGGCTAATGAACTGATATTGCCACTGTTCATAAGTTGGGGTCACAAAAAAACATGTTGAAAATTTGGAGTGAAAATACCAAGAGAGCGCCTGAGGTGTTAGGGTTTCCAACCACAATACCCCACCCTGTGAGACTGACAGGCATTAGGGGTGTGACTTGGGATTGTCACCTGTAATGCTCATACCATTTCACTCTTACCCACACCCTGCAGCCAGTGAGAGGTATCGATGTGTGTGCTTGACTCTTCGCCCCAAAGTTCACCTCAGGGTGAACATATACAAGACACTAAAGCACACCGTGACACTTTGTCGGTGTCTGCAGGGTAGGGTGGTGAAATGGCATGGCGTTATGCCTGACAACCCAAAGGCACACCCCAATGCCTGTCAGTATCTGCAGGGTGGTGGTGGGGTTAGCTTCAGTTCAATACTTCACTGCCATTCCTATTATGCAGCTCTGTAACTCCGACACTAGCAATGCTAATGCAGCAAGCAAACATTTGGCATTGACAAATGCTTGTTACTGATACTTTCATTTTTGCTTATTTGAATTAAGAAGAGGCTTGCAAGATTAATTTACTGGTGGTGGTGTAATATTAGTTCTCATAGCAAAGGCTGCAGTTTGTGTATTCGAATCCAGACAGAGCCTCAGGTGGAGGAGATTGTCTTCCTGATTGCTTTAGACACACAACACCAGGTTGTATAGGGTCAGGGAGGCTTACCTGTGTTGTGCTGAACTGGCTTGATTTTACTCTGTTTTTCCTTTGCTGGGTATTTTCTGTTAACTCATTGTGCAGGTTGTCTTGCTGAAAGGAAGGAAGGTCAACACTCATCATAGTGGTGGGTCAGAGCTTGTAGTTGATTTTGTCTGGAGGGCATGGCTTGGGACCAACCCCCTGCCCCCTCACCCCCGGTGTCACTTCCTTTATACCAGGGACATAACTTCCTCTGCGGCATACTACTGTCATATCCTTACTAGCACAGCACACTGCATTGACAGTAAAAGCCCACACACTATTTAAAAAAAATGTATATATACAGTAAACTAGAAAGACAGACATCTGGGGAGTAGTCAATGCACTGGCTGTGGCGCAGTCTTCCGGGAGACTTTCTGAGGCTGAGATACTGCCCCTATTTGCAGACAACTTTCTGCTCTGGGGAGGAGGTTGCCCAACTCCAGGCTAAACTGGACAGGAATACAGGAACCCCTCCCCATGCAGGGAACTCCAGGGCTACCACCTCTGCCTCAGAGGTTGCCAAGAAGGAGCAGTGGTTGGATCACAGTGGGCTCAGGGAGGGTGAGGGTGGTGGAACAGAGGTGCACCCTTCAGACGTACTATCCATAATCCATACACCATTCTGGTGGAGCATAGTTCCCTTATGGAGGCACAAGCGGTGGAGGCTGAGGTTGCTGGCAACCGTCACAAGGGAGGCCCACAAGAAGGTGACACAGGATGCAGCAGGGAAAGGAAGCAGCTCCTTGTGGGGGACTCAATTATCAGGGATAGAACTGAGGGGGCAAGTCAAAGTGAAGTAAGGTGCCTGCCTGGGCCATGGCTTGAGGGACAGGAGCCGATTCTAAGGATCACAACAGCAGCTGCACTGGAGACAATGCTGGATGTCATTGTCCACCTAGGGACAAATGACTTGGACACATGGGATTAGAGCAGTGCAGGAGGAGTTTTGGAGTTGTGGAGGGCCTTGACAAGTAGCTCATATAGTATCCTTCTCGGAGGTGCTGCCTGTCTATGGCACGGGTAAGGTGAGGGTAGTCCGCACCATGCAGTTCAATGAATGGTTGAAAAACTGGTGTAGAGCACAGGATTTTGGCTTCATTGTGGACTGGGTTCTACCTGGTGGGATACCCACCTATACTGGCATGATGGTCTGCATTTGTCTGGGAAAGGAACCAGTCTCATCAGTGATAGGTTTAAATGCTTCATGGTCAAGCTTTTAAACTAGATAAGGTGGAGGCACTGATAAGCAACAGGAATTCCCAGCCTCCCCTCCAAAACTGGGTAATAAATGAGGTAAAGTCCAAGGTAGAAAGGTCAGTAGGAGCAGGACTGGGTAAATGGGGAAGCAAAGTCAGTAAGAGCAGGGATGGGGCTACCAGAGGAAAAGCCATCAAACAATGGAGAGTAATGAGTACCAATGCCTGTAGTCTGGGTAACAAGCTTCCTGAACTATTTATTTATTTATTTATTAAAGTTTCAGAATTACAACCTTTGAGTCAGAGACTCCTTTGCAAAGGCTCCACGTCTGAACAAACATACAGATTTATGAGAAAACATGCTTCTTGCTTAGTGTTACACAGTGGTACTTACATATTGACAACATACATATACAGATATAAAAGTTACAATAGGTTTGTCTTGCAGTGGCCTTGATGGAAGAGGAACAGCTGGATATCGTGGCAGTCACAGAAACATGGTACACACAGAACCATGACTGGGATCTGAATATACCAGGGTACACTATCTACAGGAGGAGAGGAGAGTAAAAGAGGAGGTGGAATAGCTCTCACATAAGGGAAGGAAGCAAAGCAATAGAACAAACGGTAAACAGGGAGGAGAGGAAGCACTGTGGGTCAACTTGGAGACAGGCAATGGCTCCACAATCTGCAAAAGGGTTGTATATAGACCCCATCTCAGGGGAGGAAATGGACAAGGAAATGATAGACGGTATCCTTAGAATGGAGATATTGTTGATGGGGGATCTGAATATGTCAGATGTTAACTGGAGTGCATTCTGCAGCCACGCCAAAGAGTGGGTCATTCTAGATGCCCTGTAGGGGGCATGCCTAGACAACTAGTACTGGAACCCACTCGAGGGAGCAATCTTAGACCTGCTACTCTCAAATGGAGATGGAGAGAGGATCACAGATGTAGAAGTGGGTAGCCATCTGGGAACTAGCAACCATTGAACAGTATGGTTCACGATAAACACAGCAGTAGAGTCAAGCGATACAAAGGCAAAGGTCCTGGACTTTAGGATGGCTGACTTTGCCAAAATGGGTGAGTGCTCTAAGGAATGCACTAGCAAATGAGCAGGAAGAAGGGTAGAAGAACAATGGGAATAATCAAACTACCATTACTAAGGCAACAAGCCTTTGTGTGAAACAAATAAACAAAACAAAACAAAACAAAACAATGTAAGAAACCACTATGGTTCTCAAAGGAGGTGGCAGGGAAGGCTAAGGAGAAAAGATAGCATTCAGGAAGTACAAGGAATCACAGAAGAAGCAGGACAGAGAACTGTGTCAGTTAAAGCAGCAGGAAGCAGGAAGGCAGTCAGAACAGCAAAGGCCCAAACTGAGGAAAGGATAGCTAACTCAGTTAAGAAGGAGGATAAAACCTTTATAGGTACATCAGGGAGTGAAGGAAGACCAAGGGAGGGATAGTGAGGCTTAATAAAGGGGTGGGGTGGGGTGGGTGGGCAGAGGGTGACTGTGAAAAGACAGAGATACTAAACAAATATTTTGCTCAGTATTCACAAGTGAAGAAGGGGAGGCACCTAAACCAAACAACAGAAACACTCTGGATAGAGGGGTTGGTACCAGCCCATTCACAGAAGAAAGAGTTCTGAAGAACTCTTAAACTGAAGGTGGACAAAGCAATGGGGCCTGATGGGATTCATCCCAGAATTCTAAAGAACTAAGGGTAGAACTAGTGACACCAGTGACTACCTCTTTAACAAATCATGGGAGGATGGGGTGGCACCTGAGGACTGGAGGAAGGCAGATGTGATTCTGCTTCACAAAAGTGGAAGCAGGGCTGAGGCAGGAAACTATAGACCTGTTAGTTTGACCTCAGTGATAGGGAAATGATGGAATCACTTCTGAAGGAGAGAATTGTTGAGTACCTAGAGGCCAGAGGGCACAGGACCCAAGGCAGCATGGATTCACAGAGGTAGGTCATGTCAGACGAATCTAATAGATTTCTTTGACTGGGTGACCAAAGTAGTAGATCAGGAGGGCTGTGGACATGACCTACCTAGACTTTAGCAAGGCATTTGACACAGTCCCACACAAAAGATTAATATACAAGTTAGCCAGCCTGGGAGTGGGTCCCAAGATGGTAGCCTGGATAAAAAATTGGCTGGAGAACAGGACACAGAGAGGGTAATAGAAAATGAGTCCCTCTGAAGAAGGGGTTACTAGTGAGGTACCACAGGATTCAGTTCTAGGACTGGTCCTCTTCAATGTCTTTATAAGTGACATTGCAAAGGGACTGGAAGGAAAAGTATGTCTCTTTGTAGATGACACAAAGATCTGCAACAGGGTTGATACACAAGGTGGGGTGGAAAGGATGAGAAGGGACTTGGCAAGGTTGGAGGAATGGTCAAATGTATGGCAGCTTAGATTCAGTGCTAAGAAGTGCAAAGTAATGCACCTGGGAAACAAAAACTGGGGAAGAGTACACTATGGGGGTGTGAGATACTAAGAACAACAAAAATGAAAGGGGACCTGGGGTAGTTATAGCAGATAACCTAAAGGTGGGCAAGCAATGTGAGAGGGCAGTAAGGAGGGCTGGATGGATACTGGGATGTATAGGAAGAGGCATCACCATTAGAAAATAGGAAGTTGTTATCCTTCTGTACAGACAGCTGGTGAGACCCATCTAGAGTACTGCATCAGTTCTGGAGACCCAGTTTCCGCAAGGACATAGACAGGATGGAGGCAGTCCAGAGGAGGGCAACTAAAATGGTGCAGGGTCTGCACCAGAAGACATTGAAGAGAGACTTAAGAGCTTAATATGTATACCCTCGAGGAAAGGAGGACGGGGAGGGGGCATGATAGAAACTTTCAAGTACCTCAAGGGAATCAACAAAGTCCAAGAGGGTAGCATCTTTCAGAAAAGAGATGTGTAAGAACAAGGGTCACAATTTGAAGATAGAAGGGGATGGCTTAGAGGTAATGTGAGGAAGTATTTTTCATGGAGAGGTAGTGGATGCATGAAATGGCCTTCCTGAGGAGGTTGTGGAGTCAAAAACAGTGGGGAATTCAAGAATGCATGGGACAGACATAAGACAATTCCAGGGGTGGGGGTGGAAGAAGTAGGCTGTTGGTTAACTAGGATCTACAACTTATCCATTAGGTAGGAAATGGGCAGACTGGGGGCCAGCGGTCCTTATCTGCTGTCAAATTCTATGTTTCTTAGATCATATAATTACTGATGTTCCAAAATGTCCTGCTTTTCCACCACGATTGACACTCTTTTGCACAGACTGCACACATCTCGAGAGTTGTCTAAATGGTCAATATAAAATAAATTCCGCACTAAAGATTTACCCTTTGTGCTTTGTACTATAGTGCCTGGCACTATTTCTTGTACATTCAAGGGACCAGGAGGAAACCCTATACAGCCACTTCCTTGTTCACATGAATTTTTCTCATTCATGCCCATCTTCTTATTCTTACATTTAGTATGTTATCATGTTATTTTTTTCTGCACTTGCCTCTCATGCCCTACAGCAGCATCCTCTCCTACCCCTCATAGAAACTACAGACCTCATCACCACAAGATTCAGAAGAACTGGAAGTGCTGTCATCATCATGAGGGACATAGACTGGGCTATCCATTCCCAGTCCCCACTATCACCACCATCTTTATCAGCATTCGCTGCCTCAGCATCTAAGCTCATATTTGAAGAGGATACCGCCTTGTCTTGCATGCTGCTTCAGCAGCTAGAAGTATCCTGGCACATGTGACAAACCATTCAGTACCTCCACGAGTTACTCCTGTCACTTCTTTCTGAAAATCTATCATTTCATTGCTAAAATACTTTTTTGGTTCAGGGGACATTTAGGTACCAGTCCTAGAAATGTTATTATTGTTGCCATGTTCTTTATTAGTGCTAGGATTCATTTTGTCAACATTTTCAGTTGCTCCTCTTCCCTTTCCTAGACTACCTGTGCCAGTCCCTGGCTGTCTCACCTTGCTTCCTGTGTTCCGACGAGGACAGCGGAGCACGTAGCTGCTTCTGATGGTCCGCTCTGTAGACAGTGCTCCTGCTCAGCGACGGTCTGCAGAAACCATTGTCTAATACTTTTCTTATGCCGCCTCACGTTTACCTGATCTACCATGGTATTAGACCATGGTTTGCACTGTACCACATGGTGTGTTTGGACCTATGTAAGTGCTTGCTTTGCTTGTTCTTTTTGTGCCATGTTACAAGCAGCAGCACTCTGCTTCCTTTTAGTAGACTTAGCCTGGGAAATACAAGACATAGTAGACACAGTCATGACTTTCGCTATTCCACAGAGAGATGTCACACACAGTGTAGCTGTAACAGGGCTCAGGGCACTTAACAGGCTAACAGACAATGTAATACAGCCTAAATGGATTTCACTATACTGCAGAGAGACAGAGTAGCTATGCCACAGACAGGGATCAGGGCACCTAACAGACAGTATGTAATACAGCCTAAATCAAATCAAATCAAACTTTATTTTAAGTGCCTTTCACATAAAGATCAAGGTGCTTAACATAAAAACATTAAAATCTGAATAAACAACAATAAAATACATTAAAAGTCAATAACACTGCAGTATAGTGAAATGATTCTTTCACTATACTGCAGAGACACAGAGTATCTACAGTAGGTCACAGATAGGTTTCAGCACAAAAAAAACATGAAATACAGCCTAAATGACTTCACTAAATGGCTGACAGGTGTCCGTGATAGCTCAGTTGATAGCACATCCGCCTCCTGGACCAGAAGGTTATGGTCTCCGTCCCTCACCAGGATTGGACCTATACCTAAATGCTGGCACCCTGTAGCAGTATTGGGGGCTGTGCCATCCTTCAGATGAGACATTAAAGTGAGGTCTCTTTACCCATCCTGGTGTGGTCCTGTTGGATGTCCAGGTGGGGTATGCCACCATTAGGTGACACCTACACAGCGAAATACACACCTGTCGGCAAAATCAACAATTTGCCAACTGGTCGCTGTGTTGGTGTGCCTGGAGACTGAGGCATGCTGTCTCCCGGTCCTGCACCCTACCGAATCAGCTCCTATGGGTTGGAGAATTCTAAAGATGGGGATGGGGTGGGGGCAAAGCCCCAATTAAAAACAGGACTGGGAGACATTACACAATCTGCTCGACCACACCTGTGTTTGACATGATTCTGTCGGGCGAGATGCCAGTCAACATAAAGGATATCGAACAGGCCTCTAGGTGGAAGCAAAGGAACCCAAGGCATTCTTTGCAAAGAGTAGGGACATTCTCAGTGTCTTGGCCAATATCCCTTTCCCATAAAACCAGTTAATGCAATTGTCCAGGCTGTGTGTGTGATGTGCGATATGGCTGCCACTACACATTCAGTTACTTCACTGCCAGTCTGGTATTGATTGTAAAGTGCTTTGGGATACATTGTGTATGAAGAGCGCTATATAAATGCTGATTCTTCTTCTTCTTCTACTATACTGCAGAGAGACCCAAACTATTAGCTATGTCACAGACAGGGCTCAGGGCACCTACCAGACAGTGTGTATACAGTCTAAATGGCTTTCACTATACTGCAGAGACATACAGAGTACCTATGTCACCTCTCTCTCTCTCTCTCTCTCTCTGTCTCTTTATCTCTACCTCTTTCTTTCATGCTTTCTCGCTCTCTCTCTCTCTGTCTCACTCTGCTGTCTAGCAGTTTGCTCTCTGGTGCACTTCCCAAAAAGCAAGGGCAGCCCAAGGACTGACCTACTCCCACCCACACCTTGACCAGTGGCTGGGATGCTGCTGCTCTTCTCTGTCTCTGCTGATTCACTGAATAGTGGCTTCACAGAACCCTTCCATCAGGCAGTGCCATCAGTTTGTTGTAAACAGTTTGGAGATACTACCCAAAGGCAAATGTTCTTCTGGGTAAACTCACCTAACTCCACTTAAATGCCGCCCTGTTGTTTTATTCAGCTTTGGACTGAAGCTGCTTCCTGAAAGTTTCAGTATGCCTAGAGGCTCATTCACACATAGATGGTTGCAGCCAAGCTATCTGAAATGCTCTGGTGCAGCCTTCACATGGCGTAGTTCTAGAATGCTGCAGGTGCTGCAAGAGAAGTTCTCTGTTTAGAGGAGGGTTCCGTGGGGTGCAGTCAACAATACTGCAGTGGAAGGGGTCTTCAGACCTGACTTCAACCAAAGGTTGTTTTAGGTACATTAAGCACAGCTGAACTTGGGCAAGTAGTTTTTTCAAAACCGAGGGCTGTAAGTTGAGAAAACACGGTCCCATAGTGAGCTGTGACACTGGGCAATGTATTGGATGGTGCTGGCTGTTTACACAGCAAAGCAAACCGGTGCAAAACTCCTACTCCACTGCATGATCCCAAAAATGATGGGCACAAGAGAACACAAGTGGAAAACAGCGGAACAGTGGTGTTCACATGTGCACAGGGGCACAATCTAGGCGCTGTACGCCACCAGCACCGACTCAGAATATGCAGTGTGAATGAACTTTATGTGTCGTGGCCTACTAGGACAGCAGTCCACCGTAGGCAGTCAGTCTCTGGGTCACAGCCTTCCTTGTTGAACAGACTGGGAAACAGAGAGCCAGATCTTGGATTGCACTCTTTCACAGAGTTCTGTACATAATGTCTAATTGGACGAAAGTTCCCAGGTGAATCATTCACTAGAACCTGGTGGCAACTGAGTTAGGTATGCATGCATGCTCATTTTATGTTGATTGCATGCAGCGCAAGAAACATATTGGCACAGCTTGCTGAGAAGCAGGCTGTGGAGGCACGCACTGTTGTGGCTAATGCCCCCACAGCCTGCAAAGGCTTGTCCCGCTTCCCAATGCCATTGCAGGCTGCTGGTGACACAAGTTTGGAATGTTTGCACCAACTTGTGACAAATCAGCCTTCTGCAATCAGGGGTCGCTTCGCCATTGCAGCGAGCCATCCGCTGCAATGAGGAGCGACCTGCCTCTGCAGGGCGGATCTAGTAAGTTTGGATATTGTTTAGAACACATGGCGGGGTTGCCGCCTCTGTTCTCAAACAATAACCCCCACAATGTTTATCTGCTGACGGGGAGCCCCACCCCTGCTGGCATAATGTGCCCCCACGCTTTCAGCGCCTCTTCTGATGGGGTGCCCAATCCCCGCCGGCAAAAAGAATTATCCCCCTTGTTATTTGCCGGTGGGGTGCCCAATTCCCCATCGGCTACAGCACTTCAAAAGCGAGACTCCAGTGGCACGCTGGGAGCCCACCTCAGTGTGCCAAATGCTCCTGAAGGTAAAACCGTCCCGCATTGTCTTTTTTTTTTTTTTACCTGTAAAGAAAAATGGTCCTCGTGGTCTCCCAGACCCCCTCCGCAATCTGCACCCACCCACTGCGCACCCTGCCTCCCCACAGCCCCTCACCCCATACTTACCTCCAGAGTCTGGCGTTGATCTTGGTGGACCGGGAACACATCTGCACTCTTCAAAGCTAACCGCGAACTGAGGTAATGCCGGTAAGCTGTATAATGGAGTAAATAAGGTTTTTCAACTTTACTGCATATCTCAGGCATTTTTGGAATTTTTCACCAAATTTTCAACATGGGGTTTTGGGACCCTTCTCATGAATGCTTCAACTGTCATGCGTAATCAGCCCGAAAGGTGATTTTGTGGTCACTACGCGGAATCACCTTTGGGGCCAATTAACGAAATGACAGTGCTAGTGTTCATGGAGGTGGGTCTCAAAAGCCTATGTTGTAAATTTGCGGGAAAATCCCTCAAATTATGTTTTACGTAGCGTGCGCTGCACAGTTGCTAAGCGACGTCAGAATTTCGTGAATTTGCAATATTTTGTCACCAGATTTTCAACATTGGCATTTTGTCACACCTCCTTGTGAACAGTACAGCTGTCATTCTTCACATCCTGGCGGAAATGTGTTTCTACACTTCCGCGCAAAATAGCACAGTCGCTGTCGGAAATCAGTGTTCGTACAGATTAAGAAAATGACAGTGACACTGTTCATGAGTAGAGGTCCTGAAATGGCTATTTTGAAAATTTGGTAACGATACTCCATAAATGACTGTGTTATGAGCATGCATTAGCAGTTTGCACGTTACACTTGTGAACTTTGCAAATTTATAATATTTTCACCCAGAGTTTCAATATTGCCATTTTCCCACACCTACTTATGAACAGTGCAGCTGTCATGTTTCCCATCCTGGCCAAATGTGTTTTCGTAGTTCTGGCGCAGAATAGAGCGGTCGCTGTGGGAAATCACTGTCCGGGACAGAGTAATAAATGACAATGATACTGTTCATGAGCAGAGGTCCTAAAATGCCTATGTTGAAAATTTGGTGGTGATAGCCCATCAAATGATCGGTTACAAGTGTGCATTGCACACTTCTCCGCACGCCTTGTAACTTTGCAGATTCATAATATTGTCATGCCACATTTTCAACAATGGCAATTTTTCACACCTGCTTATGAGCAGTACAGCTGTCATTTTCACATCCTGAGTGAAATGTGATTTCAAAGTTGCAGCACAGAATAACGCGGTCACTGTGGGAAATCAGTGTTGACAGATTAAGAAAATGACAGTGGCACTGTTCATGAGCAGAGGTCCTAAAATCACTATGTTGGAAATTTGGTTTCAAAACTCCATAACATGACTGTGTTACAAGCATGCGTTCAACTGTTTCCATGCACCCTTGTAACTTCACAAATTTGTAATATTGTCATGCCACATTTTCAACAGTGGCATTCTTTCACACCTCTTTATGAACAGTACAGCTGTCATGTTTCACATCCTGGCTAAAATATGTTTTGCACTCTGACGGAGAATAGCATGGTCGCTGTGTGACATCAGTGTTTGGGATAGATTAAGATGGAACGAGTGAGAGGGGGAGGACCCGAGCTCAACTGAGCTCTGTCAGGACTGCTCCGGATTTGTTTTGGGCAGAAAACGCCCCAACGCAAGAGGCCAGTATACAAGGCAGCCTGCTGCACTGGGAGAAATAGAAGAAGAGAGGAGGAGGGGAAGGGGAGAGCGAACTCACCGGAGCACTGTCAGGACTGCTGCGGATTTTTTGGGCAGAAAAGTCGCAATGCAGGTAGGGGCCCAGTAGAAAAGGCCAGCCTGCAGCGGTGGGAGAAACAGTATGAGTGAGTGAGACAGGGGACTGAGTGAGCTCAACAGAGCTCTATCAGGACTCTGTGGATTTCTTTGTTGGCAGAAAAGGCGCCAATGCAGGCAGGGGCCCAGTACAAAGGGCCACTTGCAGCGACATGACAAACAGAATGAGCGCGTGACAGAGGGAGAATGAGCAACCTCAATGGAGCTTTCTGGTACAGCTGCAGATTTCTTTGTGGACAGACAAAGGTGCCTATGCAGCCAGCAGCCCCATACACAAGCGCAGCCTGCAGCGCCAAGAGAAACAGAACAGTGAGTGACAAAGCAGTAGTGAGCGTAGCTCAACAGAGCTCTATTGTGATTGCTGTGGATTTCTTTGTGGGCAGAAATGTGGAACACAGGCAGGAGCCCAGTACAAAGGCCAGCTTGCAGCTGGCAGAAACGGAATGAATGAGTGAGACAGGGGAGTGAGTGAGCTAAATGGAGCTGTGTTGGGACTGCTTCAGATTTCTTTCTGGCCAGAACAAGCCACCAATGCAGGCAGGAGCCCAGTACAATAGGGCAGCCTGCAGCAGCAGGAGACACAGAATGAGCGAGTGAGGGAGGGGGACTGAGTGAGCTCAACGGAGCTCTGTTGGGACTGCTGCAGATTTGTTTGTGGGCAGAAAAAGGCAGCAATGCATGCAGGGGCCCGGTACAAAATGGCACCCTGCAGTGGTAGGAAAACCAGAATGCATGAGTGAGAGAGGGAGTGAGCAAGTTCAATGGACTTGTATTGTAACTGCTGCAATGGCAGCAACACAGGCACGAGCCCAATAGAAAAGGGCAGCCTGCAACACCATCAGAAATGGAATGAGCGAGGAGAGAAGGGGACTGAGCCAGCTCAACAGAGCATTGTTGGGACTGCTGAAGATTTCTTTGTGGGCAGAAAAAGGTGCCAACAGAGCCAGGAGCCCAGTGCAAAGGGGCAGGCTGCAGCGCCAGGAGAAACAGAATGAGTGAGTGACACAGGAGGAGGAGTGCCTCAACAGAGCTCTGTCGGGACAGCTGTGGATTTCTTTGTGGGCAGAAAGGTGCAACAACACAGGCAGGAGCCCAGTACAAAGGGCAGCCTGCAGCGCCGGCAGAAACGGAACGAAAGGAGTGAGAGCGGGGACCCAGCAGGCTTAACAGACATGTGTTGGGACTGCTGCAGATTTCTTTGTGGGCAGAAAAAGCTACCAACAGAGGCAGGAGCCCAGTACAAAGGGGCAGCCTGCAGCGCCAGGAGAAACAGAATGAGTGGGTGAGAGGAGTGAGCCCTCAATGCAGCTCTGTTGGGACAGCTGCAGATTGTTAGTGGGCAGAACTAGGTGCCAATGCAGGAAGAAGCCCAGTACAAAACAGCAGCCTGCAGCACCGGAGTTACAGACTGAGCTAATGACAGAGGGCAGTGAGCAAGCTCAACACACCAGCGCAATCAACATTTGGCATTGACAAATGCTTGTTAAACTTGAGCTCAGGATTGATCTACCTTGCCTCTAGGCCGACCCTTCCCAGCAGTTACCATGGCGCCAGAGGGCTCCATGCTGCACGGCCTAAGCCATGTTTGTTTACATTTGTAGGCCATTTACTCAGCAGTTTCCTGAGGCTTTTTTGTTGTCTGAGTGGGGTCTTGTGCATATCCAGGCATTTTTCCTGTCCTGGGATCAGGAGATGACCACTGTTGTGGATATTCCACATGTTATTGAGATGGGGAACCAAAGATTACAGGAGGTATGGCTTGACTCCCACAGCAAACTCCTTGCTGGTGGTCCAGTGGTACCCAGCCAGTCATCATGCTGCAGCAGCTTAGTTATCAGGGACCAGAGGGTGAAATGAAACAGCAGGGGTTTCTAGCTGCAAAAGGTAAGCCCTGTGTTGGAGTGGGTGGGTCATACACTGACAAATTAGCAGCGACTTTGGTTTCTACTAAAGCAAAATTAATTCCTTCAGGTATCATTCTATCTGTTTAATAGTTCACACCTGATCTGCATCAGCAACCACTTTTACCATTCATCAAAGGCCTCAAAAAGCACACATTTAGACACACAGGAGACAGATGGTTAGATATGGATCATAAATCAATTTTAAACAATCCTACAACTTTAGATCTGTAATTATGAAGGACAGCAATTAAAGCATGGCTCCTTTATTTGAGGACGGAGCGGTGAATTATGCAGCAAGATGCTAGGTGGGGGACGTGGACTTTGCAAATCACATTATTATTGATGAGACAGACAGCATCTCCAGGGCTGACAATCTGCCCAGAGAGATGATTAGCCTGTAAAAATTAATCGTGCTTTTGGGGAAGATGCCTATTAAAAGACCTGAAGGAGCTGCATTATCAGAGAGTCACAATTCCAAGGGACTTTGAAAAGGCTTTAACGCAAGTTTTAAGAGACAATTAAATTCAATTAGAATCAGGAGAGCTGAAATGTCAGCTGGCATTGAAAGCAATGAGTTGGGGTTTCAGACAGTAAGCTAACTTAATCCAAGCATGGAGAAAAATTGGCTCAAAACTATTTTAATTGTTTTCTTTAAACTTGTTTTTCATCTAGAGATGTTTACATGTGCTGTGTAAGGAAGGTGGACAGTTAACCCTTGTTTCTAGTGGAGAAGGCCTGACACAGTCTGATGCACACAACTTGCACTATTTGAGTAGTGTTACTTGCTCAAATGGCTAAGAGCTCATAAAGTTCAAATTTTAGCCATAGTTTCCATTAAAAATGTATATGTTCCATCAATAACAGAAATGTAATTTAACTATACTTAAATTAACCCTCATGGGTATACTAAAACATATATGAAATAGTGGGAATTATACTGCATGACTTCCATGGACAATGTATGGCAATGCATTCTTCAGATAACAAAGGCGTTTTGTTTTACAATTTCTTTATCTAGGATAGCCCAGCTGAGATGCATCATCTTGTGTGGGTGCTGCTTCTATGCATTTCCACTACTGGGTGGACTGAAGTACCGAGAGGCTAAGTGACTTGACCAAGGTCACACAGCGAGTATTTGGTAATAGCAGGATTTGAACCTGTGATCTGCCTATGTGCCTGTAGGAATTTGCAATGGCCTGTTATGTAAATCATGCACCCTCACAAGACATGGTAAGCAGTATACATAGATACGCAGAATTTGTAAGCAGAAAAGGAACACTTGGCCCGCCCAGTCTACCCAGATGTTCCCTGCCTGTTTTGTCTCTGCAGACCCTATCGGGTTTCTGGCGCCCCTTCCACCTCCCTGCCTCCTATTCAGTATACCTCTATGTTCGTCCCATGCATGCTGGAAACCCCCACTGTTCCAGCATCCACCACTTCCACTGGCAGTTTATTCCTCACTTATCCTGAGCCAGGCCATTGTGTGTCGAATTCATGCAATGTATTATAAATTGTAAAGATTTTAGGTTACGGTAGTTCTATTAATGAAGATTTAAGTATTTCTGTTTGATTTTAAGGCAGCACACTCACTTCTCAGTGCAATGCACCATGCAGCTAAAATATAAACAAAAACTGGGAGGGATCTTGCTCCATAAACCCTTTATAGAACTTAATTCCAATTATGTTATTCTCTTCAAAGCTTTCAAACTTTGTCACTGCAATCGCCAGCTTCTATTAGACCCACAGTGTTCTGTACTCTTTTGTCTTTTCCTTTATACTGTAGGCCAGTATACTTTGAAAACTTTAAAAGAGAATAAAATTTGAATAAAAGGTGGGACATCACGTAGATCAAAACAATTTCCAGGAAGGCTGAGACGAGCCTGGAAGGGAGGAAGATAACTTTATTTATGATCCTGAAAGAAGTGGTCAGTTGACTACAAAACATTGATCTGAATGACTGTGTCTTGGCATCAGTGTGATGAATAAAAAATAAAAAAATGAACTAAGAGCATCGGTGAGTGACTCCATTTCTCCATAACTGGAATTCTGTTTGATTTCAACCACTGGATGTCATTAGGCATTATGTAAGCTGCTCTTCCATTGGTTAAGGGTTGTTTTATCATGTGCCTAAAGTGAAGATAAATGGCTAAAATGAAGATAAATTATTTGTCTTGGGATGGGACTGATGGTAGGTTAAGCTGAACACTACTTGGGGAAGGACCAGGAGTCATTATAAGCTACTCCTGAAACAAAATAAACAACTTAACAAGGCCTACAGCAAGGCAAAAGAATGCTGAGGTGTATTGGGAGGCATTTCAATAGCTGGAGGCTAGAGGTAATACTGCTCTATAGATCACTGGTGAGACCCCAGCTGGGAAACTGTGCACAGTTCTGGCATCCCGCCAAAAGAAAGACAGTGACAGTCTGGTGACTGTGCAGTGCTGAGTAACCAAAAGGATTTAGGGCCAATAGGACACATGCTATTACGATCTCTTAGAGCACCGAACATGTACTTGATGGAGGCCAGAAGGAGAGGGGTGACGGATAGAGACCTTCAGCTTCCTGAAAGGAATAAACAAGATAAACTGTGAGGAACTGTTCAGCAGGAATGGCAGGTCAAAATCTAGCTGATGAGTGGAAGCAGGTATGGGGGAGATTTAGGAGGTAATGAGAGAAAGCTTTGTTTACAGCAAGAGTGATTTAGCTGTGGAATAGCCTTCCAGCTGAGGTGATAATCACAAAACCTATTCTTGGGTTCAAACACAGCTGGGAAAAGTAAGAGTCCTAATAGTTACTCAGGGTAGCCATAAGGCAGAGAGCAGGAAGGGAGCTGAGAATGTAAACCCTGTCTAGACAATAGGTCAAGTGGTATGGTAGTGTAAAACAGGGCAGACTGGATGGACCGATGATCTTTTTCGTCAACATTGTCTATGGTCCTATAGAGTCAAGATTAAAGTGTTATTTCACAGCAACTGATTATATATTTGATATATACTATATTATATAAAATTGGTATAAAATTCCAGAAACCTCACTGGCTGAGGATCATGCATCCCAGTGCTGATATCTCAGTGCAACAGCTGGCAGAATGATCCATGACCTAACTGACCTGTTTACATTAAGCAGCCACAGTGTGTCAATGCACTTCAGGTCATTTACAGTACTTGTTTAAACAAGCATTTGTCAATGCCGAATGTTTGCTTGCTGGCATTGGCATTGCTAGTGTAGAGTTACAGAGCTGCATAATAGGAATGGCAGCAAAGTATTGAACTGAAGCCAACCCCACCACCACCCTGCAGAGAGTGACAGGCATTGGGTGCCTTTGGGTCGCCAGGCATAACGACCATGCCATTTCACCACACCCTACCCTGCAGACACTCGACAAGTGTCACGGTGTGCCTTTGGGGTCTTTGGTTCTTATGCGCACCCCATTCCATCAGGAAATACAGTGAGATGGGTGCGTATAGAGAATGGGTGAAGTTTGGGCTCAAGAGTCTGAAGCACACCTTGATGCCTCTCACTGGCTGCAGGGTGTGGATGGGGGTGGAATGGTATGAGCATGACAAGCAAGAATCCCAAGTCACACCCCTGATGCCTGTCATTCTCCAGATGGGCGTTATGGTCGGAAACCCTAACACCTCAGGCATTCATTGGTATTTTCACCCAAATTTTCAACATGTTTTTTTGTGATCCCCACTTATCGAACAGTGGCAATACTGTTTGTTAGTGAAAACTGCTTTTGCACAGTGACTATGGCATTTGGCACCACAGGTGCAAAAACACATTCCGAACAGGATGTGAAAATGACAGCGGTACTGTTCATGGAGGTGTAAAAATGTCAATGTTGAAAATCTGCTTGAAAATCTTAAAAAACTGGTGAAGTCATGAGCTTAGAAACTGTGCAACGCATCTGCACTGTAACAAGTTTGGGATTTTTTTACAGCAGATTGTTAACACAGGCATTTTGGGACCTCCGTTCATGAACAGTGTCAGTGTGATTTTCTTTATCTGTCCGAACAATGATTTCCCACAGCGACCACGCATTTCTGTGCTGAAAGTGTGAAAACACATTTTGGCCATGTTGTGGAAAATGACAGCTGTATTGTTTATAAGGAGGTGTGAAAAATGCCACTGGTGAAAATCTGGACTGAAAATATTACAAATTCATGAACTTATGAGGGTGCGTGGAAACTGCGCTAATGCTCACTTGTAACACAGTCATTTTATGGAGTTTTGTCACAAATTTTCAACATAGCCATTTTAAGACCTCTGCTCATGACCAGTGTCACTGTGATTTTCTTAATCTGTCCCAAACATTGTTTTCCACACACCTACTGTACCATTGTGAGCTACATGTGCGGAAACATATTTTGGGCAAGATGTGAAAAATGGTAGCTGTACTGGTCATGAAACTCTGACAAAATGGCACTGTTGAAAATCTGGTGTGCAAATATTACAAATCAAGAACTTGCTACAGAGTCGAGGGAACTGCACAACGGCACTCCTAAAACAGTCATTTTAGGAATTTTTCACCAAATTTTCAACATAGCCATTTTAACACCTCTGCTCATAAACAGTGTCACTGTGATTTTCTTAATGTGTCCTGTACATTGATTTTGCACACCAACCGCGCCATTGTGCACTACATGGCGGAAACACGCTTTGGGTGAGATGTGAAAAATGACAGCTGTACTGCTCATAAGGAGGTGTGGTAAAATGGCAATGCTGTAAATCTGGAGGAAAATATTGAAATTTCGAACTTACGAGCGTAGAGGAACTGCGCAACGATGCTCTTAAACAGTCATTTTAGGAATTTTTCACCAAATTTTCAACATAGCCATTTTAAGACCTCTGCTCATGAACAGTGTCACTGTGATTTTCTTAATGTATCCTGTACATTGATTTCACACCAACTGCGCCATTGTGTGCTACCTGGGTGGAAACACATTTTGGGTAAGATGTGAAAATGACAGCTGTACTGCTGATAAGAAGGTGTGGTAAAATGGCAATGTTGAAAATCTGAGTGAAAATATTGAAAATTCACGAACCATTAGCATCGCGTAGGAACTGTGCAATGCATGCTTCATAAATGTCATTTTAGGATTGCCACCAAATTAAAATAGGCTTTTGGAGAGCCCACCTTATGAACACTGGCAGTGTCGCTTTGTTAATCCTTCCGAAAGGTGATTTTGTGCAGTGTTCATAAATCACCCTTCGGCCCGAGTAACGCCATGACAGTGCAAGAATTCATGAGGAGGATCCCAAAACCCCATGTTGAAAATTTGCGCAAAAATTCCAAAAATGCCTGAGATATGCAACAAAGTTGAAAAACCCTATCTATCCCATTATACAGCTTACCAGCATTTCTCAGTTCGCGGTCAGCTTTGAAGAGTGCAGATGCAGTTCCCCAGTCCACCAAGATCATCGCGCCAGACTCGGAGGTAAGTATGGGGTGAGGGGGAGTGTGGGGAGGCAGGGTGTGCAGTGGGTGGGTGCGGGTTGTGGGGGCAGGAGACTGCGAGGACTGTTTTTCTTTACAGGTTTTTTTTGTTTTAAAAGACGACGCTGATGTTTGCCACGCTTGGGTGGGCCTCAGCGTGGCAGAAGGATGGCTGGGGTGTGTGGAGCCGACGGGATTGGGCACCTCCGCCTGCCATGGCATCTGTTGCCACGCTGGGGTGGGCTCCCAGTGTGCCACCCTGTACTGGGGGAGAGACACAGTGGAGGCGATGGGGATTGGGCATCCCTGTTGGCTATATGACGAGCCACGCTGGGTGGGCACCCAGCGTGGCATATGAAACTGTGTTTCGGGGCAGCACAGCCGACGGGGATTGGGCACCCCTGTCGCCGCACAGTGTGCGCGCTGGGGAGCAGCATCAGCAGCAGCGTGTGTGTGTGTAGGGGAGCGCGATGAGCAGGTAATATCTGATCGCTGCTCCCTGAAGCATAGCTCCCCTTCAACTGTATGCCACTGCATTTTGGAGCTGTTATAGACAGCCCAGCAGGCACTGGAGAACTGCGGCTGTGCCTGCAAACACATTGACTGAATTGGAAGAGGGCTGACACACCTCCAAAACTCCGATGATGGCACTATGTTTCTTGCACATGCGCAAGCAAACATAAAAATGCAGCATCTGCCACCTGCTGGCCAAACAACAAAATGTGCACGTGATCAGCTATACTATGTGAGCGAGCACAGGTGTGCTTTTCCATTCACGTGAAGGTGGCTGGCTGTAGAGGAGGGTGGCTAGTGTCAGTCACTTTCCCATACCTGGGAGGGGACTTTAATGCTTTGAAATTTGTGTGCTGTGGGGAGGAGGAGGGACTTGGGTGATCCTGTCAGAGTGAGGGATGGGGATGATTTGTTTACAATCACAAAATCAGAAGAGAAGATGGTGGCCAGCCATGGGGGCAGGCAGGTTGTGTCGGTGCTCATCATTGGAGTTTCTTATTAACACTTCAGCTGTGGGTGCTGAGGAGAAAGGTGGGGAGTGGGCTTGTTGAAAAGGGTGGGGGACAAGAGTTTGTGTTAACATGATTGGGCTGGGAGGAGGGTACAAGGGCTGTTTTTTACCCCCCACAGGTACATGAATAACAAATATGGATACCAAATTTCCAAATATTTGGGGTCAGAATACAAATATTCAGACAAATATTTGAAATAAGGTATTCGCCCACCCCTACATGACACAAGTTATATTTACTGGTCCTTGCTAGAGGTGCACATAGAACTCGGTGATCCCAATCTGTATGAAGTGATCATACTCACAATGGTGTTACACAAGAGGTACTAACTTGTTATATGACACTAATAATCATGTCAGGGGTCAACAAGATGGTTACATCCATCTGTTTACATTCAATTTCATGCCTGGCTGCTGTGTCACACACTTTTATTGCAACTGGTGCTACTTTAAAATGTTATAAACACTTTAATCCATCTGTGATATAGTCCAGGTTACCGTGATGATATCAGCGATCCATCCAGTTCATCTTTCACTGGTGATGTAAAATGAAAGAACAGCAATATTTATTTATTTATTGAAAATTGGTAATCGAAAGGCACACTGAACCAAGACGATTTGTAGCTGCAACCTGGAGGAAAGGAAATAGGAAGATAAAATACACAACATACAGTCAAAATATAGAAACCACGCATGGCAGAAAATGCAAAGTGCAGCAAAACCCAGTAATTAAACAATAATTACAAAACAGTGTACTGGCTAGTATATCACAACTAAAGCGCTGGAGCAAAGAATACAAAGGCCAAGTACAGGAGAGTATCATGGGAAAACTAACTATGGCTAGGGAGGAGGAGGAGGGGCGAAGGTGGTTTGAGATGGTAATTGAGGAGAAAATGGAAGGGAGAGGCAGAGAGTGGTAAGAAGATTGTTCCAGATGGAGGGAAAATGTGGAAAAAGTAGATTTCAGCAGCAGAGCTGGTGTGTGTAATGGAGGAAGTGTGAGAGTCAAGAGAGTGAAGAGAATAAGAGGCAGATGGAACTGGGGAAAGGACAGAGATAGAAGGAACAGAGCCAAACCAACACTTAGAAACTAGGATGCACAGTGCATGTTTCACACAGTTTTATTACTGCTAGCTGCTGCTTTAATTTGTTAAAACACTTAATCCAACCAAGATAAAGATTGGGTTGCTATGTAGTCTTTAGCAATGCCACTGGGTCATCTTTGAGTGCTAGGGTACCCTTTCATCAGCTGTACACAGTGAAAGAACAAGGCAAATACTGGCCTCTAGTGCAAGTTTCAGCTGGAAGATGCAGGACGGTGGGAAGGGTGACTACCTCAAGCCTCTGGCAGCTGGAAAGGTGAGACCCACCTTTAGAGGGTTACACCAAGAAAAGTACAATAAGACATCTCAGGGATGTACAATAATTGTATTGGCCAATAATCACACTTCTAGGGTGTGTCTAGCCACATACAGAAAGCATGTGAATATATAAGCAATAATACCTGACAGGGTGGGCAGTTTGGGCATACCAGACTGCCCAGAGGCATAATGAGGCCTGACGCCACACGCGGAGGGCCTTATAGCCCTAGGAGGTCTGGTATTGCCCATACTGTCTACCCTGGAGAGTATTATTGCACTTAGAAAATGGGCCACTGTATTTTATATGCTTAAAAATAAATTGCATGTTAAAGTGTTCAGTATCTTAAGTATTTTATTTATTTTGTAAGCAAAATAGTTCCTTCGCCTGCTTTTTTTTTTAACTATGGACTTTCATCCTAGTTGAGCTTTTAGTGACTACTGAAGTTGGTTGTCATGGTTACTCCCCCCCACACACACACACGCACACACATAGGGCTTGCATTTGGTCAAATTTTTGTATTACTGTATTAGTATACATTATTTTTTATTACTGTATTAAGGTTTGCAGCTTTTTTGTTATTAAAGTGCTGTGCTCTGGGAGATGAGCCTTTACCTTGTGCTACATCTCTGAAAATACAGTAAGGAGGGATGTACTGTATGTTAAAGTTAAGGTTTTCAATTTGTATTTAATTTGTTCTTTGTACAGTAGGTGCTGTGTGCAAATGGTGATTAGTGTCACCGAGCGGGACAGCAGCAGCATGCCAAGTGGGAGTTCAGCAGCAGTGGCAGTGAGGAGCTGCAAAAACTTTTGACAGGAATAAATTCTGCATTATTTTAAATTAATAGAGGAGTTTTGTGTGGCGACTGGCATAACCTTTACTTTGTGGCACATTAAGTCATGTTGGAGATGGGAGGTCTCTTGCTCACTAAGTGAGGGTAAAAAATAGTGGCTGGTCAGCTTGAATATTCAGGGTGCAAAAGATAGCCTAAGAAATGGGGCACCCAGAATTGGGACTTATTTTCTGAGAGCTCTTGAAAAATAAATGCATGCCTGACCATAGCTTTCAGCCAATCAGGATGCTGTATTTCTCAAGCCCATTTTCTAATGACCGTAATTGCAGTGCGTATCCGAGGGTTCATAGAAACATTAATTTGATAGCAGACAAGGACCGCTTGGCCCACTCAGTTTACCCATTTTTCCCTACCAACATTATTACTACAGACCATACATGATCTACTGCTCTTTCTCCATCCCCCTCCTTACTTTCCCATATGATTACCTTGTGCCTATCCATGCATTCTTGATCCCCACCATTATTTGCACCCCCACCACCTGCATTGAAAGGCTATTCTAGGAATCCACCACTCTTTCTGTGAAGAAGTACTTTCACATCTCTCCTGAATCTGCCCTTTCAGCTTCATAGCATGTCCCCTTGTTCTTGAACACCTTTTTTCTGAAAATACTTTCCTTCTGTACCATATTTACCCTCGTGAGGGATTTAAAGGTCTCCATCATATCCCCCTTCAGGGTGACATATTGAGGACCTTATTCTCTTCTCTTAGGGCTTTTGATGCAGACCCTGCATCATTTTAGTTGCCCTCATCTGGACTGTCGCCACTCTGTCTGTATCCTTCCAGAGATGTGGTCTCCAGAACAGGACACAATACACTAGGTAGGGTCTAACCAGCAATCAAACAGAGGCAGCACCACCTCCCTCTTTCTGCTGGTGATACCCTCCCAGTGCATCCCAGGATCCCACTAGTCCTCCTGACTGCCTTGTTGCGGTGCGTGGCCACCTTTAGGTCATCAGATATGATTACCCCAGGTCTCTCTCCTGCTTGGTAGTTGTCAAGACCACTCTGTACATTTTGTACTCTGCCCTGGGCTTCTGTACCCCAAGTGCACTGTTTTGCAGTTTTTGAGTTGAAACCCATCTGCAATACACTTGACCACTCCTAGTTTTCTCAGGTCTCTACTCACCCCCCAAGAGTGTCCACTTTATTGCAGAATTTGGTGTCATCCGCAAAGAGGCATACCTTCCTTAAGCTCCTCTGCTGTGTCACTTATAAAGACATTAAAAAGAACCAGCCCTGTACTGATCCCTGATGTACCCCACTGTTCACCCTCCTTCCTCTGAGTGAACTCTGATTACCACAACCTCTGTCACCTTTCCCTACAAATTTCTTATCCAGTTTACCACCTTGGACCCACTCCAAAGCCACTCAACTTTCTTACTGGTCCTCTGTCGAGCAATGTTGAAAGCCTTACTGAAATCTAGGCAGGCCATGTTCACCATTCCTCCCTGGTCTAATTCCTTTGTCAGCCAGTCAAAGAAATCTATCAGATTTGTTTGACATGATCTCCTCTGAAACCATGCTGCTTCGGGTCTTATAATCTACTGGATTCAAGATATTCCATAATCTTTTCCTTCAGCAATGATTCCATTAACTTTCCGACCACCGATGTCAGGCTGACTTGACTATATTTGCCAACCTCCCCTGCTAACATGTTTGTGTGGGACTACATCCATCTTCCTCCAGTCCTCTGGAACCACTTCTGTTCCCAGTAAGCTGATAAATAACACTGTCAGGAGTGCAGCCAGTACCTCCCAAACCTTCCTCAGTACCCCTGGATACACCCCATCTGGCCACATTGCTTTGGCCACCTTCAGATTTATGAGTCCTTCAGGACTGTCTTCTCCAAAATGGACTAGTGTCCACTTCCTCCCTCCTTCCTCCCTCCCAAGTTTCTGCTACTTTTGTGGCCCTTCCCTTCTCCTTCCTCTGTAAGTACTGAACAAAAATATTCAGGATGTCTGCCTTTCCTGAACCCCCTACATAGTCCCCCTTCCCTTTATCCTTATATTGGGAGGCAGTATAGCGCAGTGGTTAAGGGCACTGAGCTGCAAACCTGGAGACCTGGGTTTGAATCCCACCAGCCCCCACTTGCATATTGTGTGACCCTGATCAAGTCACTTGATTACTGACCCATAATTACAGTACATATCTTGTTGGCTGTCCAGTCAGTGTAGTAGCAGGGCTGCCACCATGACACAGGTGGCAGAGGTTAAGAAACGAGTACAGGCTGCTGAAGAGCTGGCAGGAAAGGACAGCATCTCACAGAATGTTTTCCTCATGGTGGATGGAGACAGATCCCCACTGCATAAGTGCTATCCGGGTGCCCAGGAGATGCAAGCCAGTCAGGACAGCAGTAGTGGGAGCTGCACTGACTAGATGGTGCATGCACACCTGTTGCATAGCACACATGCTGCACATTCACAGCCAATCATTTTGGGAGGGAGAAACAGCGGAAATACCCCCTGCCCCAGAAAGATAATGCCAGCAACACACTGGGCTCTGTGCCACCTGCCCATCATAGAAACATAGAAACATGGAAGTTGACAGCAGATAAGGACCCCAAGGCCCATCCAATCTGCACTATCATGATGAAGCTTCCTACCACTAAATTCAGGGAAGTCTGAAGAGGCAAGGCAAGGCAAAATTTATTTAAAGACGCCCAATCCCAGAGGCTCTGGGCTGTACAAATTATTTATGAACAGCATTTGAAAACAGAACAACAACATCACAACATTTTTTAACTAAAAATAAATAGAATAAATGACTCAATAAAAATATCAGGCTCTACTACAATTTATAGTTTATATAATAAAAGCTTGGTAAAAAGGAGTGCCTTCAAGCGAGCCTTGAAGTAACCACAGAGGGTATAGCTGCCTCTAAGGCCCTACTATGGAAGAGTTCCCAATGAACAGGTAAAGTGAGCTTCCTGGGATCTGGGTCTGTGTCATAGTTGTGTGCCTGTCATGCTGAAAGGGCCCAAGCCAGGGTAGATTGGGGAAAACACTGATTCAAATAAAAACGTACATATCCTGATGTGTCTTATTGCTTACAAACAAACATGTCACCAGCGCCAATGGGCTAGGCTAAAACACTATTCCAGCTTACTATGGGGTCATGCTAATGTACTTTTCCTTTGCTGCCCTTTTTGGCCTTGTCGATCCCTTAGCTTTTATGATGTTATTTTAGTCTCATCTGATTTCTGCCCCAGCTTTTTATGAAAGGAAATGAGAAATGGGAATGTAAATGCTGAATTAATTTTGTTACACCATACTAACATACAAAAATGCCAGCAGATTAGGCTTATGTCTATCACATATACTTGAGATGCAGTGCAGTTTGAAAACTGCTGCTGCTGCCTTTTCTCTCTCCCTTCCGTCCCTCCCTGATTTCCATTCAGAGTCCCCCTAATCTCTACCCGCCCTACCTGTACCCTGCTTATGTATCTATTCCATCCCTTCAAACCTCCCACTGATTCCCTTGATACTAACTCCTCAGGTAGTGCATTTCAAGGCATCACCATCCTTTCCATGAAGTAATGCTTTCTCAGGTCTCTTCTATACTTCCCACCAACCAGTTTCAGGCTATGACCCCCTGTGGTCCCTTCCCCTTCAGTCTGAACACCCTCTGTGTTTACTCTAGTAATACCTTTCAAGTATTTAAAGGTCTCGATCATGTCCCCACTGTCCCTGCTGTCTTCCAAAGAGTACATGTTTAACTCCTTAAGCCTTTCTGCATAGGGCTTATCCCATTCTGAGGATCATCTTAGATGCTCTCCTCTGTACCTTCTCCAGGAGCATAATGTCCTTCTTTAAGTAAAGGCACCAGAACTGCACACAGTACTCCAAGTGTGGCCTCACCAAGGATTTGTACATTGGCAGAATTACCTCCTCCCTTTGGACTTGATCCCCTAGCAGTGCACCCCACATTCTGTTTTGCCTTAGCCACTGCTTTCCTGCATTGTCCTTAGTGATTTATTTTACCTGTGATCACTAATCCCAGATCCTTTCCTTCGTCCAAGACTGTTAACTGTACCTCCCCCACTTTGTAGCTGGTACCTGGATTCCTAACTCTGAAGTGAAGTACACTGCACTTCCTAACGTTAAGCCCCAGCTGCTATGCGACTGACCACTGTTCTAGTCTTTCTAGTTTTGGAACCCACTCGGGAGGAGCAATCTTAGACCTGGTACTCTCAAATGGGATGGAGAGAGGATCACAGATCTTGAAGTGGGTAGCCATCTGAGAACAAGTGACCACCAAACAGTGTGGTTCATGATAAACTTAGCTGTAGAGTCAAGCCATACAAAAGTGAAGGTACTAGACTTCAGGAGAGCTGATTTTGTCAAAATAGGAGAGTGCCTCAGAAAAGCACTAGGAAACAGGCAAGAAGGTGGGTGGAGCAACAATGGGAAAACATCAAAACCGCCATCACGGAGGCAACAAGCCTTTGTGTGGAGCAAATAAACAAATCAAAATGGAAGAAAAACACTATGGTTCTCAAAAGAAGTGTGGAAAGGTAAGGGAGAAAAGATAGCATTCAGGAAGTAAAAGGAAACACAGAAGGAGCAGGACAGAGAATTGTACCAGTAAAAACAGAAGGAAGGGGAATGCAGTCAGACTAGCAAAGGCCCAAACTGAGGAAAAGATAGCCAACTCAGTTAAGAAGGGGATAAAACCTTTATAGGTACAATAGGGAGCAAAGAAAGACTAAGGCAGGATACTGAGGCTGAATAAAGAGGAAGGCGGTTGGGCAGAGAGCGACAATGAAAAAGCAGGGATACTGAACAAATACTTCTGCTCAGTATTCACAATGGAAAAGCAGAGATACTGAACGAATACTTCTGCTCAGTATTCACAATGGAAAAGTAGGGGAGATACCTAATCCAGTCATTAGAAGCACTCTGGATAGGGGGTTGATATTAGTCCTTTCACAGAAGAAAGAGTTCTGAAAAACTCTTAAAACTGAAAGAGGATAAAGCAATGGGTCCTGATGGGATTCACACCAGAATGCCAAAAGAACTAAGGGATGAACTAGTAACACCACTGACTACCCTTTTAATAAATCATGGGAGGATGGTGTGTACCTGAAGACTGGAGAAGGGTGGATGTGATTCCCTTCACAAAATGGGAGCAAGACAGAGGCAGAAAACTACAGACCTGTCAGTTTGACCTCAGTGGTAGGGAATAGGGTTGTCAGAACTGTTCGAAACATTCGAACTGTCTCAACCCTGGTGTTCGAGTTCTAATTCAGAACTTGAACACTAGAGGGTTCGCAAAAGGGTTCGAATCAGTGTGAAACAAATTATTGTTTTTAATGCATTAAACCGCAAGCACCAAGCAACCTGCCGATTTGAGAAACCAGCAGCCCCGAGTGAATAAATCTCACTTTCCTGTAGGCATGCTTGCAAAGGCAAACTGTCAGCTCCAAGTCCCGCTTTTAGCTCTGCCTCCAGTATGATTCTTGGTCATGCCATCCCATTATTAGTGTTGTTGGGGTGGGGATGGATGGTGTGGACTGCCATTCAGTGAGGTCGCGCCTCCGTATTTGTTGATCCTCCCAGTCATGTTACCACCTGACCATATGCTCTGCGGTCAGGTGGTGGTGAAACACATTGGCAAACCGGTTGCAGCTCCATTCATTTAGTCCCATAAAGGAGTTGCAGGCGCAGCTTGTGCTACTATGCTCTGGGCTGGCTCTGCTAGTCTCTGCTAATTGCTATTTGCATGGGTGAAATCGTTGTGTCAGATTTTCACAATAGTTGATTTATTATAAGGAAAAGTACAAAATAAATAAAAAAGCTAAAGGGTGGATGGGGTGAAGAGGTAGGGGAGGACAGAGGAAAGAAAGAAAGAAAGCTAGCTGGAAGGAATAGTTGGTGATGGCCTCAGGACGGGCAGAGGGAAATTAAGGAGCTAGTTGCTGAATATTTGTGAGAAACTGAGAATTCTTATTTCTGATCTCATTCTCAACTCAAATTCAATCAACAGTTCATCTCTCTGTCTGGCGTGACTCGTGACACACTTGGGAGGGAGCAATCACCCTGGCTGGGGAGGGTGAAGAAAATAAAACATATTCAGATTTACTTGAGAGGGAAATTAAGTTTAACTTTAAATTAATGTGTGAAGTTGAACGGAAACATTTGAATTTGATGGCTGTTATTTACTACTTTAAAATCAATAAACAGGAGAAAAGAATTAAACCCTACTCCACAATACAAAGTAAAAAATTGTCAGAGGACAGGATTCTGTCTAAGGACTGTACTGTGCTGAATGTTCTTCTCTTCCACCCTAAAAATTCCTGCTAGAACAACACCGGCTGTTTTTTGGTTTTGACACAGTATTCCCTACTTGTGTGTTGTGCATGTGACTCCACTATACTTCTGTATCTCCTGTGGTGTTAGCCCATCACCCTCTGCGGCTGCTGTGTTCCTTTCCCATTGTGTGTTACTGAGAAGCCCATTATTGGGCAGTTGTGTGGTGACATTATATTTAAATACATGACTGAAGCCTATAAATAAAGTTTAGTGTTGAAAGGGGAGGCAGAAAATCTCTTTCCTTGGGTTGTATGTGTGTGTGTGACTCCATCTTCTGTGGTCAGCCAATTACCCTGGTCAGTTTTGTGGTGGCATTATCCTTAAATACATGACAGAAGCCTAGAAATATATTTGCCTGTTGGGAGGAGAGACAGAAAATCTCTTTCCTTGGGTTGTATATGTGTGTGTGTGTGAGGTGACTCCATCTCCTGTGGTCAGCCCATCTGCTGTGTGCCTTTGACTGCACTGTACCCTACCCAGTGTGTGTTACCGAGAGAGGCCCAGTGGCCAGTTGTCGTCGTGGTGGCATTATCCTTAAATGCATGACAGAAGCCCAGAAATATATTTCCCTGTTGGGAGGAGAGACAGAAAAATCTCTTTCCTCGGTTTGTGTGTGTAACTCCATCTCTTGTGGTCAGCCCATCATCCTACTGCTGTGCGCCTTCACTGCTATGCTTATGCCTATGCCCAGCAGCCCAATCATTCTGTAAGCCTTGAACCTGGGATCCTTTAGTTGCAAACCGTCATATTCTTCAATTACTTTCAGTTCACTGCATCACAGTGTCACATAGCCAAAATAAAATTTTGGAGTTGTAGCTAGTGATCATAGATCACGTTGTTTTACACAGGAATTGTGTGGGTGTATTCTCTGCAGTATACTGGTTCTGTTATGGCTGACACCAACATAGATGAAGCATCTAGTGCTGGTGTTGGAGCAGGTGTTGGTGGTAGTGGTAATCCTGGTGCTAGCAGAAATAAGCAAAATATTTCATGTGATAAAATTCAACAAACAGCAATAGAGCAACAGTGAAGTGTGGTAAGGGGACCTTTTAAGAAACCTGTACAGCTGCTGGGGTCACATGGAGAGGCACCATAAGGTATGCCATTCATGCTGTTAAGATCCCTGTGACTAGCAGCAATAATGCAAGTGACAGTGAGTCCTCTCTGACTCAGACAGTAGCTCTTTGTCTCAGTCCGACACTGTTGTGTGTCGTGATGAATCATTACTTCCTCAACAAAGTGAAATGAGCAAGTCTGTGACAATGAATCAGGTAGTGCACTTGCAAATACATCCAGCACTGTTGGCAATGAAAAGGACATATCCATTGAATTCACCACTTCTGTGTTGGCCAGCAATGAAAATCCATCAGAGTCTTCTGCCCACTCTTCTAGCACCAAGGAGCATGTCCCAGGTTCTGTTAGGACAGGTGAAAAGACACAAACAGTCTTTAGCTATCTTCCTAGCACTCGAACAAAATCTGTCACATCTGAGGTGTGGAATTATTTCTCTGTCAGTAAAACTGATCCATGCAGAGCAATTTGTTCCCTGTCTAAACAGAGTGTAAGCAGTGGTAAAGTTGTGTCATGCCTTGGCACTACAGCTCTTAAATGCCATCTGAAAAGCATTCAGTTTTGCTTGATCATCCAAAACCCATGTCCTCCATCTTCCAGACCACACGTGAGAAGGGTCAGGAATCTGAAATGGATACTGAATTGTCTGAACTTAATGCGGGCAGAACCACTGCCAGCCCTAGGATCACTGTTACCACCAATGCCAGCACCATTAGTACTAGTGTGCACATCCAGTGATGGCACTGAATGTATAAGTCCTAGTCTACCATCTCCACGCCCATCTGCCCATCAAAGCACGGTGTATAATAAACCAGCAGGGACATGTTGTAAACAGCTAACACTGTCTCAGGCATTTGAAAGGAAGAATATCTTTATTAGAAATCATCCAAAGACCCTTCATCTTAATCACCGATTGGTGAACTGTTAGCTGGAGCCCTTTCTCCATACTCTTGGTTGATCATGAGGATTTTAGGAGCTCATGACATTAGCAGAGCCTCGTATAATGTTCCTCATCGGTACTTTTCCTATGTTGAAATACCAACATTTATCGGCTTTAAGCAACAGTGATGCTTGCACTTAAAACTGCGGAGGGTGGGGTTATTCATGTCACGACAGATATGTGGACCAGCACTCAAAACATAGATTACATGTCCCTTACCTCATTGGGTCATGTTTTCTTGTGCTTCTTCAAAAACAAAGACACCCCAAAAGATATGCTCATGTATATAAAGAAGTTTGGGCAAAGTCATACTGCTGCAAACATCTTGCAGGAACTAAATGACCTCCTTGACGAATGGGTTTATTCTCACAGTCTAAAATGTGGCTTCATAGTAAGTGACAATGGAGCCAACATCTTGAAAGCAGTACAGGATGGAGGATTTCTGCATGCTTCTTGCTTTGACATTGCTTACATTAATTGTCACAGGATTTCTCAGCAACAAAATACAAGTGGATGGTATGATTGCTGTTTGCAAAAAATTGTGACTCACTTTTCACATTCAACCTAAGGCTATACGGACATTGTCCGAACTGCAAAAACACAAGCAGCCCCAGCAAAAGCTGATTCAAATGTTTCCACCGTTGGAACTCAACGCTTATATGCTGCAGCACCTCTTGGAGCAAAAGCAAGCTGTACATGAGTATTGCCCAGTTACATTATTGGAGATGGCATTATGCTGTCTGTGCTGCAGTGGAAATTAATGGAGACAGTGTGCTCCTTTTGAGACAGCTACAAGGGACATGTCTTCTGAAGGCGCATCTGTGAGTCAGGTTATCCCACTCATAATGCTCATTTCACATCATCTTAGTGTTCTAAATCTACAAATAGAAAAAGACAGATCTAGGCAGACAACATGTCGCCTGTATCATGGGAATCTCAGAAAAGAATGAGCGAGCGCCCAAAACCAATGACAAATTAGTTGCAATGACAAATCAAAACATACATCCTCGCAACTCTCTTAGATCCCAGGTTCAAGGCTATACATCTTCCAAAACAGATGATATAGAGCAGTACAAATGTATGTTGCTAGATGAGCTACAGCACTCACAGGAGTCAAACACAGACACGCACAGTACCCTCAGGTTGTCATCACCACAACATGCAGGTTCATCTTCACAAAGGGATAAAGAACTGGAAAAGTCACCAAACATTAACAGTAGTTGTTCTACAACTGCCACTTCTTCAACCCTTAGTAGCAGCTAAATCTGTGGCAAACCTTTCCCAATTTGCTGCCATACCAGCTTCTGCTGATTCCTCTTCTGAGCGGTCTCTGTCCATCATGGTAGACAATTACCTGCAAGAACTGCCTATTCCTATTGATGCATGCCCTTTGAATACTGGAGATCAAAAAGTCAATTTGGACAGAGCTGTATGATGAAGCCTGTAAATATCTTGGTTGTCCTGCAACAAGTGTCTCTTCAGAACGATGTTTAGCACAGCTGGCAATATTGTGACAGACACCAGAAATAGGTTGCTGCCAGAAAATGTACACACGTTAACTTTTATTAAAGTTAATAAGTCAAGATTTTCGTATCTCTACAAGAGTATACAAACTGATCCTGAAGTGATTGATGTTGTGGATGTTGATGGTGATGACAACTCAAATGGTGGTGGCTGGTAAATACTGTGTGGGACAGAGTCTCTCTGCACCAAAAGGAAACTTTACAGACTGTGATGACTTTGGTTGTCTCTCTCCTTCTCGATCTACTACCTTGACTATATACTCTAAAACTTTCACCATTTCATGGCAAACTGCTTTGTAGCTAGGGTCTAAAACTAAAGTCAACAAGTTTTATATACAGGGCAATTTTAACATCAGTGGGAACAGGCCCAAATTTGGCATAAAGGGACACTGTCACGTCAATCCTTTCTGTATCATATTATTTATAGTTAAAGTGCAAACATATATTTTTGGATTTACCTTCTGTGACTTTGTGGTGCATCAGTATGGGCTGGGACAGGAGACGGTCTATTTTTCAATTTTAAAGAGGACAAAACAATGAGTTCTAATTGGTAGCTGTTTATTATTTTTTCAATTACAGAAATGTTAGCCATAAACCAAAAATGGATGCTAGTACATGGGTGAGGGTTGTGGGTTGGTTTTAACATGGGTGTAAGGGTGGCATGGGTGCTACTGCACAGATGAGGGTGGTGAAAGAAAAGTGGAATGGGTGATGGGGTGAAAGCTGGGTGTTGTTTTAGTCCTTTCATTTACAGATTTGTGATCGGCTGAGGATGGTGAGGAAAAACATGATGACATACCGAACCTACTGTACACATAATATATATTCTTATTAAATACATTGCAAACTGCTGCCACCTAGCACAATTGTCCTGTCCTCTTTAAAAAAGAATAAAGGAATCAGAAATAAAAGAAAATCTGCATCAGCAGTTTTCATAGAATGTGACCTATCATAAAGTGTTTTTGCTTTACAAGTAGTGATAATTTGATACATAATGGGTTGACAGACGCTGTCCTTAAACATCACATGCCAACTGCTGCAGCTACATTAAATGTTCCTTAGTTAGCATGTGGTGAGGAAACCACTTTTTTATTTATGTGACTGAAATACAGATTTTATTGAAGTATCAGCTGCAAAATGCATCATCTTAGAAAGTTGTATGTATTACTTCAATTTGCCAACAAAATGTTGGTATATGCATTATCTTAGAAAATTGCATGCATATTTTGCCAGCAACAATGACTGGCATATTTTTTATTCAAATGTCTTGACTGACTACGTTATGACATAATATGTTTTGCAACAGTTCCACATGCTGCTGCTGTAGTACTTGGCTTGACTTTGTTATAAAAGCTCTTTTAAACATAGCAACTTTTGATTTACTCTATTTAAAACAGAAAGCAGCAAATAGCTGAAATTAGGTAATATCAGTTATTTTTCTCATAATTCATGACGATGAGTATATATAACTGACTACATAAATGGCTAATGTGCCTCTTTCTTTCACTAAGGAACTATGATGCAGCTGCAGCAGGAAAACTTTAACATATGGGTGGGTGGTGGGCCTGTTACGTATTAAGTTGCTGGCTTTAGCAAACAGAAGAAACCATAGATAAACCTAGTTGTATTCCTATCAATGTCACACATGATAATTTCTCTCCCACTTATATTGAACAGTTTTCCTTTACATGTATTTTATTACTATCTTCATTACTGGCAGCTATAAAAAATAGGGTTCGAGTTCTAAAAGTTCTAAAAGATTAGAACCCTAGAACTTTTTCAAAAGTTCTAGACTAGAACTAGAACCCAGAACTTCAGAGGGTTCTGACAACCCTTGTAGGGAAAATGATGGAATCACTTTGAAGGAAAGAATTGTTGAATACCTACAGGCCAGTGGGGCACAGGACCCACGCAGCAAGGATTCACAGCAGGAAAGTCATGTCAGACAAATCTAATTGATTTCTTTGACTGGGGACCAAAGTAGTAGACCAGGGAGGGCTGTGGACATGGCCTACCTAGACTTTAGCAAGGCATTTGACACAGTCCCACAAAAGATTAATAAACAAATTAGACAGCCTGGGAGTGGATCCCAGGGTAGTAGCCTGGGTAAAACACTGGCTGGACAAGAGAACACAGTGGGTAATAGTAAATGGAGTCCACAGTGAAGAAAGTGGGTTACTAGGGGGTACCGCAGGGTTCAGTACTAGGTCGGTCCTTTTAATGTCTTTATAAGTGACATTGCAGAGGGACTGAAGGAAAGTATGTCTCTTTGCAGCTGACACAAAGATCTACAACAAGGATTGATACGCAAGGTGGGGTGGAAAGGATGAAAAGGAACTTGGCAAGGTTGGAGGAATGGTCAAATGTATGGCAGCTTAGATTCAATGAAAGAAGTGCAAAGTAATGCACCTGGAAAAACCCAGCAGAAGAGTACACAATGGGGGTGAGATACTGACAACAACAAAATGGAAAGGGACCTGGGGTAGTATATCAGCTGTCCTAAAGGTGGGCCAGCAATGTGAGAAGGCAGTAAGAAGGGCTGAGATACTGGGATGCATAGGAGAGGCATCACCAGTAGAAAACAGAACGTTGTTGGCCTCTGTACAGACAGTTGGTAAGACCACATCTGAGTACTGTGTACAGTTCTGAGACCCCATCTCCTCAAAGACATAGACAGAGTGGAGGCTGTCCAGAGGAGGGCAACCAAATGGTGCAGGGTGTGCACCAGAAGACATATGAAGAAAGACTTAAGATGTATAGCCTCGAGGACAGGAGGGAGAGGGGGACATGATAGAAACTATCAAATACCTCAAGGAAATCAACAAAGTCCAAGAGGGTAGCATCTTTCAGAAAAAGAGATGTGCAAGAACAAGGGGACAATTTGAAGATAGAGGGGGCCGGCTCAGAGGTAATGTGAGGAAGTATTTCACAGAGAGGGTTGTAGATGCATGGAACGGCCTTCCTGAGGAGGTCATAGAGTCAAAAACAGTGGGGAATTCAAGAATCCATGGTACAGACATAAGGCAATTCTAGTGGGGCAGGAGGAAGTAGGCTGTTGGTTAACTAGGACCTGCAACTTATCTGTTAGGTAGGGAAATGGGCAGACTTGGTGGGCCAAGAGGTCCTTATCTGCCATCAAATTCTATGTTTTATGTTTCTAGGTCTTTCTGGAGTGTCCTCCTTCCCTCCTCACTGTTCACCTCTGCACCTAGTTTGGAGTCGTCAGCAAACAGGCTCATATTACTCCTAACTCCTCCACAATGTCTGAAATAAAAGCATTAAATAACAATGGATCCAGAACTGAACTTGAGGGACCCCGCTAATGACCCTTCTGGGTGCTGATAGCTCCTCCACCAGCACCACACCACTGCTGTCAGTCACTTGGCCAGTTCCCAATCCACCTCACCAAACTTTCCCTAAGCCCCTTGTCACTCAGCTGGTCCAAGTTGCCTCTTTAGCAGGATGAACACTATGGGACTAAAATTATGTCATGTTGCTCCATAGAGTTCTGTGTGTTCTGAGAACTGAGGGAGGAGGGAGCAATGACAAAACACAGTGCTGTGGTAAATTTCAGGCTTGTGTTTATTCAGCCAAGAGTATTTTGTTTAAGGGGAATCACTATAAAGTGGCTGAGTTGATGGCAGCCTAAGACTGGCAGCTCCATTCTCAGGTAGCTTAGTAGGGAGTAATCCTGCATGTAAAACCAACAAAATCACTACTGAATATAACAACACACTGCTAGAGAGTCTGCAGATGTTGGAAGAGGGTTTTCTGCTGCCAAGCCATCACTCAAAATAGCTTAAATTGGCAGACTTGCTGGGTGCCTAGAACAGGGAGCTGATAAGATGGTGCCGCTCTGTATAGGATGGAGAGGGGGAAGGGGTGGAAAGGATGAGAAGGACTTGGCAATATTGGAGGAATGGTCAAAGTATGGCAGCTTAGATTCAATGCAAAGAAGTGCAAGTAATGCACCTGGGAAACAAAACCCAGGGAAAGAGTTCACTATGGGGGTAAGGCACTAGCAACAACAAAAATGGAAAGGGACCTGGGGGTAGTCATAACAGATGACCTAAAGATAAGCAAGCAATGTGAGAAGGCAGTAAGGAGGGCATTGGGAATACTGGGATGTATAGGGAGAAGCATCACCAGCAGTAACAGGAAGTTGTTATCCCTCTGTACAGACAGTTGGTGAAACTCCATCTGGAGTACTGCATGCAGTTCTGGAGATCCCATCTCCACAAGGACATATACAGGATGGAGGCAGTTCAGAGGAGGGCAACTAAAATGGTGCAGGGTCTGCACCACAAGCCATACTGAAGAGAGACTAAAGGAGTTTAATATGTATACCCTTGAGGAAAGGATGGAGAGGAGAACATAATAGAAACTTTCAAGTACCTCAAGGGAATCAACAAAGTCCAAGAGGTAGTATCTTCAGAAAAGAGATGTGCAAGAACAAGGGGCACTATTTGAAGATGGGGGACGGCACAGGGCAACTTGAGGAAGTATTTTTCTCAGAGAGGATGGTGGACGATGGAATGGCCTTCCTGAGGAGGTCACGGGTATAAAACAGTGGAGAATTCAAGAATGCATGGGACAAACATATGGCAATTCTGGTGGGGTTTAGGAAGAAGAAGGCTATTGGTTAACTTGGATCTGCAGCTTATCCAATAGGTAGGAAATGGCAGACTAGGTGGGCCAAATGGTTCTTATCTACCATCAAAGTCTATGTTTCTATATTCCTATATAGATTCCACAAATCCACACAGAACTGCTGAAAATTAAACAGTTTATGGCCTCTGCCAATGACCAGCTCACCCAGCCAGACCATCATCTTAGTGGCAGCACTATCATTTGTGATGCTGGTGACCCAGGTTCAGGAACTAGCCTGTGTTGTCAGGGGCAGGCCAGGGATGAGGACTGAGTGCCCCAGAAGATGCTGTCCTCCAGGAAGGGAACTGCTGGTTCAAAGACTATAGTGTCACCTGGGTTACCACCAGTGGCAGTGCACATGGGACAGCAAGAAGCAGTGTGGATGTGGCACCTGACGGCATCATGCTCCGCACTCATGCAAGCATAAGCTTGTGATGCCACTAGTCAGTGGACCAGCAAAGGGAGGAAAATACCCAGACATTGCAGCATGAGGGAACCGACCTCTCAGGTCTCGAACTGGTGGAAGGGTGTTCTCTGCCAACACAGGATCCATTCTGTCAGTGGGTTGAGGGGCTCACGACGTCTACCATGAGGTAAAGCCATGGAGGAACTTGCCTGGGATTGGCATTAAGTCCCTGAGGAGCTGGGTGATGGGGCGGGCAGGGAGGTAGAGCCAGAGGAAAAGCCTGAACCAGAAAACAGAACTAACCAAATGGGGACACCGTCTGTGGAGGGAAGGATTCTATATTTTTCTGGTGGAGAGTGGATGAGGCAAAGGGTCATGTGGAGCATCTGGAAGAGAGGATGACAATTGTGGATGGGAAACTGGCAGTTGTGGAGCTCAGATCTGTACCTGTGAGACAAAACTGATTAGAGAGCCATGGGCACCACAGTAATCTGCTGCTATTTCGCCTCCCCAATAAGTCTAAGGTAGGAGACACGGTTGACTTTCAGCAGTGGATGTTGCCCTAAGTCCTGAATTATTTTTGCTAGACCCTGTAGAGATGTACAGGGTCTACCATCTGTCAGGCAAACTTAAGACCAATAAAGTCATGGCTGCCCCAGGTACATAGCATTCGCTGGATGCTGCATTACCAGGACAGACAGATGATTTAAAATAAAGCATGCAACCTGTGAGAGGTAAAATGATAGGGGAACATGTTATCTTTGCAGATGGACCTTCTCAAGTAGACGTCGACCATGTGAGAGGCCTTGTCAGGAGACAAGATGGAAATGCTCTTTTGATTCCCAGCCATGCTGAGGATCTACATCAGAGGAGGGGTCCAGGATTTTGTCTACCCAAGAGAAGCCTAAGAATTCATCTTGTGCAGTTAGCACAGAGAGAGGAAAGAACACTGCTAGCCCCAGACAGAAGAGTACAAACAGCAGGAGAGTGATCCACACGATCAGTGGGATTAAAGAGGGGATCTGACAGTGGTGGCTGAAGCACTCACTGAAGTAGATGAAGCAATGAGCACCCCTAGAGGTAGTTATGGGGCTTGCTCTGAAGTGATTCACAGAAACATAGAATTTGGTGGCAGGAAAGGACAGCTAGGCCCATTCATTCTGCCCAAGGTTCCCTGATACTGCACCTCTGCAGGGTCTCTGGGACCATTCCTGCCTTTTCTCTGTACTAATATGCCCCTGTGTTTATCCCATGTATGCCTGAAGCTTTGCACCGATCTTGCCGCCATAATATCAGTTGTCAGTCTGTTCCATGCTTCTACCTCCTTTCTGTGAAATAGTATTTCCACATCCTTCTCGAAATTCCCCTGATCTAGTTTCATTGCATGTCTCCTAGCCTTGGAGCTCTTCGTCTCATGAAAGAGGCTCCTTCTTGCACTCTGTTCAACACTGTGAGGTACTTCATCATTATCATCATCATCACCATTTTTTGTTTGTAAAAGGAGCCCTTTCAGAGCCCAGGGCGCCAAACAATATCACATAATAAAACAATTTAATAACATTACAAAACAGACACAGCAGTACTATTTCAAAGCAGCAAATTACTCAAATACTGTTAAAAGCTTGAAGAAAAGATGTGTTTTCAGGTCAGCTTTAAACCCCTCGATGGTCAGGCTATCTCATATCCGGTGAGGTAGAGAATTCCACAGGTAGGAGCCATAAAGGCAAAAGATTGTGCACCAGATGTTTTCAACAGTACCCTGAAAATCTCTAGCAATCCCTTGCCAGATGATCGGAGTTCATGGAGGGCAGTAAGGGTGCAGAAGGTCTTTCAGGTAATGGAATTTCTGGTCATGTAGGGCTTTATAGGTCAGCAACACGATCTTGAAAGTTATCCACCACTGTACTGGCAGCCAGTGCAGTTCATGCAGCACAGGTGTTATGTGACTGGATCTAGGGGTTCCAGTTAACAACCTGGCTGTCACGTTCTGCACCAGCTGCAATCGGCAGATATCTCCCCAGGAACTCCTAGGTAAAGGGTGTTGCAGCAGTCAAGCTGTGTGGTGACAAAGGCATGGAACAGTGTGGAAAGATGTTCAACGGGATCAGGTGTTTCACCCTAGCGATATTTCTCGGATAGTAAAGGCAGATTTTATTACTGCAGAGACCTGAGATTTCAAGGTCAGGCCTTCATCTAAGATCACACCAAGGTTTCTGACCTGGCTTGAAGCACATAGTGAGGCTCCTCCAAGTATTATTCCAGTGGGTTTCCCCACATGCCCAGACCGGTCCATGAACTGAGTCCACAACCAACACCTCCATTTTTCCGAATTCAGTCTTAGCCAGCTAGAACTCATCCAGTCTCGCTTCTCAGATAGACAGCTGTTAAACACCAAGATAGTATCTAACTCCTGCTCAGGCACAAAAGACAGGTACAGCTGAGAATCATCTGCATAACAGTGAAAACTCAAGCCGTACCATCTTGTAATGTCTCTTAATGGCAGCATGTACACTGCAAACAACATGGGCGACAACACCGAGCCCGCGGCACCCCACAAGGCAGACCACGAGGGGCTGAGGAATAAATCCACAACACGACTTTCTGAGTTATACCCTCTATGAATGACTGAAATCAACTCAGGACTGCACCCGCAATCCACAGAAAACCCGCAGGTGCTTGAGTAACACACCATGGTTGACAGAGTCAAATGCAATCTAGGAGGACCAAGATGGTCTGATCACTCACCACTAGGAGATAAATAACTACCTGAACTAGGGCTGTCTCAGTGCTGTGTCTTTTCTGAAACCAGACTGAGAGGATCATTAGATATTATGGATTGTTAAATGATCCTCCAGCTGCAGAGCGACCACTTTCTCAATAACTTTACCTACAAAGGTAAGTTAGAAACTGGCCTGTAGTTTACTGGACAGTCTGGGTCCAAGGAGGGCTTTTTAGGAGGGCCTCACAACCACCTCCTTTTAAGGGATCTGAAAAATCCTCTCTCCAAGGAAACCCTTCCTATTACAGCAAGGACTGGGGTGGTCATCTTAACACACCCTACTAACAGGTGAGTTGGGCCCATGTCCAGACTACAGCAAGTTGGCCACAGAGTCTGGATGATCCTCACTATATCCATGATTACTGGCTGGCCAAAGGTGGACCAAGTCATCTGGTGTTAGTACCACACAGTTGGCCACCACAAGGTTCAATGGGAGGCACTGGCTGACCGGGTGGTCATCTTAACACATCCTACTAACAGGTGAGTTGGGCCCATGTCTAGACTACAGCAAGTTGGCCACAAAGTCTGGATGATCCTCACTATATCCATGATTACTGGCTGGCTAAAGATGGACCAAGTCATCTGGGTGTTAGTACCACACAGTTGGCCACCACAAGGTCCAATGGGGAGGCACTGGCTGATCTCATCCCTGATGGAGGCCACTTTATCAGCAAAATACTGCACAAACTCATCACACTTAACTTCAGACAATGTTCGACCAGACTACAGACAGACTGGATTGCACAGTCTGTCCACAGTCCGGAAGAGCTGAGCTGGTCAATTTTTAACTGCAGCGATTTCCTGGACAGGAAAACTGCCTTCTTATGGGAAATTTCCAATTGGTAGACCTTATAATGGTTTAACAATCTATGCCTGTCCTCCTCCAGGTTAGTTTTCCACCAATATCTCTCCAGCCTTCATCCTAACCTCTTCAGCTTCCTCAATGCCCCATCAAACCAAGAGGCACCAGGGCGAAGAGTTAAAGACCAACATGTACCAGAGTAATGACATCCAGGGCCTCTGATATTGCCTTATTATAGGCTACAATGAGACTCCTGGTCATCGCTACAATCGGAAGTCCCAAAGGTCGAGCACCGTCATTAGGCTCTCTGAGTAAACACCTCTAAAGGACGGTACTTCACCATTTCCACTGGGGCAGGCCTACTCTGGGGGTCATGAAACTGAATCTCAGGGTGTGATGGTCCGACCAACCAATAGGATCCACCTCCACGCCGGAGATTTCATCCCCAGGAGGAACACCAAGTCCAAGGAGTGTCTCTCCATGGGTTGTGGAGGTAACAACCCATGTTAGGCCCAATGACTCCATCAATTGGAGGAGGTTCTGTCCAAATGGTGAGAGTTCATTGTCGACCCAGGCATTGAAGTCTCCAAGAACCATCCATCTTGGGGACTCCAACACCATGTCGGTGATGAAGTCTGCCACCTCCTGCAGGAAAGCCTCTAATCACCTGGTAGATGGTATATGAGAAGGATCCTACAACCTGCACTCTCTCCCACAATGCACTCAAAGGAGTTGGTAGATCCTACTGGCACCTCCCTGAGACCCAGTTCTGATCTAAAACAGATTGTGGCTCCCCCTACCCTTTTGATCCTCTCTCGGGCAGTGTATCACCAAGAACCCAGGTTGAACTGCAGCTGCCAAAATGGGCCCCGTATTTATGTACAACCAGGACTAGTGATGCATGCCAGGTCAGCAGAGGTCAAAGATCTGTAACTATTGTGGTCTTGTTCCCAACTGACCTGGCATTGCATAACACCTCCCGAGAGGGATGAGAAACCGAGGATGACCGCACTACCTGCCTGCAATAATCAGAAGGGCTCGATCATTTCATCCCCTTGCTAACCTGTCATTCAGAGTGTACATATTGAGATTCCTCAGTCTATCCTCAAAGGGCTTTCCTTGCAACCCCTGATCCATCCTGGTTGCCTTCTTAGGACATCCTGTACTCTGTCCATGTCTTTCCTGAGGTGCAGTCTCTGGAACTGGACACAATATTCCAGGTGGGCTGTACCAGAGAGTGGTACATTGGCAGCACCACCTGCATCCTCCTGTTGTTAATGCCCTTCCTATGCACCCCAGCATGCCACTAGCCCTGCCTATAGCATTGTCACACTCCTTGTTGTCACACCCTTGCCACACCCAAAACTGAAACAGCTAAATAAGGGCAGATAGTTCCCACTGTCTGAAGGAATCAGAACTGGTCACTTGCCAGTTATAATAGTTCTGAAGTTATTTGTTTGTGATAATAGGATGATGAAACCCAGATGTAACAACAGCCGAGCATATGTATAACAGCAACAGGATGAGGGATGCTGAAGCACTGTGAGAAGGGTTCCAGAGAAGGTTTTTCCAGAGTGAGCATTGTACTACTCATTTTCCAACTGAGCTGAGTAAACCAAATTTGTATGAGTGCAAACATTGAAATCCAAATCTGGATGAGTGTAAATGCTGAAATCCAAATTGGTACCCTATGAGAACAAATGTTGGAATCTAAATTTGAATTATTACAAATGCTGAACACCAAATTTGAATGAATACAAATGCCAAAATCAAAATCTGAAAAGTGAAAATACTGAAATCCAAATTTGAAGGACTATAAATGCCAAATTCCCAATAAGGTTGAGTTCAAATGCTGAAATCTAAATTTGGACAAATCCAAATAGAGGAACTCTGAATTTGGAAGACTGCAACTCATAAAATCCTTATATTGAAGAAAGTATTTTTGTAAACAAAAATGAAAACACAGCAATAATTATTAGCACAAACTCACTACACATACATGCACATGCACGACACACACACACACACACACACACACACACACACACACACACACACACTCTGACTCAGCACTGCAGCCTGCCTTTACTGTCTCTCAGCATGGAGGCCCCCAACCCCCAAAAGAAAGAAAATGATCAGGCAGGTAGTGTCATGTGGTACTGATTCCCTCCTATATATGTTTCGTGTATGGTTATTCTAACTCTTTATGATGAGAAAGAAGATGTCATTGGAGATATGGAGGGAGAGGTACAGGAACCTTTGACTGGCTTACCCTTAGAGAGGTGGACACTTAGACTATACAATGTAAACCAAATAAAGCATCAGGCTCTGATCAAATACCATCAGATTTTACAAGTTACATACTAAATAGCGATCTTTTGTCCTAACAAATAATTGTAATAAAAAGTATCATGTGTGGATTTACTCCAAAATCTTGGCTGGGTAACTTTGTTGTGCTGCTGCTTAAGAAAGGAGACCATGATGATCCAAATATACAGATCAATTAGTTTAACAGATGTGATGGCCAAAGTTTATGCTAAAATATTATTAAATAGACTCTTAGATTGTTGTGCTGAGAAAAATATATCTACCTTACAGGCAGGAATCACTGCAGGAATAGCGCCATTAATCAGTGCTTTATTCTTCACCATATTACTGTGAAAGATGTAAAATGATAAAATGAAAGGCATTTGTGTCATTTGTAGATTTTACTGCAGCATTTGATTCAATCTCAAGGAAATTGTTATGGGAAAAGATGAATTTACTAGCCATAGATATGAACCTACTGTTTCTAATGTATAGGTTATAGTCAAACACTGGGATTCAAAATAATATACTGCAGATGGGACAATATTAAACACCAACAAGAAAGCAAGAGAAGGTTGTGTGCTTGCACCAACATTGTTCAATATTTATGTAAACGAAATTAAGAGATGGCATGTTTAACTCAGAATTTCACTGTCCAACAATTCTTGATGTAGTCTATCCAGTACAGTACTTCTGTACATGGACAATTTAGCTTTAATTTCATTAAGCAAAATTGGTTTACAGAGCATAATAAATCGCTACATGTAGACGTTAAAACTAACATCCAATGAGGGTAAAGCAACATGTATGATTTTTGGGGCAACTTCACTTTGTTATAAATGTTTTTCTAAATGGAGTTCCTTTGAGACAGTTAGGACTTTTATATATTTAGGAGTAATTTTAGTCTCACTCTATCATAGAACAAACATGAGCGTACAGTTGTACAAAAGATGAAATCAACTGGTATAGGGCCTAGATGATTGGATGCGCTTTATGGTGGTGGGAGTATGAATACACCTTTGGTGAAAGCCATTAATGCAAAATGCCAGCACAAGGACAAGGTCTTGTTTCTTTCATTACATGGAATAGCTTTCTATTGTTGTCTGCAGCTACCCTGCCTTTTATAAAAAACTGTTTACCTAGTATCTATTAAATTAGATACAAGCTTTTTGTCATATCTGGCAGAATGTGTGATAGAATTTTAATATTAGTATTGATCAGAGAGATTGGCATGCAATTCTTACATTCAGTTGGATCTTTCCATGCTTATGAATCAAAATAATTAAACCCTGCATCATAGTATAGGGTAAAGCCTCATTATTAAATCCCTCCTTGAATACATTTAGCAGAATTGGGCCTACTGTTCCACCTAGTTTATCATAAAAATTAGCAGTGTAAACATCTGGGCTGGAGTTTTATTTTTAATACTACAACTTGCTGTGTGAATTTTCTTAATTTTAGTGTCCTGTCCAATCACAAGTTTGTCTTGTCTAGAAATGTTTGGTATTTGCATGCCTTCACAAAAGTCAGCTACATTGTTACTGAGAAAGTTATCCTCTGTATCATATATATTTTAATAATATTAAAAATCACTGTTTATGTTCCTATGTTCGGTGATTACATTGGTATGTTCCCTACTTCTCACGCATGTTATATTTGTAGTATGGTTGTTTTGTTTAGCCTTATTGCTAGGATTTTAATTTGTTTTAGGGAGAGTCTATATACTGTAATTGAGTCTAGCCTTTCTAAAAGCAAATTCTGCTTCCCATCTAATAATCTCATAATATTATAATTTAAATTTAGAACATAATGACCAGTTATACTGTGAGTTACCAGTCATTAGCTTGTTTCCAACATCTTTAACTTTATTGTGTAATGTTTCTGTTAACTTTTTTTGTGTTTTTTAATTACTGATGATGCACTAATGAGGTGATCCCTTACAGCACTTTAAACATTCACAGTTTGTCATCCAGAATGTGTCCTCAGGCTTATTATCCAACAAGGAACTTTTGTTTGTAATATTGTTAACCATTTCATTACTTTATAATAAATAATTAATCGCCATCTTTTGTTATTTCCGAGTTGCCCTTTTCCTTAAAAGTAATGATTACTGGTGAATGATCAGATATCACATGTTCTTTAATGCTAGCATAGTTTATTCTATGAAACATTCCCTTTCAAATATAAATCTGATCCAGTATGGACCCTGACTGATGGCATTGTGACCAGAACATATATTCTCTTGCACTAGGATGCATTACCTCCAGCAATCTTCTAAGTTTTTAATTTCAACTAGATGTTTTAAGCCTCTGTCTGATTTGGAGATACTTGGCTTTATTTCATATCTGTCTAGATGGGGATCTAGCAATGCATTAATATCACCAGCTATAATGTAGCATAGTCATTGTCCAACTTCACATTTACAATGTCATCATATAACATGGTATTTGATGGCAGATATGACCGCTAGCCCACCCAGTCTGCCCATATTGCCTGCCTGCATCAGCGTGTTGCTGACCCTACTTGGTCATTGGCTTTAGCTTTTCCTACCCACCTCTAGGGTTCCCTTGTGCCTATCCCATGCATGTTTGAATCTCCCACTGTGCTAGCTCCCACTACTTCCTGGGGTAGTCTATTCCATGCAGCTACCACCTGCTCTATGAAGAAAACGCCTCACATTCTACTTTATCCTGCCTCCCTCCAATCTCATATCATGTCCCTCATCCTTGTACACCTCCTATATTGAAAGATTTCTCCCATTTGCACTTTGTTTATGCCTGTAAGATACTTGAAGGTTTATGTCATATTTCCCCATTCCTGCCTCTCTTCCAGTATATACATACTGAGGTCTTTTAATCTCTTCTTGTATGTTTCCTGGTGCAAACCCTGCACCATCTTTGTTGCTCTTCTCTGAACTGCCTCCACCTTGTCCTTACAAAGATGCGGCCTCCAGAACTGTACGCCATGTTTCAGATGAGTCCTCATGAGTGTTTTATACAGTGGCATCACCACACCCTTCTTCTGCTAGTGACACCCCTTCCTATGCACTCCAACATCCCAATAATGTCCAGAATCATCTATTATTGATGAGCAAATTGTAAACTGTAGACCCCTTTTAAGTAATATTAAAACCCTGCTTTTTGAGTTGACTCCTCCTCACATTCTAAGGGTGATATGTGATAAGGGTGAGTATAGAAGGGCTAACCCGAACCTAAAGACAGAATGGTGAAAGCTGCAATGGTGACTTCATTTATTTTGACAGTGGCTATGCCACCCACACCCCTTACTTATATAACTAACTCTGAGGTTGTAGCACCTTGGAGAAAAGGTAAAATGTTTATTGCCACTCCAGTCTGACCTTTCTTTACTCATGGACCTTGGTGTCACTCTTTTGTTTTCACCATGTTTACTGACTACCCATTCTAAATTATCTATTTTTTCCCATATTGTCTTTATCCTCCTTGGCCTGCAGGTGGTAATCCATCCCTTCCAGTCTCTGATCACCTTCCCAGGTACCCCATGCCCTAGTTCCACCATGGATTACCCCCATGGTGGGGTGGGAGAGGAGGGCCATCCTCCTCCTCCCTCCTGTGACCATATCCAGAGTGAGCTATTATGGGCAGTCCTGAGGTGGCAGTGCTGGCATTCTGGAAGGACATCATGGAGCCTGCAGTCATGTTTTCCTTTTTTCTGGTCCTCACCCTCACAGCTGTGATCACGAGCACATGAAGGCAAGCATGCATCACAAAGCTACGGTCTTGGGTCTCCCGGAGTCTGGCACTGACCCTCATCTTTCACCAGAAGGCGGCCATGGAGCATGGCGTGGGATGACGTGCCCACACACCCCAGGAGAGGAGAGCTGTCATCAGCTCGATCGACTCTCTCCTGCTGACCCCTGGTGGTCTGAGCTCGCCTCCCAAACCTGGTCACCAGCATGTGTGGTGTAGCCTAAGCCTCAACCCTCAGCACCACTGGGCTGGCCCCATTCTAAGTTATTCATTTATATTCCTTACTGTTTGCCATCTTGTGATTTGTGTTCTAAAGCACAATGAATTATCACAATCTCTGTAGAAGGAGGCTAAAACATGAAAACACTACAGCCCAAAAGCAAGAAAGCAAAACTGAATGTACTCACAGGAACGCTCAGCTCACAGTCCTAGACAGCAGAAGCAAAACACTCCAGTTGTGTTGCAGGATGAAAAGTTTATTAGATTCACCAGCAGTAGATAGTGACACCCCAACATAGCAGTCAAATGTTTTCACACTTCCTGCACTTTGTCAGACTAGGTCTCTCCCCAGCAGCCGGTTGGGCTTTAAGGAACTGTTGGGCTTTAAGGAACAATGTGCCTTTCTATGATGAAATTAAGACTTCATGCTTACTTTTAATGCAGATTCCTCATAAAGAAGATATCAGCAAGACTGAAAATACCCCAAGGAACTGTTTTGTTAAAAGATGAACTACTAGAAATGTTGCCAGTTAATGTAGCTATTACTTCTAACATACTAAATGTTTTAATCTTATACTGCTTTTTTTTCTGCCATGCCTACCTGCCATGAATCCATGCTGTTTACTATCCTTTTTTTCCCTCTGTTTTCTTTATACTCCTTCACTGGCCCCTTAGGATTCTCTCTGGCAGGACACGGGACGTTAGCCCTCTCCTGTTCACCTGAAACCTCTCCCAGACTGAACCTCTGTTCCCAGGATGTTCCCTCACCTCACCCTGACTCACCACCCCAGCTCTAACCCCCAGGGTGGGTCCACTAACTCCCAACCAGCACTCTACCTATAATCTAGAGTCTGGCTGGAGGAGGAGGAGAACCAGAGATCGGCAGGGATTGGTCCTGCACTGAACATGGGGCTGGCTGCAGGATCTGTCTTTGCCTTCCGGTGCTAGGGCTTTTCCTCTTTTCTTGGTTCTGGTGGTGTGGATGTGCAATGACATCTGAGCGCAATGGGCGTGCACCACACCCACCCACAGGACATCCGCTGTCACTAGATACCCTTTGATGTGACCCCACTAGCTGTAATGCTCCTAATCTCCACTGGGAGCCACCAGAACTGAAGGAGTCACAACCCACCCTCCCAGGAGAGGAGAACAGTCCATCAGATGCTCGATCCCTCCTCCCTGCTGAACCCGCAACCAGGGTCTGTTCCCAAAGACAGGTCACCAGAGTGGCATGAGGTAAGGTGGATGCCTCAACCCTCAGCACCACCAGGCCGGCTTGTTTACTATCCTGGAGACCATTGCTTTCAAGTAGTCCACAAGATCCTTCTTGACCAGTGACTCCATTTGTTTTCCTACAATTGAAGTAAGACTAACAGGTCTGTAGATCCCAGCTTGTTCTTTGTCTCTCCTCCTCCCACTGAGCAGAACCACATCCACTGCTCTTCAGTCCTTCAGAACCACCCTCTCCTTAGAGAGCTGTTGACTTGAACTACCAGGTGATCAGCCAGTTCCACTGACAATTATCTAAGTATCTTTGGTTGCAGGCCATCTGTTCCTGAGGTCTTATCATTTGTTTTTATTTATTTATTTATTTGTTATATATTTATTTATTCATTCATTACTAGTGTAACCCTAGGTGGCGCTATTCCAAGAGCTACTACCCCTGCCTGCTTGGTTAATAGCAGGTTAAGGGGCCTGAGTTCTGAAACGGGTGCCTCCACCCATAGGTCAGTGTTGGTAGTGGTCAAGCTAACCTGGTACAGCCTCCCGGACACTGTAACCCCTCTTTCCTTACTAGTGGCCAGAACAATACACAATAATCACTTTCACAATACCCCTGATACACCACACAATTACCCACACTATTTGCACTTATCACCAGGGCTTTCCTCTGGCTGACCCTGGGGACCCCTGTAAAACAAAGTTATACACAGCAAATAACAGCAGTACAGTACTCTTGCACAAACTGGAACCACAGTCAGGGTAAATGCAAAAATAATTAGATCTGATTTATTTAAGGGACTTGAACAAGGGAGGGGCGTAATCAGGTTAATTTGCTTAAAGGCTGTATCAATCAAACAGTTATGCATGCACTTCAGGGTCTATAAACAGTCATACACTCTGGGTACCCAGATGGTGAATGGTGAGCTAGCCAGGAATGTTGCAGCTGGTCGGGGCCCTGTGATGGAAGAAAACAATGTGCACAACACACACTATTTGTAATCCAGAGCCGAGAGCTCAGTTCATGAAAAGAAAACAACAAGACAATCAGATGACACTCTTTAGATTAGGCTGCTGTTGCAGGGAGCTACTCTGATGATTACTCACAATACCCAAGACTGAACACAGGCTGGACAAAAATCGAGACAGCAGGTGGTTAATCTGGAGTGCCAGGAGAAGCAGGGCCCACATGAATTGCCGAGGTGTCATTCCTGTTCAAGCATGGAGCAGGGGCTGATCCTCAGGTAGGTCTCTTTCGATGGCTTTCTCTGTGCAGTGGGTTGTCTGGCTGGGCCAGTGTGACAAGGTCCTGGCCAAATGGAGACAAATTCGGATACAGTCCATTTTGGGCTGGATACAGCTTCCACCGAGCAGAGGCATGGTTCACACAGTGGGAACCAAATCACGACCCACTAACAACTCACAGCACATTTACATGTAAGGATATTCTACAGTACCAGGCAAACCACTCTCCGTCATGATCGCAAAGTCTCTGCACAAACCGGATTCAAAAGCAGCTGGAAATCCAGACAGGCCAATCTCATTCAGCAAAATCTTCAGTCTTCTTCAAGTATGAGCCTGGTAAAAATCAGTGGCTTATTTCATTCTCACAAACTTGGATTTAGTCCCAAATAATTCTATTCTCTCCCTCTCAGGGGCAGCAGGCTGACATGCAGGCCAAAACTCAAGTCTTTCCACAGAGACTGTATTGAGCTCTTGCTTCTTCAGCTTCTAGCTTAGATCTGCCTCTAACAGCAAGCAGCTTGGGAATTTCCCAAGATCCAAAAGGTTAGGTTGGCTGATCCTCCTGTCAGTCACAACAAAACTCCCCTTCAGGTGCAAAAGGCACAAAAGCCCAAAACTACAATTCCTACAGATTTTGACTCCAGACAGCTCCTGTAATCTGACTCCATTTTAGGTCCCACCAGACTGATTGGTCCAATTTGGGAGTTCCAGGCCAAAATGGTGGGGATAAACAAAACAGTCCTTGCTGCAAAGAAGGTAGATTAGACAAACTACATTATTATTACTACTGTAATGAATGATCAGCAAACAGTTACATCTTTCAACGGAGCTCCCTCTCAGATTACTTATGACTGCAATCCAGGCAGCTCTTAAAGAGACAGTACACAGAGGGTAGGATATTTAAAGGGGTTGCCCATGGCACAACAGTGTTGCACCATGTGCAACCCACTGATGCGTCCCAGTGCGCGATATTCAAAGGGTGGGTTGCGCATGCAAACCCCGATGCACCAGGGTGCACTAGTAATTTATGCAGTGCAATGTGGGGTGTGCCCATGCATATGCAGCACATCCTGATATTCAGCCCAGGTTGTGCGGCACATATGCAGGCACAAACCCACCTTGCACTGCACAAGGTGCAAAGATGTGCCCATAATAAACAGAAGAATGTCAGGGACACCCACAGGCAGGCTGCCCTATTGCCGGGCGAACACGGCAACTGCCTGTCGGAGTGGCCACCTGACCTCCAGAGACATAGTCCGGCGCTGCTCCCCCGCCCAATCACAGGCATATAAATATAATAACCCTGGTGGTCCAGTGGACCTGCCCCCTACCCATTGCGGGCATAATAAAGATATATCCCTGGTGGTTCAGTGGACCCTACTTCGCCAGTCAGACGGTATTGTTAATGACAATTCTGGTGGTCAGTGGACCTGCTTCCCTGCCTGATTGCAGGCATATGAATAACTAAATTCCCTGGTAGTCCAGTGGACCTGATCCCCAGCCCGATCGCAGGCATGCATGTTAAATGATACCTGCGGTCCAGCGCCCCTCCCCACTCAAGAACCGAGAGCCCACCACCCGCACCACCCCAGTCAGCCGCGGGTGACAGCTCCCCACCACAAGCCACCCAGCCGCCCACCGACCGACAGCATACAGTATGGCTGTATGCCCATTGGTCCACCATGGGCCAATGGGCATGCAGACCGCACTGTACCACACAGTCCCGAAATGTGAATGGTGGACCACGCTGATGGCTCAATAGGTGTACAGCCATACTGTACGCTGTCTGTCGGTGGGCAGCTTGTGGGTGGGGGCTGCCACCTGCCGCTGACTGTGGGGGTACGGGTGGTGGGTCTCAGTGGGCGGGTGGGGAGGGGGTACTGCTGAACCACCAGGGTTATCATTTAACACGTATGCCCATAATCAGGCTGGGGATCGGGTCCACTGGACCACCAAGGAATTATGTTTCCATATGCCAGTGATCGGGCAAGAGAGCAGGTCCACTGGACCACCAGGAATATAATTTTATTACACCTGCAATCAGGCGATGGAGCATGTTGCCTGCTGAGGTGCAGGGGCATTGGTCCCCAACAGCTGCAGCCTGGCAGGGCACCAGGTGCAAGTCACTGGGGATAGGTGCACTGCATGCAAATGGAGTTTATGACATGCAAATGGCCCCATTTGCACCTTGCATACATAATGGACTCATTTGCATGTTTACATCTGAATATCACTCTTGCTGCACCTAGCATAACTGTACTTGCGCTGGTGTAGCCCATGATCCTCTCCTGCCACTTGTGCTGGCACAGTGTCACTTGCTCTGGCACAGTGCCACTGCTCCGCACAGTGCAGACACCCCTGTGCCATATTCAATGGTGCTGAGCCATGGCACAGCACCGCTGAACATTGCCTGACCATGCCCTGGCACATCCCAGTTGCACTGCACCCAGGCATGCACCCCTTGCCTGGTGCAGTCAGAATATCCCACCCAGAGGCAATACAGGCACTCTCTGGCAATCACATTTAAACTGCTAAAATGCAGGACAGCAGCCTGGCATTTAGGCAAGCTCGAGGAAGAATTTTAGGAACCCTATTTGTAGGGGGTTACACCCTTCCCTGCCTGGAGAAAAACTTACGCCTGCATCAAGTCTGTACCATCATGCATCAGTTAACATAAACTTATTACTTTACTATACATATTCACTACACTTCATGATATTATATCCATTCTGACAACACATTGTGCATATTTCACACAGGTAAATTGAACATTACTATACTGAATCAGGTAATAACTTCTTGTACCTTAAACAGTGCAAGAGGGGCCCTTCCTCTCAGCTAACGTGGTGCTAGAGGGGCAGGGCACCATGGTGAGAGGGAAAGACAAGTAACCTGGAATTGGCTGTCAAACTCAACTTGGGCAGTGAGCTTGGTGAGACATAAACCCTTTGTGGACCACATTAAGAGGCAAATCCACTGGCCTCCCAGGAGAATCATAACTGAGGCATACTACTGGCTTGACAGCTCAGCCAGTCTTTCTGAGGGGACAGCTACAGTCTCTGTTCTCTCAGCACTGGTCTGGGGACTCTCATCACTTGTGAAGGTTCCTCTGCCTGGGTGGGAATGTCCAAACTTGGGGCACTGTCAGCTCCTTTGCTTTGCAGGCTCTGTTTCTACAACACTTGACTCATTTTGTGAAGGCTCAGGCACAATCAAGCTTTGAGGCACTGAAGTGGGGTGTTCAGCACTCTCATAGTGTTCTTTAAGTTCTGGTATGTCACCAGAAAGACTCAAACCCTCAGCCCCTTCTTCAGGCAAATCATACAGTTCCACAATACATAGAGACTCAGCATCTTCAGACATGATACTTTGCACTTCACTTTCTGGGAGCATTGGCTCCAAGGATAAAGCTGGGGTAAGGCAGTCCAGAAGGCCCATCTTCATCCCCACAATTTATCAGGGGTTACCTCGAAACAGCTGACTCAGTTCATAAGTGGGGTAATAGGCATGAGTCGTATTCACTTTAGTCAAGTGGACTGACAGTCACTGTCATTCTGGGCCTGTGCGGAGGAAACCTTAAATCTGTGACCACTGGGGTAGGTTGACTCTGTATCTTTCTTGCAGCAGCATGAATCACCATCCCAGGGTGCTCAGTTTCTGGGGATCAGCCTCAATCATGACTTGGCGATAGGTAAGTGGTTACGGTGCATGGTCTTGACAGCTTTGGAGTTGTTCTCTGGGCGCACTTGTACAGAGGTAAATCATCCAACTTTCCAACTACTACATGGGCAAGATGGTGCCACTGATCAGCAATTTTGTGTTTACCATGCAGTCCCAAATTGAGTAACAACACACAGTCTCCAGGTCGAAGCTCTTGAGCCTTTACTTTTTATCATGCCTCTCTTTGTTGGCTAAATTTCTCTTGGCCATTGTCCTTGCTAGTGAAATCTGAACAAAATTAATCACTAGGACAGTGGTCCTTTGTCTGTCCACCTCAGTCACTCTGTTCTCATTCTATTAGCCACACAGTTGCCCCTCATTTCTTCCTTTTTTCACTTACATACCTGAAGAACTGTTTCTCTCTGTTCTTGACCCTCTCAGCAATACACAGCTCTGTGTCTGCTTTTACCTCCCTAACCACCCTCTTTGCCTCCCTATTATTCAGCAAATATTCCTCTCATTCTTTCTCCTCCTGCTTTTCTTTAAATTTGTAGAAGACCTTTGTCTTGGCCTCACGGCTTCCCTGACTCTTTCTGAGAACCATAGCAGTTTCTTGAATCTGTTCTTTTTGGTTTCCGCTCTCATGCTTACCAAACATATGCTATACAAAATAATGTAAGGCAGTCATACACACCAAGGCTGATGTTTCCATCTTGGTGTGGGTTGACATCATAGGGACTGCTCAAGCTTCACTCTCGAGGTCTATGATGTCATCTCACCACTCAGTGGAAGATAGCCTTTATTGTGTATGGTTGCCCATACATTATTATCTATATAGTGCATGGTGGAACTCTGTAGTGCTTGGAACTCTGTGCTGGCATATGCTTGTTGTATTTCAGTAGTGACAACATGATGTTGTTGTGCTGCTGTAGTGATGTCACTACCGTAGCACAACTTACAATGCTGTCACACAGTGGCTTTCCTATCCAACTGAGCTGGAAACTGCTTTTTTAATATAAACTTACAGAAAAGCTGCAGCACAATGACCCAGCAATTTGAGCCCACTATGAATTCTCAAGTACCTCCCTAACCAGTACAGGTACCCCATCACATATTCCAGCCTCAGAGCATATTAGGGCCACAGTCTCTACTGAGTCACCCACGTTGGTCACCTTAGACAGGAAGGCTACTCACACTTTAACATAGCCAAGGTAAGGATAAGATTTACTGCTGAGACCCAAAACATTCAAACCTTCTAATGACTGCAACTCAAGGTGTGACACGTGTTGATCATTCCAGGTTTTGAAGATGTGGGTCACCTGGGAGCCACTGTCTATGACAGCACGTGTGGACACTCCATTAATGGTAACTGTAGTTTCAGTTGAAGGTCCCACCAACTTATCTAAATCAAGTAGAGGAGGCTTTGTGGCTTTTGGCTGTAGATTTTCTTACGAACACCATGGAGCTGGACTTGCTGGGGCCTCAGTATGCTCCCTTACCAGGCCCTGTTGAAATTTTCCTGACTCTGGTGCTTTCTGCCAGCAGCCAGTCCCTACTCAGGCTGGGACTTTGCATGATCAACATTCTCTGTGGATATGACCATCTCTCCCACACTTATAGTAGTAAAGGCCTTCTCGACTTTGCCTGGCTGGGTATGAAACTTCAGCTATGGGCCTGGGACCTTGGTTACTGGGCTGCCCAGGACACACTGGGAGCAAAGGCAATGGCTTGGGCCACAACCACTCTCTGCTTTAATTCACTTAGCTTTGACAAGCTATGACTTTTCAGTTCACTCACAGCCTGGCACTATTCATTAAGGTGAGTTTCAAGGCTGAGGACCACAGGAGTTCCTGAGCCTGAACCTCCAGGCACATCACAGAGAGGTTGACTGGAGCAGGTGAAGCAGACAGGCTCGGATGGGTATCCAGGTTTCTACTGAGCACAGACATACAGAAATAGATTAGTTGCTGTATTGGTCCTGAAAGAACAGATCCAGGAGCAACGGTTTGATATTTTTATTGGACCAACATACTGTAGATGTTACAAAAAGAATAAAAAGAAATAGAAGTTTTCTTTTGTAACATCTATGTTGGTCCAATAAAAGATATCAAATTATTTGCTTCTGGATACTAAGTGCAGAGGCAGCCTTGTCAAACACTTTCTTGTATTCTTTAAGAAGTTCTTTGTGCTCATGGGCCTCAGTGGAGGGGGTACTTTCAATGGCTGGAGTGGCAGCCACTACAGCAGGATAGGGCCCCACTGCTCATCCTGTGTCTCCATCTCCTTACTTCTCTGAGGAGGACCTGGAGGAGGGAGGGTCACTCAACCTTTCCTTTAAGCTTAACTTCAGTAACAATAGTTCATAGTATTTGCATACCTCAGCACTTGCTCTAAGCTCATTTTGTTTAACTCTGTGGACTGTACCTCCTCTTCTGGTATACCTTCTGTAAAGCCTTCTCCAACCTTTGCATATACACTGAGAGGGTTCCTCCGCTGCTGCAGGGTTGCTCTAAAGTTCTACTATAGGTACTCACTGGGCTCAGTGCTGCAAAAGGCACTGTCCAAGGCAACAATATAAGCCACACCGCCTCAGGATCTGTGGCCCGCAAAGATCAAATAGCATCCAGGTGAGACCTTCAAACTCTCAGTCAACCTTTACGCTTTTCCTCACTACACTGCCAGTCTTGCAACAAGGGGACCCACATACTTAATCCATGCCTCATAATCATCTTCCCTAACTGGAGTGGGTTTCACCCCAGGAAACATTCTTAATTTATGGTAGGATTCTGAAGAGGAGGGTATATAACTGGGCCAGAGCCCTTCACCAGGTTGGGGGTGGGTCTGTGGGTGCCCGGTACTGCCTCACCCTGAGGAATTACACTGGTCATAGTTCAATAGGCCATGCCTACTGTGACCCTTCTGGAATTAAAGCATCAGTTATCCTTTAGGCTTCTATCACATTTTTACATTCAAACAACACAGTCAATGTCCCTGTAACAGAATCCAGCATTCGTCACGGATTATCACTTGACCTAGTCTCATTATAGTGGACAGATGCTCTTATATAGACCTAGTATCTAGATCAGGGGACTCCAGGATCAGGAGGGATTTCTGGGGGTCCATTTTCTAGCCTCTGCTCCACTCAGACAGTCTTAATTTATCTTCCACTTTGAACATATCTTTGAGTCTAGGGAATGTAGAACTAGGGTTGGGGAAACAATGGGTGCCTTTTCAATGGTGGGATCCATGGTGGGCATGGCTAGTGAACAGGAGATCCCAGTGGTGCCTCCAAAGATGTAGCTCATGCCATGTGTCAGTGGGCTACTACCCTGCCTGTTGACTGCTACACAGTTTTGTTTCAATCTTTATGCTCCCTCTCTGGCCCCTTAGAACTCTCTCTGATGTGGTCTCTTGACTGGCCAATTCCTGCTCCATCTGAGGTCTCCCCATACCTAGCCTCCATCCTGGGATCTCTCCTTGCCATACTACTGACCCCCAACCCCCTGCTTTGAACCCACCGAGGTGGGACCACCTACTCCTCTGGTGTTCTATCTATAATCTAGTAGGGTGACCAGAGTGGGGAGGAGATTTGGATGCTGGCTGAAGCAGACCTGCAATGAGCATGGGGCCATCCACTGGAACCACCTTCACCTTCCTGGATGCCAGGGCCTTTTTCCCTCATTTTCATGCCCTGAGGAGGGAGCTATGATGCCAGCACACCATGTCACACACTCCTGCATGACTTCCGTGAGGACTCTCTCACCCTGAATCCATCTCAAGTGGTCCCAGCTGCAGGGGCTTCCAGTCACCACAGGGTGCTGCTGCTGCTGCTACGCCGGAGCAATGGGGAATCCTCCCAGGAGAGAAGAGCTTTCAGTGGCTGCTCAATCCAACTGTACCCCCCGCCTGTCCCCCATGACCCAGGCTCGCTCAACTCCTGGGTCGCCAGCTAGCACGAGGTATGGCATCCAGTGCCTCAACCCACAATGCTATACAGGTTAAGAAGCCTGGGTTCTGTTTCGATGGTGATTGGGGTTCTTTCCCAAAATAGGAATAAATAGCATGGTGTCTCCACCCAAAGTAAAATAATAGTGGGCCAGGTGTTGGCGTGGTGCAACCCCCGGATGCTGTACCTCACCCACCTCTCCTTCCAGTCACCCCACACACTGAATACCACTTTGTTTGGCAGTTATGTAAATACATATATTTAATTACTATAGCTAATAATATGCTCACAACTCAGGAATTGCAATGAACAAAACACAGCTTTATTTTTAGGGTAGGACTAGGGAAGGGTGCCTGGACAAAGGATTGCTGTTAGGAATGAAGGGTTTGGTTGAATTAGCAATGCCCACAGACCAAAACATTAACTGTGCCCACCCTACTGGTGCCAGTGTAAACCCCCCTTTCTGTCCTGACTGGTACCAGATTTTGATTCAGACCTGCTAGTTGCCATGGGTTGGCGGTGTTGGGGCTCTTGGAGTAAACTCTGCCAGAGAACGTTAACATGTTTGAATCAATCCCCTGGCAGGACAAGCCCTGGGTTACTCACAGTTTTGCAGACACTGAGATTTAGGTACCAGCACAGTTGGTTAGAGCAAACAGGAATTAACCTCTCCATGAGGCAGCAAGCAAATGGACAGCAACTACTAGCCAGGAGAATGAAGCAAATGCTGGAAGCTGGTCAACCTGGGACTTACTTGAAGAGTCTTGCAGCTTGTCACCTTCTGATTTGCTTGCAGAATCTAGCAGCTTGTCACCTTCAGCCTGCCAAGCAGGCCAAACATCAGAGCACAAGCACAAGGCCTCCTAGGCCACAAGGGAAACAGACCCAGGAGTGACCCCATGGTCCGCTCCCCAAACTGGTCCCGAAAGTGCCCTAGCACTCAGGCACATGTCCATGGCTCCCAGTAGCCCAGTCCACCCCACTGTATAGAAATTAGCAGTTCCCTACCTGGCTCCATGTTGCAGCAGTGTAGATTATGCTTTTTGTCTTTTGCCTGAACAGTAATGATCTGCTCCAGTGTACAGCAATAGGTTCTCCAACTTCCACTTTGCCAGTGGCTATTGGCTAGCAACATACAGTCTCTGAGTGGTCCTCCATCGTTCCACAGCTGGATTTCTACAAGACCATCAGGTTCCTGAGCTCTGAATACCTGCAAACATTTTTTATAAATATCCACAGTTTCAGACCGAGTGCCAACTTAAGGCTCTGACACACACGGTTCCAATAACCCTTTTGCAGACTCAGGGTTTACCACACTGCTACAGGCCCCTGCAAACTCTGGATCTCCAAAACAAAAGGAGCTTTCACCCAATGCCTTGGATGTTCAACTGCAACCACAGTTCCTTCAGGCAGAAAAATCCCTTTTTCAAATTCTCAGGAGATTGATCATTTGATCAATAGATCCTGGAAAGGTTTCAACCTTTCCCAACATACAGTATGAGCACCTCTTGGCTTGATCAGAGCCCAGATCAGACTGCTCCAAACTGCAAAGTTCCTGGGATTTCTCACACAAATCCCCGCTTCTGATTGGTTAAATCTGCTGTTCTTCACAAATATTAATTAAGCAATAAGGCACAACAGGGTGTGTGTTATTTAAGCAATAAGCCACGAGGTGGTGTGGGCTATCGAGAGATTACCATGGCAGGTGGTTTGCCCACGAGGCGCAGCCGAGTGGTAAACTGCGGCTAGCCATGGTAAATCCAGCGATAACCCACACCCCGAGTGGCTTATTATTGCGTATTATGCCATCAGTGAAATATTTAATTGATTTAAAAAAATAAAGCTGTTTTTGTTACAAATAACCTTGCACAGTAAAAAAAGAAAAAATAGTCCTGGCAAGCTGGTATGAGGAGGACTGCTGGAGTTTGAGTTTTGTACCGCTGGTGAAGGTTACCTTCTCGTCGGCTTGGATTGCACGGTGTTGGCAGGCTGAGGGACAGGAGACGAGGAGTAGTTTGTTGAAGTAAGTGCTCTGTGACCTGAGTGCTGCTTTGTGGTTCGGTGTCTGGAACAGACAGAGATATTTATTTAATTTTGGCTGGGGCAATCAGCTTGAATGATGCATCTTACTTTTTTCATAACTGGGAGGCATGAGTGAGGAGTTGGGAGACCGGAAGCATACTTGTAGTATAGCGAGAGCGATAGAATTCGGAGGGAGTGAGCATCACAGGAACATTTTCAAATGGTTTGTCACATGTTTTTAGGCTGCAGTTTCTTTTCAGAGAAATGCAAGCATGGAATTAGTGTTTATGCCAGGCAGTTTTTTTAAATGTTTCATGAGCTGTGGGAGGAGCCTGGGAGGGTGCCATGCTGATTTGCGCTTAGCGGGCAAACAAGATGGCAGTCGGCCATCAGTGATTTTGGGGTCGGATGTTTTTTAAACATGCGGCAGACTGGCACTTTTGCGGTGATTATCAGAGGGATTTACAATGGTGGTAAGGTGCCAGTCAGCCGTTCTGATTCATTGTTGTCTAAGGTCCATGTATAATATGTACACAATCCTGGGGTGGGTTGAGCACAAGGTGAAAGCCATGCTTCCACCACCCCAGGAGTGATGCTATTACACAATAACATACACACTGGACAGAGTGCCTTATTGCAATTATATGGATTTGTTGCTATATACAGAATAAAAGATAATTTTAAAGAATGTTTTTGTTAGTGTGGGAAAATAGAAGATGCAAACGATGCTCCTGTTAACGCTTAATGGAAACAATCAGTCAAGAGGTTCAGAGTGATGAGACTAGACCGTGGTGTTACAATGTTGTTATTGTGTAATAACATTACTGTCTCAGTGGGTCTGCAGTCAATCAGCTTCTTACATTTTTCCTTGCCATTGTATAATAAGCATTAACCTGGTTTGATTATTGATTGGTAAATGGGTTTTGGCACCAGGAATAAAGTTCACACCTCTCCCATAAGTCATTTCACTGTCTTTGGGAACCCAAGATAGCAATTGGCTGGCACAGAGGGTCAATAGTAGCAAAATGGCTGCCAGCATAACAATCTCACACAGTTTGAATGGCAGTCTCTACTTTATAGTGTCTTTTGTAGGCAATAACACAGTCTTTACACACAGTTGTCCCATTGTCTGATAGCAGCCTTTGTCTCCTGTTGTAAATGACTGCTTAATTATAGAGTCCTTAATTTTCCTGTCATGGCTGCCATTCTGTACAGTCCCCCTAGGAACAGGCAGTACATTAATATTTATGCAAGCTCATTAATATTCATAACTTTGCCCTGATTCACAGTACTTATTGGCTCTTCTATTTTTTTTTTTTGTTCTGCTTAGCCCCCTTTTGAGCTCAGACCTCCAGCCCACTGCCCCCATGCCCTGGCTTTCCCCTGGGCAGGGGCCACTAGGGCTCCCTCCAGTGACACTGTGGGCAAAGCCTGGGGTCAGGCCACAGGAGGGGACCCCCAGTGGACATCGGAGGCAGTGGATGGTGGAGCAGAGTAGAGAGGTCGCATGCCGGGAGGACGGCTTTTACAGTACTTGATCCCTGGGGAGGCAGGACATGCAATGATGTCCAGCATCTGCCCCGCCTCATGAACATAATGGTGCAGGTCACTGTGGTACCTCCAGCTCCACTAGGGGTCCATGATGTGCCAGACACTCTTCCCTCTTTCCCTTAGAGAAGGAGAGCAGTCTCTATGATGCTTGATCCATCTCCGGCCAGCCCTCTGCCTCCTGGGTCCATTCCTGAGCCTGGATCATCTGCATTGCAAGCAGAAATCCAACCACTGCCCCAGCAGTCCTGCTTTATAGGTGCTTCTAAACAAAACACTTGAGCCACTTATCAGCCATCTCTCTGTGTGTCCAACCCCGTTTAACTCACACTGGGGGTTGGGACCACTGGAGAGGCAATTGCTAACTGTTACAGTGGTCTGAAAATAGTGGAGTGCTTCTGTGCATGCGTGGACCCCGCAGGCACTCTTAAGGTGCCAGAAGCAGGCGGCGATCCTGAGATTGACTTTCAGCCTCCGAAGGACTAAATAACATTAAGAGGAACTGGATGGAGAACTAGAGATACAGCAGGATCCAGACTGGTGTCGGGAGGCAGGGAGGAGCAGGAGCAAGACCAGGCTCCTGGGGCAACAAGTATGCCCCCATCCATGGGTGAAGGGGTTACAAATGTATTAACTGCATGATGCTGTATGCCTTATTTAAAGAGCTAGTGGAGCCAAAACAGGCAGACAGGAAAATAATACAAATTTTAAGAAGTAGTCCATTGTAACTCTTTATTTCTAAAGTATTTTCTTTTCCTTTGCTCTTCAGAAAGTCTTCAAAGTGATGATCTTGTACTGATGTACGTGGAGTCAGCTTCTTTCGTTTGGCAGGTGACATATCTAGCTTACTGCCCCCATTACATCATCATCATTGTGATCTCATTGACAGTGACATCACAGGTTAATGACCTGACAGTCAGTGAATTGCTGTTCCTAAGCAGCAGTGGTGTAAGAGCCGATGAGGTCGCAATGCTGGTGATGTTGGTGGGGGGTAGAACTAGATATGTCAGCTTCCAGGCATAGTGTTATTCCAAGCTTCATACCTACTAACATCAGGTAAACAATCTTCTAATTAAACAAAGGAAAAAGTACCTCAGATATAAAAGGCAATGGTTGGCTGCTTTTAAAATCTTATTTTATTTATTTATTTATTAAATTGTTGGCGGAAAGGCACGCTGAAGCCAAGGCTCGTTTCCAGGTGCGACCCGGTACGTAGTACAACAGGGAGACATAGATATAGAAATACAGCAAAAATAACAAGTAGCAGATGAAAATGGTACAGTATAGTAAATTACATGGAGTTTGGTGGTGAGGTTACACTTTTGAAGAGCAGCAGAGTGGAAAACAAATTTATACATTTCATTTCTAGACCATAAATTTCCCTAAACTTTCAGATATGAGTATATTTCATTATTTACTGCAGTGGACTTCGAAAACTTGGGGTTACACTAGGTCCGGGTAGGGAGGGATTGGGCACAGCTGCGGCAGGGAGTGGAGAGAGGAGCCTGAGAAGCTGTTTGAAGACAGATAGGAGGGGCCAGGTGGAGGTTGGGAGGGAGGTTGTTCCATAGGAGTGGAGCCGGTAGAAAAGGCAGCTTGCCCAGAGGCTGAGAGGGACGTGAGAGGTGGAAGGTACGAGCATGTCTGTGGCAAAGTGAGTAGCCAGAGGGGTTGGCTTGAAAGAGGTGGGAGGAGAGGTAGAGGGAAAGGATCCGAGCCAATATTTGCTATGAGTGAGGCGCTGTGGGTTTCCTCCTATGTGAGATGGCATCAGGATAGATTTGAGAGAAGCTGGCAGTGATGAGTGAGTGGGGGAGGCAGGAAGTGGATGAAGGAGTTTAGCAGGACATCAAGTTTAGCAAGGAGGAAGAAGGGTTGTGCCATAAAATGACGCCTGAATAGTCCAGTACCGTAGGTTGGTTTTTCGTATGAGTTCACTCTGAGTAGGGAGAGGGAGGAGGCTTTGTGGCGGAGAGGATGGCAAGTTTGGGGCGGAGTTTGGCAGGTGGCGCCGACATGGGTGTAGAAATTTAGGTTTGTGTCCAGCCAGACTCCCAGGTACTTAAAAGTGGGTACAGTTTCAAGGGGTATTTTCTAGGTGTAGATCGGAGGGGGCAGGCAGGAGGCGAGTTTTGTCTTGTGCCGAAACCATGGAGACAGTTTTTTTTGCATTTAGTTTTAACTGATTTTTCTGGAGCCAGGCTTGTACTCAGTTGAAATCACTTTGGAGGTTTGGGTGAAAGCTGCCATGGGAGGGCCTGAGGCATAGATAATGGTATCATCAGCGTATAGGTGCACGCTTGAGGTGAGACAGGCTGAGGGAGGTCGTTTATAAAAAGTGAGAAAGGATAGGCCAAGGATGGAGCCTGGTGGAATGCCCATGAGAATGGGTCGAGGGTTAGAGAGGGTGTCCCCAATTTGTACTTGCTGCATCCTGTTTTGGAGGTAGAATGGAACCAGTTTATGGCCTGATTTGCGAGGCGAGGAGCGCAATTTGCCTAGCAGTAGAGGGTGGGAGGCTAATCAAAGGCTTTGGCTAGGTCAATAAAAATGGCAGTAGTGGTATGCCCGCGTCCATGGCGGAGAAAATGGAGTTGGTGACTTGTAGTAAGGTGGTGGTGGTGGAATGAGATTTTCTGAACCCTGATTGAAAAGGGAGAGGAGCTGTTTGTAGAGAGGAAAGGGACAGCTTTGATAGCTTATATTAGTTTTAGGCAGTACACTAGCTCTTTAAATGGTGCTTCATTTAGGACATCCCTGCACTCAACAATGTTATTTCATTTAAAACATGTTTCGCTTTCACTGCCATTTATTATGTTTGTTTGCATGCATGTGCAAGAAACATAGTGCCACCATATGAATTTTTGTAGGTGTACCACCCGCTCCAATGCCCTGCTCCTTCTTGCAGACGCGGCCTCACTGCACCAATAATGTCCGAGCTGTTCATGACAGCAGTTCAGATGCAGTATGCACAGTCTTTCAAAGAAAAGACTGCTACAATCAACAGCAGTAACGTGTAGGCAATTTGCACATTGTTGTTGGCAGCATTACACACTGCCGTTGGCAGTATGCAAAGTGCCTACACATCAGCACTGCATCTGAACAGCTGTCATAGACAGCTCCATTTTATCTTGGCCCTCCCCCAACAAACACCCAGGTAGCATGCTGGGAGCACACCCCAGCGTGCTCATGCACTCCCTCCACAGCACACTGTATGGCCGACGGGTGCCCAATCCCCATTGGCTCCACTGCTCCCCAAAACAGACTTCCCAGGTGCCACACTGGGAGCCCATCCCAGCATGGCAAAGTCCGATGGCTGACAGGGGTGTCTAATCTCCGTCAGCTCCACTGTTCCCAAACAAACTTCCAGCTGCCAAGATGGGAACACACCTCAACCTGGCAAAATTCCTGTGTCGCCTTTGTAAAAAAGAAAAATAACACCTGTAAGAATCAAATCAAATCAAATCAAATTTTATTTATAAAGAGCTTTTCAAAATTGTCAAAGCGTAGATACAATACAAATCAACAACCAACAAATAAATATACATTTAAAACAATTAAAGACAATGGGATAGCCTAATCAAAGGCTTTCTCAAATAAATAGCTTTTTAAAGAAGCCTTGAGTTGCTCTGTGGACTGGCACTCGAATCCGACGAGGTAGAGAATTCCACAGGGTTGGGGCCATAAAAGAAAAAGCTCTGGCCCCAGATGATTGAAGATGAACCTGGGAACCCCTAGCAATCCCTCGCCGGCAGAGCGGGAGGAGCAAGAGGGCGGTAAGGCCATAGGAGATCTTGTAAGTAGTCCGTCCCTGACCGTAGGGTCTTATAGGTCAGCAATGCGACCTGAAGGTGATTCTCCATCACTACTGGCAGCCAGGCAGTTTGCGCAGCACAGGTGTGATATGGCAAGTTCTTGGCAGCCCCATCAACAACCTGGCCGCAGCATTCTGCACCAGCTGCAGGTGACGGAGATCCACCGGCAACCCTAGATATAGAGCATTGCAGTAATCAAGACGCGAGGAAACAAAGGCGTGGACTAATACAGGAAGGTCATCGTGTGGAACAAGGTGTTTTATCCGGCAATATTCCTCAGATGGTAAAGGAAGACTTGACAACGGCCGACACCTGTGCCTTAGTGTCAGCTCACCGTCAAAAATTACACCCAGATTTGCAACCTGTTCAGAAGGTCTCAACTGTTTATCCCCCAACACAAGGCCGGAGGAAAGTCCAGGAGACAACTTTCTGCATGGTGACCTAAGTCCACCACCAGCACTCGGTCTTATCCGGATTCAGTCTTAACCAGTTAGAACTCATCCAGCCCTGAATCTCAGTGAGGCAGTTGTTAAAGACCGATAAAGCGTCATTTGTTCAGGTACAAAGGACACATAGAGCTGAGTATTATCTGTAGCAGTGAAAACTCCCATAATGCCTTATAATGTCCCCCAATGGCAGCATATACACCGTGAACAACATGGGGAAAGCACAGAACCTCATGGCACTTATTAGGACAGAGCAAAGGGAGCTGAGGAAAAATTCCTGATACTACCCTTTGAGTTCTGCCCGTGAGAAAAGATTGAACCATCTGAGGACTGTCCCTGACAGTCCACAGAACAGCCAAGGCATTCTAGCAACATCCTATGGTCCACGGTATCAAATGCTGCAGAGAGATCGAGGAAAACCAAGATCGAATGGCTCCTCTGATCTCTCGCTATTAGGAGATCATTAAGTACCCGACCAACGCCCTTGGTACTATGCCTCTTCCTGAAACCAGACTGGAGAGGATCATAGACTTCATGGGTGGTAAGAAAGTCCTCAAGCTGCACGTGACTACTTTCTCAATAACCTTGCCCAAAAATGGCAGGTTAGAGATCGGCCTGTAGTTAGAGAGACAGTCTGGGTCAAGGAAGGTTTCTTCAAAGGGGGTGTCACAGTAGCCCTTTTAGAGACTCTGAAACACCCTTGATCCAAAGAGCACCAGACTATCTCAGCAAGGATTGGTCCGATCACATCCATACACCCCACAAGGAGGCGGTCAGACCAGGATCCATACTACAGTAAGTCGGTCGCGAAGCCCTGGACAATCTTCATGATATCCAGATCGCTGGCTGGTCAGAATCCATCCAGATAGATAGAGGGTCTGTAGCCTCGCATCACCACCGCCATGCTCATTTGAATGCAAACTGTGGATCTCTGACCTGATCGACAACACCTTATAATCAAAGAACCGAGCAAACTCATCACACTTTATTTGTGAAAAGGCTTGCCGCACCCTGCAGACAGGTTGGACTGCACAATCTGTCCACGGTCCAGAAGAGCTGAGCTGGTCGATTCCTTGATGCAGCTATCTCCCTGGACAGGAACTCTGCCTTCTTATGGGAGATTTCTGATTGATAATCCATGTAATGGGCCATCAATCTAAGTCTGTCATCTTCCAGACCCGATTTCCGCCAGCAGCTGCTCCAATCTCACCAACCTCAACTCCCTCAACGTCCCATCAAACCAAGGGATCGAGGGCGGAGGGAGAGGAGAGGGGCGAACACGGACAGGAGCTAGGAATCCAGAGCCCTCAACACCATATTATTATAGTGTACTACTAAGACATCTGGATCTATGCACTCACAGGTCGATTTGATAGGTCCAGCACCGCCATCAGACCCACAGGGTAACTCCCTCAAAGGACGGTACTGGACCATCTCCAAAGGGGTTGGTCTCAGTGGGCCTGGAAATTGAACCTTATGGAGTGATGGTCAGACCACCCAACTGGTTCCACCACCAGTCCAGAGATCTCCATCCCCAGGGTGAACACTCAGATCCAAGGAGTGACCCTGAATATGGGTAGCAGCAGTAACAACCTGTGGAAGTCCAACTAAATCATCAGTTGGAGGACGCTTGGCCAAAAAGTGAGAGTTCATCATCGACCCAGGCATTGAAGTCCCCAGGACCAACCACCTGAGGGCTCCAACACCAGGTCGACAAAGAAGTCTGCAACTTCCTGCAGAAAAGCTTTCTCATCACCAGGTGGACAGTAAATGAGGAGAATTCTGCTGCCCACACCTGCACCCATGATACACTCAAAGGATCTGGGGGTCACCACTGGAACTTCCACAAGGCCCAACTTCGATTTAAAACAAATAGCAACCCCCTCCTTCTATCCAATCTCGGGCAATGTATCATCGAGTATCCGCTGGAATAACTGACTCAATATGGGATCAGCATTTCCATCCAGCCAGGTCTCAGTGATGCAAGCCAGGTCAGATGATTCAACAAGATCAGCAATAATTGCTGTCCTGTTTTTATAGACCTGGCATTGCATAACACCACCGGTTGGGTGAGAGGCTGTGGAGGAATGGGCCATTTGCCCACTATCAGTGGAACCCTTGGGTATGGGAACCAGGCATTGAAAACCCCTATCCTGGACCCATTTCACCCCAGGGTGTCTCCTAGACCTCACCACCCTTATTCGTCCACTCCAACCCCCAGGCGAGGAACTGCCCTCCTTCTCCTCCCTCAGTGCAATTCCCAAGGCACTACAACGAGTATATACCTTGGGTTTCAATGGGGCAGTGAAAGGGCGAGGTCCCTCAGCCTAGAGGGGAGTAGCCTGTCCACAGAGACTTGGTCCCAATACATACTATCCAAAGTTTAAAAACAGAAATACTATTTTAAATTAAATTAAACCAAAAGGAAAAAGAAAGAAAGAAACCTTAAAACAACCCCCACCTCTCACGTGACAGGAAAAACACTTAACAACTTGTAAACATAAAATTTTTTATAAAGAAATATTAAAATGATAAATGACCAGGCTCAAGGTACTAGGCACACTCACTGTGCCCAGACCTAGAGAGGCACTCTCACTGCCTTACAGATTTTAAAAATAACAAAAAGAGCCAAATAAAAACCTACTTTAATAAAAAAAAATAATATATAGCCAAATTTAAGTGCAAAGCACACTCACTGTGCATAACTTAGTAAAGCACTCTAAGTGCTACAGTTTAGAAAAATGGTCCCTCGTTGACTGTCTTGCCCCTCCCAGCCCATGCCCACCCTCTGCACACCCACCTATCCACATCCCCCAGACCCCATACTTACCTCTGGAGCCCAGCGTGATGATCTTTGGTGGAACAGGAACACATCTGCACTCTTCAAAGCCAACCGTGAACTGAAGAAATGCCGTAAGCTGTATAATGGCATACATTTTTTTTTCAACTTTGGTGCATATCTCAGCCATTTTGGGAAATGTTTACCTAAATTTTCAACATGGGTTCTTGGGACCCCACCTCATGAATTCAGTCACTGTTATTTTATTATTCGGTCCCCAAAGGTGATTTCGTCACTGTGTAGAATCACCTTTCAGGACCGATTAATGAAATGACAGTGTCACAGTTCATGAGGTAGGCTCCTAAAAACCCTATGTTGAAAATTTGGTGAAAAAAATTCTAAAATTACTTTTTAGTGTGCATTGCGCAGTTCCTATGCACGCCATAACTTTGAGAATTTTAAATAGTTTCACTCCAGATTTTCAACATTACCATTTTACACACCTCCTTATGAATAGAACAGTTGTCAATTTCACATCTCACCCAAAATGTGTTTCGCACACGAGCTCACATTGGCTCAGTCGTGTGCAAAATCAATGTTTGGGACACATTAAGAAAATCATAGTGACACTGTTCATGAGCAGAGGTGTTAGAATGGCTGTGTTGAAAATTTGGTGACAAAAGTCCATAAATGACTTTGTTACTAACGTGCATTTGCGCAATTTCCACGCACCTCATAAGATCACGAATTTATAATATTTTCAGTCCAGATTTTCAACATTGACATTTTTCCACACTTCCTTATCAACAGTACAGCTGTCATTTTTCACACCTTGCTGAAATGTGTTTTCAATTCAGGCGCAAGAATAGCGAGTCGCTGTGGAAAAATTAGTGTTCGGGACAGATTAAGAAAATCACAGTGACACTGTTTATGAGCCTATGTTGAAAATCTGTTGTAAAAATCCCCAAACTAATTACTTTTGGGTGTACATTATGCAGTTTCTACATACGCTGCGGACTTCACCTAGTTTTTGTATATTTTCACTCCAGATTTTCAACAATGCCATTTTTACACCTCCTCATGAACAGTACACCTGTCACTTTTCACATCCTGTTGAAATGTGTTTTCGCACCTGTGGTGCCAAATGCATGAGTTGCTGTACAAAATCACCTTTCGCCTAACAAACTGATAGTGTCACTGTTCATGCGGTGGGGTCACAAAAGCCCATGTGGAAACTTTGAGTAAAATACAAAAAATGCCCAGGGCATTAGGGATTTCGACCATAACGCCTTACTCTGTAGGGACTGACAGGCATCAGGGGTGTGACTTGGGATTGTTGACAGTATTGCTCATGCCATTCCACCCCACCCCACCCTGCAGCCAGTGACAGGCATTGAGGTGCACCTGGACCCTTTGCCCTCGAAGTTCACCCCATTCTCCTATACTGCACTCATTTCAGCTATTTCTTATGGAATGAGGGTGAATATAAAGCCCAAACACCCCAGGCACACCTCGACACTTGTAAGTGTCTGAAGGGTAGGGTGAGGTGAAATGTTGTGACCGCATGGGCGACTACCCAAAGGCACACCCCAATGCCTGTCCATCTTGCAGGATGAGGGTGGAGTTGGCATCAGTTCAATACTTCAATGCCATTCCTGTACTGCATCTGTCTAACTGCTGCACTTCCACTGCTAATGCCAGCAAGCAAACATTCGGCATTGACAAATGCTTGTTCTTTATGTTTCATTCCTTTTCTTAGAACCTCCTAGGGTTATTCTGCATAGTTTAAACCTCAATTATCAAGAGACCAGCACATTACATTAGCAGCACTCTCTTTTCATTTAATCTATCTTTATTTTAGTGCACCAGAAAGAAGTACCCCATAATTATCAACATATTCCATATACAGGACTACTTAACATTAACTCTGCAGTTAATGCAGTTTCATTAGGTTTAAGAACATCAGCAAAGAGCATCTGGATTTGAATGTACCACTCCTGAGTGTGCACAAAATATCTATCTAATCCACAAGCTAATTTTAACTTGTAGTTTTTATATTTGTAATACTGGAAAAGGGCAATCATCTATAAACAGCACTGTACCACAGGGTACAGTAATGGAGCTGAAGTCGTCTCACTCCATCATTTTCATCATCCTGTTATATCAGAGGACATTTTATGCACTCAGGAACAGGGTTTTCAAATTAAGCTGATCATTGTTTATGTTTTAAACTTTAATCCGGATGAAACAGCATACCACATGGAATAAAACTGCAAGTATATGAAATGTGTTGGCAGTGTGGCACTACTGTGTATCTGAATATGCTTACATTTCAGAATATGAACAAGCCCAATTTAAGGATCTTTTCATCCTTTAAGTGACTTGCTCATCATGGTCATACAGTGAATAGTTGGCTCTGGTGGGGTTTAAACCTGTACTCTCCTAGTTCTTAAACCAGTGATCTTCATTTATTTATTTATTTATATTTTGGTGACTGGGTAGGCCCACTGAGACTATTACAGTCCCTTTTCAGGGCAATCCAAGATTAATTACAAGTAAAACAATAGATAGTCAGGTAGAACAATGCAAATTACAATTTTCACAATACAGCAGTAACAAGCAGTAGGTAATCCAACAATGCAGTTATGGGTAGACAGGTTAATAGGCAATTTGGACAGGAGGGAACATCATACATTACAGGGATATATTCACATCAGATCAGACAATTACGTCTTAGGGGTAACACACTAAATCAATAGGATTGCATCAGGAATGTGATACAGCAATTCTGTACTAGTTTGGCAATAGATCCAGAACAACTGTATGTCCACCCACTAGCATTATGATATTGTGCATCAACGATTACAAATGCAGCAGCTCAGCTCCAGTAGGTAAGCTTTAATTCCTGTCTTAAAACCCCCAAGAGAGGGCAATCCTGAGATTAGCAGGAGAGTGTTCCAGAGGGACGGGGTGAAGGTAGCATAACCACTAGATCACTATTAGATGGATTTTGTTTTCCTTTACATAACTTATCTTCTGTAACTGTTTCTCCTACTGTGTCATCTGCGCAGTCCTCAGGCTTTGAGGCATACCCTGCAGCAGTCTCATAGCCCCAGCCTCCACTATAACCCCTGCAATGGGCCCATGGTGCAGAGCCCACAGGAACCCCCAGCCATCATCATCACCATCAAGGTTTTGTATCCCATATTTTCTCTGTACCACTTTGTACAACACCTGATATAACTATCTCACACACGGTGAGACCATTTGCTATTAATTTCGCTGCTATGAAGAGGTGTGCATCAGGATTTTCTAACTTCACTGGCTTTGTTGTCTTGGATTATGTTCTCCTGGACTCAGGGAACTTGGATTATTAAAAAGTTTTACCAGGAAGGCACACTGGTAGGTACCTCTCGAATCCAGGTGCGTCCTGGCGTAGGGGAATATGGGATAAGTACAATATATAGCACATGCAATATATGCAATTTAATATACAGTACAGTAAATTAACCTAATAAGCTTTAGTGCCGATACTGCAATACAGGAATGCAGAGGAGAATTAGTACTAGCATCATGTTCAAAGGTAATTGCATTATGCTATGCTTAAAAGTAAGCACAAAATATATGCTTTAGTGGAGCAGTACTGAGAGTACAATAGTTACATATAGTTAAGATCGGCCTGGTAGGTTATAAATCATGTGTTAGGCTGAGGGCCCAGGTTAGGAGTGATTAGTAATGAGCCAGGGTACTAGTCAAACGTAAGTGGAGGACACTAGTCTCCTCAGCGAGGCTGGGTGCAGGTGGGGAGAAATGCGATTTGAGGAACTGGTTTAGATGCTGAGTGTTGTCTGTTTGCTGAATGTCTGCCGCAAGGAGTTCCATAGTTTAGGCATGCGGTAGTTGAAGGCAGCTTGGCTTTTGGATGTGGCCATGCATGGAACATGGAGAAACTGAGGAGTCTGTATTCTTGAGTGAGTACGCAGAGGGGGTTGAACTGAGAAAGTGGACTCAAGGTTGGGGAAGAGACTGTGTCCAGAATTTCACTGTAGTCCTGGCACAGTGAGCCTGTCTCCGATCCTGGAGTGAAGGTTGGTCTAAATACTTGTAGAGGTTATAGTGATGTGTCGTGGAGGGCAGTCCAGGGAAAACAACAGAAGAAATGGAAGAGGGCTCTAATCTGGCTAAGGAGGACTTGGGGGCAACACTGTACACTACATCTCCATAGTCAAATATAGGGAGGATCATTTTCTGGACGATTGCCTTGAGTGTTGCCAGAGGGCTGTAGCCCCAGTTGTGATACCCAGCGCTGAGCTTGGGATGAAGTTTCTGTGGATTGAGTCAATGTGAACTGAGAAGTCGAGGTGCTGGTCGAACCAGACACTTAGTTATCTGAAAGAGGTGCAAGCCTCCAAGTGAGTCTCATCAATTGTATGGAAAGTGGGGGCAGAGGGTAGTCAGAGAGTCTCTGCCTTGTGCTGAAGGTAAGGGAAACAGTTTTCTTGGGTTAAGAAAGAGCTGGTTTGAGGAAACCCACCTGAACAGCACTGAAGCCCTTCTGGAGTCAAGCGGCCACTTCAGGTGGGAGGGACCTGATGCATACAGTACAGTGTTGTCAGTGTATAAGTGAATGGATGTGTGGGCATACAGAGGGCAGGTAATTCAGGAAAATTGAGAACAGCATCAGACTGAGTACCGAGCCTTGTGGGACCCCAGTAGTTACAGGGAGGGAAACAGAAGTGTGACAGCCAATCTTACAGATTGTGTCCTGCCTGCCAGGTAGGAGGGAACCAGCTGGTGGCTGCACCTGAGAGTCTGGCATGGGAGAGTTTGAATAGTAGCAGGCATGGGAGACGGTGTTGAAAGCCTTGGCAAGGTAGACAAAGATAGCTGAGGTGGTATGCCGTGATCCATTCCAGTGAGGATGGAGTTGGTGAGCCTGAGAAGGGAGGTAATGGTGGAGTGCAACTTCCAAATCCAGAATGGTAGGGAGCGTAAGAAGGAGGAGGAGTCGAGAAGTGAGAAGAGCTGAGCGAGAACAAGGTGCTCCTGTAGTTTGGCAAGGATGGGGAGTAGGGAGATAGGGCGTAATTGTCCGGGTGAGGAGGGGGATGACTGTGGCACATTTCCAGTAAGATGGGACTGTAATGAGCTGAGAAAGAGAGACTGAAGACAGTGGCCAGTGGGGTGGTGATGGCAGGGGCAGATAGGTGGAGCATTTTGGAGTCCAGACCCAAGGGCATTTACCTTGGAGGCATTATGTACCTGCAGGGCTTTTAGCACCTTGGTTGGGGTAACCAGGTGAAAGATGAGACAGAAGGCCTGGGAGGTGGGTGGAATGGGGGTGAGGGCTCATGGGTGGTGAGGGAGAGAGATAGAAGAGAGGATGTACAGCTAGTGAAGAAGGTGTTAAAATGGAGGCCACTGCACCTGGTTCAGAGAAAATGGTGCCTGCTACATTAAAGTCTGGGGAAGGGGGCTGGGCAGAGGGTGAGACTAGTGATTTGATTGTTTTCCAGAATTTGGCAGGGTGATTTATATTAGTGAGGAAGGAGGCCTTGAAGTAATTTTCTTTAGCCTAATGGAGAAGCCTAGTGCAGGAGTTACGGAGTGTGTGTAGAGTTGCTGTGCCTCCAGGGTGCTGGTTGCCTTATATGTTTTCCAGGCCTGGTCTCTAGCATGGAGTTGGTCAATGATATTGGTAGTGACCCAAGGCAGGTGAGCACCCCTTACTTGAGTCCTTCTGAGCGGCGCGTAGTAATCCCAGACAGCGAGGAATCTGACTTGAAAATATCGAAGGGCAGTGTCGATGGAGGATGCCTGCTGGATGAAGGACCAGTCAACATTTGACAGGTCATTTAAGAGTGCTGCAGGTCAAGGGATTTGTAGGACCTGGTGAGCAGCGATGTGGGGAGGTGCTTAGGCCTGAATATCTCCTTACCACATAGATCATGTGGTGGTCACTTAGACAGTCTGGAAGGAATCCGCCTCAAATATCCGGGGTGGTGTGAGTGAGGGCCCAGTCTAAAGGGAAGTGGTTCTGGGATTTGTGATTCAAGCATGTGGGTTCCAAAATTTGTTGGGTCAGGTTTAGGGCATTTACTTGATTATGTAGCTTAGCGCTAGCATTGGAGAGTCAGTTAAATTGAAGTCATCAGGATATATAGCTTGCCCCTGAAGCTAGCATCTTTAGGTGCATAGGTGGTCCAGTACGACAGGCATAGAGTGTCAGGGGTGCAGTAGACCCTGCTACATATAATGGAATTAAGTGTGGGAGTGAGAGTTTGATGAGCAAGGAGTCTATGGACAGCATGGACATGGAAAGCTGGATGGGGTGAACTGTTGCTGAGAGGAGATGAACATGGCAATGCCACCACCTCTTTTTTACCCTGGCAGTGATGCGAATGAGGGAGTAGCCAGGGATAGACAATTCTGTGTCTAGGTTGTGGGGCTTCAGCCAAGCTTCAGTAATAATCAGCATATCAGGTCGCAGCATTAAGATACTTGGTTGTAGTGTGGTGAGCTTGTTCAGGATACTACATATGTTTAGGTGCACTATTTTAAAACCCCTTGGTAATTTGAGCTATGTGGAGGCAGTGGGTGGGTAGGTCCAGGGTTTAGTTCTACATCTCCTGCTAGGGAGTAGCAGTAGTGTGAGTAGTTGTTTTGTTTTAGCATGGCCCATTGGGACTTGCAGAGGGCAGAAGGTGGCTGGTAGGTTTATGGAAAACTGCTTTTAGCCGATAATTTTAAAGCAGTCAGACCAGCGTGAAAGGAGGGTGGAAAATGGAAGCCCCAGGATCCCAGTTAATCAGGATACTTTGAGGTGGCTGCCCTATGGTGGAAGGTGATGTGGTGGGAGGAGGAGCTGCTCCACAGCTTAGGGTTAATGGGGTCAGGCTGTGTTGCTGGGCATGATGAAGGTGGAGGGTGAGGATGTGAGCAGGCACAGCATAGAAAGGTAGTATAGAGGCAGCATGGTTTATTACTGTGTTTTTGGCCAGTGGGATGTCTTAGGCCACTAGAGGTGATAACAGATAACCTGCTAAAGGGAAAATGGGCTGATTGGTTATAGTCTTTATTTGTAGAAATATTTCTCTCGGTCCCCTGTTATACCATGGGGGTGCCACTCTTAGAACTGTAAACTTGGTTGTTAGAGTGGTGTGGTACTCAACCCATAAATAAGAGTCAGAGAGAGAGAGAGAGAGTAACTTTGGGAGAACATAACTAAGTACCTTAGAAACTCATGGTGCTTTTGTTTGTTTACAGATAAAAGGGTTATGTCTGACAGTAACTTTTGAAATGCCACCAAATAAAGCCTCTGTTACGAGAGATATTGTTGTTCACAGGTTTGTCCTACCTGCACTATACTGAAATATATAGACATATATATCATTTGTTATTTTTGAAAGGAGAGACAGTATTATTGATTTGTCTACTTTAAATTTACAGCCTAATTCAAGCTACTCTTGAGTCTGATGAAGGGACAATTGGTCCTGAAACGTAACGCATTTGGAAAATTACAAGAGAGCTAAAATAAATATGAAGTGAAGACTGAATCTTTTTCAAAGAAACTGAAATATTTATATGGAATTTTATATTAAAAAGAAAATCATAAGAAGAAGAAAAGAATTCTCGAAGTAAATAAAGAATATAAAAATATATTTCAGATGAATCTGTCTCTTATTTATGGGTTGAGTACCACACCACTCTAACAACTGATTGGTTATAGCCATCATGCCTCCCAGCCTATATAAGGCTGAGCTCACCTAGGGTGGTGGCGGGGTGGCAGGGCCTAACCAGTGCTGGAAGAAATATCTGGCTGCTCTGTGCTGCTGTGTGGCCTGGCATACCTGAGAGCTCCAACGCTTAGTGGGGTCTGGCTTGGGGAGGGCAGGACATGCGAGGCCCCAGGACCACCTAGGACACTGTGGAAGAAGAAAGTGATTATTTAAAATGTAGGCATTAGGAGGAGCTCACAAATTAGTATGCAGACTGTGAGGTTGAGGTTGTTTAATTGTTCGAGTTGCTTCTGCCTTTAAACACAGTGGATTTGATTTGATGTAGTATATTATGAACAAAAAGTGAACTCTGTAGCTCACATACAAACAGCCTGGTTAAGCCACTGCAGCTGTACTGTAGTAATTCAGCACGTCTCCGAGTACGATACATCTAGCAGCTGACTAGGGAGACCTGCAACTACTCAGGCTTTATCTCTGCTAGAAATTTGTGTCTCATTGCCTACTGTACAGTGCAGCAATCGGAACCAAGACAGATTTAAATCTCATTGCAGAAGTGCTACAAATGCAGAGAATATCTTAAAATAGCTGAAGTGAACAAACTGATTTTAGAAGGCATGAACAATTAAATCAAAGCTCCTTCACAACTGTTACAAACACATAGGATTTCTTAAAAAGCTGGAGCAAAATAAACGGTTTTAGGAGGCATGTGCAAGTATCTTAAAGCTCTCACAAGTGTTACAGACAGAGAATTTCTAAAAATAGCTGGAGCAAATCAACTGATTTAGGAGACCTGTGTATCTTAAAGCTACCTGTACAAGTGATACAAACACTGAGACTAACTTATTATAGCTGTAGCAAATCAACTGATTTAAGAGCGCTGTGCAGGACCTAAAGCTCCATGCAGATAGTGTTACAAACACTGAGAATTTCTTAAAGCAGACGGACAAATTAGCTGTTTTAGAGGCATGTACAAGTAAATTAAAGCTTCCTAAATGCTGAAGCAATAACAACTTGTACAAGTAAATTAAGCTCCCTAAATGCTGAAGCAAATAAACAATCAGCATTGCTGCGCCTAACTGAATTTTAGAGGGCCCTCAAAATGGCATCAAGATTCAAAGTCCTTTGTTCTCACTAGTGCTGAAGACAACTAGCGCTGAAGAAATATCTGGTGTTCTGTGCTGTTGCATGGCCTGGCATACCTGAGAGCTCAACGTTTAGCAGAGGTCCGACTTGGGGAGGGCAGGACGTCCAAGGCCCTATGACCACCGAGGACACTGAGAGCTTGCAGTCAGCTGTTCAAGTGGTAGGATCTCATTTTGATGTTTTTGACATTATATGCTGATTCTGTTGTAAAGTGGGTTTAGGTGCAGGGTTCTCCTGGTCTGTTGTACTCTGTGGGGGATATTTATAGAATTTGCAGACTTCATTAGTCATCTGGCCTTCAAGTCCTCTAGATTAATTGATCTGGGGATTTCAGTGCCTGGGCTGGCAATGAAGCTTTGCAGTGTGCTGCCAAATTCTTCCAGATAGTGTCTGCACTGAGCCTTGAACAGAGTATTTCCTCTGTTAGCCAAGAGCAGGGCCACACATTGGACTTAGTCATTGTTTCAAGACTTGACCTTACAGATGGGAAGGTTGATTATATAACTTGGTCGATCATTTTGCATTGAAATTTCTGTTTAAATACCTGGTAAGCCATCCCCACTGGAGATGATGCAGTGCCATCCTAAATGGAACTTGGTTATTCAGAGGTTGCTGTAAGTACTAGACATCTCAAGCATGTTGTCCATCTGTGCTCAGGGAGTTGATGCTGTCACTAAGCAGAATAACACAACTTTCCTGACAGCAATCAATTCCCTTGTGCCTCTCTGTGTACACCCTTCTGTCTCCTGTCAAGATTTCCTTGGTACAATAGGAAAGTGTATGGGAAGAGACCTCGAAAAGCATCAATACTGAAGAAATATTTTGTTCTGTATTCACAGAAGAAGCAGGTGAGGGACCACAGTTAGTAACATGAACAAATATGGGAGGGACATGGAAACCAATCCATTTATAGAAGAGAGAGTCCTAAAAGAACTCACAAAACTGAAAGTGGACAAGGCAATGGGACCCAATGGGACACATCCTAGAATATTAAAGGAACTATGGGGTGCTGGTGGCACCACTGGCAGCCTTATTCAATTAGTCACTCAATATGGGAGTGGTTCCGGAGGAATGGAGGAAGGCAGATGTAGTCCCTTTTCACAAAAGTGGCAGTAGGGAGGAGGCTGGAAACCATAGACCAGTCAGCCTTACCTCAATAGTGGGGAAGATCATGTAATCACTTCTAGACAAAGGATTATGGAACACCTTGAATTCAGTAGAGCACAGGATCCAAGATTACATGGATTCACAGCAAGAAGGTCATGTCAAACAAATCTAATTGATTTCATTGACTGGTGACTAAGGTCGAGATCGGGGAGCAGTGAATGTGGCCTACCTGGATTTCAGTAAGGCCTTCAATACTGCTCCACATAGAAGACTTGTGAAGAAGCTGGGCAGCCTGGAAGTGGGTCACAAGGTGGTAAACTGGGTTAGGAACTGGTTGAGTGATAGAAGACAGAGGGTCATGGAACATGGTGCTCAATCTGAGGAAATAAGGGTGACCAGCAGGGTACCACAGGGATCAGTCCTGGGTGCAGTCCTGTTTAATGTCTTCATAAGTGACATTGTGGAGAGGCTGGAGGCAAAGATGTGCCTCTTGCGGATGACACTAAGAGCTGCAACAGGGTGGACACTCCAGGAGGGATGAAAAAAATGAGGAGGGGCCTGGGTAAACTGGAGAAATGGTCCAGAGTGTGGTGACTGAGATTTAATGTGAAAAGTGCAAAATCATGCATTTGGGGCACAAGAACCCAGGGAGGATTACATAATGGGGGAGAAACTGATGGTCACCAAACAGGAAAAGGATCTGGGGTAATCATATCTAATGACCTAAAAGTGGCTAAACAATGTGCCAAGGCTGTGGGGAGAGCCAGTGGATGCTGGGGTGCATAGGGAGAGGTATCACCAGCAGAAGGAAGGAGGTGGTGATGCCACTGTACGGATCATTGGTGAGGTCCCATTTGGAATACAGTGTCCAGTTCTGGAAGCCACATCTCTGGAAGGATGTAGACAGGGTGGAGGCAGTTCAAAGAAGGGCACGAAGATGGTGCAGGGTCTGCATCAAATGTCATATGAGGAGAGACTGGGAGACCTCAATATGTATACCCTAGAGGAATAGAGAGAGACAGGGCCATATCACAGAAACCTACAAATATCTAAAATGCATAAATAGGGTAATGGAGGTAGCATATTTCAGAAAAGGAGATGTCCAAAACGAGGACGCTTGGAAGTGGGTAGACCAAGGGTAGCGTGAGGAAGCATTTCTTCACAGAAAAGATGTTTGATGCATGGAATAGACTCCCAGCAGAGGTGGTGGGGCAAACACAGTGGGTGAATTCAAGCATGCATGGGACAGGCATAGGGGAACCCTAGCAATAAGAATGAGGAGGTAAAGCCAGAGATCAAGTAGAGTCTGCGGTTTTACGGTAGGCAGGAAACTGGGCAGACTGCATGGATCTAGTGGTCCTTATCTGCCATCAATTTCTATGTTTCTTAAGTGCTCAGGTGGTTGAAGATGATAAGGCACAGAAAAGGCATTCCTAGCTGAAGACACAAATTGGTGGAGGACAGACTGGCCCTGAGGGATCATAATGGGGTGCATGAGAGGGCAGTCTTCTAGAAGAAGACAGAGTTCCTGTCAGGCTCGATTGTGACAGAGCAGAATAGACTGCTGCAACTCTTTTGGACTGTTGACAGACTTTTACATCTGGTCAGTCTACAGATGGAGGGAGTAACTTCTACAGAATGGTGTGAGCAGTTTGGGTCTTTCTTCCTTGTCAGGATATCCTCCATTAGAGTGAAAGGTCTCTCGGGGGGCTTGGTCCCCATCAGTGGCCAGGGACGGTATGCGAGGGGCTCTCAGGTTCCCTGGATTGAATTTCAGCCAGTGTTAATTAAAGAGATATCGCAGGTGATGGCCATATTATGACCTACTTACTGTCACCTGGACCCTAGTCTAACCCATCTGTTGATGGACAGTGTGGAGGCCTTGGCTTTATTGAAGTTAGGATCATCTGGTGTTCCCTGAGTTTTCCTTCCCATTACAGAATGCGGTGCTGATCCCTTTACTCAAGAAACCGTCATTGAACCCAGAGATTTTAGCTAATTACAGACCTGTTATGAGCCTTACCTTTTCAAGGAAGGTAATTGAGAAGGTGGTTCAATCACAATTGGAGGTTCGCCTACTGCAATACTATATCTTAGAGCTGTTCCAGTCTGGTTTCAGATCTTGACACAGCACACAGACTGCCTTGTTTAAAGTGCTAGATGATTTATTCCTGTTGAGGGAACCAGAGGAATATTCTTTACTTATTCTTCTGGACCTTTCATCAGCTTTTGACACAGTGTGGTATGGGGTAAAGATCGAATGGCTGACCTTGGCCTGATAGATGCCTGGCATCAAATGCATTCAGCTTATAGAGATTACACTTTTATTCTCCACAACATGGACCGTACAGCAGAATTTACATGTTTCTAGTCTCAAAACAATTCTGTGATGACATTATATATATATATATACAGTATATATATCAACAGCATCAAGTGTAATCTCTGATCATACTACAATAAGCCTCTTTGATGATTGCTCAAGACACAGGAGGATCCTCTGGACAATGATTTAACTGCTCATTATTAAAAGATGATACATATCATAACTGGCTGAAATAAGAAAACTGCCTCTTTCTTTACTATAAGTGTAACCCCCACCTTAGCAGGGAGGCTTACCTGAACTACTATGTGCTGCTGCTCTCCTCTCTGCTACTGAATGCTGTGTTAGAGCTGCTGTGGGCTGCCTCTCTCCCAAGCTTAACTGCGATGTAGTGGAGAGGACCTGGGTTTCAAGGGATATTTGGTACCTCCCGCGCCTTTGCTGCAGTGGCTGAGGCTGTATTTCCAATCACGATCTCTCAGAGGATACTAGGAACAACCAGAGATATTACTCCTTCGGCACCTCATGTGACACATATCTGACTGCCACCAGTGACACAGAGCAGGAGTGCATGCTACAAGGAGCTCTACCCAGTGCTTCCGCTCACAACCCTGACAGCATGCCCAGTGCAGACCTGGCACACCCACGGCTGCCACCAGACAAATCAGGTAATAGTCCAGGATGGCTGCTATAAATTCCAGCGAAACAAAGTAAAAACATGTGCTTTCAGTATCAAGTGGGTGCTAAACCAAAACTGAACATGACAAACTGGACCAGTGGTAGCACTCTTAGTACAGAAGTGAATAACAAAAAATATACTCACAAGTGTTGAGATAAAGCCAACCATGGTTCAATTTCACCACAAAAACGTAAGACAGCACTAAGCCCCTTAAACCTGGGGACCAGCACTGAAAGGGAAATACAAAGAAATAAAATAGAGACTTTTGAGCACCAGACTCCATCAGCACATGGCTGCAGCCATATTGGTGACCAATGACCCTGCCACCCAGCCGATCAGTGGGCTAGAAGCCCAGGACTGGACTCAAGAGGCTTGAGAGGGAGTTACACAATTGGCCCCTCCCAGCTGCACTGAAGGCTAAATGAGTCAGTCAGGGAGCAGTGCAGAGGATGGACAGCCTGCCTAACTGACCAATGACACATTAAAGCCGGAAAAGATGTTTTCAGGCTTACAAGGTGCTCAGAGCAGTCTGAGAGAGACACTGAGTTGATCAGACCTGCTGCTTTGGGATTGAGCAGATGGCCTAGCCAAACCGAGATCTGGTAAACCCTTCCCATAGAAACATAGAAACATAGACTTTGACGGCAGATAAGGACCACTTAGCCCACCTAGTTTGCCCATTTCCCTACTCTATCTATTGGATACGCTGCAGATCCTAGCTAACCAACAGCCTATTTCTTTTCTACCCCCACAAGAATTGCCTTGTGTTTGTCCCATGCATTCTTGAATTCTCTCACAGTTTTAGACCCCACAACCTCCTCAGGAAGGTCATTCCATGCGTCCACCACCATCTCTGTGAAAAATACTTCCTCACATTGCTCCTGAGCCATCCCCCTCTATCTTCAAATTGTGTCCCTTGTTCTTGCACATCTCTGTTTCTGAAAGATGCTGCCTTTTGGACTTTGTTGATTCCACTGAGGTACTTAAAGTTTCTTTCATGTTCCCCTCTCCTCCATTCCTCAAGGGTATGCATATTAAGTTTTTTAGACTCTCCTCGTATGGTTTCTCTTGCAGACCCTGCACCATTTTAGTTGCCCTCCTCTGAACTGCCTCCTTCCTGTCAATGTCCTTGCGGAGATGGAGTCTCCGGAACTGGACACAGTACTCAGATGGGGTCTCACCAACTGTTTGTACAGAGGGACAACAACTTCCTGTTGTCTGCTGGTGATGCCTCTCCTACACATCCCAGTATCCCCAGCCCTCCCTACTGCCTTCTCACATTGCTTGCCAACCTTAAGGTCATCTGATATGATTACCCCCAGGTCCATTTCTATTTTTTTTGTTACTACCTCCCCTCCATGGTGTACTCTTCCTGGAGTTTTGTTTCCCAGGTGCATTATTTTGCACTTCTTGGCATTGAATCCAAGCTGCCATACTTCTGACCATTGCTCCAACCTTTCCAAGTTCCTTCTCATCTTTCCACGCCTCCTTGTGTATCAACCCTGTTGCAGATCTTTGTGTCATCTACAATGAGGCATAATTTTCCTTCCAGTCCCTCTGCAATGTCACTTATAAAGACATTAAAAGGACCGGCCCAGTACTGAACCCCGCGGTACCCCATATAGTAACCCTCCTTTCTTCAGAGTAGACTCCGCTTACTATTACCTTCTGTGTCCTGTTGTCCAGTCAGTGTTTTACCCAGGCTACCACCTTGGGACCCACTCCCAGGTTATCTAATTTGTTTATTAATCTTTGTGTGGGGCTTTGTCAAATGCCTTGCTAAAGTCTAGGTAGGCCACGTCCACAGCCCCTCCCTTGTCTACTACATTGGTTACCCAGTCAAAGAAATCGATTAGATCGTCTGACATAATCTTCCACTATGAACCCATGCTGCCTTGGGTCCTGTGCCCACTGGCCTCTAGGTACTCAACAATTCTTTCCTTCAGAAGTGATTACATCACTTTCCCTACCATAGAGGTCAAACAGACAGGTCTGTAGTTTCCTGCCTCTGTCTTGCTCCCACTTTTGTGAAGAGGAATCACATCTGCCTCCTCCAGTCCTCAGGTACTGCACCATCCTCCCATGATTTGTTAAAGGGTAGTCAGTGATATCTCTACTTTTCACTGTCCCTCTGCCCACCCACCGCCCATTCTAATCAGCCTCACTATCCCTCCTTTGTTTTCTACGCTCCCTAATGTACCTATGAAAGGTTTTTCCACTTCTTAACAAAGTTGGCTATCTTTTCCTCAGTTTGGACCTTTGCTATTCTGACTGCCTTCCTGCTTCCTTCTGCCTTAACTGCTACAGTTTTCTGTCCTGCTTCTTCTGCATTTCCTTATACTTCCTAAATGCTATCTTTTCTCCCTAACCTTCCTCGCCACCTCTTTTGAGAATGATAGTGGCTTTTTCTTTCATTTTGATTCATTTGCTTCACACAAAGTCTTGTTGCCTCTGTAATGGCAGTTTTGATGTTTCCCATTGTTGCCCTACCCTCCTTCTTGCCTGTTTGCTAGTGCTTTTCTAAGGCACTCTCCCATCTTGCCAAGTTAGCCCTCCTGAAATTCAGTACCCTCACTTTTGTATGGCTTGACTCTGCAGCTGAGTTTATCATGTATCACACTGTTTGGTGGTCAATTGTTTCCAGATGGCTACCCACTTCTAGATCTGAGATCCTCTCACTGTCCCCATATGAGAGTATGAGGTTTAAGATTGCTCCTCCCGAGTGGGTTCCAACACTAGCTGTCTGAGGTATGCCCCTGTAGGACATCAAGAATGGCCCTGCTCTTGGATGTGGCTGCAGCAAGGTGCTTCAGTTAACATCTGTCATATTCAGGTCTCCCATCAACAGTATCTCCTTTCTCTGCCATCCAAGGATGCCTTCTATCATATCCTTGTCCATTCCCTTCCCTGAGATGGGGGCTGTATACAACCCTGTGCAGATTGTGGTGCCATTTCCAGTCTCTAAGGTGACCCAAAGTCCTTCTCTCTCCCTGTTTACTATTTTGCTCCATTGCTTTTATCACTTCCCTTACAGGAGATAGTAGGGGTTGTGGAGTAGGAGGGCATAAGGGTGAAGAAGCCTGCCCTCAGCATGACAAGTGTTTTGACTCATTTTTTTTTCATTTTAAAGAAAAGTATCTGAGGATCAGTTGCAGGATTTTAGGACAGTAAATTAATAAAAGGGAACTAAGAGAGCTTCAGTAACAGACAAGTACTGGAATAGCAGTATAAGGGCAGTAGAATGTGGGGAGTGGTGCAATGCAGTGGCTGCAGGGCAGCGATATTCAGGCAGACCTTCTGAACGCTGAGGTGCTGCCCTATCTGCATGCATTTCTCTGGACTGCAGGATGACATAGCCAGACTCGAGTGGAAGTAAACTGGGTCAGAGTACCATCACCCCTATCCAGAGACCACCCAGTCCAACGCCACTGCCTCAAAGAATGCCGAGAACGAGGAGCACTTGGATGACAGTGGGCTCAGGGAGGGTTAGGGCAGTCAGAGGCACATCCCAGATCCTATTCCACTGAAGAACATATGCCTCACAGACAAATGGGGACAACCAAATAGAGGTACCAAGAGAAGTGGAAGGAAAGGATGTGGAGGTTAGCCAAGAGGGACCTCAGTGGGAGAGCAGTGGACCCCAGAAAGAGGAGGAGGAAGCAAATCCTGGTGGGGACGCCATCATAAGAGGGATCCAGCTAGGAACACAGGAGGGGAGGACAGGGAGGTGAGGTGCCTACAGGTGCCATGGCACGGAGGGATGGAAGGAAGATCCTGGGGATCACTGGAAAGGCAAGATGGGAGAGTGAGCTGGATGTCATTATCCACCTAGGTACTAATGACCTGGCAAATGGGGAGCTAAAGGAAGTTCAGGAAGAGTTTAGAAATTTGGGAGGGTCTCAAGCAAGTAGCTACTTCTGTCACCTTCTCAGAAGTACTACCTGCAAGAGGCATGGGAGAGCATAGGAGTGCATGCAGCAGGAACTTTAACTCATGGTTGTATAACCCCCTACAAATGGGGGTTCCCAAAAGTCTTCCTTGAGCTTGCCTTTTACGTTTACTGACAAGCTGGTGTCCTGCGTTTTTAACAGTTTAAATGTGATTACCAGAGCCTGTATAACCTCTGTGTACTGTCTCTTTAAGAGGTGCCTAATTGCAGCTTAAGTAATCTGAGAGGAGCTCTGTTGAAAGATGTAACTATTTACTGAAAATCATTTAGGGTGATAATGATAATGTAGTTTATCTAACCTGCTTTCTTTGTAGCAAGGACTGTTTTGTTTTCTCCACTATCTTGGTCCTGGACTGCAAATTGGACCAAACAGTACTGGTGGGATCTAAAATGTAGCTGGACTACAGGAGTTGTCTGAATTCAAAATCTGTAGGAACTTTAGTTTGGAGCTTTTTTGAGCCTTTTGCAACTGAAGGGGAGCTCTTGCTTTGACTGACAGCCAAATGAGCCAACCAAATCTTTTGATCTTGGGAAGTCCCAGGCTGCTTGCAGTTTTCAGTTAGTTCTGAGCTGGGAAGTGAAACAAGAAGGAGCTGAAGTGATTCTGAGCAGCAATCCTGAGTGGATTGCATGGGAGAACTCTGAAAAGGCTAAGTTTTTGGCCTGCATGTTGGTGTGCTGCTCCTGGAGGGAGAGAAGAGAATTATTTTGGACTAAATCCAAGTTTGTGTGACTAAAGTAAGCTACTGAAGTGGGCCAGGCTCAACCTGAAGAAGACCGAAGATTTTGCTGAATCGATCGGCCTGTCAGGAGTTCCAGCTACCCCTTAGCTCCCGGTGTGTGCAGAGACTTTGCGATTGTGACCAGGGCTTGCCTGGTACAGTAGAATTCCCTTACATGTAAATGTGCTATGAGCAGCTAGCGGGTGGTGAGTTAGTCCCCACAGTGTGAACTGTGTTCTGCTTGCTGGAAGCTGTATCTAGCCCAAAATGGACTGCATCCGAATTTGTCTCGATGCGGTCTGGGCCTTGCCAGGCTGGCCCAGCCAGACTACCCACTGTACAGAGAAGCCATCGACGAGACCTGCCTGGGGATCAGCCACCTGCTCCATGCTTGAAGAGGAACGATGCCTCTGCGACTCATGTGAGCCCTGCTTCTCCTGGCATTCCAGATCAACCACCTGCAGTCTCGATTTTCATCCAGCCTGTGTCCAGTCTTGGGTATCGCGAGTAAATACTAGGGTAGCTCCCTGCAACAACAGCTTAATCTGAGTGTGCGTCTGATTGTCTTGTTGTTTCGTTTCTCTCTAACTGAGCCCTCTGGCTCGGATTACAAATATTGTGTACTGTGCATGTTGTGTTTTCATCACAGGGCCCCAACCAGCTGCAACCCTGGGCATTAGTCCTGGCTAGCCCATCTCTTCTCCATCTGGGTACCCAGAGGTGGACTGTATGGGGACTCAAAGCACATGCATAACTGCTTGTTTGATATAACCTTTAAGCTAATTAACCTGATTTTGCCCTCCCTTGTTCCAGTCCCTGAATAAATCAGATCTAACTTTTTCTGCATGTAATCTGACTGTGGTCCAGTTTGTGCTCAAAGTGCTGTACTGTTGCCATTTGCTGTGCATAACCTTGTTTTACAGGGGATCCCCAGGGTTGAGCCAGAGTAACTAGCCTGGTGAGTAAGTGCAAACAGTGTGGGCACTTGTGTGGTGTACCAGGATACTGTGAAAGTGATTATTGTACAGTGTTCAGGCCACTGGAAGGGAAAGAGGGGTTGCAGTGTCTCAAGGGCTTGCCCAGGTTAGCTTGACCACTACCAACCCTGATCTCCAGGTGGAGGCACCTGTTTCAGAACTCAGGCCCTTAACCTGCTACTAGCCAAGGAGGCAGGGTAGTAGCCCTTGGTTTAAGCGTCACCTAGGGGTTACATCTTGGAGGCTCACCACTGGGATTAGCATCCCCTAGTGGCCAAAGCTACCCCAACAGAAGTGGCTGTACACCAGTTGGTGGGTGGTGCAACGGGCAGAGATTGACCTCCAAAATGCTATACTTATCCTGGATATTCCCTGGGTACCAATAAGGACACTGTAGAGAGAGTACTTTCCAAGGTTGAATGTTTACAAAACCTTGTGGTGGTGGGTCGACAGGCTAATCTGCTCACCCCAAAGTTTCATGTCGTTAGTAGAGTGTAAGGACCCAGTAGTCAGTTCAAAGTGCCACGGACTATCACCCCGAAGGAGCCCTCACTGTCTGGAGAGTGAGAACTAAAGACAGTAAAGACACCGGGAGAATAGAGCCCCCACTATCTGAGACTTTTGAGGAGACATTTGCTAAGTTGTTGCTTCAGGAAGGAAAACTGTGGGGACTTAAATAAACTTTCCTGCCACCTGGGGTGTTCTCCCCAACACCCCTCCCACTTCAGCACCCGTAATTGCCCTCCTTCTGTGCCTGTGCCAATGCTGGCTCCAATGTCTGTACCAGCCATTATTCATGACTCTTACCGAGGCTGAGAATCTTCTCGGCACCCTCCCCACCCCCAAGGGGAGGATGATTGGGAGACCTGGATAGATTGTGTTGTCCCTTTGGTACCTGAATGGCAGTGTGCAGAGGCTGAGAAATGGAAAGGATCATAGAAAGTCTGAGGGGTCCCGCCCTAGAGGCCATTAAATTTCTGAGGTCCACAAACCTGATGCATCTGCCCAGAAGTACCTATCTGCACTCGAAGGCAATTTTGGGAGCATTGAGTCAGGGAGAACTTGATGTGGAAATTTCAAGGCATAAAACAATGGCCAGGGAAAGTTTGCCTGCATATGTTACTCGTCTGGAAAACGCTGCAAAAGGCTTACGAAAAAGGTGGGGTAGCACCAGTGACTTAAACCATGTGAGGTTGGGGCACATACTGCAACATGCAAAGCATTCTAAATTGCAGCTTCTTCAATTAAGGATCCCAGATAGAAGGGTAACCCGCCGGACTATTGTGACTTGATAAAAGAACTCCAGGAGGTTGAAGATGAAGGCAGGGATTGTAATTCTAGGGTGGCGCAGCCCTAAGTGATCACGGCATCAGAAGGCCCTTCTGAAGTGGGGACCAATGAGGGTGTGCCGCCATGGGATGAACTGCTGAGGGAGTTTAGGAAACAAAAACAGTCTCTTTATGAAGGCCACTTCTGCAAGTACAGGCACTGACCCTTATCCAACTGCATCTGCTATGGGGTGGGGTGTCACCCAGGCATCTCCTGCTGACAGCAGCTCGAAACTTGATGCCTTGACTATGGAAGAAGAAGAATTGATGAGATGTCTCCAAATTTTCACCACACAGCAGACAGCGATGGCACCAAGGTTTTCAGTTGGTAGTAGCACTGCCCCAGCTCCCAGTGTAATGCCTCAGCCACCCCAAATCCCAGGAAACATATTTTGCCATAATTGTAGGAAGGATGGGCACATGAAGAGAGAGGCGGTCCACAAAAGACCTAGATAAAGTTGTATACAGGCTTCAAGGAGTGCTTCGAGAATTAATCAGCGGTCAAGGGTGCCCAAAATGACCACAGTGAGGGTTCAAGAAGTAGTAACTCAAATCCCTATGGGCTAAATCATCTGTCCAGGCCCCTGCTGCTGTCCCTCCAGACTGTTCAAAATAGTAGGCCCTTCAATGGAGACTACCATGGCTGTGAATGGTATTCCTACTCAGGCTGTGCTGGACAGGGGTCGCAAGTGACCATTGTATTTAAGGACTGGTATGACAAACACTTATCTGCTGTGCCCTTACAATCCCTGGAAGGCCTACATGTGTGGGGGCTGAGCTACAAGTCTTATCCCTACCTAGGATATGTTCACCTCTGGTTGTCATTTCCTGTAGCTGTAACTGGTGTAGAGAAGCAAGTTGAGACACTGGCCTTAGCGTGTCCCCTACTGGACTGTATGATGGGGTTCCCCTGTTAGTGGGACCAACGGCCATATGTTTGGGAGACTGGCACAACTCTGTCGTGAGAAACAAGGGCGACGGACTGGGAGGGCCCTAAGAATTCCCACTCTGATCAAGGGCCTATGATTCGCAACAGAACCCTAGGGAGTGGACCAGGATGAACTGGTAGGGTCGGCGTGGAAGAAGAATCCCGATTCAATGGTACTGGCCCCGAACGCCTAGTGTACCGTTCAAGGAGGTCCACCTCTGCAAAGATGTCAAGAACAAAATACTGATGTTGGACGTGCCAGGCGATGGAAAATTGCTGGAAGGATTATTGGTGAAGCCCAGCATCTTGCAAGCTCATGCTCATGCCTATGCACGACGAGTGATGGTCCAGATTTATAATGTATCAGATCTGGAGATCCGGTGAACAGAGGATGCACCCTAGCTACGGTACACTGTGCAGTCACTGCAGTGTTGCCCAGCAACAAGCACCCTGGCATGACAGACAGAGTGACTCCTACTTGTTTGATTTTGGTGACTCCACGTTGCCAGCTGAATGGAAGATTAGAATTAGCAGAAACTTTCCCAGAGAGATCAAGTGTTTTCGTTGAAGGAATGGGATGTGGGATGTGTCCAGGTTGCGGAGTATCACATACGCTCTGCACGATGAAAGGCCATTTCAGAGAGGTCTCATGCCTAGCCCTGCAGACATAGATTTATGTGAGAAGCAATTGCAGGAAATGCTCGTGGCTGGTGTGATACAAGAATCCAGGAGCCCATATGCTTCTCCCATTGTGGTTGTGCATAAGAAGAATGGATCTGTGAGAATGTGTGTTGATTATCGAACTCTGAATCGGGACAATCCCGATCAATACACCATGCCCTTATACAAGATGCTCTGGATTTTTGAATGGGAGCAAATGGTTCTCAGTGTTGGATCTTGCAGTGGATATTACCAGATTCTGATGGCTCCGGAGGACCGTGTGAAGACTGCCTTCATCTGTTCTTTGGGGTTCTATGAATTCCTGAGAATGCCACAGGAATATCAGGTGCCCCAGCCACCTTCCAGTGACTGATGGAACGAGCAGTGGAGACAAGAATTTGCTAGAATACCTGCTGTACTTGGACTATGTCATTGTGTTCGGGAGCTCCCTAGAGGAACATGAGAGTCGACTGTTCAAAGTACTAGACTGACTGAAAGATTTCGACCTCAAGCTGTCCATTGACAAGTGCCAGTTTTCCAAACCTCTGTGAAGTATGTGGGGCACATAGTGTCTACAAAGGGACAGAGACTGATCCTAGTAAAGTTGAAGCCTTGACTACTTGGGCCCACCCCACAATTTGAAAGAACTACAACATTTCCTGGGATTCTGTGGCTACTACCGCCAGTTCATAAAGGACTATTCCAAGTGATTCGGCCACTCTTGAATCTTACCCAGGGTTACCTTCCTACCAATCAGAAATACAAAAAGGTCTGTCAAAGAACCAGACAAAGCATATTTCTGCCCAGGTGAACTTTTGGTCCCGCTGGACGCCTGACTGTAGAAGTAACGTTCACGTAAGTCATATACCAGCTCACCCATGCTCCCATCCTCACTTATGCTGATCCCACAAACTCTATGTGCTGCATACTGACGCCAGTCTGCAGGGTCTAGGAGCTGTACTGTATCAAGACCATGAGAATGGTTTGAGACCAGTGGCATTCGCCAGTAGGAGCTTGACCCTGTCAGAGCAAAACTACCCTGTACACAAGTTGGAGTTCCTTGCGTTAAAATGTGCCATTGTCGACCAGCTTCATGATTACCTCTATGGGGCAAAAAATATTGGTGAGGACTGACAATAACCCGTTGACCTATGTACAGACTTCAGCTAAGTTAGATGCCACGGGGCACCGGTGTCTTTCTGCATTGTCAACATATGATTATGCTGTCGAATACAGACCAGGCTTGAATCATATTGATGCTGACACCCTATCTCGGAGGCCCATTTCCAAGAGTGACTAGATCAGGCTGTCTGAATCTGACATCCGAGCATTGTGCCAAATGTTTAATAGAAATGAACAGATGTCTATGGACACAGCGGATTCTTAGTAGATTGCTTAGGCCCCTCTGACACCTGCATACCGGCTACGTATTGCCACTTCTCTGCTCTAGATATTAGTGCACTACCTCAGTTTGACAATGACAGCATTCAGTAGGCTCAATCCCGAGATCCTATGATTCAGCCAGCACTTGACACCCTTCGTGCATGAAAAGATGTTGCATTTCTGATCTGCAAACTGCTTTATTGTTTAAAGAAGGCCCCAGGTTGAAGCTGCATAATCAGTTGTTGTTTAGAGAGACTGTAGATCAGGGTGGCCAAATAGACAAGCAACAATTGGTCCTGCCCTCAGCCTTCAAAGATTTGATACTGAGGTCCCTCCACAATCATATGGGACACCTCGGTATCGACCGGACCTTGACCAAATGCGATCTCGATTCTACTGGCCCTAGATGGGGCCGATGTTGAGCACCATGTAAGGACTTGTTGTCATTGCCTGCAGAGAAAAGCCCTGCCTCAGAGGGCTGCCCCTTGTCAACATTACTACCAGTACCCCAATGGAACTAGTCTGCATAGACCTTTTGAGTTTAGAGCCTGATCAAGAAACATTGGCAATGTGTTAGCGGTTATAGACCATTTCACACGGTATGCACAAGCTTTTCCCACCAAAGATCAAACAGCATCTACTGTGGCCAAGGTGCTGGTGGAAAATTTCTTCGTCCACTATGGTGCCCCCAGTGAATTCACTCTGATCAGGACCGGGACTTTGAGAGTCGGCTAATCAAAGAAATGCCTCTCTATGGGGATGCGAAAGTCAAGAACCACCCTTATCACCCGCAGGGGATCCTCAACTAGAAGGCTTTAACCGCACCCTACTAGACATGCTGGGCACCCTCCACCCAAAAGATAAGCATAAATGGAGCCAGCAGATTAGCACCTTGGTACACGCATACAATTGCACAAAGAATGATGTTACTGAGTTCTCTCCCTACCACCTCATGTTCGGAGAGAGGCCCGTTGCCTGTTGATGTCTGTTATGGGGTTTCTCATGATGGGATCCAAGCTGAAGATTACCTGCAATATGTACAAAAACTGAAAGCTCAATTGAACCATGCCTATCAACTGGCACAGACAATGACTGCCAAAAGAAATGTAGCCTACAAAGAGATAAATGATAGAAAAGTAAAGGCTTGGGCCTGGAGACCGTGTGTTGTTGCGAAATTTAGATTGTGATGTAATGCCCCAAAGTTGGGGCATCCCAGAAAGTTTAAATAAAATAAATAAATCAAGGTTTCACAGGTGTTTCAGGTACCTGCTGTAGGTGTAGGCAGCAGGGTACTATGCTAAGGGGCCTGAGAGAATAAAAATACACTTCCTTATAAAGAGAAACTGTAAAATAAAGCAGACAAGTGCCCTGTGCACTTACAGTATGGTCAAAAGACAGATTTTAAAAGCAATATATGTCACAATGGCCTGGATGGAATGCTGTGCTGGGTGGCTGATGCACAGCATTCCACTCCAGCCAATCTAGAACGAGGCAGGTTTAAGTTTAAAAAATAATTCTACTGTTAGGCAGTTGTTGCTGGGCTGTGGAGTAGAGAGGATCACAGGAGTGCAACAAGGACTTGTGGCTTACCTGGAGTTGTGAAGCCGGTCCTGTTGACTCTGTGGTGATTCCCCTCCTCCAGTCCACTGAAGACTCCCTGCTCTGCTATGTCCTCGGTCGGTGGTGCCATCGGGGCACCACAAAGATGAAAAAAGTCCGTTTCCCATGGTTTTGGGCTTAAAAGCCCTTCGTTTATTGTTTTGACCCCAGTGTTTTAAAAAGTTAAATTTTTTGAATTCGTCGGCGGCACTGGAAGCGCGCATCGTCGAGTTCCTGTCGGCCGTCTAAGGCCCCCTTGCCGTCCTCCCAGCTGCCTGCCCGTTTTCCTCCCATTGCCAGCATTCCTCCGCCTCCCTACAGCAGAGCAGCCCCAGAAGGCGGCGGAGTGGTGAGTCGGCAGCAGCACAAGAAGAGTGCTGACCGCCTGTTAAAGGAGACTCTGTTGTGAAAGAGCGCAGTAGGCGATGGAAAGGCGGCCGAGAGCCACAGGGGCATCGGGTCACTAGGACCTTTAATGTAATATTAAAAGGAGGAGGGACTTAGCAGCCCACAGGAGGGGCTAGGACTTACAGGCCAAGCAAAGGCCTATAAATATTGATGTGGAGGCGGGATTTGGAGCGGGATTTGTGACTAAATGACCTATTGCCCTAAGTACCTGAACTATTGCCCTAAGTACCTGAACTATTGTTCTAAGTACCTGAACTATTGTCCTAAGTACCTGAACTATTGTTCTAAGTACCTGAACTATTGTCCTAAGTACCTGAACTATTGCTCTAAGTACCTGAACTATTGTCCTAAGTACCTGAACTATTGCTCTAAGCACCTGGACTTTGGCCCTCATCAGTAAGAATTACTCCTGAAGTTATAATTTGCCTTCTTCGCAAATTATTGTATCATTCCACAGTTCTTTGGGTATTTTTCAGTTATATGGTTACTATTGTATGAAGACAGTCTCAATCTTCTACCACACTGCAGTCCCATAGTGTGGTCTGTAACACACGTACTCAGAATCAGTCTCTACTCAGAAGAAGACATCTTCTCAGCATTCTTCACTCCTGGGAGATCATCCATCAGCTCATCACGTCCGTCTTTGTCGTCCTCTGAAGTCGAGTCCATCGCCAGTGCATCAAGTCGCTACCCACCGCTTCTTGTTTTCCACAGCTTGAAGGCACGCCTGCCTAAACGCATCACCACAGCCGTACAGTGTCATTCCGGTGATGGTTCCTGTTCCAGATGTCCCAAAGTTGGTCGCCCTCTACAGAAGAGTGAGCTCATCCTGGAGAACCTAGTCTGTGCCCCTCCTCGCTGCTCGCCAAAAGTCGAGTCCGTAAAGCCTAGTACTGGACGATCCCTGCTTCTTTGTTTTGTGTTAGTTCTGATCCTAGGATTGCAGAGTCAACCATCATCTCTTCAGATTCTTATGGTTCCTGGTCCTGTCAGAGTTCCTTCCGAGTTTAGCTGGCCCTTGAGTGCTGCAGCATCAGTCAGGTCATGGTAGTCCTCCATTGGATTCATCGCCATGCAGGTCTTGATCTATCTTCATCCTTGGCAACCCTGGAAGTGGGTTTTGGCGAGGAACCCTTTTGTTTTCAGTGTGTTATTTCAGGAACCAGTTGCTCTGGTTCTATATTCGGCAGCCTTGGAGAGAGAGTGGGTTTTGCGAAGAAATATATGGTCTGTTTACTAAACCTCTCACCACCCCAGTGGCCTTAACTAGGTCCTTGCTGGGAATTGTGACTAGGGTTCTACAGTTCTGTTTTACTTCCTTGTAGCTACCAATGAAGAACGACGGTGTACGAGACGCCGGATCTCTGGACTCTTGTAACATCTGGACTCTTATGGAAATGTGTGATGATAATTACCTAGTACAGTTCTGAGTAGCTTATGTTACCTGATCCTCATCTAAGAGTATAGAAGTGTTGAATAATTTCAGAACAAGAGTGGCAGTAGGCCTAAAGTCTATTCTTGTGGTAATAACCTTAGTAGTGGTAGATAAAGGTATTTCTCTGTTTGTTGCCCCTCCTTCCTCTTGTGGCTGTGTCTCTCTACCCTTGGTACAAAATAAACGCCCTGCAGGCATTGAAGCACTAAGTTGACTCCTGCCTCTCCTTGTCTGGGTAATGGTTATCCTATCCATAATTTGGGCCTTGGTGCCTCACTCATCTCTTTTCACCATCTTTAGAGTAGAGCACCTCACAGAGCACCTCCAGACCATAACACATGGTAAACACAAATTGCTGATTGATGGCACCATCTTCCCATGTCATAGATGGAAAGTTGGATGATTTGCCAGTGTACAAAGTGCACCAGAGAATAACCCAAAGCTGTTAAGACCATGCACCATAACCACTTGTTAACTATTGGTCAAGTTATAATTGAGGCTGAACCCACGAGATTGATTCCCCTGGACCGTGACTCGTGCTGCTGCAAGAAAGAAACAGAGTCAGCCTGCGCCATGCTTGCTGATTTAAGACTTCCCTGCAGCAGGCCCAGAATGATAGTGACTGCCAGTCTAATTCAGATGACAGTGAGTGTGATAATGCCTATTACCCTCACATGAACTGAGTCAGTTGATTCATGGAAACCTATGTTGCATTATGGGGATGAAGCTGGGCCTTCTGGACTGCCTAACGCCCTGACATCATACTTGGAGCCAATGCTCCCGAAGGTGAAGTGCAAAGTATCATATCTGAGGATGCTGAGTCTTTGTGTATCATGGAACTGTATGATTTGCCTGAAGGAGAGGCTGATGGTATGGGTCTTTCTCGTGACATGCCAGAACTTGAGGAACTCTATGAGAGTGCTGACAACCCCCTTCAGTGCCAGAGTGTCTTCAAAATGAGCCAAGTGTTGTAGAAACAGAGACTACAGAGCAAGTGGCTGACAGTGCTCCCAGCTTGAACATTCACCTTCATGCAGAGGCACCCTCACAAGTGATGAAAGTTCCAAGACCATTGCTGTAAGTACAGAGACTGTGGTTGTTCACCCCAGAAAGACTGGCCAAGCTGTCAAGCCAGTGGTGCACTTCAGTTATGATTCCCTGGGAGGCCAGTGGATTTGCCTCTCAATGTAGTCCACAAAGGTGTTTTGTCTATCAGAGCTCACTGCCCAAATTAAGCTTGACGCCCATTCCAGGTTACTTGTTTTGCCCTCTCACCATGGTGCCCTGCCCCATCCAGCCCCAAGTTAGCTGATAGGAAGTCCCCCTCTTGCATTGTTTAGAGTACAAGTTATTACATGATTCTGTATAGTATTGTTCAATTTACCTGTGTGAAATATGCATAATGTATTGTCAGAATGGAAATGATATAGTGGAGTCATTGAAATGTATAGTAAAGTGATAAGTTACGCCAACTGATGAATCAGATAGTACTTGTATAGCATGCTAATGATATAAATATCTTGTATATGTTGCATTTTCAATGTTATGATGGACAGACTTGACACAGATGCCAAGTTTTCCCAGGCAGGGAAGGGTGTAACCCCCTACAAATGGGGTTCCCAAAAGTCTTCCTTGAGCTTGCCTAAATGCTCACTGCCAGGCTGGTGTCCTGCGTTTTAGCAGTTTAAATGTGATTACCAGAGCCTGTATAACCTCTGTGTACTGTCTCTTTAAGAGCTGCCTAATTACAGCTCAAGTAATCTGAGAGGGAGCTCTGTTGAAAGATGTAACTATTTACTGAAAATCATTTAGAGTGATAATGATAATGTAGTTTGTCTAACCTGCTTTCTTTGTAGCAAGGACTGTTTTGTTTGTCTCCACTATCTTGGTCCTGGACTGCAAATTGGGCCAAACAGTACTGGTCGGACCTAAAATGTAGCGGACTACAGGAGCTGTCTGAATTCATAATCTGTAGGAACTTTAGTTTGGAGCTTTTTGCAACTGAAGGGAGCTCTTGCTTTGACTGACAGCCAAATGAGCCAACCAAATCTTTTTGGATCTTGGGAAGTCCTGGACTGCTTGCAGTTTTCATTTAGTTCTGAGCTGGGAAGTGAAACAAGAAGGACCTGATGTGATTCTGAGCAGCAATCCTGAGTGGATTCACATGGGAGAACTCTAAAATGCTAAGTTTTTGGCCTGCATGTTGGTGTGCTGCTCCTGGGAGGGAGAAAAGAGAATTATTTTGGACTAAATCCAAGTTTGTGTGACTAAAGTAAGCTACTGAAGTGGGCCAGGCTCAATCTGAAGAAGACCGAAGATTTTGCTGAATGAGATCGGCCTGTCAGGAGTTCCAGCTACCCCTAAGCTCCTGGTGTGTGCAGAGACTTTGCGATTGTGACCGGGAGTGCTTTGCCTGGTACAGTAGAATTCCCTTACATGTAAATGTGCTATGAGCTGCTAGCGGTCGTAGTTAGTCCTCCACTGTGTGAACTGTGTTCTGCTTGCTGGAAGCTGTATCCAACCCAAACGGACTGCATCCAATTTGTCTCATCCGGTCTGAGCCTTGCCAGACTGGCCCAGCCAGACTACCCACTGCACAGAGAAGCCATCGACAGAGACCTGCCTGGGGATCAGCCCCTGCTCCACACTCTGAAAAGGAACGAGCCTCGCGACTCATGTGAGCCCTGCTTCTCCTGGCATTCCAGATCAACCACCTGCAGTCTCGATTTTCATCCAGCCTGTGTCCAGTCTTGGGTATCGTGAGTAAATACCAGGGTAGCTCCCTGCAACAACAGCTTAATCTGAGTGTGTCATCTGATTGTCTTGTTGTTTCATTTCCTTTATGAACTGAGCCCTCTGGCTCCGGATTGCAAATATTGTGTACTGTGCATGTTATGTTTTCCATCCCAGGGCCCCAACCAGCTGCAACCTTGGGCATCAGTCCTGACTAGCCCATCTCTTCTCCACCTGGGTACCCAGAGGTGGATTGTGGGGGGACTCAAAGCACATGAATAACTGCTTGATTGATATAACCTTTACGCTAATTGTTGATTTTGCCCTCCCTTGTTCAAATCCCCTGAATAAATCAGATCTAATTTTTCTGCATGTAATCTGACTGTGGTTCTAGTTTGTGCTCAAAGTGCTGTACTGTTGCTATTTGCTGTGCATAACCTTGTTTTACAGGGGTCACCAAGGTCAAGCCAGAGGAACCAGCCCTGGTGGTAAGTGCAAACAGTGTGGGTACTTGTGTGGTGTACCAGGGTATTGTGAAAGTGATATTGTACAGTGTTCAGGCCACTAGAGGGAGAAGAGGGGTTACAGTGTCACGGAGGGCTGTGCCCAAGTTAGCTTGACCACTACCAACCCTGATCTCCAGGTGGAGGCACCCGCTTCAGAACTCAGGCCCCTTAACCTGCTACTAGCCAAGCAGGCGGGGTAGTAGCCCTTGGGATAGCACCACCTAGGGGTTACACTTGAAGAAGTGGTGCTGTGAGGAAGGGTTTGGATTCATTGCTGACTAGGGACCCACCTGGAGGGATGGAGGCTTGTTCAAGCTTGACTGCCTGCATCCATCCTGGAGGAATCCAAGCACTCAATGATAAGTTTAAATGCTACATTGACAAGCATTTAAACTAGACAAGGTGGCAGGCCAGCAAGGAGGGTACTTAATTGCCCACCCCCACAGCTAGCAGTGGAACCAGTGAGCTGGAGGAGGATATCTCACAAAGCAGTGTGAAAAGGATGGAGATAAGCACCCAATAGATAGATAGGCAGAAAAGGGACACAATTCAATGGAAGGGCAGACAGCAAGGAGAACCAGGGATAAAGGACAACCAGGGAAGGGGCTGAGTAGAACAGCTAAACAGTCCAGGAGGTCAAATCATGGAAAGCCATGTGTGTCAATGCCAGGAGCCTTAGCAACAGGATGGAGGATCTGGAGGCTGTCATGGTGCAGTCAGACCTGACATTGTAGCCATCACAGAAACCTGGTGTGATGATAACCATGACTGGGAGATGGCCATACCTGGCTACAACATATTCAGAAGTGACAGGGCAGGTAGGAAGGAGGAGGGGTGGCACTGTATGAAAAATGACATAAGGGCCACAGAGATCCAGGAGGAACAAAATGGAGAGAGATACTGTGGGTTGCTGGAAAGGAAAATGGGGCCAGCCATCCACACAGGTGTGGTCTATAGACTACCAGCCCAGGAGGAAGAAACAAATAATGAGTTGATGCTAGCCATCCAAAGGATGGCTGACAAGGGTGAGGTAGTGCTGGTTGGAGACCTCAATATTCCAAAATGTGGACTGGAGCATCCCGCAGCAGCATCAACTAGGGAGCAGATTTATTCTGGACTCCTTCAGGGTGCCTTCCTTAAGCAACTGGTCATGGAACCAACTCTGCAGAAGGCAATACTGGACCTTGTGCTCACAAACAGGGACAGTGTGATGGGGGTAACAGTGGGGAGCACCTGGAAACAGTGACCACCAGTCATTGTGGTTTGAAATCACAGAAGGAGCAGAATCAAACAACACAAAAACACGTATCCTGGATTTTGGGAGCAGACTTTGGGAAAATGGGGAGATGCTTGAAAGAGGCATTAAGGAATGGGGCAAGAATCAGGGTTGAGGAACGGTGGGCAGTATTTAAAACGGGATTACAAAAGCAACAGAATTATGCATTTAGCAGGTTAGCAAGGGGAAAAAGAAGAGGAGGCCATTATGGTTTTCCAAGAAGGTCGCAGAGAAAGTGAAAGCCAAAAAGATTGCATTCAGGCAATACAAAAAGACACAGGCAGAAGGGGATAGGGAGAAGTACCAGGAGAAGCAAAGGGAGGCAGGGAGGTCAGTAAGGAAGCCAAAGCTCAGACAGAAGAGCGATTGTAAAATCAGTGGGTAGAGGGATAAAACCTTTACAGGTACATAAGGAAAAAGAAAGGCAAAGGAGGGATAGTGAGACTGAAGGGGAGGATGCACTATGCGTGGAGGATGACAACAGTAAAGCAACATATTGAACAGATATTTCTGCTCAGTCTTTACTGAGGAAGAGGGGGTAATGGGTCTGAAGGAGTACAAGGGGTGGGAATGGTGCAGAAATGGACACAAGTCCCTTTACATGAGAAAGGGTCCTGAAGGAACTGGAAGTAATAAGAGTTGATAAAGCAATGGGGCCAGATGGAGTACACCCCAGGGTCCTTAAAAACTAAGAGAGGTGGTGGCTGAACCTCTGGCAATCCTGTTTAGCTGATCACTGGAAATAGGGAGGTACCCAAAGGCTGGAGGACAGCAGATGTAGTCCCTTATACAAAAGTGGGAACAAAGAGGAAGTGGGAACTACAGACCAGTCAGCCTCACCTTGGTAGTGGAGAAGATCATGGAAACACTACTGAAGGAGGATTGGTGGAATATCTGATTGTCAATGGACTACAGGACCCAAGGCAGCATGGTTTCACCAGGGGTAGGTCATGTCAGACCAACCTCATTGAATTTTTCGACTGGGTGACTAGGGAGGTGGATCAGGGGAGGGCAGGGACATGGCCTATCTGGACTTCAGCAAGGCCTTTGACATGGTGCCACATAGAAGACTATTACACAAACTGGTGAATATGGGTGTGGGCAGGACAGTAGTGTGGTGGGTAGGTAACTGGCTGGGCAACAGGACACAGAGGGGGTGATAAATGGCTGTCACCCACAGAGGGAAGAGTGACCAGTAGGGTACCACAGGGATCAGTGCTGGGACCGTCCGATTCAACATCTTCATCAGTGACAATGCACAGGACCTAGAAGGCAGAATTGCCCTGTTCGCTGATAACAGAAAGCTCTGTAACAGAGTAGACACACCAGAGGGTGTAGACAGAATGGGAACGGACCTGCAGAAACTTGAAGAATGGTGAGAAGTTTGGCAGTTGAAATTTAATGCAAAAAGTGCAAGATAATGCATATAGGGGCACAAAACCCTGGCACAATATATCAGTTGGGGAATGAGGATATAGCATGCAACCAAGCAGGAAATGGATCTTGGGGTTATCATCTCTGATGACCTCAAGGTAGGGAAACAGTGTGACAAGGCAGCAGGTAAAGAAATAGGATGCTGGGATGCATAAGAGGGCATCACCAGCAGGAAAAGGGAGGTCATAATTCCACTATAGAAGACACTAGTGAGGCCCTACCTGGAGTACAGTGTACAGTTCTGGAGACCTTACTTACATAAGGACAACGGACAGGGTAGAGAAGGTTCAGAGGAGGGCAACAAAGATGGTACATGGATTGCATCACAAGTCCTATTAGGACAGGTTGAAGGAATTGAATATGTATTCCTGGATGAGAAGAGGAGAGAGGGATATGATAGAGACATACAAGTATCTTACAGGAGGAACTGGGTGCAGGAATACACTATTTTTAAGCGAAAAAGATGTTCCAGGACTAGAAGGCATGGGATGAAGTTGGAAGGAGGACGATTCAGAGGAAACGTGAGGAAGAATTTCTTCACAGAACGGGTGGTGGACAAGTGGAACACCTGCCAGAGGAAGTGGTGGGGCTGAAACAATCTGAGGATTTAAGAATGCATGGGATGGACATAAAGGAATTTGGAGGTCAGGGTTAAGGGGCAACAGTCTTCTAGGGAAACATAAAGTAAACTTACAAGCTCAAATGGCAGACTGGGTGGGCCATAGGCCCTTATCTGCTGACACTGTCTATGTATCTATGTATCTATGTATCTATGTATCTTACATAGAGAGCTACTCCTCCCCTCTTCTCCCCTCCCTGTCTCTTCTGTAGGTAGTGTACCCTGGTATGTTAACATCCCAGTCATGGTTCTCTGTGTACCATGTTTCTGTGGCTACAATATTCAGGCATCCCTCTTCCATCAAGGCCACCAGTTCAGGGCTTGTTGCTCAGGCTGCAGGCATTGGTACTCATTATCCTCCATTTCCTGATGGCCTTACTCCTTTTGCCCCATAACAGTCCTTCTTGCCTTTGTCACTTTCTCCATTTACCCCTGCCCTTCCCCTATTGATGTCTCTATTTTGGTGTTTACCTCACTTACTACCCTGATTTTTGAGGGGGCTAGGATTTTCCTGCTCCTTTCCAGTGCCTCCCTCTTGGTTAATTTAAATGATTGCCAATGAAGCATTTAAACCTATCACCTAGGATCCTGGTTCCCTCCTGGGCAGATGCAGACCATTGTGAAAGATAGGCCTGCTTCACTACAGTGGACCCCCAGTCCCCAGTGAAGCCAAACCCTGAACTCTGCAGCAGTTTTTCAACCACTGATTGAATCCCATCATGTGGAGCACCCTAGCTCTCGTACACCATAGACAGGCAGCACCTCTGAGAAGGTTACTGTGCATACTACTTGTCTAAGGTCCCTCCTAATGCTACAAACTCTTCCTGCACTGCTCTGATCCCTTTCTTAGCCATGTCATTTGTTCTTAGGTGGACAATGACATTCAGCTCCCCTCCCCATGTAACTGCTTCCAGCAATCCTGAGGATTCGCTCCCTGTCACTCCAAGCCATGACGCCAGGCAGGCACTTACCTCCCTCCCATTCCCCCAAGTTCTACCCTCCTAACAATGGAGTCCCCACCAGGAGTTATTTCCTTCCCTGTGAGGTCCCATACCACCTCCTGTGGGTCTCCTTGTGGAGGTTCCCAGCATCCTCCTTGGTCTCCACTGCAGGTGCCTCCATAGAGGAACCACACTTTGCCAGAACGGCATATGAATTGTGGAGAGGTACAACTGAGGGATGCACATCTGTTCCACCACCCTCACCCTCCCTGAGCCCACTGTGGTCCAACTGCTCATCTTTCTTGACAACCCTGAGGCACAGCAGCTCTGGTGGTCCCAGGGCATTAGTGGTCCACAGTAGGGTAGGCTCAGATTTTAGATGGCAAATACAGAACTCTGACTCCAAGCTTTTTTTGAATTTGGAGTTTTGGTATTCAAGCTCAAAACTCTGAATCATGAAAACCCATAGAGAAGAACCTCCTCTCCCTTACCTATGTCTACATTGGAGACTGGGGACCAATGCAGAGGGACAAAAGCCTATACAGATGTGATGGGCTGCTTCCATCTGGGAAGGGAATCATAGTCCTCAGTGAATGGTTTAAATGTTAATTTGATGAACATTTAAACTAGCTGGGGTGCAGAAGAAATCAGGGAGGCATAAACTGTCCCCACAGACTGAAGCAAAGAAAGAAAGAAAGGAGGACTTGAGGGAGCTAAATGTCCCATGTTGCAAAATAAAGAAAGAAACAGAGTGGTAGAAATGAAAGAAGACAGGAATACAAGTTGTTAACAGAGAGGTGAAAACTAGTCAGAGCAGAAAGGAAAAAGGAGGAAGCAGGCAGAGTGGTAACAAAATGTGAAGACGATGTGTGCAAAATACAAAAGGTAGGAAATAACATTATGGACTTAGAGGCAATTGTGGCACAGGCAGACCTGGATATCATGGCCATTACATTACTGAGTCATGGTGCACAGGAAACAATGACTGGGATAAGGCCATACCAGGCTATACTCAGTTCAGGAAAGACTGTGCTGTATGTAAGAGATGGTATCAAAACATCAGAGACACAGGGAATCGGGGAGGGAGAAGAGAAGGATTGGAGGTACTGTGCATCTCCCTGGAGACAGGAAACTGAGCCACTATTCACTCTGGGATGATCTACAGTAAAGACATCCTACACAGGTGGAGAAAGTAAATAAGGCACTGATGGAAGCCGCTGGCACAATGGCAGAAAAAAGGGGAAATACTGCGGTGGGGAACTTCAATCTGCCAGGATGTAGATTAAGCCCCCACAGCTGCAGCTTCAGCTAGAAGTAGGGAAATCCTGCTTCTCAGCAACTTGTCAGGGAGCCCACTTGTGAAGACCTGGTGCTCACTAACAAGAACAATATTGCAGACGAAAGGTGTGAGGCCACCTGGGGACCAGTGATCACTGTACAGTGTGGGTCAACATAAGAACAGCAATGGAAGTGAACCACACAAGGATAGGAGTCCTGGATTTCAGGAGGGAAGATTTTAAAAATAGATGAATGCCTCAGAGATGACCTAGCGGAGGAATGACCTGGGTGGAGTGAAGAACGGTGGCTAAGCTTAAGGAAGGCGAGTGTAAGCAAATACAAACCTCTAGATGAGCAGAAAGAAGAGGAAAAGAGATTGTTATGGTTCTCAAAGGAAGTGACTGAAATGCTAAAGGTTAAAAAGGTAGCATTCATGAGGTATAAAGAGATGCAGAGGAAAGGGATAGGGAGGTATATCAGGAGAAGCACAGGCAAGCAAAGAAAATAGTGAGGAAATGCAAAGGCAGAAACTGAGGAAAGAATAGCCCTGGGAGTAACAAAAGGGACAAAATATTTTTAGGTGTAGACGTAGTACATAAGTGAAAAGAGAAAGACTATCAAAGGGATTGTGGAGGTTAAAAAGGGCAAATGGGGACTGTGCAGTGCAGGATCAAGAAAAATAGATATCCTGAACAAATACTTTTTGTTCAGTCTTCACAGAGGAAGGGAATGGGCCACACAAAGGAAACAGGAGCACTAGATGGTGGGATATCTACACAAGTCCTTTTACAGAGGAGAGAGTCCAAAGGGACCCACAAATCTGAAAGTGGACAAAGATATGGGGCCAAACAAGATATACATAAGGATATTGGTGGAACTCTGGGAGGTACTGGCTGTATCTCTGACAGTCCTTTTAACAACTCACTGAAACAGGCATGGTTCCAGAGGACTGGAGGAGGGTAGATGTAGTGCCACTTCACAAAAGTGGTAGCAGGAGGATGCTGGCAACTGTAGGCCAGTCAGCTTGACATTGGTGGTGGGGAAGTTAATGGAGTCACTGTTAAAGGAAAGGATTGTAGAGTATCTTGAATCCAGCAGGTTGCAAAACCCGAGGCAGTATGGATTCATGGGGTGGTCATGTCAGAGAAATCTGTAAGATTTCTTTGACTGGGTAATCAGGGAAATAGATCAAGGTAGGGTAGGGTGGTGGATGGCCTACTTATATTTTAGTGAGGCTTTCAACACTGCTCCACATAGGAGACTCATAAGGAAACTGTGCAGCTTAGGTGGGTTCTAAGGTGGTAAACTGGGTAAGACATTGGTTAGGGATAAGGGACAGAGGTAGTGGTAATGGAGTTCACTCTGTGGAAGGTAGGGTGACCAGCAGGGTACCACAGTGCTCAGTACTGGTACCAGTCCTTGTTAATGTCTTTATAAGTGACATTGCAGATGAGCTGGAAGGAAGGTCCGCCTCTTCGGATGACACCAAAATCAGCAATAGGGTGGACACTCCAGAGGGGTGGAAAGAATGTGCAGAGACCTGAGGAAACTTTAGGAGTGGTCAAAGGCATGAAAGCTGGCTTTTAATGCAAAAAGTGCAAAATCATGCACTTAGGCACAGAAACCCAAAAGTGGAGTTCAAAATGGAGAAGAGGTATTAACAGTCACCAAACAGCAACGGGACCTGGGAGTAATTGTATCTGATGACCCCAAGGTGGCAAGGCAGTGCAACAAGGCAATTGGTAAGGCCAGTGGGATGCTAGGGTCCATGGGAAGGGGATTACCAGCAGTAGGAGGGAGGTGGTGTTGCCACTGTATAAGTCGCTGGTGAGACCCCACCTGAGTACTGTGTCCCTTTCTAGAGACCACATCTCAGGAAATGCATAGCGTGGAGGCTGTCCAGAGGGTATCCAGTCAATTCAGCCTGGTGAATTCAACCTGAGTCAATTCAGCCCAGTGAATTCAGCCGCCCAACGCCAGTTCAGCCCAAGTTAATTCAGCCCTAGTCAGTTCAGCACAATATCAGTTCAGCTCCTTTAATTTATCTCATATGTCAATTCAGCTTCTTTTGGTTCTGCACTAGAATAAACATACTGTAACTATATTAACCACATATGTAAACATATATAAACTTTATTGAAAGAATGAAAACATATTGAAAGAATATTAATCAAGTTAAAACACAAAATTGTGCTCAAGTCCTCTCAGGTACTCCACTATTTCCCTTGTATGGTATTCTGCAACTATCGTTGAATTCTTTCAGCCAATTCTTGTACACTCTCTTAGCTTCTTGTGGTGGGCGGACAGTGATGTTTTGCTCAATTATAGTCTCTGTCAGGCTCTATTCCTTTCTAAAGCATCGATTAGTTTCCACATTGTGGGGTGATCAGCGTTAGGAGGCTCGTGAAACTGTTGTGCCATCCTTCAACAGCATTGTTTGTCCTTGGGATGCTTCGGTTTGTTGCAACATAGCAGTTCCACTGGCTTTGAGGAAATATGGACTGCCGTCACCTTCATCTTCTGTCCGTTCCTCCCCACCCAAATGGCACTAGGTCAGAACAGCAACAACCAAATAAAGCCACTCACAACAGCACAGAACAAACAGCGCTGATAACAATAGCAGCAGTACTTATTAATGTCAGAAATAACAGCACCCATGGTAGTGGTCATACGCCACAGCAACGACTGCTACCATTGCCCAAAACAAATATTTATACTTATGTTTTGAAGGAGGGGTCCATCCTCACACCAGCCATTGGGGCTCTGCCCCGCATTCAGTTACTCAAATAACCAACTTCGAGGGGAGGGACCTTGGAGAAAAGATGAAACTCGGGGTGGGCCTCAGGCTGTGGGAAAAAATTACAAACACCTCGGGCGGAGGGGGTAAAAGTAATAGCAGTACATTAACTGTGAGACTGGGATCAGAACCCTGATCTCTTGAGCTGTGCTAGCCGAGCTGCTTGTGCACAAGACCGCTGCACCACAGCAGCAGCTCGGCCAGACTGCTTTTTCCCTGCTTCTCCAAGTCCTGCCTTCCCTAGGTCCTGCCTTGCCTTTATAGCCACAGGGATAACAGTAGCAGTTAGTTACATTTGCTATTCTACCCGTCACTTTTGAAGGCAAACGTGGTTTAGGTGGCATGCTTCAGACCGAGCTCTTCTAGAGCGCTGTTTTGACTGGGTAGGAGCCAAACAACTTCAAAATAGTCATGTTTTAACTTGATAATTAATATTCTTTCAATATGTTTTAATTCTTTCAATAAATTTTATATATGTTTACATATGTGGTTAGTTATGTTTATTCGACACGGGTCATAATGTCACAAGACATTATGTCACATGGCAAAATGCGCTGCCAATACAGGGCAATTCCTGCCATGAGGCATGTCTTTCTTTGTGGGGGCTCCACCACCCACACCCCCATTACAGAGGATGTGTCCTCAAACCCCCAATAAAGATTCTCAACTCTGGGGGTTACCTCAGTGAGTGCACAAAGTCCAAAAAATAAAAGTTTCTGGGACCGAGCATCAAACCCAGTCCCAGCACCTGGGTTCCTGCTACTGTGGCTCAGTCCAGTGAGCCACAGCAGCTGTTCAGCAGAACCCACTCCCAGCAGAGGTCTTATCCTCTGCCTAGGAAAGTGAGAATGGTGCAATACCACGTCACAACAGTATCTGAGAATTGCACCATTTGCTCACAGGTACAACACTATACTGGTTTAGCCATAATGTGTACGCTATTAAGCATGCGACATTATGACCAGTAGGTGTTTATTCTAGTGCAGAACCAAAAGGAACTGAATTGTCATATGAGCTGAATTGATGTTAGGCTGAACTGATGTTAGAGCTGAATTGACTTGGGCTAAATTGACGTCGGCTGAATTCACCAGGCTGAATTGACGTGGATTTGTCCAGAGGAGGGCAACTAAAATAGTGTCAGCTCTGCATCAGAAGTCCTACAAGAAGAGACTGAAGGACCTCAATATGTACATTCCCAGAAGAGAGGAGGAGAGGGGGACATGATATAGACTTATAAGTACCTCATGGAGTAAATAAGGTGCAGGTGGGGAGTATTTTCAGAGGAAAAGATGCATGAGGACAAGGAACATGCAATAAAACTGGAAAGGAGACAGTTTAGAAGACATGTGAGGAAGTACTTCTTCACTGAAAGAGTGGTGAATGCCTGGAACAGTCTTCCAGCAGAGGTTGTTGGGGTGAAACAGTGGTGGGATTCAGGAATGCATGGAATTAGCATAAGGGAATCTTAGTGGAAAGCAAGGGGGACAGAAGATTAAGTATTGTATGCAGTGGAAGTATAGGCAGGAAACAAAATGGGCAGACTGGGTGGGCCAAGTGATCCTTATCTGCCAGCAACTTCTATGTTTCTGTGTCTGTTGGGGTCCGATTCATGGAGGCCTGATTCATGCAGCTGTAGTTTTAGTGGCAGTCTAGAGTCTAGCAAGCATCTTCAATCCTCAAATGACTGTGACCCCAATCCATGACAGCAAGCCTTTCACTCCCCAACCCCTCCACCCACAGTGCCAGCACAGTTACCCTCTGGCCCCACTAGCTTAGACTCTGGAACCCTCCCCACCTTCACTTCAATCTGTAATTACAGATTTGTTTTAGTTAGCACAGCAGCAGCAGCAATGATCCATCAGATTTAGGTGGCTAACTGTAGCATAGCACAATGATCTTCAGAGTATGTAGTCCATCCTTTCAAGTCCACACAGTTCACCACAAGTCATTCAGTCCACCATAGCCCATCCAACACCCACACTATTTGGTCTCCATCCTGGACCATCCCCAACTCATTAATTTCCTCCCCAGGTCACGTGCACCTGCTATCCTCATTGCCACTGCTACACTGTCCTGGACTCTGACCTCCATCTCTACTTAATTGTTTTTCACAGAGTTACTTGGGAGGTAGGGTGGCCAACTAAGCAAGCCCTGGGAGCAAGGGCTGCCAGATGCAATTAAACAGGCATCTGCAGAGCTTGCTTCCAGGGCTTTACTTAGGTTGTTCATCCTACCTCACTCCCATGTAATTGTTAGAAAAATAACCAAGGGGACTAGGAGTTGAGTCAAGGGATAGTATGCCAGTGGCAGCAGGGATAGCAGGTACGTGAGCTTGCAGAGTAAAAGAAATGGGTCAGGGACAATATAGGATGGGAGCAAACAACGTGGGTGTGGGACAGTTCATGGTGGACTGATTGACTTTGATAAACAGTCTGACTTGAAGGATGGACTATATACTCTGAGGAGCATAGTGCTATGTTAGTCAGCCACATAAATCAGATGGACCACAGCTCACAGCTGCTGCTGCACAAACTAAAAAATATATTATTGCCACTAGTTTGCTTATGATTTAAGTAAAGAGTGTGGTCTTACATTTGACTCAATGTGACAAGGGGTCGGGGCAAAAGGTTTCAGTGGAGTAAGGACAGGGGATCTTCGACCTGAAGATTGCTGGGGGTACACTCAAGTTGGGGGAGATCTTCTCTTTGTTTCATGGGTTAATTTTCATCCTATCATCATCATTATCATCATCATCATCTTCATGACAGAAGCTGTCAATGGACATGACCTGCTGCCTCACTCTATTGTCCATACTCTGTATGGAAGTTTAGGGAGGAGGAAGGAGAGAGACTTTGTCATGGCAACCTGGCACTTATAGGGTTGGAGTTGGATTTCTGAACTTCTATTTCCATATCCAATTTCATTCCTGTGCCTCAATCAAAGGTGGAACAGAAATGGAACCAGCACTGGAAGTTATGAAATCCAACATGTTACCGATGGAGCGGATTCCAGAGAATCTGAGCGGCAGTATTCCACAGTTCTTTGAGCCATATTCTGGCTCATATGGTGTGAGAGATGGTGACAGGAAGGCACCATCAAAAGTGAAAGCTTTGAAAATGTGCCAGAAAAGCATCAGCTGAGAAAACCATCAAAAGACTGCATCAGAAGGACACTTGCAGAATGAAGCTGTTGTTAAAGAATCTGAGAGGTTCAAAGTCAGAGAAACCTGCCGAGCTTAGGAATCGGAGGCGAGATCTGTACATCCTTCAAGCTGCTGCAGAGTTAGGAAAAGAGGTCTGTCAGCCCTTAACAAGTCAGGTGAATTGGGGAATGAGAAGTAATGGGGCACATGCCCTGAGTACGTGGATACTCTTGATCCAGGGGAGTTGTTCTGTGTGGGTTGCTCCTTGCTCCAGGGGTTTGGGCTTCTTGGGAACTGGGAAGCAAATGTGTAGTGCTCCTGTGTGTTGTGAGTGTTGAGCCAGAAGTGCTGTGCTGTCAGAGTTGAGCCAGAAGGGCTTGTCAGGAAGTATAAACCTCACTCTCAGGTTCTTGGCAATAATGGGCATGCAAGGAATCACAGACATGTTGCATAAGAGTAATAAAGCTTGTTTATTACTACCAAAAGGATAATCACAGTTGCCCTAAGCAGTTCTTACCAATACAAACTGGGAGCCAATGCTAAGCGTTCCCTATTGCTCGAGGATTCTCCATGTCTCTTGGGGTCTCCAAGGTAGAAGACGTAATGTCTTACATTATACACCTACAATAATTACCACGGTTACTCTAAGATAGAAACATTTCTAGTTACAGAGATTAGCCCTATTGGCTAAATTAGAGGTGGCTCCTCAGTCCAAGATAACATTATACAATTTTGTAGTAGTCATCACTTTGTAAAGACAAAGAAGTACAGTTTGCATATAGCAGTATAATAATACAAATCATCAGAAGATGGCAATGCCGACTCAAAAATCATAATCACTACAAGGACACAGATGTCCTAACATCTTGTAAGCAAGAAATACATGTATATATTAGAAAGTAAAGTGTATGACAATAATATGCAGACATATCCTGACATCTACTCTTATACGGTAGATGCCCTTAGCCCTATATGTTAGTATAACATATACCTAAATACTAACTGTCTACATGTGTACCTCTAGGGGTACCAATAATAAGGTACGGGACTCGTAAATAGTCCCTCTCTTGTTGCCTTACAAGGGTAATAATGTAAGTAGCAGTATAGCACAGTGGTTTAAGGCTCTGAGCTGCAAATCTGGTGACATCCAACGGACCAGACCTGGGTTTGAATCCTACAGCTTCCACTTGCATACTGTGTGACCCTGAGCAAGTAACTTAACCTCCTGTGCTCCCAGGTCGCTCCTGTAAAAGCTTTCTGCTTAGTGTTCTACTTCTGGTTAAACAACTACATAAAAAACACAGCAAAAGTAAGGAAGTGGATAGGGAGCAGGGATCATTTACAGACCTGATGCACGAGCCTTATAAAGGAACTCCAGCTGCTCACGGTGTTGGTGTAATGTGTGCCATAGGCAGCAAAGCATAATGAGGGAAAATATCAAAATGCTTGTATAATAACAAAACCTTTAAATGTAATCTCTAACCAAGTGTTAGTAAGTGCACTACTCCTGTCACCGTCATTAATAAGTGCAAGGACAGCTTCATTAGCTTTAGAAATATTATTGCTGATGTGGATGAAGTGGGTGTCTTTTCACTCCAAAAGTGATTTTAATGTCAAGGTGAGGGGATCAATGTGTACATTAAAGTAAGGTAAATACTCGGAAAGTGTAAGCAGATAATCAGGGTTACCATCAATAACATCAAGCGTCCATGATAGGGGACGGTGTAATAACCGTGTGCCCAATAACTGACTTCTGGTGGGGCACAAAACAAAAGTTTGGGCTATCAATAAAACATGTTTTAAGTCCGTAAGTGTAACTTATAAGATTTGTAACTACACAATACTCTCCATCTGAATTATATTGCATTTTAACAGTAGGCAATCTCCATTTTGCAACTATACTGGGCAAGTATAAGTCTGTTTGGAAATCCAAGTTGACAGGCGGTGAACCTCCTCCAGTAAGACTGGTTAAGCTGGGAACTGTCTGAAGCCGATGTTGAGTCCTGGTAATCTGAGCCATTAGTGGTGATATCATCGTCCATGGAAAAGGACCAATCGATACTGTCTGGGGAATAGCCGCATACAGGTTTAATAACATCAAATCGTCACAGTGACACAAATAAATATACCCTTTCTTCACACAGCAATCTGTGTGCAGGGCGATTCCAGGCATCCAGAAGAGGATAGAAAGCCAATAGAGGAGGTAAGCTGAGGTGCCTCTGTAGATGTCTTCGTCAAGGTGCCCAATGGAGTGTACAGATGTGAGCTTATCAAAAAAAGCTGTAGTAGGATCAAAACGTGGTAAAGAGACAGTAAAAGAAACAAACATAATATCCTTAATGGAACATTTCTTAGAAGTAAAACAGGGACCAGTGTTAGGATGTCTGGTCACAAAACCCAAATTCCTAGCTGTCGAAATTGGAATAGTTAAAGTCTGCAACATGCACGTAGAAACACAGCTGGAGGATTTACACTGAGGACAATACATTTAGAAATACGCTCTATCATGTATGATATCAGGGATTCTTTCGGATTCAAGATCATGGAAAAGATTATTGATGGTAGTAATAATGTAAGAGCCATAGGCTGTGCATAATATTTCACGGGCAATGTATTGCTTATCTGCTTCTTTATTATTCTGTGCAATGAAAGCATTAATTTTATCTTTAGAATCTGAAAATGCCTTAGCAATATCGTGCATGTTATATACAGTGTATCTTTCTTCCTGACTAAGGCCATCCACACCATGCAATAAAGGGGTATAATATCATTTACCAAACCAGTTTGGAATTTCTGTGAATGTGATTTGATAGCAGCAATGTTGGCTTTATTCCAAATAGACATGGCTGTACCAAAAGGCCTGAAACAGTGCCTGTGGCACCAGTGACATCAGAACTGTCAATTTCATGTGTATTACGTTTATGACTTTGACCATCAGGATTAGGTTTTCCTAAAATTGCCTCTATGCTCGGTGGTGTGTACTCCGGCAATAGGGTCTTGAGTATGAATTTGAAAAGCTGCTAAGCTATTAAGTAATAAAGTACTATAAAACAATGAAGTATTAGTAGTATGACACATACCAAATTCTTCCATATTCCATTAAATCAAATTAAACAAGACAGGTATATGCATAAATTGTAAGTTGTTAATAAGTGTACCAGGTAAAACAGTGTCTGTGAGACCACTATGAGGACCAGGGGTGTGTTTAGACATTCCAAAAGCTGTTTGTCCATAGGGTAACACAGAAAGGTACATGGCAGGAGAGACCATGTTGTGTACAGCACAAAATTTCCTGGCAAAGTCTTTAGACAAGGAATTACAATATGAGGGATCAATTAAGACAGTAATATTGTATAAACCAGAATGTGTAAGAGAAGTTTGGAGCAAGGACAGAGAACCATTTGGGATAATTTTGCATTGGGCCAACCATGGAAAGTTCCTTGGATAGCTTGGTCACAGGGAGAATTTGTCCTTGCAATGTGTTTTGCCACCAATTTGTAGGATAGATTTATCAGGAGCAACAACGAGGCAGTGAGGTAGGCATCTGAACCTTCCTGAACAGTAATCAAATTGTTGAGTATATTGATGGAGACTCCTTCAGGGTAGTTGCAGGTGGATCAAGGTGAGGAAGGAGGTGCTTTACTATGCCTTGGATGCAGGGATGACTCCTGAGATGAGGAGAAATGGAACAAGATAGTCATCTTGTCAGTGTCTGAAAAGTAAAATCAAATATTAGTAAATTAGTACTATTCTACCCAATGGGGCGAGGGAAAAGTAATTATACTCCTTTATATTGTTTCAGTTGGTTTGCATGTAACCATTTGTCAGTCAGTTTGTTGTTTTGCATGAGTCTAACCTGATAGACTGCTGGACTGAGCTTTTTGACAATGGGATAAGGTCCTTCCCACTTATTGGAGAAGGAGTGTGGGATGTGCAAATCTGAGAACTGCTACCTGATCCCCAACTGCCAATCCACTTCTTGTGCGTGTTTGTCAAACTGGATTTGGACTGTTGCTGGGCCTTGCCCATGCAGTTAGCAGCATACAAATGAGTATGTATAAGGTTTTGTCTGAGTTTTTCCACATATTTATCTACAGACACATGGTCCACGGTGGGGTGTGCAGGTCAAACAACAGGTGTTCAGGTAATCTCATAGTTCTACCAGTCATCACCTCAAAGGGTGTCAACTGGTAGTGGCTGAGGGTGTACCCCTAATTGCCATAAAGAGTAATGGCAATAGGAATCTCAATCCTTGGGATTGTCCTCAATGAATTTGGAAAGCATTTGCTTAATCAGTCTGTTGGCTCTCTTTACTTGACCTGAAGATTGTGTCTGGTAAGGTATGTGGAACTTCTGATGAACTCCAAGGAGTTCAAGCGATTCTTTCATCAACTCACCTGTAAAACTGGTTCCTTCACCTGAATCTACGTTGAGAGGTAGGCCCCACCTGGAAAAATCTATTCCACCAGGATTTTAGCACTGATTTTAGCAGTGTATGTCTTAGTGGGGAAAACTTCAACCCACTTAGAGAAGAGATCAGTTACCACAGGGACTTGTTGTTTCTGCTGGTGTTGGTCAAGGGACCAATAAAATCTATTTGTATGGCATGCCAAGGGCAAGAATGCCTTTGTGGTAGTAGTTTGCATTACGCTTAGTAGGAATGGGTTATTTGCACACAAACAAGGCAATTGTCTATGTACTGTTTGACATCCTTGGTGATACCAGGCCACCAGGCGTGTGGTCCTAACCCTCTGGAGTGTATTCTCCACTATCTGGTGTCCACCAGTGGGGGTATCATGCACTTGGTGCAGACGTTCAGATCTAAGATGACAAGGAACCACTCTCAATTTGGTGAGGTGTCATCTGGTTGGTACTAGATGAGCTTGTCATCAGGAATAGTTATAACTTACCTTCATGCCTTTGGTAGGGTTGTGGGTAGGTAAATTCTTCTCAGTATCTTTGTCCAGGAATCTGAACATGTCCTTGAGTTCAGAATCAACTGTTGTGCTGCTGACAAGTCTAAGGGGGAAAACGTTCAGGTTTCTTCCTGACTGCTGAAATGTGTATGGCTGCTGTGGCCTCTGGATGGTCCATCATCCATGTGTCCTCCCCATGGGCCCCTTCCTTGGCAAAGGTGTCAGCAGTGTCATTGAAGGCATGATAGGGTCATGTATGGAGTGAGCCTTGACTTTGTGTACAGAGTTTGTGTGCAAACTTTTGTGCCAGTGAATGAATGTATATTACCAGTTCCTTGTGTTTCACTGGGCTGCCATCAGAGGAGGTAAAGGAGTTCATCTGCCAGAAAGGAAGAAATTCTGTAAGGGAACAACAAACCCAGTTAGAGTCTGCAAAATGATGGTATCCTCTGTTCCATGCTGGATGAACTCAAGGGCCCAGGCCAACACTGCCATCTCAGCATACTATGATGATGCCACACTGCAATGCTTAGAAATTTTCACAGTGTTACCATAAGGGTAAATGACTAATATGCCCATCCCTGCAATCTGTTCTTCCTGAGTAGGAAGCTGAGCTGTCTGTAAAGACATGACACATTGAGGTGTTCTCAAGTAGTTGTGGCATAGCAGCGAGGAAAGGACCTGGATCTGGGATCAGGTGGCTGCAGTGTACAGTCATGGGGTTCTCCTTGAAAAGGAGGCCATGTGCCAGCATGGATGGCATTTTTTTTCAGTTGTTTAACCAGGAGTAGCACACTGCTTCGAAAGGTTTTACAGGAGCAACCTGGGAGCACAGGGAAGTTAAGTGACTTGCTCAGGGTCACACAGTATGCAAGAGGAAGCTGTGGGATTCAAATCCAGGTCTGGTCTGCTGGATGTCACCAGATTTGCAGCTCAAAGCCTTAAACCACTGTGCTATGCTGCCTCCAAATTTTGGTTGGGTGGACTTTGATATCTATCCTGGAGAAGGAGGGACCAATGTGTCAGTCTGGTATTGGAGATTGACTCATCCGCCACTCTGTCTGATAGCAAAAGGTAGTTGGAGTGTGGTTCATGTTGATGATCGGGAGAGTACCCAATGATATACAGAAAGTGCTTGACAGCTCAGTAGGTGGCCAGAAGGTTCCTTTCACAAAGATTGTACTTCTGTTCCACTGGGGTCAAGAGCTGTGATGCATATGCAATGGGTCTCAGGGTGACATGGACTTTCTGGGCCAACATGGCAGACATATCAATGTCAGAGGTAGCACATTCCAGATGGAATGGCAGGGCTGGATTGGGGTTGACCAGAGCTGGTGCTGAGGCTAAGGTCTGATTCAGTGACATCACAGCATGCGTGTAAATGGGGCTCCAATTCCAGGAAATGTCCTTTTTAGTAATTCATACAGAGGGCTGGTCTTCTGAGCAAAATCAGAAATAAAATCTCTAGAATAGTTTACCATACCTAGAAACCTTCAAAGAGTGGCCACGCTTAGTGGGCAGTGGCAGATCTTGCAATCCTTGTATCTTCTTCCAGGTAGGGCTTCTACTTTGGTCTTTATTTCAGGCCCAGAAAAGTACCTCTTTCTGACATAGTTATGCTTTTGCGGGTTACATTTGAGGCCTGCTCTCTGGATGAGGGTCAAAAGTTCATCCAAGAGATTCAGGTGTTGTTCCTGTGGGCTGTGGCCAACAACAGGTCATCCACATACTGCAAGATACATTGGGGTGTAGAGAAACCCTCAAGGGCATCCATCATGTGCAAATGGAACAGGGATGGGCTGTTATGGAACCCCTATGGTAAGCAGGTCCACGTGTACTGCCTGCCCTCAAAGGTGAAGGCAAACTTATATTGAATCTTGGGGACAATGGCAATGATCAGAAACCATTGAGATGTCCAGGGCACAAAACCATTGTTGGTCAGGGGTCAGTAGCCATAGCACATATGGTGCTGATGCACCAGTTGAGGGCACAACTGGGGTGATCTGGTTTAGCCTTCTGTAGTCAATAGTAAGTCTCCAGGCACCCGTGGGTTTTTCACAGGCCACACTGGGGAGTTGGCAGTGGAAACACATGTCCTGATTACACCTTGCTAGAGGTGATTTTACTGTTTCCCTAAGAGAAGAAAAGGCCTGAGGTGGAAAGGGTATTGCCATTGCCTCTCGTGTGATGGGCCTGTCACTCAATGACAGTGTGCATCCTGCCACAGTCATGCTTGTTGGTGGCAAATGCCTCCAGATGCCTTTGTAGAATGGGAAGGAGCTTTGGGAAAAGCTCATGGTTCTTGAACAAATCTATGATGTCATACTCTATATTGTTTGCAGATATTGTTGCCACCACATGTGAATCAGGGATCAAATGATGTGATATTGTCCCTGAATTTGTATTAGTAACATGTTGGCTAGGTCTACCACACAGCCGTGTGGTGCCAAAAAATCAATTCCGATTATACTAGGTGATCATGCAGTACCATTAGCTGAAAGGTATGATAGACCTTCAGGTGTTCCAGTGTCACAGGTGGTGGTAGGAACAGCACGAGGCAACCTAGTTCCGACTACACCAGACATATTGGTCCTCCATTCGGTGGACCAAGGGATGTTTCTAGGTGGTCATCATGTAATACAGACACAGCAGTGCCTGTATCCAGTAATACTGTCAATGCGTGGCCCCAACCTCAGCCTTTGTACAGGGCCTTCCATTTGTGTCCAAGACCAACTTGTTTACTATCCAGACTGGGGCCTGTAATTATCAATCTGTACTAGTAGAAGCATGGGGAGCTCTTGAAAGACAGGCTGGGCCTGGTTCCTTTGAACCATCTCACCATGCTGCATTGATGCTATATAGGGGCTGCGCCGAGTTCAGACCTAAGTGGGCCTGAGAGACTGGGCTTCTAGTATCTCCATGGCCTGTTGAGGCCTGCTCTCCTGGTTGTATTGCTGCAAGGGCCTGAACAGGGAATGGCATCCATTACAGTTCGTGACTTGCCAAGAAGTTCTCAAAATTTCAAGTTCTCATTGGTTATTTCTATATGAAGGGCCTGATCTTTGTGGTTTACCCTTATTATTCTTATGGTGTTTTTATTTTGTGGTAGTTCGGTTCCCACCCCAGGATTGTTGTTGTTGTTGGGCCTACTGGGGCGTTGGTTGTCTGTGGGGAGGGGCTGTTTCTGTTGGGTCTGCCCTCCACCATGTAGTGCATCGTGGCCTCTGGAGTGGCTTCCATGGCAGCTACTTTCTTGGAACCGAACCTGAATCATAGATGTAGAGTTGATAAACTCTCTCAGTTTTCTGAAGGATATCGGCAAACCTTTCTGTGGTGTTATAGGTGGTTGGCTCTACCTTTTCTCTTACTACAGGATCATATTCCTAAGGAATACGGTCTTGTATTCAATAAGGTACACATCTGCGGCTTCTCCTACAAGATGCTTCCCTCGCGTAGGCCATCCAAAGCCTTTGATGGAAAGTCGCTGGACTTTCTTCGAGTTCTGTTTACAGGGTATGCAAGCATCACTCCTACTACACCTGGGCTGTGTGAGAAATGAGTTCAGCTGCTACCTCATCAAGGTGGCATGGCCATCCTGGCAGATGGCATCGGGGAGTTTGCCCATAGTTCAGGATCAATAGTCTGGCATATGCTCTGGGCCTGGTAGTCTGCAGCAAGACTAAGCATTTCACATTTAGCACACACTTTTCCAAGTGGCACTGAGGTTGTCGGATGGGGTCATCCGACCAATGCTGTCAGCTATTTGCTGAACAGAGTAGGCCATTTGTAGGGATTATTGGGATGATCAGGCAGAGGTAGATTACCTTAGGAACCATCCAGGGCTGCCTGAGCTGCAGCTTCAGCCACAGTATGAACCATGCCCTCCTGAGTACCAGCCTCTCATAGAAGCTGCCTAATCTGGTTTCTAAGAGCCCGCTTATTTCTGTTGGAGATGGGCACGTTGCCTATGGCATTCTCAATCATCATCTCTATCTCCTGCCTGTCTTCCACATTAATAACGCGCTACCAGTGATGCCGTCGGGACTAGGCCTAGGCCTGCTCCCCCCATCATGGGGTCGCCATGTTGGCATCACCATGATGTGCATCATGCCGTCGATGGCGTAGGGTATGGGTGTCAAGTGACAGAGGACCGCCATATTGTGGATGGTGGGGAGGGTATCTGTGCCATAGTAGGGGTGTGACTGGGCGTTGTACTGTGAGATGTCATCATCTGACTCCTCCCCACCAGTTGGCGTCGACAAGGCGGGGATCGCCTCCATCGCCTTGATGTGACCAGTCAACACCTCTGCTGATGGCGCTAGTTTCTCCATTTTATTTTCACATTCCTCAAGACTCACTTTTGCAACATTCATATCTGATTCATCTTGCATCTGCTTCTGTAACACTCTCACACGAGCGTTAATTCGCGATTGTCCCTAGTAGCTACTTCTAAGTCATTACATACCTGGTTTATCTCATCCTGTATCGCCCCTAACTCCTCACTCAGTTGTTCATTCATTCTACTTAATAAGTCATTACTTGCAAAGCCTTCCCTTATCCTGTCTCAAACTTTCACATTCCTGCATCAACATACAACGCTCCTATTCACCTGCCTGTACAGAATGATGCAAAAGGAATCTTTTTCATTTCTCAGAGTTTGGAGTTCTGACTCCAAATCCTGTTTTCGTCTCACACATTTAATTTCCTGCAACCCCATCTCCTGCTTAAGAGATGAGATTTGCAGTTCAAGGGTTCAAAACCTCACTTCAGAGGCTTCCAGAGCAGCATAGAGAGCCGTAGCCAACAGCTCTTTAGCTTCTCGCTTTCTGGCTGTTTTTCTCATCTCTGAGTACTGGGTTGAAATCCCCAGTACAGGGTTTTTGGTTTGACTTGCGTCCTGCTGTAGAAGTCAGACCATCCTCCACGGGAGGGCAAGGAAGTTTAAGACATTGAGTCTCAGTTCTGCACAGATATTTATCACGGTGGCCATTGGTGGGAGGGAACAAAAATCAAACCATGAAAAGGCACCATCTATATCAATCCACAACAGGTGCACTTATCCACAGTTGGGCTACTGTGCACTTGTAAGCTTGCAATTCAAAACTGCCATGGGTAGGTTGAGTTGGCATCGACCGCACCAGTAAGCAGCCAGACTTTGCAAGAGGATTACAAAGTGGTCGTAATATGAGAGAGGTGGTGCAGGAATGCACACTGCAGTCCCCATGGGAAGGGAAAAGTTTTAGCAACAAGTGAAACCTAGCAAACACCAAATATTGCCTTCACGCGGTCGTCAATTGTCAGAGGTCTAAACCTCACTCTCAGGTTCTTGGCAATAATGGGCATGCAATGAATCACAGACACATTACGTAAGAGTAATAAAATTATTTATTGCTACCAAAAGGATAATCACAGTTGCCCTAAGCAGTTCTAACCAGTATGAACTGAGGTCAATGCTAAGCATTCCTTATACCTCTAGGTTCTCTGTGTCTCTTGTGGTTTCCGAGGTAGAAGACATAATGTCTTACATTATATACCTATGATAATTACAATGGTTACTGTAAGATAGAAACATTTCTAGTTACAGAGATGAGCCCTATTGGTTAAATTAGAGGTGGCTCCTCAGTCCAAGATAACATTATACAATTTTAGTAGTCATCACTTTGTAAAGACAAAGAAGTACAGTTTGCATATAGCAGTGTAATAATTCAAATCATCAGAAGATGGCAATGCCGACTCATATATCATAATCATTACAAGGACACAGATGTCCTAACATCTTGTAAGCAAGAAATACATGTACATATTAGAAAGTAAAGTTTATGACAATAATATGCAGACATTTCCTGATATCTACTCTTATCACGGTGAATGCCCATACGGCTTCTATGTTAGTATAACATATATCTAAATACTAACTGTCTACAGTGTAGCCTCTAGGGTACCGATATGGCATTGGGACCTCGTGGTAACAGGCTGTACTGGCTGTGAAGTGTCTGAGAAAGTCCAAAGTGCTTCATATCCAGGCTGCTGGGTCCTATTTCTAAATACTGCCTGACCTTTTGCTGTGTGCTAATTTCTACCTTATCTGAGCTGCTGCATCTGTGGGTCACATGAGTGCTGGCATTGCTGGTTGGGGTCTTTTGTGCTTTTTCCTATCTAGATTACAGTAACCTTGTCTGGATTACAAATTGGTTTTCAAACATTTCTCTTTGAAGTTCTCAAGTTCTCAGCTGTGCTAGCACACATGGCCTGTTTTGGGGATTAATGCAAGCTTGCTAACTGTTCAACAAGTGTACCACTGAAAAACCCAGGGCACGTAAGCCACCAGGGCCAGCACAGGACTCTGGTGTAATTCCTGGGTACCCAGAGAGTCATTGATTTATGTTTCATACTTGAGAATATAGTTTTAGCACTGGTAACATCTTAAGGTACACTGCACCCTGTGTAGAGTAATGTATTCGATTGTGCCCCTTGTTTGAACAGGTGCATCAGTAATAGTGTGGGATCTTAAAGGGTGGTAGTGACCACAGTAGAGTGACTCCCACTTGCTATTGCTACTGGGTGGGAGTGCTGAAGGTGATTTGCAGCTGTTTAATCCTATTTCTATTTGCAACTTCCAGGGCTGTGTTACACAATTAAAGCACTGTTAATTTGCTTAATTCTACTTCTATGTATGCACCCATTTTGTTTAACCTGGCTGAATTGTCTATTGGTAAAGGTAACAACTGTCTCTTTGGTGCTCAGGGGTGTCCCAGTCAAGTGTAGAAAGGTGGGTGGGTGGGTACTGAATCCCGCAGTGTGGTACAGCACATAACATCTGGAACACTTATTCTGTCTGAATGGAGGCACTATTATTTCTTTCTTGTTCTGGAACATCCCTCACTACAGGAGAAAGAACAAGCTCACCCCTTCAACCAGTTGGGCTCTATTCGGTCACCAGGCAGAGGTGGGAACCCAGACATGGCAACCCAGGGGTCACATAAACAATAATGGTGGTACTACATGCCTGTGTTTGAGAGATCAGCAAAGCTTTCATGGGTATAATTATTGGCCTTTTGGCTGCTAAGAAAAGAGAAAGGAATAATTTTGGTGGACAAATAGTACAACTTGCAACTTTTTGAGAACGAATGTACATAAACTTTCTTCCACCCTGAATTAGATCTTATCAAAGAAAACTCTTATTAAATATGAAATCAATAAAACTGATACCAAGAAGACAGATTATGCTATTTTTAGAACAAGACATTCTTATTGGGAGTCATGGAAGACAGCTAGTAGACTCCTTGCATATAGGTTAAAGAAGATGCAAAACCAAAATAACATTCTTAGTATTATGGAAAAGTTCTGTAAATCTTAGAAAAGAAATTTCAAAGTGTGTGGAATAGAGTCTAGTGCTTGTGTATACTTAACTTTGGCCTTCTCTATTCCACCAGCAGTAGAGGAGCTGGAGCAGAGTTTAGGGAATAGAAGGCCCAGCATGGAGGGTGAGTAGAGTACTGAGGAGGAAGAGGCTGGGGAGGATAGTGGGAACAAAAAATGAGCATGAATTGCTGGGAGAGGCTGGTTTATATTTAAGATGTGGCAGGAGCTATTCCCCACACTGAACCTTTGGGATTCATAGAAACATAACATAGAAACATAGAATTTGATGCAGAAGGACCGCTTGGCCCACCCAGTCTGCCCATTTCCCTACCTACTGATAAGCTGCAGATCCTAGTTAACCAGCAGCCTACTTCTTCCTACCCCACCCCTAAATTGCCTTATGACTGTCCCATGCATGCTTGAATTCCACCACTGTTTTGACTCCACAACCTCCTCCGGAAGGCCGATCCATGCATCCACAACCCTCTCTGTGAAAAATACTTCCTTAAATTACCTCTGAGCCACCCCTCTATATTCAAATTGTGCCTCCTTCTTCTTGCACACCTTTTTTTGAAAGATGCTACCCTCTTGGACTTTGTTGATTCCCTTGAGGTACTTGAAAGTTTCTATCATGTCCCCGCTCTCCCTCCTTTCCTCGAGGCTATACATATTAAGCTCCTTAAGTCTCTCTTCATATGTCTTCTGGTGCAGACCCTGCACCATATTAGTTGCCCTCCTCTGGACAGCTTCCATCCTGTCTATGTCTTTGCAGATTGGGTCTCCAGAACTGCATGCAGTAATCCATTTTAATTATTGGGAATAGTGTATAGTGCTTGTGTATACTTCAGCCATGGCCTTTCTCTATTCCACCATCAGTAGAGGAGCCAGGCAGCTTTTAGGAATAGAAGGTCCAAAAGTGCTAACATCCTCCAACTTATGGAGATGTGGACAGTAGCATGCATGAGAGGAAAGTACCCTCTGGAGGAAACCTCTGAGGACTCATGGCTACTGACTTTCCTGTCCTTCTAGGCATACTAAGAGGAGATGATCCTAAATGCCTGATTATTTTCCTTATTCCAGATTTAGAAGATGCTTCATGCTGGATCTTCCATCTTGGAGAACGATATTGTTTTGGATGCTGATGATGCTGCTTTGATTGGAAAATGAGACTTTGAGAAAGTGATGGACTTGAGAGCGATCCTAGAGAGTTCTAGGATACTTCAAACAATATGGTATTCATTGCTGGATGATAGTTAGCAGTCTGAAGACATGGAGAAAATTCCAATAAGTTGGTGACTAGGATGGTGAAGGAGCTGATGAACAATGGTTCTTATAATCAGGAATAGGAGTCTGGACACAATTGGAAAGTCTGCTACTGGATGAAGTCAAGATGCTAGTGACTGAGATGATTAATCAGAATTTGCTGTCATAATAAACCACAGAACGGCAATAAGATGATAGGTAGCAAACAGGTTTTTGAGGAGTATCGGTGTCTGTTTCATTGATAGAAATTGATAAACAGTTCTGGATGCAGTTCAATTGATTCCAAGAGGGAGAGAATTATGAAGGCATGTAAAGAGGTACTTCTGATGAAGACAGAAAGGCTTGGAGATTGAATGATTGGCTCTCTAAATAATGAGGTATGGTGGCAATAGGTTGTGACTGAGAGTACTGAGCAAGATCTTCTCTGGATAGCAGGATGGTGCGACTAGAGGAAAATGGCTTTGGATTGGAGATGGCTAGGACAGAGCTTATAAAACATCATCTTGTTCTGAGGAAATGGAAGTGCCTGAGTATTGGGAGGAATATGTAGGGTATAACTGGATCAGAACAAGGGCTAACATGCACAAAAAGGCACAGTTGCATTCTGCTCCAGAAATTACCCTCTTCCCTTGCCAGTGGGTCCAAACTGATGCACCCACTCTATAACAATATCTAAAGGAGAGGAACATGAATGGTTCAAAATCTGCCATAGATTATGTTTTGACCCACAAGGTTCCTCTTTAGACCCACATTTTTACACCAGTGGGTCCAATTTAATCCATGTTTTAAACTCCTATCACTATCACTAAACTGGATGGCTCAAAGGAGAAAAATATCTTCAAAGTGATGATTTAAGTTGTTTGTAATTGGAATTATGATGGCCCTCATGAAGCTTGTCTTGCTGAAGATTTTCTGTTTTTGAACTGATGAGATTGGGGGTTCAAGGAGGAGAAGGCATGAGCGAAGTCCCAGGGTTAGCCTAGCTGTTACTTCCATGGGAATGAGAAGCAAGTGAGAGACTTAAGTAAGAGATGAATTAGTCTTCACAAAGACATGATGGAATACAATGAAGCCTTGCTCAAAGGATGTTGTTCACTGAAAGATGCTGGAGGTCTGCCTCTGAGCAAGTAAGGGGACTACTGAGAAATATAGGATCTTCTTGTCTCAGAACAGAAAGATCAGGAGCTAAAGGGCACAGAGGCAGTAAGTAAGTAGGAGAAAAAATACAAAACAAAGGAAAGAGTAAGTATTCCAAACAACAGTGAAGGGCCAGAAATAAGACATGATGGGAGTGGTGCAGTGCAGTGGCTGTGGAGCAGCAATCTTCCGGGAGATTTTCTGAAGGATGCAAAGTTGTCTCATCTGCAGGCACCTCTCTGAGCTGAGGGAGGAGGTTGCTCATCTCCAGGCTGAATTGGGCAGAGTTGTAGGGCCTTTTCTCCCATCCAGGGACCACCAGGGCCACTGCTGTTGCCTCAGAGGTTGCCAAGAAAGAGGAGTGGTTGGACCACAGTGGGCTCAGGGAGGGTGAGGGTGGTGGAACAGAGGCACATCCTCCAGTTGTACCTCTCCACAATTCATATGCCATTCTGGCAAAGTGTGGTTCCTCTGTGGAGGCACCCAGTGGAGACCAAGGATGATGCTGGGAACCTTCACAAAGGAGACCCACAGGAGGGTGGCATGGGACCCTACAGGGGAAGGAAACAACTTCTGGTGGGGACTACATTGTTAGGAAGGTAGAACTGGGGAGAAAGGGAGAGGGAGGTAAGGTGCCTGCCTGGCAACATGGCTTGGAGGGACAGGAATGAATCCTCAGGATCGCCACAGCAGCTGCACAGGGAGGAAGCTGGATGTCATTGTCCACCTAGGGACAAATGATCTGGCTAAGAAAGGGATCAGAGCAGTGCAGGAAGAGTTTGTGGAGTTGGGAGGGCCTTAGACAAGTAGCATGCACGTAACCTTCTCGGAGGTGCTGCCTGTTTATGGTGTAGGTGAGGCTAGGGTGTTCCACACCATAGGATTCAAAGAGTGGTTGAAAAAATGGTGCAGAGCTCAGGGATATGCTTCACTGGTGACTGGGGGTCCACCTGGAGTGATGCAGGCCTATACTGACGTGATGGTCTGCATCTGTCCAGGATGGAACCAGGATCCTAGGTGATAGGTTTAAATACTTCATTGGCAAGCATTTAAACTAGCCAGGAGGAGGCACCGGAAAGGAGCAGGAAATCCTAGCCTCCCAAAAGTCAGGTAGTAAGTGAGGTAAACACCAAGTTAGAGATGTCGATAGGGAGAAGGCAGGGTAAATGGAGAAAGTGACAAAGGCAATAAGGACAGGGATGGGGCAAAAGGGGTAAGACCATCAGGAAATGGAGAGTAATGAGTACCAATACCCGTAGTCTGGGCAACAAGCTCCTGAACTGGTGGCCTTGATGGAAGAGGGATGCCTGATATTATAGCAGTCACAGAAACATGGTACACAGAGAACCATGACTGGGATGTTAACATACCAGGTGCCACAACCTATGGGAGAGACAGGGAGGGAGAAGAGGGTGAGGAGTAACTCTCTATGTAAGGGAAGGAAGGGATGAAAGCAACTGAACAAAAGAGTAAACAGGGAGGAGAGGAGGCACTGTGGGTCACCTGAGACTGGAAATGGCACCATAATCTGCACAGAGGTTGTATACAGACCCCATGTCAGGGGAGGGAATGGACAATGATATGATAGAAGGCATTCTTAGGATGACAGTGAAATGGGAGATACTGTTGATGGGAGACCTGAATATGCCAGATGTTAATTGGAGCATTTGCTGCAGCCACATCCAAGAGCAGGCCATTCTCGATGTGATGCTCCAAACACCTGTGCTTTGCCCTACAGGTGGCATGCCTCAGACAGTTGGTTTTGGAACCCATTCATGAGGGAGCAATCTTAGACCTCATACTCTCAAATGGGGACAGTGAGAGGATCTCAGAGCTAGAAGTGGGTAGCCATCTGGGAACAAGTGACCACCAAACAGTGTGGTTCATGATAAACTCAGCTACAGAGTCAAACCATACAAAAGTGAGGGTACTGACTTCAGAAGGGCTGACTTTGCAAGAGGGAGAGTGCCTTAGAAAAGCACTAGCAAACAGACTAGAAGGAGGTGGAGCAGCAATGGGAAACATCAAACTGCCATCACAAAGGCAACAAGCCATTGTGTGAAGTAAATAAACAAATCAAAATGAAAGAAAAAGCCACTATGGTTCTCAAAAGAGGTGGCAGGGAAGGTCCGGAGAAAAGAGATAGCATTCAGGAAGTATAAAGGAAACACAGAAGGAGCAGGACACAGAGCTGTACCAGTTAAGGCAGAAGGAAGCAGGGAGGAAGTCAGAATAGCAAAGGCCCAAACTGAGGAAAAGATAGCCAACTCAGTTAGAAGGAGGATAAAACCTTTTATAGGTACATCAGGAATGTAGAAAGACAAAGGGAGGATAGTGAGGCTAAATAGAATGGACGGTGGGTGGGCAGAGAGGACAGTGTAAATGCAGGGATACTGAATGAATATTTCTCACAGTATTCACAAAAGAGGAGGAGGAGGAGGTGCCTAATCCAATTAACAGAAGCACTCTGGATAGGGGGTCAATCCCAGTCCTTTCACAGATGAAAGGGTTCTGAAAGAACTCCTAAAACTGAAGGTGGACAAAGCAATGGGGCCTGACAGAATTCACCCAGAATTCTAAAAAATTAAGGGAGAACTAGTGAAACCACTGAATACTTTTTAACAAATCAAGGGAGGATGGTGTGGTACCTGAGGACTGGAGGAAGGCGATGGATTCCCTTCACAAAGTGGGACTAAGACAGAGGCAGGAAACTACAGACCTGTCAGTTTGACCTCTGTGGTATGGAAAGTGATGGAATCACTTCTGAAGGAAAGAATTGTTGAGTACCTAGAGGCCAGTGAGGCACAGGACCCAAGGCAGCATGGATTCACATTGGGAAGGTCATGTCAGACGAATCTAATTGATTTCTTTGAGACTGGGTGACCAAAGTAGTAGACCAGGGAGGGGCTGTGGGAAATGGCCTACTAGACCTTTGCAAGGCATTTGACACAGTCCCACACAAAAGATTAATAGTAAAATTAACCAGCCTGGGAGTGTGTCCCAGTGTGGTAGTCTGGGTAAAATTGGCTGGACAACAGGACACAGAAGGTAATTGTAAATGGAGTCCACTCTGAAGAAAGAGGGGTTACTAATGGGTACTAGAAGGGTTCAGTACTGGGTCCAGTCCTTTTTAATGTCTTTATAAGTGACAGTTCTTTTTTTTTTTCAGTCTTTGCAACCGGGTAAGGTTGCAGAGGGACTGGAAGGAAAGTATGCCTCTTTGCAGATGACACAAAGATCTGCAATAGGGTTGATACACAAGGAGGTGGAAAGATGAGAAGGGATTTGGCAAGGTTGGAGGAATGGTCAGAAGTATGGCAGCTTGATTCAATGCAAGAAGAGTGCAAAGTAATGCACCTGGGAAACAAAAACCGGGGAAGATTACACAATGAGGGGAAGGTTGTAACAACAACAAAATGGAAAGGGACCTGGGGTAATCATATCAAATGACCTTAAGGTTAGCAAGCAATGGGAGAAGGTAGTAGGAGGGCTGGGGGATACTTGGATGTATAGGGAGAGGCATCACCAGAAGAAAACAGGAAGTTGTTGTCCTCTGTACAGACAGTTGGTGAGACCCCATCTGGAGTACTGCATCCAGTTCTGGAGACCCCATCTCTGCAAGGACATAGAGAGGATAGAGGAAGTCCAGAGGAGGGCAACTAAAATGTTGAAAGGTCCAAAAGAGAAGCCACAGGAGGAGAGACTAAAGGAGCTTAATATGTATATCCTTGAGGAAAGGAGGGATAAGGGGACAATATAGAAACATTTAAGTACCTCAGTGGAATCAACAAAGTCCAAGAGGTAGCAACCTTTAGAAAAGAGATATGCAAGAACAAGGGGAACAATTTGAAGATGGGGATGTCTAGGGCAATATGAGGAAGTTTTTTTCACAGAAAGGGTGGTGGACGCATGGAGCAGCCTTCCTGAGGAGGTTGTGAGTCCAAAACTGTGGAGAATTCAAGAATGCATGGGACAGACATAAGGCAATTTTTGTGGGGTAGAAAGAAATAGGCTGTTGGTTAACTAGGATCTGCAGCTTATCCTGTAGGTAGAGAAATGGGCAGACTAGGTGGGTCAACGGTCCTTATCTGCTGTCATAGTCTATGTTTCTGTGTTTCTATTTATTGAATGATTGACAAATCACAGAACTGAAGATATTCCAACAGCAGCAGCTTCTAGAGGAAGGAGAAGGCTCATCTTATCTAGTACTTCCATTTCATGCAGCTGTCCTGTATAGTGACCTGCAGCAGTGACGGATGGATAATAGCAGAGAATATGCTGAAGTCTGTCACTGTTGCAGCTCCAGTGAGGAAGGAGAGCTGTAGATGATTGTCAATTGAAGAATGGAGCTAGCATAAGGAATATAGCAGGAGTTGTACATTTAAGACTGCAGTAAAATGCAAAGGCAAACTGCAAAAGGAGATGCTTATGATGTCTCCCTTATGAATGTCACTGGGTGAATCTGAGTCCGAGACTTCACAGAGATCAAGGCAGGAATGGAATGAAAGAGCTGGTAGGTGCAGGTGCTCCAGTATGCTGAGAAAGCCTGTCAGTAACTAAGTCATGCAGTCTTCCCATACTGGAAAAGGAAACAGCTACTGAGGCATGTAGGATGGACGACATCGAGAAGGAGATGGCTGGTACATGGTAGTACAATCATGTTACATCTGAAGATGTAAGATGAAGAGGAAGGAGTGAAACTCGAGGACTGATCTGGATCTGAGAAATAGACCAGAAGGAATAACAGATGCTTGATGGAGTATGGCTATGAAGATTTGTTCAATGCTGCTGCATATCAGATGAAGCTTGAAGGACTTTGTGGGCTGCTGCTGATTAAATTGAGAACAAAACATGCAAAGTAGTACATCTTGAATGAGAATGGATGAGAAAATGTAATTGAGTTTGAGAACTAGGAAGAAGTCAAAGGGACTCCTTAAGACCTTCTTCGATATGATGTGTAGAAAGACATCCAAGGACTGCCCAAGATCATCTTTGAGTTGAGGTATGAAGGAAGACATCCATTTATTATTTATTTTTCTTTGACTGTTGACCTTCTTTGAGTTGAAGTGTATAGGAAGATGTCCAAGAGGACTCCTAAAGACCATCTTCAAGTTTCAGCATGTAGGAAGAAGTCCTGGGGACCCCTGAAGATCTTCTTTGAGTTGAGGCGTGTAGGAAGACATCCTATGGGACTCCCTGAATACCATCTTGGAGTCGACAGTGTATGAAGTAAAGGTGGAGACTCCCATCTTTGGTGGATGGAAGATGCCCACTGACACTGTAGACCTCCTGAAGGAATGAGTTTGGGAGACGGTGCTCTGAGAGCTATTGGTGAGGACTGTGAGAAGAAAGAGAAGCTGCTGCAGCATTACTGAACATGTTTGTTTAGAGATCAGCTACTGATGATGAGACGAAACCCCAAGAGTAAAGGATTAATGACTTGATTTCCAAATGAGGTCCATTTAGATATTGTCAGAGATGTAGAGACGGCAGGCTAGAATTCTTTTCCATGAACTTGAGGAGATATGGGGAGATATGAGAAACATGTCGAACTTGGCAGAGTCATGGTGACACTGCTTCAGCTTCATCTAGCTAGTTAATTGGGATGGCAGTGTAGACTAAATGCTCAGCACATCAGGAATACTATTCACCCCACTTGGCTGGAGCTGATGGTTAATGGTACATTCCAAGTGAAGATATAGTCATGAGTCCATGAGAGAATTCATGGTGGATCAGAATTGGATCTAGGCCAATGATGGATGAAGTATGATGAATATGCATTTGAATTGGATACTTGGGCATTCAGGCCATAACCTGCTTTCATAGCAAATGCTGGAATTCCTGTATATGTGCAATGATTGAGGTCTGGAGTTAGCATACCTGCAGTAGTCCCAAGCCACAGGGACATCCCAGATATTTCCTAAAATACCTGAATCTCTCTCAAATTCATGGCTTGAAATGACCAGAGGGAGCAAAGCAGAAAAGAATGGAAAATAGACCTCTAAAGACTTGACTCTTCTCAGAAAAATGCACCCCACTAATTCCTGATTCTGGAAGCTTGCTGAGTTGTTGGTGAACGTTAACCTCCTCAAAACTCTTTCTTGTCATGGGATGATTAGAAGAAGTATATCATGAGATAGGTCAGCATCTGTTGAACTGAATTATTTCTTTAGCATCTGTGCTTTTCAGTCAGGCAGCTTTTTTATGACTGCCAATTGAATTTAAATCACAGTGTACACTGCAGTACCATACCACTAATGTTTTAGCTTTAGGGTAATAATAGATTGTTAGCTACTCAAATGAAATGGTCTGCTTACTGCAGAATAGCATCCTCTAAGAAATGCCATCATTAGGATTTTAACTTAACATTATTACTGACCTTAGATTGCCCAGAAGTTAGAACACAACAGTGTAATGTGTTACATTTACATAGCCCACAGCATCAGTCATAGGAGTTTGTGTTTGGGTCAGTGTTCTGTGTGTCCATTTCAGAGTCAGCAGTCAGCATCTTTGCAGTGGCCCCAACAGATGAAGTACTCGATCGAAGTTGCACAGCAAACAGTAGCAGGAGAAAGCCACTGGAGCTGGCTGTGGGGAAAACCTAACTACTCTGTTTGACAGGGTAGGGTTACAACAGGCAAAAGCCAAAAGCACATCACACAAAACTCACTTTAAAGGCTCTTTACAGGAGGTACTAGAGGAGCATAAAACTTTCAGGAATGAAACTATTGAATTCAATGATATAATCATTCAAAGAAGTTTGAGTTTGCAGTGCAGTTTGCCTTCGTTGCCAGTCAGTAAGATAATGAATACCATTGCCAAAAATCAGCATATTAAATCATGACAAATCATATTATCAGTGTGTTCTCTATGTAACAATATTTTAACAAGTACTTGTATCCCATGACTGTAGTGATTTTCTCAGAAGTGGATCGATTGAAATCCATGAGAAGGAGGAGATGCAGAGATAGTTCTTATGTGTTTTCGCTAATTGGTTCAATTGTTTGGGGCTGGTCTTTGTCCAAGGCAGTGCTTGAATGTGATGAAGTGCAATGAACTTGTGCCTTGGAGAAACATTAAGCACCTCCAGAAATGACTAAAACAAATATAAAATACATTATACAATGGCAAGAAAATTTCCTGGACTCTGATTGGTCAGTGTGCCTGAGACAGTGATGATATTACAATAACACCACTGTGTTGATTTTTGGAGGATTATAAGGATTTTTTTCAGAAACAAAGATATACTGCTCACTAAAAATCTACTAAAAACATTTTATTTTGTTTTGTATAACATCGAGCCATTGTATAATTGCAATAAAACTGGGGTGTGTGTTATCGTGTAATAACATCACCCTGGGGTAGTGGAAGCACTCAGTCACTGCGCTTCCAACCCACCCCAGGAGTGATGTTATTAATAATAACACACACCTTGTCATGCCTTATTGCTTAAATAATGCATCTCATTTCAGCTGAAGCCAGCATTCCTCACAAATGCCGCAGCTGTAAATGTAATGGGTTGATGCATGCTGAGCACAAACCTAGAAGTGATAGATGAGGAATGGAGTGGTGACTTAAAGAGTGAGGAGGAATCCACCCAAAAAGAAACAAAAGAGACATGGAGACAGAGAGCCACAATGAACATGGACAACCAAAGGTGGGGAATGGTGGAGAACTGCTGAAAGAGGCAGAGCAGGGAGAGAAAATGGTTAGGAAGAGGGGGAGGAAGGAAATGCTGAGAAGACAAGGGGGTAGGCACAGGATGAACAGGGAAGGGGGAGAGCAGGAGAGAGACGAGGGGACACAAGCAAGGAACCAAAGTATGACAGCAGCAGATGCAAAGAAAAGGACACAGGACATGAATTAAAAACAGGGAGATGGCGAGAGCAAGACGTAAAAGCAAGGCAGGCAGGGGGGATAGAGAGATAGAAATGGGCAAAGTCGAATAAAATTCACTTAGCAAATTAATCTGCAGATTTTCACAATTCATGGAGTTTGATCAACCATGAAGTGCAGAATTTTGTGGGCGAAATTATGCACTTCATGGTGAAATGAGCACATTGCAGTGAAAACATAACACTTTGTGGCTAAAACCTCACTATTTGGGCAAAGTTGAAATTGCTGAGGTCTGGGAAGACTTCAGGAAGCTCCACAGATGTGAATTTTCACCACTTTGCGGCAACTTTGCTGGTGAATACAGCTTCACACATCTCTAGAAGAGCACAGCCACAAGGACCACATAGTCGCTCAGGCGCAGGAACAAAAATGCTGAGTGTGGATTGCTGGGAGAGGCTGGCTTATGTCTGCAATGTGGAGGAACTATTCCCACATTGAACTGTGGATTCACCCTCCATAAATAAAGCTTTTGTGCTTTCTAAAAGGATCTATATAGTAGTAAATCATATTGTGATCACAAGTAGTGTGCTAAATTCTTACAGGGTTCTTGCCCATTCTTTATCTGAGGAGGATAGTTAGAGGCTTAGAAACATAGAAACACAGAATTTGACGGCAGATAAGGACCGCTTGGCCCACCCAGTCTGCCCATTTCCTACCTACTGGATAAGCTGCAGATCCTAGTTAACCAGCAGCCTACTTCTTCCTACCCCACCCCCAGAATTGCCTTATGACTATCCCATGCATGCTTGAATTCCACCACTGATTTGACTCCACAACCTCCTCCGGAAGGCCGTTCCATACATCCACAACCCTCTCTGTGAAAAATACTTCTTAAATTACCTCGGCAGCCCCCGTCTATCTTCAAATTGTGCCTCTTGTTCTTTCACACCTCTTTTTGAAAGATGCTACCCTCTTGGACTTTGTTGATTCCCTTGAGGTACCTGAAAGTTTCTATCATGTCCCCCTCTCCCTCCTTTCCTCGAGGCTATACATATTAAGCTCCTTAAGTTCTCTTCATATGTCTTCTGGTGCAGATCCTGCACCATTTTAGTTGCCCTCCTCTGGATAGCTTCCATCCTGTCTTTGTCTTTGTGGAGACTGGGTCTCCAGAACCACACAGTACTCCAGATGGGGTCTCACCAGCTGTCTGTACAGAGGGATAATAACTTCCTGTTTTCTACTGGTGATGCCTCTCCTATGCATCCCAGTATCCCCAGCCCTCCTCTGCCCTCTCACATTGCTTGCCCATTTTTAGGTGATCTGATATGACTACCCCAGGTCCTTTCCATTTTTGTTGTTGTTAGTATCTCACCCCCATTGTGTACTCTTCCTGGGTTTTGTTTCCCAGGTGCATTACCTGCACTTCTTAGCATTGAATCTAAGCTGCCATACATTTGACCATTCATCTAACCTTGCCAAGTCCCTTCTCATCCTTTCCACCCCACCCCTGTGCATCAACTCTGTTGCAGATCTTCGTGTCATCTGCAAAGAGACATACTTTTCCTTCCAGTCCTTCTGCAATGTCACTTATAAAGACATTGAAGAGGACCGTCCTAATACTGAACCCTCATGTACCCACTAGTAACCCTCCTTTCTTCTGAGTGGACTCCATTTACTATTACTTCTGTGTCCTATTCTCCAGCTAATTTTTACCCAGGCTGTCATCGTGGGACCCACTCCCAGGCTGGCTAACTTGTATATTAATCTTTGTGTGGGACTGTGTCAAATGCCTTGCTAAAGTCTAGGTAGGCCATGTCCACAGCCCCTTCCTGATCTACTACTTTGGTCACCCAGTCAAAGAAATCTATTAGATTGGTCTGGCATGACCTTCCTGCTGTGAATCCATGCTGCCTAGGGTCCCTGAGCCCTCTGGCCTCTAGATACTCGACAATTCTTTCCTTTAGAAGTGATTCCATCATTTTCCTATCACTGAGGTTAAACTAACAGGTCTATGGTTTCCTGTTCTGCCTTGCTCCCACTTTTGTGAAGGGGAATCACATCTGCCCTCCTCCAGTCCTCTCGGTACCACCCCATCCTCCCATGATTTGTTAAAAGGGTAGTCAGTGGTGTCACTAGTTCTTACCTTAGTTCTTTAGAATTCTGGGATGAACTCATCAGGCCCCATTGCTTTGTCCACCTTCAGTTTTAAGAGTTCTTTCAGAACCCTTTCTTCTGTAAATGGGCGGTATCAACTTCTGTATCCAGAGTGTTACTACTGTTTGTTTTATGTACCTCCCGCTCTTCCTTTGTAAATACTGAGCAAAAATATTTGTTTAGTATCTCTGCCTTTTCCAGTCTCCTCTGCCCACCCTCCCTCCCTCCCTTTATTAAGCCTCACTATCCCTCCCTTGGTCTTCCTTCGCCCCTGATGTACCTATAAAGGTTTTATCCCCTTCTTAACTCAGTTGGCTATCTTTTCCTCGGTTTGGGCCTTTGCTGTTCTGACTGCCTTCCCAGCCTCCTTTGCTTTAACTGATACAGTTCTCTGTCCTGCTCCTTCTGCGATTCCTTGTACTCCCTGAATGCTTTTTACTCTTTAACCTTCACTGCCACTTCCTTTGAGAAGCATAGTGGTTTCTTTCATCGCCTTGTTTTGTTTATTTGCTTCACACAAAGGCTCTTACCTCTGTGATGGCAGTTTTATTATTCCCATTGTTCTTCCACCTCTTTCCTGCCCATTTGCTAGTGCATTCCTTAGCACGCACCCATTTTAGAAAGTCAGCCCTCCTAAAGTCCAGTACTTTTGTCTTTGTACAGCTTGACTCTATTGCTGTGTTTATTGTGAAACATACTGTTTGATGGTTGCTAGTTCCCAGATGGCTACCCACTTCTACATCTGTGATCTCTCTCCATCTCCATTTGAGAGTATCAAGTCTAATATTGCTCCCTCTCGAATGGGCTCCAGTACTAGTTGTCTAAGGCATGCCCCTGTAGGGCATCTAGAATAACTGCACTCTTGAAGTGGCAGCTGCAACTGCACTCCAGTTAACATCTGGCATATTCAGATCACCCTCAGCAATATCTCCCTTTTCTGCCATTCTAAGTATTCTTTCTATCATTTCCTTGTCCATTTCCTCCCTGAGAAGGGGGGTCTGTATACAACCCTGTGCGGATTGTGGTGCTATTGCTCTGTCTCCCAAATTTACCCACAGTGCTTCTTCTCCTCCCTGTTTACCCTTTGTTCTGTTGCTTTTATTCCTTCCCTTATGTAAAGAACTACTCCTCCTCCTCTTTTACCTCCCTGTCCCTCCTGTAGATAGTATATCCTGGTATGTTTACGTCCCAATCATGGTTTTGTGTGTACCATGTTTCTGTGACTGCCACGATATCCAGATGTTCCTCCTCCATCAAGGCCACTAATTAAGGAAGCTTGTTACCTAGACTACGGGCATTGGTACTCATTCTCTCCATTTTTGATAGCTTTCCTTCTGTTGCAGCATCCCCCACTGACCGTTCTACCTTGGTCTTTTTCTCATTTAGTACCCTGTTTTGTAGGGAGAGGCTGGGATTTTCTGCTGCTTGTCAGTGCTTCCCCTTTGACTAGTTTAAAAGCTTGCCAATGAAGCATTTAAACTGATTGCTCAAAAGACTTGTTCCTTCCTGGACAGATGCAGACCATCCTGCCAGTATAGGCTGGTGTCCTCAGGTGGAACCCCAGTCCCCAATGAAGCCAAACCCCTGTGCTCCGCACCATTTTTCAACCATTCATTAAACTGCATGGTGCCAATTACCCTCGTCTCACCCATGCCTTTGACAGGCAGCACTCTGAGAATGATACTGTGTGTGCTACTTGTCTTAGGGCCTCTCCCCAACTCTGCAATGTCCTCCTGCACTGCTCTAACCTCATGATGAGCCAAGTCATTTGTCCCTAGGTGGACAATTGCGTCCAGCTCAGAATCCCTTGCAGCTGTTGTCGTGATCCTGAGGATGCGCCCTGTCCCTCCAAGCCATGGCACCAGGCAGGCACCTTACTTCAGTTTTCCCAGCTCCTCCCAGTTCTATCCCTAATAATTGAGTCCCCACCAGGAGCTGCTTCCTTTCCTTGTGGTGTCCTCTGCCTCCTTCCTGTGGGCCTCCCTTGTGACAGCTATCCTCAGCCTCCTTAGTCTCCTCTGTGGTGCATCCATAGGGGAGCTATGCTCCCCAGAATGGTGTATGGATTGTGGAGTGGAACAACTGACTGGGTGTGCCTCCGTTCCACCATCCTCACCCTTCCTGAGCCCACTGTGGTCCAACTGCTGTGTTTTCTTCACAACCTCTGAGGTAGTGGTGGTGGCTGTGGTGCTCCCTGGATGGGGAGGTTCCCTTCCTACTGTCCAGTGTGGCCTGGGGAAGGTCCCGTACTACTGTCCAGTGTGGCCTGAAGACAGGCAACTTCCTCTCTCAGGGCGAGAGAGTTGTCTGCAAATAGGGCAGCATCTCAGCCTCCAGAAAGACTCCCCAAGACTGCTGCCCACAGCCATTACATTGCACTACTCCACATTGTTTTTTTTTTTGTGTGTGATTGGTTTGTAATATAGAAATATATATTATAATATATAATGTTTATGCTTATATTGTCAGTGCAGTGTGCTAGAGAGGATATGACAGTGACATGCACCTTGCACTCTTGAGGAAATGATGTCAGAACCCCAGGTATAGGAACTATTTCCAGGGGTGGGTGGGGTGAGGGTGGGAAGGGGTTGGGCCTAAACTGTGCCCTCGCAAAACAATCAGCTAAAGCTATGACCCACTGCTGCAAAGAAACTGAAATTACAACAGATGAAATAAAGAAAGCCATCATATCCCATCCTTTTTAAAACCATTGACATGGATGGCCTGATTGTTTGAGTTGTATTCACTTTAATGACACCATCAGTCACCAACTAAAAAGTGTATATGGAATTGATCCATATAGGAAATTATCATCTACCTACACTGAGGCAGTCATTACCTTTATACACAAAAAGGTAAAGACCCATTAAACAGAAAGAGTTATAAGCATACACCCTTAGATATATCAGAATTATTAGTTTGGAGGATCCTTGTTAGGCATGGTGTGAATCAAAATGAAGCAAGAAAGGATCGATAAAAATTTGGAGAAGCTGGTGCATGCCCAAAATGATGGACTATTTGGACATCACCAGCTTCTCACTGAATCCAGTTTGGTTTCAGGGGACTTCTGCTGCCTTGGTGAGGTCCATGAATGATCTGCACTAGAATATGGAAAAGGTTGCCTGACCAATGCAGTCTTCATGGACCTGATCAAGGCATTTGACTTTTGGACCACTCTCTACTGGAGTCCATATCAGAAAATATGGATGTTGGAGCATCAGCATTGAAATGCTTTGGTAATTATGTGAAAACTCCAAGCAGTATGTCAGGTTAGATGGTCCTTTGTCTTCCTCTTGTTCAGTATAGTATGGTATTCCTCAGAGTTCAATTTTAGGACTGCTATTATTCACAATTTTGTGAGTTATATGCCTAATTTTTGTTTAAATTCAAATTTCATTTTATATGCTGATGATGCATTGTAATACTATATATGTCAGATACAAATATTGATTCTTTGAACAAAATCTATCTTTGGAATTTCTTGAGTTACAGAAATGGTTTGAATCTGATAGGCTGTTACTGAAGAAGAAGAAGAAGAAGAAGACAAAGATCAAGCTTTACAGTGCATCACAGAAGTATGCTAAATATTCAAGTCAATTTTGTATTAAGATGTCAGATCAAAATGTACTTGAACAAGTTGAAGCAATTAAAATATTTAAGTTACATTATGACTCCTGTTAAAAACACATAAAACATTGTACAAATACTTTACACAGAAAGGTTGGGTTTTATACCAATTAAAATGTTTTATCCTCAGAAACAAAAACAATGATTGCCAGAAATAGTTTACTACTGACTCTGGAGTATGGCAACTTCATCTGGGGTCTGATTCTGCTGGGATCATGAACAAGAAGCAAGTGTCTCTAATGTGGTCTGCCATTTTGCTACTAGCAGCTCATTTAGAGACCATCACTGTACTATGTACACAAAAGTAAATTAGTTGCCACTGGCACAAAGATATGCCTTTCACTTGTTCACATTTATTTTCAAGACTATTACAGTAGGTTGGGTGACAGAAACCTGTTGGCTAACATCATGCTAAAATAAAATATGATCCAAAAAGGGCTCACAGTCAGCTAAACAAGCATTGTTGTTGACCCAATCATGCAGGACAGTACCGGACAAAACGCTTTTCTTACCATGTGATTAACAAATGGCATGATCTCCCAGCAGTGATATGTTTAGCCCCATCTGTGTTAATTTTTGGGAACAAGCTGTTAGTTTATCTGTCATTTATGTCTGAACGTAAATGTTATTGATAGTTTTCACTGAAATGCTTTTGGACAATATATTTAAATTTAGTGATACCAAGTTATAGAAATACCCTTGAGTCTTGTGCTCAATTATATTGATAATGTTTTCTTTCTTTGTATGTATATTATAACGTATATTTTAATATGTTTAGTATGATTTTTTGTGTGTTTTATAAACACCCGGTTATGCCTGTAAATGGACTTTCTGGTGTAGTGTACCTACCTAATAAACAAATAAACTGAATTGAATTGAAACTTGAAAGACTCATATGTAGTTCAATATGCAGTATTATTTAATGTGGACACCAATAAATAGTGCCAAATGTTGAATTATGGAGGAGTTGATCCTTTCTTTTAGTTTTGACTATAAAATTCTAGCCAGAATTTTATTGACTAGACTCCAAAGCTTAATAAGTGCTCTGATACATAGATACCAAGTAGGTTTTATTAAGGATAGATACAGTATGACTATGAAAATATAAGATTCTTTTCCCTGTTTGGGCAGATAATAGATCACAACAGTCAACAACTATGTTTTCCTTAGATGCACATAAAGCTTTTGATCTTATACAATGATATTCCCTAAAGAAGACATTGGACAGGTTTAATTTTGGCCAAACTTTGATAAGATGGGTCTCTACTCTGTATCAAGGAGCACCTCAGAGTATGAGATAGGGCTACCCTTGTTCACATATTCTTTTGTTTTAGCAGTAGAAACTCTGTTATGCTCCATCCAGCAATCCTCTGATATAACCAGAATTAAGATTAACAAGAAAGAAAATATATGCAGACCATATACTCCTAACTCTGTCAAAACTATTTAGTTCTATGTGCTTAACAACTTTATGACTACTGTAGATACATTTGAGCCCCTCTCTTGATAAACCATTAATTGCTTGAAGTACAAAGCCATTGAAAGTCTTTGAACAAATTGCTCTAATAAAATTTATTTGGCATTTTAGGGATCAGACTAAATTGACTAATTAATCCAAGGATGTTGAAGGAGCTCAGAGAGGTGCTGGCTGCACCACTGACAGTCCTGTTCAACCACCCACTGAAAACAGGAGTGGCCCCTGGGGACTGGAGAGGAGCAGATCTAGTCCCACTTCACAAAAGTGGTAGCAGGAGAAAGCTGGCAATTACAGGCCACTCAATCTGACTCCGTGATGGGGAAACTATTGGAATCACTGCTGAAGGGAAGGATTGTGGAATATCTTGTAACCAGCAGCTTACAGGATCTGAGGCAGCATGAATTGCTGGGGAGGTCATGTCAAACAACTCTGATAGATTTTATTGACTGGTTGATGAGTGAAGTAGATCAGGGTGGAGCGTGATCTGACCTACCTAGATTTCAGTAAGGCCTTCAACACCATTCCACATAAGAGACTCATCAACAAGCTGGGTAGCCTGGGAGTGGCTCCAAAAGTGGTAAACTGGCTAAGGAATTGGTTGGGGAACTGACAACAGAGGGTAGTGGTAAATGGGGTTCACTCTGAGGAAGGAAAGCTGACCAGTGGGTACCACAAGGATAAGTACTGTGACCAGTCCTCTTTAATGTATTTATAAGTGACATTGCAGAGGGACTAGAAGAGAAGGTATGCCTTTTGCAGATGACACTAAAATTGGCAATAGATTGACACTCCAGTGAGGGTGGAAAAATGAACAGGGATCTATGAAAGCTTGAAAAATAGTCAAGAGTGTGGCAACTAAGTTTCACTGTGAAGAAATGCAGAATCATTCACTTGGAGCACAGAAACCGAAGTGTGGAATACAAGATGGGGAGTGATACTGATGACTACCAAACAGGAAAGAGACCTGGGGTCATCATATCTGATTACCTAAAGGTGGTCAAACAGTGTGAAGAGCAAGTGGGATGCTAGGATGCATAGAAAGAGGTATCATCAGCAGAAAGAGCGAGGTGGTGATACCGCAGTATGACTCATTGGTGATACCTCACCTAGAGTACTGTGTCCAGTTCTGGGGCCACATCTCCAAAAGGACATAGACTGGGCAGAGGCAGTCCAGAGAAGGGCAACTAAATGGTGCAGGGTCTGCACCAGAGACCCTATGAGGAGAGACTAAGGGACCTCAATATGTACACCCTGGAAGAAAGGAGGGAAAGAGGAAATATGATAGAGACTTTCAAATACCTCATGGATATAAATAAGGTACAGGAGGAAAAAAATGTTCAGAAAGAATGATGCTCAAGAACAAGGGATGTGCTATGAAGCTGAGGGAGGAAGGCTCAGAGGAAACATGAGGAAGTACTTCTTCACAGAAAGAGTAGTGGATGCCAGGAACAGCCTCACAGTGAAGGTGAAGGGGCAAAACTGTAACGGACTCAAGAAAGAATGAGATTGGCAAAAGGAACCTTAATGGTTAGGGAACGGAGGGCTATGCTAGAGATTGAGTAGAGCAATTCTAGTGGGGGGCAGGAGGAAGTAGGCAGCTGGTTAACTAGGATCTGCAGCTTATCCATTAGGTAGGAAAATGGGCAGGCTAGATGGGCCAAGCGGTCCTTATCTGCCATCAAATTCCTATGTTTCTATGCTTGCGATATTACAGTAGGTAGGGAAAATGGACAGACTAGGTGGGCCAAGAGGTCCTTATCTGCCGCCAACTCTATGTTTCATGTTTAATTCATAGCTTACATATTTAGACATTTAAATTTCCACTGATCACTGAATAACATAAAATGAATCTAGCACCAGTAATAAATAATATTTAAATGGCCTAAACATAGTGGGCTGATATTGCGAAGGTGCGCCACGCAATAGGGTTGCGCTCAAGAACCGAAATTGCGCCATTCTGCCATATTCAGCAGGAGGCAGTTGCGCCCCCAAGTCATGCTGAGCAACAGCGCAATGCTAATGAAGGCATGCTCAACCAGAGGAGGAACCATGCATAAGCTGCACAGCCCGATATTCAGCCGGGCACTGCAGAGTTGTGCAGGCGCAACCCCAACCTGCGCCTGCACAACTTTGAGGGAAAAAAGGAGTAAGTCGAGGGCCACCCACAGGTGAGCTGCCACACTGCAGGGTGCAACACAACAGCTGTCACATATCTGGACTGCCTCAGTGAAGGACTGCACGCCCATTGGCTCTGCTCGGAACCAATGGGCATGCAGTCCCACCGAAAGCAGTCAGTCGGCGAGCGCGGCGCAGGTGGGTGGGTGCTGCCGACCACGACTGACGGGGAGCGGAGTGGTGGGGTCTGCGGTGGGTGGGGTGGGGCCACTAGATCACCAGGGTACTTGACCTTGGGGTGGACTCTAATGCCCGCGATCGGCTTTGCAGTCCCTCTGACCACCAGGGATATTGTTCTTGGGGATTTGAACTCTGTTCTGCCCGCGATCGGGCTAGTGGGGTGGGAATTACATTGTGTTGCCCGCCGATCGGGCTAGTGGGGGGATTACTACTGTGTTGCCCGCGATCGGGCTAGTGGGGAGGGGAATTACTACTGTGTTGCCCGCGATCGGGCCAGTCGGGGGCAGGGATTTACTTCATGCCCACGATTGATGCAGGGGGCGCCGGTCCCCGACGGTTGCTGCCTGGCAGGGCGCCAGGCACAAGTCGTCTGGGATTGGCGCATCCAGACATGCATCGGCATGCAAATGGGCTATAAGTAGATGCAAATGGCTCCCCCGCGCTTGCATGAATTATGGCACCATTTGCATGTCACCTGTTGAATATCGGAAATTTGCACATGGCGCAATGGAACTTGCACCACCGCATCTTGAATGCTCCACTCTGACCACTTGCAGTGGAGCAAGTTCCACTGCACCATGCACAGTGGCTGTGGCGGAGGTGATATTCAAAGGAGTTGCTCAATAGCGCAACTCCATTGAATATCGCCTGCCCACACCCCAGCACACTTTTTGAGCGGCACAAGGGCTTGCTCCACAGAATGGCGAGTTTGAATATCCAGCCCAGTGTATCATAATGTGGCAAAATCAATGCCTTCAAATGATTTCCAACCCTAAAATAATGCATACATTATAAAATGTACCTATTAGGTAACAAATATCTGGTTTGATAAGATAAATGAACTAATTAGGATATTAGAAACATAGAAACATAGACAAAGATTGCAGAAAAGACCAAAGGTCTATCCAATGTGCCCTACTTCCCTGTTTAGCCCTGGAGCCTACTGCTCCTCCAGAGTCTTAAAATGAACAGTGGAAGCTGTGGATTTGAACCCATGTCCCCAAAGAGCCTTAATCCACTACCTTAGATCACTTGACCACCCTACTGTACTTAAAATTGCTAAAGTTCATGCTCAGATTTAAGCTACTGATGCTTTGCCTGCTAAGCAAACACACATTCAATGTTCCACTAAACTACATATTCCATATTTCTATGGAATGGCAAGACCCTCCAGTATTAGTATAGAGAAAGATAAGCACCCCTGGAAAAAGGAGGTTTTGGCTTAGCACGCCTTAAAATGACCATTCTGAATTTATATTTAAGTATGCTAGTACTGTAGCTAGTTCTCCTGCTGAGAACAAACTGCTCTAGGTTCTGTATGAGCAAAATGTGTTACACCTGTGCCCATTGTTGTATCTCTTTATCTGTTTCCTAAAATCCAAATTCTGACCCTAGCTTAAGTATCATGATAGACACCTGTATAAAATATAGTAAATTCTGGATTAAATATATTCTAGTATGGCACAGTCTCAAAATATGGTATAACAATGATCTATTAAGGAACGATTATTGGGAGAAGCAGAAGATTCCGCTTATTGATTTATTTAAAACTGGTAACTCGAGAAAGGCACACTGTGCTAATGCTCATTTCAGCTGTGATCTGAGGAGGGGATTGGGGTACAATCAAGTAATACAATAATATTAATGCATATCATACAAATAAGATGCTAACAAATGCAGGGCAACATGGCAAAAAAAGTGCAAAATAACCACAGTGGATTTACGTAAGCATGACATCAGGCTCTGAGAGATATAATTGATCCTAACACGTCCTTTACTCCTTCACAGAAATCAAAAATAGGTTTACCTTGCCACCTACACAATCCCACACGTATTTACAGCAGAGAACTGTGTTAATCCCTATTTTAACCTCAAATTTATTTATTCCATTAATTAAAGAATGTCATGAACTGATTACCTTGGCAAATGTTAAGGGATCGCTGAGTAAATGGTATAAACGTTATATGGCAACTAATTCTGATCTGACTAGGAAAACCAAGTGAAATTGGAAAGGGATTTGGGTACACCTTTAACACAGGAGACTTGGGATCTATTATGGAAGAATGCCTGTAGGGTTAATAAGAATGTACAAGGCCATTTAGTTCAATTTAAAATTCTGCACAACTGGTACTGCACCCTAGAGAAATTGTACAAAATGGGTCTTCTGAATAATGACATGTGCTGGAGATGTAGGCAGTCTTGCACATACTGTGGGATGTCTTGTAATTCAAAACATTTGGAAAATCATCTGGTTAACATGCTCACAAATGCTGCACCAATACATTCTCTTTGATCCTTGATTGCTTCTCTTAGGGACGCCTCATTAATATGCCATGTAAATAAAAATGAAGAGGCCTGGAGTCTCTTAGCAGCTGCAGGCCTCAAAAATTATTTTATCCAAGTGGAAATATAAAGGTGGTCCCACTACAGGGGAATGGTCTAAATATATGACTACATTATCCATAAACAAAAGCATGAGTCCCATCATTAGTAAGTGATATAAAGTATTTGAACTCACTTGGCCTTTTTTGAATAGTTAACATCAACTTAGAATGTAACACTAGTGTAGTCACTTATGATTAATCTATGTTTGTAATATGTGGAGTGATACCAGCAGATAGATGTTCACTGCATGTTTATGTTTATTGGGAAAATCAGCCATTCAGCCAAGGCTCATTTCTAATGGCATCCCATACTCTGTTAGTATAGGTTACAGGGCTTTTTTGAGTGGATCATTTTATTCTCTGAATTTATAACATTTGTTGTTTTTAACCCTGTGTTTATCCACCTAATATGCTTCCTCACTTCACTCTCTCTCTGACATCCTCAGTGGACCCTCAATCCCCACCGTGGTCTGCCCCTAGAGTGCCTCATCCACACACTCCCTTGAAGACCCCGGTATCCCCGGGTAGGGTGAAGAGAGGAACCCCATGTTTACCCCTCCAAACCAGCACACTATGCGTGTGTGTGGATCTGACACAGTGGAGTCTGCTTTGATGAATTCAGAGCAGTCCTAGGGAGGTGTCTTTGCCTAGAAGGGTCCGAGGTGTTTTTCCCGATCCTTTTCCCCTGACATCAGTGTGCAATGAGGGGCTGTGAGCTAGGAGGCATGCTGAGATGTACCTCCTGCCCGCCCTCTGCTGACATCCACCCAATCCACTTGCTGCCTCCACCTGCTGCACTATCCACCCAGGCTCCCTAGGTGGTAGCTATGCAGCAGGAGCCTGCAGTTACCCCCGGAGAAGGAGAGCTACCATTGGGTGCTCCATCCTCTCTTCGCCCTGCTGACCGGTGACCCGCTCTGTTCCCGAACCCAGGTCAATGGTGTGTGGTGCGAGGGTGGCGCCCAGTGCCTCAACCCCTCAGCGCCACTGGGCCAGCTTATAAACATTTGTTACAGTACTACTGTACAATTCCTGTCTTTGTATGTTCCCTTTGTTTGAAAGTTAATGAACATGTTATTAAAAGAAGACTATGGGGTTTCAATGAATTCTCAGGGATTGTGGAAGACTCAGCAGTATGGTGTTCATTGATTCTAGTCTTTCCTGTTGGACAGGTGTCAGCAGATAACCCTGGGAACTCTTTCCTCTGGGGATTCAGCTGTTTCCTGTGATGTCCCACAACTTGGTTCAGTTCTGTCCACTATGTTGTTTGTGGTTTTCATGTTACTGCTGGAAGAGACTGTGAGATGGTGTAATTTGGGTTTTCACTGCTACAGATGATACCCAGTTATATCTGTCCTTTGTACCAGATCAAGAAGACACTGTAGCTGTGATAAATTGATGTTTTCCTGACCTACATAATTGGATGGCTATTAGCTGGCTAAGAGGAATCCAAGAAAGATGGAGTTGTTCATTATTAAACCAGTATTGCACAGACTCCCTCCCTTCCCTACTTCGCCACCCTGGATGGCCAAAACTTGAAGATGTCTGCTCGTTCCATTACTTGGGGTCTTGCTCTACAGCCATCTCTCCTTCTGTGACCACATCGATGCTATCTCAAAAACTATGCCCCATGTTCAGTGCACTATATAGGAACTGGAGCAGCCTCCCTCCCCGAGTCTGACATGAACTGGTCCTGAAGATGATACTGCCCTCTATCGACTACTGTGACATTGTATCAGTGCAGCCCCTAAGTCCACCCTATCTAAACTGGATACACTTTATAATGCCTTCTGCTGCTTTGCTCTTGATGCTTCTCCCCTCACCCACCACTGTGACCTCTACCAAGCCTTTGCACTACTGTCCCTCGAAAACGCGCATCTATCACTGTGCTAAATTTGTCTCAATCTCTGTCTCGGTCCATCCCCTTCTACCTTGCCACCATGTACACAGATACCCCACCCTCCTCCCATCATCTTAGATCCAGTGACTCCGCCAACTTTCAGTCCCTAGGTGGAAGACCTCTGCGGCCACGCTGCCTTCTCAATCTGGCTACCCAAGCTCTGGAACGCCTCCCACCGCAAATTTGTACTCCTCCTCCTCCTCCTCCTCTTCCTACTCTCTGTCTGCCACCCTAGCAAACTTCCTTACTACAAATTGCTCCTGTCCCTGAACCTGCCATGCCCCACTATCCTCCCCAATGCCTGACCAGCAGCCTTAGCCTTGCTACAGAAGCTGGCATATGGGCCTATTTTACCCTATGTACTGTGTATAACTGTATATCTGTGATGTACATCCTCTGTTGTTACAGCTGTTACTACTGTGCTAATTTATCTTGTCTGCTGCTTCTTGTCACACAAATTATTTGATACTATAATATCCTAAGCATTCATTGTGCACTGCTTGTATATTCATGCAATTGTGTATCCAAATGCTGCTTTTATTTGCTTCTGTTAACTGTTCACTTGATAACCTGCGTGTTATCATATCCATGTGTACCCCCAGGTCACACACCGGAGATGAGCATCTTGTTGCTCAGTGTGCCTTTCCTGGTGAAACAATTGCAATAAATAAATAAAATAAATGAAGAGAGATGGGCTCCCTACCTTCTTTGGGTGGTACTACTCTTCAAGCTGTGGACAGGGCTACAATTCTGAGGGTCACAATAGACAACAGACCTACATTGGAATATGTTTCAGCTTTGTTCCATTGTTCTTTTCTTTTCCATGTAAGAAATATTGTCCGGAAACCCTGTCTTCAAAATGATGGCCTTTTGATTGTAATTGCACCTTGTGACCTACCGTCTCAATTACCATAATGCTCTTTTATCTGAGGCCTTTGGGAGATTTGGTGCACCACTTCTAACTGATGCAGAGTGCAGTGGCATGGTAACATAGAAACAAAAAACATAGACTTTGACTGCAGATAAGGACCGCTAGGCCCATCTAGTCTGCCCATTTCCCACCTACAGGATAGGCCGCTATCTAGTAGATATCTAGTACAAGCAATTATGATCATATTACAATGGTGCTGCACCATCTGTACTGGCATCCGTTAGATGGCATACTCCTTTATGATTTGCTTGATGGTATTCAGGGCACTACATGGGTTGGGTTCAGTCTACTTACAAAACATCCTGCAATTGTACAGTCTGGCTCAGCCTCTCCACTCATCTGGGTAGAGGTTTTTAGTAGTTCTACATGCCTTGTTGAAGTCCATGGGAGGCAGGGCTTTTTGTTGCCCCCACATTTGTTAAACTTGCTTCCATCTCAGTTGTGACAGATTTCTCAGTGGTGGATTTTAAAAGGACTCTGAAGACCAATATGTTCTTACTGGCTTTTGAGGCACATTTCAATGCTGTTTAGAAATTGGGAGTTAGGTCCTTGTGTAATAGGTGGTATTTCCCACCCCTGGAAATAGTTCCTTTATACCTGGGGTTCTGACATAATTTCCTCAAGAGAGCAAGGTGCATATCACTGTCATATCCTCTCTAGCACACTGCACTGACAATATAAGCATACTCTTATATAATATATATATTTCTGTATAACAAACCAATCACACACAAAAACAAAACAAGACAAACAAAAAAATAAACAAGGTAGGCAGACATGTGGGGAGTAGTGCAATGTAATGGCTGTGGGGCAGCAGTCTTCCGGGAGTCATTATGGAGGCTGAGATGCTGCCCTGTTTGCAGACAACTCTCTGACCTGAGGGAGGAAGTTGCCTGTCTTCAGGGCAGCACTGGACAGTAGTAAGGGAATCTCCCCATCCAGGGAGCACCAGAGCCACCACCACTACCTCAGAGTTGCAGAAAGCACAGCAGTTGGACCACAGTGGCTCAGGGAGGTAAGGGTGGTGGAACAGAGGCACACCCAGTCAGTTGTTCCACTCCACAATCCATACACCATTCTGGGGAGCATAGTTCCCCATGGATGCATCCGCAGAGGAGACTAAGGAGGTTGCAGACAACTGTCACAAGGGAGGCCCTCAGGAAGGAGGCAGAGGACACCACAGGGAAAGGAAGCAGCTCCTGGTGGGGGACTCAATTATTAGGGGATAGAACTAGGGGAGCAGGAAAAACTGAAGTAAGGTGCCTGCCTGGTGCCATGGCTTGAGGGACAGGAAGCGCATCCTTAGGATCACGATAACAGTTGCACAGAGTCTGAGCTGGACATCATTGTCCACCTAGGGACAAATGACTTGGCTCATCATGAGATTAGAGCAGTGCAGAAGGACTTTTAGAGTTTGGAAGGGGCCTAAGACAAGTAGCACACACAGCATCCTTCTCAGAGGTACTGCCTGTCAGTGGCATGGGTGAGGCAAGAGTACTTTGCACCATGCAGTTTAATGAATAGTTGAAAAAATGGTGTGGAACACAGAGGTTTGGATTCATTTGGGACTGGGGTTCCACCTGGAGGACACCAGCCTATACTGGCAGGATGGTCTGCATCTGTCCAGGAAGGAACAAGTCTTTTGGGCAATCGGTTTGAATGCTTCATTGGCAAGCTTTTAAACTAGTTAAGTAGGGAGGCACTGATAAGCAGCAGGAAAATCCCATCCTCCCCTACAAACAGGGTACTAAATGAGAAAAAGACCAAGGTAGAAAGGTCAGTGGGATATGCTGCTACAGAAGGTAAAGCCATCAAAAATGGAGAGCAATGACTACCAATGCCCGTAGTCTTGATAACAAACTTCCTGAATTAGTGGTCTTGATGGAGGAGGAACATCTGGATATCATGGCAGTCACAGAAACATGGTACACACAGAACCATGACTGGGACATAAACATACCAGGATACACTATCTACAGGAGGAACAGGGAGGGTAAAAGGAGGAGGAGGAGGAGGAGGAGGAGGAGGGAGTAGCTCTCTACATAAGGGAAGGAATCAAAGCAACAGAACAAAAGGGTAAACAGGGAGGAGAAGAAGCACTGTGGGTCAATCTGGAGACAGGCAATGGCATCACAATCCACACAGGGTTGTATACAAACCCCTCCAGGGTGAGGAAATAGACAAGGAAATGATAGAAAGTATACTTAGAATGGCAGAAAAGGGAAGCTATTGCTGATGGGTGATCTGAATATGCCAGTTGTTAACTGGAGTTCAGTTTAGCAGCCACTTCTAAGAGTGGGGTTATTCTAGATGTCCTACAGGGCATGCCTTAGACAACTAATATTGGAACCCACTCAAGAGGGAACAATCTTAGACCTGGTTCTCTCAAATGGAGATGGAGAGAGGATCACAGATGTAGAAGTGGTAGCCATCTGGGAACTAGCGACCATCGAACAATATGGTTCACAATAAACACAGCAATAGAGGTCAGGCCATACAAAGGCAAAGTACTGGACTTCAGGAGGCTGACTTTGCCAAAATGGGTGAATGCCTAAGGAATGCACTAGCAAATGGGCAGGAAAGAAGCGTGAAGAACAATGGGGAAAATAAAACTGCCATCACAGAGATAACAAGCCTTTGTATGAAGCAAATAAACAAAACAAAACAAAACGATGTAAGAAACCACTATGGTTCTCAAAGGAGGTGGCAGCGAAGGTTAAAGAGAAAAGAAAGCATTCAGGAAGTACAATGAATCACAGAAGGGGCAGGACAGAGAATTGTATCAGTTAAAGCAAAGGAAGCTGGGAAGGCAGTCAGAACAGCAAAGGCCCAACTGGGGAAAATATAGCCAACTCAGTTAAGAAGGGGGATAAAACCTTTTTAGGTACATCAGGGAGTGAAGGAAGACCAAGGGAGGGATAGTGAGGTTAATAAAGGGAGGGGTGGGCAGAGGGTGACGGTGAAAAGCAGAGATACTAAACAAATATTTTGCTCAGTATTTACAAATGAAGAGGAGGAGGTACCTAAAACAAACAATAGAAACACTCTGGATACAGAAGTTGATACCAGCCCATTTATAGAAGAAAGGGTTCTGAAAGAACTCTTAAAACTGAAGGTGGACAAAGCAATGGGGCCTGATGGGATTCATCCCAGAATTCTAAAAGAACTAAGGGTAGAACTAGAAACACCACTGTCTACCCTCTTTAACAAATCATGGGAGGATGGGGTGGTACCTGAGGACTGGAGGAGGGCAGATGTGATTCCCCTTCACAAAAGTGGGAGCAAGGCAGAAGCAGGAAACCATAGACCTGTTAGTTTAACCTCAGTGATAGGGAAAATGATGGAATCACTTCTGAAGGAAAGAATTGTCAGTACATAGAGGCAGAGGGCACAGGACCCAAGGCAGCATGGATTCACAGAGGGAAGGTCATGCCAGACGAATCTGATAGATTTCTTTGACTGGGTGACCAAAGTAGTAGATCAGGGAGGGGCTGTGGACATGGCCTACCTAGACTTTAGTAAGGCATTTGACACAGTCCCACACAAAGATTAATATACAAGTTAGCCTGCCTGGGAGTGGGTCCCAAGATGATAGCCTGGGTAAAGAATTGGCTAGAGAATAGGACACAGAGGGTAATAGTAAATGGAGTCCACTCTGAAGAAAGGGAGTTACTAGTGGGGTACCGCAGAGTTCAGTAGAAGGACCGGTCCTCTTCAATGTCTTTATAGCTGACATTGCAGAGGGACTGGAAGGAAAAGTATGTCTCTTTGCAGAAGGCACAAAGATCTGCAACAGATTTGATGCACAAGGTGGGGAGAAAGGATGAGAAGGAACTTGGCAAGGTTAGAGGAATGGTCAAATGTATGGCAGCTTAGATTCAATGCTAGAGATGCAAGGTAATGCACCTAGGAAACAAAACCCAGGGAAGAGTACACAATGGGGGTGAGATACTAACAACAACAAAATGGAAAGGGACCTGGGGTAGTCAGATCAGATGACTTAAAGGTGGGCAAGCAATGTGAGAGGGCAGTGAGGAGGGCTGGGGGATAATGGGATGCATAGGGAGAGGCATCAGCAGTAGAAAACAGGAAGTTGTTATCTCTTTGTACAGACAGCTGGTGAGACCCCATCTGGAGTACTGTGTGCAGTTCTGAAACCCAGTCTCCGTAAGGACATAGACAGGATGGAAGCTGTCCAGAGGAGGGCAACTAAAATGGTGCAGGGTCTGTACCGGAAGACATATGAAGAGAGACTAAAGGAGCTTAATATTTATAGCCTCGAGGAAAGGAGGGAGAGGGGACATGATAGAAAAACTTTCAAGTACCTCAAGGGAATCAGTAAAGTCCAAGAGGGCAGCATCTTTCAAAAAAGAGGTGTGCAAGAACAAGGGGCACAATTTGAAGATGGGGAGCAGCTCAGAGGTAATGTAAGGAAGTATTTTTTCACAAAGAGGGTTGTGGATGCATGGAACGGCCTTCCAGAGGAGGTTGTGGAGTCAAAAAATAGTGGTTGAATTCAAGCATGCATGGAACAGTCATAAGGCAATTCTAGGGGTGGGGTTAGAAAGAAGTAGGCTGCTGGTTAACTAGGATCTGCAGCTTATCCATTAGGTAGGAAATGGACAGATCATGGGCCAAGCAGTCCTTATCTGCCGCCAAATCTATGTTTCTATGTTTAATTTTATGGAGTTATCTGTTCACTGCTTCAAGCCTTTGGGATGAAGCACTTTATAAATAAAAATGATGATAGTAGGCCACTGGTAGGCCCAAAGGAAGCACACAGTACTTTCATGCCAGTGACCCGGGTTTAGGAGTGAACTCTGGTGCTGATGGCCAGGCTGAGAGGTAATGTTGTTGATGGCAGCATGACGAAACTGGGGACAGGGAGGCAGCATTCTCTGGTGCTGAAGTGACTCCTGCTGATGACCAGGAAGCTTGCTCACCCAGTGGAAGCACACTTGTGTGCTCTTGAAGTAGGAACCCCGTGCACTTTGTGTACCACCAGGGGATGTGGAAGAAAATCAGAAGAAAACAGCATGGGCTGTGCAGTGATGGCCAATACCTGACTCTTCCCAAAGCTGAGTAGGTGTTGAAGTGGATGACTTTTCATCTCCGCTGTTCTGAATCCATTATGTTGTTGTGTCTATACCTGCACATGAAAATAAACAATTTGAAAAGGAAACCATGGGGAAGAAAAGTAGTGAAAAACAGAGGCAGAGATGTTAAACAGAGGGAGAATAAGTGACTTGCTTAAAACTATACAGCATGTGGCTATGCTGGGATACAAATATAGGTCTCCAAGTTCACAGCTTGGTGCTCTATCCTATAGGCTAATATGCATACAAATAATTGTCTTTTTATGTTGGCGCTTGCACAGCTAACATCTTGGGACAGTGCAGCTTTGGAGGTGCGTTGCTGTTAGGCGAATGCAGGGCATGCATCAATAGGTCGTCCCTCATTCCCCAATCAGCCTGCATGCAGGTGTCACACCATGCGTTACATAATGTGGTGAGCTCATCTAAGAAAAGGTCTGCTGCAATCTGAGCAAAACTCATCAGACGCAGCAGGCCTTTTCTTGCCATGCTCACCGCCATATATACACATGGCGGCACACCAGCCTCTAAACTGTCGACTTCGGGATGCCTAATCCCTGTCAGTTACCCCTACCCTGTCCACTGTACTGCCGATGGGGAGCCCACTCTCTGTCAGCATAAATAACCCCCATTTGTTATATATGCCAAGGGTGGCCAATTCCCTTGGCTCTAACCCCCTTTACTTGTGTTGCGATGGGGGAGCCCACTCCCTGTCCGCATAAAGAACCCCTCCCCATTGTGAAATGCCAAGGGTGCCTTATCCCCTTGGCTTGGCACCCCCCGCTTCTCTGTGTGCTGACAGGGGTGCCCAATCCCCATCAGCATAAATCCCAACCCTCCCTGGTTGTGTGCCGATGAGGGTGTCCAATCTCCCGTTGGCTGCAGACCTCCCAAAAAGTTAGGTGGCATGCTGGGGCCACCCCAGCATGCCAATCCCCTGAAATACAAAAAACTATCCTGCAACATTTTTTGTTTTTTCTACCTGTAAACAGAAACGGACCCTCATAGTATCTCTACCCACCACCGTACCCACCCACTGTGCACCCTGCCTCCCACACCCCCCACCCCATACTTACCTCCAGAGCTTGGCGCGACGATCTTCGTGGACCGGAACACGCCTGCACTCTTCAAAGCCAACTGTGAACTGAGGAACTGCTGGTAAGCTGTATAATGGGATAGATAGGGTTTTTCAACTTTGGTGCATATCTTGGGCATTTTTGGTCTTTTGCACCATTTTCAACATGGGGTTTTTAGACCCCTCCTCATGAATTATGTCACTGTTATGAAGTTAATCAGTCCCAAAAGGTGATTTCGCAGTCACTGCTTGGAATCACCTTTCAGGACTGATTAATGCAGAGACAGTGGCAGTGTTCATGAGGTGGGCTCTCAAAAAGCCTATGTTGCAAATTTAGTGGAAAAACTCAAAAAATGTCTTTTACGAGCTGCATTGCGCAGTTGTTATGCACGGCCATAACTGTGAATTCGTAATATTTTCACACCAGATTTTCAACATTGTCATTTTTCTAGACCTCCTTGTGAACAGTACAGCTGTCATTTTTACATCTGGGCGAAATGTGTTTCCACACTTCTGGCGCACAATAGCGTGGTCGCTGTGGGAAATCAGTGTTTGAGGCAGATTATGAAAATGACACTGACACTGTTCATGAGCAGAGTTCTTAAAATGCCTATGTTGAAAATTTAGTGACAATACTCATAAAATGACTGTTACAAGCATACATTGTGCAGTTGCTACTCATGCTCGAACTTTGTGAATTCGCAATATTTTCATGCCAGATTTTCAACATTGTCATTTTTCTTTACCTGCTTGTGAGCAGTACAGCTGTCATTTGTCACATCCTGGCTGAAATGTGTTTCTGCACTTCTGGCGCACAATAGCATGGTTGCTGTGGGAAACCAGTGTTTGGGGCAGATTACAAAATGCAAGTCACACTGTTCAGGAGCAGAGGTCCTAAAATGCCTATGTTGAAAATTTGGTGACAATACTCCATAAAATGACTGTGTTACGAGCATGCATTGCACAGTTTGCCGCACGCCGTAAGTTCGCAAACTTATAATATTTTCACTCCAGATTTTCAACAGTGCCATTGTTCTGCACCTCCTAATGAATAGTACAACTGTCATTTTCACATCCTGACCAAAATCTGTTTCGCAGTTCGGCGCAGAATAGCACGGTCGCTGTGGAAAGTCCGCTTTTGAGTCACATTATGAAATGACAGCGATACAGTTAAACCTCTATTATCCGGACCTCGATTATCTGGATAACTCGCCTCGTACGGACTTCTATCTCGGTCCCAACTTTAAAGCTTATTTCTGTTCATGGCTCATAGTACTGTAGCAGTAGCATTGTTCTGACAGTGTGAGTAGGTGTGTCACTAGATATAAAACAGAATGTAACACCTGATGACTCACCTTCTCACACTAGCTGATTGATTGATTGTTTTACTTCTCACTATTTAAGTGTCCCAGCACAGTTAAGAGTCTAATAGCGCTTCAGATAATGGCAGAACAAACATACGATGTTACGGAGTTAAACGCAAATGGAAAATTCTTCCTCTTAGCTACTAAGCTCGAAATACTCCATAAACTGGAGAAAGGGGAAAAAGTTGTCAGTATAGCAGGGCATACAGAATTAGCAAACAGCAGGTCTCTGATTTAAAAACAGAAAGAGAATCTCATTTCACATGCCACAAACTTACAAGACGAGCTGAGAACTGAAATGTTGGAAAACTCCAAAGCCTGCTTTGGATGACAAACTTGAAAAAGCAACTTACTTATGGTTTGCTCAGCAGCGTAGCAAGGGGGCACCTGTGTCAGGACCAATGTTACAGGAAAAAGCCTTACAATTTAGTCAAGAGATAAATAAAGAAAATGACATCCCCATGACAAACGATTTTAAGGCTTCTAGTGGCTGGCTACAACACTTCAAGCAGCGACATTCAATCCGCCAGCTTGAAATCAAAGGCGAAAATGTCAGGTGATCAAGTGAAGTGCAGCCTTTTCATGAAAAGTTGCACAAAATCTTACAGGACAGGGGGCACAGCGGAGCAAATATACAATGCGGATGAAACGTGGCTGAACTGGCATCTGCTGCCTGACAAAACTCTAGCCAGTTCTCAAGAACAGACAGCTGCTGGCTACAAGAAAATAAAGGACAGATTGACAATCTTAGGTTGCCGAACGCTACAGGATCCCATAAGCTGAAGCCCTTAATGATTGGTAAATTTGCAAACCCCGCTGCTTTAAGAATGTAAACATGGAGCCCTACCAATCATCTATGAAAACCAGCGCAGTGCCTGGATGAGCAGCGATTTTTTTTGTCACAGGTTTCAGTAAACATTTGTCCCTCATGTGAGGAAACATATGAGAAAACACAAATTAACCCCTAAAGCCATTCTCCTGATTGACAATTGCTCTGTCCACCAGCTGGATTGAAATCATCCGATGGCAAAATCAGGATGGAATTTTACCCCTAACATGACTTCATTACTACAGCCTTTTGACCACGGGATACTGAGGGGCTCAAAAATGATACAGAAAAACTCCTCGCCGCATTCTGTCAGAGGCAGATCCAGATGTTCAATAGTGGAAACATTAAAAAACTCACTCTGGAAGATGTTTCCTATATGATTTGGGAGTCCTGGGATGAGGCAACAGCTGAGAGCATCGCAAAATCATTCTTTTCAACACTGAAGATTGGGTGGATCTAATGGGGTGGTTGAAATGACAGAGATGCCAGAATATGCCAAGGCTGCCCAGATGAACTCTTTGGATATCAACGAGGTGCCCGTGAATGACTTCGAGTTTTGAGGAGATCGCTGGAGCTCAATGCGCATGATCAGAGATTCAGACCTCACCTGATCTCTCTGATGGGGACATTGTTAGCCTTGTGAGTGAGCATGGAGTACAGGAACTGGAGGAGGATTGTGATCCTGATGAACAAACCGAGCAAGGGGCAAGAGAGTAACCAGTTCACAGGCTCTGGAGCACTTCAAGAAGTGTATGCACTGGTTAGAATGCCAAAAGATGCTGACCCCATACATTTAATTACACTAAACAGGCTGCTTGCAATTGCGTTAAGAAAAAGTTCAGCAGGTCAAAACAAAAGACATTGACAGAATTTTTTAAAAGTGAAATGCTGTGAATCATTAAATTCAAGTTAATTTTTCAAATAAAATTGTTTTCTAAATAAACTACGAAGTGTTTTGAGTGTTTCAAAATGTAATTTCGATTAACCGGACGACCGATTATCCAGACTGATTTGCAGTCCCGGAGAGGTCCAGTTAATCGAGGTTCAACTGTACTGTTCATTAGCAGATGTCCTAAAATGATTATGTTGAAAATTTTGGACTAAAGTCAATAAAATGAGCGCTTTACAAGTGTGCATTTCGCAGTTCGCATGCATGCTCGTAACTTTGTGAATTTGTAATAGTTTCACTCCAGCTGTTCATCACTGGCATTTTTCCATACCTCCTTATGAACAGTGCAGCTGGCTGAAATGTGTTTTCGCATCGTCCGGCACAGAATTGCACAGTCGCCAGCGCAATCAGTTTCGGACAGTTCCAGGAAATGACGGTGACACTATTTATGAGCAGAGGTCCTAAAATGCCTCTTTTGAAAATTGGGTGCCAAAAGTCCCTAAATGATCAGGGTTGCAAGCGTGCATTGCATAGTTTCCATGCACTCTTTGTAACTTCATCAATCTGCAATATTTTCATGCAACATTTTCACCACTGGCATTTGTACACACCTCCTATCAACAATCCATCTGACATTTTTCACAGTCTGCCCAAAATATCTTTCCACAGCTGTGGGACACAATGGCATGCTCGCTTGGTAAAATCACCTTTTGGGACACATTAACAAAATCACAGCGCTTATGCATCTCTAGCTCCTCGCTTACTCCCTCTGCCAATGCTAGCATGACAACATTCGGCATTGACAAATGCTTTTTGTAAAATGATGTAAGTCTTTTTTATTTTATGTTTTTGGACCAAAGGTGAGGCTTATTATTGAGCCCCAGTGGCTCAGGGTGGTCCACCTGCATTGCCTGCTTCCTCTGGTTGGAACTGGTGTTGAAGGACAGGGTAGAGTTGTTGTTGACCATTAGCTCTTGTTCTGTGCTGCCAATGAAAGGAGTGCCCATGTACCTGAAGATGAACCAAAAGGACTGCCACCATCACTAGGAACAAATCTGAACTATAATCTCAGTTGGATTGTTTTCTAAAGTTAAAAATAGCAGCAAACAGTAAGTTGACTTGGAAGAAACAGCAGCCAGACTTTGAACTGCATGTAAATAGATGGATGTCACCATTGTGTGACCCTTCACCCCATGATGGCTAACCAGAATGCAAGGGGTCATAGAAAGAATACAGGCATTTAAGATGAACAGCAAACTGCATGTCTGGTGTCTTTTTTTTTTAGTCTTTGGTAACCAGGTAGGCCCACATGCAATAAGTGCCTGTTTTCAGGGGTGACCTGGGAGCACTGGGCAGTTAAATGACTTGCTCAGAGTCACACATTATACAAGTGGAGGTTGTGAGAATCAGACTCAGGTCTGGTCTGCTGGATGTATCAAGCTCGTTCACACCTTGTTCCTCTAACTTCTAGGCTATACTGCCAACTTTTGATAGCCTCTAAGGAATCTGGCGCATGAATGACAAGTTTTGACACCCAATCAGAATTTAAAAAGGTGGAAGCTGAGCTGAATTCTTCCCCAACCAAGAAGGAGTTTGTGGTAGTCCATCCCATACAGTGGGTGAGACCAGAGAAGTGCTGAGAAGGAAGAGAGCTGAGGGCCCATATCTAGGTCTCAGGGTTAGAGATTCTGGTGTAAAAGAATCCAGTTGCTGTAAGTTCCATCTGAGCTGAATCCAAATGTAAAGAAGCCTGCATCATAGTGAAAGAGATACTCTTCTGAAGCCATTTGCAGACTGATAATATCAGAGGTGAGAACAAATGTAGCCCTGTCTGGTGTGCTCAAGGGAGGAGGTGGTCAGAAGCTTGTCTCCAGGGTACTTGTACCTTTGATCAAAAGGGCACCCACTTGGTGAGTCTGGGCAGCTCTAGGCCCTTCTAACTTTGTCACACTACCACATATTGAATGAGTGGAGGAGGGCTGCAACACCAAGATGGGGCCAAGCCTGGGTCATTGACTGCTGTTGCCTCCTGCTGTGACATCATCCATATCAAAGCATCAGCTACTGTTTTCCTGGTGTAGGACATGTGAGTACTGGCTTCAGCCAGCAGAGAAAGTGCTGAAATTTGTTATACGTTCCTGTTGGATTAACAATGTGTTCCAAGTTCCCTGTTGGATCACAGTTTGTTGCTCATACTAAAGTGCTAGCCAGAAAATCAGTTGGGTGGAGTTAAGCAAGCTTGTGTATCAGTAAGCGCACCAGCTCAAGATCTCAGGTACCTCAACATCAGCCCTGAAACTGTATTTAAATTATCTGGATACTCAGTAGTGGAGACTACACTACACTTAGAAAACATGATTACTGTGAAGGTTATTATAAACTGTTGAATTCAACTGCTCAGGGTAGTGGAAGATCCTACAGTACAATAGGTGTGCTGGTGTGTGGTGTGGGATGCCCAAGCAGCCAACTCAGAGATGAGGCCTGGATATCTGAGTGCCTGTTATTAAAGGTCATGTACTTGAAACACTAGTAAGACCACATGTGTTGTTATCATTCAAAGTCGCTGTTTAACCCATTTAGTATAACCACCATTTCTTTTGTAGGACCAGAGCTGCTGAATGATAAAATCCCATAGTTAGCTTCTAACATTTGGCATGTGAGTGAGCATATTATTAGCAATCTACATTAAAGAGGAGTCCGGTCAAACTTTCGGCATCAATAAATTCAGAATTTGGATCAGCATATCCTCAATCAGCAAAAGTGAAATCTGCAAGTTACTTTGTTTGAAAGTTACAGGTCATTTTATAACTCTAAATTCACTGCCTGTTCAAAAAGCCAGTTTCAGTGAACAGCTACTGAAGTCATAACCTGAACTCACAGCCAAGTCCTCCTGCAAGCTACTTATATGGTGTATTTTTCCCATGTTGCATAAAACTATAGCTGTGAACATCTGAAAAGGAACACTGACTATGGGTGGGTCAGTAGAATGCATTTCCATAATGTGCAGACATAAAGTACAGTACTTCAGAATGCGACAGGCGATTGGAATGCAACAGCAAACATGGCTTTCAAATGACAAAGTTGTGTGGAGTTTTAGAATACTGCAGGTATGAGATTTTGAAATGCTACCAGGTTGCAACTGTGGAATGCAGCAAAGATGCAATCTCAGAAAGTAACCCGGACACACAATTTGGAATGTGACAAGGATGCTAAAATTTGTAATGTGGCAGTGTCATATATTTTAGAATGTGGCAGAGATTCACAGTTTTGAAATATGGGTGACACATAGTTGTGGAAGGTGGCAGGGATGTGTGATTTCAGAATGTGTCAGGGATGTATAACTTTAGCACGTGGTGGTGATGCACAATTTCAAATGTGGTTGGGATGCTTGATTTCAGATTGTGGTGGCAACATGCAACTTCACAATGTTGTGTGGACACAGAATCTCAGAATGTAGCAGTGATGAAGTTTCAGAATGTGGTAGTCACATACAATTTCAGAATGAGGCAGGGATTTGTAATTTTAGAATGTGACTTTGACATGTAATATCAGAATGTGGCAATAATGCTCATTTTCAGAATGTGGTGGGATGTACAATTTTTGGAATATAGCGGGGATGCACATATTCAGAATGTGACAATGTCAGGCAGTTCTGAAATGTGGAAGTTTACACACTTTTGGAATGTGGCAGGAAGGTACAATTTTAAAATGTGGTGGTGACACAATTTCAGAATCTGGTGGTGACACACAGTTTTCGAATGTAGCAGTTATGCCCCATTTTAAAATGTGGCAGTGAAGCACAATTTGGGAATGTAGTGGTGATGCACAGTTACAGAACGTGACAGTGACTCACAATTTCAGAATGTGGTGGTGACACACAATTTTGGAATGTGGCAGTGACACACAATTTTGGAATGTGGTGGTCAGTGTCAGTGGCTCAATAGGTAGCACACTCACCTCTGAGGCCAGGAGATCAGAGGCTGTGGGTTCAGTTCCCACATTGGGCACTTGGGTTAATATCCCAGTACTGACACTATAGTGCAACATGAGAGGGTGCTACACTTCTGAGGTGCCATCTTTCTGATGAGACATTGAACCGAGGTCTCATCTGCCTGGATTGGTGGTAGTTCAGGTGGATGTTAAAGATCCCATGCCACTTATCGAAAAAGAGTAGGGAATTTCCCGGTGTCTTGGCCAAATTTCCTCATTCATTAAAAATACCACCACCAGCTTAATCTGGTTCAAGGTCAGTTGGCATTCATCTGTATCCCCTCCCTGGGTCATGCCAGAAAATAGGCAGGATTTGTCTATTGCACTTACCCGTCAAAAAAACTAATAAAAGATAAAAATAATTTTAGACTGGCAGTGATGCACCACTTTGGAAGGTGACTGTGATATACAGGTTTGGAATGTGGCAGTGACAGCACCATTTAGAATGCAGCGGTGATGCACAGTTTTGGAATGTGGCAGTGTCTTACAGTTTCCAGAATCTGGTGGTGACATACAGTTCCTGAATGTGGAGATGGCACACAATTTTTATTGTGGTAGTGATGCATCATTTTGGAATGTAGTGGTGATGCACAATTTTGGGATGTAGCAGTGATGCACCGTTTCAGAATGTGGTGGTGATGTACAATTTCAGAATGTGGTGGTTACACAAAATTGTGGAATCTGGAGGTGACATACAGTTTTGGAATGTGGAGGTGATGCACAGTTTCAGAATGTGGCAGTGATGCAAAGTTTCAGAATATGGCGGTGATACACAATTTGGGAATGTGGCGGTGACAGTTTTGGAATATGACATTGAAACACAACTTCTGAATGGGGATATGCAATTTTGGAATTTGGCAGGGCTGCTCAATTTTGGAATGTGGGAGGGATGCCCAGTTTTGGAATGTGGCAGGATGCATCATTTTAGAATGTGTCTGGATGCACAATGCTGGAAAGCAGTGGGGACGTGATGCACAATTTTGAAATGTGGTGAGTGCGTACAATTCTGAAATGTGGCAGGGACAAGCAATTTAAAATAAATGGTGTGTCTTGTCACAGTCCCACAGTGTGCATCCCTCTATATTCTGAAATTGCCAGTCCCTACCAAATTCCTCAATGTGTGTTTCTGCTGCATTCTGAGATTAGTGTCCCATCAAATTTTGAGATGGCACATCCCTGTCACATTCGAGACTGCATGTCCCCCAACATTTTAAAACTGTACACTGCTTTGACATTTTATACCTTGGTTCAGTGCTGCATTCCAGAACCAACTCCTTATATGTTCTAAAGTACAGTACATGCATCTGAGCATTCTGGAAACACAAGCCAACCTTGTGTCATTTTTTATGATTACTACAGCTACAGTTTCTTGTGCTTTGGAGAAACAAGCCCTGTAAGTTTGCTGATAGAGAGGGTAGGCTCTGAGTTCAGGTTATGAAATCATCAGTGGCTCTTCACTGAAACTGGCTTTTTTGAACAGTGAGTGAAATCGGGTTAAAAATAAGCTCATAATGTTAAAATGAAGCAATGCAGAAATCTAATTTTAGTATGAGATTTATTGAGGGTATGCATATTCTAATTCTGTAATGCAGCACTTTTGGCCTGACTCCCTTTTTAAATGGTCCAAAGTGTTTGAAATTGCAATTGAAATGTGGGTACTAATGCCAGTGTGTGTTTCAGGGTGTTGTCGTGAAATTGTTGGGGAGGTGGGTTGGTACTGTATCCCAGGGGCAGCATTCTACTGGTCACAGGTCTACTATTTCCCTTCTCCTGGTCGAGTACCACACTGTTCCTTTTATTCCCCATCCAAATCAAACCCCCACATGAAGAGTTTAATAAGCCCAAACTCCACAACCTTGCTTGACCCACACAGAGTGTGGGCAGGAGTAATAATCAAGAAAGCAATACCATTACCATCTGCATGGCAACCCAGTTACAACTTTAAAGGCACCACTGAGATCTCCTTTAGCAGCTGGACACATCTGGATTAACTGGAAGAATGCCTGCTACTCTGTGAGAAATTTGGAAAATGTTTAGGACAGTATGAAAAAATATTTTGAACATTTTGGAAACTTCAGAAAACTCAAAATTGTCTTTAAAGAGGTTGAAAAATGATGCTTGCAACAAAGTTTGCATCAAAAGAATGCTTTGCTGGTCAGTAATATTTCTGAGGGAGGAAGAGTTCTAAAATTCTCTTTGTTGGAGTGTGAATTGACTGGTCTTTGTAGAGTAAAAATACAGCATGTAGTACATGTACCTAAGAAAAACAAATTTGAGCTTATTTATGGACGCTGAAAAAGATCTTATTTTGTTGAATTGCCTGCATCCTTGACACTCAATGAAAATGAGGTTTGTCATCTTTATAGTAAGGGAACACTGAAGCTAGTTTGTGTGGATAACTCTCCTCACGGAATTTGGAGAGAAGCGAGGAAACTTCTAGAACAAGAAGGAAATTGGAGCAAGACATGAAAGAATTGTTGAATTTGACTGAGCTGGAAAGTTTTGAAGCAAGTGATCTGTTAGGTGCTGTAGGAAGATTAATGGGAAAGATACAAGAGCCTGAATGAGAGTACAAAGAGTATAGGAGGCTTCAATCATTTTCTTGCACAAAACTGACTCCCATTGGGTATGACTTTGATAGGTAGATTGAGCAAGCTACCCAAATGGTGCGAGACCTGCAGTGTTCAGATGCAGAGAACAGAGTACAAATGGGAAAGCATCTTCTTAGTCCTGCTTTAGATGCAGTTGTTGCTTTCAAACTACCAACTCAAATGTGACTACTCAAAATTATTTGGCTACATTAGCAAGGATATTTGGGCATGTAGAAAAACCTGCACCCTCCTTACCATGTTACTGTTGACCAAGCAGCATGAAGGAGAACAATTGCCTGATTTTCTGGTGAGGTTAGAAAAAGTTGTGCCGAGAGCTTATAGAAAAGATTCTTGATGTCTGACACTGTGGACTGTGCTGTGCTACTCAAATAGTAAATGGATAAGTGTAGTCTAATGAAATTATGTTGAATATTTGGATGAGACCACATGATCAAGCTGCTATCTTATGATGAGCTCATGGAAGAAGAGCGAGAAGCAAGAAGGCGAGACTGTTGGCAGTGATGAAAGCTATGATCCCCAAAAGTGTGATTGGTACAGCCCCTGTGACTACCCCTACAGGGCCCAGTAATGAATAGCTACCAGAATGTATTGACAAGTTAACATAGCTGATGATGGAGACTTGAGAATCTGCACAAGTAACTACTGACACTGGGTGGCCCGTTCTGCAGGAACCATTTGACCAGCTGAGGTGAGTCATTGGAGAGAGTTTTAGCTCACAGAGTATCCACAAACACCAAGGTGCTAAGAAGATATATTTTGTTACAGATTTGATGAGAAAGGACATTTACAGACTGAGGGTCACAATCCTGAAGATCTGAGAAGGATAAATAAATTGCTGATCAAAAGTTGACAGGAGCAGGAAACTCCAATAAGGCCTGGTAAGGAGTGCACTGGGCTCAGACACAAGGCGTTCCCATGAGGGAACAACCATACCTTAAACACATCACATGGTAATGAAAGCAACTGATGGGGAGAAAATCGTTGACCCTCATTCAAAGTGAAAGTTAAAACTAAAGGGAAGCCTACAGTACTTAAGATTTGCTGAACAGTGGTTCAAAAGTAACAGCGTGTTCAAAGATTATTATAATGTATATCTAAGTCACATATCCTTGGAGCCTCTTGAAGGACTGGGTATGTGAGGCCTGAACAGTAAGGCGTATCTGTACTTAGGAGTTATACAGATCTGGATTACATTTCCTGAGAATGTGATAGAGTCGAGGGACCTGTGGAAACCTGTGCTTTGGTGTTGCCCAAAGTCAAACTGTATAGCAGTATCTCAGTCATCACTGGCACAAATGCAAACTTGTTCAGATGTTTAAAACTGCTCTGTGAAGACTGAGAGAAGCAAAGTCCCAGAAGGAGTATCAGTTTGCATGGACTGGTCTGCAGAACATATGTCAAATATAGAAAAACAAGGTAACCAGGATGATAACCTTGTTGGTGCTGTGTGTGGTGCAGAAACAGTGAAGAATTGATGCTTTCCCTGAACTCTGAGTTTGCCATTCAAGGTATGGTACAGATGAGAAAGAATGCAGAGAATCAGCTTCTAGTGCTTTATGCTGCCATAGAACATGACTTAGGATTTTTTAGGATCTCAACAAGATAATTAATAATTTTATTTGGAAAGAAAAAAAAGCCAGTTTGAGCCTTTGAGCCTTGATAAATTAAGACTGCCAACTATATCAGGATACCTGGCCTTACCAAATTGCAAAACTAACCTTCCAGTAGTAGGAAATTGAACAAACTGTTCATAAATACACTGATCCAAAATATCTTCTTAAATCAAAATACTAATTACTATGAATCATCAACAGCTACTGGCCACATCTACAACCTGTCAGTGCTGGAAAAACTAGAGGATTTAATTGGATGGCAAGACCAAATAAGCTTTTTATTCCTATTTATTAATTTCGGTTTCAGACATTCTGTTTTGGATAAAGGTTTCCCAATATGGGAAACCTTGGGAATTATAAGACTATTAGACTTATTCATAAATTACACAATGATGTCCTTTGAACAAATATGGAAAAATCTGATATTTCAAACCAGCAGTTTTTCAGATGCTTTCGCTCTCTGCCATTTGTCAATTATTACTGAATCACAACCCATTTAACCTTAGCCTATTTAAGACTAGATGGGAGCAATATTTGGGATTTCAGTCAAGTGAGGAAAACTGGGATGGAACACTCGCTTATCCTCTACAAGAATTCCTTGCCATGAAACTGCAGTAGATTCAATTTATTATTCTACAGAGGGTTTACTTTACCTTCAGACTGCATAAATTTACTTCTGATCTTAGTGAAAACTGTCACAGATGCCTCAATAATCCAGGTCCCTTAATTCATATGTTTCTGACCTGCAAGAAGTTTACAACATTCTGGCATCTAATTTTAAAGGCTCTTGAGCAAGCCACCACAATCAAATTGGCTCCTCCAGACCAGGTCTCAGTCCTCCTAGGATGGAACCTCCAAGACTATTACTGCTCAGAATATCAAAGAAAACTTATATCACTAGGGTTCTTTGGTAGCCAGTGATGATAGTGATAATAAATGAGTAATTGTAGAAACAGTGACTCATTTATAGCGCTATCATGAAAAGCTACCCACTAGGTATACGATCCTGTAGTGAGCAGAGTGACTGGAAGGAGAGGGATGGGGTGTGAGGGGAGGGATAGGAGGGAGGTTTGCATTGGTAGGGGATCCTGCTGCAGCCAAGCCAGCCCTGTGGTGTGGTAGTGGTGAGAGTGGCTGGCTATGGTGCAGCAGGAACTGGGTTCAGGACCTGCTGGGAGTGATTGTTTTGCCACTGCTTTCAGTTCTCTGTTTTTCAATCCGTGTTTCACTCCCTCCTCGACATGCACCCCCTGGAGTTAACAGTCCTTATTCGGGGGGTGCGAGGGGTATGGGGCACAGCCACCCTCAAAAATATAGAATAGCCAGAAGTCTGGTCGCTTGTATTTGTATATAGCAAAAATGCTTTTCGACAATATACATTCACTATGACAGCGATCACTGTTTTGTGATCGCTATCATAACATGGAACCGGGTTTCTTATGGGAAAAAGTGGGTACTAATGGCCTGAAAAGATAGTTAGTCTTCTCTATTTAATGTTTGGCTTTAACTTTATTGTTGATCTTTATAAATTAGAAAGAATTCATTATTACTGCAAGGATCAAGAAGACAAGTTTGAGGCAATCTGGGAGCCATTCCTGAGGTATTTTGGGAATATTGCACCTATATAAAAAATCATCATCTGATAGGCCTACATCATGTTTCTCAACTTACAGGCTTGCTCTTTCTACCAGGAAAAGAAATATTCAAGATTTTCTCTTTCTTTTCAATCTTTTCCTATTTTTATTTGTTAAAAATGTAGAATATAATGCTTTTAAATTAATAAAAAACATGCCTGAGGATTGCTGGTGAAGCCCAGTGTTTGCCTGTGAATACCTATGCTTCTGTCTGGAGAATAATGGTGCAATTAAAGAATGTTACAGAAGACAACATCACCTGTGCAAGGGGAGGACCTTGGCAGAAGTGTAACCTGCTGACACTGCTGACAACCCAAGTCTACCTCACTCATCCAAGTGAATGGAATTGACCAGATCTTGTTTAATTTCAGTGACTCACCAATCCTAAGGAGTGGGAAGATCATGTAAGATAATCGTTGGCCCAGAGAACCAAAGAATTTTCCTTGGAAGAATTGGATGCGAGATGTGTAAATGGAGAACAGCACAAAATTTTATTGTATGATGAGAGACCTTTCAGAGAGATCCATACATTTGATGCCCACTTATATGTTGACATCAGAAGACATCTGCAGGAAATGTTATCAGCTGTTTTCATCAGAGAGTCACGCAGCCCATATAGCTACCTATTGTATGTGGTGTGGAAAAAGAACTTAACTTGTGAGAATGTGTATGGTCTGCTCTGAACAAGCGAGTCTTCCCTGGTCAATACACAATGCCTAGAATTCAAGATGTGATTGACTGCCTAAATGAAAGTCAATCGTTTTCAATACTAGAGTTGAGAAATAGGTGCTACCAGATACCCATGGCAAAGTCAAACTGGGAGAAAGCAGCATTCATCTGTGCATTGGGATTTTATGAATGCCATAGTATGCCCTAAGGAAAATTGGGAGCACATGCAACTTTCCAGAAGGTCACAGAATGAGTTGTGGGTGATATTAATATGCCTGAGTATTCTGTATACCTGAATGAAATCATCATCTTTGCAAAGACCCTGGAAGAGCATGAGACTCACTTTTTCAAGGTGCTGGATCGACTCGAGGAGTTTGGACTGAAATTATCCACGGACAAGTGTCAACCTTTTAAAGTTTGTGAAGCATGTGGGACACATTGTTTCTCAAGAAGGAGATCATACTGAGCCTGGCAAAGTACAAGCTTTAACTATCTGGTCAAAACCAACTCATCTGAAAGAATTGCAAAGACTTTTTTGGGTTCTGTGGATACTAGTGCTGTCTCTTGAATATGGAATTCCACTGCTGAATGGCGTGAAATAACCATTCTGCCAGTGGAATTTCTGCCAGAATTTCATTGGTTCTTCTGTGGAATTCTGCCTGCTATGATCCATAGACTAATATTCCATGGAGCAGCATTTTTCCATGGAACATCATTCTGCACCCATTTTCAGAAAATATTGAGAACCATGGAATAATATTCTGTGGAACAGCAGTTTTCTGCAGAAAATCATTCAGCAACCATTTTCTGCTGAGGAATTCCATAATTCTGTTTCTGGTGAAATTTGGCAGAATTTCAAAATTCTATGAATTTCATTCCACTGGAATTTGAAAATTCTGCACAGTACTAGTGGATACTATAGTAGATTTATCAAAGACTATACCAGAATTGTTTGACCTCTGCTAAATTTGAAGCAAGGATATCCACCCACAAATAAAAGACCCAAAACATCAGGAAAGAAAGACTATTCCTAAAAGTTATTACAGACTCTTTAAACCATTTGGATCCATGTGGGATACCAACTGTCATGGAGCCTTTGCTGACATTATCCAACAATTGATAAGTGAACCAGTGTTAGTAATGTAAACCAAACAAACCCATACACCCTGCATACAGACACCATTTTTACAGACTTAAAGAAGTGTTGCATCAATCATACCCAGAGGGCCTGAGACCTGTGGCTTTGCAAGTATAAGTTTGACACCATCTGAATGCAACTATCCAGTTCAAAAGTTTTAATTTTTGGCAGTGAAATGGGCAATTGTAGACCAGTTTCATGAGTATTTGTATGGAACCCACCTTACAGGCACAAATGATGATAGTCAATTAATGTATGTCAAGCTGATTCCATGGTGCCAAATGATAGGTGTTCACTCAGCATGCTGGTGGCCCATGTTTGTTCCCTGAGCCAAAATGTCAGGAACAGAATCTGTCAGGGAGGGAGTTTACATTTCCATTGGATCCTTCCTCCTGGGGTGCTGGGTGGGCCCTGGACCACTGTTTGATGGCTACTGGTGGTGGCTAGTAGCTGGCATTCTTGGTGGCATGTGGCCTCAATGTGCCACTGAATGCCCCCCAGGATTATGTCATGGCCAGACCGTTATGTGGGAGGTGGGGCTGAGGAAACCAGATAGTAAGTAAGTAAGCAAGTAAGTAAACCATTTTATTAATATAAATACATGAACTAGGATGTACTCAATTGAGCTGAAGCTCATTTTCAAAGAGATAATTAGCTTCTAGGATGACCGGATGATGGAGACTAGTTCCCCACTCACCATAAACCTGTAAGTGTCCATGCCAACCCCTGCCATGCCTGAGGTATGGTTGGGCTGCCTACAGACTTACTCTCCTCTCAGCTTGCCTTCATGGGGGAGGGGCCCTCCCAATGAAACGGATATGTTGGGTTACCTGGGTGGCGGCATTAACAGGGTGGTGGATGGCAATGGGGACATAGTGGTGGTGGGATGGGGCCTTGGGGCCCAAAGGAGTGGCCGGCCAAGGGCTTGGGAAGGAGCAAAAAAATATTATGTCAAAACTACTGCCAAACTTGATGCAGCTGGTTACTATTGCCTTCTGCTTTATCCACATATGATTACTGGGTATAGTATTACCCTGGACAGAAACACATTGATGCTGATGTATTATCGAGATGCCTCTGTGGTGGCACCCAAAATGAGGGCAGAGTCAAACTTTCTGAAACAGTCATGCAAGATTTGTATAAAAAATATGACACTGATGAGCAACCATTTCCTGCAAATCTGAATATTTTGTTGACAGTCTGGGTGCCACTGCCAAATGTTTGCCTGCAGCTTATTGTAGTTTCACAGCCTCTGACAAATCTTCATTGCCACACTTGAACCAAAATGATTTACAGATAGACTAGCGTTGAGACTGTGCTTCACAGACATTACCTGTATGTTCCAGAAAGGAGAACCTCTGAACAAGTAACTGTAATACACAGATAAACTCCTTTCTTGCCAGAGAATGGCAAAAGTTGAAAACATGTGATGGACTGCTATACAGACACTTCTAAATAACTGATGGACACAAGAAATGTCAATTGTCACTGCTATTCAAGTTCTGTAAGCATGTGCCAAGAGCTTTGCATGATGAAATTGGATACCTGAGTTTGGGCTGCACTCTAGGTTTGAGGTGACATAGAGTCTACTGGCCCAGAATGGGAGTGGAAGTTTAAAAGTACTGTCAATAATGCATCTTTTGCATCTAAAGAAAGACATTGCCTAAAAGTGCAATGCTGTTTTATCAATATCACTACCAGTCGCCAATGGATTTTGTTTGTATTGATTTCTCAGTCTTGAACCTAACAGTAGAAATATAGCCAACATGTTAGTTGTGACAGATCATTCTCATGATATGTGCAGGCATTCCTGACCAAAGACTAAAATTGTCAATAGTAGCTAAAGTCCTGATAAAAAGTTCATTGTTCACTATAGGGCTACAAAAGAATCCATTTGCATCAAGGCAGAAACTTTGAAAGTAAACTAGTCAAAGAACCTTTTGTCCCTGTGGAGCATTCACAACTCCAGAACAACTCCATATAACCCACAAGGTGACCTTCAACCAGAAATAGTTTAAGAGGACTTTGTTAAACATGCTTGGTACCCTAGATCCTAAACAAAATTTGAAATAGAGCCAATAAATAACCATCATTGTGTATGCCTACAATTGCACAAAATGTGATGCAACTGGCTATTCACCCTATTATCTTACAGTATGTTTTGAAGAGAAACTAGATCACCAGTGGCCATTTGTTTTGAAGTTTATGCTGATGGAGCATGCCCTGAAATGTATTTACAGTAGGTGCAAAGGCTTAAGGATCAGTTAGACTGTGCATATAAACTTAACCTCAGAAACTTCTGGAAAAAAACAAACCAATAAAGTGAGATATGATTAAAAGTGAGAACCTTAGAACTGTTGTCAGGAAACAGGGTCTTCGTGATGAATCTTTGTTCGCCTGGAAAACACAAGATTGCCAATCACTGGGGAGGCAACCCTTATGTAGTTGTAGAACAACTGAATGACATACCTGTGTATAAAATACAACATGAAGGAGAGTCAGGAGGATCACGGATGTTCCATAGAAAGTACATGTTACCAGTTGAACGGATTGAGACAAATGCCATTTGAGAAGTGCCTGAGCCACCCCCAAAATGCCAAACCAGATCTGTAACACGTAGACAGCTAAACACGCCTCATTCTAGAGATGGCCCTAAACCACAAAATCCACAAGTAGAGATGTTTTGAAATTTAAATTTGCCAGCAAAGTTCTGGCAAGGTCAAGAAATTTGCCTCCACAGAGCAATCCATTAATTTTGCTATTAGACTCAAAATTTGCCTATGTGACTTTGCCTTTTTTGTGGAATTTCTGGCGAATTGCAGAATTTCTCCATCAATGGCAGAATTTCAGCCACGACGATGAAATTCTGCCATTTGTGATGGAATTCTGCCATTAGCAGATGAAATTTAAGACTTGTGAGCAAAATTCCATACTTTAGATGGAACTTCAGATTGTGGTCATTGAACTAATCCACAAATTGTGCTAAATTTGTGGATTAATTCGCAGAGCAAAGCTTCCCAACTTACCCATCTCTACCTACAAGTACACAGGAACCTGTAGTTTCCCCAGTAGTGCCTGGAAGATTCACCTAATGATGAAATAGAGCGTGCACAGTAATATTCCACAGAGGACATGCCCGGCCTTCTGATGGAGATCACTGCTGTCTGAAAACCCAGCAAAATACTGTTTTGTGAACTTTGAAGTTGAGGTAGTTCAGCCTGGCATTGTAAGGTCTGAAACTGAAGAGGATGTTCAGTTGGTAGTAGTGGACAAATCCATGGAACAGCTCATGGATGAGCTCAAAGCACCTGAGGAGATTGTACAATCCATCCCAACTGAGGGCCCTAGCTTGCTGGATGAGGAGGATGGGAACATGTGCCCAAGTGCCAAAGAAAGAACTTACTGCACAATTGAGACATTCAGAAGGCCAGTAAAGCAAATTCTAAAGCTTTGCTATGATGCTCCTATGCTCTCCACCAACATGCCGATGCATGTAGCATTAAGGTATGTACATCTTCCAGGATCTTTGCTCCAAATAAAGTTCAGTAATGTTAATGGGTGATATGGTATAGAAAAATCTGTATGTGGGTATCTCCATTATGCTAGATTCCTGGCATTTGTCTAGATAAACTGTGATATTGAAAAAGTGAATTATGGGTATGAAATCAAGAATCTCAAAGGGTCCCATTGTGTGTATATATATATATCTATATATATAGATATATATATAAACAAAAACAAGGCGCAAGTCAGCATGTGATCTAAAAGCAAAACAAAATGGTTATATTAAATGCACGCTGAAAATAGAAAATAGAGTTAAAATCTACATTTCGACCTTAGGTCTTCTTCAGGAAATATCTAAAAGAGAAAAACAAGTTAGTGTAGAGGAGAGGTAATGTGAGAGAGATATATATGTGAAAGAAGAAGGGGAGGCTAAGGAGAAGAAGTGATAAATGGTAAGATTAAGAGAGAATCTGTGAAACAAAAAGGTGATGATGGGAAAGATAAAGCATAATGGTAGAGAAAGAGCTGGGGAAGTTCCCAGGTGGAGACTAATTAACAGGGCCTTGTAAGAAGGCTGAAAGGTGACAAATGTGTGGGACGGAGACAGAAATGGAGACATATGTGAAAATGAAAATGAATGAATACAAAACAAATTGACTTTAGGAAAAAAAGGATGGCTGAAAGATGTTAGTGGAAAATAAGTCTATCATTTAAACCAGAGGGCTGCTGGGAGCCAAGGTGGATGATCAGTTTGGCTTCCATGTTTTTCTATGGTCAGGGCCCAGAAGCCCTGCTGAAGGACACAAACAGAAAGGTCATTGACATTGTGGTCCCTGGAGATAAAGTGGGATACAATGGGTTTAGCAGTTTCACCATTCCTGGCTGCTCTGTAATGTTCCTGAAACGGTCAGCAAGACACCTACCAGTTTCTCCGATGTAAATAGCTGAACACTTCCTGCAAAGAATACAATACACCACATTAGTGGAGGTGCATGAGAACTCCTTGGTGATGTGAAAAACACCTGTAGGCCCCAGTATCTCAGTCACACTGGAAATAAATTTGCAGGTGTAGCAGGAAAGCCCTGTTGCAAGGTTTGGTACCTGGGGGAGAAACTGTTAGGAGTGGGTAGGCTGCTTTTAACCAGGAGATTCCACAGGTTAGAGTCTGGCGGTAGGAGGCAATAGGTGGTTCTGTAAAGGAAGCACCAATGTTAGGGTCAGTTTGCAAAATGGGAAAGTTACTAGTGATGATCCTGTGAAGAGAGTGTGCTCTGATGGAAAGGAAGAACTAGTGGAATTAATCGTTGTTCTTGTGTGACAGTATCTCTCTCCTACGGGGGTCAAGGTTACGGGCATGTTACTGACCCGGGAGAGTGCCTGTCCACTGTGCTTTAGGGTATCTCCTGTTGATAAAAAATATGCATTATTTGGGTCTGCTCAGCAAAATCATCCTCTTCACTGCATAACCTCACGAAGTCTAAGAAACTGTGAATAAGGCAGGCCATTCTTGACATGTTTAGGATGGAAAGAGCTATGGAGGAGGAAACTGTGATAGTCAGTGGGTTTGTAATAGACTGATGTCTTCAGACCAGTGTGCTGGACTGAGAGCTGGATATCCAGAAAAGGCGGTATAGAGGAGGATACTTCAACAGTGTACTGAAGGGAAGGATGGGCCGTGGTGAACTTGTCAAGGAAGATTTGGAGGTTCTCCCTGGAGCAGGAGGTGGCCCCACACAGTCATCAATGTAGCGTTTGTAGAGTTCAGGCACAGTCCCTGTGAAAGAGAAAAGCGTTCCTCCACCCAACCCACAAACAGATTAGCAAAGCTGGGACCCATCTTTGGTACCCATGGCAACTCCACTGACCTGCTGAAAAAACTGTTATTAAAAGAAAAAGCATTGAGTGTAAGAACCAGTTCTGCCAGACGAGTTAGTGTGTGTGTGGGTGGCTGCTGGACTTCCCGCTTGTTCAAGAAATGCTGCAAAGCTGTGAGACCATCATCATGGGGATCACTGTGTTAAGAGATTTGATGTCCATGGTGAAGATGAGCTGATGAGAGTCACTGAATCTGAACCTGTCAAATAACTGGAGAGCATGGTTAGTGTCTTTAACATAGGAGGGCAGGGACTCAACAAGGTGTCTCATGAGGCCATCCAAAATGCGGAGATGTGGGATGTGGGGCAGGAGCAGGCAGACACTATGGGACGACCTGGGTTACCTGTTTTGTGGATTTTGGGAATAAGATAAAACCTGGATGTCTGGGGATGCTGAACTATGAGTCTCTTAGCAGAAGCAGGGAGCTCATTGTTTTCAATAGCAGAGGTGATGGTGGTGGTGACCTCCGTCTGATAGTCAGCAGTGGGGTCCTGTGGAAGAGAAGAAGAAAACCTGGTGTCAGAGAGTTGCTGTGTGGCTTCCGTGATGTATAGCTCCTTTGCCAGACCACAACAGCACCTCCCTTATCAGCTGGTTTAATAACAATGTCATTCCTACATTGTAGAGATCTGAGGGCTGCAAGCTCATCAGGTGTCAGGTTGGAATGGTTGTGCCTGCAATGAAGATTAAAGTTAGTGGTGTTTTCCATCCATTGGTTAACAAAATAATCAACAACAGCAAAACGTCCTGAGGGGTGTCCATGCACTTCGCTGGGGATTGATGTCATTGATAGTTCTGGTGATACTGTCATCATATATATATATATATATGTGCTGTCAGATAGAAATCAGGAGTCTAGATAGAAAAGTATATATATGTATACCAACAGTCTCTGCCATGCCACATAGCAGCTCCCTGCACTGTCAAGGCCCCTGGCTGCCTTCAACCCACCCCTCACCACTCCTCCCATCCCCTCACTATGACAATGTCAAAGACTGCTGCCCTTTTCTGCACCTCACTCACATCCCTCCCCTACCCACTTTCTTCCATAGCCCTCTCTAACTCCTGTCTGCCTTTTCTCCTACTATTTGTTTGACAACTATGTTCAAGTTTGCATGCATTGATTGCTTACTGTGTACTCAAACCTATGGTATTGTAACTATTATTGCCACTTTTTCTGTCTTGTTTTGTGACCTTTGTAATTATTATCTACCCCTCCACTGACGTGGAACCTTTGTAAACGAGCTTCCAGCTCAAAGGTGTTTAATCATCGATTTCAATAAATTAAAATAAATAGATATATGGACTTTGGACTCTGCTGCTCACCATTCTTACTCTTGCTTGATGGGACATCAATCTGTCAGCAAGGGGTGACTGTAACCTCTCAAGGGTGGAGCTTACTTGTCAAACCCCAGTGGTCTGAGGTGGGTCCACCTCTCTCACCAGTATCCTCTGGCTGCAATTGGTACTGGAGGCAGAGTAGAGTTGTTGTTGCCGTTTGTTCTGTCATTGTGCACCCAGTGAAAAGGGTATCCCTGCATTGAAGACCAACTGGGAGGACCAACACTGTCACTAGAGACAAATACAAATTATATTCTTAGTTGGATATAAAATTTTGCAAATTTTGAAATAACAGCAAACAGTAAGTTGACTTGAGTGAAACATCAGCAAGGCTTTGAACTGCATGTAAATAGATGGACGTCACCATCTTGTGACCCTTGACCCTGTGATTGGCCAACCAGAATGAAAGGGTCCTAGAAAGAATACAGTCGCTTAAGAGGAACAGCAACCAAGTGTTTGGTGCTCCTTCAGTAGCTACTAAGGTAGCTGTAGTGTGAATGACAAGCTTGGACAGTCAATTTGAGTTTAAAAAGGGTGGGAGTTGAGCTGAATTCTTCCCAGCTTAGAGGAGTTGTGCCAGTCATTTCTGAGCAGTGAGTGAGACCAGAAATGCTGAGGAGGAGAGCTGAGGACCTAGCCAGGCCTCAGGGCTAGAGATCCTGGTGTAAAAGAATCCAGTTGCTGAAGTTCCATCTGAACTGAATCCAAGTGTTAGGAAACCTGTGTAGTAGTGAAAGAGAATCTGCTGAAGCCGTCTGCAGACCACTGGTATCAAAAGTGAGAACAAGAAGTTCTGTTTTGTCTAGTGTATTCAAGGGAGGAAGTGGTCAGGAGTTTGTCTCCAGGGTACTTGTACCCTTGAATGAAGGGGTGTCCACTTGGGTGAGGCTGTGTGGCCCTTGGTCTTCATGCTTCTAACATTGTCACACTGTCATGTATTGAATGAATGGAGGCGACTGTGACACAAAGATCGGGTCAAGCCTGGGCCATTGACTGCTGTTTGCCTGCTGCTGTGACATTGCCTTCTCAAAGCATCAGCTAATATTTCCCTGGTGCAGGACATGTGAGTACTGGCTTATCAGCCAGAGAAAGTGCTGCAATTTGTTTTACATTCCTTGTTGGATTAGCGATTTGTTCAAAGTTCCCTGTTGTATTACAGTTTGTTGCTCATACTAAAGTGCTAGCCAGAAAGTCAGTTGGGTGGTAAAGCAAGCTTCCATTTCACTATGTGCACAGCACAAAATCCCAAGCACCACGACATCAGCCATGCAACTGTATTTAAACCATCTGGGTACTCAGTAGTAGAGACTAAACTACACTTGAAGAAAGTGATTGCTGTGAAGGTCTTTTTAACTGTGGAATTCAACTGCTCCAGGGTTGCGGAAGGTCCTACAGTACAGTAGACCTGCCGGTGTGTGAATGTAGGAAGGCACAACTAGACAGCTCAAAGGAGAGGATGGATATCTGAGCAACTGTTGCTAAAGGTTCATCAAGTAAGTACAAATCTAGGAAGCCAAATTGGCCAATATGACTCGACACATTTAACCAAAAAAACAAACTTTTCATTTCTCATATGCCTATCTAAAGCAACATTGAATGTGTCTAATGTTTTACTTAGAACTACTTCCTTGGCAGATTATTCTAGACATTAACATTAGAAGACTTGGTTTGCTGGCCAAGGCACCTAGCTTCACCTGAGCTCTTTCCTTCTAAGACTGCTTGAAAGGCAGAGTAAGAAACTTACCAGAGCAAGGGAAAGGATTAAGACTTAGTTTAGCTAAGCAGATTTACTGTGTGGTGGTGTTTTATTATTTTTACTCACAGGGATTGCTACTGTTTGTTGCTAACATTTCATTGCTTTATTTTTCTCTGATTCAAATTGTTGTTGCTGGTATACCTTCTTCATTATTACAGGTGTGTGCTAACAGATTACTGCTGTAATCTTTCTGATTCAAGTGTCTTTTGCAAGGTATATCTTCTGTTACTGCTTTATTTTTCTCTGGAGCAAAGTGTTTCTTACAGGGTATATATTCTCTCTGAAATTACTGTATTACAAGTGGAGCTTACATTTTGTGACTTTTTTATCATTGGGCTAAGCAAAATTACTGTTTGACACTATGTTTTATTTATTCTTGTTTGTTGAAAAGGTTTGTTTGTCTCAGAGGTGTTTCAGTCTCCTTCTCACATTGAAGGAGCTAATTGCTTTCCTCCACAGCTCTTCCAAAGGATTAGGTATGTATGTGGGAAGTGGAGCTGTCAAACTGTCAGTAATTTCCAACAGAAAGAAGGGTCAAAAAGTCAGGTTAGTTGATATCTTGGAGGTAGAAGACTTGGTTTGCTGGCCAAGGCACCTAGCTTCACCTGAGCTCTTTCCTTCTAAGACTGCTTGAAGGCAGGTAGAGAAACTTACCAGAGCAAGGGAAAAGGATTAAGACTTAGTTTGGCTAAGCAGATTTACTCAAGTGGTGGTGTTTTTTATTTTTACTCACAGGGATTGCTACTGTTTGTTGCTAACATTTCATTGCTTTATTTTTCTCTGATTCAAATTGTTGTTGCTGGTATACCTTCTCTGCATTATTACAAATGTGCCTACAGGGTGTGCTAACAGATTACTGCTGTAATCTTCTGATTCAAATTGTCTTTTGCAAGGTATATCTTCTGTTACTGCGTTATTTTTCTCTGGAGCAAAGTGTTTCTTACAGTGTATATCTTCTCTGAAATTATTACAGGTGGTGCTTTACAGGTCTAACATTAGGATAAGCTTTCAGAGTTACTGCATTTGTTGTTGACTGATTGTTTCTGCTCTTACCTTCTTGTTCTTTCGTCTGTGGTTCTCTTCTTTTTAGGCAGGGGAAGGGCCCAGCCACCCACCCCACTCCCAACCACCCCACACTACACTCACTTTTATAGGGTACCAGTCATGACATTTCCTGTGGCAGAGCAGGAAGGGTGGATCAGTGGGGCCTCACAAGGTGATCTCATTTACAGGGGCACTAGTAATTTAACTTGTTATATCAAGTTAAACAAAGCACAATTAAACCATTACTTGCATTTTTTTCCTTTTTTTTTCCTTCTAATTACTCTGACTAGGTTACCAAACCCAGCAACTTATTTGGAATGGATTTCATTAACTGCAGGTACTGTGGAACAATTTTCAGAAGGACAGTCTTACAGGATTTAGGACACTGTCCTACCATGCTGGGCCTTTGGAGATCTTAGGGCTCAGCTCCGGGCAGCATGGGCAGAGATTGCACGCCTCAAATTTGACATTGAAGAGGAAATACATTATAAGAACCACCCGCCATTTCACGCAGCATCCAACAGAAAAACCTCGACCGCAGAGGGTGGTTGGTCCAGGAGGTTGGCAGGTGGTTAGGAGGAAGCAAATCAGGTGCCCCATCACTCTCTGCTCTCAACACACATTACTCCAAAAACCATATAAACACCACAAACAGGTATCTGCCTCTATCTCTGAAATCAAATAAAGAGGCAGAAGACACTGCAGAGCAGGACACTGTGGCACAGGAGCCAGCACAACAAAAACTCACCCAAATCAGGAACCAAAACAAAACAAGCACAAAGGAACTAAAAAACTTCTGATCATGGGAGGACTCCATGATTCGGGGGTTGATACCATCTCCAGCTTGGGTGATGGTCTGGATGTCTCCCAGGTACATCAGCATGGAGAGACACTGACCAGCATAAAATTGTTCACAAAGCAGGAGAAAACATTGATGTCCTAGTACACATAGGGATTCTCGATCCTCACCGGTCCAGTTGTGGAGACCAAGGAACACCTGACTAGGCTGGGTGACAACCATCATCTATTTCATCTAGCATCTCCTTCTCTGAGATCCTGCCAGTCTGGGAGAGGGAGCAGATGGACGAAGGTCAGAGAAGGGGAGATAGGGGAGCTAAACACGTGGCTCAGGGGCTGGTGCCAGGAAAAGGACACAGATTTGTAGGGAACTGGCACAGTTCTGGGAGCGAAAGTTCTTAAATTTGATGGACTGCATCTGACTAAAAGGGAGTCAGGTGCATTGGGGCAGAAGTTTGACATCTTTGCAGAATATTTAAACTAGCAAATGGGGAGAGGGGTGCAGCACCCCATACGTCGAATGGGAAGAACACCCTCCCCTCAGCTAGTGGTCAAACAGGAATTCAGCATGTTTGCCGCTCATTTGCATCACCTGGTAGAAAAAGGTTTGTCTCCCCATACGACGACAGGGGTAATGCCAACTTCACCCAACAACTAACACACCAAAATCTGGCTAATGGAAAATCATACACAATGCTCTTGCCAGCCTGGGAAATAAGATCCCAGACCTGTGCAAGCAATAATGTCAGAGGACAAACTGGACATAGTAGCATCAGTGAGACGTGGTCACTCAGTAACCACACTTGGGAGACTTCAGTACTGGCTATGCATTGTTCCAAGAGACTGGAGGTGCAAAAGGGGGGAGGAGGGCCTGCATGTTAATGGAAAATATCAAAGCTACAGAAATTGAGAATACACATAAGGAGCCAGAAGAACTGTGGGTCACCCTGGAAACAGGAAATGGGACAGCCATAAGAACTGGGGTTGTCTACAGGCCCCCAGACCAGAGGGAGGACATAGACACATTACTGTTAGAAGACATACAAAACATGACAGGTAAAGGGGAGGTTCTGATAATGGGAGACTTCAACATGCCGGATACAGATTGGTCAATACCAGCAGGAACATCTGCCAGAACTAGACTCATAGTGGATTCTCTGCAGGGAGGGCCTCAAACAACTGGTACAGCAACCCACAAGAGACAGGGCTATCCTAGATCTAGTACTGACTAACAAAGAAGGGATCACAGATCTCCAGGTAGAAGGTCACCTGGGGCCAGTGACCATCACATGGTATGGTTCAATTTGGCTACTACATCTAAATCATCCCATTCCAAGGCAAAAATATGGGACTTCAGAGGAGCTGACTTTGATAAGATGGCCAACAGAGTTAAGCTGGCCCTGACAAAAAGAAACACAGGTGAGGGTTACAGGCAAAGTGGGCAAGCATTAGGGATGCAATACTTGAAGCAACATCCCATTGTGTTAGACAGAAAAGAAGTGCAAAAGAAGAAGGAAACCACTTTGGTTCTCAAATACATAGCAGAAAAGGTCAGAGCCAAAAGGCTGGCCTTCAGAAAATATAAGGGAACACAGCGGGATGAAGATAGGAAGGCATACCAAACTGCCCTAAAGGAAGCAGGTAAGGCAGTAAGGCAGCAAAGTCCCAAACTGAGGAAACACTAGCACAAACAGTAAAAGAAGGTGACAAGACTTTCTATAGATACATTAGTGAAAGGAGAAAGTCCAGAGGGGCATTACAAGCTTAATGGAGAAAAGGGAGCATGTGAGGAGGAGGACCCTGTAAAGGCATCTATCCTAAATAGATACTTTTGCTCAGTATTTACTGAAGAGAAGGTAGGGCAGGCCCACAGCTCAGCATCATGGACACAGGGGAGGGAGGTGAGCACTACTCCCTTCACAAAAGAAAGGGTCCTACAAGAGCTTGCTAAGCTCAGGGTGGATAAGGCAATGGGACCTGATGGCATACATCCCAGGGTACTTAAGGAGCTAAAGGAGGAACTAGAGAGCCATTAGCAGAATTGTTTAGTGAGTCTCTGAGCGCAGGAGAGGTCCTAAAGACTGGAGAAGGGCTCATGTGATCCCACTCCACAAGAGTGGTAGCAGGGAGGAAGCTGGGAACTACAGACCGGTCAGTCTTACCTCAGTAATGGGCAAGATTATGGAGGCACCTTAAGGAAAGGATAGTGCAACACCTGGAATCCATAGGGGCACAGGATCCAAGACAGCATGGGTTTACAAAGGAAGGTCCTGTCAAACTAATCTCATAGATTTCTTTGACTGGGAACCAGAGTGGTGGACCAGGGGGGAGCAGTTGATGTCGCTACCTTGACTTCCAGCAAAGCTTTGACACTGTTCCACATAGAAGATTGATAAATAAGCTGGGTAGGCTCGGGTGGGTCAGAAGTTGGTCAACTGGGTGGCAAACTGGTTGATGGGAGCAGAAACAGAGAGTGGTAGTAAATGGCATACAGTCAGAAGAGATGCAAGTCACAAGTGGGTACCTCAGGGATCAGTCCTGGGGCCAGTCCTCTCAACATCTTCATTAGTGACCTTGTAGATGGACTAGAGGGTAAGGTTTGTCTGTTTGCAGATGACACCAAGATCTGCAACAGAGTAGATGATCCAGATGGGGTGGGCAGAATGAGAAGAGATCTGGATAAACTAGCAGAATGGTCAGCAGAGTGGCAACTGGGATTTAATGCAAAGAAGCAAAATCATGCACATAGGGGAAGAGAAACCCTGAAGCCACCTATAGGCTGGGGGAGTTGCTAGCAGTCAAGGAAGAAAGAGACTTGGGCATCATCATCACTGATGACCTAAAATCATCCAAGCAGACCTCTAAAGCAGTAGGTAAGGCTAGGGGTGTTAGGGTGTATTAGTAGGGGTATCATGTGGTTGTAAGAGGGAGGTAATAATCCCTCTGTACAAGACACTGGTTAGGCCCCATCTGGAGTACTGTGTGCAGTATTGGAGGCCACACCTTCACAAGGACATTAACCAAATTGAGGCAGTCCAGAGAAGGCAACCAAAATGGTGCAGGGACTGCATCAGAAGACATATGAGGACAGATTAACGAGCTCAATATGTATACCCTTGAGCAAAGGAGGGAGAGAGGTGATAGATCGAGGCATTCAAACACCTTAAGGGCATAAACAAGGTGAAAGAGTCTAACATGTTTAAATATAAGAAAAATAGCAGGACAAGAGGACACAGCATGAGATTAGAGGGAGGCCGATTAAGGGGAAATGTGGAGGAAATTCTTTTTCACAGAAAGGTGGTGGATGCATGGAATGGCTTACCACAAGAAGTGGTGGCTATGAATACAGTGCAGGGCTTCAAACAGGCATGGGATAGGCATAAGGGAGCAATACAAATGACTATGAATAGATAGGCCACTGATAGAGCAAAGTATGGTGGCACATTTATAAGGTAGAAAAAGAAATGGGAGACTGGATGGGCCTTATGGTCCTTATTCTGCTGTCAACTTCTATGTTTCTATGTAAACCACCTCTCTCACTTATCCAATTAGCTCTACTATTGGTTTTGTAATTATCACCATTTAACTGTAATGGGTGAAATCTACTATCACTAAAGTTGTCTTTCTTGTAAGTCCCACATACTCCCAGAGGCTTACTATTAAATACTCTATAAGTCAGGCAGAGATCTCCCTTATTCTCCCAAAATGTAAGGTGTATAGTCCCAACTCAGTCTTTAGCATAGGTCATCCCCTTTGTCTGAATGATCCTTTTGTGGCATTCTCTGTACCCTCTCCAGCAACCGATTATCCTTTTGTTAGAGGGTGCCCAGTACTGGACACAATACTCCAGATGGTGCCTGACAAGCAATGTACAAGGTTAGTATTACACTTTTGTCTCTACTGCTTAGATTTCTAAAGATGCACTTGAAACACTAGTAAGAGCCCATGTGTTGTTATCATTCAAAGTCACTGATTAACCCATTTGGTATAACCACCATTTCTTTCTCAGGACCAGAGCTGCCAAATAACAAAGTCCTGTGGTTAACTGAACATATTAGTAGCAATCTACTTTATTCATTTATATATTTATTTGCTTTTGTTAACGGGTAGAGCACTAGGCAAAATCCTGCCTATTTTCAGGCACCGACCGGAGAGTACAATATTACAATATAACAAAGCAGCATTGACAAAACAATCAGATTCTGATGGCAGGAGAACTGTTGAAAAACAAATGCAGAGGCAGCCACAGTAGATTATACAACACATGGATAACAGCAACAGTAGTGAGGTTATTGCAGCAAACAAATTGTACAGAAAGAAGGTTGATGTTATTGCAGCATACAGTTTTTACAGAAAGCAAGGTTGACAAATTAACAGGCCGCTGAGGGAGAAAAACAGGAGGTAGGCTCAGATTACAAAATATTAAATCATATTACAGTAGACAAGACATTAGACCCAGCAAGGGAGAAACAGATAAAGATACTGACTAAATGCGCGACGGTAGAAATCCTGAAAGAGGGCAAGGACACAAACAAGGACTAACTAGAGAACAGAAATAGAAGTTAAGGGCAGTCACAGTTGTCCAAGAGCTATGAGGTGGGAAAATAGAGTATGCTTAAATGAGGGTGAGATGTGGATTCTTGACATGAAGGGAGAGAGTTCTACAAACCTAAGGGGCAAAGTAGGGAGAAAGTTTGCTCTCTCATTTTGTGGAGCAATGAGAACAGAGAGTAAGGGGTAGGAAGAGGCCCTAAAGGGTGCGAGAGTGAGAGACTGGGGTAAACATGTCCCCAGTGTGGAGGGGCGAGAAGATCTGTTATGAGTCAACAAAACACCCTAGTGTATGGAGAAGAGAGCACCCAGAGACAACCAGTTTAAGGCAGAATAGAGAAGACAGTGATGGGTTAGGCGAAGAGCAGATAGAGCAAATCTACAGATATTGTTGTAGGATGTGTCCTATTTGTGAAGAACCCCACATTGGCATGAGATATAACAGGGAGGGCATATAGCAGTTGAGGGAGAAAACACCTCTCGCTACTGAGATTCTAGCAGCCAGAGTGAGGAGGTGACCACTCATATGCTGCACCAATTTTGGTGTTTACCAAGTGACAAACCACGCTAATGTGCATGGAAAAGTCCAGTGCCGGATCCAGCTGTAACCCCTAAATACTTGAAGGCTAAAGTGTTGGAGACAGCTGTTCCACCGAGCAGCAAACCAGGAGCATAGGAGACTCAGTGGGCACTTTTCAAGAGGACACAAAGAGCATGGCCTGTGTCTTGGATACACGCTTAGGACATGGTGGCTGCATGAGAACCAGGATTGGAGGGCCTGAAATGCAAGGGAGAGATGTTGATTGATGTCAGCTATAGACTTGGAGGCCAAGTAAAGCACCAGGTAATCAGCATACATGAGAATGTTGCAGTGAGGAGGAGGAGTAGGGATATCATTGATGAAGAGGGAGAAGAGTAGGGGACCAAGGATCTAACCCTGCAGAACACCACAGGTGATAGGGACAGGAGAGAGAGAGATTTACAGACTGAGACAGCCTGAGAATGGTTTTCTAGGTAGCTGCCAAACCAGGAGAGGGTAGAGTAAGAAACACCGAGAGTGTGCAGCTTGGCCAGTAGAAAGGGGTGATTTACCATGTCAAATGCTTTGAGAGATCAATGAACACAGCCCCAGTAAGTAAACCCTTATCCATGTTATTTTTAACATCACTGGTAAGTTGAGTAAGAGCTGTAGTAGTGCTGTGGCAGCCCTAAAGCCATATTAAACCGGGATAGAAGGTTGAAAATGAGGAGGTGACCTGAGACCTGACGATGAAAAACTTTCTCAAGCAGCTTACTGAGGGTGGGAAGGAGAGAATTGGAGCCTGTAATTTGACATGATTCTGTCATCTCCTTTCATAGTGCTGGGAATGGGTCTGGCAACTTTCCAGACCAATGGCACAGACACAGAGCAGATGGAGAGATTTATAAGCCTGGTAACATGTACTGCAAGGCAGGAGGCAAACTGCCTTAGAAACCTAGGATGTATACCATCAGGACTAGCCACTTCCTTTAGCAGGAATGGACCTTAGTAGCTTAAGTGCCTCTTGACTTGTGACTCATGACAGCTCAAGTGCTGGGGGAGCAGTAACTAGTGGGGAGGAGACACCTGGGAAGTGATGGTAGGAGAAGGGAGGGGATGGGTAGAGAGGAAAATAGGGAGTTAAAGGCATTAGCTCTGGTAAGAGAATTATTGCAGTGAGTATAATTTATTAGCATTTCATTTGGAGTCATAGACTTGTTGTTCCCTCAGGATCTCCTTAATTTGTGACCAGTAACGTTTTAGGGTTTGAGGCAGAGAACCTGAGAATGTTCTGGTAGTAAGCACTCTTGGCCAGGTGAATTTCCTTTTACAGGTGTTACGTAGGACCTGTAAGCCTCGGAGTTAGCTTGAGTTGAGGAGGAAATCCAAACTGACCAGAGTTTATCCCTACATTTTAGCAGCTGGAGTAGAGGGCGCTGACGCATTTAATGACTTTGCCTTTTACCCACGTGTAGAGACCGGGATATGAAGATTCTGAAGAGAGAGTAGGTATCATTGAAGTATTAGCTGCAATGTTGATGTCATTGGTCATATACAGGGGTGACCAGTCAACCATGTTAAGATCATAGAAATGCAGAAGGGTTAAGTTTAGAGATGTTTGAGAAAGATAAGATTTTAGACGGAAGGTGGGGAGGTTTCCCAGGTGCAGTAGACCAGACAGTGATCACTTATAGTGTCCAGTAGCACTCCAGCAGCAGAGAAGTTCTCCTTCCTATTTGTCAGGATCCAGTCAATGAGGGTGGTACAGGAACCATGACAGGAGATCCTGGTTGGGGCCTGGATAAGTTGAGATAGGTTTGCCTTACTAGTGATAGAAAATAGAAGGAGTAACTGGGACCAGCCCAGTCATGGTTAAAGTCACCCAAGCAGATTACTTCACTTTTCCCTGAAACAGAAGGCACATGTTCGATGAATTCTTCCAGGCCCAGCCTTGAGTTTCTAGGAGGTATGCAGACGCAGGAGACATGGATTTTTAACACCCCAAGTAACAGAAGTGAATGTAGTACCTCACAATTAACCAGAGGGGTATTGGATGAAAGTCACATTGAGATGCGACTTGAAGTACAGTGCCAGGCCACCACCCCTTTGGAGTTAGAGCGACCAACCCAAGTAAATTATAACCTGGTATAGCACAGAGGGAGTCAGCAATTGAGGGTTTCAGCCAGGGCTAGGATGTCAGGGTTATTAGAGCTAACTCTGGCCTCGAGCTCAGGATGATTAACAGTAAGGCTCCTAATGTTTAGATGAGAAAGGATAGACAAGATGATTGAGGCCAACTATAGGAGGAGTGAGACAGAGATGTGGTAGATACAGAGGGACCCAGATTGGTCTCAACATCTCCGCTAGGATAAGGGATATGGTAATTATCCAGAAGGAGTCAATCACGACAGCATGAGAGATGCACCCATGGGAGATAGCGTCCTCCATAAGAAATTTCTGAGCAGTACCCCAAGCAGTTTATTATAGAGCCCCAACATAGATACCAGGTAAGGGGTGGGGTCAGAGAGTAAGTTGGAGTAGCAGAAATTATCAATAGAGCAAAAAGGTGAGAAGTGGGATACCTATAAGGACCTGTTACTAGTGATAGGAAAACATTGCACCTAGGATTGGCGTGAGGGGATAAATATACCTGAGATACATGGTAAGAAAGGAGAAAGGGCAGGCAGGAGGAAGGGAGGAGAGAACAGAAGGAGAGGAGAGAGGAGAGGAGAGGAAGAGCAGATAGGCTGAAAGGGAGTGAAGGTAGAGAATAAGAAATAGAGGAGAAAGTAGTGGGAGGAAGACCCCAAAAAAAAAGAAAAAAAAGGAGAGAAATAAATGGAGAAAGAAGTAGAGAGGCAGCCAGGATAGCCAGAGGGAGACGATGAGAAGGCAAAACACCCAACAGGAGAGATAAGCAAGAGCAAGCACTGGGAACCAAGGTGAGGGAATGTTAACTTGAATTCCAAATGCCCTCTAGTGCAGATCCAAAACAAGGAGCAAATGAGAATACAGGGAGTTAGAAAAAAACTGTCAACGAGCTTGTGAGTAGAGCATAAGGTATAATTTAAATGACAGGTAAGGGTGTGAGGGAATTGGGGTGGGCAGGAGCAGTCACAAAGCTACTAGGTGGAATCAGCCTGGCAGCACAGCAACTGCAGGCTCTGAAATAAGTCACATCGTGAGCTCTGACTTAGAGTGAAAGGTCACACCGTGGTGCACTGAATTGAGCTAAATTACCATCTAGGAAATTTTTCTTATTTTTATCTCTGTGCACAGATTTTACAGCAACTAGCACAGTGAGAATCACTAGTGTGTTCTCTGATTTGAGCTCCGATTAGGAGTAAATGGTAGCTGTAAAATTTAGGAGCAAACTACAGAGCTCACACCATGGCTGGAGTTCAGTAAAATCTCCAGGAGCAATTTCTTCAAAATGCAGTAAGATATGAACAAGGGTCCAGTAAAGAGTCCAGAGTTCAGTTACAGAAATAAAGAATGTTTGGGCTGAAGCCAGATTCCAAACCCTAGCTGCCCTGATGGGCAACTTGGTAGGAACTCAAAAGGTGCCAAGTTTAAACTTCAGAACAAAGGACAGATGAGCATGGAACCTAATGCACTTCAGCAGTGATGGCAGGGCAGACTGGAGCAGCTCCACGGGCAGTCTGGCCCAGGGACAAGTTCAGCAGTGACAGCAGGGCAGACGGAAGCAGCTCCATGGGTAGTCCGCCCAAGGGACAAGCTCAGCACTGATGGCAGGGTGCACTGCAGCAGCTCCCGGGCAGTCCAGCCCAAGGTACAAGGTGTTTGAAATTGCAATGGAAGTATGGGTACTAATACCAATATGTTTCAGGTAGTGTCCAAAATTGTTGGGGAGGTGGGTTGGTACTGCATCCTGGGGCAGTATTCTACTGGTCAACAGGCCCACTATTTCCTTCTCTGGGTGTGGAGGCATTGTGCTGTCCCCTTTTATTCCCAGCTGAAACAAAACCTTGATGTGAGGAGTTTAACAAGCCCAAGTCCCTCATCCTTGTCCGCCCCCCACGGATGCAAGGCAGGGGTAATAACCAAGAAGGTAACACTTGTACCATCTGCACAGCAATCTGATTACAGAAGTATAACACCATAATATTCTACTAACAAACAACCTTCTGAAGACAATATCATGTCAGTCAGTGACAGTAGAGGTTCAGCCTCAGGTCTGCATACTTTCACTTGATAAGCAAAGGTTGACTTTAAATCTCAGATTTTGCTTTATGGAGCACATGGGCCTGTTAACTGATGCTTAGAATGAGAGGTCTGCCCTGACCTGTGAGGGCCTCATATTCTAAGATGTCCAGATTATTATCTTCTGCCATTACATTGTGAGGACTGGTCATTTTCACATTAAAGACACCAACAGCAATTTTGCCACCACAATGTGTAACAGCAACAGTGGGTATAGTTGTCAGCTCCTGAATCCTCAAATATGGATAAGTCTGAGGATGAATCCATGACAGCAGGCTCTGGACCTGGGTTTGGCAGGTGGTGATATCCAGCCTAGTGAAATGGTGGCATCATAGGTTGCCTAACCCGACCACTTTCTCTGGTGGCCAACTCCCAGTCAATGCACTTTACAGGTTCCAGTTAAATTCAGCAGTAGCCCTGATGGTTCCCTGTAGTCCTGCAACTAGCCTCTTCAAGCACCTAGCCTTTATAATGTGCCACAGGAAATAAAGCATCCTTCTAACCAAGCTATCACATCTCACAGTCCATGGATCTATTGGGATAGGATGTAAGGCGACTTGTTCCACAGGTCCTCACAACTCTATCCTTCCTTATCCTCTATCCTTCCCTTTCTCATCCATAATGTGTTCTATGCATTTACAGTAGTAGTAGAGACATGGTCAGATATTTCCAGATATTTCAAAAATTTCTAAAGAGTTTTCTCTGCTGCCCCTACTGTGGAACTGTAGAAAGCAGGAGATTTCTCAAGAAATATTACAGAAATTTCAGGAAATATCTGACCATGTCTTTGGCTGTGACTCATGTACAGGGCTCCACTCTGGTTGAATACTCTTCCAGCCTGTATTTTATCTGAAATGAAATTTGGCCCTTTCAAAGTAAATCTCTGGGAGCACCTCCTTTCCTCCAGCCAATGTGACTGCTTCTAGACCCCCACCCCTCCTGTCTAGGTTTTAACAAAGTCTTCTCTGACTGTGTCACCCCACCCTTTTCTTCCTACATCCCGCTCCTACCCACACCCCTCCCTCTACCCTTAAGTTCAGCATATTGCTGAATACTATAATTCTGAAAGTTTTGTACCGAGTATTGCATGGCCTGATTAGGTAGTGGAGTCCCTGCTCATATGGGCTTTATAGGTCAGCAACGTGACCTTGAAGGTAATCTGCCACTGAATTGGCAACCAGTTCAGTTCCACGCCTTTACAGAGTGTTATATATGATTGGATCTAAGTTCCAGTCAACAACCTAGCCATCACGTTCTGCACTAGCTACAAGCGGCAGATATCTATCGGTAGCCCTAAGTAGAGAGCATTGCAGTAATCAAAATGACTGGTGACAAAGGCGTGGACCAAGGTAGGAAGATCTTCAGGCAGGATCAGGTGCTTCACCCAGGCTATGTTCATTAGAAGGTAATGGAAGATTTGACTACAGCCAGAAACCTCGCTCCTCAGGGTCAGGCCTTCATCAAAAGCCACACCCAGGTTTCGCACCTGGCCCAAGTCAGTAAGCGTGATTCCCCAAGATTTAATCCTGAGGGTTTTCCCACCCATGCCCTTCTCATCCTACTGTATGACCAGGGTCCACCACCAATAACTCTGTTTTCTCAGGGTTCAACCATAGCCAAATGGCACTCATCCAGTTCTGAATCTCCAGTAGGCAGTTATTAAACACCGCAGCAGAATCTAATTCCTGTTCAAGCACAAAAGACATGTACAGTTGAGAGTCATCAGCATAGCAATGAAAACTCAACCCATACTGTCTTATAATGTCCCCAATGGAAGCATATACACCGCGAAAGCATCGGAGACAGCACTGAGCCCTGTAGAGCCCCACAAGGCAGCCCATGAGGGGCCAAGGAAAAAATCCCGACACCACTCTATGGGACCTACCATGGAGGAAGGATCAAAACCAACTGAGGACCGCCTTTCTCAGTCCACAGAAAAACACAGGTGCTCGAGCAGCATCCCATGATCCATGGTGTCAAATGCTGCTGAGAGATCAAGGAGAACCAATATAGAATGGGTTTCTGATCTCGCCATCAGAATATCATTTAGCACCCATACCAGGGCTGTTTCAGTGCTGTGCCTTTTTTGGAAGCCAGACTGGAGAGGGTCGGAGATATTGTGGTTGGTTAAATGGCCTCCAGCTGCAGAGTGACCACCTTCTCATTAACTTTCCTTACAAAGGGCAAGTTCGAGATTGGTCTGTAGTTGGCTGGGCAGTCGGGGTCAAGGGAGGTTTATTTTAAAAGGGGCATACTGCTGCCTTTTTTAGGAATCTGGAAGGGTCCCTCCCTCCAATGAAACCCCACTAACCCAGCAAGGACCGACCAATGACTTCTACACAACCCACTAGTAGGCATGTAGGGCCTGGATCCAAACTACAGTAGGTTGGCCACAGAGTTTGTATGATCCTTACTATATCCACGACTAATAGTTGGCTAAAATGGACCAAGTCTGTCAGGTATTAGTACCACCTGATTGATCAATGCAACATCCAATGTTAAGGCACTGGCTGATATCATCCCTGATGGTGGACACTGTATCAGCGAAGAACTGCACAAACTCCTCACACTGTACACAACGCCGACCAGAGTGAAGACAGGCTGGATTGCACAGTCTGTCCACAGTCTGAAAGAGCTGGGCTGGCCTGTTCTTCACTGTAGTAATTTCCTTGGACAGGAACTCTGCCTTCTTACAGGAAATTGATGATTGATAGGTCTTATAATGATCCATCAATCTAAGCCTATCCACCTTCAGGTGAGTTTTCCACCAGTGTCTTTCCAACCTTCGCTCTGCCTCTTCAACTCATGGATCTCCCCATTAAACCAGGGAGAACCCAGGTGAGAGGTGAGAGGGTGAACATGAGAAGGAGCAATGATATCCAAGACCTCAGTAATGGCCTAATTATAGGCTGACACAAGAGGCCCCGGATCAGTGCTATCCCTTGAAATCCTGAGAGGTCCAGCACCATCATTAGGCCTTCTGATGTAACGCCTCTCAAAGGATGGTACTGTACCAACTCCTTTAGGGCAGGCCTAGTTAGGGGCTGGCAAAACTGAATCTCGGGACATGATGAGTCAGACCAACCGACTGGCTCCATCGCCATATCGGAGATCTCTATCCCCAGGTGGAACACCGAGTCCAGTGAGTGTCCTTTCTTGTGGGTTGCAGTGGTAATAACCCATGTTAGGCACAATGAATCCATCAATTGGAGGAGGTTTGTCCAAATGGTGAGAGTTCAACGTCGGCCCGTTCATTGAAATCCCCAAGAATCAACCATCTGGGGATTCCAACACCACATCGGCGATGAAGTCCTGTAGCTACACCTGCACCCTCTCGGAGATCTCTATCCCTAGGTGGAACACCGAGTCCAGTGAGTGTCCTTTTTGTGGGTTGCAGTGGTAATAACCCATGTTAGTGCACAATGAATCCATCAATTGGAGGAGGTTTTGTCCAAATGGTGAGAGTTCAACATCGGTCGCTCATTGAAATCCCCAAGAATCAACCATCTGGGATTCCAACACCACATCGGCAAGAAGTCCTGTAGCCTACACCGCACCCACTATACACTCCAGAGGAGTTGGTTGCTTCAACTGACACCTCCCTGAGACCCCAGTTCTGTCTAAAACAGACAGCAACCCCCAGCCCTTGTGATCTCCTCTCAGGCGGTGAATCACCGAGAACCTGTCCGAACCACAGCCTCCAAAATAGGACTGCACTCTCATCCAGCCAAGTCTCAGTGATACAAGCCAGGTCAGCAGATGCCACAAGATCTGCAACAACTGCAGTCTTATTTCTAATTGATCTGACATTGCTTAACACCGCCTCGAAAGGGACTTGAGTCCAAGAGTGGCCCACTTCCTGCCTGACCAAGTCAGAACCCTTGGGTATGGGCATAAGACAAGGATAACCTTGTTCCTGTGTCCATATCACCCAGGGCACCTCCTAGTCCTCATCCATCTTTATGGAGCCATTATGCAATGACTGTAAGGGTCACATTATGACCCCTCTAGTTTTAAAATATACACTCTGTATGGTTCATCATTAAAGATCAATTGAAATGTTTTTAAAATGATTTTAATATATTTAATTTGCTCACCAAGAAAATAACCAGTCAATATATATTGCAAGTATAGTGCAGGAACGGTCATTTCTAATGTCCAGATGCTATTTTACTGCCTGTCTTATTTGATCGGTTTCACAGAAAATCCCTCAGACATTTTCAGATCAGCTGGCAGACTCTTAGGTGAGTACTGATGTCATTCAGATAGCTTCTGCCAGAGAATAGGCAGAGCACCAGGAGGAAGGAGGTGCTGTATAAAGGGAGGTGCTGGTATAACTAAACTTTTCTACTGGGACTAAGAACTAGAACTCTTGTACTGGGACCTTCAATTTAGGGTAAAAAGTTAGTGTGTTTGTCAGAGTTAGTTGAAGTGGATTGTTATCTGTGTATCTGTTATCTGTGTTATATGCAGTTATCTAGCTGCTTGTCACAGGTGGCTGAAGGGAATTGTTATCTGTGACATTAACTAAGTGCAGAAAGATTTGCAAAGTTGGGGGAGTTATCTAGGTGCTAGTCACAGGTGGCTGAGGGGAACTATTATCTGTGAAGTTAACAAAGTGTAGAAAGATTTGCAAAGTGGGGGAGTGGCTTAGCTAGAAGGAGCCAGGTTAAAACCAGATTTAAACACTGTCCTAGATAGCTTCTGCCAGAGAACAGGCAGAGCACAAGGAGGAAGGAGGTGCTGGTATAACTAAACTTCTACTGGGACTATATTGTCCTCCTTCCTCCCTCCACCCCCACCCAAATGCAGTTCTACTTTATAGGCGCAGGATTTGACTGACAACAGAAATTTCCTGTTTGGGAGCAGGAAGTGAATGGTCACAGAGCCACCAAAGTCTCACCATCCTAGAAGGATAAGAGTAGCTCTCTGCCCTCCCCCAGCTGCTGGAGGTCTAACTCTGAGCAAGTAAGGAGACTACTGAGAAATATAGGAACTTCTTGTCTTAGAACAGGAAGATCAGGAGCTAAAAGAGCACAGAGGCAGTAACTAAGTAGGAGAGAAAAAAAGAAATAAACAAACAGAGAAAAGAGTAAGTATTCCAAACAACAGTTAGGGGCCAGAAATAAGACATGAAGGGAGTGGTGCAGTGCAGTGGCTGTGGAGCAGCAGTCTTCAGGAGACGTTCTGGAGGATGCAGTGTTGTCCATCTGCAGGCACCTCTCTGGGCTGAGGAGGAGGTTGTTCATTTCCAGGCTGAGTTGGCCAGGATTTGTGGGGCCTCCTCCCACCCAGCAACCACCAGGCCACTGCTGTTGCCTTAGAGGTTGCCAAGAAAGAGGAGTGGTTGGACAACAGTGGGCTCAGGAGGGTGAGGGTGGTGGAACAGAGGCGCATCCTCCAGTTGTACTTTTCACAATTTCTATGCCATTCTGGAAAAGGTGGTTCCTCTATGGAGGCACCCACAGTGGAGACCAAGGAGGATGCTGGGAACTTCCATGAAGGAGACCCACAGGAGGGTGACATGGGACCCCTGAGGGAAAACAACCCTGGTGGGGGAATCCATTGTTAGGAAGATAGAACTGGGGAGGAAGGGAGGGAGGTAAGGTGCCTGCCCTGGCACCTTGCTTGAGGACAGGGAGGAATCCTAGGATCACAGGAGCAACTGCTCAGGGAGGGAGCTGGATGTCATTGTCCACCTAGGGACAAATGGCCTGGCTAAGAAAGGATCAGAGCAGTGCAAGAAGCATTTGTGGAGATGGGAGGGACTTAGACAAATAGCATACTGTACATGGTAACCTTCTCGGAGGTGCTGCCTGTCTATGGCACAGGTGAGGCTAGGGTGCTCCACACCATGGGATTCAATATTGAAAACTGGTGCAGAGCTCAGGATTTGGCTTCATTGGGGTGGGAGTCCACCTGAGGGTTGCAGGCCTATACTGGCATGATGGTCTGCATCTGTCCAGGAGGGAGCCAGGATCCTAGGTGATAGGTTTAAATGCTTAATTGGCAAGCATTTAAACTAACTAAGGGGAGGCACTGAGAGGAGCAGAAATCCTAGCCCCCCAAAAATCAGGGTACTCAAGTGAGTAGACACCAACTAGAGATGTGGATAGGGAGAAGCGAGGGTAAATGGAGAAAGTGACAAACACAAAAAGGACAGGGATGGGGCAAAAGGGGTAAGGCCATCAAGAAATGGAGGGAATGAGTACCAACATCTGTAGTCAGGGCAACAAGCTCCCTGAACTGGTGGCCTTGATGGAAGAGGGATGCCTGGATATCATAGCAGTCACAGAAACATGGTACACAGAGAACCATGACTGGTATGTTAACATACCAGGTACCAAAACCTATAGGAGAGACAGGAAGGAGAAGAGGGGCAGAGTAGCTCTCATGTAAGGGAAGGGATAAAAGCACCTTAACAAAAGAGTAAACAGGGAGGAGAGGAGGCACTGTGGGTCACCTTAGAGTCTGAATGGCACCACAATCCGTACAGGGATTGCATACAGACCCCATGTCAGGGGAAGGGAATGGACAATGATATGATAGAAGGCATACTTAGGATGGCAGAGAAAGGAGAATACTGTTGATGGGGACCTTAATATGCCAGATGTTAACTGGAGCACCTTTGCTGCAGGCACATCCAAAACAGGGCCATTCTCAATGCTCTTCAGGTGTCATGCCTCAGACAGATAGTTTTCAACCTACTCATGAGGAAGCAATCTTAGACCTCATACTCTCAAATGGGGACAGTGAGAGGATCTCAGATCTAGAGAAGTGGGTAGCCATTTGGGAACAAGTGACCACCAGACAGTGTGGTTCCGATAAAACTCAGCTACAGAGTCAAGCCATTACAAAAATGAAGGTTCTGGACTTCAGGAGGGCTGACTTTGGTAAGATGGAGAGTGCCTTAGAAAAGCACTAGCAAACAGGCTAGAAGGAGGGTGGAGCAACAATGGGGATATATCAAAACTGCCATCATAGAGGCAACAAGCCTTGTGTGAAGCAAATAAACAAATCAAAATAAAAGAAAAAGCCACTATGGTTCTCAAAAGAGGTGGTGGTGAAGGTTAGGAGAAAAATATAGCATTTAGGAAGTATAAGGAAACACAGAAGGAGCAGGACAGAAAACTGTACCAGTTAAGGCAGAAGGAAGCAGGAAGGGTAGTCAGAATAGCAAATGCCCAAACTGAGGAAAAGATAGTCAACTCAGTTAAGAAGGGGATAAAACCTTTTATAGGTATATCAGGGAGCGTGAGAAAGACAAAGGGAGGGATAGTGAAGCTGAATAGAATGGATGGTGGGTGGGCAGAGGGACAGTGAAAAAGCAGGATACTGAACGAATACTCTGTTCAGTATTCACAAAAGAAGAGGTTGGGAGGGGCCTAATCCAATTAACAGAAGCACTCTGGATGGGGGTCGATCCCAGTCCTTCACAGAAGAAAGGGTTCTGAAAGCACTCCTAAAACTGAAGGCGACAAAGCAATGGGGCCAGATGGAATTCACCCAGAATTCTAAAAAATTAAACAGAGAAGTAGTGACATCATTGACTACCCTTTTAACAAGTCATGGGAGGATGGTGTAGTACCTGAGGACTGGAGGAAGGCAGATGTGATTCCCTTCCCAAAAGTGGGACCAAGACAGAAAGGAAACTACAGACCTGTCAGTTTGACCTCTGTGGTAGGGAAAGTGATGGAATCACTTCTGAAGGAAAAAATTGTTGAGTACCTAGAGGCCAATTGGGCACAGGACCTAAGGCAGCATGGGTTCACAGCGGGAAGATCATGTCAGATGAATCTAATTGATTTCTTTGACTGGGTGACCAAAGTAGTTGACCAGGGAGGACTGTGGACATAGCCTACCTAGACTTTAAGCAAGGCATTTGACACAGTCCCACACAAAAGATTAGTAGTCAAATTAACCAGCCTGGGATTGGGTCCCAGTGTAGCCTGGGTAAAACATTGGCTGGACAACAGAACACAGAAGGTAACTGTAAATGGAGTCCACTCTGAAGAAAGAGGGTTATTAGTGGGTACTGCAGGGTCTAGTACTGGGTCCAGTCCTATTTATTGTCTTTATAAGTGACATTGTAGAGGGACTGGAGGAAAAGCATGCCTCTTTGCTGATGACACAAAGATCTGCAACAGGGTTAATACACAAGGAGGCCTGGAAAGGATGAGATGGACCGGCAAGGTTGGAGGAATGGTCAGAAGTATGGCAGCTTGATTCAATGCAAAGAAGTGCAATAATGCACCTGGGAAACAAAAACCCAGGGAAGATTACACAATGTGGAGGAGATAGTAACAATAACAAAAATGGAAAGGGACCTGGGGTAATCATATCAGATGACCTTAAGGTTGGAAAGTATTGTGAGAAGGTGGTAGGGAGGTGGGGGATACTGGGATGTATAGGGAGAGGCATCACCAGCAGAAAACAGGAAGTTGTTATCCCTGTACAGACAGTTGGTGAGACCCCATCTGGAGTACTGCATCCAGTTCTGGAGATCCCATCTCCACAAGACCATAGACAGGATGGAGGCAGTTCAGAGGAGGGCAACTAAAATGGTGCAGGGTCTGCAAGAGAATCCATATGAGGAGAGATTAAAGGAGCTTAATATGTATACCCTTGAGGAAAGGAGGGACAGGGGGACATGATAGAAACCTTTTAAGTATCTCAGTGGAATCAACAAAGTCTAAGAGGGTAGCATCTTTCAGAAAAAGAGATGTGCAGGAACAAGGGGACACAATTTGAAGATAGAGGGGATGGCTCAGGGGCAATATGAGGAAGTATTTTTTCACAGAGAGGGTGGTGGTGGATGCATGGAACAGCCTTCCTGAGGAGTTTGTGGGTCTAAAACTGTGAAAAAATTCAAGAATGCATGGGACAGACATAAGGCAGTTTTTGTGGGGGTAGGAAGAAATAGGCTGTTGGTTAAATAGGATCTGCAGCTTATCCTCTAGGTAGGAAATGGGCAGACTGGGTGGGCCAAGTGGTCCTTATCTGCCGTCAAAGTCTGTTTCCATGTTTCAATGTTTCTATGGCATCAGTTTCTCACGGTCCTGGCAGCTCAGTACATATGACATTCAAAAATCCTACTTTGCTTCCAATTTTCTGATGGTGGCCTTTATTAATCAAATTATTTCAGTAAAACAGCATGGGCCAGATTTTCAAAGGGCCCTTAGACTGACGTGAGGTGCAGCAAACATCCAGCTTGCATCAAATCCAGGTGTGACAGATACTGTGCATCATATTTTGAGAAAAGTGTTCACTGTGGTAAAGTCCCTAAAATTATGCGGTGGTACACTGCATCAAAATATGATACATGGAATGAGAATGATGGAAGCTGTGTTAAAATATGAGGCAAGAGGCAAGAATCTCAAAGCTACGTCCTAAACATATGGTTGAAGAAATGGCCTAGTCAATGGCATTTTAAGCCCCTAAAACACTCTAAACTAGTCCTGCAAGGCAATACTGGCTCCTATAACCAAACCTCTACAATTTGCCCTCTATTCCAATCATAGCACTCACATGACAGTACTGACAGGTACAATATGGGCTTCTCTCTGGAAGCAATGTTTTTTAAATCCTACGGTACATGAGACAGCATTACGATGTATACAATGCAGGGCTCTTGCAGTAGAATGCCATTCATAGTAACATAGTCAGGTCTGCCTGTCTGCTGTGGTCCTTTTGTATGCTCTAGTGTCAGACCAGCTCTAGCTGGTCTAATCACTAACAGGACCTTCATGCTTTGAAAATCCTAAATAAGGGGATGGTGTGTCATTTTTAGATGCAGACCCCTTTCCAACATGGAGCAAACATTGTTTTGATGCAAACATAATGAAGGCTAGTCTGGCGCATGCTGGCCTGACTTTGACACAGGCACTGTTAGAAAATATTGGCCTTGAGTTCTGACACATTCTGCCCTTGTGTCATTTTTTTAACATAAGCACCATGTGTCATTCTGTGGCGTTTGAAAATCCGTCCCATAAGTAAATATCTGGCAGGTTCCTAAGCTGATCACCAACACTTTGTGCTCAGTATCACCCTCCCTCCTTCCTGCAAAACAACAACCTGACAGGCTCTTAACATGAACATTTTTGTTTCCTTTGTTATCTTTCAGCCTCAAATGAAGCTCCCACAGCTTCCTCCTCATTTCAAACTAAGTATTGCCCCTAAAATTACTGACTAATGTGAAAGTAACTAAATATTTATCTGTAATGCTGTATTGATACAATTAAATAGGAAAAGATCCTCAGACATTGGAATGTAAGTATGAGTTGTTGCCATATTACAATCTGATGTACAGCAGTGTGTGTGTGTGTGTGTGTGTGTGTGTGTGTGTGTGTACGTGCATGCATGTGTGTATGTACGTGTGTGTGTTCTGGGCTGCCAGGACCTTGAGGAAAATTATGTCATTGTTGCCTGAATAGGGTGTGTTAATACATAAATAGTATATTCGTTGAATAGTCAATTAATACACCCATGGCATTTAAATATCAGCTGTATTCAGGTATTTGACTATGCTGGTATTCAGCCGTAATGTAGTACATTTATTAAAAATGTTGTAGATATGGGAAAAATAGATAAATGCAATTTGTTTCTGCTCAGCATGGGTAGAGGGTAATACTAGGTTGTGAAAATATACTATATTGGTGCAGAATCAGAGTGTAAATGTAATTCAAAGGAAAACACCACTTAACTTCATGAACTCTCCTGCCAGTGCATAGATTATGCTCCTGATTAGAGTTTCTATGTAACAAAATATTTTTCTAATTGCATTTTGGTATTAAAAGTTCAACTTAAGAAAGTGCTGAAGACTTCTGTTTAGCTTGACTGACACCTGCAAGCTGTCTTGTGGGCACCACTAGCTTCTCGCTCCGAATATGATAATGTGCCCCATCGACCAATGTGCTCAGTTGGCGGGGAACATTAGCATATTCAGGCATGAGTAAAAAGCGCTTCAAGAATATGATGGCAACAGCTTGCTAAATGGGATTTTGAGCACTTTTAAATTTGTTTTAATACCAAAAAGTGAACATGCAGTTAGAAAAATAATTTATTACACAGAACGCTAACAGGGACATGTGCACCAAGGAGAGTGCACAAAGGTAACTGGTATTTTGTTAACAGATTAGGCATTTTCTTTACATGTTCTGTTCTGTCTGGTAGTTGTATTGAAAGAAAAGAAGAGAACATCTGTTTAGGAGACTAGGAGGGAAGCACTGAAGCAAAGAGTTGCACAGCACTCAGAGGAAGGAACTGAAAATGATAGACTATGTTTGTTTTGGCGACAGGAAAGCAAAGCTGAGTTGCACAGTGGTGCAGATATTCAGACTTTCATACTATTCTTTTGTTTTCTTTAGTTTTTTTAAATAAAACTACATATATTTTTATTTTTATATTGTTATTTTGATTGCTGTCTGGCCAAAAGTTAACAGCATAATAAGAAGTAGTGTCAGTGGATCAGTAGGTAGCACACTCACCTCTGAGGCCGGAAGATCAGAGGCTGTGGGTTCAGTTCCACATCTGGTCCAGGTTAGTATCCCAATACTGACACTGTAGTGTAGCATGAGAGGGTGCTGTACTTCTGAGGTGCTGTCTTTCGGATGAGACGTTAAACCGAGGTCCCATCTGCCTGGATTGGTGGTAGTTCAGGTGGATGTTAAAGATCCCATGGTACTTATTGAAAAGATTAGGGAATTTCCCCAGTGTCCTGGCCAAATTTCCCTCATTCACTAAAAATACCATCAACAGCTTAATCTGGTTCAAAGTCAGTTGGCATGCATCTGTATCCCTCCCCAAGTCGTGCCTGATAATAGGCAGGATTTGTCTAGTGCACTTACCGGTCAACAAAAAACTAAAGTAAATTTTATAAACCAGTGCCTGGCTATACCGGATAGAAGTCACATTGCAAAAAAAATTCCAAGATCATTGGCATTTTAACAGCAGGTCATAAACCATAAGGTCAGTTAAAACACCACGTGGCAAATGCAACCGCATCCAACATCATTATTCTAGAATCTTTGTCAGTAAAATCAAGAGCAGAGATCAGAAAGCCATAAGTATAGCAAACAGTTCAATATACAGTACAAAGCTGGCAGGCAGAAAGCACATTCTCAGGCTTTGACTATTACACCCTATTCATGTAAACAAATCAAGAGGATGCATATTGAGCTTAATAAAAAGAAACTACTGCACATGTTCATGCTGTAAATGGGGTGATATGGCTGAACAGTATCTCCTGCACTAATGAAAAGAGCACTCTGATGATATCCTTGTTATGGGGTACACAAGATATTTGCATGCTACCTGGGACATAGCGGGACATGATTGCTATTTGGTGTTCCAGAAGGCAAGACAGTCAACATTTAACTCCACAAGCAACTCATCCAAATAATTGGTGCTCATCTGCTCAACAGAATGTGGCAACAAACATGTCCTTGCTGCTACTTATTCAGAGGAGAACTCGTGAGCAGCAACTAGTCATAATGATGTGCTTTTGTAACCTGAGGCACAGTGTCATGGGTATGTATTGCTGACTCTCCGTCTTCATGCATCAGCAGGTAACCTCATCGTCAGTGGCTTGCCACCACCCACACCACTGTTATTTGTGGTGCCACTGCTAGTCACTCCAGTTGTTCCAGAACTGTCTGATCCACCAGCATCTTCTGAATGGAATATGTCTATCTCCCTCATGACATCCTCAAATTCACTACACAGTTGCTGCTGGTACTCATTCTGTGACTCTGCACGTCCAAGCATAGTGCCTCACATTAAAATCTTTGGTCTAGCATGGTTGTGAACACGTAACTAGTATTGCCATGTGTGTTGCAAACCATGATTTTAACTCCTAGTAAGCCCTTCAATGAGTTCTTTGATGAGTTCTGGAAACAAGTCCATAGTGCTGTACTCCTGGAAACTCTCAATTGTTGATATGAGAGGTGCAGCTGGTGCCTCCCTGAGCTCCCTCAATACTTATGGATGCACCTCATTTAGCCCACTGCTTTGTCCACTTTCAGACTGGTGAGTTCCCTCAGGACAGTCTGGGACAAAGCAACAGAAAAAGTGAAAGAGGGGTGCAGTCTGGCAAGTGTGGACTTGAGAGTGGCACTGTAACCAATGTCACCATTTATGAAAGACTGGGAGGATAATTATTGAGATGATCTCTCTTTGGACAAAAAGTGGGATACTTGCTTTGTTCCTGTAATGCGCACAAAGTTTAGGGTGGAGCTTCTGGTGGATGGCATCAACATGTACAGTGAAATAAAAGTGAAGATCAAGTCAAATACCAAGGTACTTAAAGGAGGAGACATCCTCAATAGCTGCTCCATCAAGGGTCTGGAAAGTAGGGCTGTCAAGGGCCAAATGTTATTTTCTGAATACCACAAATAATGGCCTTCCAAATATTAGGAAGCCCTTTCTGAATAGAGGACTATTCAGGTAGTATTCGTATTCAGTACAGCCCCTGAACAGCCCTAAAATAAAATGACCCCCATTCCTCTGCAGCCTACACATTCATAAAAAGTAAAAGATCCTTCCCCTGCTCCAACCCAGTCCTTGGATTCTCCAGCAACTTCCTGCTTTGCACCAAATATTTGCTTAAAATCACATCACCGGTGGGACCCGCTTGCCAGCACATATAATAATGAGGACTGAAGACATCCTCTGAATCACCGTAAGGAAATAAAATATATCCCTCATCCCCCACCCTCTAGCAGCAGCAGCCCACCCACCCTCTGGCTCCTAACCACCCAGCACCCACAAATTGTTATAATAATTAATAGGTCTGACAACTTCATTCACCGAATCATCATAAGGAGAAAAAATAAAATTCTATGATTGGCACAACCCACCCACTTCCATGGCCAGCCATGCTCTTGTAAGTTGACTGTCACAACCCCATCCTGCTATCAGCACCCTACTCCCACCCTCCTCCCCCCAGCACCCAATTTTCCTTATCAGAAGGCACCCAGCACAACCTCCCTCCTCCAGGGCTGAGTGCCTTCTAATGAATGAAATCCCTTGCCGTGCTTGCTAGCTCTAAGTAAAATTAGCTGACCATGTGATCTGCTGGTTTTACTATGCAAGTGCACAAGTGATTTCATTCATTAGAAGGTGTTGGTCTTGCAGAGAGGAGGGTTGTGCTGGTGCTTCTGATAAGGAGAATTGGGTACTGAGGGGTGAGAGTAGGTGCTGCCAGCAAAGGGGTGTGAGGGTCATCTTGCAAGATGGTGGCTGGCCATGGAGGTGGGTGGGTTGTAGCCAGTCATGCGGTTAAATCTTTTCCCTCATGGCAATCACGGTGACTGTCTAAGTTGTCAGACTCATTATTAATTATAACAATTTGCTGGTGTTGCGGGGGTAGCAGCCAGAGAGTGGGATGGGCTGCTGCTGCTAGAGGGTGGAGGGATGGGGATATATTATTCCACTTGGTTTTGTACTGCTCAGGAAGGTGGGGGCTGTTTTTCTATTTTGACTTAGGGCTGTGCCGAATCTGAATATTTCAGTGAATAGCAGTACCGGGACCTGAATACCAAATATTCATCCAAATATTTGGAAAAAGGTATTCACACAACCCTACTGGAAAGTGTGGAAGAGCCTGGAAAGCCCTTATCTGGTCCCAAAGATCATAAAGACCAATTTCTAGGTGTTGAGGGACAACTGATTTGCAGGAACCAGTGCTGGATGTTTGCAAACTCCAATTGTTGCCAGGCAGTGAGGTGTGGACAGAGGTGCCAGAGACATAGGGCACTGTATCATTAGCTAACATGTGAATGGATGCAGAGGGAGGTAATTTAGAAAAATGGAAAGGATAACTGGGCCAAGGATGGACCCTTGGGGCACAATTGCCTTCAAGGTAGGAGCAGAACCAACTGACTGAGATGGCAGAGCCACACTGCCTGATGCTCGTCCAGGAGGAGGTGCTAGGAAGAAGGCTGAAAGTTTTAGCCAGGCGAGCAAAGACTGCGAAAAGACCATGCCCTGATCCACCCTGGATAGTATGGAGTCAGTGAGCTGGAAGATGGAGGTGGAGGTTGAGTGGGACATCCAAAAGCCAGACTAGAAGGGAGTGAAGAAGGAAGAGGAGTCAAGGAAGGGGAGAGTAGAGAGAGGACAAGATGTTCCTGTAGTTTAGCCAGGATATGAAGGATGGAGATTAGGTGGTAGTTTCCAGAGAGAAGTGATCACCCCTTTGAGAAGAGGGTTGGCTGTTGCCAGTTTCCAAGTACTGGAGATGAAAGCTAAAGAGGAGAGGTTGATAAGCTAGGTGATAGAGAGAGCAATGGCATAAGCAGAGATGCACTAATTTAGGGTCAAGACCATCAGGACTCAACCCATTGTAGGGGTTTAGAGCTAAGGGAGTCTTAACTGAGACAGGCAAAGTAGTGGAGAAAAGCAGAATGTGTAGAAAAGGGAAGGCTGTGGGAGGAGATGGAGGGTAGAGGAGAAAGCATGTACAGGAGGCGAAAAATAATTGAAAAATGAGGCAATAGCAACAGGTTAGAGATGTGATAGTTACCCACCTGGAGGTAGAGGAGAAGACTGAGGAGAATAAGGAATGGATAACATTACAGAACTTAGAGGGGTGTTAAGGTTGTTCTAGAGCATGCAGCAAATTATGCTTACAAAAATAAAATAGTTTTACACTAATATCTCATGCATTTTGGGGTACATAACTGTTTTACTTACCTTCTGACAGGCACAATCTTTACCTACCACCCCACCCCAGAATATCCTACTCAGACACTGAGGTCTTTTAGAACAGAGACAACTTCATTTATATACCAGACGTGCATAGCCATACTCCTGGCATGTGCATATAGGTAAATCATAGGAACTGAGGAACAAAGGCTCTCGAAATGACATCAAACAGCAGTCCATCTAGTTTGTCCGCAGCCCTCATGGTAGTTGTTGCAGCCATACTTTTTCAGAAATTGACTAAGAATTCTACCTTCTCCTTTCTTGTTAGAAATGTATGCATTCTAATTTGAAATTCCCTGCTTTTACCACGTTCTATGACAGCTTGTTTCACAGTGATGCCACACCACTCTTTGAGTGGAAAATGTTTTCCATTATCTTAGCCTTAGTTTGTGCTCTCTTCTTCTATAGTCATGTGCTAGTTAACTTTAGCATTCCTGGCAGGGCTACAGCATGGGATGCTAGCTGTTTCATACTTTATACAGCTTCAAACACACATGTAGTGCATAATGTACTCGCACGCATCAAGAATAGGGCCCAAAGTGTATCCAACCTTATAGACTTCCATACTGTAATCATTTGGAAAGAGCTCATAGGTCATAGAACAGAGGACAAAAGTCTGTTAATTAGAGCTAACTTGGTTGACTGGGAGGTTTCTTTTATGAGGATTAAATGGGAACCTCAGCATTTTGCAATGGCTAAGAAATAGAAAGAAAATGGAATATTAAGTTTGTGAGAAGTTTGTAAGAAACCAGACAGGCTAGATATTGGACATCAATTCCAGTAAAATAACAAATACAGCTATTACATATGTGATTCACTGATTTAGTTAAGTAAATGTTTAATAGGCACGTTAGTATGTGTGTGAGGGATCATCTGAGGCAACTTAAGATGGCAGATGTCTTCAGGAGTGATCAATCCGGGCCCTGCAATTTAAGTTTTTACCAATAAGATCCTTCTACAGGGGTACCTTGCCCCATGGCAGCACAAAGAGATGTTGGAGGTTAAAATAGACCTGTCTTCCAGTGACAAACAAGCCCAGAGATACTTCAAAAGGTGTAAATGACACCTCCTGGTTCTAAGACTATGTGGACCACTGACTCCTGCAGCATGGACCATCTCTGCATGATATTTTATGGCAACAATCACCAATATGAAAACCAGCCTTCTGGAGCTGGACAGCTCCAAGCTAATAACTTGAATAGATAGCTCTAACACACATACACACACACACACACACACACACACCTTGTGGGAACTGTCACTCAAGGCAGAGGTCACTCCTCCACAGCCCTGAACACATAAAATTGGGGAGCTAGACACTCTGGGCCCCAATTCAGAAAGATGATGCAGGGCTTGTGTCAAGCCTTGTATCAACCCTGATCTTTGGCACAACTGTGCTGAATGCATCCTCTGCCACTGCGCCCAATTCAACAACATTTGGTGCAGTTGCAGCAGACTCATCAGTTTACATGGCTTGCGCCAAAGCTTTGGCACAAGCCCTGTAAACTGACTCCCCTGATAGCACACAGTTAGACCAGGGGGCTGGTCTAACATAGTGTGGCTGATGCAAGAGACTTGCATCAGAGGTGTTCTTGAGCTAGACAACTTCCAATCATTATTTGTAACATACATTTCTGTTATTTATTGTTTTATGGGATTTCTGTGTATGCCCATGCCAGTGTTAATTCAAGGCATAGGAAAGCCTAGATTTTTAAAGGGGTGACATTTTGACTGGAAGCCCACCTGCTTACAGAAAGGAAATTTTCATTCCCATGTTCTTTTGACAAAGATGTGCCAAAAGCCATTTATCTGCCATAAACATGCACTACAAAAGCAGATTGCTTGTAATCTCAGAATCTATTATAAGTGTATCACATGTTATGAGTGAACAGGATCTCTTAGTCATTAAGGATCATTCTAGCAGTACTAGTATGTGAAATTCTAACATGACACAGTGAATTAGCTTACAGGATGCTATATTGATACATCAAAGTTTTAACAGTAACTGTCCGTTACTGAGTTAATTATGGAGGCACAATTTATGTTGAAGCTGGGTGACATCACCAGGTGGCCAGGAAATTGTGGGTCACTGGTGGGACAAAAACTGGTTTCCTTATGACTGGAATATTGCTGACACTGCAGTTCAGAAAAGATAGTTAAACCCTCAGCACAGCCACTCAGTGCCATTCTATTTGGGACTCTCTCTTGACTACACAACTGCAGCTCCAGCATGAGACTGTAACATCTGCAAACCAATGATTTTTTCTGAACTTTTGAAAGTCGTCATAACAGGTAGAGATGTAGTTAAACAGTTTTTTGTGGTTAAGTTTTATTGATTTGACATATTAAACAGTTTTAAGGCATTTATACTGTATACTTTCCATTTGTTTCTAATAATGTAACCTAAATTTGTATATGTTCTCTTTTACTGCATTTATTTAATTATTTTAATGAAGACTTTTGTTTTCTAAAGACAACTGTTTATGCTAAGAAGGGTCACCATAAGCAACCAAATTGAAAAGGGTCTGTAGGGGATCCAGCAATATTAAGGAAAGTACCAGAGTCTCATATGAGTCTGCAGGGATTGTGAACTGGACTATTCCATATCCTGTAGGGTGAAGGACAAATCAGGTTTTGCACTGCTACCCAGAAGAGTGTACTTACCTGGGTCTTCATCCTTTGTGTAATAGCCAGGAAAGGGTTCATGTTTGACCACAGGACTTGAGACTGGTATTGTGCCCTGATCAAAAGTATAGAAGGATACTCTGGGACATTGTGGAGTGTTCTATTGTAAACACTCTGGGCAGATATGAGGAGGGTATCCCTGTTTTCACCCTCCCTGTCATGGATTGCACTTAGGGGTGGGCACTATGAACTCAGTGATCTGAACCTCATGAGTGGGGTTGTGACAGATCTTGGTGCAAGGCATTGGAATCCAATAGATTTGGTTGCTTTGTGATTTGAGAGATTGGTTGCCACAGGTATTACAGTTGGGATCGATTCCAAGTCCAGTGTATCAGATTGTTAAACTGAAAACAGTCCACACACAATCAAGGCAGAGATTTTAAATATATCTAATTGGGTTACAATATCAAGTTCCCACCTGTTTTTCTTGGGTGCAAGCTAGTTTAGCAGTAGTTAGGGAAGAACATGACTTCCATCTAGAGCAAATGCACTGCAGAATACCTGAAGTAGTTGTACCAGGAGAGAGGAGTCCAGTATGAGGGTGAGCCAAAAGCACCCTCATGGAGCTCTTGTTGCAGCCGATAAGCTAGCAACTGCCCAGGACCTTAAGTCACAGTCGGTGACTGAGGGGACCAGACCTTGGACATGGTGTGCCAAGAGATGTTGCAAGGTCCAGTCCCAGGAGGAGGACAGCGAGATCAGAGAGAACCCAGATACAGGTAGCAGGAAGGTCACCACAATGCTGGAGCCAGAAGGGATTAGGCTGCAGACAGAGCTGAGGAGAATGGAGCTGGAATTTGAGCAGAGGGAATTCGAGCAGAAGAAGTTTCAGTTGGAGCTGGATTTTCAGGAAAGAGAAAACAGCTTCAGAGAGAGCTGAGAGAGAGGAAAGAGAGCTCCAGAGGAATTTGAACTGCAGAAGCTAAAAGTCCAACAACCAACATCAGATTAGGTAAATGGCAGGGTGAACCCGGACATCCAGGACTAGCATATAAGTTAAATTCAAAATTAGTAGCTGAATTTAAAGAGAGGGAGGATATGGATGCATTTTTGAATTTGTTTGAAAAGGTCTGTATTCAGGCAAAAATACTCAAGGAGTCCTGGAGCTTCCAGCTATCCTCGCTACTTACTGGGAAACGTCTTGAAGCATTGGGTCAAATGGACAATCAGGACAGTAGTGTTTATAGAAACTTAAAACTGCATTGCTTAAAAAGTATGAGTTCACTCCTAGAAACATACAGGTTAAGTTCTGTAAGCTCTGAAGAAGCCCTGACATGAGCTCTGAGGAACTCACCACAAAACAACATCAGTTTTGAAAATGCTGGTGAGAGGGAGTGGAAGCAAACTCTGTAGAAAATTGAGGGGTTGTACTTTTGGAGCAATTCTTTTGGCTTGCCCAGAAGAGCTAAAACCTGATTGAAGGACAGAAACCTGAAAACAGTGCAGCAGGCTGCTGAGCTCTCAGACCGCTATGCCAGGGCAGACCTGCTCTGAAAGGGAGTGGGGAGGACATGGCAGTGCAGAAGGGAAAAGCATGCCTTCAGGACAGCTAAAACCCTCACTGTCTCCACAGAAAGTGGGAAGCCCCAGGTTACAAAGAAGGATTTCTCAGACAAAGAAATGATGATTGTTGGTTTTGCCAACAGCCTGGGCATCTTGCAGACAGTGTCCTAAAAAGTACAGAGCAGACAAAGTGGTGCTTGAACAGAGTTGGGTGCACTGTAGCCTAGCCAAAGCATGTCTACAAACATTAGGGAGCACATACCGTTACTGTAAATGGGATGCACACCTATGGGTTAAGGGACATGGGCGTCTCTTACGTTAGTACTGTAGAAGAGGATTTGGTTCAGCCTGAACAGCTTATACCTAATCAGTTCATAACAGTAAGAGGATTCACTGGGAGGAGAAAACTCTGCCACTTGCTAGCGTTCTCTTGGACTGGAGTGAGACAGGAGAAACAGTGCAAAAGTGGCAGTGGTAGACAATCTCACCCTGGGTGTGATAATAGGGAACAATCTCTGGAAGGGAGGTTACCCACAGTCAGATGGCAAAGGTGAATTATAGTTCCCAGACCCATAGATGCCCTGTGGAAAACAATGGGAGGCTGGTTCCCCAGCCTGTGTCTCTAACTAGAATAGTGAAAGGGGTAGGACTTCCCATGTAGCAGTTCACAAACAGCTACAAAAGGTTACTCTAAGGAGGGAGTGGTAACCAATGGTCAAATGGTTAGGGATGGCAGTGACCCTGAATGCCCTGATGCTAGAGCTGTGGACCCTAGTTTAGAAACTGAAGGGGCATGTCCCATGCCTTGGTAAATATACGGATTTTGCAGCTGCTCAGACGACTGACCCTAGTTTAGAGAGGCTGAGGTTTGTGCAGAATCTGGTGGGACACAGGGAGGTGATGGGAGACATAGGATATTTTGGGACAATGGACCGTTGTATACACAGGATGTAAGGACAGAGGGACTGTGATGGGCAGGCAGCTTGTTGTTCCCCAGGGGTACGTGAGCAGTTGCTAAAGATCTCTCATGATATCCCCATGTCTGGACATCTGGGAATCACGTGCACCACTCTGCAATTGACCCAAATTTATATTGCCCAACTTCCCAGCAGGTGAAGGAATATTGCAGGTCTTGTCACGGTGCCAACAAATAGGGAAGGCAGGTAGTAAAACCCAAACCACCATAATTCCTTGCCTCTTGTGGAGGAGCCATTCCAGAAGGTAGGAATGGATATTGTGGGACCTTTGAGTGCCCCATCTCCTCCAGGAAGAGGTTTATCCCAACGGTGGTCAATTATGCCACCTATATACCCAGAGGCAGTTGCCCTTTCCTCATTTAGGACAGACAAAGTGGTCAGCATGCTTGCTAGAAGATTTTCTTCCGTGTTGGGTTTGTGCAAGAATTATCACTGATCGAAGGGTTCCTTCATGTCGGACCTGATGAAATGTTTGTGGGAGAAGTGTAGGGTGGTGTTGAGACACACAACACTTTATCACCCATAAGCCAAGGGCTTATGGAAAGGTTTAATAGTGCCCTAAAATCAACGCTCCAAGCATTTGCTGAACAGCATGGGAGGACTGGGAGAAATACCTTCCCCACCTGTTGTTTACATACAGGAGGTGCCCCAAGAGTCGATGGGGTTTTCCCCCTGAACTCTTATATGGTCATAGGGTACATGGGTCCCTAGACTTGGTCTGGGAAGATTAGGAAGGAAGCACACCACCCATGGAACTCCCATGGTGGAATTTGTTCTGAAGTTTAGGTAAAAGCTGAAGGGCTTATGGGAGAGCCCTAGAGCAACCTGTTAGCCACCCAGCAGAAGCAAAGGGTCTAGTACGACCACAGAGCCAGAGCTTGCTCTTGCAGTGTAGGTCAGGAAGTCATGGTCCTAATCCCACTCCAGAAGGACAAGCTGCAGGCGGTGGGCAGGACCATACAAAGTAGTCAGACAAGTGAATGACATAAACTACATTGTAGAACTGGCTGACAGGAGACATATCTATAGAATGTACCATGTCAACATGATGAAGCCATATGCACATAGGGCTGATATAGTATTGCAGTGTGTAGTCCTGGGGAGGGATGGATGAAGCAAATCCTCTACTGGACTTGCTGGAGGAAAGCAAGTGGGAGTCCTCTGTGAGGCAATCAAACTGTCACCTCAGATGATTGCAGAACAGTTCCAGGAAGTGAGTGAGCTTTAGAGGACTTTGCCTATTGTTTAGAGCCAAGCCAGAACATACTTCCTTAGCAACACACAATGTAGGTACAGGAACAGCAAGCATGCATCCAGCGGACAGCCTACCGGGTGTCTGAGGCTGTCTAAAGGACATTAGGAGAGTGGTGGAGGAAATGTTAGATTTAGGGTAATCCAGAAATTCCACCAACCCTAGGCCTCACCTGTAGTCCTTATTTCCAAGCGGATGGCTCTACTCACTCTGTGTAGACTATCATGGACTGAATGCAATCACGAAGTCTGACACCCACCCAATGCCATGGATGGATGAACTAGTGAACAAGTTGAGAGGGCGACATATCTCACCACCACTGACCTGACAAAAGGGTATTGGCAGGTGGAGTTAAATGACAGAGCAAGGAGAGGTAGGCCTTCATCACTCCAATAGGGTTATTCGAGTTCAGGGTAATGTCTTTTAGAATGAAGAATGCCCTACCACCTTCCAAAGGTTGGGTGAACCAGGTGTTACATGGCACGGAAGAATATGCCATGGCATACCTGAATGATATTGCCACCTTCAATGCCAGCTGGAAGGAACACCTGTCCCACCAGAGGGAAGTGTTGAGCAGGATACAGCGGTGAGGGCTCACTGTCAAGGCTGAAAAGTGCCAGGTAGCCATGGCAGAGGTTGCATACCTAAGACTTGTATTAGGTGGAGGCGGCATTACCTAATCAAGCCAAGGTTGAGGTGATAGAGGCATTGCCCAGGCCGGAAACCCAGAAGCAGGTTCAGAGTTTCCTAGGGACTGCTGGGTACTATTGTAAGTTTATACAAAAATTACGGTACCCTGGCAGCTCCCCTATCTAACCTGCTAAAAGAAAGAATGCCTAAAAAGGTAAAATGGGAACCAGCCTGTGAATGAGCACTTACACAGCTAAAAGAAGCAGTGTGCTATGTTCCTATGTTGGCAAGTCCAGACAACAGTAAGCCATTTGTAGTACAGACAGATGCCTCAGATGTGGGGATTGGAGCAGTCCTTAGTCTGACCTCTAACCAAGGAAAATATCACCCAGTGGTGTACCTTAGTAAAGAATTGCTTCCCTGGGAACAGGCCTGTTCCACAGTTGAGAAGGAATGCATTGTGCTGGTATGGGCCTTGAAGAAATTAGGCATTACCTCTTCAGGAGGCACTTTGAGGTACAGACCAATCAACCCCCTGGGGTGGCTGACACAGATGGGAAAATGAATGGTCATCTTTTGAGATGGAGTATTGCCTTACAGGGCTACAATATGACCACTACCCACAGGGCTACATCGGCAAATGCCAATGCAGATTGGCTATCTTGCCAATAGAGCAATGAGCAGAATTTGTGAAACTCGTATTGTGCTAGAGATGGATTCCACAAATTCAGTCTAGGAGGAAGAGTGTTGTGAGCTAACCAACTGCCAATATTTATTTGCAACATGTATTTCTGATATATATTGTTTATGGGATTTCTGTGTATGCCCATGCCAGTGTTAATTCAAGGCATATGGAAAGCCTAGATTTTTTAAAGGTGACCTTTGACTCGAAGGCAACCTGCTTACCAGGAAGGAGATTTTCATTCACAGGTTCTTTTGACAAAGATGTGCCAAAAGCCATTTACCCGCCATAAACATGCACTACAGAAGCAGATTGCTTGTGATCTCAGGAGCTATTATAAGTATATCACATTTTGTGAGGGAACTGGATATATTCATCAGAAAGGACCATTCTAGCAGTACTATGTGAAATTCTAACATGACACAGTGAATTAGCTTACAGGATGCTATATTGATACATCAAAGTTTTAACAGTAACTGTCCTGTTACTAGTTAATTATGGAGGCACAATTTATGTTGAAGCTAGGTGACATCACCAGGTGGCCAGGAAATTGTGGGTCACTGGTGAGACAATAAACTGGTTTCCTTATGACTGGAATATTGCTGACACTGCAGTTCAGAAAAGATAGTTAAACCCTCAGCACAGTCACTCAGTGCCATTCTGTTTGGGACTCTTGCTTGACCTCACAATTACAGTACAGCTGCCAACACAAGACTGCAACATTTACAAATGAGTGATTTTTTAACCTGAACTTTTGAAAGTCTTCATAACAGGTAGCAACGTAGTTAAACAGTTTTAAGGCATTTATGCTGTGTACTTTTCCATTTGTTTCTAATACTGTAACCTAAATTTGTATATGTTCTCTTTTACTACATTTATTTAATTATTTTAGTAAAGACTTTGTTTTTCTAATGAATTCTGCCTGCATGAGATTCCTTATATTGTATGTGTGACTGCAGAAGTTTTATTACAAATCTGTGATGACTATTTATGCTTAGAAGGGTCACCAGCTAGCAACCACATTGAAAAGGGTCAGTAGGGAATCTGGCAGAATTAGGGAAAGTACCAAGAGTCTCATATGAGTCTGCAGGGACTGTGAACTGGGCTATTGCATGTTATGTAGGGCGAAGGCCAAAATCAGGTTTTGTGCTACCCCTGAAGAGAGCATACTTACCTGGGTCTTCATCCTTGTGTAATAGCCAGAAAAGGGTTCATATTTGGCCACAGGACTTGAGACTGGCATTGTACCCTGATCCAAAGTATAGAGATGCTCTGGGACCTCGTGGCAAGTGTTCTGTTGTAAACCCAGCAAGCACTCTTGGCGAACATGAGGAGGTATCCCTATTTTCCCCCTACGCTGTCAGGGATTGCACTTAGGGATGGGCACTGTGAGTTCAGTGATCTGACCCTCATGAGTGAGTTCATGATAGGAGAGTGCAGCTAGTACCCTTTGTGAATTTTAGTTGCCACACTGATTGCCACAAGTTGACCCTTGAGACTGGCCTCCCGACAAGTTCCTTTCATAGTTCTAATCCAGTTCCTGAATCGGCAGAGCACTAGGATTTACTGGGCCCTGGTGCAAGACTGTAAAGTAGGCCCACCTCCCGCCTCACCCACCTGAAGTGGGGCCCACTCCCCTAGCCCCCAAAAAATGATTGTTCTTCCATTTTCACACCTCTCTCTCTGATCTCAAAAGAGATCTCACATACCGCTGACAGTCACAGGCCTGTTTTCTTCCCTTTTCCATGACCACTGGACCCCACCCCTTCACCACAACAACACCCAGCCTACTAAGGCTGATCCACTGTAAATTGATCTTTCCTCCCTCCTCCCTCCCACAGGCCTCCCTAGTCTCCGGACCCCCTACTCCAGTTCCAACTTCCCGGCAACCTAGCTGTGCACCGTCAGTACTGTTGTGTGTTGCTTAGACCAACTTTGTTTGACCAGTGACACAGAAAAATTGCCTTAAAGTGTATTATTTATTTATTTAGTGTTTAACCAGGAGGCATACTGAGCAGACTATTGCTTGATTCCGGATGCGCCTGGGTCCATACAAAAGAAAAACAAATATTTATTATGTTTTAGAAACAAGTGAGTTGAGCAGCAGAGTGAGACCGGGACTGTACCTCCGACCTCTTTGAGCCAAGTCACTCTGGAGACTCTGTCATGAGGCTTTACTAACCCACCTGACCAGCTAATTAGCTGGTCAGGTGACTATCTGTACTTGGTGAGTTGCCCAAGTGCTGTAGTAACACCCCCCATGGCTGAGATTACGGGGATGTAGGAATGCAGGCAGCGCCTAGTGGAAGAGTCCATCTACAGTGTGGGTGGCATTGGGTGCAAGAGAGAGGCTTAGAATAAGGACTCCAGAACCGGGAGGGAAGAAACAGCCAGCAGCTTCAGCTTGAGCAGGAGCCAGCAGCAGTGAGACAGCTGCACAACAGGTATGAGTGAGCTCCTTGAGAGGGCAGCAGTGTACATTTAAATGGTAGGATGTGACCATGAACAGGCAGCCACAGCAGTAGCACTTACACAAAGTTAGGTAAATTGAACAAATATGACTCTGGAGTCCCCCTGCACTCAGGGCCCAGGTGCAGTTGTAGTTCCTTGCACCCCCAATGCCAGTCCTGTGAATCGGCCCTCTCTCTCTCTCTTTCTGGCTCTTTATATCTGGAAGAAGGTGGGAGCCCTGCTGGAGCTAGCCTATTTGAGTTAGGGAAGGACAGACTTAGTGGAATCCTTTCAGGTTAGTGGCAATTAAGGTAGATACTAGGAGTGCCTAGGTGTTGAGATTTTCTATCAATCATCTATTTGTATACTTGACATTATTTTCCTTTCCCAGTAAACATATAAACTTTTTGTCTTACTGTATACATTCTGTTTGTTTGTTAATACCTGTAGTAATTACTTGGAAAAAACTCTATCTTTCTCAAATCAGTGGTTGTGCCTCATTATTGAGAAGGTAATTTTAATATTTCTGCTGGCACTATAATTTTCTGTTTACAGTCCACTGTCTGAAGTGCACTGGACCCTAATATTTTGTGTTTGACCTTTCTGAGCAGGAGTAACAGGGGTATTTTCCCTGATAAAATCAGGTGGTGGCAGCCAGTGAAACGACAGTACCAGACATGTGCCCTGTAATCTAGTACAGCCCAAGAGGCAATTGTCACAGTATGCTATAGTTTTTAAAGAGACCTTAAAGTAGGGATGGGCTACCCACTGGTAGCTGGATCAGGTGGGTCGGGTATCAACGATTTTTGCTGGGTAGGGTAGTTCAGGTAATTTACTACCATATCCAACATAACAGTGTACTTTGCAGGTTGGGTAGTTTTGACACTGGTAATGGGTCAGATAATGGGTATTTTTTAAAAACAGGCAGCCTGCAGGGACCTGTGACTCTTGTGAGGTTGCAAACAGGCATGAAAGGGCAGCAGTGAGATCCTCACAGCAGAAAGGAGCACATGATACTGGGCTGGCAATCTAATTGTTCAGTGCTGGTGTCTGTGCTCCATTTCTGCCCCTGAGCATGCAGATAACAGTGGAGTGTGGAAGGAGAGGGAGAATCGGCCCTCACACTGCATTAATCAGCGGCAAAATGAAAAAAGTTAACACAAAACAAAAAGTTCACTAAGGAGCAAGGGCTTGGGGACTGAAGGGAGAATCAGGGGATCATCCAGTGTGGTGCTTGGGAAAGAAGGATAAAGGGGGAGCAAAAGGCACTCATCACTGGCAGCAGCTGCTTTCTCTGCAGTTTAGTGAAAGCCATTTAGGCTGTATTACACACTGTCTGTTAGGTGCCCTGAGCCGGTCTGTGACATAGCTACTCTATGTCTCTCTACAGCATAGTGAAAGCTTTTTAGACTGTATTGCACACTGTCTGTTAGGTGTCCGAGCCCTGTCTGTGACCTAGCTACTCTGTGTCTCTCTGCAGAATAGTGAAAGCCATTTAGGCTGTATTAGGCTGTATTACACTATCTGTTAGGTGCCTCTAGCCCTGTCTATGTGACATTAGCTACACTGTGTGCATGTCTCTCTGCAGTATAGTGAAAGCCATTTTACCTGTATTACACACTGTCTGTTGTTAGGTGCCCTGAGCTCTGTCTGTGACATAGCACTCTGTGTCTCTGCAGTATAGTTTTATTTTATTTTATTTTTTATTTTCCGCTGTCTGTTTCTTCCTCTGTCTCCTCCTCCCATCCTGTATTGTTTCCCTCTCTTCCCCTCCCTTAACCCCCTTCCTACTCCTTCTCCCTTATCAAATCACACCTGACTTGTTACCTGCTACTTAGTTAGGTTTTCCTCCCCAACATTTGGTACCGCTATGTACTTCACACCTCCACTGACGTGACCAATCTGTTGGCTGATGTATTACATACACAATCTAATTCAGTGTTATTGCCCTGGAAACTAGTTTGTATATTGCCTTTTCCTTTGTTGTTCTCTTCTGTTGTATGCATTAACTATAATTTTGTGTTTTTTTTCTCGTGTTTGTATACCTCTGACATGGAACTTATGTAATGAACTTGTTCTCAAAGGTTTAATCTGAGAATTTCAATAAATATATAAAATAAAAGCTACTCTGTGTCTCTACAGTATAGTGAAAGACATTTAGCCTGTATTACACATTGTCTGTTAGGTGCCTTGAGCCCTGTCTGTGACATAACTACTGTGTGTCTCTGCAGTATAGTGAAAGCTATTTAGGCTGTAATATGTTGTTTGTTAGGTACCCTGAGCCCTGTCTGTGACATAGCTACTCTGTATCTCTTTGCAATATAGTGTGTATGCCATTTAGGCTATATTACACTGTATGTTAGCCTGCTAGGTGCCCTGAACCCTATCATAGCTATACTGTGTGTGATGTCTCTCTGCAGCATAGCAAAAACATTTAATCTGTATTACACCGTCTGTTGGGTGCTTCAAGCCCTGTCTGTGTGACATTAGCTACACTGTGTGTGTGTGTGTCTCTGCAGCATAGCAAAAGTCATTTAGCCTGTATTTCACACATTGTCTGTTAGGTGCCCTGAGCCCTGTCTGTGACATAGCTATTCTGTGTCTCTCTCTGCAGTATAGCAAAGCCATATAGGCTGTATTACATTATCTGTGAGCCTGTTTGGTGCCCAGAGCCCTGTCATAGCTACACTGTGTGTGATGTCTCTCTGCAGCATAGTGAAAGCCATTTAGGCCGTATTACAGTGTTTGTTAGGTGCCCTGAGCCCTATCATAGCTACACTGTGTGTGGCGATTCTCTGCAGCAAAATGAAAGCCATGACTGTGTCTATATATCTCGTATTTCCCAGTCTAAGTCTACTGAAAGGAAGCACAGTGCTGCTGCATGTGCAACTGAAAATGATGTGGATAATATGAAAACTAGCACTAATGAAGAGCATAGCTACAATAATAATAACACCACCAGGACTGGCATTAAATGGCCTCTGGAACCAAAAAAGCATGTTAGCAATGAAATGATAGTATTGTTTCAGAAAAACTGACTGGTGTTACTCAGAGAGGTACTAAACATTTGTCACATGTGCAGGGTTCTTCCAGCTGCTGAAGCAGCATGCAAGGACAAGAAGGCATCCTCCTAATATAAGCTCAGATGCTGAGGCAGAGAATGCTGATAAAGATAATGGTGATAGTGGGGACTGGGAATGGGATAGCCCAGGCTATGTCCCACCTGATGATGATGGCACTTCCGGTTCTTCTGAATCTTGTGGCAGCGAGGTCTGTAGTTTCAATGAGGGGTAGGAGAGGATGTCACTGTAAGGCATGAGAAGCAAGTGCAGACAAAAAATCATATGCTAAATGTAAGAATAAGAAGATGAGCATGAATGAGAACAATTCATATCAACAAGGAAATGGCAATGTAGGATTTCCTCCAGGTCCCTTGACTGTACAAGAAACAGTGCCAGGCACGGTAGTACAAAGCACTAAAGGTAAATCTTTAGTGTGGAATTTATTTGATATTGACCTGGCCTACAGACAACTCTTGAGCTGTATGCAGTCTGTGCAAAAAGCATCAGTTATGGTGGCAAAGCAGGACATTTTGGAATATCAATAATGATATGATATGCAATAGCAGAACACCCAATTGAGTGGGGTAGGGCAAGAGACAGTGTGGTTGGTATGGGTGGTAGTGAGGTGGTGGTGGTGGTGACCATAGTGACAATGAACTTGAAGCAGGAACTGAAATTGAATCACTTGCTGTGCCCTTGCAGTCGTCCCAGATAAACAGACAGTAGATTATTGTATTCTGACACCATTAAGTCCTGCAAAATCCCAAAGCAGTACTCCATGTGAAAAGGCATGAAAAATACACTCCCCACAAATTAAAAATATCTCATCAACTAACATTAAAAGAAAGTGTTGTGAGGACACTCAAATTTACCCACTAGCATGCAACATGAGAGATGCTAAACAGAGCCATTGCAGTGCTGTTGGCTGATTGTCAACTCCCTTTTGCTTTTGTTGCCCAAAAGGTTTCTTCAAGTTCATGAACCAGATTGAACCATGGTACACCATTCCTTGTCGAACATATTTCTCAAAAAGGCTGTTCTACAGTTCTATGACTTGATGTATAGTACGGTCACTAACCAATTGAAACTCTCTGAGGGTGAAGCAGGTTCACATAACCACAGATATATGGGTCAGCTACCAAACAATTGAGTGCATGAGTGTTACAACTCACTGGGAAAGTTTTCAGCCCCACTCTACCGTAATTAGTAGGAAGCAGGCTATATTATGTGTCACCACTTTGAGGAAAACCATACTGCAGTGAATATTCTGCAGAAGATGCAAAATCAATTCCAGAAATGGTTCACTCTGTATTCCTTATCTCCAGGGTTCATAGTGTCAGATAATGGTGCCAACATAGTCAAAGCTGTTAGAGATGGCAACTACCGACATATACCTTGTTTTGCACATTGTTTAGATCTTCTCATCCATAGTTTCTTAAATGGAAACAGAAATGTTGAAATTCTGCTGGTGTTGCTAAGAAAATATGTGGGTATTTTAACTGCTCTGTGAAAGCACAAAAAATCCTGAAGGGGCTGCAGGTCAAAGAACTTACAATCGCATACATTAAAGCAGGAAGTTCCTTCCAACCTGCTAGAATTTAACATTTTACATGTTGGAAAAGCTTCTTGAACAGAAAAAAGCTTTACATGGCTACATCATGTAGAATCAAACAAGTAAAGTAGATATGCTCAGTTCCAGCAGCTGGACTCTACTTGAATGTCTGGTTACCTTATTAGGAGCCACTTGAGGCTGCACACATTATGTCAGTGCAGACAGTGCAACTTTAAGTCAAATTCTTCCTCAAATCAAATTTCTTCACATTTCATTGATGACATAAAGAAAGACTTTCCAGTCAAAGAGACATCACCACTGTCATGCTGGCAGATGACATGAGTCTCAGACTGTCGACTGATCAGAGAATAAATGCAATACTTAAAGAATGACACCTATGTGTTGGTTGCATTGCAAGATCCCCACTTTAAGTGGAATGTTGAAGCCATCCTTCCTGCAGGGAAGACACTGAGTAATGGGTGATCTTCTGCTAACCAAATGTGACACTGTCCTACCAACGCCATTAACTGATGTAAAACAGTCAAACCCCGCCAAACCATCAGAGTGCCCCTCTGGCACAGACAATAGCACATCTATCAATTCTTCACAATGACCAGTGTCATCAGTGAGGGAAAAACATCTACAGCTACATCTCAGGCACCCTATGTTCAGGGTCAGAAAGGCAAATAACTGAGTTGCCTGCAACAGCATGGACTAGTATCCTGTAAAGAAGGTGCATCTGGTTAATCTGCCAGACTGGTAACCATCTCATGCAGCACAATGATCCTGGAGTATTTGGCAGACCAAACTGTATTGGTCTTGAGGAAGATCTATTACTCAATTAAAGACAAAAGAGAACAAAATGGCCAGAACTAGCAAATCTTGCAATAATGTGCCTCCTTGTCCACCTTCAAGTGTATATTCAGAACACATATTTAGTGCAGCTGGAGGAATAGCCACTGACCACAAAACACTGTTAAGTCCTGCAAATGTGGAACCACTTACATTTCTCAAATGAATGCTGACAATCTCCCAGTTGTCCCAAACACTGAGTTATGTGAGTCTGACCCTGAAGATGAACAACAGCCTGCAAACAATGATACTGAATATGATGACTAGGTTGTGTAAGAGATGAGTAGAACCATCATCCTGCCACCATGCCAGCCACATGTGCCACACTGCTCTTAGTTTTCTTTTGTCAGTCATCAGTTTTATATTATGTAAGTTTGACTGATATCCACCAAGGGTATAATTTCTGAAACAGCAGCAGCCTCCTCAGAACAGCTGCACTTATCATACCTACATCATCAATGCCTGCCATGGTTATCATTTTGAAAACAACAGTAGGCTCAATCAGAGCAGCTGTGCATCTCATACCTACCTCTGCAATGCCCGCCATCAGTATAATTTTTAAAATAGCAGCAGGCTCACTCACAGCAGCTGCTCTTTTGTGCCTACCTTAGCAATGCTTGCCATGGGTATAGTTTTGGAAACAGCAGCAGGCTCACTTAGAGCTCCTCCACCTCTCATATCCACCTCAGCAATGCCCACCATGGGTATAATGTTTGGAAACAGAAACAGGCTCACTAAGAGCAGCTGCGACTCTCATACCTGCCTGAGCAATCAATCAATCAATCAATCAATCAATCAATCAATCAATATCTTTATTTAGTAGGTGGAACACCATTGAGCAAGGCTCATTTACAAGATCGACTGGAGTAGATACACATCAACAAGTAACAAATCAACAGTTTGGAATAGACATAAGTACATTTTCAGACAGTGTACAGTAATTACAAATAACATGGCATGGCAGCATCATGGTAGACAATAGAAGAGTGCAAAAGTGGCATAGGTTACAGACATGGTGCAACGGCAGGCAGTATACAGCTATATGTAAATTCTATACAAGGCAAGTACATGTAGGGCAATGATGTATAATTTTCATATTGACCAAGCAGTTTGGTCTAGTAAAGCATTGCATAGCCTTTGTGAAGTCTACATAGCAAGGACAGTGTAAGCACAGGGTGTGCAAAGTAAGAGAAGGTAGGCAAAGGTTAGAAAGGAAGTGATGCTCGGGGCAGGGGTGTGGGAGGGTGAGGTACCTGCAAGAATAGCATGGTTTACACCAGTCAGGCACAGGTAAGTCTAAGCAGTATGGAGGAGGATATAGAAGAAAATAGGCAGGGGAGACAGGCAGGTAAAAAGAGAGTCAGAGTTCTGGTGTCAATGCAGAAACAGTTGTAGGTCTCCAGAAAGAATAATTGAACAAGGTTTTGAAAGCAGTCAATGGCACTGGTACAGCGAGTTGTAGTGTTTTGAGCAGTATTCTGGAGAACAGGTAGACATGATACATCGCCATGCGACCAAGTGTATTCTAACTGTGGGGATGTAAGGGAGACCTGAGACTGACTTCTTAGCAGGTAGCTTCCAGGAATGCAGATGGGTAGACAATCCTTGATATACTGAGGCACATATTAGAGGTGGCCCTGTAGATCCAGAGCACAGCATTCTTATGTTGCCTGAGACTAAAGGGAGCCCCAGCCTACACTCTTGTAAAAGGTACAGTGGTGTGTTGAGTAGGGGTGCCAGTGATGAACCTAAGTGCCCAATGATACAGGGTGTCAAGTTTGGCAAGGGCTGTGCTTGAGCTATTCCAAAACAGAAAGTCTGCATAGTCAAGGAGGGGCAGGAACATTGACTGTACCACATTAATTTCCCTCATACATTAACAGATGCCTGATTCTCAAGAAAATCACAAGCCTCTGTTTAAGCTTTTAGAGATTTCTTCAATATGGACTTTGAAATAAAGTTTGGGGTCTATCCACACCCCAGGTATTTGAAAGAATCGACATAGTCCAGTGATTCACTGAGCAAGGTGTGGATTTGTGGGATTGTCCCCATGGTGTTGGAATAGGGGAGTTCATTGTTGGAGAGAAAATCATGGCCTTCATTTTCTTAGCATTTAACAGAAGCTTAGAGTAAAGAAGATTGTTCTGAAAGTGGTTAAATTCTGTTTGAAGGTCACTATGAGTGAGTTCCAGGGTAGGTCTGACTACATTCAACACAGTGTCATCAGCAAAGAGGTGGATAACTGCTGATATGACTTCAGCATTTAGTTCATTTATGTAGATATCAAATAAGAGTAGGCCCAGGATGGACCATTGAGGTACCCCTCTTGAAAGAGTTTTGGGGGGAGAATTCCCCTGCCTTGATCTGTTGATGTCGATCAGAAAGGTAGTTGGAGAACTACTGAAGGGCCAAGTTACGAAGGCCAATATTCCGTGGGGGCGTCCAAGAGCAAGGTGCGGTACACCATGTCAAAGGCTTTGCTAAGGCCAAGAAACAGTGCGCACACATAAACTGTGGCATCCAGGACTCTCAACCAGTCATTACGTGACCTTAGCAAGCACTGAGGTGGTACAATGGCGGGCGAAAACCAGATTGAGCTGGGTTTAGTAGGTCTGAATCATTGATGTGCTGTCTAAGCTGGGTATTAATAACTTTTTCAAGGAGCTTAGAGAGGTAGGGAGTAGGAGACTAGGCGGTAATTATTTAGGTCACTAGTATTGCCAGATTTAAAGAGTGGAATCACGTGGGCCATTTTTCAGATGGCCGGGAGTGATCCCTGGGCAAGGGACATATTGAAGAAATGGTAATTGGGGACAACAGGATGTGGAAACCAAGTTTGAGGAAGAAAGGCTCTATCAGGTCTGCACTGCACTTTTCTGCTATCCAGATGGAGCATAAGTCCTCAACTTCTTTCACCAAGACAGGGAGAAGAAGAATGCCTTGCATGGTGTGGGCGAGGCTGGGACTGGGGCCCAGGTAAGTAAAGCTTGAGGTACATAGTTGTGCACAGAGGCTATAGGTTGGGGAATCATCAAATGCTAGGCCTGCTGTGGCAAAGTGGTTATTAAAGAGTTTGAGGATTTCTTGTTTATCAGTAGCAAGGAGTTGCCAGATGAGATTTTTGTGGGAATAGACTAGTAGAGCTGTGGTCTTGTATTTCCTTTAAGGTTTTCCAAAATATATTTGTGCTGTTAGAGTAAGAGTTAGGTTCTGAGCAATAGTAGCTAGATTTTGCATCCCTAACTCATCTGGTGCAACAGTTTCTGGCAGCCCTGAAGACCACCCAATCGTTAGGCTGTTTGGTCTTAGTAGTCCTCTTCCAAAGTGAGTATCTATGAACAGATCTGCTTTCAAGCTGGCTGAGAACCAAGGGCATGTTTTCTTATTAGTTCTGATTTTTATGAGTAGTGCATGTTTATTGATGGATCTGAGAACAATATTTTGAAGACTGCATAGGCTTCGTCAATCGAAGGAGCCAGGTAGAAGTCCTGCCAATTCACGTGTTGCAAGTCAAAGAGGTAGGCATTAGGGTTGAAGTGTTGTTTTGATCTTTTAAAGACATAGCTAGAGGAGGAAACAAGCCTAGGTAGGTCCTCACAAGGCTATAACACAGTGATTACTAAGGTCATTGAAGAAAATGCCAGAGTGGGAGTATAGGTGGGGTTTGTTGATCAGAATGACATCGAGCAGGGTACTGTTCTTAGGGTTTTTGTTGGGATGGGTGGTCTCCATTTTAAGGTGTCACAGGCCAAAGTTGTCATATAATTCTTTTAGGAGGTGTGAGGAGGTGTGAGGAGGTCAAGAACCAGTCCATGTTAGGTCTCCTGCAATAATAACTTCGGAAGATAAGGAGGTTAGAATACTGGATAAGTGATGTAAAACCTTGGCAATGCCTGCATGGGTAGCATTTTTGGAAACAGCAGCAGGCTCACTAAGAGCAGCTGTGCCTCTTGTAACTACCTCAGCAATGCTCACCATGGGTATAATGGCTCAGGGCACCTAACATACAGTGTAATAGTCCATGAAAAACAGTCTTTCACATTATTTTGTTATGGTCAAGGTCGGGTAACTGGGTAGTTGGATGGATCAGATAGTAACAACCTAACCCAATGCGACCTGACCTGTTTCGACTACTCGGTTTTCATCTGGATATTTGTAGAGTACTTTTGAGGTACCTATGGGTATAAACATAGAAACAGACCAAGCGCACTGTACTGGGGCCCAACACCTAAGGAAGGGGAGAAACCAAGCCAGCGATTGTCAGATTCCTCAATTATGGCTGTCCATAACTTTGTATGATTCACTGTGTTGTGTAGTATGGCCAGCTCAGGTGTATAGATAACAAAAACTGAGAAAGCAAGTGAAAATGTACAATCTACTAGCATATTTTACCTAGAAATGTGAAAACTGTCCATCACCTTCTATATTACTCTCCTGCTTAATACCTGAACATGGGCATTCATTTGCCTACTGTACCTACCTGGTTAAACAGAAAACAAACACAAGTATATTTTTCTACCAGAAGCTGGCAGATTCCTATGAAAAAATGGATAGCGTTGGGACAAACAGTGTTTGGTGCCAATGAGGCATAATGCAGGACTAGGTAGGACAAACCATATGTCACCTGGTTAATTTCCTTTTATCTACAGGTCATGTACTAACTGTATACTAGTCTGTGTAGCTGTTACATGAATGGTAGAGCTATGTTTGTATTAGGAAGGCATTGCTGACATCTCAGTGTAGTTGGCCATCTGCAGTATTATCTTCTGTTACATTGTAGTAGGGCACCCTCCCAATTATTACTGGGGATATGCCTGTTTCATGAAGCTGCACATGCAAGGGAGTTGACCTCCACATCATGCATTGCTCTACAGGGAGGCAGGTATGCAACCTTGTTTTGTTCATTGTCAAAGGTTCCCTACAATAATGAAGTCAGGGTCTGAGGGAGAGTGAGATCCCTTTGTCCCAGGATAGCCTGGCCAGAGCTTCACATTATACTGAGTAGGAGCTGGGGACATCAGTATGTGGCATTACATTTGAAGAGCCGGATTGCTATGATGACAAAACTTTCCATTTTTGTTTTGTCTTTTATTATCTTTTCCTGTTTCTTTTGTGACTTGCTATGGTTCATTCTTAACAATAATGATGGAAAAGACAGTAATTTCTGAGGATCAATGACTGTTTGCACCACAAACCACCTCCCTCCAGATGGTAGTTATTGTAATCCAAGGAAATGACTGGCTTTGAGGTTATTGTGATTATTAATCTAATTACAATAATGGCTTTTATTTTTACCATTTTTTTTTACTTACTTTTAGGTTTTGAGTATAGTGGTGTGAGCTGTGTGTGCCGCACAGTGTCAGTTAGCAGCTTGATTTGGCATTTCTGAGATGGTAATGACCGATCCGTAGCAAATCAGGAGCCTAGCTAGGCTCATAAATATTTAAATAGACTTACAATTGTCCTTTAATGGAGTCTTATTTATTGTATATGGTTGGATTAAATTATATGCTAATGCTGCTCCAAATAATATGCCGTTGGGCCTGTCCCCACTTGAGGAGAATAATGTGGAGGTGGAGGAAATTATGATTAGGTAGTATAAAGGTACTGTAGTGGTGAGGGTTGAGAACTGCAGTACATCATTTGGGATGGATAATGATGAGCAGGCCTAATACATATTCATTTTTCATGTGGAATAATAATGAGATTACCAGCCCCCAAGAAAGGAAAAGATCTTGGTCATCTTGATAAATGAAAAACAAACCTTTTCATGCAGCAATATCAACACTTAGTGATGAGTGAAATGGGAAAACTGTAAGGGTTGGGAATGGAAAATATTTTATAGCTCATATACTGTACCTCCAAGAGCAGGGTAAATGTGTGATAGGGAGGCCCTATCTGATGAATGAAGGACCAACAACAAAGTTTTTTTGTTGTTTTATTCCCTCTTCTGAGTTGGTGGGGAATGAAGATAAAAGAGGCAGCTAGTTACAGGGATACTGTAGCTGTCCTAAGCTGAAAATCTGACCGTTCGGTCAGATGAAAAGCATTTCTTTTATACTGTTACCATAAAATGTTATGCCATTTGAATAAGAGGGTTTGTGCCAATTTAGAGGGTAACTTTGATTTTAAGGAAAATGAAGAGATATGCTGTAATAATCTAGGTGTGTAAACATACTATACACTATGTTCTAAAGAAATATTATGATCTCATGTCAGATGAGTCAGCCTGCCCGTGTTTACTTAGGATGAGTCAGCCTGCCTGTGTTTACTTAGAGAATTGTGTGTCAGATAGCTCACATGGTGCTGACATCATCAGTAGGCTGTTATAAAAACTTACCTCCTGACATGCAAAACAGATGAGTCAGTCAGTAGACACCTGATTGTCATGGAGGAAGCAGCTCATAGTACATGCAAGTTTTCATGTGTTAAGAATCTATTTGGCTGGAACTAAGCCTGGAAGTTGTGCACTGAGGGAATTGCAAATTGTTTTGAACTGAAAGACTAAGCAACTATTTCTTTCTGTACATTTACTATTTTCTACTTTTCTTTTTGGAAAATCAATACCTCAAATTATGCTTCTACACCTTTTACCTGTGTTTGTTGCATCTGTCTACCCACTAACCTTCACAATATGTACCCTGATATGAAGAGGTAGGGTTCACTCTTTAGTAAACATGATGACCTTCCCACAGGGTAGGTTTGAGTAAAAGGACCCTGGATGACAACAAGTTCATCTTAGGGAGAAATCCCCAAAATATAATGGACCCATCTGTTTTCACTTTTTAATAAAGATTTTTATCCTCCTTGGCTGGGACCAGGCAAGCTATTAGCCCTGTCCCTAGAAAGAGTATTTAAACTCAGTTTATATTGTTGGTACTGTACCTGTTACCAGTAAAAATAACATAGCCTATGTTTTAGATTTTCAGTGATCTTAATTCCTATTGACCTAATATAAGCAAGAAGACATGACTGGGTATGCATTATTCTGGGATGATAGCACACCTCAGGTGTATTGTAACATAAAGGCAGAGTACCTTCAACCACCCATGAAGGGCTGTTATCCCACAGGAGGTCCTGCATCCATTATATAAATCCCACATGAGATCCCACCTTGACTTCTGTAGCCAACTTTGGAACCCCACAAGAAATCAGACATAAATAGACTACAAAAGACTTATGTAATATGACCAAAACAATAATGGAAGGAAAGGATTTACCATATGCAGAGAGAACAAATAAATTGAAATTATATACACTGGAAGAAAGAAGGAAAAGGTTGATTTATTGTTTTTTCATGAGTTATTAATGATTCTTGCCTTATGGATGAAATGAAAGGAATATTAAATTTGGAGATCCCAACTCAAAACTAGGGGCATGCATTACATGTGGTGGGTAGCCGATTTAGAGGTAATAAAGAGAAAGTATTTCTTTACAGAAAGGATGGTGAATCTATGGAATGGACTGCCTGAGAGTACAGTTATTAGTGAAAGTAGAGAAATATTCAAGAGAAGGTTGGATAAGTATCTAACTGAAGGCAGTAAATCAAAATCATAAAATGATTCATAGAAGCTTCTTTGGGCTATGACCTTTTGCTCCTCAAACAATGGTGATGACAATACATACCCTGGAATGTCTTATTGCAGTCATAAAATGGATCCAAATTTCACAATAACAAAAGACAAGCTATAAGTTAAAATATTTTTATTGTAATATTAAAGGTATCTTTACCCAGCAGACAAAAATAACCCTCTAGCATTCCAATGGGCAGAATTCAGCCTGAATATATGGATGTTATGGAATACAAGAATCAAAATTCTGCTCAGTTCCACTGGCGAAATGTTTGCCAGATGCACACACACACACACACCCAGAAGGCCTCTTATGGAGCCATGGTTGTCTCAGTTGTATCTGTGGCAGGCTAAGCAGCAGAGATTTCCTAGGCAAAGACAGGAGGAGAATCTCTCTTCACTCTGGAGGTCTGCAGAGGAGTGAGGTCTATATGAGTTCAGATCTGTAGTTTTAAAAGTGTCAAAATTGTCTAAAAAGGTATACCAATGTTGCCTGGTAGAGAGACTTTGTTTTTATTTATATTCTATGGAATTTTGTTTCACTACCTTGAAATGGAGTGCTTATTCTAACAGCAAAGAGCCGGAGAAGAGAACAAGTGTAACCCAGACACTGTGTACAAATGGCTCTACTCCTGCCTGTTGCTCACAGTACAGGTTGAGGGGCTTGGGTTCTGGTTTTATGACAAAAGGGCCTCAGTACCAGTAATACAACTATTTGCCCTGTGCCTCCACCCAGAGTAGATTTTAAGCTGGTCTGATGACAAAGTAATACAGCCCTCTAGGATGCTTTGCTTTACCCACTGCCCCAACCAGTGGTCCCACACATGGATTACCTTATAACACTTTACCTTGCATTCAGTAGTACAACTGTTGACAATATCAAGGCCACTGATTTGTAGTGATTAAAAATAATGAAATTCCATTTTCAAGACTTGAAATTCTGTGATTGCACTGGTGATTGTTTGTCTAATTTCTGGATTTTACTGGGATTCTGCTGCCATGTGGATAAATAATCAGAATAAAAGAAGTTTAATATGCAGACCGTTAAATGAAACAAACTGAAAATTGCACTGGAAGCAAATATAAGAAAACAGAAGTTCTGCAGATTTACTGATCTGGTGAAAATGCCAAATTCGTGAAATTCTTTGTTTTTACCAATGTGAAGGCAGTCCAAATTTTGAATTTTACCATTTTATTTCCAGTAAAAATGAAAACAGTGGCCTTGGCGATAGCTAATAATATGTTCTCAGTGACTGCGAAATATGCTCACAGTGACTGCACTTACCCACAGGGTTCTGACTGCTGCAACACACCCTGTATACTGGCAAGGAATGGTGATCAGCAATACAATGCACCTTTCAGCTAGACACAGTAAACTGCACTCAGTAATAATATGCTCATGGACAGTGTTAATATTAATATAAACCTCATTTATTAGGGATAAACAAGGGGTAAGGGAATGCAAATTAAGGCTGGGTATTTGTGTTTCTTTGGGTTTTGACAAAACATTAAAACACTTCACTTTGGATGCTCCCCAAAGCTGCATCATGGTTCCACAGTTATCTATCTATCTATCTATCTATCTATCTATCTATCTATCTATCTATCTATCTATCTATCTATCTATCTATCTATCTGTCTGTCTGTCTGTCTGTCTATCTATCTATCTATCTATCTATCTATCTATCTATCTATCTATCTATCTAACAGGTCACAGACTGTCATCATAGACAATGTTCATGCATCAGCTCTATCTACTCATACTGGAGTCCCCAGGGCTCCATACTTAGCTCTCTACTCTTTTCAATGTTTATGAATGCTCTCCGTGCAGCTAGCCTCACTTGTAAGCGCTCCTATATGCTGATGATTTGGTCCTATAGCATAATGACAAATCACTTGATCTCATCTCATCCACCCTCTCTCTCAACTATGACTCCACTCAGCATTGGTTCCTCACCATTAAACTGCTAGTTAATGAAAAGAAACAAAGGCCATGCTCTTTGGCTCCAAGCCCTTCCTGACCAAGGTTTCCAAATCCAACTCATCCCTCTGTGTACTCACCCCAGCAGGTCCACCCCTCAAAATGTCCCCTCTTTTAAATATTTAGGTGTTACTCTCAATCCTCCCTTACTTTTGTGGTACACATCAATAACACTGTGCAGAAGATCCACCAAAAACTAGGTGCGCATACTGGCTAAAAACACCTTAATCTCACGGAAGCCCACTTTGCTATTGTGCAAGGTAATCTTTTGCCTTTACTTGCTATTGCTGTACTGTCTGCTCCTCCATGTCCTAATCTCTACACTCCTGTTTAAACACTACATATAATTCCATATGTCATTTCTCCAAGCCCCTACTCCACCCACCACTGCACACTCTACAAGTCCCTAGGGTGACTCCCTCTGCAGGGCCATTTCGACTATGCCTTGGGCTGCCTTATAGATACTTCACTAAGGAACAATCAGCTATACCCCTACTCTTCCTACTTTCAGACAGGGTGGTCCTCAGGAACCTCAGGGCTACCTCTGTTCCTCCACTTGATGTTCCACGAATCTCGTCTGTCATGGGCAGTAAAGCCTTCTCCATATTGACACCTTCCCTTGGAACAAACTACCTTTGTCAATCCGCTCATCCCCTCCCACCTGTCCTTCAAAACTAACCTTTGAGCCTGGATACTAGCTGAGTCAACAGGTATGTTTCCCAGGACAATACTGAGTCCAGCAAACTGCTCAAGTGCCAAGATGCCCCTGGTTTAACTGTGTCTTACTGTCTCCACCATACACTGTGGGACTTCACCTGCATCCCTGTCCCTCTCATCTCTGACTCTCTTTATACTAATACACCCAGTAAAAATGCATTTTAGAGTTTTAGCTCTCCTATCATGTCATGATCTGTTAGCAGATATTGTTTATTACCTGTCAGTACTCTTAGACACACTGTGCCTATTACCATATGTCAGTCTAATCCTCACCTGTGCATAGCATTATTGATACTGCCTATCTTATATGCTACTGATTGTACTTACACCCATTTTTAGCTTGTGCCTGTAAATATGTTTTGAACTGTATATTATGCACTTAAGTGAGGTGTTTTTCCTTTTGTGTATCTCCATAGATAGTTTTTTCCTTGTGTGTATCTTTATATGTATTGTGATTACCACTGTTATTGTATGTTGTATTACCACCTTATGACCCTGGTCATGACTGAAAATGGTCCTTTGGATCAGCTCATTTACCTGGTTACCAAAGACATACATACATACATAAATCAATAGTCCACCTAGACAGTCCCAGTTATCTTTATTGGGTACCCAGACTAAAACTGTTGCAGGCCTGGAGCGTTGCAGCTAGTTGGCCAGTGTTGTGGTCCTTAAACAATTGGATTTACTTTGATAACCATGCAGAACACTTTATGCATTAAAGAACAAATAACTTGGCTCTTTGGCAAACCGGTATTTGTAATCCCAGGCCCGTGGCCTGCAAAACACTTTAAGCAACACTTGCAGCACAAGAACATTTATTGCAGGGCAAGCCCTGAAATTACTCATGACTCTGCAGCTTCCTAGGCTCTGATTGGCAGTTGAAGTGGATGGCTCTCTAGGGCAATCTTGAACCTCTGGAGTCCCAGGTTCAGGTGGCAGACTCTTGGCTTCTGAACATAGGACCAGCAGAAAGGACCAGTGCTGGCATGACTCACCCCCACGTCTAGGCATAACCCCAAGGTGGCAGCAAACCAACACTAGCTGTTGCAATGGCAGCTGACTCCCACACTGGTTCAGGTGCAGATTCAACTCAGGATACAGTCTTTGCAGCTTTGCTTTGGCAAATAGGATGCAGTCTCTGCATAAACAGCCTTGGGCAAACACTCTTTATGCTTTGTATAGGCAGTACCTTTTGGCAGATGTAGCTGTGAGCAAACACAGTTCTCTGGCAGAGCAGAAACAGTTCTCTGGCTGATGGAACCACTTAGACAGGCTGGGTTACCAGCTTCAGTTCTGGCAGCTTTACTCAGGATTCAACAGTGCACTCACTTCAGTCTGGCTGGTAGCAAACAGTTTCTGATGTAGTTCAGGCAAACAGCAGAACTTGGCTTACAGGAAATGTTTCTCTCTCTCAAGAGTTTCAGCAACTGCTGCAAATACTGGAGTTCAAACTGACCACTTCTGGCTATGTATCTGTGGAAACCCAGACAGGCCTCCAAACTTTCTCTCAGAGCACACAGTCTGAGCCTCCTCATCCTCTGAAGGATCCTCAGAACTGTCAAGTTCAGCGGTCCTCCTTAACTGAAAAACATAATACTGCAATCTGATTGGGAGATAAGGCTGTCAATCACAGTTCTGGCATTCTGAGTGGCCAATAAAGGGTGCCAAAGCCATCTTCCGGATGAGTCATTAAACCGAGGTCCCATCTGCCTGGATTGGTGATAGTTCAGGTGGATGTGAAAGATTCCATGTCACTTATCGAAAAGAGTAGGGGAACTTCCTCGGTGCCCTGGCCAAATTTCTCCCATTCACTAAAAGATAACACCAATAGCTAAATCTGGTTCAATTTCAGTTGCTTACCATCTGTATCCCTCCGCGGTCGCTCCAGAAAAAGGGACTTTCTCAGGCTCAGTGGGCTTACTGGGTCAACAAAATTCAATGAATAAATAAAATAAATAAACACACAGTTCTCTATTTCTCCCAGCAGCCATAGTGGAAGGACCCTTTAGGACCCTTTGTGTTTCAATTGGCTGAAAACAAAGGTCAAAGCAACAACATGGTTGCCAGATGGCAGATATATAAACAGTCACACATTAAAGTTAATTTTATAAACAATTAATTCAGTTTTAAGTTTAAACATTTACAGCATTTGGGAGAGCTCCTCTGCACTATTAATTGACTGCAGAGTGGAATCTGAAAGAGCGCCTCCAGCTGGTCACAAGCTCTTCATACTTGGACCCAGCACAGGCTATGCACACTATATACAGGGACCGAGCTTCCTAAAGCTACAGTGTGATGGTGTCATCTCACATGTTCGCACAGGAACTATGGACACTGCATTACTTTACATGGATTTACACTCTTTGCTGTATATTAGCCCAGGTTCAGAGGCAGAACAGGGCTGGAACATGGCCAGACAGAGGGCAAACGAAGAGCCCTGGGAGATAACTTAATGTAAGCCCACCACTTTGGGGAGGGGTTACATGAGAAAGGCGAGGTACCAGATGCTGGGAGTGACAGTGAAGCTCCAAAGGACTGTGGAGACTGGATGGTGCAGAGTGGCAGTGATGAGCCATTCATCTGTGCTATTAATGTATAGGAGCAGAGAAGTGGAATGGTGGAGGAGCGAGTTACAGCTGAGAGGCAGAAGGGTGTCCCTGAAACACAGAAAATGATATGCTGATGTCTGAGTAACCCAATATGATACTGTTGACTTGGATACAATTTGATAAGACTCATATAGAAAACTTGTAAAACTTTCTCATTTTCTGGGATGGAATGGGCAGCATGATCTTCCTGACACATAGAATATCACCTTTAGTATACATTATGCAGGTCACACATACTTTTCTGGTGAAGTGTGGGGGTTTCTGGGTCCAGTGTTCACCGAAGTTAGTCCAGTGCTCCCTTTGGAAGGAAACTTTCTGAGCACATTGAAAGATACACTGGTGAGGCCTCCTCTCAAGAAACCATCTTTGGACCCAGACTGCTTGGCAAATTTTAGACTGGTCTCTAATCTCCCTTTTGGGAAAGTTTATAAAGAAGATGGTGGCTCTAGTTTGAGGAACACCTCACAGCCTTTAACATCTATGAGCCTCTGCAGGTCTAGATAGTACAGAGACTGCATTGATCAAGGTGCAAAATGATCTTCTCTAGGGTGAGAGACAGAGTAGAGTTAGCCAGTTCTCATCCTCTTAATTCTTTCTTCAGCTTTTGACACTGTGGACCATGGGTTGTTGTTGGACCTTCTCAGGGGTATTGTGGACTTACCGTACTGCCATCTACTGGTTTGAGTCCTTCCTCAGAGACAGGATGCAAAGGGTTATGGAGAATTTTTCCTCACTCCTGAAGCCCTCCTCTGTGGTGTATCCCAGGGTCAATCCTCTTTCCCATGTTGTTAGCAGTGTATATGCTACCCCTGAGAGAGATCATTAGATGGTATAGTTTGGGCTTTCACTGCTACGCAGATGATACCCAGCTGTATCTGTCTTTTGCACTCGGGATGCCTGACATGGTCGATGTATTAAATTTGTGTATGGCTGAGAGTCAGGGCTGGATGTCATCATGCTGGCTAAGATTAAACATGGACAAGCTGGGGAGCTGGTGACTGAGCCTGGTTGGAGACTGAGTGCAGAGATCACCAAGAAAATAACTGGCCTGGTGCCTGGCTCTTCGAGTTTAGTGACCTCTGCTAAGGTGTAGAATATGGGTTTCATTCTGAATGAGAGGATGACACTTGAGGCTCAGGTGTTGGATGTAGTCCAGAGTAGCTTTATCATCTTAGAAACATTGCCCAGATTAAAGCCTTGATCCCCTCCAAAGACCTGCCCTGTTTGGTACATGCGCTAGGACTGCCCGACTCAACTACTGCAATAGTTTGTATCTCAGAGTGAGTGGAGATGTCCTACGCCACCTGTGGCTAGTGCAGAACACTGCAGCCAGGTTATTGATGGTCCTTTCCAGGTCTTGCTATATAACCTAGGTCCTGCACAAACTGCACTGGCTGCCTGTGAGGTGGTGAATCACCTTCAAAGTCAGTTTACTGACCTACAAGGCCCTATACACATTGGGTTAAGACTATCTGAGAGACCAGTGACTCCTACCAGACCTCCCACCCTCCACTCCTTCAAGGGAGGGCCTCCTAGTTGTTCCCAGCCTCAGGCTGAAATCCGTGGGTGACAGTGCCTTTGCACTAGCTGGCCTAGCCCTGTGGAACTGGCTTGCTCCATATTTTAAGGAGGCCTCTGTAGAGGACTTTAAGAGGGTCTTAAGTCCTTTCTTTGTAAGAGGCTTTTGTTCTAATTAATATACTGCCTCATTTTCTGATCCCATCTGTTTTATTAGCTCTGCTGTTTTAATGCTTTTACCACACTATTTATTTCTGGTTATTCTGAATTATGTTTTTATTTTTGTTGATTATTGTTGTTGTGAGGCACTCAGAGTGCTAGGGGAACGCGCTCATAAATAAAGCTCACTACTACTACTTACTACTACTACTACTACTAAAGGCAATACTTAAGAAACAGAGACATAGACTTTGTCGGTAGATAAGGACTGCTTGGCCCACCTAGTCTTATCATTTTTCCTTGCCTATACTGACACTATAGACTACCTGATCGCTGACTAACCCTCCACCGCTTTACTACCAAGGTTACCTTGTGCCTATCCCATGCATGCTGGAAGCCCACCATCATTTTCACCACCACCATCTCTGTTGGAAGTTTGTTCTAGGCATCCACCACTCTTTCAGTGAAGAAGTACTTCCTCACATCCCTCTTAAATTATCCCTTCTAGCTTCATTGCATGCCCCTTGTTCTTGTGCACCTTCTCCTCTGAAAAACTCACCCTGTGAGGTATTTATAGGTTTCTATCAAGTGAGTCCCTCCTCTCTCTCTTCCAGGGTGTACATATTGAGTGTTACATGTGATAACGGCAAAGAAATAACAGTGCTGTACACATGGATGAGTGCACAATGCCAAAACACAAGCGGTGATCATGCACTGTGGCAATCCCAAAATAAGCGACCATACCAACACACGCTACCTCACATTTTATGTGGTGAGGCTGCAGCCCCTCACACCCACTCGGGGCTGTGCCACCTGCACCTCTTAATATAATCAACTTTGATGGGGGCCTGACACTGGGGGTAAGGAGGCAACTTGGGAGGGGCTATTTAAGGTGGAGCACAAATGTGGGACCACCAGGACGGCAGAAGGATTGGGAATACAACTCCCAATGAGTAAAACAAACAAAAACACCAGAGCTTCAACCCAGGTCCTTCCACACTGGGGCATACACTGCCTCCATAAGACCACATGGCCAGCTCAACACTACCTCACTGAACGGCCTGCTATATCCTGGTTCCTGTGAGTTCCTCCTACCATCGCTCTATCCTGTGTTTGTGGTTTTAGTCCTTCTTCTCTCACTATTCCAACAGTCACTATGCTTCCCCACTCACTCTAGTTACAGGGCCTCAAATTGAGTTACTCAATTTGAGTCACCTATCACTGGATACCAATATGGTGATCCCTCAGTCTCTCCTCATAGGCAGGGTCACTGGAAAATTGCAGGAAAAGTTATCCCAAATTCCAGAGATTTTTTGCGAAGTGTGGGAGCTCTACTACAGACCCTGAGTGCTTTACAATAAATCTTCTACTGTTTTCTGCAGCGTATTAGCATAAACTACTAAATGAATACACTGTCACTTAATATGCTCTAAATAGGAACGAAAACTTGTGTTCCTAAAACAAATTCTAAATTGATTGATAGATTCTATTTAGTGAGACACTGCAAATCAATATTAAAAAATCCAGAATCAACACATTGGGCGATTCCAAAACACATGGTGTAACTCATGGGGCGTAAGCAAGTTGCACCATGTGGCACTCATCAGGGACCCTGTGCTCTATTCCAAGACAAGCAAGGTCCCGCACCTCCGTCTGCAACTTGTGGCAGCTGTAGGCTAGTGCCAAGAGAATGGTGCATTGGAACTGGGTGCCGCAAGTCGCAGCACACAATCAACTGCTTCCCCTGGAGCCTCCTGCCCTTTAGCAGCACATGAACACACCTGGGGGCATTGGGGGCTGGCCAGTTGGCACTGGTGATCGGGAGGGCACAACAGATTTTGGACTTGGGGGTCCCTGATGTTTGGGGGGTGGGGGCATGACAGTGCAGGGGCATACACATGTATTTTCCATGGCGCTGTGGGGGAGGCATCCATCACTGCGCCAGGACAGATGCCCTTAGACCACCTCTAATCCCACTACACCATTGCCTCTTCTGGAATGGAGTAAGTGAGTTCGGCAACTGCCCTTCTGGAATAGGATGCAGTTGCTGCCGTAACCCACCCTGCTGCCATACCGCTGTGGGTTCCGGGCATAGTGGGTGGTTTATCCCACCTTTAGAGGAACCAGCATATGGCATGGCACAAGCCATGACTTGAGTTGCAACTTGTATTAAGCCTGGCTCAAGGTGCGATTTGCACAATCGGGTTTGGCATAAATCACCTTGCACCAGGTGTAATGCCTCTGGAATCAGGCCCATTTTGTCTTTTCTGGATGTAGAATAATGAAACCTGATCAACAGCTATTTACAATGCTCTGTCAACTATTCACCCACTTTGGTGCAAGAAAAATAAGCTGATAGTGCCAAATAAGTGAATTTTAGTAGAACAAATTATGTTAAAATGTTTATTGTTCTTTATTTGCACTGTAGGTACTTACACTATTTTAAAATCACACATTACAGCATTAAATCTGTGGGTTATTGGGAGTATAGCCTAGAGGTAAGAGTAACAAACTGTGAATGAGCTTGGTACATCCAGACAACCTGGGATTGATTCCCACAGCCTCCATTTACACACTGTGTAACTCTAAGCAATTCACTTCACTTGCCAGTGCTCCTGGTTCCTCCTGAAAACAGGCACTTGTACCTAGTGGGACTTACCGGTTACCAAAGAACATTAAAAAAATCACCCCAGTATATTTTTGCTGCATCATTCAGTAGTCAGGGTACCCTGTAATTTACCTTTGTTTTACTCTGGCTGCAATTATTTTGTTTAGTTAATGATAAATGTTCAGATACATTTTATGTGTTTTATAAGCTTGTTTTCAGACTATAGTCAAGTTTTTATTGTAATCTTTGCATGTGAGCATATTGTTAAATGCAGGATCACTGTTACCAACTAGCCTATTCAAGTTTATAATCAGCAGGGCCATACAAAATCCTCAGCTGTTTGAATCAAAACTAGTCCAGATGAAAGTATGTTCACAAGGAAAAAAAGGCCCTACCAGTTACAAAAAGATTTCATAGTTAGCACCCTATTTTGGTGAAAGGGATAATTTGTGCCTTTTCTCCCACCTGCTGTTTCAGTCTCTGTGTCAACAAAAGTTTTCTGATACTGTGCTTCAACACAAATCAAATGCTACCTCCTCATCTCCTCTCTTGCCCGACCCTATCACTATTCAAACAAACTCTGGTCAGAGCCGATATGGCTGTGGAGAGCTAATGAATTTGCTCAATGCAGATCTGCTGAGAGGCAGTTTCAATGTGTTCTTCCTTTACACATTTTACAATGTATTTTCCTAGAATATGCCTGCTGATTGCTATATATTTAGCCTGGATAGTTCACAGAAGAAATGGCATCTTATTTTTGGGTGGTGGAGCACTAGCAGCAGGATGCTGGAATGTGTCATACATAGGTACAAGCTATGTGTGGGTGATAACGCCAGTGGCCATATACCTCAGGCACTCACATGCAGATCCATCATCCCAGTGCCATTGTACTGCTCAGTGAGGGTGAAAGCTGATGCTGTACTCACACAGGTCGCAGAACAGGCATGTTACATCTGACCTCCCATTTGTTTGTACAATCGGGGAACCTTGAACACACTGTACATAGCGTGGGCGTACCCTACAAATGGCATTGCAGGATACCACACCCCATGGCACCCAGGATACTTCAGCAATCCGGAGGTGGCATGTTAAACATGGGAATGGAGGAGAGTGTATGACAGCAGGAAGATACAGCATTGACAAGGCATGCATTGGAAATATGTCAATTCCCTCTTACTGTTTGCCAGGGACATACACACAGCTGCATACACTAGTGGGTCCAGGTTGTGTAGTGCCCCAATGTATGGTATAACCACTTGGGTCATTTTGGAGTGCAGCTCCCAGCCCGGGTCCAGTGCAGTCAGTGGCTGGCTGTGGCAGGGTGTGGAGGGCAGTGCCAGTCCCTGCAACAGGTCGGGTATGGGGGAACAGGGTTGTCTATGTACCAAGGCAGTCGGTGGGGTCCTCTATGCTATGGATGTGGACTGTAATTTCCTCTGGTGCAATTGGGTCCAGGGGCCCTACACTATGGAGCTCTTGGGATGGAGTTGGATCAATTGGGGATGGGAGGAGGTACCTCTATTCCACCAGGACTGCCAGATTGCTGTGCACCTGGGTACACTTTTGCAGCCTGCCTGTGGGTGGCTGGCTGGCTGGGTTAGGCCTGCTATTCATGGCTAGCTGTGGGCCATGCTGCTCTGGGCTGCTAGGGAGAATTCCCCACTGAGTATGCCGCAACATGGCATACGCATGAGAATGCACCCTCGACTTGCATGGTATACTATTTGTGTGCACCCTGGCCCATTCCCTTGCAGCAGATGCATCCCACAGGTTTGAATATCATGCTGCAGTGCAGTGTTGGAGTTGCACGGCACATCTCCCTTTTCTGCTGGGATGCGCTGCGCATCTTTTTGAAAATGGGGCCCTGGACTAGGCTACCTGAAGAAATACATTATCAAAATGGGAAAATCATGACCACACTGAAAACAAGATATTGCATCTAACCTGGGACAGCCTGAGTAAATACAGTGCAAAAATGTGTAAATGAAGATTCCTATAACAATGAGATGTAGCATCTCCCTCGCTATCCAGGATACAAAATATGGGATAAGAAATATTTAAAGGAAATCTGCTCTAAACTGAACTTCACTGTGGTCACTGACATAAACAAACAGTTTCTTTATTGCAACAATCACATAGGAGTGTGGTGTGCATATTTTATGGAACACATACAAACATAGGTGAAAAGAATAAGTGCCTCAGCTGGGACTTGAATCCAGGCTGCCCAGAATACCGTTCGACTGCGCTAACCAGTTGGTGACTGAGACAACTGGAACCTGGGCCATCCCTGAGCACATTACTCTCTCTCAAATGCACTGTTATCCATGGACCAACACCCTTGATTGGACCTCTACCTCACAGATAGTAATACTTAGGGCACAAGCACTTATCATATAAGCATAAGTGTCAGGATCTGAGTTCTACTGTATTTTCTACTCAGAATCATAATGCATTTGCCATCATTCTAATTGTACCACTTGGGAGATATCTCTGTTTATACTGTTGTATAATCATTAGTTAGACAATACTGCCATCTTCAGTTCTCATGCAGAACAACAATTACCTATGCAATTATGTATGTAACCACAAGTGGCCTTCACGAATACAGGTCCTTTGTTTAGTTATCTTGTCTTTCTGCTAGCTCAGCATGCTTTCACAGGCTAGTAAAGTTAGGTTATTTGTTACTATCAATGATGAGACTTTTATATATCTTTTTAGTAGTTGCTATGGTTATTATCAGGGTAAGACCTTTTGCATTGCACCTTTTCTCAGAAGAGAGATTGCTGCTACCTATAGGTAAGAAAGATTGGAGGTGTTCTCCCTGGTGTTTATCACTGTGATTTAGTTGTAAGCCTGCTTTATATACCAGAAATAAATCACTTTATATGCTGGACACCACTTGTCTGTCATTTCTTCACTTTTGTGCAGTTCCAACAAGAACCTGAGAAAGGTAATTTTATTACCTAGTTACATTTGCGACGTGTGCAGGTTGGAATGTACAAAGTGAGGATTCCATTCAAGTTCTTTGAACTGAATGTAGAGTAGTGTGGTGCATTTTGCCCACTTGGACCTACTCAAACTTACTGTGGTTGTTCCTGTACAGACTTGTTCTACCACAGTTTTGGTTGTGGCAGACCCACATCGAACCACTGGTACACACCCTTTGTGAGTAGCAGCGTACAGCCTTGACACCACATTTGCCCATGGGGGACCGGAAAGCCATTGGGTGATGGCATCAAGGATTTTATTCCAGTCTTTTGACTGCTTTCTTTGTTTGTCTGTTTATCCCTTTGTTTGTTATGCCTGAACTGTGCACAGAATGAGACTCAGCGTCTCAAACTACCTTACCTCCCATGGAGGTTGGACTGATTCGCACTGGAAGTTAAGTCATCAGAAGACCCTCTGCTTACGATCTCTGATAAATATCTAGGGTCAAAGTGAAAAGCCCAAAAATTCCACACTAAAGGTCTCTTGGTAGTGGCTTTACATACAGTCATCGACAGTTTACTAGCACAATGTGCCTCCCTTGAGCTGCAAAACGCTTCTTTAAAAAAGAGATGGGCTTGCAGTCATCGGAGTTACTGAAAAGGGAACAGAAACTCGCAGAGGAGACACAGTCACTCTGTGATCTTAATAACAGACTGTTGCACTGTACTGCTCAAGACTCTGAGCATGAATTGTGTATGTTAAGGAATGACAATGGAAGGTTAAAATGTGATAGAAACAGCTATCTTATTTGAATGACATTTTGAGTGATACAAATAAAAGTTTGAGAGAGGATAAGATTGAATTAAAGGAAGAGAATGTAGGTTTATGCATGAGCTAGACAAAGAGCTTAAGGAAAATGTAGAATTGGGCACGCACAGAGTATTGCAGTGTGAGGTTGAGAAGGGTATTGAGCAGGGCATTGCTAAAGTTTGTCACAAGAAATGTAGAGACAAGATGGTGAGAATGCACCATCAGTGAGATATCCTCGCTGGCCATGTAAAATCTATGAATGGTTTTCAGTACACGCCCATTGACATTACCTCATCAGGTGATGACGACTCTGATTATGAGGACATAGAATGCCTCGTCACATCCAAGACCCCACCCCACAGGACAGTGGCCTTTACCAGCAATTCCCAAGATGGCAGCCATTACAGCCTGCCCCCATGTCACATTGGCATGCCTTCTACGCTGCCACGCCAAAACAAACATGGTGGCCCCATGATACGGGAGGCTGACCACCTCCAAGTAGGAGCCAGCTTCCACTGGCTCCCTTTTCCTGGGAAGATGGTGCAGAAGTATGAGGCATTGTACAGGACATCTTGACTAGATTATTAACTCCTGAGAAAGCTCCTCCATGCAGGAGCAGATCGGTCGCATGTTCGAAAATGCTGTAACTGAAGACAATGCATTCAAGGTAGTCTCTGATGCGGCAGTGGAAGCTGCCTTCACGGTGCTTTGGGTCATGGGGAATTAAACACTGATCCCTGCTCGCCCACTTCCAATCCCCTACAGGTTGCTCATTCTGTTCAGCAAATTGCCCAAGACATCGGACAGATGGGCCCCACTGACAACCCTCAGCTGTCATTTGGAGAAGGTGCACTCCTCTCGAAAAACTTTCTCCAACCCGAGTACCAGGCCAAAGTTCTGAAACAAACCATTGAGCCTACTCTCCGGCCAAACTCCCAGAGGCTTTCCACAATTGCGTAGATGCTCAACTACAATGATATCACTCAGGCACTTCCTTCTGCCAACTCTCCAGGTATCGTTGGAGCCCATTAGGCCTATATGATCAAATAAAATGTGAAGAAAGCCCAGCGGCTTACCATCAGTGATTGTGGCTCACCTACAAGGCCGGCAAGGGTCTTGCGGTGAGAATGCCAGCAAAGATCAAATTGAGTACAAGAATTTGTACATCCAGAACATGACTCTGGCCTCTGGGAGAAGGTTGAACTCAACATCTACCTGCAGATTAATACCTTTGCTGGCATCCTCACCAAGACAGAGCGTGCCTTTCAGGTCTACCTCCTTAACCTAGCTTCCAGTAAAAACACCAACAAGGCTGCTGCCATCCATACTCCAATGGCCTAGGCCACTCTGGCCTAAGTCGCCACAGTAGGCCCTGCACCAACCCACTATATAGTGGAGGGCAACAGCAATAAACAGGAAGCCCTTCTAAAGACCTACAGTCGCACAAGGAGGTGGGAACCGGAACTACAAGAATAACCAGAACAATAACAGCTACGACAGAAATGGAAATCAAATTCAGATGGCAAGTTCCATAATGGGCCTAGCTATTTGGGACCTAAAAGACAAAACAAGACCCTCCATAAACAGCTGGAAGAGGCCCGTTCTGCAAAGAGGCCACATCCACATGTTCTGTGGCTGCCCTGGCACCGACTAGTAATAGCACCAACCCTTTCTGATTTTTGGTTACTGAGCAAATGAGCAGCCAAGGAAAAACCCTTTCACAGCATCGACAACTGGCCAGGCCAAAGCAGTGATTCAGGAGCCGCCAGTTGAACAGTTTGCGATCTCGGCCCTGATGTCAGAGGCACAGTATTCATGTCCTGTGAAGCGCCAAGAGGAGGCCCAATGGTCCTCCAAAGGCCCTCAGGTCACAGGGACAGGAGGATGAGGAAGAAGTCAGGAGCAGCACTGATTGAAAATTACAGGCCCCAGTCCAGATTGTGAGTGACTTGCTTGTTGGCAGAAATGGACAGCCCTGTGTAAGGGCCATGGTCAGGGGCCGCCAACTGGACATGTTTCTGGATACAGGAGCAGCTATGTCTGTGCTCCATGATGAGAACACAGCCACGTCTGCCTGGTCTACTAGCTGGAAGACCAGTGCATAAGGGTAGATGGTACCCAACTACAAACTTTTCTATCTGTGTCTCTCCCTGTGCAGGTATGCCACCTTAAGACTAATTTTGTCTTTGACCTCATGGTATTACATCATCACCCCAGCATACGGAAATTGATTTTCTTGCACAGCATGGCTGTGTGGTGGACCTAGCTAAAAGGTTATTGCTACAGATCAAGGGACAATGTCATGCTGTCACCATACCAGACTCCCATGAGGTGGCAGCCATCTCCCATAACAACAAAGAATATGACATCATGGCTCTGTTTACAAGTCATGACTTGTTTCTGGACTACAGACATTGCTACAGGAACATATTGATGTATTTGCTACCAATAAGCATGATTATGGTAGGATGCACACCACCATTGAAATCCTAGGATTTAATTCTGTAAGGCAGAAGCAGTACCCATTTCCTGCTGAAGCCTTACCATCACTGGGGAGACCATCCAATCACTACTACAACAAGGAGTGATTAGGGCTTGTGTCTCTATGGTCAACTCACCCATGTGGTCTGTGAAAAGCCAAATGGAGCCTGAGACTTACAATTGATTACAGAAAGCTCAAGCAAGTCACCCCAGCTGTGCTCCAACTGTGGCATCAGCCCCTGATGTGCTCAAGTTGTTGACACCTGACAAAAGTGGTTCTCAGCTCTTGACATCTCTAATGGGTTTTGTCCTCCCATTAGCACAAAAAGTCAATACAAATTCGCTTCACATTTGATGGGCGCCAGCACACCTGGACCTGTCTGCCCCAGGGCTTTCAGCAGCCCTTCCCTCTTCCATCTTCACATGATAGATGTTCTGCAGGGTTTTCCACTCCTCTGTGTCTCCTGCAGTATGTGGATGACTTGCTCCTAGCAATCTCCACCAAAAAAGAACATCTGACCCTTCTGGATGAACTACTGACTTGCCTCAGGAGGCAGGTCTCAAGTGTAACCCCTCTAAAGCACAATTGTGTGAGAAGGAGGTTATCTTCCTTGGCCTATGCATCACTGACCAAGGAAGGAGCCCAGATGTCAAAAGATCCAGGGCTTGCAAGACCTGCCACCTCCCATTAGCGTGGCAACACTTAGATGCTTTTGGGAATGGTAAACTACTCCAGGGATTTTATTCATGATTTTGCCTTGAAGGCTGCTCTCTATATGAACTTCTGAAAAGAATCCCCATGAACACGAGGGCCACACACACATTGAAGCTCTGGGCCAGCTCAAACAAGCCTTAGCCTCAGCCCCACCACTGATCAACCCAAACCCAAGATTACCTTTCCACTTGGAAACTGCCACCTCTGATGTGGCCATGTCTGCAGTGCTGGCACAAAAGTACAACAGGTACTACAAGCCCCATTGCCTACACATCACGGATGCTATCCCTAGTTGAAAGAAAATATAGTCTCTGTGAAAGAACACTCTTGGCAATCTTCTGGGCTGTCAAACACTTTCCATTACATCATTGGGTATGCTCCCATCATTTTGCATACCTGTTACACTCCAACTAACTTTTTGCTTTCAGACAAAGTAAAATATGGATCAGTCTCTAACACCAGGCTGACTCATTGGTCTTTGCTTTTGCAGGATAGTGACATCAAAATACTGCCTGCCAAAACGCCACCAATCCTGACCCATGGCTTACTACACAGGTAAGCCCCATGACTGTGCCTCTACAACCACCTAACCTACCTCACCCAGGACCCTTCCTGCCAGTCACCTGAGGTTCTGGAAGACAAAACCTATGTTCCACATCTTTACAGATAACTCTGCATCCTATGTGGATGGAGAACAGGTAGCAGGTCGTGGAGTGCTCATATTACATCATGAGGGCAATTTCAGGCTCACTGCTAGAAAATGCACTATCACTTAACAGTACACCAAACTGGCTGCTGTGGCCTGTGCATTAGAGATCATGTTCCATGGTGACAGAGATGCCATCATCTTTGTGGACTCAAATTGAGTATGTTCATCCCTAACTGAGTTCTTTCCATTCTGGCAAAAGAACAATGTTGCCTCATCTGATGGTAACCCTGTCAAATATAGGGAACTATTTGCGTATATACACACCCTGATGCAATGTTCAAACATGAGCTGTACATACAAAAGGTAAAGGCTCACTGCAAATCTGGTCCTCATCATGATTCAATGAATGAGCGGACTCACTTGCAAAAGTAGGCGCTCGAGGGAGGGAGACATGGAAATGACTCACCCACAGTGCATAGCAGCAATTGTGACATCTATAATTGCTGCTGCCAAGAAACCAGTACCAGAACCCCCATTAGATCTTTCCACTGCACAGAAAGCAGATCCAGAGATCAGAGATGTGTTCAAATTTCTAGACAAAGGAACTGAACAACCCCTGCCTGTTGGCAGTCCCCACAAATACACTCAGACAATTTACATTTGTCCAGTGATCAGAATCTCATCTGGTATCACAAACAAGATACAGGTGACAAATTGTGGGTGGCACCACAATCACTGCAAACCAGATTTATTCATGTGGTTCATGACACCCCACTGGTGGACACCAGGGGCCAGAAAACACTCTCCAGAGACTCAAGACAGTCATCTGGTGGCCAGGTATGGCCAAAGATATGGAACACTATGTGGAAAACTGCATAATGTGTGCTCAGAACAACCCCATTTCAGTGAAGAAAAATGCCAAGCTGCTGCCCCAAAGGCAATCCGACCATGGAATGTGATACAGATCGATTTCATTGGCCCTCTTACTAACTCCAGTAAGAACAAGTATGCACTTGTTGTCACAGATTTGTTCTCCAAGTAGGTAGAGGCATTTCTGCTAAGAACAACATAGCAATGACAACTGCCAAGATACTGGTGGATCAGTTGTTCTCAGGTGGAGCCTACCTTTAAAGGTAGACTCAGGCCAGGAACCAGCTTTACAGCAGAACTGATGCAACAGACACTCCACATTCCTTACTATCCTCAATCATCAGGTCAGGTAAAAGAGCTAACAGGACGCAAAAACAGATGTTATGCAAATTCATTGATGATAATCCCAAGGATTGGGATTCCTCTTGCCACTGTTACTAATTGCAATTAGGGGCACCCTGTGGCTACTACCCAGTGCACACCTCATGAGGTTATGACTGGTAGAGCTATGAGACTACCTGAGCACCTGTTGATAGATCTCCACACCCCTACTGCAGATAGAGTATCTGTAGACAAGTATGTGGAAAAGCTTCATGATGAGATCATGAAGACACACCTGTTCACTGCTAAGTAGATGGGCAAGGCTCAACAACAAAGCTAAGCTCATTTTGACAAGCATGTCAAAAAGTCGACTGGCAATTTGGAGACCAAGTAATGCTTCTCCAATACAGACAACCACACACTCATTTATCAATAAATGGGAAGGTCCCTATCCCACCATCAACAAGCTCAGCCCTGCTGTGTATCAGGTCAGAGTACATCAGCAGAAAAGGACTGCTGACAACTGGTTCCATGCTAACCAACTCAAACTATACAAAGGAGACTAAAAACTTACTTTTCTAACCCCATAGGGCAGAATAGTACTTCCACCAACTAATCCTTTTCTATTTCTTTCAGATATCAGCAATATGGCAATCTTGCCCTCTTCTCCTACTGGTGGGACTACTGCCTCTAACCATTATACACCTTCACTTAAACCCCCACAGACTCACAAGGACTGATTGGATCACTTGCTTGGTCAAATGGAACATTCTAACTCCCATGGGTGTTTGGATTAACATTTCAAACAAACATTAAGGTTACTCAAGGCAAAGACGCCTTTCTGGATGCTGTAGTTGTTGCCCCAGATAAAGCTTCACTTTCCATCCAATGGCAAACTGATGTAATGGGCTACACAATCCCTGTAGCTTGCCTGGCCAAAGGTACATTCCATGGCTGGCCTAACACTGATATATCTCAAAATGGTACTCTCTCTATTAGACAGGCTTCTCCATGACACACTGGTCAGTATAATCTTACTGCACTTATAGACCCTGCCTTCTGTGACAGACTCCTTCCCAGGAGGCCATTGACTTCTGTCTTCAAAACTATGCTGCATCTTCTTCTCTCTACTTCTCTGTAGTCCCACCCAGTCAGGAAGAACTGCTTGCCTGTCCTCATCTGGAGGATGCCCTCCTGGTGGTTTGACCACCACATCACTCCCAGGAGCTCTGATTAACAATGTGCAATTTATGCATGTCCCAGTTATTTTCAATTTATCACATTGGAATATGGCTGAATTTGGTTTATGTCAACATACTAATACTTCTAAATTTCATAGTATGATGCTTACTGATCTTGTAGCTGCTTATTAAACATGCACAAATGATCCTATTGGTGGACCTCACACCACCGACCATATTGGTGTTTTTAGAACTGTCTGTAAATATGCTAAACCCAGACCAAAATGCACCAAGCAGGACACAGCCTCAGACATCACTGGTGCAGCCAGTTCTGTCTCTGGTATAACTGGAGTTGCCAGCACTGTTAATGGCCTTTTGGCTCAGGAATGTTTATTTGGAATAGAGCAGATATCGCCTCTATTAAAGCACAGATTCTTAAGTTCCAGCAAACACTTGTCAATGATGTCATACCCCTATCTTGCAAGGTGTTAATTATCTCAGCGAGGAAGAGCATTATACAGTTTATAATATGAAAAAGATTGCTCAAGGGTTCAATGATACGAGACAGAAACTTAATGATCTTATTTTTCAGAATAACCATGAGGCAGACAAGCAATATACTGGGCATGAAATTCTATGTTCTGTTTATGGCTCTTATGTTATTTCTACTGTTAATAGTCTCTTCAGGGACTTGGAATCAGGAAAATTCCAGATGTTATTCATGATCTCAGATTGAGTAAATGGTATTTCCACATTGCACAGCCACTGGTTGCATTTCTATGTGTTTAAAGAATACTCTTAACATTTCCATGTTTACAGTGCGTAATATTGGTTATGTTTCCAGGTTTCCTAACAACGTCCCATGTTACCTGACCAAATCTTGCTCCATTAGGAACAACATGTTCATCATTGTCACGGTCTCCTTACCATGCTTTGATCTGGCTACATCTGTCTTTGACAAGCTGGCAAATATCCACTCCATTGGACATCTTGAAAATGACATTTTCCGTGAATGAACTGAACTTCCTTCTATGCTGGTTTACCACCCAGTTCTCCAAGTTTGGGTGGCTCTCACACTAACTGTTGTACCAAGAAAGGATTCTACTCTTGTGCCACTGTGATGTCTTTGACATTGTGAAACCAGTTTGCAGCTGCTCACCAGAACATCTTGACTGGGCTTTGACATTGGGTGAAGACTTTCCGACCAACCTTACTAATGTTGATCTGGATGATGTCCTCCTGCTGCATCTTCAGCATTTGATGCTGAAACAGCACCATCCAGAAGCTATCTTGAAGATACATCACTTCACCACTTGGCTGACAAATCAGACCTTCACCTGCCCTGTACGCTTACATCGCCAGCACATACCAACACTCAGAATCACCTATACCTCTGAAGGATAATTCTGTATAGTCAAGAACTAGCGTCCTTTGCCTATGGAACTCATATTTGCAATATTGATAAACCTAACTTTTATTTTACTCCACAGCAGAAAACTGTAATAGGTCACACTGTGATCATGCCTGTTCCTCTCCCTGAACCAGAAGTTATCGATACTGATCCCAGTACTTGCTTGCCTTGTCTCAATATTTGCCTGTTTTTAATGTGCACATTGATCCCTTGACTCTCTCCTTATGCTCTCTTTTTAGCTAGAAAAGATGCTCATTTGATTTACCTTAGCAATAATATATCTAAAGCTAATAATATACTTAATGATTTGATTCATGATGGTGATTTATGTCTTGCTATTGGCAACTATTAGGTAGAACTTAGCTTCAAAGTTTTTGTTATTATTCAAGCATTCATGATAGTTTTCCTCATCTTCTCTTTATGCTGCCTCGACATACCCTAAAACAACATCGAGAACAACTCGAATTCCTTTACAGGGCTCGTGTGTCGGGCCTGTATATTACTTATTAGCTCCATCCCTACCAGCTTACCTGGGATTGTTGCCCTTCTGAGGCAACAAGGGAGAAATGTTATCCATGGACCAGCACCCTGATTGGCCCCTCACCTCACAGACAGTAATACTTAGGTCACAGGCACTTATTGTATAAACATAAGTGTCAGGATCTGAGTTCTACTGTATTTTCTACTGAGAATCATAATGCATTTGCCATCATTCTATATGTACCACTTGGGAGACACCTCTGTTTATACTGTTGTATAATCATTAGTTAGACAATAGTGCCATCTTCAGTTCTAGTGCAGAACAACAATTACCTGTGTAATTATATGTAACCTACAAGTGGCCTTCATGAATACAGGTCCTTTGTTTAGTTATCTTGTCTTTCTACTAGCTCAGCATTGCTTTCCCAGGCTAGTAAAAGTCAGGTTATTTGCTACTATCCAATGATGAGACTTTTATATATCTGTTTAGTAGTTGCTATGGCTATTATCAGCGGTATAAGACCATTTGCATTGCGCCTTTTCTCAGAAGAAGAGACTTGCTGCTGCCTATTGGTAAGAAAGATTGGAGGTGTTCTCCTGGTGTTTATCACTGTGATTTTGTTGTAAGCCTGCTTTATATACCAGAAATAAATCCCTTTATGTGCTGGATACCACTTGTCTGTCATCTCTTCACTTTTGTGCAGTTCCAACAAGAACCTGAAAGGTAATAATATTACCCCAGTTCTTTGAAAACAATAGTAACTAACTGTTTTACTTATAGCAATCACACAGAGTGTGGTGTGCATATTTTATGGAACACATGCAAACAGAGCTGATAAAGAATAAGTGCCTCAGCTGGGACTTGAACCCAGGCTACCCAGCAGTATTGTGTCATGAGGATGGTGTGTAGTGTATGTGTGTGTGTGTGTGTGTGTGTGTACAAAATATAGGATAAGAAACACTTAAAGAAATGTACTCTAAACTGAACTTCACTGTGTTCACTGACATAAACAGTTTTTTTTATAACATAGTAGAATGCAATATTTATTTTAGAATGTTATGGCATGAGGTTGGTGTGTACAGCGTGTGTGTGTGTGTGTGTGTGTGTGTGTGTGTGTGTGTTTGTGTTTACTGTAGCTCAATATATTTTTCCCAAAAAGCATAGTAGAAAATGTCTTCTGATTGCTACTTATTTAGTGTAAACAGTTCACTGAAGACCTGGCATGTGTCTGAGACAGTGATCATCAGATAATGTCTGTAGAGGTTAAAACAACAGCGTAAATAATAGATTTGTTGAGAAAGGGTGACATTTATGTGATATGAATCTTTCTTGAAAGACAATACATTCCCAAATGAAACTAGTATCAAGAAGCTGTTTAAATGCTAAGTTTTTAAATGTGCAGTGTGTTGCATTCTGAAGGGTAAACAAATCTCCAGTTTTAATAGGCAACCAATATTTAACACATATTTAACATGCTTTTCAGATTCCTAATGGCATCTAATAAGTAGTTTGGAGTTATGTCTCCAACATTCTTAACAGAAAGAAGGAAATATTTTATTTCAGTTGGCATGGAAGTATACATTAAAAGTCCAAAAGCGTGTGTTCCACGATACTCCATTTTCAGCTACAGATAGCAAGATGGCTGTAGGCTCTGCCCACAGCCATAAAAATCACTGCTACACACCTGCTCAAACCTCCTATCTGCATTTGTTTTTGCTAACCCTAATCTTATTTACTCTCAAAATTAATAATCACAGAGAGCATTTTTTAAAAGCTTTATCAAAACATGCCCACTATCTGCCCCATTATAAACTCTCTAACCCTATTATTTTACTTTATTCTACTGACAAAATCCTCAGTTGAACCCATTACACTAAAATTCTGTAAATATGTATATTTTCTGTAAATCTGTACAATCACACTGTAAATAACTTTGAATTGTATGTATTGTATTTACTCACTGTTGCAACTTTTGTTACCTTGTCTACCCCCACTTTAGAATACAATCATTGCTGTTCTGATGCCCTCATTGACTGTTTGCTGAATGTATATTTGCTGTTCATATCATCAGTTCTTTGTAGTGTATTGTACTGTATTGTATTGTCTGCCCAGGTCACCCCTGAAAAAGGGACTGCATGATCTCAGTGAACTCACCGGTTAACAAAATTCAAATAAATAAATAAAATAAAAAATGTTAAGTGTTTAAGTGTACTTATGCTTGGCCAGGAGATTTTTGAAACCAACTCAGACAAGATTCAAATGCAAGCAGTGTCACATAAAAGCCTTCCCAGCTTGCACTGTATTGTTTTGTGAGACCCAAGTCTGCATGCAAAATTGTCAATATATCTGAGAGTCTTTTATTGAATATGGTAATAGTTTTTTACACAATTTGAAGTAAAAACTCAAAATTGCAAGACATTATAGAACATATCAGTTTTGCAGAGAATGGTAGAAAACTGTAGATTCTACAATAAAATTGCTCAGTGCAGTTTTCTAGTGCCCTTGTTCATAGAGCTACTGATGCAGCCCCTGCCTGCACCATTTAGCTGCCCTCCTCTGGACAGCCTCTACCCTGTCTATGTCCTTCCTGAGCAGCAACTGAGGCTCACATTTCTTTTAAGATAAAGCACATATAAATGCATTTTATAATTGTATATATTTATTTGTAAAGTTTGGTCCTGCTTTTTAAAATTTTTGTTGGCCTTTTTCAATCCGTGGTGCCCCAACTGAAAATAACATTAGTCCCAAATTGGCTGCATTGTGCAGGAAGAAGCTAACACATGTCGAGGGGTGATCTGGTGGTCCAGTAAATGATAGAAGTGAAGTTAACTCTGGTATGGGAGGGTGTGGTTGGGTAAATTCACACTAGATTTAATAGTTTAAAATAACTGGTAGCACTCTGCTGACATTAAGTGCCATGATATTTCAGTACCACACAACAAGATAATAGATAAAAGTCAGCAGGTCTGTAAGTACCAGCTGGCTAAGTTTGTACTCTTTGGTAATATATTCTGGTTACTCATAGAGACCAGAAAACTCAGTACCTTTTTCTATTTACAAATATTTGCATATAAGAGGAGGTTATCATCTTAAGAGACAGATTTGTATTTCCTAACCATGGACCCAGAAACCTGCTGCAAATTAATTATCTGGATTGCAGCGTTATATTGGTGGATATGCAATGAGTTTATTTATGCACTTTTAAACTTTTCACTGACCTTCTGTGTTGCTGCTTATTATTGTTTCTCTGTGATTAGCTCCTGTAGCTCAGCTCTATGTAGGGACTTTATTATTTCTAGCCTACTGATGTTGGGAAAATTGCCATCAACTAATTTTAAACAGGCTGAATCCTTAAAATACAAGCTGGAGAAAGAGGATACCTATATCTGAGGTCAAAGTATAAACTCTTTTGAAAGGACAGAAGAAGATTCTAAAAGAAGTGGAGCATTCCAGATTTTCTGGACATCTGACAAAATTGGTCCTTTAGATTTGGAATTGTTTTGTAAAAGTATTTGTGTATTTGTTTGTTCTATATTTGTTTTATGAATTGGTAAAGTTTAATTTCTATATTTCTTTTATGACTTAGTAATGCTTAACTTTCAACATTTATAATGCTTGACTTTTAACATTTATAATGCTAGTAAGCAGGGTCCCAATATTCAAATATGCACAAAGCACAGCGCAAACATTTGTGCTGTGCCTTGTGACTAGCCAGGTCCCAGATACACTATATTCAGTTGAATAGTACACCAGCAACATTCAGCTATATATAGGGTCATGTCGCCCAGCACTAAGCCACTTAGCAATGCCCTGAAAGGGCTCCTGAGATATACAGCCAGAATGGATAGCACTAGAGCACTATTTTCAATATTCAAAGGGACCGTGCAAATGAGCCAATTGGGCATGCCGGTGCTAAGCATCCATTTAGTCAGTGTCAGTGGTTCAGCAGGTAGCACAGTCACCTCTGAGGCTGGGAGATCAGAAGGCTGTGAGTTCCATCCCACCAGGCACTTGGGTTAAATCCCAACACTGCAGTGCAGCATGTGGGAGGAGCTGCACTCCTGAGGTGCCATGTTTTGGATGAGATGTTAAACCAAGGTCCTATCTGCCTGTTCTGGCGGTAATTTAGATGGATGTTAAAGATCCCATGGCACTTCTTGAAAGGAGTAGGGGAATTTTATTAAAACAAAAGTATAAGGAGATAAACTCAAAAATTCATACTTTGTATACATTGTGACAAACAGAAATGAATTAAACATATTTACAAAACATATTTACAATACATATCCCTTCATCCATAAACAAAACTCATTACCTTATGTTATAGGCACATCATTGTCAGAGATTCATGGCAAGGCTTTCCATAGCTCTGAAAGTTCTGTATGTTTCTTCTTTCCTTTTTCCTTCCTATATACCATCTTTAGATCAGTCTCAATTTTAACAATTTAATATAATTCCCTGTTTTGTTGTAGTGTAAAAGCACACCTCATTACCCATATATTCCATTTTAATACAACCATTATCAATTGTAAAGTGCACAGATTCCATTTTACCATTCTTTACTATATTTCCTATACATAATGCTACTATATGTAAGTGTCCCAAAACATCCTCCTTCCACTGTTTAGATAGGAAGTCCCAGAATCCCTTAATAAAAGAACAGGAGAAAAATAAATGTTCTATTGTTTCTTCTTGTGTGATGCATTTAGTTGTGCAAATAACCTTTCTGATAGCTGTTTATGCTTTTGATTTGACTTCATATTAATTTTCTCTTGGCACGCTAACCAATGGATGTCCCAAATATTCTCAGAATTCTTTTATTCTTTAAAAACTTTAGTAGTACTGGTCTATCGGCTGCTGGGCATTTTTCAAAAACTGTTCCTACTGTACACATTGTGGAAAGAATATAGTGGTAAAATTGTTTCCTATTCAAATTGACGACTTGTTGTGTAGTTACCTCCCACTGTTTCAGTCTCTAAAAGGTACACCTAATGTATTCCAAAATTAGGATAGATTTTTAAAAGTTTTATTTATTTAGTTTTTGTTGACGGGTAAGTGCACTAGACAAATCCTGTCTATTTTCAGGCACAACCCAGGGAGGGAAACAGATGAATACCAACTGACCTTGAACCAGATTTAAGTTGTTGGTGGTATTTTTAGTGAATGAGGAAATTTGGCCAGGACACTGGAGAAATTCCCCTACTCTTTTTGATAAGCACCATGGGATCTTTAACAGCCACCTGAACTACCACCAATCCAGGCAGATGGGACCTCGGTTTAACGTCTCATCCGAAGACAGCACCTCAGAAGTGCAGCACCCTCTCATGCTGCACTACAGTGTCAGTACTGGGATATTAACCGCAAGTGCCAGATGTGGGAACTGAACCCACAGCCTCTGATCTCCTGGCCTCAGAGCAAGTGTGCTGCCTACTGAGCCACTGATTTTAAACTGATTACTTTCCCATTGTTGCAACCATATTTTACAAGTGTCCTTCAACAGGTACTCCCATCCTATTTGTTTGTCCCAAGATTATTGGTTTTACATTTGTATAAATGAAAAAACTATTAAAAATCAGATTGATCATGTTAAGATCCCCCTTTTTATTTTATTTATTTATTAGCTTTTGGTAACTGGGTAAGTGCACTAGGGCAACAATCCTGCCTATTTTCAGACATGACCCAGGAGAGTACAAGAAGAAAAACAGCTGTGAACAACAAATCGTATATAATGAGAGAGAAGAAGAGATAAAAAATACTTAACCAAACAGTCAGGACAAAGTACATAAACAGTAGAAGCAATTAAAAATACATACTGGGCCAGATACCAGCAGCATTATACAATTTTGGGTTGTAATACAATAGTAGCTAACAACAAGTTATTCAAGTCAATCATGGCATTGAGGATATAACATTATGCATAATATTAACGGCTAGGAGACAATGATGGAGAACATCAGTAGCAGTAATGCAGAAGTTAAGTGCAATCACAGTAACTTAGGAGATATGGTACATTCCTTTTAATTGGATTTAAGTGGTTTCCCCATATAGCCTGAAAAAATAAACTGAGAATGCTGGTTTCTAGTCTTTTAGGAGGAAAATATAGCTCAGATATAGGAAAACAGAAGTAAAATGTTTTAATTAAATACACCTGTTATGTTTGCTTAGCAGCTGCGAAGAAAACATCTTCTTGAGAGTGCGACTCTTGGAGGTGTGTGTGTGCCCTGCCCAATGTACTGCTTGCTGTAGCAGGTATGTCCAGTTGCACCAATGGATGGGTGAGCTGTGGATGACAGCACTTTGGCTGCAGCAGCTTTCACCTCAAAGGAAGGCCCGCTGCAATCAGGGTAGTACGCTGCATCTACGTAGCATATTAAAGGTACAGTGTTCTGCGGTCGTCCTCAGCATTCTGTTTCTTTTAGCTTCCCACAAGCTGACAAGAGCCACACACTTCTAACCTATCCTTTGCTGTAACCCACCTTTCCGGTGAATTTATAGAGCACCCCTGTCCCCAGAAACCCGATTAGTCACTTCTCGGACAATCGCTTCAGTTCTTCTGTCGTGAAAGTTTTTCCCATCGCTCTTTAAACAAATTCTCTTTGTCTGCAGCTGTTACCTCCTGAACTAGACTTATCTAGGACTCATACTAACTGTTCCTGACTGACATCATCCTCAAGGTTACAACAACTTGATTTTCCCATTTCTCTCCTCAGACACTCCCAGTTTGCATTTCCATGGCTCTAGCCCGTAGTTCTGAAGAGTGGCTGCATAGGATAATTATTTGAACAGACTTCTGGTTGCAATTTAGATAAATATTCTTACCACTATTAGATCTTAGATGCACTTGTGTACAGTGAGCAAAAGACATAGTATGCCCTGCACTGATGACAATGCCACTACTATTCCTTGAGTACAGGGCCAAGCATCTTCTAATCTGTCAGTCGTCAGTCCTCCATCCAGCCTGGCTATGATGCTGCGTGTTCAAATTAATTATGAAAAAAATGCATTAGGGCTTGTGCTGCTGCCTCACTCGCTATTGGCTGACTGACACTCAGTCTCTCTTGAGTCCTGGACGGTCACACAAATTTCAATAAAAAAAGATAAAGACAACCATCAGACTCAGAAATGATCACATTGCAATTTCATGTCACTCCATGATTTGGGCAATGTCCATCTGTATGAAATCAGATTAGTAAAATACTATCCAAAGTCATAAAATTACATAGACTAACAAATCAAATAAGATTATAACCTAACATTAGTAGAGAGCATTATATTGAAATGTAAAACTCATTTTCCATGGCCTCTTACACCCCATAGTGCAACCATATGTATCAGTGGTGTGGCATCGCATGACAGCTAAGCTGTTTAGGTGGTGGTTGTCTAGCAATGATGCCCAAGAGTGCCTGGTGATGTCACCACACATTCACTACACCCCACATGCCACAAATACAAGAGGAAGGACCTCTGAGGGGTTCTGTTCTGCTGGGTTTGGAAACACTAAGAGACAGAGATGACAACAAGGTGATAAGACACACACCAAGTTTTTCTGAAAAATGAGCTTAAGATGCATGAAAGGCGTGTCAGTCCACTTTAATGAAAATGAAGCTAGCTTCTTTTACTGAAACCTACCTAAACAGGATGCTGTTCTAACTACAGAGTGTAGAAATATAAACTAAGCACTCAAAACTTAACAAAATGAATGCACCTTGCACTTGGGAGAAATGATTTAGCAACGGAGGTCTCAACAGACAGTTGCAGCACTATTTGACAGCTGCTACAACTTATGAATGTCACTTATGTATAACAAACACTGAGATTAAATGACATTGGTTTTAACAAGTTGTATATTATGAGTGTGTAGGTAAAGTTGTGTCATACCTATAGAATGCTGATACTGAAGCTTATCCTTGTGAATGAAAAAAGGCAGTGAAATGTTACAAGGATAAATCATGCTGCATCAAAAATCACTGCCAAACCAAGGGTACAATTCATAAAATCATAGTGACCAAGCTGCAAAATTACTGTAGCTCAGACTTATCAAGCATAGCGAGTTGTTCAACACGGCAGCAAATGTTGAAACATTCTGCCAACCTATTTTAACATTTCCCTATGCGTTAAAATACTAGAGTATGTACAGTAAGTGCAGTATTCTGAAATACTAGCTATGTACCTTTTAGCAATTATTAAATATTTTAATAATCCATTATAAGAATTGTATATACAATAAGATTGTTTGTTATACATCCTGTTAAACCAGTGCTAAGCCGTGGATGCTCAAGTTTTGTAAGAAAAACAAGCCACTAGCATTGAGCTCAACTTGAATCATTTATCTCCATTCAACAACATTGAGCACAATACAGTATATCTAGAAAAAAAAGTAACAAACACATTACATAAGAGCATCAATATGGCACAAACTAATGAAAATGAAAACCATTACAAAAGAGTATTTTACAAGTTCATAAATCTAAAAAGCATTTGTCAATGCCGAACGTTCACTTGCAGGTATTTGCAGTGGTGTTTGGCATGTATGGTGCTTACCCTAATGCCCTGTACGATTGCTGGTATTTGCAAAATAAATTGTCAGCATGACCTTTTGTTACCCCATTGTGCGCTACATAGGCGGAAACACGTTTTGGGCAGGATGTGAAAAATGACAGCTGTACTGCTCATAAGGAAGTGTGGAAAATGGCAATGTTGAAAATCTGGAGTGGAAATATTGAAAATTCGCAAACCTAGGGCGTGCATGGGAACTGTGCAATGTACGCTGGTAAAACAGTGATTGTTAGGAATTTTCTCACCAAATTGTCAACATTGGCATTTAAAACCTCTGCTAATGAACAGTGTCACTGTGATTGTCTTACTGTGTGCCATACATTGACTTTGCACACCGACTGCGCCATTGTGCAGTACATGGCAGAAACACGCTTTTGGGCAGGATGTGAAAAATGACAGCTGTACTGCTGATAAGGAGGTGTGGTAAAATGGCAATGTTGAAAATCTGGAGTGAAAATATTGAAAATTCCAAAACCTAGGGCGCGCGTGGGAACTGTGCAATGCACGCTGGTAAAACAGTGATTGTTAGAATTTTTCACCAAATTGTCAACATTGGCATTTTAAAACCTCTGCTAATGAACAGTGTCACTGTGATTGTCTTACTATGTGCCATACATTGATTGTGCACCGACTGTACCATTAATGCAGTACATGGACGGAAACACGTTTTGGGCAGGATGTGAAAAATGACAGCTGTACTGCTGATAAGGAGGTGTGGTAAAATGGCAATGTTGAAAATCTGGAGGAAAATATTGAAAATTCGCAAACTTACACGGCATGGTAGGAACTGCACAATGCAGCTCGTAAAATAGTTATTTTTTGAGAATTTGTTCACCAAATTTTCAACATAGCCATTTAAGATCTATAACTCATGAACAGTGACACTGTGATTTTTAATGTGTCCCATACACTGAGTTCACTGAGCGACTGTGCCAATATGCGCTACATATTGAAGTGAAACACGTTTTGGGCAAGATGTGAAAATGACAGCTGCAGTGCTCATAAGGAGGTGTGGTAAAATGGCAATGTTGAAAATGTGGGTGAAAATATTGAAAATTCGCAAACTTACGGCGTGCATAGGAACTGCACAATGAACACTCATAAAACAGTCATTTCTAGGAATTTTTCTCCAAATTTTCAACACAGCCATTTTAAGACCTCTGCTCATCAACAGTGTCACTGTGATTTTCTTAATGTGACCCATACATTAAGTTCGCACTACAGACTGTGTCATTATCGCTACATGAAGCGAAACACATTTTGGGCAGAATGTGAAAAATGACAGCTGTACTGTCTCATGAGGAGGTGTGGTAAAATGCCAATGTTGAAAATCTGGAGTGGAAATATTGAAAATTCCACAAACCTACGGTGCGTGGGAACTGACGCGACACTGTAAAACAGTCATTTTAGGAATTTTTCACCAAATTTTCAGCACAGCCATTTTAAGACCTCTGCTCATGATCAGTGTCACTGTATTTTCTTAATGTATTCCATACATTGATTTACGTACACCGACTGCCATTGTGTGTGCTACATGGGTGGAAACACATTTTAGGTAAGATGTAAAATGACAGCTGTACAACTCATAAGAAAGTGTGATAAAATGGCAATGTTGAAAATCTGGAGTGAAAATATTGAAAATTCGCGAACTTAAGAGCCTGCATAGGAACTGCGCTAATGCATGCTAATAAAACAGTCATTTTGGAATTTTGCACCAAATTTTCAACTTAGGGTTTTAGGACTCCTTCTCATGAATGATATGTCACTGTCATGGCATTATTTCAAGCCTGAAGAGGTGATTTCATGCAGTGTGCGCAGTGCCTGCGAAATCACCCTTTGGGCGAATAACACCATGACAGTGACATCTTCATGAAGAATCCCAACCCATGTTGAAAATGTGCAAAATTCAAAAGTGAACTGAATATGCATTAGAGTTGAAACCCCTATCTAGCCCATTATACAGCTTACCGCATTTCCTCAGTTCTCGGTCACCTTTGAAGAGTACAGGCGTGTTCCGGTCCACCCGAAGATCGTCGGCGCGAGTCCGGAGAGTAAGTATGGGGTGAGGGGTATGAGGAAGCTGGGTGCGCCAGTGGGTAGGTGTGAGTTGTGGGAGGGGCTGGGAGGCGCGCAGGAGCCCGTTTTATTTTACAGGTTTAAAAAAAGCGACGTTGGACATTTGCCACACTGGGGTGGGCCTCAGCGTGGCAGAAGATGGCTGGGGGGCTGAGGAGCCAACAGGGATTGGGCACCCCATCAGCAAACCACGAGAGGGTGCCGAGGAGCTGACGGAGGATTGGGCACCCCGTCGGCAAAAGAAACCGAACATTGCCACGCTGGGAAGTGGGCTCCCAAGCGTGGCAGCCAGAAAATAAACTTGGGGGGTGCCAGAGGAGCCAACAGGGGATTGGGCACCCCGTCAGCAAAAAACCAAACATTGCCCGCGCTGGGGTGGGCTCCCAGCGTGGCACCAAGCTTTGGGGCGGCGTGATAGCGACAGGGGCAGTCGTGACACGAGGAGCGGCATGATGGCGGCGCTCAGTATGGCAACGTGCTTTCCTTTGAAGCAGAGGAACACTGCGGCACAACCACTGCAGGCTCCTACACCCGGTAGTGCAGGACACGCCGCGCCTGCTCAGGGAGCAGTGCATTGGATGGAGAGGCACAACTCCAAGTGTGCTACTTCTTCCCAAAAGCGCTCCTTACATGCGCAAGCGAACGAAAAGATTGTGTTGAGACCCCATGACTTGCATTTAAAGCTATATAATTTACATGTCTGTACAGCATTTTTAAAGTGATTCTCTTAGTTTTTGTTTTAATAAAGATATTGTAGTTACATACCATTTACTGAAAGTGTCTGTGTGCTTTTTTTTCTATTCCATATAGTGAAAGCCTGTTGTTTTCAGTGTTTGTTACCTGACTAGTGCTCCTATTTCCATGCCTTGCAATTCTTTGTTGTGCTGAACTATGACACTGTGATGTCATGCAGGGAAACAAATAAGGCTGTCAGCATGTGTGATAGCAGAGATTATATCAGCGATTCTGAGTCTGACAAATCATTAACTTTTTGCCACCTTGCTTTGCTGTGCATTAAGATACTGTGACTGCAATCTGCATGTACAAATGCTCATACAGTTATTTTTGCTGGCGTGTGTGTCATTGTTCTTCAACCCCAACAGAAAGACATCACATATCTTTATTGTAAGTTTAAGATTTTTAGTAAAACTGTTCCAGCATTTAATATCCCACTTTTATGTTTGCTTAGCGCATGCAAGAAACATCTTCTAGAAGTGCGACTCTTGGAGGTGTGTGCGTGCCTGCTCAATGTACTGCTTGCTGTAGTGGGCATGTCCGGTTGCACCAATGGATGGGTGAGCTGTGGATGACAGCACTTTGGCTGCAGTGGCTTTCACCTCAAAGGAAAGGCCGCTGCAATCAGGAGTGGTACGCTGCGTCTCGTAGCATATTAAGGGTAACAGTGTTCTGCGGTCGTCCTCGCATTCTGTTTTCTTTTAGCTTCCACAAGCTGACAAGAGCCACACCTTCTAACCTATCCTTTGCTGTAACCCGCCTTTCCGGTGAATTTATGGAGCACCTCCTGTCCCCAGAAACCTGATTAGTCACTTCTGGACAATTGCTTCAGTTCTTCTGTCTTGAAAGTTTTTCCCATCGCTCTTTAAACAAATTCTCTTTGTCCGATCTGTTACCTCCTGGATTAGACTTATCTCAGGACTCGTACTAACTGTTCCTGACTGACGTCATCCTCGGGGTTACAACAACCTGATTTTTCCATTTATCTCTACCTCCAGACACTCCCAGTTTGCATTTCCATGGCTCTGGCCCCATAGTTCTGAAAGAGTGGCTGCATAGGATAATTATTTGCATAGACTTGTGGTTGCAATTTAGATAAATATTCTTACCACTATTAGATCTTAGATGCACCTGTGTACAGTGAGCAAAAAGACATAGTATGCCCTGCACTGATGACAATGCCACTACTATTCCTTGAGTACAGGGTCAGGCATCTTCTAATCTGCCAGTCCATCCTCCATCAGCCCAGGCTATGGCGCTGCAGCGTTCAAATTAATTATGAAAAAAATGCATTAGGGGCTCGTGCTGCTGCCTCACTCGCTACGGCTGACGACTCAGTCTCTCTTGAGTCCCAGACAGTCACACAAATTTCAATAAAAGAAAGTCTACTCCCTATGGCAAAGTAACTTATAACCGCAGCAGAGACAAGTAGATCCTGTTTCTTCACTGGGTATCAGGTTGTGTGCATCAGTTGCAGCTGCAGAATGTAGACAGTTAATAAAGGGTAATTTATTTTTCAGTGAGAATGATTGCAGCGGGCTTTAACTTAGATTGGGGGGTCTGTAGCCTCCCAAAATCAATGCGGTGATGCCACTAGTGTCTTTGCTCCCCAGCCCTTTTCTGAAGAGCATCTGGGCCAGGGAGTACAAGTAAAGGTGATGGTGCTCAGTAGTGTTTGGTCTGCTACTTTGTTTTGCTCACATCCAGGATCCACATCCCCTCTGTGAACTTGGGGAGGACTCACTTGGGCAGGACTCTTAAACACCTGTTAGCTACTGGGCGTGTGCTGCCAGGCGAATGGTGGTGCATGTTCCCACCCTGCGCTGAACCGACTCGGGAGTGCAGGGTGAAAATGGTATTTACTGCTGTTGAGAACAGCTAACATGAGCTGTTGCATTTGCCAGCCCCTGTCCCAAGTTGCAGAGTTCGTGGGGGCAGTGAGAACAAGTGAGAAAATCTCCTTGTAAGTGGCTCGCCCACTGTAGATGAACAGGGTACTTTAAGTGCCTGAGGACATATGGGCTTTCTGGCCATTCAAGAGGGTTGACTGATCGAAGATACGGTGGTTGCCAGCCACTAAATGAGCAATTTTACCGGAGGCTGATAGTTCTTCTAAGCCACAGAGAGGTGAGCTAAGCTATCAACATTTTGGGGCGGGGGCAGGAGTGGGGTTATCATACAGCATAACCTGGCTGTTCTGTTCTTTGTAAGGGGACATGCAAAGGGGTGGGGGTGTAAGATGAACTAGTTACCAAAATGATAGGCCAGGTCAAGAAGCATGGCTGTGGCATCCTCATTTGTGAAGTTGCTAACAAAAGGGTTGCTTAGACTCAATAATTCCCATCACATTTAAAACAGACTGTGTTTATAAATGCTGAATGTAAATGGTATGAACCTGCTTCACTTTAGATTGTTAGCTTGTCCATAGCTCAACTGTCGGAGCTTCTGATTCAAAACATTGATTTTTCATATGTAATATATATTTTTAATAGATCTAAAATATAGGTTTTCTTACATATACGACTCTGTTATTTATAATGTAGTTTCTATAAATATGTTACTGTGAAAACACTTTACAATGTCACTCATAGACCCTTCTGTCACTCCACATGCACTTCTATCAAAATCATGACCACTGAAAACAAAGTAGGATGGACGATGGGCACTCCCACCATTCTTGGGGGCAGGGGCAACAGGCATGCTTTGTATCAAAGGTACAACCCCTTTCAGGTGCAGAATAGTGTGGAGAACATGTAGAAATCCAGCAGTGTGTCAGAGTTCTGATCCTTGGGAAGCCTACAAAACAGATAGTTTTGCAACAACTTTGATTTTTTAAGTTGTCCACCTTCTCTGCAGGGCATGTATAAAATGGTGTTGCTCCCTAATGGTCACCGTGAATTCTTATGGTGACTTCACAAGAGACCTGTTTGCCCTTCGTTTGAAACAGGTGGGATTACACCTCCTGGATTGCCAAGGTAGTGTCTGTTGCTTCCAAATTACAACCGCTCTCAGAGCAGCAGCTTTGATCATGGGCTGTAGCAAGAGGTGATTTATCAAAATGGGATCCCTGGCTCCAGTGGTCTCTCTCTCACTCTCTATCTATAACCTGCATTACAGAAAACTATTGTGAAAGGCAGGGTTGAAAAAAAAAAAGGATGGTAACATAAATTGGGGAAAAAGCAGCTTAATCTGTAACATGCTTTAATTTGTACTGTGCAGTGTAATGCAAAGTGAAACAGTTGCTTACACCAGTCTTTTCATATATGAGCTGCAGATACAAATAATCATGATATTTTGCTTATTCTTTGGTTTGAAGAGCACATAAGTCATGCGCAGAACGTGGCACAAGCTGTAATAAGGCTGCAGTGGGTTATTGTTTACAAACACTACTGATTTCCATGTGGGTGTTTAGATTATTGAAAGGGTTCTTGTCTGCCCACATAAGAAACAACCAATTAGCCGTGCAGTTTTACTTAAGAAATTAATGATCAGACACACGAATAACAAATATTTCACAAACCTGGATTCAATAGCAGGTAAAAAAATTTCCCAGGGCATTGCAGGACACGGCGCTCCATTATTGCCACAGGACACGTGCTCTGCTTTGACTAATTGCCATTGAGCCTCTGATTGGCTAATTCTATCCCAACTTACATTGGCTACACTGGATCCTGACAAAAGGCATGCTCTTCAACTGTGGTTTGTGCTACAATCCAGTACATCATTATTGAACCTTGTTGAGCACTTTCTTAGACTGCTAGTTTTTCTTCAGTCTCCGTGCCCTGTCCAACTGGCCACTGCTGTAGAGGGTTGTACTGGAGGGGTGAAGACAGACCATGGTTTGAGGGAAAGGTGTGTGTGGGGATGGGGAATTTGGGTGCAGTATGGAATCATGGCTGAGTAGGTTAACAGTAGGAGCATGGGCAGCATTTTAACAGGGGCAGACCAGCAGTGCAAGTAAACTGACTGTGAGCAATATGGCAGTCACATTGCCAGTAGCAGTTAGCTAAGTGAGCATGGGCAATGCTTGAAGTGTCTTTAGCAAACTTCTGCTTTTTGTATAATTACTGCTCTGGGTTACTGCTACACCATAAGCCAATTTCAGGAAAGGGACTAACACCCAGAGGAGTGCCTGTTAATCAGCATATGCCCACATTGGCTAGACAGGCTACACATGTTTGGTGGAAACCGGGGCTAAGTGTTGTGTTGAACTTTAATTTTTAATCATTATCATTTAAAACAAAACCATGGTCACTATGGGCATTCTTCTGTGGACTGGACTCCTACTTATTCATCGACAGTGGTTTTAGAAGGCAAAGGTAGAGTCTTACACTTATAATCTTGTTTTAAATCAGTCCTGGCTTGGGCTGTGGAGGGACTGGTTGCATGAGAGGCATTTATTCTCAGGGTATTTGTGGTGGGGCTACTGGCCACAGGGATATAAACTGGAGCAAAATGCTGTACTGGAGGTTTCTGTGATGGATGCAGGGGCATTTTCTGGACACAGGCACTGCAGTTGGGGCTGCTAAGGCATACTGTAAGCAGATGTCAAAATGATTGAAGTAAATGTTTTTGTTTCCTCTAATGACACTTATTATTGCACAGTTGGGCTCTATACACGTCTGTCCTCAGGGCTACCTAAATGGGCCCTAATGGGGTCCCTGAGCACCCTATCATGCCCTGCCTGATGTCTTTTTTCTGTGGAACCCTGGACACTGCTACTTGGGGCACTACATACTGTATTCTCTCTCCCACTCCATGGCAGGAGCCCCTCCCACAGTCTGTCCCCCTCCCGGTCATCCATAGCAGAGGCATGCTGCCCAGGGTCCCACAATTAAATCTGGCAGACAAGAAAGCACAGACCCCCCTTGACTCTAGCTCTTCTTGGCATCTGTGAACATGGCAGTTTTCTTAATAATGTAGAACGTCCCAGAGTCTTATGTACACTGCACAAAATGTGTGACAGTGGGCTTCTTCTGGGTCTTGACATTCACCAGTTTCCAATGTCATATTTACAGTGAAACAAAAAATTATTTTGGTGGCTGCCAATAGACTACATCATGAGTCTGTGAGCTGGGAAAGAGAGCAGAGGTAGGGTACACACATTCTTTTGTCTGGAAGACATTGTACTCTAAGACCCTGGGCAGCAGGACCATCTCAGTGGTGGAGTCCAGCCTATGTGTGGTGGTGGTTCAGCTACAGGGAGGGTGGTAAGGAGACTGTTCCAGCAGCTGTAGGGAAGATGGCTGGCTAAGGTGGGATTGTGGTTTTGTGGGGTATTCAAGCCAAATGTGTGAGGTGGTTGTGGGGCCAGAGGCTGGTCATGTCCTTGAGGGTAGTCAGGTGGTGTGGATTGTTTGGGGCTAGTGTAGCTAGAGGTTGGTCAGGTGGCTTGCTCCGTTCACTGTCATGAACGTAGCAGGTTTCTATTTATTTACTTTAAAATGCCATGGATGGGCCTGCCCTGTGGCACAGAGGACTGAGGCACTGGATGCCCATCTCACGGCAGCCAGTGACCCAGATTCCGGAGTGAGCCTGGTTCATTGGAGGTTGGCACAGGGGGCGGAGCAGGAAGGAGCCGTGAAGGTAGCTCTCCCTCCGGGAGAGGTAGGGTGGCATCCCTCACCACGGCTACCTCTCTGCGGAGGCCGAGGGCTACGTGAAGCATGGGTGCTGGCGAAATGCCAATGAGGTGGGCGGAGGAGGCCATTACCAGGGCTGTAAGGTGCATATGTGCCTCCACATGCATGCATCCTTCTCCTGGGGTCCTCGGCAATAAGGGAGAAAGCGGAAAAAGGCAACCGGTGGCAGTAATGCCTCCTTCCACAGCCCCACAGTTCTTCTCTCCACAACCCTGGACACCACCACCCCAATGACCCGACACCACCCCTACCCCACCCCTTCCTCTGTTTCCTCCTCACCCCCACAGTCCCCTAACACCCTTGCTCCTTCTGTAGTCCCCTCCAACACCATTACTGTGTAGTGAAATGCATAGCACAGTTTTCATGCACACTATAATCCCCAGAAATTTGTAATATGTTTACTCCAGATTTTAAACACTGGCATCTTTTCACACCTGCTTATGAACATTATAGCTGTCACTGTTCATCCTGGCCAAATGTGTTTTACTTTTCCCGGTGCAGAATAACCCACCAGTTGCTGTGGGGAAATCAGTGTTCAGGACAGATTAAGAAAATCACAGTGACACTGTTCATGAGCAGAGGTCCTAAAATAGCTATGTTTAAAATTTGGTGACAAAAGTCCATAAAATGAGTATGTTACAAGCCTCGTTATGCAGTTTCCACATACGCTCATAAGTTCGAGCATTTTTAATATTTTCACTCCAGATTTTCAACATAGCTATCTCTTCACCTCCATATAAATGGTACAGATGTCATTTTCCACATCCTACCTGAACTGTGTTTTTGCACATCTGGTGCAGAATGGCGTGGTCACTGTGGGAAAGCAATGTTCGGGACAGATTAACAAAATCACATCGCCACTGTTCAGGAGCAGAGGTCCCAAATGCTTTCATGAAGTAGGGGTCACAAAAGGCCATGTTGAAAATTTGTGCTGCTGCAAATACCAACAAACCCCCAGGCGTTAGGGTTTCTAACCATAAGGTCACACCCTGTACAGACTGACAGGCATCAGGGTTGTGCCTTTGGATTGCTGTCATGCCATTCCACTCCCATCCCACTCTGAGTCAATGACAGGCATCGAGGTGTGCCTTGGACCTGTGGACCCAGAGTTCACTTCATTCTCTATACTGCACCAATTTCAGCATATGTCCTTATGGAATGGGGTGACTGTAAAGCCGAACACCCCAAGGCACACATCAACAATTGTCAGTGTCTGCAGGATAGGGTGAGGTGAAATGCTGTGAGTGTTATGGGCGACAACCCAAAGGCACACCCTAATGCCTATCCATCTCTTGCAGGGTGGCGGGGTTGCTTTGAGTTCAATACTTCACTGCCATTCCTATTCTGCATCTGTCTTACTTCTGCATGTCCAATGCTAATATCAGCAAGCAAACATTCGCATTGACAAATGCTTGTTTTAATTATTTACTTTCCATCTGTTCCAGTGACTGACTTTCTGTTTCCCTATTTCCAGTTTTGTTTCCCAATTTCTCATCCAAATCCCCTTACCAAATTCTATTCAAGTACTTTAATATATTTCAGGCTAATACCCATGCCTTCTATTGTTTTCCTTTCCTCTAGTGTATAGTTTAAACATTGCCCTGCACATTTTCAATGTTAAAGAGGCTTCTGATGGGAAACCAAATTTAGTACATATATGAAAAGCTTCTGTAAGAGACTCTTCATCCTAACTATTATTGTCACATCATCTGCAAATGCTAAGACATTCCAGGAAAGGATTGTCCTAAAACTTCTATTGCTCTCATCTGACCTGAGATATTAATCTTCTGCAGTAGGGATCTATAAAAAATTGCATAATATGGGGCTCAGTGGACACCCCTGTCTTACCCCTCTCTGTAGATGTACCATGGGCCCTTCCATCCTTGTACTGCTATGACAGCTGTCGCTGTTCTATAAATACACTGTATCCTTTTAATTACTGTATCTGAAGCTGATAGTGTTTTAATATGTTCCATAGAAATACGTGGTTTACCCTGTCAAAGGCCTTCTCCTGATCAAGGGAGGCCAGATATCCATTCACTAATCCATTTTCCCTTCTTCCACAATTTCTCTGATACACAGTAAATGTTGCTGTATATGTTGTCCTGGAATCGCATAATTTTGGGCTGTGGATATTAAACACTTAGCTACTACTAGTAACCTGTTTGTTAATATTTTAGTTAAGATTTTAAAATCAGTGTTCAACAGGCTTACTTTTGCCAGTTCTTTAAAGTAGTTGTGTCCCCTTTTTATAAATGTATGTGAGAAGCCCTGTGTTCATGTATAGCGGTATCTCATCGTGGATTTCATACTGTTAAAAACTGTAGCTAATTCTTCTGCTAAGTTTCCACCAAATGTTTTATAAATCTCATTAGGCAGCCCATCAGGGTCTGGAGATTTTCCATTCCCTAATGTCAAAAGTACTTCCTGAATTTGCTTGCCTCTATTGGTCTAACCATATTATCTACCATAATCTGATCAACCTGAGGAATTTCTAAATCTTTAAAAAATATTTTAGATCTGACAAGTCAGTTGTAAGGGAGCATACATTTGTCTTGTATACACAGGCGCACTCTGTAGGAGTTCCGTTTTTGTGGTACCTACCTTTCCCTTATTATCTTTTAGTCCTAACATATTTTTGCCACTTTCCTCTTGCATAAGCATTGAAAAGGGCAAACTTCTTCAATAGTACCCATTGTATTAAACTGCTGCTGATGGTACAGCGTTTGTGCTTTTGCCTTATAAAATCAATCATCTTTTGTTTGATATCCTGAATCTGAGGGACTAAACATTGACCTGTCTCATGTGTGACTGATAGCAATTGTTGCAATAGTCTTCTATTTTGAAAATATTGTAGATATTGGTCATTGCTATTTTTTTTGCTAAGATCTTTACAGAGTCTAGCCATATCACATTTTGTGTATTTCCACCATCTTACTGGGTTATCATATAGAATATAAACTGATTTCCTAGCTTGGATAAGTTGATGTAACAATTCCACCATGTAAAATTTTGTAGCAGGGGATGTATTCAATTTCCATGTTTCTGGACCTTTGTTTGACATATTATGCATTCTAATTTGTAATTCTAAAATGTCATGGTCTGATAATTCCACTCCCATGTGATTTGTTGCTTGGACCTGTAATGTAGCAGGCATGAAAAATAATCAATTCTAGTAGCTAAGCTACCTTATGGAATGTGGGTGTTTGTTTTATTGTGTCTAAAATAGAAGTCATGCAGATTCGTTTGTTTGATCATTTGTAATGAACATATTTGAGTCACAGAATTGCTTTTTGGTATTATTGAACAGTTAAAATGCCCAGCCAGTTTTATGTAATTAGATGTGCATAAAATGGTTGAAGAACTAAACATTTCTCTTCTAGTAGTCTTGTTTGGCGTGCATACACATTAATCAATCTATAGGGAATCTGGTCAATGACTACATCTAAAATGAGAGCCCTTCCTGGAACTAAATCAAAGAGTTTCAAAATCTTTTCTCTTGTAAAAATAGGATCCCTACCCTGGAGCATGTGTCCTGCCCTATGGACCAGTAAAAGCCCCAGGAACCAATCACATGATGCTGCTTGTACTTCTTTGAGTGTGTGAAGCCTCACATCCTGCAGGAATATTATGCCTAGTTGCAAACAAGATAGAAAAGAAAATATTGCTTTTCTTTTTGTTATTCTCTTAATACTGTTAACATTCACAGTATACACTGAAAAGGGATTAGGCATCATTTAAATTGTCCTCTCCTCATAGCATGTTCCTTTCTTTGGCTTTTAATTTAGCTTTCCTTTTCTTTGGCCCCTCACAGCTAGCTGCACCTCTGTATCTGTTGTTACTCATGCAGGGAAGAAGAAATGGAAGATGCATCCGAGTCCTCCTCAGATTTGTCAGATTGCAGAATCTCATATTTGTTTGATGATGGGATAATTTTCTTGTTGAGCACTGGTAGATGCTACTGCTTTTTCCTTTTGTCTTGTTACCCTCCTGAACTCTTCCTTCTTTGGTACTGGGGAGAGGGCATCTCTGCCTGCACCATACTATTAGTATCATTATGCTCTAGTATCTCCCCAGAATATTGTGCTCCTGCTCTTGGCCTATTCCTTGCCTACAGTGGATTGGAGTTCTTCAGTCTGTGTCTCTAGGCTGGGGGATATAAGATCCGTGCTAGCACCACCTGACTTCCCTAGTTTGTTTTTCTGTGTTAGAGTTATAAGCAATCTCTGTTCTTCTCCATCGACTTGTTCCCTATCATTATGGGCTGCCCATCTGCAATTTTGAAAGGTGAGCCGTTGCTCATCCCACAAATTACATTTACATTTGTTTAGGCAGTTTGTGTTGATATGTACCATTTCCCCACATAGGGTGCATTTTCATAGTGCCACAAGCATTACTCAGATGTTCCCCTGACCTACATTTATAACAGGTTTTCAGCTGACCTGGGTAGAACAGAATCCCACAATCCCTCCCAGCAAAAAGAATTAGGTAAGTGCTGTACCACTGTATCTGTGGTTTTAGTAATACTTTACCCTCTAACCCCAGTCCAGATATTTTCAGTGTCCATAATTGCCTCCGGGTCTTCCATCAGGTACATCTCTGCTTTAACCAGTATATAAGATCATGGACACTAACACCCTCATTACGAAAAAGTACAGTTATTGACTTCTGTGCTGGTTTTGTAAGAGGAATTGCAATGAATGGGCCCACACGGTAGACCTTTTAATGAATTATATTTTGTCCAGAAATGCTCCAAGCTGCCATGGTCTTAAAAGCTCACGTCAAAGTTTGATTCCCTGAGATGTGAATGAGGGCACATATTTCATTTGCAAAATATTTCATGCTGTCTTTTAATAAAGTTTGTGCCACAAAGAGTCTGTCTGGATTTGTGCTAAGCCACCTGTATAAGAAAGTCTGACCCCATTATGTCTTTTGGCAGCAAAATTGGTAGTTTGAAGAGTGAGGCAATGATTTACCATCTGCGTTTGCACTGGTGGGGGTCTATTATGTAGTTCAGGCCCTACACTGGGACGTCCTCCAATTTGACTAGTGTTTACTTCTTCAGGCCTTATTGTAACATTTTTAAAATGAAGCTGGGGATTTTGCATCAGTTGCAGTTCCTGCGGCAGTTCTAGCCCTTTCTCCATGATTACAGCCCTTTATTGACTTTTTGGTTTTGTTCATTAAATACTGTTATCGGGGCTCCCCACAATGCACTGACCTGTGCTCCCATCATGTTGCCATCCTGCCCAAGTAGTGCCCAGTTGAATGACCAAACAGTCTCATTTCTACTATGCCCTTCTCCTGCCACATCTTAGGTCGGGCTTGTAACTGCTCATTTCTGCCATTTCCAACAATAAAGCTGTAGAAAATTGTTGCACTGACTCGTTCCTCTGCTTCAGCCATCTGCATCATTATTTTTACCCTGCTGTGAAATAGAAACATAGAAACATAGATTTTGGCGGCAGATAGGACCGCTTTGCCAACCCAGTCTGCCCATTTCCTACCTATTGGATAAGCTGCAGATCCCAGTTAACCAGCAGCCTACTTCTTCCCTACCCCACCCCTAGAATTGTCTTATGACTGTCCCATGCATGCTTGAATTCCACCACTGTTTTGACTCCACAACCTCCTGGAAGGCTGTTCCATGCATCCCACAACCCTCTCTGTGAAAAATACTTCTTAAATTACCTCTGAGCTGCCCCCTTCTATCTTCAAATTGTGCCCCTTGTTCTTGCACACCTCTTTTTGAAAGATGCTACCCTCTTGGACTTTTGTTGATTCCCTTTGAGATACTTGAAAGTTTCTATCATGTCCCCCTCTCCCTCCTTTTCTCGAGGCTATACATATTCAGCTCCTTAAGTCTCTCTTCATATGTCTTCCAGTGCAGACTCTGCACCATTTTAGTTGCCCTCCTCTGACAGCCTCCATCCTGTCTATGTCTCATGGAGATTGGGTCTTCAGAACTGCACGCAGTACTCCAGATGGGGTCTCACCAACTGTCTGTACAGAGGATAATAACTTCCTGTTTCTACTGGTGATTCTCTCCCTATGCATCCCAGTATCCCCCAGCCCTCCTTGCTGCCCTCTCACTTTGCTTGCCCACCTTTAGGTCATCTGATATGACTACCCCAGGTCCCTTTCCATTTTTGTTGTTGTTAGTATCTCACCCCCATTGTGTACTCTTCCCTGGGTGTTTGTTTCCAGGTGCTTTACCTTGCACTTCTTAGCATTGAATCTAATTTGCCATACATTTGACCATTCCTCTAACCTTGCCAAGTCCCTTCTCATCCTTTCCACCCCACCTGTGCAGCAACTCTATTGCAGATCTTTGTGTCATCTACAAAGAGACATACTTTTTCTTCCAGTCCCTCTGCAATGTCACTTATAAAGACATTGAAGAGGACCGTCCTATACTGAACCCCTTGCGGTACCCCAACTAGTAACCCCCTTTCTTCAGAGTGGACTCCATTTAATATTACTCTGTGTCCTATTCTCCAGCCAATTCTTTACCCAGGCTGTCATCTTGGGACCCACTCCCAGGCTGGCTAACTTGTATATTAATCTTTTGTGGGACTGTGTCAAAAGCCTGCTAAAGTCTAAGTAGGCCATGTCCACAGCCCTCCTGATCTACTACTTTGGTCACCCAGTCAAAGAAATCTATCAGATTTGTCTGGCATGACCTTCCGCTGTGAATCCATGCTGCCTTGGGTCCCAAGCCCCTCTGGTCTCTAGATACTCAACAATTCTTTCCTTCAGAAGTGATTCCATCATTTTCCCTACCACTGAGGTTAAACTAACAGGTCTGTAGTTTTCTGCTTCTGCCTTGCTCCCACTTTTGTGAAAGGGAATCACATCTGCCCTTCTCCAGTCCTCGGTACCACCCATCCTCCCATGATTTGTTAAAGAGGGTAGTCAGTGGTGTCACCAGTTCTACCCTTAGTTCTTTAGAATTCTGGGATGAATCCCATCAGTCCCCATTGCTTTGTCCACCTTCAGTTTTAAGAGTTCTTCTTGAAATGCTGAGTTTATCGAGTTCTAACACCTCTGCCCAGTTGTTCGGTGGCTTCTTTAATGTATTTGCATTGTCTTTACACAGCTGGCCTAGCTTGACAGCCTGTTTCCTGCTATCTGATTGCAACTTCCTTTAATTTTCTCTGATGGGTCATTTTCTAAGCCATGGAAAGCTCTTCTTCTTTTTCAAACTGCTTTTCTAACAGCAGCATTTCAGGAGAGTCTTGTACAGGTATATTTTGTGCCTAGTTTGTTTCAATATCACTATCAGGGGCTGAGAGATCATTCACATTTCAATTAGAGCAGTCACTTACAGAATTCACCTCCACATTCTCCGGGGCATTCATATTTCCCTCAGGTTTCCCACTTCTTGTTCCATAAAAGTCACTGGTTCTAGTAATCCATCTTGAATTCCATGTTTCACAACAACAGGAGAGAAACTCTCTCACCTTCCTCCATGTCCTTCACCTCCTCCTTCTCCTGGGTGGCCATCTTGCCAGACAGCAGCTCCCCCTACTGACAGCAATTCAGTAGGGGAATTTTGTGGGGAAAGGGAATAATAATTCAAAACAACAGTTACTGTACAAACATGAGCATAATCAATTACCAATCAGTGCAATCGAGCCTCAATAACTAAGAATAGGCAAGCAGCATATATTTATAATACCCATAATACAAACTAAAAAGTATGTCCTGAGTTTAAAGTCAAATAACTATTTGTCTATAATCAAGTGCTCCATAATATGGAATCACATGCTCCCATAGCCACTGCAGCTGTTTAGTCGTAAGCTGCCTTGAGTCCTTCTCATATAACTGTTTAATTGCTTCCATTTCTAGTAGCATTAACACATCATACATGGAACATTTTTGCTGTTGCATTACCCATTTACACCTAGATTGCCATATATAGTATTTCAAGACTGCAAATAACACCTGTAATGTTCCTGTAGAAAACAGTTACCAACTTGATGTCCTAGTAATGTAAATTAGCTCCTAATAAGTAAGGTTATAAACTGCAGTATCTCCCATTGATCAGCCAAGAAACTCCAAACTGTCATGCATAAATGCATTCTAAAAACAAATGTTCCTGAGTTTTCAGAATTTGGTTGCAAGTATGTCTTAAACAATACCTTTCTTGGACTGCCTTATGATTATTATTGTTTTGAACATTCAACTTGCCATGTAAGGTTAACCACACCAAATCCCAAACAAACACTGGTAACCTAACATTGGACAATTGTATAAACTGTTCCTGACTATTTTGTACAGTACAATATGGTTGTATAAGAGGTTCCAAGCATTGAGACTGTACAAAGCTTCATAAACATCAACCTGCTTAATCAGTGTCATAACACCATATTCTACTTTCCAAGTAATCAGCTGCTGGAACATTTCTTTAATTACCTGAGGAACCACTTCTATCCTAGAAAACATTCTACTATTTCTCCTTTCCCAGGCTCTTAAACTGGGCCTAATCCATTCGCCTAATAACCCATGCCAACTCTTATGCAGTCGATTGACTTCCAGGACATTAAAATAAATAAAGACACTAAAATAAAACACTATAGGATGAAGCATAGCCAAACTCCCAGCTTTTACACTCCTGCATGTAATATTCCTTTACTGGATTCAATTTGCTGCCCCACAATGCCCTAAAAAGAAACTATACAATCTAGTATACAAAACTTTTGGAGGGATAAATATAACTTATATACAAAAAGAGGCACTATCAGAGTTTTCAGTAACAGTATTCTTTTCACTTGGACAGAGACCCTTGAACCCATCTTACTAGTAATCCTTCTGCTTTCTGCAACTTTCTTTCCCAATTAACAACTGCCGGATTTTCATCACCAAATTGAAGCCCTAACATAGTGACTGGATCCTTCGACACTGATAATCCTGCATACCTATCTATCCTATGGGTACTATCACTGAACTGATATCCAAAACACTTGTCCATATTAATACTACAACCAGAGACTCCTGAAAAATCAATAAGCTGTTGTACTATTACTTGCTTCATTGGTGCTGCTCTGCACCATAAGGACTACATCGTCTGCATAAGCCAGTACTTTCAATAGGGGAAGGAGTCACTAGAGGTATTCTCATTATCCGTGAATCACTAAGAATTTGTCTCAAGAAAGGATCTATACCAAGACATATAACAACAGGCTCATTGGACAACCCTGCTTTACTCCCTTTCCAAACAAATCCTATCCCTTTCCAATCATTTACCTTCAGCACTACTGTAGCTCTATAATAAAGTTTCTTGATCCAAGAAATATACATTGCTGGTATCCCATATTGTTCTAAAACCAATAACAGATATTCCTGTCAAATAGAATCAAAGGTCTTACATTGATCCAGGCTGAGCACTAAACCAGATATACTCTTTTTTGGCCCTCATAAAATGATTCCCTAAGTTGAATCAAATTATCCTGTATACCATGCTGGGGTATGGCACAACCCTGTACAGTACTAATGAGTGTGTGTGCACATTGTGATAATCTATTAGATAAAATTTTACTCAAAAATTTAATGTCAGAATTCAACAAACAGATAGGTCGCCAGTTATGTAACTTTGTCCTATCATCCTTTTATGCAGTAAGATCAAATCTGCTTCCACCAACCATTCAGTTACTGCAGGCAATCTTAGTAAGATATTAAATAAATCATTTAATACTGGAGCCAAAATATCACAGAAAACTTTATAAAATTCTGCAGGAAGCCCATCTGGTCCTGGAGTACTATTATTCTAAGCAGATTTAATAACAGCCTTCACTTCATCAACAGTAATGGGAGCTACAAGCCGTTCTACTTGGTCTTGGGAAATAGCTCAGGTTTCCAACTGTTTCACATAAGACTCCATCTTACACATTTGAGGTTTAGACCCAAAAGTATCCTTAACATAAGCAGACACAATACTGAAGATAGAGACTCTATCATGATAGAGCCTCCCATCTGTAACTGTCAACCCCTCCAGGTATTTATTTTACAGATGCCCTGACTATCCTTAAAAGGGTTAAACATTTGTTGTTTACCAACCGCAGCAAACCTCAACTTGTGCCTAAGGATTTAACCCTATCATACTGGAACTTATACATATTAGTCTTAGCCTGTTGAATTTATGAGCTAAAATCCTGGCCAATAGAGTCAGATAATGAAATCAATCTATGAAAGTGCTCCTTACACTGTAAATATTGAAAATAATTATCTCTACTCCTCTGCCCTGCAGTCTTCTGAAAAAACTTTCATTTCTGACTTTGTATCCCTCCACCATTCAACCAGTGGGGCACAGGACCCAATGCAGCATGGGTTCACAGTGGGAAGGTCATGTCAGATGAATCTAATTGATTTCTTTGACTGGGTAACCAAAGTAGTAGACCAGGGAGGGACTGTGGACATGGCCTACCTAGACTTTAGCAAGGCATTTGACCCAGTCCCACAACAGATTAGTAGTTTAATTAACCAGCCTGGGAGTGAATCCCAGGGTGGTAGCCTGGTAAAACATTGGCTGAACAACAGGACACAGAAGGTAATTGTGAATGAGTCCACTCTGAAGAAAGAGGGGTTACTAGTGGGTACTCGAGGGTTCAGTACTAGGTCCAGTCCTTTTAATGTCTTTATAAGTGACATTGCAGAGGGACTGGAAGGAAAACTATGCCTCTTTGCAGATGACACAAAGATCTGCAACAGGGTTGATACACAAGGAGGCGTGGATAGGATGAGAAGGGACTTGGCAAGGTTGGAGGAATGGTCAGAAGTATGGCAGCTTGATTCAAAACAAAGAAGTGCAAAGCAATGCACCTGGGAAACAAAACCTGGGAGAAGATTACACAATGGGGGAGAGGTAGTAACAACAACAAAATGGAAAGGGACCTGGGGATAATCATATCAGATGACCTTAAGGTTGGCAAGCAATGTCAGAAGGCGGTAGTGAGGGATGGGGTATACTGGGATGTATAGGGAGAGGCATCAGCAGCAGAAAACAGGAAGTTGTTATCCCCTGTACAGACAGTTGGTGAGACCCCATCTGGAGTACTGCGTCTAGTTCTGGAGACCCCATCTCTGCAAGGACATAGACAGGATGGAGGCAGTTCAGAGGAGGGCAACTAAAATGGTGCAGGGTCTGCAAGAGAAGCCATATGAGGAGAGGCTAAAGGAGCTTAATATGTATACCCTTGAGGAAAGGAGGGAGAGGGGACATGATAGAAACATTTAAGTACCTCAGTGGAATCAACAAAGTCCAAGAGGGTAGCATCTTTCAGAAAAGAGATGTGCAAGAACAAGGGGACACAATTTGAAGATAAGAGGGGACGGCTCAGGGCAATGTGAGTAAGTATTTTTCACAGAGAGGTGGTGGATGCATGGAACAGCCTTTCTGAGGAGGTTGTGGGGTCTAAAACTGTGGGAGAATTCAAGAATGCATAGGACAGACATAAGGCAATTTTTGTGGGGTAGGAAGAAATAGGCTGTTGGTTAAATATGATCTGCAGCTTATCCTCTAGGTAGGAAATGGGCAGACTAGGTGGGCCAAGCGGTCCTTATCTGCCGTCAAAGTCTATGTTTCTATGTAACTAAAGACTCATACATACATTGTACTGAAAATCTAGCATCCCATAAAGCCTTACATTTTGCAAGTATATGTGTTGCTCTAACAATGAGACATTCAATTTCAAGAGGCTTTGTCATGAGAAAGACTCTCATCCCAATGACACTCAACATGTACCGTAGAATGATCAGAAAAGGCCAGGTCTATAATGTCCTGTACTGATTTAGAAACCCAAATATAATCAATTCTGCTCCGTAATAATCCTTTCCAGAAAGTAAATCCACCAGTACCATGAAACAATCTTAAAGAATCCACCAAATTGGCAGTAGATATTATATTGTGTAAAGCATTATAATCACAAAATAATATGTTTGTTTGCAGACCCCATCCTCCCTTTGTATACTACAATTAAAATCCCTCCCCAAATAATCATTCGTGCTGTACATAAGAAGGGCTGGATTTTCCTAAAACGGTCCACCTTAGATGCCTTGCTTTGTGGAGCATATACATTAATCAAACGTAATCTCCAGGTTTTATAAGAAACATCTAGAATCATGGCTCTACCAGGTTCCAAATCAACTAATCGAGAAACTCTCAAGGCAGAATTAGCAAACAAAATACCCAAGCCATCACATTTATCAGGCCCTAATGACCAAAATGTGGCGCCAGCGCCCAAGAAGAGTTACAGTGTACTATCTCTTTAAAAGTTTTAATCCTAGTATCTTGCAAAAGTACAATATCAAACTGTAAGTGCTGCAACTCATACAGAACTAAATCTCTTCTTATCCAATTTTTTATGCTATTAACATTTAAGGTTAAGACTAGAAAGTCACCCATAAGGTATAAGAAAAGACAGAAAAAGAAAAAACATATTCCATGTCATCGCTGTGAACGAGTCTTCCATTTATGTTTCCCAGAACCCCATCTTCCATCCCTCAAGAGGCACCCTTTGAGGAGGCAACAGAAGAGGAGTCTGATGTCAATCCTTGTCCTCCCCTCAGTACCCTCTAACTTTTTTTGTAGATGTACACATCAAATTTATCGGTCTGTAAAATTTTCTTTTAGTTACAACTTTTCTTTCCTTCCCTTAGGTCCCAGAATCCCACTTTTTCTCTCTGTCTTTTCTTGTAAGATACTGTCTGAAAAGTTTTGTCAGAATCTAACACAGGAGGGTGGGGGCATAGTCGAATGTTCGAAACAGTTACTTCATCACTTATTGATGGAACCACAGGGTCAGCCTCTTTATCATAGCCACAGAATTTGAGCTGTCCTCCACAATGGCAGCCATCTGGTGCTCCAGATGTTCCACCTACCCATCAGAGTCCACCACCATCTGTGCTTCCTGTGGTAATGGAGCTGCTACACTATCTTCCACAGTGTCAGAAACAATAACAGTGCATTGAATCTCCTGCAAACTTGACTCTGTCTGGTGCACTGGTCTGTTAACAAGAGGGCCCTGTGCCTGTAAGAGTTCTTCATTCTCTTTCCAGAAGCCTTAGCGCAGCCCTTTTTTGGGCCTGTGTAATCAGAGCTTCATGCTAATGGTCATCCACCGAGTTGTGGGAGGCTCACGGACACTTAACATATGAGTGGCCCTTTCAGAATATAAATTACAGCTAAACAAATTATCACAAGTTGCAGCCAGGTGACCAGTTTCCAAACAATGAGTACACTTCATCGTGTCACAAGCATTGCTAAGATGTAACCTGCATCCACATCTATGACAAGATCTAGGCTGACCTGGGTAAAACAGAGAACCCTATCCCTACCCAGGAAAAACTGCCTGGCAGATGGGAAATGCCAGAATTAGTCATAAACAATTTACATTTAATTTTCCAACCACCGTCCAGAATTGTTCTGAGTCAATAATCAGAACCAGATTACCAATGCTTCACAGCGCTTTTTAACCAAAACAATGTATCAGCCATTTCCACCCCTCATTCCTAAACAAAACTGTAATAGTGTCTACAGCAGGTTTAGTAAGTGGGATAGCCAGCAAAGGGTCCAGTGGGGTATCCTTCACTGAGTTATGTTTAACCCAAAATTGATCCAAAGCTTCCTCAGTTTTAAAGCTAATGTCATAATTGTGTTCATCGGTGTGTATCAAAGCAAAGACCTCTGATGCATAAAACTTTAAGGAGTCCTTCAACATGACGCCCTCGTATACCCTATCAGAAGGGTCTGACAATCCCTTTATAAAGCAGTATAACCGTATTCCGTTGAGTGGCAGGTTCTCTTGAGAGCTGGTTTGAATAAATCAGCCATCTGTAATATAGGCTTAAAAAATTCCTTAGCAGGATCTTGTAAATGATCAACTCCCAAACCCACGGCCAGCATTCCTCCCACCTTAGAAGGGGCAGACTGTTCCTGTTCAGGGGCAGCACTGTGATCAGGGGCATTTCAGGATCAGGACCCTGCACTAAACCATCTTGAGGCAAAGATGTCCCCACTGAGATCCCAAGTCCCTCATTGTTCGAAACCTGCTGTTCACCATTTAGACCCACAGCGTCTGTTGAGGATTTTAAAAGAACTTTCCCCATATCTGTAATCACTAGGTCAGCATAACCCTTTACCATCTCATCTGCAGGGTCAGAAGACCAGCCGTTCCCAGTAGGAATCCAGCCAGCGCCGTAGTGCAGGTGCAGTATCCGTATCTCACTGTAGCGAGTCCTCACATTTCCCGGTGGTTTGCTTAGTTTTTGAACCATCCCCAATGTTTTCCCAGCTTTATCAACTACATGCATACTTCCCGTGTGCTCGAGGAGCAATTCCTCCGTGGCTGCACAACATCTCCAGCAGACGCCGGCATTATCAGGCGGCTACCTCAGGTGTACATCCAGGAATCAAAACCTCACCGTGATCACAAACAGCCCTCTCATGCTCAGGGTATGCAGGTGCCACATTCAAAATGGACTGACAAGAAGCCTCCAAACTGCCCAGCTCTGCCACAGAAATCAGAGCATTCCGTCTTTCCTGAGCATACGATAAAACAGAGTCCTGCAGAAGGCAGGATGAGCTCTCCAAGCAGACATCATGGGCGAGTAAGAAATTCCAGATCCAGTTTGGGTCTCTTGCAATGTGTTGAGGCTGGGGAAGAGACCCGCCCCCTACCTCCCCACGTCCTCCTCCATCGACATCTTAGGCATAATGGCCATCTATTCACAAACAGCAACTCCCCTACCAACGAGTAAGGAATTTCCCCAGTGTCCTGGCCAAATTTCTCCATTCACTAAAAATACCACTAACAGTTTAATCTAGTTCTATGTCAGTTGGACATGGCTGAAAATAGGCAGAGTTGCCTAGCCCTCCTTTCCCGGTCAACAAAAACTAAATAAATAAATTTGCATGCCCATTATGGGCTCATTTGAATGGGTATCAAGGCAAGTTAGAGCAGTGCCACCCCAAATTGCCCAGTCCCAGACATGTACACATCCCTGGTGCTAGTGATCCTCCCACCCCTGCCCGATCTCTGACCTGTTCTTAAAATAAATATTATCATTGGCACTAGAAACATAGAAACATAGAAACATAGAAGTTGACAGCAGATAGGACCGAAGGCCCATCCAGTCTGCCCATTTCTTTTCTACCTTATAAATGTGCCATCGGCCTTACTCTGTCAACTGTCTATCTATTCATGCTCATCTGTATTGCCACCTTATGCCTATCCCATGCCTGTTTGAAGCCCTGCACTGTATTCATATCTACCACTTCCTGAGGTAGGCCATTCCATGCATCCACCACCCTTTCTGTGAAAAATAACTTCCTCATATTACCCTTAATCGGCCTCCTCTAATCTCATGCTGCATCCTCTAGTCCTGCTATTTTCTTATATTGAAACATGTTAGACTCTTCACCTTGTTAATGCCCTTAAGGTGTTTGAATGTTTCGATTATATCCTCTCTCCTTCCTTTGCTCTAGGGTATACATATTGAGCTCCGTTAATCTGTCCTCATATGTTTCTGATGCAGTCCTGCACCATTTTGTTGCCCTTCTCTGGGCTGCCCTAATTTGGTTAATGTCCTTGGAAGGTGTGGCCTCCAGTACTGCCGCAGTACTCCAGATGAGGACTAACCAGTTTCTTGTAAACAGGGATTATTACCTCCCTTTTCTGACTTGTGATTCCTTACTAATACACCCCAACATCCCCTAGCCTTACCTACTGCTTTAGTGGTCTGCTTGATGATTTCAGGTCATCAGTGATGATGATGCCCAAGTCTCTTTCTTCCCTTGTGACTGCCAGCAACTTCCTCCCAGCCTATAGGTGGCTTCAGGGTTCTCTTCCCTATGTGCATGATCTTGCGCTTTTTGCATTAAACCCCAGTTGCCACTCTTCTGACCATTTTGCTAGTTTATCCAGATCTATTCTCATTCTGCCCACCCCAGCTGGATCGCCTACTCTGTTGCACATCTTGGTGTCATCTGCAAACAGACAAACCTTACCCTCCAGTCCTCTACAATGTCACTGATGAAGATATGAAGAGGACTGGCCCCAGGACTGATCCCTGAGGTACCCCACTTGTGACCTGCATCTCTCTGATTGTATACTGTTTACCACCACTCTCTGTTTTCTGCCCGTCAACCAGTTTGCCACCCGTTGACCAACTTCTGACCTACCCTGAGCCAACCCAGCTTATTAATCAATCTTCTATGTGGAACAGTATCGAATGCTTTGCTGAAGTCAAGGTAGGCACATCAACTGCTCCCATTGGTTCACCACTCTGGTTACCCAGTCAAAGAAATCTATGAGATTAGTTTGACAGGACCTTCCTTTGTAAACCTATGCTGTCTTGGATCCTGTGCTCCTATGGATTCCAGGTGTTGCACTATCCTTTCCTTAAGGAATGCTTCCATAATCTTGCCCACTACTGAGGTAAGACTAACTGGTCTGTAGTTCCCTGCCTCCTCCCTGCTACCACCTTGTGGAGGGATCATGAGCCCTTCTCCAGTCTTCTGGGATCTCCTGTGCTCGGAGACTCACTAAACAAATCTGATAATGGCTCTGCTAGTTCCACCCTTAGCTCCTTTAACACCCTGGGATGTATGCCATCAGGTCCCATTGCCTTGTCCACCCTGAGTTTATCGAGCTCTTGTAGGACCCTTTTTTTGTGAAGGGACTGGTGCACACCCCTCCCTCCCCTCTGTGTCCATGGTGCTGAGCTGTGGGCCCTGCCCTACCTTCTTTTCAGTAAATACTGAGCAGAAGAATCTATTTAGGATAGATGTTTTACATGGTCCTCCTCCTCACCCCCTTATCTCCTTTGATCTTAGCAATACCCCTCTGGACTTTCTCCTTTCACTAATGTATCTATAGAAAGTCATGTCACTTTCTTTACTATTTGTGCTAGTGTTTCCTCAGTTTAGCCTTTGCCTGCCTTACTGCCTTCCCTGCTTCATCCTAACATACTATTTGCCAGCAGATTAGGCCTTATGGTCTATCGAGTCTGCTCGAACTCAGATCCCTAGTTGGTGCTGAGGCCCTCCACCCTTGTGTTCCAAAACCCCTATCATCCATCCCCACCACCCTGGGACAGGCTATCATCTGATACATCCACTTTCTGTGTCTGTCCCACCTCTCTTGAAGCCCTCCACTGTGGATCTCTAAACCAGCTCGCCAGGCAGTGCATTCCAAGGTCCACCACCCTCTCAGTGAAAAACCTCCTCTCTTTCACCCCTCACACTTCCACCTTCCGACTTCAAACCGTGCCTCTGGTGATACCTCCCTGCTTTAGTCTAAAAATCCTCCATGTTTACCTATTTATTCCCTTGAGGTACTTGAAGACCTCAATCATGTCCCCCATCTCCTCTCCTCCAACGAAAACAGGCAGGCTCCTCAAGTCTGTCCTCATCGTCAAACTCCTAGCCCTCATATCATCTTAGTTGCCTCCTCTGCTTCCTCTCCAGGAGCTGTATGTCCCTCTTCAAGTGGTGGTCTCCAGTACTGTACACAGTACTCAAGGTGTGGTTTTACCAGTCCATTGTACAGTGGCAGAATCACTTCCTTGCTCCTAGAGGTGATCCCCTTATGATGCATCCCAACATGCTGTTTGCCTTGCTAGCCACTCTCCTGCACTGCTCAGAGTTATTCATACATGCATCCACCATGACCCCAGGTCTTTTTCCCCTATTGAGGCCTCTCTCTCCCCTCCCAGGGTGTACATGTGTTTAGGGTTTCCACCCAAGATGTAACACCTTGCACTTGGTGATATTGAAATTTAATCTGTGTGTGAGCCCAGCTTTCCAGGGTGTCCAGGTCCCATTGCAGGGCCAACCTCCTCTTCTCCCTCAACTACTGCTCCCATCTTGGAGTCATCAGCGAAGAGACTCATTTCACACCCTATACCCTCCCTGATGTCCGATATGTATGCATTAAACAGGATCGGACCCAGGACAGAGCCCTGCGGTACCCCACTACCAACCTCTCTAGGGTCTCGAGAGTCCCCCCAGACCACTACTCTCTGGGTGCATCCAGCTAGCCAGTTTTCAATCCATCTGACCATCAAAGGGCCCTACTCCCAACCCCATCAGTTTCTCCACCAGACCATTGTGGGGGACAGAGTCAAATGCCTTGCTGAAGTCCAAGAATAATACATCCACAGGCTTTCCCTGTCCAGTTCTGATGTTACCCATTCGTAGAACTCCACAAGATTGGTTTTGACATGATCTACCTGGCACAAACTCATGTTGCCGACTATCCAGACCTCCCACCTCCTCCAAGTACACCCCAATCATTCCTTTAGTATACTCTCCATTAATTTTCCACCACTGAGGTCAAACTGATGGGTCTATAGTTACCTGGTACTTCCTCAACCCCTTATGGATTGGCACACATGTGACTCTCTCATCCCTAGGTACCTCCCTGTCTCAAGTGACCTGTTGAAGAGCTCCGCCAGGTGCAGCCAGTATGTCCACCAATTCACATAGTACCTCGGATGAATGCCATCCGCCCAGGAGATTTGTCTTTCTTAGGGCCTTGAGGGCTAACCACACCTTTGGCGGAGATAGCATCATCCATCCTCCACCTTACTGACCTTTTATCCTTATCCTGATGTGACACCCTGGGGTACCCTCCTCCCTCTTGCTCCATTTCTATTGCTCCTGATCCCACCACTGCCACTTCTATCCCCATCGTGCCTTGCTTTGTAGATATCCCATCCCCCTCCCTAGTGAACACAGAGGCAAAGTACTGTTAAATACCCTGCCTGGTCCCTCACCTCTTCCTCCCCACCCTCCTTCTGATCTCAATCTGCTGAGATGGCAGTAGTTTTCTCTGCTCCCAATGTACCAGAAGAACCCTTTTCCCTCCATGTATCCCTGTGCCAGCCGCTACTCTTTACTGGACTTTGCCCCTCACCATCCGGGTGATTTTTCTAGATGCAAGATGGTACATTTCCTTATCTCTATCCTCCTCTTGTTGTTTTGTATTTTGTAGGCCGCCTTCTTTTCTCTGACTCGCTACCTGAACCTCACTGGACCACCAGCATGGTTTATGTGACCTAGCTCCCTTTATGTTTCACCTTAGCGCAGGTCCTGACTGCTTCGATGAAGTCCCGCTTTATGACCTCCCATCTCCTTTCCACATTTGTCATTGATGTAATCCCCCACGTGATCCTTGAAAATATTTCCATGCCCACAAAGTCTGCCTCTGAAGTCCACTGCCAGTGTCCTAGATCTCCCTCCCCCATGCTTATTTGAAACCAGACAGTATTGTGGTCACTCCCAGTCAGGGGATCTCTACAACCAGGTCCCTTACAGATCCCCATCTGCCAGAACCACGTCCAGGACATGCCCTCCCTTGTGGGCTCCATCACATGCTGTGTTAAGAACACATCCTGGAAGCCGCCCAGCAGCCTCTGCTCCTTGGCCACCTTAGAGGACATGGTTCCCAGTTTATACCTGGCTTATTAAGGTCCCTCATCAACACCACTCCTTTCCCTTTTGGTCCACACTAGGCAATGATGTTGTTCAGCAAACCATCCTCCAGAACATCACCCATCCCGGGTGCCTATATACTACACCGAGCTTGACCTTATCTCCTGCTGGGGATCGTAGGTGACCCATAAGGCTCCACATTTCCTCTGCCTCTTCTATCCTAGCAATTTCTATGTCATCTCTAATGAACATAACCACTCCACCTCCTCTGCCCTCCTTTCTATCCTTCCTAAACATGGTGTACCCCGCACGTTTAGGTCCCAGTCATGGTTTTTGTTGGCCCACGTCTCCGTGACTGCCCACATCCACCCCCTCGAACAGCATGGCCTGGAACTCTGGCAACTTGTTTCCCAAGCTCCTGGCATTTACTAACACCAACCCCACCCTTTATCCCTGATCCCTTTGTCGAACCCCACCCAGGTTCCTTATACTTCCATCCTCCTCTGCTCCTCCTGAAACCTCCACCCTCAGTCTGTTTCCCTCTCCCTTGGGTTTGAAGGCTACTCCCCTCATTTGGAGGAGAGGGCTTCTGGTCAGCCCTTCCTTATCCCTTCCCCTCACAAGTTTAAACCCCACTTTCTTGAATGTAGTCAGCCATCCCTGTTTAAGGACTTCCTTCCCTAATGGGGCAAAGATGAAGCCTGTCCTTGGCATACAGTCCCTTATCCTCCCAAACTCCGCTCCAGTTCCCTAACACTCCCAACCCACTCTTCGCCTCCACTTCCCAAGCCAGTCATTAACCTCTGTGATCTTAAATTTTTCTCCACTGAGGCCTTTGGTACTGGCAATATCTCCGAAAGGAAATGTTGCATTCATTATCCCAACAGACTCTGGCAAGTTCTTGGAACCTTGCTTGATTTCCAAAATGCTATTTCCTCTAGATCATTAGTTCCCAAATGCACCAGGAAATCCGGTTTCCTCCACAATCCCTAACCAGTTCGTACACCATGAACTTTGCTCTGTGCACTGTCAGCCCAGAGATACTCACTACCTTCACCTGGCATGGCATCCACCCCTGTCCTCTCACTGGATACCCTTAATCATCGAGTCTCCCAATAACAGAACCTTAACACCGCCATCATCCTTATGGTTACCTCCATTATGCACCTCAGCCCCCATCCCCCTTTATTCATGATCTAAATTCCATGGGAGTCTTCCTGCCTTATTAGAGACCCCTTGTCACCCTCCCTTTCTGCCTCCTCGTTATTTTGCCCACTTAACTCAGACCCTCTGAATAGGTGTCCCTTAACCCTTTCTTATCCAAACCATTTATCCTGGCCCTGATGGTTTCCTCCCCCACACCACCATCCTCCCCTTGTAATAGTACCCCTACCTCAGAGGCTCTCTGTAGGTCCCTTAGCTAGGGCCCCATCCTTGGTACTGAACCCCTGCTGAAGGGGGCCCTCCCCACCTCCTTGTCTCCCAGTTTCTCTCCAGTCATGCTGTCCTCCCTCATGTCTGCAATATGTTGCATCTCTCCCATCCGCTTAACATTATGTTTCCTCTCCTCTGGGACTATTTCTATCCTTTCCATAACCGGTTCAGGATGCCTCCTTGGTATCCGACCTCACCCCGGCCTCTTTATCAGTTTCTCATTTGCACCAACCCTTCCTCACCCTCTAGGTTGCTTAGTAGCTCAAATTTATTGTGACACTCGATGTCAGCCTCCATCAAGTAACCCGAGTTTCCTGACTGCAACTCTAAACTGCCCCTCTTCCTCCCCTCTTGCTCTGTTCTCCTTAGAGCTCCTTCCCACAGTCTGCTGTTTTAGGCTTCCCACAACAGCCCCTCCTTCTCAATGTCTGGTCTACTAGGCTTCCCACAACAGCCCCCTCCTGACTCTTCCCGGCCCACTCTCTTTGTATTCGTGAATTCACCTGACGCTTCCCCTTAGCATCAACATCCCTATCTAAGGGTCCTCTATCCCTAATATCCCCTCTGCTTGCTGTAACATAACATCCTGTAATTTCAGAGCATTTCCCAGCCCCCTCAGACCCACCCTTCTGCTGCCCATATCCACTCCCTTATCCTTGGACACCTCCCCAACTCCCCCAGCTTACTCCTCAACCAATATACTTCACTCCTGATACAAGATAGCTGTCCACAGAGTGGGCAGCCCTCTCTCCAGGCCCAATTGAGAATTATTGCCATCCCACAGCCTGTGCAGCCTACAACCCTTCCGAAGATGCCCCAATATGGTGGATTATGGCCACCCTGTTTGTCCCTCTCTGTTTATAATGGCACACACCCTTTTCTCAGTCCCTTCCCCTGGAATACAGTTTCTCTCTATACTGACTGCAGTAATTTACAAACCCAATTTCAACCCCACCAATAAAGTTCCAAGTCTCACAAACACATACAGTCCAGTGTGTGTCCAGTCCCACTAACAGTGTGTGTGCAGACATCAGGTACAGTATGATGTCACAGTCCCACCAGTTCCTGTTGCTTCAAATTTCAGTCCCAAACAGAAATACACAGCCCTTCAATCCCAACCCCAGTGGCTTTTCAGTATTTAAAAAGCCTACAAAACAGGGTGGGTGGGAGGGTTGTTCCCAACCCCAAAAGTTACAATATCACAGCCCAAGTAACAGTTCTAACTTAAAGTAGTAATTTTAACACACAGAACTAATTTCACGTATAAAACTATTCAAATATTTCAGTTAAAACAGAATATAAACCCAGAGCTCTGTCCTTACCAGCCTCCTGCTTATGTTCCTAAGTGAACAACTTCCCTTAGGGAAGTTTGGTATGCCTCCTATCTTCATTCTGCTGTGTTCCCTTATATTTTCTGTAGGCCAGCCTTTGGCTCTGACCTTTTCTGCTACTGTTTTTGAGAACTAAAGTGGTTTCCAACTTCTTTGCACTTCCTTTTCTCTCTAACACAATGTGATGTTGCTTCATGTATTGCATCCTTAATGCTTGCTCATTTTGCCTGTACCCCTCACCTGTATTTCTTTGCCAGGGCTAGCTTAACTCTGTTGGCCATTTTATTAAAGTCAGCTCCTCTGAAGTCCTATATTTTTGCCTTGAATTGGATGATTTAGTTCAGTGGCCAAATTGAACCATACCATGTGATGATCACTGGCCCCAAGGTGACCTTCCACCTGAGATCTGTGATCCTTTCCTGTCAGTCAGTACTAGATCTAGGATAGCCCTGTCTCTTGTGGTTGTTGTACCAGTTGTTTGATGCCTCCCCTGCAGAGAATCCACCATGTGTCTAGTTCTGCAGATGTTCCTGCTGGTATTGACCAATCTGTATCTGGCATGTTGAAGTCTCCCATTATCAGAACCATCCCTTTAGCTGTCATATTTTGTATATCTTCTAACAGTAATGTGGCTATGTCCTCCCCTGGTCTTGGAGCCTGTAGATAACCTCAGTTCATATGGCTGTCCCATTTCCTGTTTCCAGGAGACCCACAGTTCTTCTGGCTCCTTATGTGTATTCAATTTCTGTAGCTTTGATATTTTCATTGACATGCAGGGCTACTCCACCCCTTTTTGCACCTTGGTCCCTTCTGAACAGTACATAGCCAGGTACTGAAGTCTCCCAAGTGTGGTTACTGGTAAACCACATCTCACTAATTGCTACTATTTCCAGTTTAGCCTCTGTCATTATTGCTTGCAGGTCTGGGATCTTGTTTTCAGACCACGAGCATTTGTGTACATGATTTTCCATTGGTCAGATTTCAGTGTGTTACTTGTTGGGTGAAGTCTGGCATTTCTGTGTGCTGTATGGGGAGCAAGACCTTTTCCTTACCTGGTGATGCAAATGAACTGCAAACATACTGAACTCCTGTTTGACCACTAGCTGAGGGGAGGGTGTTCTCCCTTCGACGTATGGGGTGCTGCACCCTCTCCCCATTTGCTAGTTTAAATATTCTGAAAAGACATCAAACTTCTGCCCCAATACACTGACTTCCTCCTTAGTCAGATGCAGTCCATCAAATTTAAAAACTTTCTACCAAAACTGTTGCCAGTTCCTACAAATTTGTGTCCTTTTCCTGGCACCAGCCCTTGATCTACATGTTTAGCTCCCCTCTCTCTTCTCTGACCTTCTGTCCCTCTGCCCCCTCTCCCAGACTGGCAGGATCTCAGAGAAGGAGGATGCCAGATTAAATGGATGATGGTTTGTCACCCACTGTGGTCAGGTGTTCCTTGGTCTCCACAACTGACCAGCTGAAAACAGATCATTAGTCCCTATGTGTACCAGGATGTCAATGTTTTCCGTGCTTCCTGAACAATTTTAGCAATGTGGTCAGTGGTCTCCCCTGCTGATCACTGGCCTGTTCTTAAAATAAATATTATCCCAGGTGCTAGTGGTCCCCTTGCGATTGCTGATCCATTCTTAACATGAATATTATCCTGGTGCTAGTGGTCCCCTCCCCATCGATCACAGGCCCATTCTGTAATATACAACCATCCCTAATGCTAGTAGTAATCCTCCTCCCACCAATTGCCAGCCTGGACATTAGTGGTGTCAGTGGTTCCCTCCCATGGCACAGGCACACCCCCCTCACCTTTTGCAATATCTGCAGTGCCATGGGGAGCATGATGACTTCTTTTAGCCTCTGACACTTCCTAGGCTGGCTGCCGTATGTACACAGCAGGAGGGTGCCTTATAGGACAGGGTGCGCCTCCTGTCCTATAAAAGAGGCATGCTCCTGCCTGTACATACAGTAGCTGGCCAAGGAGGTGTGAGGAGAGCTGTGCTGATCACCATGTGCCCAGTGGCACTGTGTATACTGCAAAGGTGAGTGGGGAGTATGCCCAGTGCCTTGGGGACCACTGTATGGCAGGGAGTTTTTTGTTTTATGTCCAGGCTGGCAGTTGGTGGAAAGGGGGTCACCACTAGCACCAGGGTTAGTTTTTCAGCGGGGTCTGGCAGTCAGAGGGAAGGGGTTACCACTAGCACTAGGGATGGTTTTATATTACAGAATGGGCCAGCAATTGATGGGAGGACCACTGGACGAGGGATAATATTTATTGTAAGAATGGGCCAGTGATTGTTGAGGGTGTGCTAGGGACCACAGGGAGTGGCTGTGCTCCCCAGTGGCCAACTGACTCAGTAGCTGTATTACTTCTGGCAGTTGCTAGGGGTTGCCCAGAGTTAAGTCGGGGTTTTGTTCAGTTGTATTTGTACTGTGCAAAAGGACTGTGCTAAACCTTTTTATGCAGTGCAATGCCACTGAATATGGGGTAGCACCTATATGTATGGCCATGCCCTCCCCTTGCCTGCATGCATACATTATGTTTTGCATAGGTGCTAACCCTGTTTGCCCATGCAACAGTCCTTTTGAATATGGGGCTCCAACACAAATCCCAGTTTGCAGGCAAAGACCTGTTAGCACCCACATAAACTTTTGAATATCAGGCCCCAGGAGTCATAAAGCCATAGGTACTGAGGGACTAACAAGTGCAAAAGCACAGAAGCTAATTAAAAATAATACAAAAATATTAAAAGACGTGCCAAGTGAAAATAATCAGAAGGGTAAAGAAACATAAAACTAACAGAGGAATCACTAATAGTAGTGGATATATTGGTTCTGCATATGATTCAGTGCTACTAAATCCATTAAACTGAACCAAAAAGGGTGAATCTAAGGTAAATGACTCATGGCAGCAGGAACGCAGTACTTAACTAGGGCTCTTTAATAAAAGATGCTAAGAAGAAAGAGAACTAAAAAGGGTAATAAGGAATGAAAAAATAAAATCAGAAGTTAATTAAAAACAGTGATCAGAAAAGAAATCCCAAAGCTAGCCAAAAGGAAATGATTATAATAGACTAAAGCCTAAGTGAATTTAAAAGAGAAAACATCAGGATCAGAGTCTACAATAGTGGTCCCTAAGACTCTAAAGGGAAACAAACTTGGTCAGAGCCAATACGACTGTTAATACACTAGACTGATAAGGGATATAGAATAGTTTGTGGCTTAGTTATAATTTATTTGTTGGATGATTGTTATATAATCCCATATTCATTGGACAACAGGAAAATGTTTATGGGGCATGTCTTCAGCAACCCCACTGGGACTAGTTGAAATTGGGTAGGGGGTCTAGCAGCTGGTATATCATGGTGTAGAGTCCTACATGATCTATAGTATTGCATTACAGCTGTGCTGTTAATGGGAACACATAGACATTTTCCCACAGAGGGTTAAAACAGCAAAGACCACTAGCAAGAAGTCTGCTTTCAGTGTTGGAAATGGAAAGAATTCACTGAGAAGAACCCATCACCTTTGATCTAGTATTGAACATCTCTGACCGGGGTCTGGGGATATATTTCTTCATTATACAATACACTGTGCTGCATTTTCACACTTTATTTAGTCAGTTTTATACATAGATACATAGATACATAGACAGTGTCGGCAGATAAGGGCCTATGGCCCACCTAGTCTGCCCATTTGAGCTTGTAAGTTCAGTTTGTTTTCCTAGAAGTCTATTTCCTCACCCTGACCTCTAGAATTCCTTTATGTCTATCCCATGCATTCTTAAATCCGTGATTGTTTCAGCCCCACCACTTCCTCTGGCAGGGTGTTCCACTTGTCCACCACCTGCTCTGTGAAGAAATTCTTCTCATGTTTCCTCTGAATCGTCCTCCCTCCAACTTCATCCCATGCCTCTAGTCCTGAAACATCTTTTTCGCTTAAAAATAGTGTTTTCCTGCACCCTGTTCCTCCATGTAAGATACTTGTATGTCTCTATCATATTCCCTCTCTCCGTCTCTCCTCCAGGGAGTACATGTTCAGTTCCTTCAACCTGTCTTCATAGGACTTGTGATGCAACCCATGCACCATCTTTGTTGCCCTCCTCTGAACCTTCTCTACCCTGTCTATGTCCTTACGTAGGTATGGTCTCCAGAACTGTACACAGTACTCCAGGTGGGGCCTCACTAGTGTCTTGTATAGCGAATTATGACCTCCTTTTCCTGCTGGTGATGCCCTGCCTATACATCCCAGCATCCTATTTGCTTTACCTGATGCCTTGTCACACTGTTTCCCTACCTTGAGGTCATCAGAGATGACAACCCCAAGATCCCTTCCCGCTTGGTGCTGCTATATCCTCACCCCCAACTGATATATTGTGCCAGGGTTTTTGTGCCCCATATGCATTATCTTGACTTCTTTGCATTGAATTTCAACTGCCAAACCCTTGACCATTCTTCAAGTTTCTGCAGGTCCCTTCTCATTCTGTCTACACCCTCTGGTGTGTCTACTCTGTTACAGAGCTTTGTGTCATCAGCGAACAGTGAAATTCTGCCTTCTAGATCCTGTGCAATGTCACTGATGAAGATGTTGAATAGGACCGGTCCCAGCACTGATCCCTGTGGTACCCCACTGGTCACTCTTCCCTCTGTGGAGTGACAGCCATTTACCACCACCCTCTGTGTCCTGCCACCCAGCCAGTTACCTACCCAGGCCTTTCAAGATGTTAATTTTACATTTATTTCTGTATTTTAGTTTTGATTATCGAGGAAGTGCACAAGACAATAATATGCCTACTTTCAGTCATGAACTGGGATAGTACACAATGGAATACAAATACAGCAAAGTAATGCATTAGAAATATTATAGTTTCACAATACAATTCTGTGACAGGGATGAATAAGACACTGTCCCATTTGTTATGTAGAAAGATTTGCTATGTAGAAAGAGTTAAACGCAAGGATCTGTTTTATTCTCTTCTTTTCTGCTGCCTCCTGTCACTGCATCTCTTCTTTTCCTGCTTCTCTGTCTCTCTTCGTTGTATAGCCCACCATTTGAAGTAGGCAGACAGGCTTCCAGGTTCTGTCATTGCCTGGTCTTTTTTCCATCACTAATGCTGGCTGTACAGTCTCAGCTTGGACTTCTGTCTCTGCTAGTTTGGCTGCCATCTTTCTGGTAATGACTCCTGGGTTTGCTGCTGCAGAATCCATACCTTTCTGCTATGCTTCCATGGCACCAGATCCAGTACCTATGCACAAACTCCTGTCTTAGAGTATGCATGGTGTAAATCCCATTTAGTCTGACCATCTGTCATCAAGGAACAGGTCAGGAAGACCTGCAGCAGGTATACAATTCACAAGTAGCATTTTATTTTTCTCTGTAACAGTAAAATAAAAATAACATTTCAGTATAACTATTTACAAAGACTTATAAAAGAGCAGCAATACATCTGCTAGAGGGAGAGACTGACTGAAATGTGAAATTAGAAATATCCTCAGATGAAGAACTTTGTTTTTGTGTTTGTACTGCCTTTGTAAATAGTTATACTGAAAATTGTATTTTTTATTTTACTGTTACTGGGAAAATAAAATGCTACTTGTGAATTTTATACCTGCTCTTGGTCTTCTTATGCTTCCTGACCTGTGCCTCAATGACAAATACATACAATACAATACATGATCAAGGTAGCAAGGAGACACTATGTTGCAACATAATGTATCAGTAACAAGGTGCATTAAGATAATTAAAGAAATATGGCAAAATCTTTCTTAGCATGAGTAACATAAATTATAGGTATGTTACTCATAGAGGTAAGAAGCAGGTACAAGAGTCAGAGAACATTAGATGATGGTAGACCCCTTCTGAAACAGTCATGGGAGGGGCAGTGCTAGAGTACAACCAAGAGGGAGTTCCTGTAATTGGGAGCAAAGTAGGAGAAGGAATGATACCCCATATATTGGCAGTACACCTGAGAGTGGTTAGAAGGGACAGGTCATCTGATCTGAGGGGATAAGCCAGGTCGGGGATTTCAGCAATGCAGCTAGGGAGGAAGGTATCCCAGTCCAGGAATTTTGTTTGCAAGGGCACCCACAGCCAGAGAACAACATGCTTCAGGAGATAGCCAGTTTAACCCAGAGTCTAGTTGGCAATGGTGGATAATTTAGTTCGAGACATAGAATGAGTCCTTCTTCATTTTCTATGCCACTTGTCTGTTTTGCCAGTACATGCTATAAAGATAAAAAAAAATCTTTTCTGCCACGTCAGATCTACATTAGTTAATTATAGAATTGTTCTTCAGTTACTGACACTTGCCCTGTTATGTTAATTATTGTGTGGACTCAGCAGCATTTGTTCAGCTGCAGAGTGGCACAGAAAATAGAAAAGTGCTAAAATCATAGAGTTAGAATAAAGTAAATCCGATGGAGGAAGAGGAGACATTGAAGAGCAAGAATTTCATGCATACCAATGAGGTGATGAAACTCCTTTGCAGAAGTAGAAGGTATTTTGTTAATTTCTGTTCCTGTCTGCCTTGCTCTCTCCTCTTGTTAGCAATATGTTGCATAACACTCACTAAGCAGCCATAAAATCCACTGTCCCTGAGATTACCTACATTTTGACTGTGGGCAGACTGGACGGGTCACAGGGCCTTTTTTCGCCAACAACTTCTATTTTTTTTTATTTGTACACTGGGTTCATATTATGGATTTGTCACAATGGTGCCAGTGTGTATTCCTGACAGTTATTAGCATGTCACCACATCAGAATACTTAGTTTTGCTATGGTGGGCATGGCATGACTAACTTTGCTTTTTCTCTTTAGATAATTCTTGAAGAAGACCTATGGTCAAAACGCTGATTTTAACTCCATATTCTATTGTCAGTGTGCACTTAATATTATCATTTTGTTTTGTTTTCAGAGACAGAGCACCTTGATTTTTATGGCATTACAGCAATTGCTTTTAAAACAATAAAAGGAGATATGCAATGGGACCTGTGAGATACATTTTAATCTGCACATGAGCCATTTGACCTTAGGAAACCTCACAAGTGGTATTAGCCATGAGTGATGTGCCTGAGGTCAAATTCCTCAGTGTAGCTAAACAATGTATCACACATGATCCTCACTGTCGGTAAGCAATGACACATGATAACACATGCAGTTATTGGGTAATTACTGCAACTTCTCATCGAGGTTGAAGGCACGAGGCATTAGCTGAGTGCCCTCCAACCACGGAGTAGGGGAGTGTGGTACTATGCAGTAACTCCAAGCCCTGAAGTGTGTTATTGCATTTATAAAATGCACCACAATAATAAAAAACACAAGACTAAATAAATTGTTAAATTAAGAATAAATAGATCACTGGTAAACTGGTTCTCACATAAAACAGCTGGGTTTGCCCAATCAAAGAGGTTAAATTGCTTGACAAGTAAGTCACTCATGTTGTTAGTTGAACTTTTTTTGTTTTTCCTAATTGTCACAGTTACTGAAAATTCTGAAGCAGTGCAGTGATATTTCTATGCAGTTAGGTCAGCCTAAAAACAAGTTACAAGATTCTGAGAGGTACTTTCCAAACATGTGCAGTTATTTGTCAGTTACCGACAGGTCTGGACAGCTATTTCTCAATTAGATAACTGGATTTTTCTTGCCCGCTTTATAAGTCCTGTTTATACAGTAAGTGGGCAGGCAAGATGATTTATAGGCAGTGTTTATCCAACATATACGTGATAAATTCTGGGTTCTAACATGTATCACACACATGTGAAGATAACATTATTTATGACATTGGTTTTGTGTCACACATATTGCATAAAACATATCTTGTTTCAAAATAAAATAAAAAAATGTTTATTTGGATATTTTTGCTGACAACTACATCTAAAAACATTTAAAACATTATAAAGGTTGTGCTCCAGCAATGAATGCATATTCAGAAGTGAGGAGACATATTTCTGACGTCGCTGTCAGAGTTCAATGGGGCCCTAATGAAACCTGAGGAGAGGCTGTGCCATCAGTTTAGAGCAATAAGTTAGCAACAACTCACCAACAGGGTATGGGGTTATAAGCATTTAATCCATGCCTCAGGTGCATAGTGAGGCACAAGGCCACAGTCCAGCTATCTCACTCCTGCCTGTGGATTAAATAGTGAATTTAATCCATGGTTAGTTGATGCTGTTTGGCCAATGACCTTTCCCCATTTGTCAACCGATGTTATAAAGGCAGTCGAGTATTTGTTCAAAGGCATCAGAAGTCTGAGAGGTAGATGTATCTCAGGAAAGTGAGAAGGCTGTTGGTAGGAACTAGTTTCAAACCTTAGCGATACTGTAAGATATAATGGCTGGAACGGACTCTCAGACAACCAGCTTTCAGGACTCTTCCTATCAAATTTATAATATACAGTAATATAAATCACACAGCTGCTATTTCAAATACGATTTTATATCCACGTAGATGAAATCTCCTTTGAAAAGCAACTGTAATAGATGTCGTTGTTTCCTCTTTGTCATAGTACCTTCCTTTTAATGTGCTTTTCCTGTTTTTGCTTTGAGAATTGTTTTTTGTTCCTTAAGTTTTATCCTCCTCACATGCCCATAGGTATCCTCCTACTCTAAGTCTCACAGCTCATCCCTCTGCTGCCTGACACACCTCTCACTGCCATGGGGAGGGAGGGAATCCTCTCAGAACTTTGTCCTGCTCTGCATCTTGAGGACTGGTGTGTCCCTGCTGGGCCCCTTCGGCCTGACCCTGCCAGAGGCCTCCATTCTTGGTTCATCAGGCTGGCAAGCAAGGTGCTGGCTGTAGGGCGCCTCCTATGGTGTAACCAGGGTCTGGTGGTGGTGGTGGTGGGGTCAGCAAAGGCCATCATTAAGCTGGCTTGTTGGAATTTCTGCCATTCTTTCTCCTCACCTACTTACTGCCTTCACGTACTCTGTGACCAGATGGGAGGTCCTGATGGGGCATAATCACATATGTCATCTAAGGCATTTCCACAACTCCACCACCAGGAGCTATGTGTCAAGCTCCTTCCCCACAGGAGAAGAGTGTCTAAGGAATGTTCTGAGCCCTTCCTGCCAGCCTTCACTCCCAGCGCCTGAAGCTTAAAGAGATCCCCAATTGCTTGGTGCCACTGAGCTAGTGATAATTATTTTTAAAGTTTTTACTGCTTTGTTTCTTCCCATTTTCTTTTCTTTACTGTTTTGGTTTCTATGCACTGGCAGTCTGTGATGTTAGTTCTACTTTCTACATGGTTGAGAGAATAGCAATAATAAGTGGAATGGACACCACAGAATATCCTGTCATGTCTCAGAACTCAAACATAAATCAGGTTTTAAGGTGACAATTTAAAACTCTCAGACACTAAACAGACAGACATCCTGTGTAGCTGCAACTTGTTTACCTAGATACTGTAACTAAAAATGGAACACTCAAACCTTGATTAAAATGTCCAGCTGAATTTCTAATTAAAATTCAAGCTGGGCCATAAATGTAATCATAAACTGCTACGCAATACTTATAAGTGGATAATCCAGCCCCAGCTATACAAATGATAGTCTTAAATAGAAGGGAGAAGATAATCATATACAAGGATCAGTAGTTAAATTGCTACTAATTTCAGCATTAGTTACTACTAATGGTTAGTGGATTTAGATTGCACTAACTGTATGACTACTGGGCCCTTTGTTTTACAGAGACATGCTAAACAGAACTGGGGTTGCTAACCAACATCTTTTCAGAACACAGTATATGAGCTCACAAATAATTTTCAAGCTCTTCCAAAGGATGTGTATTTTTTCTCTATTAGTAGCAAAGTACTTCTTGCTGAGAAAAGCAAATGACTGCATGTTTCATTTAACAAGTGCCTTTGAATACTGGCACTTTTCAGAGCATTCTGTTTATGTTTACTTCTCAGTTTATGGATTTCAGATTTTCTCTAAAAGACTCAAAGTAGCATGCCAGCGCAGTGGTTGGATTTCTGCTTGCGACACTGGTGACCCGGGTTGGAAGTGGACTTGGATCGCTGAAGGGCCGGCCCGGAGAGATAGGCTTGAGCATACCACGACAGCTCGCCTTCTCCAGGGGAGGGAGGGGCCATTGCCCACCACTTATCTGACCCGAGCGGAGGCTCGAGGTACTGAAAGCCCCACTTGAAAGGGAGAGCTGGCCACAGACAGGAAGTAGGACGTTGAGCGCGTTGCGCCTTGACATCAGGGCACGCGCTGTTTGTGTGTGGGAGAAACCATGAGGAAAATGCCTGCTGGGCCCAGAGGAGATGGAGTTCTGGGATCTAGCCCTAATATGCAGCCACCTTCCAGGCCACTTGGACTGACTAAAGTTGATTGTCAGGGTGTAGGAGCCCCACCTGCCCCGGCCCGGGGCAAACCTGCTCCATGGGGTACAAGCGACGGACCCAGGTAAGGTGGCTTGCAGGGGTAGACTCGAGGATCTCCTGAGGATGTGGAGCTGACAGGGTGTAGGAGGGGGATAAACAGAAAAAAAAAAGATTCAAAGTAGCTTCAAGGAAAATTTTGCCTATGGCTGAATAGCTTTCTGAGCAGAGTTAGAGACTGGCACTGGCCAAATGTGAGTAGATTGTGTACCATGCCTGTAAACTTCTCCTTTAATGAGCCCCAGGCTTGTACTAGAAACATAGGAACATGGACTTTGATGGCAGATAAGGACCACTTGGCCCACCTAGTCTGCCCATTTCCGACCTATTGGATAAGCTGCAGATCCTAGTTAACCAACAGCCTACTTCCTCCTACCCACCTCTAGAACTGCCTTATGTCTGTCCCATGCATTCTTGAATTCCCCACTGTTTTTGAGCCCACGGCTCCTCAGGAAAGCTGCTTCATGTGTCCACCACCCTTTCTGTGAAAAATACTTCCTCATTTTGCCCCCTGAGCCATCCCCCATCTATCTTCAAATTGTGCCCTTCTTCTTGTACATCTCTTTTTCTGAAAGACACTACCCTCTTGGACTTTGTTCATTCCCTTGAGGTACTTGAAAGTTTCTATCATGTCCCTCCTTCTTTCCTCGAGGGTATACATATTAGGCTCCTTTAGTCTTTCTTTGTATGGCTTCTAGTGCCAACCTTGCACCATTTTAGTTGCCCTCCTCTGGACTGCCTCCATCATGTCTATGTCCTTGCAGAAATGGGGTCTCCAGAACTGTACATAGTACTCCAGATGAGGTCTCACCAACTGTCTGTACAGAAGGATAACAACTTCCTGTTTTCTACTGGTGATCCCTCTCCTTATGCATCCGAGTATCCCCCAACCCTACTAACTGCCTTCTCACATTGCTTGCCTACCTTTAAGTCATCTGATATGACTACCCCCAGGTCACTTTCCATTTTTGTTGTTAGTAATCCCCCATTGTGTTCTCTTCCGCTGGTTTTGTTTTCCAGGTGCATTACTTTGCACTTCTTTGCATTGAATCTAACCTGCCATACTTTTGACCATTCCTCCAACCTCTCAAGTCTTTTCTTATCCTTCCACCCCACCTTGTGTATCAACCCTGTTGCAGATCTTTGTGTTGTTGCAAAGGGTATACTTTTCTTCCGGTCCCTCTGCAATGAACGACCTACACCCCCCCTCTTTTCTCCTTAAGAAACAAGCCAGTTCAAAAAGAACTCCATCACCTCCTGTAGAATCCCAAGACTGCAACTCTGTGCACAATGATAGGAGTTCCATCCCTGCCCTAGACTTCCAACCCTTACTACCCACCTTCTTACTCCTCTTGTCACATGAGTCCTCACCCCTCCCTCCACTTGATTTACACTTTCCCTAGGCTGCCCCTGTGCATACAGCACTTATCAGCTTGTTCTCCTCATCACCATACCCCCTCTCCTATTCCCTAATAACATTATACAATATGCCCCTCTGTACCCATGCCAATACTCTCCATAACTCTTCCCTCTTCCCTCTTCTCTTTGACAAAGCCAATTTTGGCTGCCAGCTACAAGCAACCTGCACTTATTAACTAGACCTATAGACTAGAGATATTTCTGTAATAAAAGTATTTGTATTTGAGGTTATACTCACATTTATCTTGCTTGTAAAATAGTCTTGTCACTTGGCTATTGTATGTACTTGTCATATGATGTAAATTGTACTGCTTTTGTCTGTTTTCTACTGACTTGGAGCCTTTGTAAAAGAGCCAGTTTGGCTCAAAGGTTGTAATTCTGAAACTGAAATAAATAAATAAAATAAAATAAAATGTCACCTATAAAGACATTAATACTGAACCCTCTGGTACCCCGCTATTAATCCCTCTTTCTTCAGAGTGAACTCAGTTTACTATTACCCTCTGCATCCTGTTGTCCAGCCAATTTTTTATCAGGCTACCACCCTGTGAACCACTCCCAGGCTGGCTAACTTGTTTATTAATTTTTGTGTGGGACTGTGTCAAATGCCTTGCTAAAGTCTCGGTAGGCCATGTACACAGCACCTCCCTGGTCTACTAGTTTGGTCACCCAGTCAAAGAAATCTATTAGATTCATCTGACATGACCTTTCCACTGTGAATACATGCTGTTTTGGGTCCTGTGCCCCACTGGCCTCTGGGTACTCAACAATTCTTTCTTTCAGAAGTAATTCCATCATTTTCCCTACTGCTGAGGTCACGCTAACAGGTCTGTAGTTTCCTGCCTCTTCTTGCTCCCACTTTTGTGAAGGGGAATCACAACCACCCTCCTCCAATCCACAGGTACCACACAATCATCCCATGATTTGTTAAAAGGGTAGTCAAGTGCTGTCACTAATTCTCCCTTAGTTCTTTTATAATTCTGGGGTGAATCCTCAGGCCCCATTGCTTTGTCCACTTTCAGTTTTAGGATTTTTTCAGGACCCTTTCTTCCGTGAATGGACTGGTATTGACCGCCCTATCCAGAGTGCTTCTATTGTTTGGTTAGGTACCTCACCCTCCAATTTTTTTTGTGAATACTGAGCAGAAGTATTCATTTGGTATCCCCTTTCCACTGTCACCCTCTGCCCACACCCTCCCTTTATTAAGCCTCACTATCCCTCATTTGGTCTTTTCTCGCCACTATTGTACCTATAATAGGTTTTATCCCCCTTCTTAACTGAGGTGGTTATCTTTGCTTGGTTTGGGCTGAGTTATTCTGATTGCCTTCCCCACTTCCTTATGCTTTAACTGAACAGTTCTCTGTCCTGTTCCTTCTGTGTTTCCTTATACTTCCTGAATGCTATCTTTTTCTCCTTAACTTTCCCTGCCACCTCTTTTGAGAACCACAATGCTTTTTCCTTTGTTTAATTTTGTTTATTTGTTTCACACAAAGGCTTGTTGCCTCTGTGATGGCAGTTTTGATTTTTCCCATTGTTCCTCCACCCCTCCTTCTTGCCTGTTTACTAGTGTTTTCTGAGGTACTTTCCCATTTTGCCAAAGTCAGCCTTCCTAAAGTTTAATACCCTCGCTTTATGTGGCTTGACTCACGACTGTGTTTATCATGAACCACACTGTTTGGTGGCTGCTTGTTCCCAGGTGGCTACCGACATCTAAATCTGAGATCCTCTCACCATCACCATTTGAGAGCACCAAGTCTAGGATTGCTCCTCTCGAGTGGGTTCCAGTACTACCTGGATGACGATGCCCCTGTTGGGCATCAAGAAGGTGTTCAGTTAACATCCGGCATATTCAACAATATCTCCCCTTTTTCTGCCATTCTAAGGATGCCTTCTATGATTTCCTCATCCATTTCCTCCCCTGAAAAGGGGTCTGTATACAACCCTGTTTGGATTTTGGTGCCATTTCTGTCTCCAGGATGACCAACAGTGCATCCTCTCCTCCATGTTTACCCTTTAGTTCCATTTCTTTGATCCCTTCCTTAAGTAGTGGCTCCTCCTCCTCCTCTTTTACCCTCCCTGTCCTCCTGTAGCTTGTGTACCTGGTATGTTGACATCCCAGCCATGGTTCTCTGTGAACAATGTTTCTGTGACTGCCACAATACTCAGGCATCCCTCTTCCATCAAAGCCACTAGTATGGGGAGCTTGTTGCCCAGACTATGGGCATTGTACTCATCACCCTTCATTATTTGAGGCCTTACCCATTTTAGCCCCACCCTGTCCTTACTGCCTTTGCCTTTTTGTCCATTTACCCTGTTCTGCTCTCTATCGACTTCTCTACCCTGGTGTTTACCCTCTAACTACAATATTTTGTGGTGGGGGCTGGAACTTCCTTGCTCCTTTTCAGTGCCTCCCTCATGGCTAGTTTAAATGCCTGCCAATGAAGCATTTAAACTCATCATCTAGTATCCTGATTCCTCCTGGACAGATACAGACCATCATGCCAGTATAGGGCCTGTATCCTCCAGGTGGACCCCTGGTCCCCAATGAGGCCAAAACCCTGAGCTCTGCACCTGTTTTTCAACCATTCATTGAATCCTATGGTGTGGAGTACCCTGGTCTCACCCATGCCATAGACAGGCAGCACCTCTGAGTAGGTTATTGGGTGTGCTACTTGTCTAGGCCCCTCCCAACTCTACAAACTCCTCCTGCACTGCTCTAATCCCATTCCCAGCAAGGTAATTTGTCCCTAGGCGGACAATGATGTTCAGCTCCTCTCCCATTCTGCTGCTCCCACAGCCTTGAGGATTCACTTCTGTCCCTCCCAGACATGGCACCAGGCAGGCACCTTACCTCCTCTCCTCTCCCCAAGTTCTACCCCCTAACAACTCAGTCCTCCACCAGGAGTTTCGCTCTCTCCTGTGGGGTCCTGTGCCACCCTCCTGTGGGTGTCCTTTGTGGAGGTTCCCAGCATTGTCCTTGGCCTCCACTGTGGGTGCCTCCATAGAGGAACCACACTCTGCCAGAACAGTGTATGAATTGCAGAGTGGTACAGCTGGAGGGATGCACCTCTGTTCCACCATGCTCACCCTCCCTGAGCCCACCGTGGTCCAACCGCCCTCTTTCTTGGCAACCGACGAGGCAGCAGCAGCTGCTCTGGTGGTCCCTGGGTGGGGAGGAGGTTTCTCAAATCCTCTCCAGGTCGACCTGGAGACAGGCAACCTCCTCCTCAGACCAGAGAAGTGCCTGAAAATATGGCAGCATTGCACCTTCCAGAACATATCCCAGAAGACTGCTGCACAGCCAGTGCATTTTACCACTCCCACATGTCTCTCTCCTTCCTGTTTAAATTTTTTTTGTTAGTGTGGGGAGGATGCATGTGTTTTCCCCACACAGCATGCTGGGATGTAAAGGATATGACAGGTGAATGTCCTTTGCCCTTTTGGGAAGTGATGTCAGAACCCCTGGTATAAAGAACATGATGCCCTTGTGGTGGGTGGGGTGAGGGGCAGGGTCCATTGACCAAGCCTGTGCCCTCCCAAAACAATCAGCTACCACTCTGACCCACCATACTGGTACGTGCTTTCCTTCCTTTCAGCAAGACAACCTGAACAACTATTTAGCAGAAAATATACCCTACAAAAACAATTTCAGCTGCTGCTCTCTCGGTTTCCTTTCTTCTAGAGAAGTAAACTTTTTAATAAGTAGTTGGGCCAGTGGCTGCACAACTTTAAATTTGGATGCCTGTCTAGGTGATACACAGATCTGAATGTGGGACAGGGGTTCATCTGTGTGTCTTGGACACCACACACACACAAAAATTGGTAGTATTCATGGCAATTTAAAATAAATAAATTGAAAAAGGATTTACTGGTCAACCAGGCCAGCCACCATATAATATACAGATGAACATGCCAGCAGATAAAGACCTTGCAGTCTATCTAATCTGCTCAAGGGTACAGCTCCCTATGTATTTACAAAGAGAACTGCCCCTTCCTCTCTTCCCTTTGACCTTCCTCTACTTCCTCTCTCCACTCCACGGTTCCCCTTCTACCTGCAAATTTTCCCTCACCCTGTCTCAACCTCTTGAAGCTGTCCACTGTTTTTATGGATACCACCTCCTTGGCAACTCATTCCACATGGACACCACCCTCTCAATGAAAAATTGCCTCCTCATCTCTCCCATAAACCTCCCCCAACCAGCTTTAGACTATGACCCTAGTGGACTTGTTCCCAATTAGGCTGAAAGGCCCTGGGTGCTCACCCTGTGTAACCCATAAGGTACTTGAAGGTCTCAGTTATGTCTCCCTTCACCCTTCTTTCCTTAAGAGAGTAAATGTTGAGCCCCCCCTGAGCCCCTCCTATTAGATGTTGCCCCTGCTGGCCCTGGAATAATCTTGGTTGCCCTTCTCTGACTGCCTCCAGCAAGTTGACATCCTTTACTATATTTGCACCAAAACTGCACACTGTACTTTAGATGTGGTCTTACCAGTGACCTGTACAGTGGTAGAATGACCTCTGCCTTCCTGGTGATAGTTCTCATGGCTATGCAGTCCATTGTCCAATTTGCTTTGACTGCTGCCCATTGCAGTGTGCAGAGTATTTCATGTCACTTATGCTAATTATTCCCAGGTCCTTTTCTTCTTGGCCTTACAGGAAAAGTACTGGTCTTGGGTCACTTTGTTTTAAAACTTGTCATACATTCTTTTTATTTTTGTTTTCAATTACAGTACTTTTAGTATGACACACAAGCTTTTTATGGGATTTGTATCATTTGGTACAGTCGAGTCTACACAACTCACAAAAGCTAATGTTCAGACTGTTCATTTCATGTACAGTCACCAAAATGCTGTTCTGAACTGGAAGCACTATACTCTAAATATGGCACTGAGGTAGCCCTGTGGACTGGGAAGAGGGTCTGAGGGTAAAGACTGAGCACTGTACATATGGCACTCAGTTGGCTTGGTGCTTTGGAAGGCTAGGGGGCAAAAATTAAGCTGTTTACATTAAAAGACGCTCCAATAACCACAACAATTTTAATCTTTCTACATATACAAACTTCAGTTTAACAAGCTTTAAAAATACCCGACAATATTGCATTTCTCTCAGGATTTTCATGCTTTGTGCACAGAACTCTAGACTGCTGGTCACCCAAAGAGTTTTTTTTGTTGTTGTTGTAAGTTCAGCCTCCTTTGCAGTGGAAATGTACAATAGGGTACAATGAAGTTTAGCATGTTTAAACTATTTTAGCACCCCAAAAACAATAAAATACAACTTTTAGTACTCACAGAACTGAAGCAACCTAATCATAGTGGTCGACTCCCACCCACCTACCTCACACACCAATGACCACTCTAACATAAGTACTGGTAATCACCGATATTCTATTAGATCATTTCACTTCAGTTCATTTTGTATAAAATCAATCGATTATTACATGCCAACATTAAAAACATGAGACTAGCATACAAAGTACAGAACATGTATAAAGGAAAATTACAAATGTAAAATGAGTATGTCCCATGCATTTTTGTATTGTATTTGCATTGTTATTAAACAGTTGTGGCACTCAAACTAGGGACACTTATTAGAGATTAAGGAGGAACAGAGGAAAACTAATAAACTCTATTGCTGTTAGAGGGAAAGAAGACATCAGCCTGTAACAGCTAAACAGTAAGTAATCTAGGGAGAATATAGTGTTAAAAGTAAACACAGAGGTTCTTTGTCTTTTAAACTGTTTTTGTTTTAATCGGGTTCACGACAACATAACCCAGATAGACCATCCTAGGGTAGCTGGTTCATTCCACTGGGGTGTCAAACAGATGAGGCATAGTGATGAGTCCTGGTAGGACAAAACACGCCTATGTCTTCTGTTGGCACCCTTTGCAAACTGTGTGAGAGGCCATTTGGCACCATGCATTTCTGCTTAAAGTTCAACCAGCATGATATTCTGTGGTGATTTGCATATGCAGTCCATGATCCTTTGCATTGTGGGGTATGTGAGATTTTGTATTTCTTTGAAACTTGGCTTTTCAGCCAATGCCCTTTGTGGTAACCATTGCATCAGTGCTTGCACAGAGGTTCTTTGTCTTTAAACTGTTTTTGTTTTAATTGGGTTCACCACAACATAACCCATATAAACCATCTTAGCGTAGCTGGTTCATTGCACTGGGGTGTCAAACAGATGCAGCATACTGATGAGTCCTGGTAGGACGAAACACATGTCTGTGTCTTCTGTTGGCACCCTTTGCAAACTGTGTGAGAGACCTTTGACACCATGCATTTCTGCTTAAAATTGAACCAGCATGATATTCTGTGGTGATTTGCATATGCAGCCCATGATGCTTGCATTGTGGTGGCATGTGTGATTTTGTATTTCGTTAAAAGTAATGTATACAAAGGGGAGTTACAGTAAGGTAAGAGTAAGAGGATACCAACAAACCCCTAGCCAAAGCTAGCCTTTGTTTTATACTAACCAGGAAGGTAACTGGTAAGCAGCAAAACCCTATTTAGGGTCAACCAAATGTGTACTACCTAGCATGAGAACATGAAGAAGAGGGGAGGGTGAAAGAATAACAAAGGATAGGGATAGTAGTAAACCCAAAGGAAAGTCTACTTCTCCATGAACCAGCAGGGAAAGGGATTGAATCAGAACCCTATTTAGGATCAACCTATTTTATATTAATCTATGGGAGAACAGGGGTGAATCAAGGGAAATTAGGAAAGGGATTGCAGAAAATCTCTATTTATGGTCATCCTATTTTGTATTAGCCTGCAGAAGAACAGGTACAAAATGGAGAGAGTCAATCAGGGGGAAATTAGCAAAGGCAGGGAAAGGGATTGCAGCAGAACCTATCTAGGGCCATCCTATCTTGTATTAACCTGAAGAAGAACAAGAAGCAGGTGAGGTAGGATGAATCATGGGGAAATTAGGAATAGCATGGAAAAGGATTGAAGCAGAACACTATATAGGGTCAACCTATATTATATTAGCCTGCAGGAGAGCGTGCAGGTGAGAGAGGTGAATAGAGGGAAATTAGGAAAAGTAAGGAACATCCATAATTGGAAGTGCATAGAACAGGAATCTGCAAATGAAAGGGAATAGGGCTGAGATTATGTGAGGAGAAAGGGAATGCACAGGCAGCAAGATAGAGTGGGAGGGTAGTGTGCTAAAATAACTGTGGGGCAACAGTCTTTCTGGGAACAATGTGAAACATAGGGGCTGTCCAGTGTAGGGACTTAGAGCAGCAAAGGGAAGATGTAAGGCAGCCCAGAGAGGAGTTGAGAAGAATGGAATGGTGGTCTGAAAGACTTGGGCAGTGGGGAGGGAGTGTGAGGAAGTGCCCAGGAGAGGTCAGGGTGCCCAGGGAAGGAGAATGGCAGGTGGTAGAGGTAAGGGGTGGGAACTCAGGAGTTGCAAAGGAGTGAGAACACCAGAAGAGATGCCCTTATCAAAGAGATTTGTCCCCCATCTGGAAAGGAAAAATGGGAAGCAGAAGGTGAGGTAAGTAGTCTGGGTAGAACTAGAGGTTGAGAGACAAGGGAGGGGAGCAGGACGATGCAGGGATGTCAAGGAAGGCAGGAGAGAAGAGGCAAGCCTAGAGGAGATAAAGGACACAGGATGGAAAAGGCTTGGTTTGAGGAGAGGGGAATTCATTTGGGATAAGCACAGACAGAAGGAATGGTGGGGCTTGAGGGGATGGGAGGGAGGAAAATGGGTGAGGGAATAGTTGGGGGATAATCATCGGGGACTATGATTAAGGGCATTCACTGGGAAGGAAGGGGACAAGGATGCCAAAATGAAAGTGTTGTGTATGCCTGGAATGACAGCAGGAAAAGTGGGTCCAAAGACAGAGGAGGTGGTAAAGGGAGTGGGGGAACTAATCATAATTATTCACCTAGAGACCAACGATCTAACAGGGAGTGTGGTGGAGGTGGTAAAAAGTAGGTTCAGGGAGTTAAAGAAGACCTGCAGGAGGTGGACAATATCACTGGCATTATCAGAGGTAATTCCAGTGACAAGAGCTAGCTTGGTAAGAAAATTAGGATTGAGGAATTCAATATGTGGCTGAAGGATTGGTGCAAGGAGGAGGGGCTTGACTGCATAGCAGACTTGGGAAGACGTTGTCGAATAAATGTCTCTGTGCAAAGGACAGAGCACACCTCAACAGGGAGGACTCAAGGCTCCTCAGGGGCAAGCTGGGTGTACATTACTCATCAGCTTAATTCAACTACTTGGGCAGGCCAGGTGGCCTAAGGGCACAGAGACCCTGTGAGGTGGTAATGAATGGCCCTGCCCCCATAACAGTAGATTTAGACAGGGTGGTGAGAGGGAGCAGGACAGTTTGAGAATGGGTGAGGGAAATACATGGAGACAAAGAGGAAGCTGAAAGTGGGGAAATAATGGAGTACAGGCTCAAAGTGGAGGGTGGTGTCCTGAACACACGCAGTCTCAGAAAAAGATGGATGACCTACAAGTGCTACTTGTAGAGAGGAGCATGGATGTTGCAGCAATAACTGAGGCTTGAGCCCACACCCAACCAATACTGATCTCTCAATTCCAAGATATCAACTTTACAGGAGGAAAAGTGGTAAGCAAGGAGAAGGTGCGGTATTCATTAGGGGGTATAACAAGTACAAGGAAGGAGGCAGAAGAGGGAGCAGAAGCAATGTGAGTCCAATTACAGGCCTGTAGAGCTGGGGAAGTGAGGTAGGGAGTGTGTACGGACCACCCAGTCAGGATGAATAATTGGACAAGAACTGTGTTTGCAAATTCTGAAGGCCATAGAGAGGGTGAAGTGGTAATAGTGGGGACTTCAACCTGCCCAGGGTGGATTGGAGTGTACAGACCAAATGTGCCAGAAGTCAGAAAATTCTAGAAGCGATTCAAAATGGGTTCCTGACTCAAGGTGTCACTGAACCCACCCGGGAAAGAAGCAGTCCTTGATCTGGTGCTTATAAATGGAGAACATGTAGAGGATATAACAGTTAAGGAGCCACTGGGTGGAAGTGATCATCAGTCGGTGTGGTTCTGGTTGGACATGAACAGGGAAAATGTCCCCACTAGGACCAAAATCCTGGACTTTAGGAGGACAGATTTTAGGAAAATGGGAAGAGTACTAAAAGAGAACCTAGCAAAATTGCAGTGACTATGGAGTTGGACCAAAATGGGCTCTTATTAGGACAGCTAAAGGCTGCAATGGAGGAGTGTACTAGATACAAGAGGTAGAACCCAAAGGTCAGAACACCTAGCTGGTACAGCTCTGAGGTAGCCCAGGCAGTGAGGAATAAGAGGTTGGCTTATAGGAAATTCAAGAAGACTAAGTGAGAGAAGGACAGGAAAATACCTAGGGCTGGCAAGGGAGGCAGGAAGGGTGGTTCAAGAGAGCCAGACAAGCAGATGGAACTGCAATTAGAGGAGGGTATTAAGAAGGGGAGAAGGATTTTTCCCTGAATAAGTGAGAAAAGAGACAAGAAAGATGGGATAGTTAGACTAAGACAAGGAGATGGGTGGTGGAGGAAAATAGGAGAAGGCGAGCTAATGAATGAATACTTCTGCTCTGTCTTCACCAAGGAGAAAGGTGACAGGGGAAAATGGCACCAGAAGGTGGGAGGAGGACAGATGGGGCAATAGAAGGGAAAGAGTGAAGAAAGAGTTGCTAGCATTGAGGATAGACAAATCACCAGGCCCTGATGGAGTGCACCCAAAGATGCTGAAGATACTTATGGGGAGATTGCAAAATCTTTGGCAGACCTGTTCAGTTGTTTACTGGAGTCAGGCATAATACAGCAGGACTGGAGAATGGCACATGTGGTGCCCCTCCACAAGAACAGCCCAGGATGACCCCGGAACTACAGACCTGCCAATCTCACTTTGATAGTGTGCAAACTTATGGAGACCATACTGAAAGAACAGTTGACAGAGCATCTACAGGAACATGGTCTCCAGGATGCAAGGCAGCATGTATTTATGGGAGGGAGGTCTTGTCAAATGAATCTGATCAACTCTTTGACTGGGTAACCAAAATAGTGGAAAGAGGCCAAGCAGTGGACATCCTCTCCTTGGATTTCACTCAAGGCCTTTGTCTCTTGCAATTCAGGAGGCTGATCAGAAAGCTGGCAGATCTTGGAGTAGGAGAGAAGATGGTTAGATGGGTGGAAAACTGGCTAGGAAACAGGACCCAAAAGGTAATGGTGGTGATGGTGGAGTTATCTCAGCACCAGGGTGGTCATAAGTGGTGTTCTGCAGGGTTCGATGCTAGGGATAGGTAGGTAGGTAAATTTGAATGTTGACAAGAGGTGTTGTCTTTACAAAAATATACATTAAAATGTAAACATCATACATAAATATAAATTTCACAAGTAAAAAAAAAATCAGTAACTTTGTTGGATCACAATCTGGGCAATCTAAAATCTTAGCACTGTATGCTTTGTAAGCCATCTATAGGAATTCTTTATACACTTTTTATTCAACAAGTGGGAGCAGAGAAAAACTAAAGACCATCTCAGCAGATTGAGATCAGAAGGAGGTGGAGTGGAAGAGGTGAAGGACCAGGCAGAGGTGTTTACTTGAGTACTTTGCCTCTGTGTTCACTAGGGAGGGATGGGATATGTACAAAGCAAGGCATGATGGGGATAGAAGCGGCAGTAGTGGGATCAGGGAGCAACAGAAATGGTGCAAGAAGGAGGGAGAGGTACCCCAGGGTGTCACATCTGGATGAGGATAAAAAGGCCAGTAAGGTGGGAGGGGTGGATGATGCTATCTCCGCCAAAAGGGTGTATTAGCCTCAAGGCCCTAAAGAAAGAAATTCCTGGTCGGATGGCATTCATCCAAGAGTACTATGAGTCGCGGACATACTGGCTGCACCCTGGTGGAGCTCTTCAACAGGTCACTTGAGACAGGAGGGTACCTGAGATTGGTGAGAGGCACATGTGGTGCCAATCCATAAAGGGTGGTCAAGGGAAGTACCAGGTAACTATAGACCCATCAGTTTGACCTCGTGGTGGAAAATTAATGGAGAGTATACTAAAGGAATGATTGGGGTGTACTTGGAGGAGGTGGGAGGTCTGGATAGTCAGCAACATGGGTTTGTGCCAGGTAGATCTTGTCAAACCAATCTTGTGGAGTTCTACAAATGGGTAACATCAGAACTGGACAGGGGAAAGCCTGTGGATGTATTATTCTTGGACTTCAGCAAGGCGTTTGACTCTGTCCCCACAAAGGTCTGGTGGAGAAACTGATGGGGTTAGGAGTAGGCCTTTGATGGTCAGATGGATTGAAAACTGGCTAGCTGGACGCACCCAGAGGTAGTGGTCTGTGGGGAGCTCTCCAGCCTAGAGGCTGGTAGTAGGGGTACCACAGGCTCTGTCCTAGGCCCGATCCTGCTTAATGCATACATATCAGACATCAGGGAGGGTATAGGGTGTGAAATGAGTCTCTTTGCTGATGACTCCAAGATGGGAGCAGTAGTTGAGGGAGAAGAGGGAGGTTGGCCCTGCAAGGACCTGGACAACCTGGAAAGCTGGTCTCACACATGGAAATTAAATTCAATATCACCAAGTGCAAGGTGTTGCATCTTGGGTGGGAAACCCTAAACACAGGTACACCCTTGGAGGAGGCGCTGGAGGCCTCAATAGGGAAAAGACCTAGGGGTCATGGTGGATGCTATGAATAACTCTGAGCAGTGCAGGAGGCAGCTAGCAAGGCAAACAGGATGTTGGGATGCATCATGAGGGATCACCTCTAGGAGCAAGGAAGTGATTCTGCCGCTGTACAATGGACTGGTTAAACCCACCCTGAGATACTGTGTACAGTACTGGAGACCACTTGATGAGGGACATACAGCTCCTGGAGAGGGGACAGAGGAGGGCAACTAAGATGATATGAGGGCTAGGGAGTTGACGTATGAGGACAGACTTGAGGAGCTCTGTCTGTTTTCATTGGAGCAGAGGAGAGACAGGAGGGACATCATTGAGGTCTTCAAGTACCTCAAGGAATAAATAGGGTAAACTTGGAGGATCTTTAGACCAAAGCAGGGAGGTATCACAAGAGGGCATGGTTTGAAGTTGGAAGGTGGAAGGGTGAGGGTGAAAGAGGAGAGGTTTTCACTGAGAGGGTGGTGGATCCTTGGAATGCACTGCCTGGAGAGCTGGTTCAGAGATCCACAGTGGAGGGCTTCAAGAGAGGGTGGGACAGACACAGAAAGTTGATGTATCAGATGATGGCCTGTCCCAGGGTTTGGGGATGGATGATAGGGGTTTCTGGAACACAGGGGGAGGGCCTCAGCACCCAACTAGGGATCTGAGGTTCGAGCAGACTCGATGAAGACCGTAAGGCCTAATCTGCTGGCAATAGTATGTTAGTAAGTGCTCTCTCCTTGTGTCAACATTGTTTCTTTATATTCAGCATTACCTGTAAATGTAGTTTTTCTGCTGAATATATCTACAAAATCTTGATATCCTATCTAGTTGGAACTCATATTTATATCTTAAGTAATTATATTGGTAGGTCAATTCCATGTCGAGATTCATGAGAATGTCTCCCAGGTACAAACTTCTTTGCTTTTGTACAAAGGATACAGGAGTAGTATATGTTTTGGGGAGTCTTTGTCTAGGTCACAAGTTCACAGATTGGTTTTGCCATGCCATATTTTTGTTTTATAATGTTACTATCCACATAACCAAATCTAAATCTTGTAAAGGCCTTTCTGTTATTTGCATTACTGATTATTCTTAAGTAGTTCTGAAACCCTATTGTCTCCTACTATTTAATGCAGTCCATGAGCTGAATTTACTGCTTTAGCCAGTTCCATTTCTTTTTGTATATGGATATCTTTAATTCTAGTCTTTATAATTTCATTGACCTCTTCAATCGGGGTTCTTGAGCTTTCGATCAGCAGTGCCAGTAACCCGTGAAGGCTGAATTAACTTTCAATATTTGTGTGCTTTGTAGACAAATCTTTCCTTCTTTATCCTAACATTTTGTCTATACACTTCTTGGCAATCTGTACTCCTGCATGTTATATGCCTTAAACCAGTATATCGCCTGTCTGTTCTATATTACAATTCACTGAGAATTGTCCAGCTCCAATCTAGACAGGCAAGAAGATGCCTCATTAGAAGGCCTAATATGCTTTTATAAACCTCATTCATTTTGGATTCTAGTCTTTCTGAATTCCCTGTTCCCCAAATCTCATCTCTATAAAGAAACTTTGAGTGTATTTTTCTGCTTAGAACATTTAGGGTCCTAGTACTGGCCTCCCCATATTTGTAATTGAATCTTTGTAATGCTGGTATGACTCCTCTTATATTTCTTATCTTCTCAGTTATATGTTCCTTCCACTTAAGGTTATATGAGAATATGATACCTAGATAGCAAAAGTTTTCACATATTCTATCTTGTGATCATTGCAGATCAACAAGTACATCTTGTCATCTTTCACTAGACTTTTGTTTAATATCATGTATTTAGTTTTACTGAAATTTATCTCTAATGAGAGGTTTTCACATTCATGTTGGAATTTTTGCAGACTTCTCTTTATCCCTAAGTAACTTGTTGAGAGCAAAACAACATCATCTGCATAGGCAGGTATGGGCACCCCTAGAACTCAATCTCAGCATTTGCAGCTCTGGGTCCCCAGTCATTCCAATGCCTTGTTCAAAAAGACGTTAAATAGAATCAGGGAAATACACACCTTGTCTGAGACTAGCATTTGTTTGGAATTTAGGTGTAGTCTCCTTCAGAGTTATATCTGATTGATATAAAATGATTTTCATAGAGTTTTTGTATTAAATTTAATATTGCTGGTTCTAAACCATAATTGTTTAGAACTGCCATAGTTTTATTCTATTGAATCTATCGAAAGCTGCCTTCAAGTCTACAAATACGCAGTATAATTCTTGATTTTTAATCTTAGTGTATTTGTTAATTAAATGTGACAATATGAAGCATTGGTCCAATGTTGTGTGGTCTCATATAAAAGCCAGCTTGTGCTTCATTTAAAATCTTTTGCTTTCGCTAACCAATCAATAATGCTATTAAATATAACTTTTGTGAACAATTTTGAGAATTATTTAACAAACTAATTGGTCTGTAATTACTTGGATCTAATCAAGACCTTTTTAAATATCGGAACAATGATATTTTCCTCTGAATTTGTGGGATTATTCCTGTTTGTTTTATAATATCAAAAGGCCTGTTAACAATGGGATCCATAGATTCAGGTCATCAGTTATTATATCCATGGGATTCCGTCAAGTCCTGGAGCTTTTTTTTTTGCCGATTGTAGTACATTTAATACTTCTATTTCAGTAATATTTGTGTATAAGGGATCCAGTTATTGTCTGTTTTGATATAGTTAGATTCCTCATTATAAAATAGTTTCCTAAAATGTGTTTCCCATGTCAAGGGATCTATGTAACTTTCTAACTTCAGATAGGTGCATCCCATCCTTTGGAAACCAATTGCCAGAATTTTTACTATCATTTTCCTTACTGTTTTTCCAAGCTGATCCCACATTTTTTAGTCTATACCTCTTCCTTTTTTCTCTACTAATTTTTATAATCTCTTTTTTATTCAGTTTTTCTTATTTTCCTTTGATTGCCATTTTTCTGTGAGTCTGGCATGTCTGTTAAGTTCTCTTTTCTGTTTTTTACATTCTTGATCAAACATTTACTTCTGTTTTTACTGTGCTTATCGTGACTTTGGTGAGGCTGACAATATGGTTCTCATTATTTTATATATTTTGAAACATAATCTTTTTCTGTGTCTTGTTGCCCTATGTTTAATATTTCATCTCTAATTCCGTAATTAAACAATAATTGTACTGATTTATGGTTCTCTATTATTTCCATCTGATCCCTCTTCTGACCCTTATGATACTTGCCATAGCATTTGCAGTGTTTTTAAAAAGGCCATATATCTACTGTTATTTCTAATTGGTAGTGTTCACAAACTATTCTAGTGCTTATTCTGAGTTGACCAATTGAGTTATTAGGGTTTGATATCCAGTCAGAGGTCAATTGTTGAGACCCCCTGTTCCTATATATGTGAGCTCCTTCCTTCTCTTGATTGTCCATTGATCAATATCATTTCAATTATTTCTAGTTCATCTACTAATTTAAGTCCCTTTCATTTTCTTCTATCCTTACACTTCCTTACAGGATCAGTCCAGGGGATCAGAGCTGCACATGCGTCCGTTAGATTTTCCATAGTTCCAGGCTGTGCCCCATCCTTGCATTGAAGTCTCCTAGCAATATTATTCTGCAGTCTCGTGTCTTCCGTTAACATGTTTATAAATGTAACTAAATTCTCTATGTCTCCCCTGCTTTCCATAGTTAGAGATTTTGGTGAGAAGTAGGTATTTATGATGATAGTTTTTCTTTATTAACAGTTAATAAAACTGGCAAGATGTTTCTGATTTCAAAGACAGTTCTATATGCTCTGCTTTGTTCATGATTCTGCACCATGTAACTAGCCCTCCCTGAAGGTCTACCATATTTTTTAGACTTTTGCTTCCTTCAGAAATCCTTTGAAGCCTTATTTAATTTCAGTTCTTCCTGCTCCAAGTTTTCTGTAAACAAATACAGTTGAATTGCTCTAAACAACCAATAAAAGAGGAGTGAGCTAGTTTGTCTTTAATCCCTGCAATGTTCGTCACATAATATTATGTTCCTTGTTTTTGTCTTTTACTTTAGCTTTTTGTCCCTTGACTCAGCTTCTGTTAATCTTTCCTGTTTTGCAGAGTATGAAATCTGTTTGTTGTTTTAATGAGGTTTAACCAGTGTTCACTATTCTCTCCTTTATTTATGTTTTCTGGTTCCTCCATCTCTTCTCTTAAATATATTTCTACTCTATCCAGTATTTTAGACTTTGCTAAAATATGCTTATAGTCCTTTTCATTTTTGCCCATATTACTATTTGGCCATTGCTTTCCCACTGTTTTGCTTTCTTTACCCTTTGATTAATGTTTTATCCTTTGTGAGGTCCTGTAGCATTCCAGGACCTATAAATTTAATATTGTAGTTTGTTTCTGAGATGAGTTTATTCAAACCATACATTAAGATTAAATATTCTTTCCTGGCAATACTGCTCTGCTCTTATTCCATAGCACTCTGGGAAGATTGATCTATAGCTACTACACTGTCAGTTTCTATTCAAAGATCTCTAATGTTTTCCTTTGGTTCTCTACTGCTTCAAAATAATATTGGTCCAAGAGCAAGATGACCAACTCTTGTGTCTATAAGAGGTCTGATTACACTGAATTTTTCTATTAAGTTCTCACTAACTTTGTTGTTAAACTGGAAACTGAGACCATAAAGTTATTTAAGTTATCATTTAAAGATTTTCCCTTCAGTTTCTTCAGGCATTACTGGGACTTTAAACTGTAGTAGTACAAAATCAACCTCAAAGTTCTATTTGCAGATCTTCAGATTGTTTTGCATTCCTTTTCCTTTTGTGCCATCATTTTATTTATAATGGGTTTCTTCAAAATTCTTCTTTCTTTGCTGTTTTAGGGCTTTCAGATTCTTTTCCTCTCTATCTGTTCCATTTCATCAACATTTATATTTCCTTTATTCTTTTTCCTTCTTTCTTAATTATATTTGTCCCTTTATTTGATGACTTTGTGTCCTCCTTTTATCTCATTTGAATACTTTCCTATATTCCTTGATGTTCTCCTGCTTTCTTGAACCACTGAATTATCTTCCATGTTTTTCTCATTCTCTCCTGTTAACCATTTGCTTCTTTTAAGCTCCTCTTCTTCCTGTTTTAGTATTTCCTTTACAGTAATCTTGGGTGTTTTTTACACTGATATCTCTTATTATAAGTTTGTTCCTTGATGTAACATCATTCTTTACTGGAGTGGTTTTTAATTTCTTTGAATTGTGCAATCTCTTCTATTTCCTATTACTTTTTTTCTGTCTTTCTTTGGATTTGAGGCGTCTTCCTTACCTCTTTTTCTTCTTCTTTCCTTCTCCCACAAGTCTGGATTCTCTTATCTTAATTCCTTGACAGTTGTCATTGGAGTCATATCTGCTAGGCAGCATGACTAATTCAAATTCTGCTCATTATGATTTCTGTACCAGTGATTCTGGAATCAATTGAGTTTGAGAGTCGAATTGTCTTTTTCTTTTGCATAACTTATCTAGTGACTCATCTGATATACAGCCACCTCCTTCATCTCCATATAATCCTTGAATGAGGTCAAAATTAATTGATAGGTTGAGTTTTTTCACTTGATATTTGACTATTATTAATTGTTGATTTGCACTGTAATTATCTCATATATCCTATCTTAAGTTTGTTTTCTGTGCAGATTCCTTTAAAAGAGATGCTTTGGAGATTCTATCCTTGTTAGTATATCATTATGTTTTATCAATTAAGGATCTCTTAATGTGTCTGCACCTTGAAATTGTTTCTGGGGAGATGTTGAATTCTATTGGCTCAAAGCAGATAGTATCGCCTGATGTCCATAAGGCATCAGGTGATTCCTTCAGTGGCTCTTGATATTATATTGATTGTTTCAAATATTAATCGGCATATAGGGGACAAATTGTCTAGCAGTTCCATCTTAATTTATTGAATCCTCTAATTTTCTGTTCAATTCTATTATTGGTTTGAATTGTTTCTTTAATACTCTCCACTGTTTTGCTCACTTCATTATTTACCATTTCTATTAATCCTGAATCTTTATTGTGATGTTTGTGGACTGTCTTAAACCCTTTGTGGTGATTTCTTGGTATTTACATTTAATTCTGAACTTTCTGTTTTTCTTCCCTAATGTCAGTGTAAATTCTTTTTTCATATTTCCCTGACTGATGTTTGTTTCATTTTGAATTTTTTAGTTCTGGTATGTCACCAGAAAGACTCAAACCCTCAGCCCCTTCTTCAGGCAAATCATACAGTTCCACAATACATAGAGACTCAGCATCTTCAGACATGATACTTTGCACTTCACTTTCTGGGAGCATTGGCTCCAAGGATAAAGCTGGGGGGTAAGGCAGTCCAGAAGGCCCATCTTCATCCCCACAATTTATCAGGGGGTTACCTCGAAACAGCTGACTCAGTTCATAAGTGGGGTAATAGGCATGGTCGTATTCACTTTCGTCAGAAGTGGACTGACAGTCACTGTCATTCTGGGCCTGCTGCGGAGGAAACCTTAAATCTGTGACCACTGGGGTAGGTTGACTCTGTATCTTTCTTGCAGCAGCATGAATCACCATCCCAGGGTGCTCAGTTTCTGGGGGATCAGCCTCAATCATGACTTGGCCGATAGGTAGTAAGTGGTTACGGTGCATGGTCTTGACAGCTTTGGAGTTGTTCTCTGGAGCACCTTGTACAGAGGTAAATCATCCAACTTTCCAACTACTACATGGGCAAGATGGTGCCACTGATCAGCAATTTTGTGTTTACCATGCAGTCCCAAATTGAGTAACAACACACAGTCTCCAGGTCGAAGCTCTTGAGCCTTTACTTTTTTATCATGCCTCTCTTTGTTGGCTAAATTTCTCTTGGCGGCCATTGTCCTTGCTAGTGAAATCTGAACAAAATTAATCACTAAGGACAGTGGTCCTTTGTCTGTCCACCTCAGTCACTCTGTTCTCATTCTATTAGCCACACAGTTGCCCCTCATTTCTTCCTTTTTTCACTTACATACCTGAAGAACTGTTTTCTCTCTGTTCTTGACCCTCTCAGCAATACACAGCTCTGTGTCTGCTTTTACCTCCCTAACCACCCTCTTGCCTCCCTATTATTCAGCAAATATTCCTCTCATTCTTTCTCCTCCTGCTTTTCTTTAAATTTGTAGAAGACCTTTGTCTTGGCCCTCACGGCTTCCCTGACTCTTTCTGAGAACCATAGCAGTTTCTTGAATCTGTTCTTTTGTTTCGCTCTCATGCTTACCAAACATATGCTATACAAAATAATGTATGGTATTACACACACAAAGGCTGATGTTTCCATCTTGGTGTGGGTTGACATCATAGGGACTGCTCAAGCTTCACTCTCGAGGTCTATGATGTCATCTCACCACTCAGTGGAAGCATAGCCTTATTGTGTATGGTTGCCCATACATTATTATCTATATAGTGCATGGTGGAACTCTGTAGTGCTTGGAACTCTGTGCTGGCATATGCTTGTTGTATTTCAGTAGTGACAACATGATGTTGTTGTGCTGCTGTAGTGATGTCACTACCGTAGCACAACTTACAATGCTGTCACACAGTGGCTTTCCTCTATCCAACTGAGCTGGAAACTGCTTTTTTTTAATATAAACTTACAGAAAAAGCTGCAGCACAATGACCCAGTAATTTGAGCCCACTATGAATTCTCAAGTACCTCCCTAACCAGTACAGGTACCCCATCACATATTCCAGCCTCAGAGCATATTAGGGCCACAGTCTCTACTGAGTCACCCACGTTGGTCACCTTAGACAGGAAGGCTACTCACACTTTAACATAGCCAAGGTAAGGATAAGATTTACTGCTGAGACCAAAACATTCAAACCTTCTAATGACTGCAACTCAAGGTGTGACACGTGTTGATCATTCCAGGTTTTGAAGATGTGGGTCACCTGGGAGCCACTGTCTATGACAGCACGTGTGGACACTCCATTAATGGTAACTGTAGTTTCAGTTGAAGGTCCACCAACTTATCTAAATCAAGTAGAGGAGGCTTTGTGGCTTTGGCTGTAGATTTTCTTACGAACACCATGGAGCTGGACTTGGCGGGGGCCTCAGTATGCTCCCTTACCAGGCCCTGTTGAAATTTTCCTGACTCTGGTGCTTCTCTGCCAGCAGCCAGTCCCTTACTCAGGCTGGGACTTTGCATGATCAACATTCTCTGTGGATATGACCATCTCTCCCACACTTATAGTAGTAAAGGCCTTCTCGACTTTGCCTGGCTGGGTATGAAACTTCAGCTATGGGCCTGGGACCTTGGTTACTGGGTTGCCCAGGACACACTGGGGAGCAAAGGCAATGGCTTGGGCCACAACCACTCTCTGCTTTAATTCACTTAGCTTTGACAAGCTATGACTTTTCAGTTCACTCACAGCCTGGCACTATTCATTAAGGTGAGTTTCAAGGCTGAGGACCACAGGGAGTTCCTGAGCCTGAACCTCCAGGCACATCACAGAGAGGTTGACTGGAGCAGGTGAAGCAGACAGGCTCGGATGGGTATCCAGGTTTCTACTGAGCACAGACATACAGAAATAGATTAGTTGCTGTATTGGTCCTTGAAAGAACAGATCCAGGAGCAAACGGTTTGATACCTTTTATTGGACCAACATACTGTAGATGTTACAAAAAGAATAAAAAAGAAATAGAAGTTTTCTTTTTGTAACATCTATGTTGGTCCAATAAAAGATATCAAATTATTTGCTTCTGGATACTAAGTGCAGAGGCAGCCTTGTCAAACACTTTCTTGTATTCTTTAAGAAGTTCTTTGTGCTCATGGGCCTCAGTGGAGGGGGTATTTTCAATGGCTGGAGTGGCAGCCACTACAGCAGGATAGGGCCCCACTGTTTGTTCTCTGTGTGTCTATCTCTTTATTGTCTGAGGAGGACTTGAGGGAGGGAGGGTTACTGAATTCTTTTAAGCACTTCGGTAATAATAGTTCATAGTATTGTATATTTTGGCATTTGTTTAAGTTTGTTTTTGTTTAATTCTGTGGATTGTATTTCCTTTCTTTCTGGTATATTTGTAAAGTTTTTCTAAATTTTGTATATATATATTGAGAGGGGGTTTCTTTGCTGTATGTAGGTTGTTTGTGTTTCATAGGTATTTCTTTGTTTGGGTAATTACGGTAATAAATAGTTATATTGGTTTTAGGATTTGTGGGTTTTAAAGATTAAATAGTATCTTAGGTGAGATTTTTCAAATTTTAACAATTTTATGTATTATAGTTTTGTAACAGGGGATTTGTATATTTAATTTATGTAATTATTTTCCAATTGAGTGTTTTTTTCTTGGAAATATTTTATTATGGTAGGATTTTTAAGAGAGGGTATATACTGCCAGAGTTTTTGGGCTTGTGTTGGGGTGGGTTTGTGGGTGTTTGTATTGTTTTTATTTTGAGGGAATTATATTGGTTATAGTTTATTAGGCTATGTTTGCTGTGATTTTTGGAATTAAAGTATTAAGTAAGCCTTAGGTTTTTTATTATATTTTTATATTTTAAATAATATAGTTAATGTTTTGTAAGAATCTTATTTTGCTTTTGATATTACTTTGACTAGTTCATTATAGTGATGGATGTTTATATAGATTTAGTATTAGATTTGGGGGGATTTGTGATTGGGAGGGGATTGGGGGTCTTTTTCAGTTTCTGTTTTACTTAGATAGTTTTAATTTTTTTCTTTGTTATATTTTGAGTTTAGGAATGTAGAATTAGGTTGGGGAAATAATGGAAGTTTTTTCAATGTAGGGATCTATGGTGGGTATGTTAGTGAATAGGAGATTCTAGTGGTGTTTCTAAAGATGTAGTTATGTTATTGTTAGTGGGTATTATTTTTGCTTTTTTGTTGTTTTTATGTTTTTTTTCTGGTTTTTGAATTTCTGATGTGGTTTTGGATTGGCATTTTGTTTATTTGGAGGTTTCTATGTTTAAAGTTTCATTTGGGATTTCTCTGTGGTATTACCTCTGTAATTTTGTTTTGAAATTTACCGAGGTGGTGACTTCTACTTCTGGTGTTTCATTCTATAATCTAGGTGACTAGAGTGGGGAGGGAGGGATGTTGGTTAAGTAGACGGTAATGAGTATGGGGCTACTCCATTGAAACTACTTTTCATTTTTCTCTTGATGTTAGGTTTTTTTTTTCTTTATTTTTATGCCTTGAGGAGGGGGAGTGCAGATGCTACTATGTCATACATTTCCTATGATTTCGTAGGACTTCCTTACCTTTCTGATCCTTGAGTGGTTCTAGTGTAGGGGTTTCTAGTCATCACAGGTGTTGCTGCTGCTGGTATGTTGGGAGTAATGGGGAATCTTTCTGTTGGGAGAGAAGAGTTTTTGTGTTGTTTTGACCTAATTGTATTTTCGCTTGTCCCCTATGACCCAGGCTCGCTCAACTCTGGGTGCCAGCTAGCACGAGGTATGGCATCCAGTGCCTCAACCCACAATGCTATACAGGTTAAGAAGCTCTGGGTTCTGTTTCGATGGTGATTGGGGTTCTTTCCCAAAATAGGAATAAATAGCATGGTGTCTCCACCCAAAGTAAAATAATAGTGGGCCAGGTGTTGGCGTGGTGCAACCCCCGGGATGCTGTACCTACCCACCTCTCCTTCCAGTCACCCCACACACTGAATACCACTTTGTTTGGCAGTTATGTAAAATACATATATTTAATTACTATAGCTAATAATATGCTCACAACTCAGGAATTGCAATGAACAAAACACAGCTTTATTTTTAGGGTAGGACTAGGAAGGGTGCCTGGACAAAGGATTGCTGTTAGGAATGAAGGGTTTGGTTGAATTAGCAATGCCCACAGACCAAAACATTAACTGTGCCACCTCACTGGTGCCAGTGTAAACCACCCCTTTTCTGTCCTGACTGGGTACCCAGATTTTGATTCAGACCTGCAGTTGCATGGGTTGGCTGGTGTTAGCTCTTTGAGTAAACTTGCCAGAGAACGTTAACATGTTTGAATCAATCCCCTGGCAGGACAAGCCCTGGGTTACTCACAGTTTTGCAGACACTGAGATTTAGGTACCAGCACAGTTGGTTAGAGCAAACAGGAATTAACTCTCCATGAGGCAGCAAGCAAATGGACAGCAACTACTAGCCAGGAGAATGAAGCAAATGCTGGAAGCTGGTCAACCTGGGACTTGCTTGAAGAGTCTTGCAGCTTGTCACCTTCTGATTTGCTTGCAGAATCTAGCAGCTTGTCACCTTCAGCCTGCCAAGCAGGCCAAACTACAGAGCACAAGCACAAGGCCTCCTAGGCCACAAGGGAACCCAGACCCAGGAGTGACCCCATGGTCCGCTCCCTAACTGGTCCCGAAAGTGCCCTAGCACTCAGGCACATGTCCATGGCTCCCAGTAGCCCAGTCCACCCCACTGTATAGAAATTAGCAGTTCCCTACCTGGCTCCATGTTGCAGCAGTGTAGATTATGCTTTTGTCTTTTGCCTGAACAGTAATGATCTGCTCCAGTGTACAGCAATAGGTTCTCCAACTTCCACTTTGCCAGTGGCTATTGGCTAGCAACATACAGTCTCTGGAGTGGTCCTCCATCGTTCCACAGCTGGATTTCTACAAGACCATCAGGTTCCTGAGCTCTGAATACCTGCAAACATTTTTTATAAATATCCACAGTTTCAGACCGAGTGCCAACTTAAGGCTCTGACACACACGGTTCCAAATAACCCTTTTTGCAGACTCAGGGTTTACCACACTGCTACAGGCCCCCCTGCAAACTCTGGATCTCCAAAACAAAAAGGAGCTTTCACCCAATGCCTTGGATGTTCAACTGCAACCACAGTTCCTTCAGGCAGAAAAAATCCCTTTTTCAAATTCTCAGGAGATTGATCATTTGATCAATAGATCCTGGAAAGGTTTCCAACCTTTCCCAACATACAGTATGAGCACCTCTTGGCTTGATCAGAGCCCAGATCAGACTGCTCCAAACTGCAAAAGTTCCTGGGATTTCTCACACAAATCCCCGCTTCTGATTGGTTAAATCCTGCTGTTCTTCACAAATATTAATTAAGCAATAAGGCACAACAGGGTGTGTGTTATTTAAGCAATAAGCCACGAGGTGGTGTGGGCTATCGGGGAATTTACCATGGCTGGAGTGGTTTGCCCACGAGGCGCAGCCGAGTGGGTAAATCCGTGCCAGCCATGGTAAATCCAGCGATAACCCACACCCCCGAGTGGCTTATTGCGATTATGCCATCAGTGAAATATTTAATTGATTTAAAAAAAAAATAAAGCTGTTTTTGTTACAAATAACCTTGCACAGTAAAAAAAGAAAAATAGTCCTGGCAAGCTGGTATGAGGAGGATCATGGAGTTTGAGTTTTGTACCGCTGGTGAAGGTTACCTTCTCGCTCGGCTTGGATTGCACGGTGTTGGCAGGCTGAGGGACAGGAGACGAGGAGTAGTTTGTTGAAGTAAGTGCTCTGTGACCTGAGTGCTGCTTTGTGGTTCTGCTCGGGAACAGACAGAGATATTTATTTAATTTTGGCTGGGGCAATCAGCTTGAATGATGCATCTTACTTTTTTTCATAACTGGGAGGCATGAGTGAGGAGTTGGGAGACCGGAAGCATACTTGTAGTATAGCGAGAGCGATAGAATTGGAGGGAGTGAGCATCACAGGAACATTTTCAAATGGTTTGTCACATGTTTTTAGGCTGCAGTTTCTTTTCAGAGAAATGCAAGCATGGAATTAGTGTTTATGCCAGGCAGTTTTTTTTAAATGTTTCATGAGCTGTGGGAGGAGCCTGGAGGGTGCCATGCTGATTTGCGCTTAGCGGGCAAACAAGATGGCAGTCGGCCATCAGTGATTTTTGGGGTCGGATGTTTTTTAAACATGCGGCAGACTGGCACCTTTGCGGTGATTATCAGAGGATTTACAATGGTGGTAAGGTGCCAGTCAGCCTCTGATTCATTGTTGTCTAAGGTCCATGGTATAATATGTAATAACGTCACTCCTGGGGTGGGTTGAGCACAAGGTGAAAGCCATGCTTCCACCACCCCAGGAGTGATGTTATTACACAATAACATACACACTGGACAGAGTGCCTTATTGCAATTATATGGCTTGTTGCTATATACAGAATAAAAGATAATTTTAAAGAATATGTTTTGTTAGTGTGGGAAAATAGAAGATGCAAACGATGCTCCTGTTAACGCTTAATGGAAACAATCAGTCAAGAGGTTCAGAGTGATGAGACTGACCTGGTGTTACAATGTTGTTATTGTGTAATAACATTACTGTCTCAGTGGGTCTGCAGTCAATCAGCTTCTTACATTTTTCCTTGCCATTGTATAATAAGCATTAACCTGGTTTGATTATTGATTGGTAAATGGGTTTGGCACCAGGAATAAAGTTCACACCTCTCCCATAAGTCATTTCACTGTCTTTGGGAACCCAAGATAGCAATTGGCTGGCACAGAGGGTCAATAGTAGCAAAATGGCTGCCAGCATAACAATCTCACACAGTTTGAATGGCAGTCTCTACTTTATAGTGTTCTTGTAGGCTAAATAAACACAGTCTTTACACACAGTTGTCCCATTGTCTGATAGCAGCCTTTGTCTCCTGTTGTAAATGACTGCTTAATTATAGAGTCCTTAATTTTCCTGTCATGGCTGCCATTCTGTACAGTCCCCCCTAGGAACAGGCAGTACATTAATATTTATGCAAGCTCATTAATATTCATAACTTTGCCCTGATTCACAGTACTTATTGGCTCTTCTATTTTTTTTTTTTGTTCCGTTTAGCCCCCCTTTTTGAGCTCAGACCCTTCCAGCCCACTGCCCCCATGCCCTGGCTTTCCCCCTTGGGCAGGGCCACTAGGGCTCCCCTCCAGTGGACACTGTGGGCAAAGCCCGGGGTCAGGGCCACAGGAGTGGGACCCCCCCCCCAGTGGACATCGGAGGCAGTGGATGGTGGAGCAGAGTAGAGAGGGTCGTCATGCCGGGGAGGACGGCCTTTTACAGTACTTGATCCCTGGGGAGGCAGGGACATGCAATGATGTCCAGCATCTGCCCCGCCCTCATGAACATAATGGTGCAGGTCACTGTGGTACCTCCAGCCTCCACTAGGGGTCCATGATGTGCCAGACACTCTTCCCCTCTTTCCCCTTAGAGAAGGAGAGCAGTCTCTATGATGCTTGATCCATCTCCCGGCCAGCCCTCTGCCTCCTGGGTCCATTCCTGAGCCTGGATCATCTGCATTGCAAGCAGAAATCCAACCACTGCCCCAGCAGTCCTGCTTTATAGGTGCTTCTAAACAAAACACTTGAGCCACTTATCAGCCATCTCTTTGTGTGTCCAACCCCGTTTAACTCACACTGGGGGTTGGGACCACTGGAGAGGCAATTGCAACTGTTACAGTGGTCTGAAAATAGTGGAGTGCTTCTGTGCATGCGTGGACCCCGAGGCACTCTTTAAGGTGCCAGAAGCAGGCGGCGATCCTGAGATTGACTTTCAGCCTCCGAAGGACTAAATAACATTAAGAGGAACTGGATGGAGAACTAGAGATACAGCAGGATCCAGACTGGTGTCGGGAGGCAGTGGAGGAGCAGGAGCAAGACCAGGCTCCCTGGGGCAACAAGTATGCCCCCATCCATGGGTGAAGGGGTTACAAATGTATTAACTGCATGATGCTGTATGCCTTATTTAAAGAGCTAGTGGAGCCAAAACAGGCAGACAGGAAAATAATACAAATTTTAAGAAGTAGTCCATTGTAACTCTTTATTTCTAAAGTATTTTTCTTTTTCCTTTTGCTCTTCAGAAAGTCTTCAAAGTGATGATCTTGTACTGGATGTACGGAGCCGCTCTTTGCCTGGCAGGTGACATATCTAGCTTTACTGCCCCCCATTACATCATCATCATTGTGATCTCATTGACAGTGACATCACAGGTTAATGACCTGACAGTCAGTGAATTGCTGTTCCTAAGCAGCAGTGGTGTAAGAGCCATGAGGTCGCAATGCTGGTGATGTAGGGGGGTAGAACTAGATATGTCAGCTTCCAGGCATAGTGCTATTCCAAGCTTCATACCTACTAACATCAGGTAAACAATCTTCTAATTAAACAAAGGAAAAAAGTACCTCAGATATAAAAGGCAATGGTTGGCTGCTTTTAAAATCTTATTTTATTTATTTATTTATTTAAAATTGTTGGCCGGGAAAGGCACGCTGAGCCAAGGCTCGTTTCCAGGTGCGACCCGGGTACGTAGTACAACAGGGAGACATAGATATAGAAATACAGCAAAAATAACAAGTAGCAGATGAAAATGGTACAGTATAGTAAATTACATGGAGTTTGGTGGTGAGGTTACACTTTTGAAAGAGCAGCAGAGTGGAAAAACAAATTTATACATTTCATTTCTAGACCACAATTTCCCTAAACTTTCAAATATAATATACTATTATTACAATGAACTTCAAAATTACACCTAAATCCAAGTAAGGAAAGTGGAAGTACACAACTACGGCAAAATGAAAGAAAAACACAAAACTATTTAAAACAAACAAAGAAAAACCAAGTAGAAATTTAGAAAGTTATTTCCATAAAGTAAAACAGCCAGAAAAACAGAGATCAGAAGGAGGGTGGGTGGAAGAGGTGAAGGACCAGGCAGAGGTATTTACTTGAGTACTGCCTCTGTGTTCACTAGGAGAGGGATGGGATATGTACAAAGCAAGGCATGATGGGGATAGAAGCGGCAGTGAGTGGGATCAGGGGAGCAACAGAAATGGTGCAAGAAGGAGGAGAAGGTACCCCAGGGTGTCACATCTGGATAAGGATAAAAAGGCCAGTAAGGTGGAGGACGGGATGATGCTATCTCCGCCAAAAGGGTGTATTTAGCCCTCAAGGCCCTAAAGAAAGAAATCTCCTGGGCGGATGGCATTCATCCAAGAGTACTATAGCGTTAGGCCGGACATACTGGCTGCACCCTGGTGGAGCTCTTCAACAGGTCACTTGAGACAGGAGGGTACCTGAGATTGGTGAGAGGCACATGTGGTGCCAATCCATAAAAGGGTGGTCAAGGGAAGTACCAGGTAACTATAGACCCATCAGTTTGACCCTCGGTGGTGGGAAAATTAATGGAGGTATACTAAAGGAATGATTGGGGGTGTACTTGGAGGAGGTGGGAGGTCTGGATAGTCAGCAACATGGGTTTGTGCCAGGTAGATCTTGTCAAACCAATCTTGTGGAGTTCTACAAATGGTAACATCAGAACTGGACAGGGGAAAGCCTGTGGATGTATTATTCTGGACTTCAGCAAGGCGTTTGACTCTGTCCCCACAAAGGTCTGGTGGAGAAACTGATGGGGTTAGGAGTAGGCCTTTGATGGTCAGATGGATTGAAAACTGGCTAGCTGGACGCACCCAGAGGTAGTGGTCTGTGGGGGAGCTCTCAAACCTAGAGGCTGGTAGTGGGGTACCACAGGCTCTGTCCTAGGCCCGATCCTGTAATGCATACATATCAGACATCAGGGAGGGTATAGGGTGTGAAATGAGTCTCTTTGCTGATGACTCCAAGATGGGAGCAGTAGTTGAGGAGAAGAGGGAGGTTGGCCCTGCAAGGACCTGGACAACCTGGAAAGCTGGTCTCACACATGGAATTAAATTTCAATATCACCAAGTGCAAGGTGTTGCATCTTGGGTGGGAAACCTAAACACAGGTACACCCTGAGAGGGCGCTGGAGGCCTCAATAGGGAAAAGACCTAGGGGTCATGGTGGATGCATGTATGAATAACTCTGAGCAGTGCAGGAGAGCAGCTAGCAAGGCAAACAGGATGTTGGGATGCATCATAAGGGGGATCACCTCTAGGAGCAAGGAAGTGATTCTGCCGCTGTACAATGGACTGGTTAAACCACACCCTGAGTACTGTGTACAGTACTGGAGACCACACTTGATGAGGGACATACAGCTCCTGGAGAGGGTACAGAGGAGGGCAACTAAGATGATATGAGGGCTAGGGGAGTTGACGTATGAGGACAGACTTGAGGAGCTCTGTCTGTTTTCATTGGAGCAGAGGAGAGACAGGAGGGACATCATTGAGGTCTTCAAGTACCTCAAGGGAATAAATAGAGATGAAACTTGGAGGGGATCTTTAGACTAAAGCAGGGAGGTATCACAAGAGGGCATGGTTTGAAGTTGGAAGGTGGAAGGGTGAGGGGTGAAAGAGGAGGAGGTTTTTCACTGAGAGGGTGGTGGATCCTTGGAATGCACTGCCTGGAGAGCTGGTTCAGAGATCCACAGTGGAGGGCTTCAAGAGAGGGTGGGACAGACACAGAAAGTTGATGTATCAGATGATGGCCTGTCCCAGGGGTTTGGGGATGGATGATAGGGGTTTCTGGAACACAAGGGGGGGAGGGCCTCAGCACCCAACTAGGGATCTGAGGTTCGAGCAGACTCGATAGACCGTAAGGCCTAATCTGCTGGCAAATAGTATGTTAGTAAGTGCCTTCTCCTTGTGTCAACATTGTTTCTTTATATTCAGCATTACTTCTGTAAATGTAGTTTTTCTGCTGAATATATCTACAAAATCTTGATATCCTATCTAGTTGGAACTCATTTTATATCTTAAGTAATTATATTGGTAGGTCAATTCCATGTGAGATTCATGAGAATGTCTCTAAGTACAAACTTCTTTGCTTTTGTACAAAGGATACAGGAGTAGTATATGTTTTGGGAGTCTTTGTCTAGGTCACAGAGTTCACAGATTGGTTTTGCCATGCCATATTTTGTTTTATAATGTTACTATCCACATAACCAAATCTAAATCTTGTAAAGGCCTTTCTGTTATTTGCATTACTGATTATTCTTAAGTAGTTCTGAAACCCGAATTGTCTCCTACTATTTAATGCAGTCCATGAGCTGAATTTACTGCTTTTAGCCAGTTCCATTTCTTTTTGTATATGGATATCTTTAATTCTGGTCTTTATAATTTCATTGACCTCTTCAATCGGGGTTCTTGAGCTTTCAGTCAGCAGTGCCAGTAACCCGTAGGGCTGAATTAACTTTCCAATATTTGTGTGCTTTGGTAGACAAATCTTTCCCTTCTTTATCCTAACATTTTGTCTATACACATTCTTGGCAATCTGTACTCCTGCATGTTATATGCCTTAAACCAGTATATCGCCTGTCTGTTCTATATTACAATTCACTGAGAATTGTCCCAGCTCCAATCTAGACAGGCAAGAAGATGCCCCATTAGGAAGGCCTAATATGCTTTTATAAAACTCATTCATTTTGGATTCTAGTCTTTCTGAATTCCCTGTTCCCCAAATCTCATCTCTATAAAGAAACTTTGAGTGTATTTTTGCGTTTAGAACATTTAGGGGTCCTAGTACTGGCCTCCCCCTATATTTGTAATTGAATCTTTGTAATGCTGGTATGACTCCCCTTATATTTCTTATCTTCTCAGTTATATGTTCCTTCCACTTAAGGTTATATGAGAATATGATACCTAGATAGCAAAAGTTTTTCACATATTCTATCTTGTGATCATTGCAGATCAACAAGTACATCTTGTCATCTTTCACTAGACTTTTGTTTAATATCATGTATTTAGTTTTACTGAAATTTATCTCTAATGAGAGGTTTTTCACATTCATGTTGGAATTTTGCAGACTTCTCTTTATCCTAAGTAACTTGTTGAGAGCAAAACAACATCATCTGCATAGGCAGGTATAGGCACCTAGAACTCAATCTCAGCATTTGCAGCTCTGGGTCCCCCAGTCATTCCAATGCCTTGTTCAAAAAGACGTTAAATAGAATCAGGGAAAATACACACCCTTGTCTGAGACTAGCATTTGTTTGGAATTTAGGTGTGCAGTCTCCTTCAGAGTTATATCTGATTGATATAAAATGATTTTCATAGAGTTTTTGTATTAAATTTAATATTGCTGGTTCTAAACCATAATTGTCGAGAACTTGCCATAGTTTTATTCTATTGAATCTATCGAAAGCTGCCTTCAAGTCTACAAATACGCAGTATAATTCTTGATTTTTAATCTTAGTGTATTTGTTAATTAAATGTGACAATATGAAGCATTGGTCCAATGTTGCGTGGTCTGGCATAAAGCCAGCTAGTGCTTCATTTAAAATCTTTGCTTTCGCTAACCAATCAATAATGCTATTAAATATAACTTTTGTGAACAATTTTTGAGAATTATTTAACAAACTAATTGGTCTGTAATTACTTGGATCTAATCGAAGACCTTTTTTAAATATCGGAACAATGATATTTTCCCTCTGAATTTGTGGGATTATTCCTGTTTGTTTTATAATATCAAAAAGGCCTGTTAACAATGGGATCCATAGATTCAGGTCATCAGTTATTATATCCATGGGGATTCCGTCAAGTCCTGGAGCTTTATGTTTTTTTGCCGATTGTAGTACATTTAATACTTCTATTTCAGTAATATTTTGTGTATAAGGGATCAGTTATTGTCTGTTTTGATATAGTTAGATTCCTCATTATAAAATAGTTTCCTAAAATGTTTTCCCATGTCAAAGGGATCTATGTAACTTTCTAACTGAATGGGTACATCCCATCCTTTGGAAACAATTGCCAGAATTTTTTACTATCATTTTTCCTTACTGTTTTAAAGCTGATCCACATTTTTAGTCTATACCTCTTCCTTTTTTCTCTACTAATTTTTATAATCTCTCTTTTTTTATTCAGTTTTTTCTTATTTTCCTTTGATTGCCATTTTTCTGTGAGTCTGGCATGTCTGTTAAGTTCTCTTTTCTGTTTTTTACATTCTTGATCAAACATTTACTTCCTGTTTTTACTGTGCTTATCGTGACTTTGGTGAAGGCTGACAATATGGTTCTCATTATTTCCATATATTTTGAAACATAATCTTTTTCTGTGTCTTGTTGCCCTATGTTTAATATTTCATCTCTAATTCCGTAATTAAACAATAATTGTACTGATTTATGGTTCTCTATTATTTCCCATCTGATCCCTCTTCTGACCCTTATGATACTTGCCATAGCATTTGCAGTGTTTTTAAAAAAAGGCCATATATCTACTGTTATTTCTAATTGGTAGTGTTCACAAACTATTCTAGTGCTTATTCTGAAGTTGACCAATTGAGTTATTAGGTTTGTTGATATCCAGCAGAGGTCAATTGTTGAGACCCCCCCTTGTTCCTATATATGTGTAGGCTCCTTCCTTCTCTTGATTGTCCATTGATCAATATCATTTCAATTATTTCTAGTTCATCTACTAATTTAAGTCCCCTTTCACATTTTCTTCTATCCTTACACTTCCTTACTGGGATCAGTCCAGGGGGATCCAGAGCTGCACATGCGTCCATTAGATTTTCACATAGTTCCAGGCTGTGCCCCATCCTTGCATTGAAGTCTCCTAGCAATATTATTCTGCAGTCTGTGTCTTCCGTTAAACATGTTTCTATAAATGTAACTAAATTCTCTATGTCTCCCCGTTTTCCATAGTTAGAGATTTTTTGGTGAGAAGTAGGTATTTATGATGATAGTTTTTCTTTTATTAACAGTTAATAAAACTGGCAAGATGTGTTCTGATTTCAAAGACAGTTCTATATGCTCTGCTTTGTTCATGATTCTGCACCATGTAACTAGCCCTCCCGAAGGTCTACCATATTTTTTTAGACTTTTTGCTTCCTTCAGAAATCCTTTGAAGCCATTTAATTTCAGTTCCTTCCTGCTCCAAGTTTTCTGTAAACAAATACAGTTGAATTGCTCTAAACAACCAATAAAAGAGGAGTGAGCTAGTTTGTCTTTAATCCCTGCAATGTTCCGTCATATAATATTATGTTCCTTGTTTTTGTCTTTACTCTTAGCTTTTGTCCCTTGACTCAGCTTCTGTTAATCTTTCCTGTTTTGCAAGTATGAAATCTGTTTGCTTTGTTTTAATGAGGTTTAACCAGTGTTCACTATTCTCTCCTTTATTTATGTTTTCTGGTTCCTCCATCTCTTCTCTTAAATATATTTCTACCCTATCCAGTATTTTAGACTTTGCTAAAATATGCTTATAGTCCTTTTCATTTTTTGCCCATATTACTATTTGGCCATTGCTTTCCCACTGTTTTGCTTTCTTTACCCTTTTGATTAATGTGTTATCCTTTGTGAGGTCCTGTAGCATCTCCAGGACCATAAATTTAATATTGTAGTTTGTTTCTGAGATGAGTTTATTCAAACCATACATTAAGATTAAATATTCTTTCCCTGGCAATACTGCTCTGCTCTTATTCCATAGCACTCTGGGAAGATTGATCTTATAGCTACCACACTGTCAGTTTCTATTCAAAGATCTCTAATGTTTTCCTTTTGGTTCTCTACTGCCTTCAAAAATAATATTGGTCCAAGAGCAAGATGACCAACTCTGTGTCTATAAGAGGTCTGATTACACTGAATTTTTCTATTAAGTTCTCACTACTTTTGTTAAACTGGAGAGCTGAGACCATAAATTGTTTAAGATTATCATTTAATTTTCCTTCAGTTTCTTCAGGCATTACTGGGACTTTAAACTGTAGTAGTACAAAATCAGCCTCCAAAGTTCTATTTAGCAGATCTCTCAGATTGTTTTGCAATTCCTTTTCCTTTTGTGCCATCATTTTATTCATAATGGGTTTCTTACCAAATTCTTCTTCTTTGCTTTTAGGGCTTTCAGATTCTTTCCTCTCTATCTGTTCCATTTCATCAACATTTATATTTCCTTTATTCTTTTTTCCTTCTTTCTTAATTATATTTGTCCCTTTATTTGATGACTTTATGTCCTCCTTGGCCCTATTTGAATACTTTCCTATATTCCTTGATGTTCTCCTGCTTTCTTGAACCACTGAATTATCTTCCATGTTTTTTCTCATTCTCTCCCTGTTAACCATTTGCTTCTTTAAGCTCCCTCTTCTTCCTGTTTTAGTATTTTCCTTACAGTAATCTTGGGTGTTTTTTTACACTAGATATCTCTTATTATAAGTTTGTTCCTTGATGTAGCATCATTCTTTACTGAGTGGTTTTTAATTTCTTTGAATTGTGCAATCTCTTCTGTTCCTATTACTTTTTTTTTCTGTCTTTCTTTAGATTATGAGCGTCTTCCTTACCTCTTTTTTCTTCTTCTTTTCCCTTCTCCCACAAGTCTGGATTCTCTTATCTTAATTCCTTGATGAAGCTGTCATTGGAGTCATATCTGCTAGGCAGCATGACTAATTCAAATTCCTGCTCATTATGATTTCTGTACTCAGTGATTCTGGAATCAGTTGAGCTTGAGAGCCGAATTGTCTTTTCTTTTTTGCATAACTTATCTAGTGACTCATCTGATATACAGCCACCTCCTTCATCTCCATAATCCTTGAATGAGGTCAAAATTAATTGATGGTTGAGTTTCTTTTCACTTGATATTTGACTATTATTAATTGTTGATTTGCACTGTGTAATTATCTCATATATCCTATCTTAAGTTTGTTTTCTGTGCAGATTCCCTTTAAAAAAGAGATGCTTTTGGAATTCTGTATCACTTGTTCGTATATCATTATGTTTATCAATTAAGGATCTCTTAATGTGTCTGCACACCCCTTGGAAATTGTTTCTGGGGGGAGATGTTGAATTCTATTGGGCTCATAAAGCAGATAGTATCGCCTGATGTCCATAAGGCATCAGGTGATTCCTTCAGTGGCTCCCTGATATTGTATTGATTGCTCTCAAATATTAATCGGCATATAGGGGAGCTGCAATTGTCTAGCAGTTCCATCTTTAATTTATTGAATTCTCTAATTTTCTGTTCAATTCTATTATTGGTTTGAATTGTTTCTTTAATACTCTCCACCATTTTGCTCACTTCATTATTTACCATTTCTATTAATCCTGAATCTTGTGTTAATGATGTTTGTGGACTGTCTTAAACCCTTTGTGGTGATTTCTTTGCATTTACATTTAATTCTGAACTTTCTGTTTCTTTCCCTAATGTCAGTGTAAATTCTTTTTTTTCATATTTCCCTGACTGATGTTTGTTTCATTTTGAATTTGTTCAACAAACCCAATTCTCTTTCCTCATTGAAGATAATTGGCAATACCTCCCTTTCTTGATTCAGTTTGGTTTCCAACCCCTCTTCTTCTGTCATTTTCTTGCTATCTTCAGATCTTTCTCTTTCCCTATACTGGATTCCTAAGGTTTCTTGTATAAACTTCTCTTCATCATCCTGGTAGTTTAAATCACCCCAAATATTTGTAATTTTTTTAAATCTTTGTTTTTTCCCTTTCTTGTTTACTACTTCAATTGTGTTCTCTGTGCTGATCTTTCCTTTTCTGGTTGTGACAGGCATACTTCTATTGGCTTCACCGTCCATGTGTAAAAAGAAAAAAAAAAGAGGAAAAGGAAGCATATAGAGATAAGAGTAAAAATATAATGCTTTAGCTTAATAGCTTAATAAATTTAATGTGTATTTGCGCTTTATACATTACAGTCTCTTTTTGATACGTTGATGCAATGCAATGTTAAGCTGTGATATTAGATGCCCAGATCAGTGGTCATGATTCAAAGTGCCAAAAAGAACCTCTAATATTCCAGTATTCCAAAAGTCTCAGGAAAGTCACCTTTACCTTTTCCTTTTACTTTTACCTTTGCCTTTAAATTTGTGACTTTACTAAATCCATAGATTTTCAGAACATCAAATTAGGTAAGTTAAGAGGTACAGCCAAAGACAACAGAGGTAATCAGAGGGTGCTCACACTCTGGCAAGAGAAACAGTCTACTTAATATGGACACTCTCACTGGTTCTAAAAGCAAACAGGGACTAGGAAAGACTTGAGTTATACTTATAACCTGAAGAGAGTAGTCTCTGCTGGATTATGTCAAAAAAGCAGCAGCCGACTCTTCATGCACACTCTTGAAAACAGAATCAGACATGAGCTTGCATAGCATACAGGAATCACAGGGAACCCGTCTTGAGGTCTGCCTTTTCTTGCTTTCACTCACCAAAAGGCAGAAGGAGAGAGAGTTGGAATGCTTACAGCTTCACAGCTTCTTTCACAGTTTAAAAGAACATAGGGAACACTGAAGGACCTCGTTGCGCCATCCACTAAAATAATAAAAAAAATGTACTTAACTTTCTTAAAAACAATGTCATGCAGGTTAAACTTGAGCTGCTAAACTGCTACTTGCAATACATCAGAATGATTCAAAACAGTTCAAAGATAGTAAATTGATACAAAAGGGGCAGATATGGTGATTTGAATAAAACCAATGATGTGAATAACATAGCGAATAACGAGTGGTTCACATAAAGATTTAGTCAGTAACTATATATATATATATATATATATATATACATACCAGCTTAAGCTAAAAACCATTTGTGAGCCAAGTCAGAGTATCTCTGTTATATTACTTATACTGTGCTACTTATTCTTGATGCATAAGGTAAGAGGGTCTGACAGTCTGACAGTCTGACTCGCTATCATGCAAATTCAATTAAAACATTTAAAACATTCAAAATGCCAAACTCTTGGAATCACAGTGACATGGCTGTTTGGCCACAGCGAGTTTATACAGTTTATACAGACTACAAGCAAACCAGGCAGCGGTTGCAAGGATATTACTTTCTTACTTACCAACAAACTAGTTCTGTATAAATGTGCTGGCAAATAATACTTATTCAAGCTCCAGCTCTAAGTTCTAAGCTCTAAACTTGAAATAAAGTGCTGTTATATCTTCCTGAAGAGCATTTTGGCAGAATCACAGTCTTCAGTAGTGTCCAGAGTAGCTCTGTGTGCCTAACTGGAGTCTGCACGTTAAATACTCCTGGATCACCTGGATCATGTGAGCAAGTACCTGTATAGAGTGAAATTCAATCTAAAAGCATTAACTCAAAAAATAATTTAACCTCCAACACTTATTATATAGGGCCAAATTCTAGAAGAGTTGCACCTGGCGTAACAGCAGTTGCGCCAAATAGAATGGCACATGTAGCAACTTACGCCAGCAGTTGCAACACTTGCACCAAACAACAGTTTCAAGGCACTAGGGGGTTATGGCAGCAGTTGTGCCCCATTCCAGAATGGCAGCAATAAAGTCTCCAATGTCAGGATTCTACAAGAACCCCCAGAGGAGAACCGGCAAAGTAAGTTACACCAGCATTTAGCTGGTGTAACATACGGCCACCTCCTGGGTGTCCTGTAGACCCGCCTGCTGATATGCCATCATGTCCACCGCATGCCAATACTCCCATCCCTTCTGAAACACCCATTGGTACAAGCCCCACAGGACAGCACTGCCATCCCCCCATCCATGCCCCGAACTGAGAGTCACCCACCGCAAATGCAGCAAAAAGCCTGCCCTGGCAGTCTAGTGGCCCCCCAATCAGTATAAAATAAATAAAGATCCCCACATCCCTGGTAGTCTAGCAGCTCCCCGATCAACATAAAATAATTACAGTTCTCCAAATCCCTGGTTGTCTAGCGGTCCCCCAATCAACATAAATGAATTAAAGTCCTTCAATTCCATGGTAGTCTAGTAGCCCCACCCCCCACCCAGCCATGCCAGCCACCCAGCACCCACCATCCCCAGCTGGTGACTGGCACAGCCACCTCTCACTACCATGGCCCAGCCATCGACTGAGTCCAGTATCAGTGTGTAGTGAAAAGATGCACTCAGAATTAATATCTGAGCATGTCTTTGAAAGTACGCGCTGTTACTGAACTCAGTCGGCAGCTTCAGACGTGGTGGTGATGGTAGGCTGTGCCAGTCACCATCTGAGGGGCAGGTGGGAGGTGCTGGGTGTGTTAACACAGCTGGAGTGAAGTAGTACTACGAAATTGATACTGTGTTTTATGTTGATTGGAGAGGCTGAGGCAGATTTGAACTATGTGTGATAGGGCTGCAGATCTCAGGGATGTGGTGATCTTTAATTATTTTATGCTGATCGAGAACCACTAATTCAGGAGCAGGCTTTACATTTTTGTGGTAACTCGGGGTTGGGGCATGGGTGAAGATGACAGCACCACCCTATGGGGCATTTAACAACATGGGTTTTGGGGGCTAAGGGTGTGGGCAGCCCTGCAGGGCATAGCTATTGGGTTTCCAGGCCAGTTGTTGTGGCCAGCCCTGCAGGGCTCAGATTTGCAGGACACATACTGAAGGTTGGGGGGGCAGGGGGAGTTGGTTGTGGCTTGCTGGGCAGGGGGGTGCACTTGCAATCTGTGGCAGCAGTTGTGACATGCTGGCCAGGTACACCCTCTGTGTGGTGTACCTAGACACATGTCATGAGTCACAGGATTTTGCTGTGAGACCCTGCCCCTTCTAGAATAGGGTGCAAGGTCAATGTCACAGTTGCGGGTGGCACAAGTTGCGTTAGGTGGAAACTTGCGCCAGCCTTCTAGAATCGGGCCCATAGTGTGTAACGTGCAGTAATGTATAATAGTGTGCACTAATGCAATCAATCAGTGAATGAACAATGTGTAATCAAAATCGCACCATGGTGCTAGCACATGCAGACAAAGAAACACAGTGAGCACCTCAAACCATCTGAGTAAAAAAATGAATAGAAAAGCAAATTGTTCAGATTGTCTGAGTTATTCAGTAAAAAAAAAGTCTCCACTCTTCTTAGCTCCCTAACTCCAATCTCTAAAGTCACTCCACACGGTGAGGCTGCTCAGATTCTCAACCACTTGAGGGTTTAGTCATTTCTTTGGTTTTATTTTAGGTACCACAACTCAAACTCCTGGCCCAGCCGTCCGACTGGCTTCTCTCCCCTCTGCGCCACTCAGGCCTGAGTCCGTCAGCAAACAGCTTCTATTGCAGAGGGAAAAAGGGACAAGATAAAAAGACTAAACCAGCAGAAGAGGACAGTATGATAATCTGGAAAGACTGTACTTCTCAGATACTCAGGCAACAGGTAGCATACCTTTTGTAAATTTAAAACATACTGTGCAGCCCTGCAACTAGCGCCTACTCCACAAATGCTAGTGCATGTAGTCACCTCTCTGCTCTGAGAGCAATCCAACAGCGTCCGTGGTCAACATGGGAAATGTAGGTGGGTACGGATAGTGATATTTAACATTTCATTAATGATGTTGGGGATGGCATCAAAAGCAAAATGTGTCTTTTCATGGAGGACATCAAGCTCTGTGGGAGGGTGCACTCAACTGAGGGGATACAGGACCTTAAAGAGGACCTAAGGAGACTTGAAAAGTGGTCCAGAATCTGGCAACTGAGCTTCAATGCCAAGAAGTGTAAGGTTATGAGCACTGGAGCCAAAAACCCCATGACAGAGTATTACCTGGGAGGGGTCTGGGTATTGCCCACAGAGGAGAAGGATCTGGGAGTGATGATAACTAGTGACCTGAAAAATTTTACACAGTCCAAGAAATGAGTGGCAAGGACAAACAGGATGTTGGGATACATAGCCAGGGGGGATCAGCAGTAGGTGACAGAAGGTGGTATTGCCCTTGTACAGATCACTGGTGAGAGTGCATCTGCGGTATGCAGTGGAGTTCTGGAGCTTCATCTTAAAAAAGACATCAACTTGATGGAGACAGTCTAGAGGAGGGCTACAAAGATAACTGCAGGACAGCAGGGTAAATTGTACAGGGACAGACTGAGGACCCTAAACATGTACTCCTTAATGAACAAGAGGCAGAGGGGGAGACATGATTGAGACCTTCAGACACTTGAAAGGGATCAATAAGGTGAACAGGAAGGGTCTCTTCAGGCTAAGCTATATAGACAAATGGCAGTCTCATTTGATGATGAATTCTGAAATTCCCCAAAATGGAGGTCCCAGGGAGAAACATTGTGAAAAGTCTCTGTTACTAGTTAAGGTTAAGTTGAGGAGGTACTGCTTGCCAAGATCCACAATGTCCTAGAAGTGCCTGCATATGATCTTCCAGGGTGCCTCCTGACTTCATGCTGTCTAGCCTTGCCATCAGCAGGTCTAAACTAAATCAGTCGATGCATATTTCCCATCACAAGGAAAATGTGCTAGAAGATGGTGCATTTTGTTTGCTTTGCCAGTTCTTGTTGTCTATGCATTTGAATTGGCCAGCAGCTTACTAGCTTTCTGGCCTGCTCATATATTGTTTATCAACGACTGTACCTTATATTTGTGTTTTTTATCTTTCTGCTCCACAACATGCTTTGTTGTATGTGTTAGTTTGCTACATTGATCCTTATAGTAATGTAATTATTGTATGTGTGGTCCTTACTGTATCGTAATCTATTGTATTGTATCTGCCTGTCACTATTGAATTGACTGTCTTGTAACCTCCCAGGTCATACCTGAAAATAGTCACAACTAGGTCTAATGTACTCACATGATCAATAAAAGCTAATAAATACATTTTCAGATGTTCTGCTCAGGTTACTGGGTGAATCATTTTGAAAACTGAACAGCAGATGCTGCTCATAACCTCCCTGCCCACTTCTGTCTCTAATTCAGACCAACTATTGAACTCTGCTGTATACTTTGCAGTTGTCGAAAAGATGCTCAAGAGCAATACAAATGTTTAATCAAAAACAGTAATATGTCTGGTCAGGTATTACTGGAAACAGTGTTATGCACTGTCATTTGGGCTGTCATGCTGAGTCCAACTACCACACGAGGTCAGCAAAGTTTAGAATCATTCATCTTGAACTCCACCTTGGTCATGTCCTCATCTTTTTGGATCCACTTTCTCCCAGAGTCTACCATGGTAATAGTCGCTGCTGCTGATCCAAGGGGCTGAGAATGTTGAAGGACGTGATGGGGAAGTGAAACTAAAAGAGTTTAGTATGTATACCCCTGAAGAAAGGAGGGAGAGGGGGGACATGATAGAAACTTTTAAGTACCTCAAAGGAATCAACAAAGTCCAAGAGGGTACCATATTTCAGAAAAAGAGATGCACAAGAACAAGGGGGCACAATTTGAGGATAGAGTGGGGCCGGCTCAGGGGTAATATGAGGAAGAATTTTTTCATGGAGAAGGTGGTGGATGCATGGAACAGCCTTCTTGGGGAGGTCGTGGGTCAAAAACAGTGGGGGAAATTCAAGAATGCATGGGACCGACATAAGGCAATTATAGAGTGGGGGGGGAGTAGGAGGAAGTAAGCTGCTGGTTAACAATGATTTGCAGCTTATCCAATAGGTAGGGAAATGAGAAGACTAGGTGAGCCAAGAGGTCCTTATCTGCAGTCAAAGTCTATGTTTCTATGTATGTTAAGCAACTGGCCATGTAAACCACCCTCAGTGCTGGAGAGGGAAAGAGGCTGCTGGAGCACAAAACAGGGAGTTCAGAGAGGATGGGGATACTGGAAACTTCAAGGGGGAGGGTACTGCATGGTCTTAGACCCGTCGCGTCTCCATCAGTTTGCTGGGTTAACATCATAGACAAAATCAGGAAAAGTGGGAAGAGTAAAATGAAGTACTGTAAGTGAAAAGATAAGCAAGCAATGTGGAGGAGACAGAGTGGAACAATTTAGGATTAATCGAATGAAGGATTGCTTATTTCATCAATGACAGTGGAGAGAAGGCTCTTAGATGCTTCCAACAGCCAACTTCTGGGTCTGTGAATCAATGGAAGAGTTTTTGAAGGCTTCAGGAAAGGTAAAATCATACATGCATCAAAAAGATTTACAAATTATGTTGATTATCAATGTGGCATTCCTGTTTGGGTCTCCACTTGGGGGGAATGCACACTGATTTTTTTGAATACTATATGTTCTTCAACTCCACTGGAGGGGCAGAGCATGCAGCAAACAATGTGATGCGTTCGGTATCTTTATCTCTCCTCCTGCATAAGTAATATGTCAGCATAGCTCTGTCTATGCAGCTGTGGAAAAGGAATAGAAGTTTGTATACCCTCATTTTGAACTTATACAGGTACTTGGGAAGGAGGTTCCTGATCTGAAGGGGCCAAATAGGGAAGCAAAACTGAGGCAGTATCTCTCCTTTGAGGGGAGCTCTGAGGTGTCACATATGGAGTTTCCTTATCCTCTGGCCATGCTATAGGCCTAGATGTTATAAGTTTAGCCTGTTCATTATCCTGTGATGACGCCAGTTTCCCAACCATGGGGGAATGTGACCTGGGCGACAAGGCTCTAGCCCTACCCCCCAGTCCCCCTCTTCTACTTCTTCCCCTCCTCCATCCTTGGAGGACCACTTCAGACTGGCTAAAGGGGTGCTGTGCTTGTGACAAGAAATATTCATGGTCTGAAGCTTTATCTGAATTATGCTCTGTCCATGAGCACTCTGCAAAAGAATGGTCAACATCTCCACACAAATTACATATCGGGGGCATACACTGTGCAGCCGTGTGGCCTAGAACACCACAATGAAAACATTTAATTTGGTCACAGTCATTGTTCAAATGAGTCAAGGAACCACACTTGTAACAACTCTTCGGTTGTCCAGCATAAAATAAAATGCCTCTGTCCCAGCCCAAAAAGAAAGAACTTGGTAAATGTTGTATTCCAGACTCAGTTTGATTCAGTTGGACCCGAATGGTCCAACCCTAGTCCAAAACCCATTCCCATCCAAAATGGGTTTGGAATGATCGAAAATTGTACGTTTTTCCAGCCAGAAGGTGATATTGTTAATGCTCACCCCCTCATTATGAAAAAGAAGTGTCACTGTCTTAATGGGAAGTTTTGTAATTGGGATGGCAATAACATCTTTCCAGTTGTCAGTGACTTTTATTTCATAATATAAGCAACAATATTTATCTAAAGATGCCCTGGTACAAAAACTTACATCATAAGTCTTATCCCCAGGGGCATGAATAAATGCATATACCTCCACTGGGAAAAACCCAACGAATCTTTGATTAAAGTTTTCCCCATCCATAACCTGTTGGGGACTACTGGGGCTTTACCTTTATAGTGAAGTTGTATCAAAAATCTTCTCTTTGCTGCTTCAGCTGGTTTTTGTAAAAGACCAGCATAAGACTGTGAACCATGCTGTCCCACTGGTAGGTGCTCCCTTCCTCCATTCTGGAAACTCTCCAAAGGAGGTGGCCTGACTGTACCTGAATCAGAACCAATGTCATCCATCAGTAAATCCTCTTGGTCTATGGTTAAGTTAATTCCCAATGAAGCATCAGAAAAGTTCTGTGATCACGCTGAACTTGGCATAGAAAAATCTGCTTGATGCGTGTTTGGTGCAGCTTCTAAACCCTCTGCCTCTCCTTCACCCTGCGCAGCTGCTGCAGCCAATGATGGGGGCTTAAGTTCTGCTATAGCTGTGCTTCTTACCTGAATGGATGGCAATGTTTCAGTTTCATGCATAATCATACCCAACTGGTCCAGCGATCCTGGAATCAGGAATAAAAGGGTCGGGTACCCATGTATCGTTTTGAAAAATCCATCCCACTTTATGAAGCTCTCCTCCGGGAGTCCAGTCTGTAGATGCTCCACTAAAGTCCACCTCTGCTTTGTCTAGCTGCTGGGACCCATTCTGCTCCTTGGCTTCCATGGGACTCCCTGCTACCAGATCCAGGTTCAAACCCACCAGTAGGTGCTTATTTCCTTCTTGCAAAGGACTTGCTACTGATCTTTTTCTTTTTTTCTGTTTATCCTCTAGTTTTTGTTTATGAAGTTGGAAATCAATTTCAGTAGCTGATAACATGTCCAACAGATATTTTTTTCTTTATTTCAAGTTCAAGCTGTAACATACGTTCCTCTTCTGAACCAGTCACTTCTTCCATTTGCATAGCCAGTGTTTCATGTCATTCTCATGCTGCAGAGCTTCTACTCCCAATTCCATCACCACTGTTGGTTTCAATGCTGTCTTAAGATCCGCTACTGCACAACCTTCCCCCGCTGCAGTCAAACCTGGACTGGAGTCCTCCATCTCTCCTACCACGATACAGCGAACCCTGCATGAAAAAGTAGGGAAATTTCCCCAGTGCTCTGGCCAAATTTCCCTCATTCACTAAAAATACCACCAACACCTTAATCTGGTTCAAGAACAGATGGCATTCATCTGTTTCCTCATCCCCAGGTTGTGCCTGAAAATAGGCAGAATCTGCCTAGTGCACTTACCCGGTCAACAAAAACTAAGATAAATAAAAAAAAAAATAAGATGACCGTATAACTACATGCGCCACCTCCAGGTGAGATAGAAATTTCTTGAGTTAACACTGTCCTGTAGGGGAAGGTCACAATCTCTGTCTTCCCCTCTGGTTAGAGGTGTCCTCCACTCTGAGGAAGAGGAGGCCTCAGAGGATCACAGGAACAGGTGGTTGCTTTCTACTTAGACTGACGCCCCCAGAAAGGGACATTCCTGCAGGTCACTCTCCTTAGGAACTGATACTGCCCATAGATAAAAGACCCTCTCCTCCTCCTGGAATGGGTCCTTGATCGCCAGCCTGAGGAAGACTGCAATAGCTCTAAGGAGTTCTAGATCCACTGACAACCTCTCAGATAGCATCCCCTATAGTCAAAATCTTCAATCCATCTTTTATGACTAATACTTTCCCTCACCCATGGAAAAGAAGCAATAGTTGTTCCACTAACAAGAGGGATAAGAAGATGTTACTCAAAAACTACCGTACTATTTCAGTTCTCTCAGCCTTAGCTAAATTGCAGGAGAAACGTGTACACACTTAGCTAACTGACTACCTTGAGCAGTGTAATCTGCTCTGTGAGGAGCGACATGACTTCAGAAAAGGACATGGCACCAAAACATCCCTGTTGAGAAGTGATAGGCAGAGTGGCTGAAATTCACTCCACGGAGTGATTCATGGAGTAACGTGGAATCTGCGAAGCACTCCGCAACACGAAGCGGAGTACTTAACGTTATAATGGGGAAAGCAGAGTTCATTGAAACCAATGACTTCATGTTATTCTGCCTTCCCCAAACCACTTCTCCACCAATTTTAAGGTGAAGTACATTGAAATCAATGTACTTCATATCACTGTGCCTTGTTATTGAGCCCCAAGGCAAATTTGAAGTGCTTCATAGGATTGCAGATCACATGGGCTCTAGATTGTTCTGCACAGCCTCAGTTCTGTGTAGCGTGTGCGTAGTGGAAGATGGAGACAGTTTTCTGTCAGAGCTCTGTGATTCTAATGCTCTACAACCTGTTAAAAAAGCCTTTTTGAGCCATTTTTTTTTGCTCAAAATTTAGTGCATTGATTGTAGGAAACCCTCCTGTGCTAATATCATTGAGTGTTTATTGTTTGTGTGTGGATTTTGAATGTTAATTTAGAACAGTCAGTCTGTGTACTGTGAAGTGTGCTCTGGGGGAGGGGCATATCTGTGATGTAGGTAGATTAACTGGGAGAAAAAGGCAGTTGTTCTGTTTTGGTTATATTTTTCTTGTATAACTGTGTTAATGTACACACAGTGATATTTTCAGTAATTCTTGAATTTTTTTTGCTGATTGTAGTGGTGCAGCAGTGTATAATTTCAGTTTGTTTAAAACATTGGTTATATTGCTAAAGATTTTCAATTTGCTATGCAATACTTGCAGTGTGTGTGTGTGATTTGTACCATTAAATCAGACAACTTTTATTATGCCAGAGTAATTGCAGCAGTGTGAACCTGCTATCTACTGCACCTACATGAATTTTTTATACTGCTTTGTAGTATCTTTACTGGTAGTGGACTGTTACTGCTGTGCACTGTCCCCCCAACCGGCAAAAGGTATTCTTTTCCAGATTTGGATTTGTGACTTGTGAGCACTGGTTAGGTGTTGTTGTGCCTTTGTGTCTGACTCTTAATCTGTCTGTGCATTTGCAGTACATCATTAATTCTGGGATACTTTGCATTTCTTGTTACACTGTCATTTCACTTCATCAGCATTGGGGAATTTTCTGGACACAAGACAGTAGTAATTTGGGGATGCACATTAATTCTGGTGACTGTGTGTGGCCACTGCTCGCATGACGGAGTGCACCATTAATTCTGGGAGACTGCATTTCTTGTTCCGCTGTCATTTCACTTAGCACTGGGGAATTTACTGGGCACAAGATAGTAGCATTTTTTTCTGGGAGACTGCATTTTTTGTTACCCTCTTTTTTCACTTCACCAAAATGAGGAATTTTCTGAACACAAGACAGTAGCATTTTGGGGATGCAAATTAATTCTGGTGACTGTGTGTGGCCACTGCTTACATGACAGAGTGCACCATTGATTCTGGGAGACTTCGCATTTCTTGTTACACTTTCATTTCACTTCATCAGCACTGGGAAATTTTCTGGACACAGGACAGTAGCATTTTGGGGATGCAAATTAATTCTGGTGTCTGTGTGTGGCCACTGCTCGCACGATGGAGTACACCATTAATTCTGGAAAACTTTGCATGTTTTGTTACCCTCTCATTTCACTTCACCAGCACTGGGAAATTTTCTGGACACAAGACAGTAGCATTTTGGGGATGCAAATTAATTCTGGTGACTGTGTGTGACCACTGCACGCATGACTGAGTGTGCCATTAATTCTGGGAGACCTCACATTTCTTGTTACTCCCTCATTTCACTTTGTCAGCATTGGGGAAGTTTCTGGACACAAGACAGTAGCATTATGGGGATGCAAATTCATTCTGGTGAATGTGTGTGACCACTGCATGCATGACAGAGTGCACCATTAATTTTGGGAGACTTTGCATTTCTTGTTACACTCTCATTTCATTTCATCAGCACTGGGGAATTTCCTTTACATAAGACAGAAGCATTTTGGGTATGCACATTAATCTGTGTGTGATATGACCACGTCCACTCCGCTCATGACTGAGTGTACCATTCATTCTGGGAGACTTTGTATTTCTTGTTGTACTCTCATTTCACTTCGTTAGCACTTGAGATTTTTATGGACACAAGGCAGTAGCATTTTGGGGATGCACATTCATTCTGGTGACTATGTGTGTGGGGGCACTGGGGGGATGCCAATGTTGTTGCCACTCTGCCTTACTTTGCATTAAGGTGGAATGAAAACGCAAAGTAATAATTACAAGGTGAAGTGAGCCTTTCCTAGTTGCCACTCTGCATAGCGGAGTGAGGACATGAAGTTGCCACTTCGCGTTCATCTCGGCAGCGGAATTTAATTTTGCTGCATCTCTACTGGTGAGGTTCACAGACACTATCTACTATGCCATAGACAAGGGCCAGGTAACGGGTACATTGTTCATCGATCTAACCAAGGCTTTCTACCTGGTTGACCACAAAGTATTAATTCATAAACTTTTTGAGTTTGGTATTGGACTCCCTGCCCTTGCCTGATTTAAGAATTAATTAAACCACAGGAAGCAGATGGTGAACATTGACAGTGTAGTCTCAAGCATTAACATAATCCACAGTGGGGTCCCACAGGGCTCCATGCTGGGGCCTCTTTTGTTTTCTGTCTTCATCAGCAATCTGCTGATGGCCTGGATACCTGAGCATACACGTCTTTACACAGATGATGCAGTACTTTGCACTCATTATAATGATATAAATGAACCACGTGCTGAGCAGTAGTTTCAAAAACTTACAGGAATGGTTCATCCAAGAAAAAATGGTCCCGAACCTCCCCAAAACTTAATCAATGCTGTCTGGTACTAACTATAACTTAAAAAAAAATGACTTCAAAGTTTTGTATCAAAGCAGAAAAGGCCACTTGTTTGGAAACAGTTAGTTGCTTCAAATGTCTGGGAGTACACTTGGACTCTACTCTCTCCTTTGATTCTCACATTCAAATTACTACACAACTACTTCACCAAAGGCTTGGCTCCCTGTATAGAATTTGTAAACATTTAACGGCTGAAACCAGAATCAGAATAGCCCAGGCAAATCTGCCCCTACACTGGGCTATGGCTTATTGATCATTGATGCCGCTAATAAGACAGAGCTGCAGAAAAAGCATACCCTCTATTATAAGATTGCCCAATTTGCATCTGGTAGTGACAATAAGCTGCATCATTACCTTTCCCAAAACACTTTAATGTGGCTTCAACCAGAGCTCAAATCCAACCTTACACTAGCCAGATTTATTAAAAAAATGATGCGCATGAATACTCCCATTTACTTGGCTGAACAGGTTGTGCTTCTTAATATGCCTTCTTCCCGATCAGCTTCAAAAAATTTACATCTAAATCCTGCTATTTTGAACAAACATGGGGCAACGCTCTTTTAGTTCTCATGCTTCCTCTATCTGGAACACAATGCCACCACCATTAAAGGATCATTAACTGTTCCTGCTTTTACAAAGAAGCTGAAAGACCTTTACTTCTCACTCAGTGTTTGTGATTGTCATGGGTAACTCCACTAATGTATGCTTTCTTCTTATTGCACAGTCTGTATCAGTTACTGTAACTTGCACTGTCTGTATTTCATTATTGTAAAATCCCAGTTATGATGTCCATGCTCTTTCACCCGGGTCATGCCTGAAAAAGGCATCTGTTTGCCAGTTCCCCACCTGGTCAACAATGTGAAATAAATAAATAAAGGTTCCATGTCATAATAGTGATTGCAAAACAAAGATCGCTATTATGGTGTGTGTATATTGGCAAAAAGCATTTTGGTGATATACAATTCTCGGCGACCCCACTTCCAGTAACACTTAAGTGTTTTTGCGGGGGGACTGTGCCCCCTATGCCCCTCCTCATGGGGGGATTTGCTTCCCACACCCCCTGCTTTTATATTGTCAACTCCGGGGGGGCTGGGTGCATGTCGAGAAGGGGGCAAAACTCAGTATGAAGAAAAAGGCAGCCGCAAGCAGCAGCAAAATACTTGCTCCTGGTATGTCCTGAACCCAGTGCCTACTGCACCATAGCCAGCCACCCTCACCACCACACCACAGGGCTGGCTCAGCTGCAGCAGGCTCTCCTTCCTATCTGAATCTTTCTTCTTATCCCTCCCTTCCACCTCTGTATCCCTCCTCTTCGAGTCACTTTCCTCACTATTTCATCGCTACCTTTGTTGGGTAGCTGATGATGATAGCACTATAAATGAGTCACTATTTTTACAGTCGCTCGCTTATTATCACTGTCATCACTGGATACCGTAAATAATTAGCTAACCAACCAAATAAATAAATAACATAGAAATATACTAGGTGGGTCAAGTGGTCCTTATCTGCCATCAGATTCTATGTTTCTAAATAAATAACATTGAGGGTGGTCCTGATCCTACACCTAGCAGGTTTTCTTATATTGGGCTCAGAAAGCTGGATGGAGAGCCACAGTCCTACAACACCCATCAGGCCAAGAAGGCCATACAAAAGAGGAAACATAGTGCCCATAACCATCTTGTCTTATGCACTCACAGTCCCCCAGCAATAAATCTGGGGGATGGGCTCAGGTTGGACATCTCAGACTCTTTGTCTCAGAAGTCAGATTCAGATGAAGGTTCTGACCGATCCCTCACTAGATCCCAGCCCAATGAAGGTAAGCCCTCTAAACTTCCTAGGGTTCTTCTGCAGAAACCCCTATGAAGGATCCCTTGGAGACCACAAGGTCCTCGTTTGATCCTGATGCACCGGAGAACTCACTGTTTGAATAGGCTCCACTACTTGCGATCACAGACTACCTGGTCAGCAGCTCACTTGAGCCTTTGGATAGCAAGACTCATAGGGAGCTCCATAGGGACTGCCCCAGACCCTCCTTCCCTTACAAGGTTGTTTTGACCTTAGAGTTCAACAACCAATTCTCTACATACCTGGGCAAAGGAGGCAGAGATCCCTCCCCAAAAAAGGCTTTGATAAAAGCCTTAAAGTGGTCCAAGATAAATTACTGAACTTGGTGGGGCCCTAGCACTACTCAGCAATGTAGTCCAAGAGGGAAGCATGAATCACAACCATTGTTGTGCAAGCCAGAAGAGGTAGAAGTTGCTCTTTCAGCCAGGGTCAGACCCAAGGCTTTCACCAGTGCCCCATTTTCACTGGCTCCTATGGTTATGGATCAAGGTTAAGAGGAGACTGTGGCTTCAGAAGCAATGGATTCTTCAGAGGGGGTAGAGGCACTTCTGCTCCCAACCCCCAAGCAGGTAGGTCACCTTTAGGGGAATGCCCCAACCCCTCTCTCAAACAATTCTTTTTTATGCAGGCCCATTCCAAATAACAGACAGACTATGCTTTTCTCCCACAGCTGGAAACTCACCTACCAGGAAGCACAGGTTCTGAATGCGGTGTGGCAATAGCAGATCATGTTCATTCAACCCAATCCTCTCCCCCTTTTCAGATGGAGGTCATCAGCTAGTCATCAACCTGTGAGGCCTCAATCATCATACAGTCTTTAGACATTTCAATATGGAGGGTATCCATCTTCTCTGAGACACCCTGCTCTAAGGAGATTGGCTGGTTCTTCTTGATGTCAAGGTTATGTATGTAACAGTACCCATCTTTTTGGAACACCAGCAATGGCTCAGGGTGTCCTGGAAGGAGTGACCTGGCAGTTCACTTGCCTCCCTTTGGCCTCTCCTGAGCCACATGGTGTTTCACAAAGCTTCTGCACTCTGTGGTGGCCTGGCTTGGGGCCACAGATATCAGACTTATTATCTACCTGGACAACATTTTGATCATGGATCAGGATGCATCATCCCTACTGAAGCACTTCCACCTTTCCATCTCCCTCTGGAATTCCTAGGACTTGCCTTCAATCTGGAGAAGCTGATTCTGGCACATTGCTAGATATTCACTTTCTTGGGGTTTAAGGAGGTGGACTCTGGAAGTCCACCTCAAATTTTCCTTCAGCAAGGTCAAAGGCATAAAGAAAGAATTACACAAATTCCTCAAAAGAGAGCAGACCACAGTTCAGGACCTAGCCACAGTTATTGGGCTTCTCTCCTCATCATTCTAAGTCATTTTCCAATGTCCTCACCATTACCGCTTCCTTTCAGCAGTGCAAGATCGAGGCCTTAAGACTTTTGGGTTGTTTTGATCCTCCAGTGTGGCTCCCTCAAACAGTCTGCAATGACATCCTCTGGTGGATTTGCCAGATGGACAAATGGAATGGGAAGGCCATTTTCAGACTCTTCCAGAACTCACAAAAGAATTGGATGCCAGTCTGTATGACTGGGGACCCTGGTGCTTTGGCAGCTCCATTGGCAGCAGATGGTCAGCGGAGGAGTCCTCCATCTACACCATTGTGCTTGAGCTCCAGGTGGCACTGTTCATGATCCAGACTTTTAACAAGTGCATGAACAACCTGGTAATTCTCCTTAAAATGGACAATGTAGCAGCAGTTTGTGAAATAAGCAAGTTCAGAGGACAAATCCCTCCATCTCAATGTTGTGGCCAAGAGGTTCTGGAATTTCTACCTGAATCACAGGTTGCAAATCCCAGTCAAGCATATCCTGTCCTCTCCAAGTTGCTGACATAGTGGAACTCCTACTTCCTGGTGGATTCCAGCAACTTCCATCTCAGGAGGGATGTAGTACTTCTGTTACACATTTGGTGAGGACAGCTCGAGGTGGACCTATTTGTCTTGTGCTTCTCCACTCAACTCCCATCCTCCACTCAACTCCCAGCATGGCTCCATTGGTAGTGCATCTGCCTCTGGGCCAGAAGGTTGTGGGTTCTCATTTCAGACCAGGATTGGACTTGTACCTAAATGCTGGTACCCGACTGCAGTATTAGGGAGTGCTGTACTGTTGGGGTGTGCCATTCTTTGGATGAGATGATAAACTGAGGGCCCTTCTACCCATCCTGGTGCTGTCATGGTAGATGTCCAGGTGGAAGTAAAAGAACCCAAGGCACTCTTCTCAAAAAATTGTAGGGGACTTTCCCAGTGTCCTGACCAATATTCCCCTTCCCATAGAACCAGTTCATGCAATTGTCCAGGCTATGTGTGAGGTGTTGATGTGCAATCCGGCCGTCACTAAACATTCATTCAATTCAATGGCAGTCTAGCATTACTTGTAAAGTGCTTTGGAATGCATTGTATATGAAAAGCACTATGTAAATGCTGATTCTTCTTCTTCTTCTTCTTCTTCTTTTTCAGCTGGAGACCAGATCCAGCTGCCAGCACTATGGATGCCTTTGTCCAGGACTGGAGCAGCCTGAGGGGTTATACCTTCCCCTATTCTCTATGGTCTTCAGAGCAGTGGCTCAGATCATGAGGCAACAAGCCACAATTTTGTTGATCACACCATTTTGGCAAGCCCAGCCTTAGTTCCTGTCACTTCTGGAACTCTTGCTACAGCCTTTTCTTCTGCTTCCCAAGGTGAAGAACCTTTGTCTGGATGTGGAAGACAACTCACACCCCCTGATTCTGGAAGACAAGCTCTGCCTAGGGGCATGGATTGTTTCAGGGGTACCTGGACAACCACAGGACTTTTGGAAGAGGCTGCCAGCCTGTTAGGAAGACCTGGGCCGAAAGGACCAAGATGGCTTACTCAGCAGCTTGGTCTTAATGGTCTAGCTGGTGTAGTGGAAGGGATCTTGATCCCTTTGCAGCACCTGTGACTGAGGTGGTGGAGTTTTTATTCCAGCTATATGTATCAGGTAAGGGATACAGATTTAGCAATGTAGTGATATTTGCCATCTCAGAGACACATGTCCTGGTGGACTGTAAGTTTGTATGTCAACACCCCCAATATGCAAATTTCTTAAAACAATACGATGGTCTGGACCTCCACAACCCAGGCACAGATGCGTCTGGATGTTGAAAAGATCCTGCAACTCTTTAGAATTTGGAGCCCCGGTGGTGGACGCTAAGTCTAAGACAGTTTTCCATGAAGTTGGCTTCTTTTCTCTGTTTGGTATTGCCCAAGATGGTGTTGAATGTGCAGGCCTTAGCCATTTCTAGAATGTTGCACCTTTGAGAAGGACTGTACTTCTCCCTCACCAGGCAAATGACAACAGCAATTCAAGGGGTGTTATATCCATGATTCAAGATGGACCCAAGCTGTGTGTGATATCATGCCTCCTCGAATATTTGAATCAGGCAGCCCCCCCTTTCAGGGATTTGGATTAAGTCTTGATCACTCTGACCGAACCTCACAAGCCTGCAGCATCTGCCACCAGTGCAAGGTGGCTCCAATGTATTATGTCGAAGGCAGGGATAGACATAACCATAAGGAACAAGGAAGAAGTTACTCCCAGCTCCCAGGCAAAACAAAATACTGCACATTGGTATTTGGGATGGACAAGTTTCAAGTTAACCAGGTCTGATGAAGGAGTCCACCCAAAACATCACCATTGTCCATTCACTTTCACTGACATGGCTGCCACTGCTCAAAGCAGAATGCCGTTGTGATCCCTGTTTTTTTCTTTGTTCTTTGCTATGGATTTATACGATTGATAACACATCTGCCACTACTGTATATTGCAGCTCAAAACATGGAGAGATGATAGTTAGCTCTGAGATAAGTGCATTTTTTACATATTTAAAATAACTGAGAGACTCTATCTCCATTTTTTAAATTGACTCACAATATGGAAAGTTGAGACATTCCATTGAGAGATTGGAAACCTTTTTGGCAAGTTCAAGGGAGCCCTACTTGCAGGAGCATTTAATGATTTATACATTTTCTAACTGTGAAGCTTGAATCTGAGAGAAACAGTTTCTCTGGGCTAATCATGGAAGTGTGTTTGGAAAAGCTCTGTGGGAGCGAGCGCCCCCCTCACCCCACCCATGAGATGAGTGAAGCATTACAGAGATGGTGCTGTCCTGTAGGAATTGAAGTTTGTGAGTCTAAATGACAGTTTATATTGGAGGATCCAATCTCTCTTGAGTAATCTTTGTTTTTCAAATAAACAACATTTTGAGCTAACTTCTTAACTAACTTTGTGTCATCCACATGGAGTTACTCACATCACCTTTTTCCAATTAAACCCTCAAAGAGCACATCTCAATGAAGCATGAATTTAGTTCACCACTATTTACATTAAGGCACTCAGTTACTGCACTCTTTTCCTTTGAAATATATAAGGAATATGCTGTTTTTGCACAAAAGGAAATAATGCGATCTAAACTGCATTTTTTGAGGACTAAGTGAAGTGGAATACTATACATAGTTCCTAGTATAGTGCAAAGTGAATACTGTAATGTGCTGATTTGAAATATTACTTGAAAAAATTTTGAAGGCTTTTTCAACCTAATCTGAAGTGAGACAGGGAGGAGGTAGGGAACTACAGACCAGTCAGTCTTACCTCAATAGTGGGCAAGATTATGGAGGCACTCCTTAATGAAAGGATAGTGCAACACCTGGAATCCATAGGGGCACAGGATCCAAGACAGCATTGTTTTACAAAAGGAAGGTCATGTCAAACTAATCTCATAGATTTCTTTGACTGGGTAACCAGAGTGGTGGACCAAGGAGGAGCAGTTGATGTCGCCTACCTTGACTTCAGCAAAGCTTTTGACACTGTTCCACATAGAAGATTGATAAATAAGCTGGGTAGGCTCAGGGTGGGTCAGAAGTTGGTCAACTGGTTGGCAAACTGGTTGACGGGCAGAAAACAGAGAGTGGTGGTAAATGGTATACAGTCAGAAGAGATGCAGGTCACAAGTGGGGTACCTCAGGGATCAGTCCTAGGGCCAGTCCTCTTCAATATCTTCATTAGTGACCTTGCAGATGGACTAGAGGGTAAGACTTGTCTGTTTGCAGATGACACCAAGATCTGCAACAGAGTAGATGATCCAGATGGGGTGGGCAGAATGAGAAGAGATCTGGATAAACTAGCAAAATGGTCAGAAGAGTGGCAACTGGGATTTAATGCAAAAGTACAAGATCATGCACATAGGGAAGAAAAACCCTCACGCCACCTATAGGCTGGGAGGGGAGTTGCTGGCAGTCACAAAGGAAGAAAGAGAGTTGGGCATCATCATCACTGATGACCTGAAATCATCCAAGCAGACCTCTAAAGTGGTAGGTAAGGCTAGGGGATGTTGGGGTGTATTAGTAGGCGTATCACAAGTCGTAAGAGGGAGGTAATAACCCTCTTTACAAGACACTGGTTAGGCCCCATCTAGCGTACTGCATGCAGTACTGGAGGCCACACCTTCACAAGGACATTAACCAAATTGAGGCAGTCCAGAGAAGGGCAACCAAAATGGTGTAGGGACTGCATCAGAAGACATATGAGGGCAGATTAACGGAGCTCAATATGTATACCCTTGAGCAAAGGAGGGAGAGAGGTGATATGATCGAGACATTCAAACACCTTAAGGGCATTAACAAGGTGAAAGAGTCTAACATGTTTAAATATAAGAAAAATAGCAGGACAAGAGGACACAGCATGAGATTAGAGGGAGGCCGATTAAGGGGCAATGTGAGGAAATTCTTTTTCACAGAAAGGGTGGTGGATGCATGGAACAGCCTACCTCAGGAAGTGGTGGCTATGAATACAGTATAGGGCTTCAAACAGGCATGGGATAGGCATAAGAGAGCAATACAGATGAGTATGAATAGATAGGCCACTGACAGCGAAGGCCGATGGCACATTTATAAGGTAGAAAAAGAAATGGGCAGACTGGATGGGCCTTGCAGTCCTTATCTGCCGTCCACTTCTATGTTTCTATGTTTCTAGTGAATTAATATACTGTAAGTGCCTCACTCTCCAGTTGAGTTTGATTTTGTCAACTAACTAGGTGCTGGTACTTATACAGCTTATTGGAGGGTGAAGTGACCTGTTAAACTTGAAACATAGACATAACCACGTTTGGGGCCTACTGCATGGGGTGGGGGTGGGGCAACTGCCAAAAAGGCATTCAGGAGTGGTGTGCATTTGGAGAATAACCTTTGAACTGCTAAACAGTCAGGAGTATCAGTCTTTAGATGCTTTAACCATAAGCCTGTGACTGATGGGGTGGCTGTTGTGCTCTCTAGAACTTTGAACGTGCTTGTAAGTCAAGTCTTCCTGTTTTGATGTAAAATTGCAATTTTCTGACAGTGTAGCTTAAAAGAAAGTTATGGTTTTAATAAACAAATGGAGGCACAGGATTACAGTCCCTCGTCACCTTCCCTGTTTTGCTTTGTTGCAGCTAACACCTAGGAGGACCTGGAAAGGCTGAGGTTGGGTCCAGTGGAGACCCTTTTACAGTGTTCTAGTTTCAAGCTGTTGTTTCAGATGGCTCCTGTTTCAAGTTTGGTTGGAGATTCCTATCATTAAAAGCTGTGCAAAGAAAGGGACAACGTTTAGAGCCTTTGCCTTTTATAGGTACCTAAAGGACTATGAGAGGAGAAAAGGACTCTGGGAGTTAGAGGCAGCAGTCTGTTTTAGTAAGGGCAGATGGCCGAGTTTGGTGCTGTGCATCTCTTAAGTTTTTTTGCTACTGGCCACAGGAAAGAAAAGAGCATTGCCTGTAGTCCTGTGCCTTCATGTATTTATTGAAACTATAACTTTCTTTCTTGCTATGCCCTCAGAAACTTACAATTCTGCTGTAGATGGACTGGGATGGAAGTGTACTGCTTTTAGATAATTGTTATGTTCCTCCTCAGAATACGGATTACTACTTTGATGCCATTTAGGATACTATTACTGAGCAGGTAACATCGGCACTTATTGCCATGCCAGATTTTAGCATTCTTTTAATGGGTGATTTTAGTGCCCATCTAGGTAATATAGATAATTTTATAGATTCTGTCAAAGCAATCATGCCCAAACAGAAACTTGTTGACAAACTTGTGAAAAGAAATGAAAAAAGAAAATGGAACTGTTAAAAAATATGGGTCTCTGTGTGTTAAATGGAGCTCTAAAAGGAGTAACCTGGGCCAAGTAGGGTCAAGGGCTGAGGCATTGTGTTCCTTACCTCTCGCCATGCTGGTGACCCAAATTCCAGAAGGAACTTGGGTCACCAGGGGTTGGCTGGGGGGGTGAGGATTGAGCATCTGGAGGACAGTTCTTCTCTCCTGGGGGTGGGGTGGTCTGGCAACTTGGCCCTCAGCTGCCCCCAGGTGGAGGCCTGGGGTAATACCGGCAACCTGAGTGGCATGCTGGGAGGGACCACAGTCCTGTAGCATGTGCATGCCTCCATGTGCACACTGCTATGTGCTGTTTTAGCAGGGAACACGGGCAGAAAAAGGAAAATGGCTTTTGCAGGCTACATGAAGCGTTGCCCACCGGCCTCCATTTTGTACCATCACGTGACCACCAGTCAATCTGGATACAAGTCACCAGGTAGGAGGAGGATAGCCCTCCCCTTCTCTCCCCACCATGAGGGTGGTCTGTGGGGGACTTGAGCTGGTAGGTCTGTGGCGATGGGTGCCAGGTGAGAAGAGATGGGTACAGGGCTGAGAGCCCACCCATGGCAGCCAGCTAGTAAAAACCAATATGGAAAAATAATGTAACCCCTAGGTGGTGCTATATCAAGGGCTACTACCCCTGCCTGCTTGGCTAGTAGAAGGTTAAGGGGCCTGGGTAATGAAACGGGTGCCTCCACCCAGAAGTCAGGGTTGTTAGTGGTCAAGCTAACCTGGGCACAGCCTTCCGGGACACTGTAACCCCTCTCTTTCCCTTCTAGTGGCCTGAACAATATACAATAATTACTTTCACAATGACCTTTATTCAACAGGCAATTATCCACACTATTTGCACTTACCACCAGGGCTGGTTCCTCTAGCTTGACCATTGGGACCCCCTGTAAAACAAGGTTAAGCACAGCAAATAGCAACAGTACAATACTTTTGGCACAAACCGGAACCACAGTCAGGTTAAATGCAAACAAAGTTAAATCTGGTTTATGCAGGGGATTTGAACAAGGGAGGGGCGTAATCAGGTTGATTTGCTTAAAAGCTATATTAATCAGACAGTTATGCATGCAGTTCAGAGTCCCTACACAGTCACACACTCTGGGTACCCAGGTAGGAAAATGGTGGGCTAACCAGGAACATTGCAGCCTGTTAGGGCCCTGTGATGGAAGAAAGCAACATGCACAACACACACTACTTGTAATTCGGAGCCAGAGGGTTCAGTTCATGACAGAAAAGGCAACAAGACAATCAGATGACAACATTTTTAGATTTAGTTTTTGTTGCAGGAAGCTACCCTGATCATTACTCATGATACCCAATACTGGACACAGGCAGGATGAAATTGAGACTGCAGGCTGTTGAGCTGGAGTGCCCAGAAAAGCAGGGCCCACATGAATCACCAAGGTGTTGTTCCTTGTCAAGGCGTTGAACAGGGGGCTGATCCACAGGCCGGTCTCTCGTCGATGACTTTCTCTACGTAGCAGATATTCTGGCTGGGCCAATGTAGCAGGGCCCAGGCAAATAGAAATGGATACGGATTTAGTCCGTGGAGCTGGATACAGCCTCCAGCAAGCAAAACACAGTTCAGACACACAGTGGGGAACCAAATCATGACCGACTATAAGCATACAGCACATTCACATGTAAGGAAATTTCACTGTACTAGGCAAATGGCTCTCTGGTCGCAATTACAGAGTCTTTGCACAATCCAGGAGTTCAGAGGTAGCTGGAAGTCCTGACAGGCCGATCGCTTTCAGCCAATCTTCGGTCTTCTTCTGGTTAAAGCCTGGTCACAATTCAGTGGCTTAATTCGCTCTCCAAATTGATTCAGTCCAAAAAAAAAAACACAAGTTCCCTCTCAGGAACAGCAGACAGGAATGCAGGCCAAACTCAGGCCTTTCCACAGCTCTCCCGCGTGAATCCACTATGGATTGTTGCTCGAACTATCTTGAGCTGTTACTTCTTCACTTCCCAACTCAGATCTAACTGAAACTGCAAGCAGTGTGGGACTTTCCCCAAGATCCAAAAGGTTTGGTTGGCTAATCTGTCCTGTCAGTCACAACAAGGGCTCCCCCTCCAGGTTATTTTAGGCACCAAAAGCCCAAAACTACAATTCCTACAAGTTTTGGCCCCACCAAGCCCCTGTAGGCAGGCTCCATTTTAGAGTCCCAAATGTATTGATTGGTCCATTCTGCAGTCCAGGACCACGATGATGAAAACAAACAGAACTGTCCATTCTGCAAAGAAGGCAGGTTAGAGCAAACTGCAATATTATTACTACTCTAACAAATGATCAGCAAATAATACATCTTCTCACAGAGCTCCCTCTCAGATTAATTATGACTGCTTTCCAGGCAGCTCTTAAAGATACAGTATACAGAGGCTATACAGGCACTCTCTGGCAATGCATTTAAACTGTTAAAACGCAGAACACCAGCCTGGCAGTGAGCATTTAGGCAAACTCTAGGAAGACTTTTTGGGTACCCCCCATTTGTAGAGGAGGTTACACCCTTCCCAGCCTGGAGAATACTTGGCGTCCACATCAAGTCTGTACTATCATGCATCAGTTAATATACACTTATTACTTTACTATTCATATTCACTACTCTTCATGATACTATATCCATAAGGACAATACTTATGCATGATTCATACAGTTAATACTGATTCCCCTATGATTAACATACTTGTGACATCACAATACTGATTCATGTTATAACTTCCTGTACATTAAACAATGTAGGAAGGGGCCCTTCCCTATCAGCTAACTTGGGGCTGGCTGGAGCTGGGGCACCATACTGAGAGGGATGAACAATCATTAAGCTCAGTTTGGGTAGTGAGCTCTGAGAAATATTAACACCTTTGTGAACCACATTGAGAGGCAAATTCACTGGCCTCCTGGGAGAATCATAACTGAAGTGCAATACTAGCTTGACAGCTCAGTCAGTCTTTCTGGGGGGAACAGCCACAGTCTCTGTACTTTCAGCACTAACTTTGGAGCTTTTGTCATTTGTGAGGGGCGCCTCTGCATGGATGGGAATGTCCAAACTGGGAGCACTGTCAGCGCCTTGTTCTGTAGGCTCTGTTTCAACAACACTTGGCTCATTTAGAGAAAACACTGGCACAATTAGGCTTTGTGGCACTGAAGGGGGTCTGTCAGCACTCTCACATTGTTGTTCAAGTTCTGGTGTGTCACCAGGGAGACTCTGACCATCAGCCCCTTCTTCAGGCAATTCTCACAGTTCCACAAAACACAGAGTCTGCAAACTCAGAGGTGATGCTTTGCACCTCACTTTCAGGGAGCATTGGCTCCAAGGATGAAGCTGGGGGGTTAGGCAGTCCAGAAGGCCCAGCTTCATACCCACAATTAGTCATAGGGTTACCTCGAAACAGCTGACTCAATTCATAGGAGGGGTAATAGGCATTGTCACACTCACTATCGTCAGAGGTGGACTGAGAGTCACTATCATTCTGGGCCTGCTGCGGGGGAAACCTTAACTCTGTATCTACTGGGGTAGGTTGACTCTGTCTCTTTTTTGCAGCAGCATGAGTTCCTGGCCCAGGGGAGGCAATGTCTGCTGGCTCAGCTTCAATAATAACTTGGTCGATAGGCAGCAAGTGGTTACGGTGCATGGTCTTGACAGCTTTGAAGTTATTCCCTAAGCATACCTTGTATGCTGGTAGATCATACAACATTCCAACTACTACATGAGAAAGATGGTGCCACCTATCAGCAATTTTTGCTTGCCACGTAGTCGCAAATTGCATAACAAAACACAGTCTTTGGGCCGTAGCTCTTGAGCCTTTATTTTCTTGTTGTGCCTCTCTTTTTTGGCAAGATTTCTTTTAGTGGCCATTGTCTGGGCCAGTTGATATGCATGGTTTAATTGAGCTTTCATTTTCTGTACATACTGCAGGTAGCTTTCAGCTCAGACTTCATCCAGAGAGACCCCAAAGCAGACATCAACTGGCAGTCGAGCCTCCCTCCCGAACATGAGGTGGTAGGGGGAGAACCCAGTAGCATAATTTTTGGTGCAATTGTACGCGTGTACCAAGGTGCTAATCTGCTGGCTTCACTTATGCTTGTCTTTTGGGTGGAGGGTGCCCAGCATATCTAGAAGGGTGTGGTTAAAATGTTCTGGTTGAAGGTCCCCCTGTGGTTGATAGGGGGTGGTTATTGACTTCCGCACCCCCCACAGAGAGAGCATTTCTTTTATTAGCTGACTTTCAAAGTCTCTACCTTGGTTAGAATGGATCCACTGGGGGACACCATAGTGGGCAAAAACATTTTTCACTAGCACCTTGGCCATGCTAGAGGCCTTTTGATCTTCAGTTGGAAAAGCCTGTGCATACCATCTGAAATGATCTGTAACCACTAACGCATTGCCAATATTCCACTAATCAGGTTCTAAACACAAAACATCTACGCAGACCAGTTCCTTGGGGGTGCTGGTAGTAATATTGACAAGGGGGGCAGCCCTCTAAGGCAGGGCTTTCCTTTGCAGGCAACGACTGCAAGTCTTTACATGGTGCTCAACATTGGCCCCAATCTTGGGCCAGTAGAATCGAGATCATACCAAGTAGAGAGTTCTGTCAATACTGAGGTGCCCCATGTGATCGTGGTGGGACCTCAGTACCAAATCTTTAAAGGCCGTGGGCAGGACCAATTGCTGCTTGTCTACTCAACCACTGTGATCCACTGTCTCTCTGTATAACAACTGATTGTGTAACTTCAACCTGGGGCCTTCTTTAAACAATAGGGCACTTCGGAAGTCAGGGGAATGCAACTGGGACACATCTTTCCCCGCACACAGGGCATCAAGTGCTGGCTGAATCATAGGATCTTGGGATTGAGCCCACTGGATACTGTCATTGTCAAATTGAGGTAGTGCTCTAATATCTAGAGCAGAGAAATGCCAATAGCCAGCTGGTATGCAGGTATCAGAAGAGCCCAAGCAATCTACTAGATAGTCCACTGTGTCCGCAGACATCTGTTCATCTCTGTCAAACTGTTGGCACAATGCTCAGATGTCATGTTCAGAAAATCTGACCCAATCACTCTTGGAAACTGGCCTTCATGACAGGGCATCAGCATCAATATGGTTCAGTTCTGACCTGTATTTGACAGCATAATCATAGGTTGATAAAGCAGAAAACCACTGGTGCCCAGTGGCGTCCAACTTAGCTGAAATCTGTACTTAGGTTAACGGGTAATTGTTGGTCCTCACCAATATCTTTGCCCCATAGAAGTACTCATGAAACTGGTCAACAATGGCCCATTTTAGGGCAAAGAAATCCAGTTTGTGCACAGGATAGTTTCGTTCTGATGGGGTCAAGCTCCTGCTGGCGAAAGCTACTGGTCTCAAACCATCCTCATGGTCTTGATACAGCACAGCTCCTAGGCCCTGCAGACTATCATCCATATGCAGCACATAGGGCTTGGTAGGGTTAGCATAGGTGAGGATGGGGGCATGGGTGAGCTGGTGTATGACTTCACGGAAGACTGCTTCACATTCGGGTGTCCAGTGGGGCTCAAAAAGGTTCACCTGTGTGGCAGTACAGTTTATTTGGTTCTTTGACATCCCCTTTCTTGTATTTATGGTTGATGGGGGTTAACCCCCGGTAAGATTCAGGAGCGGGTGAATCAGCTTTGAATAGTCTTTTATGAACCTGCGGTAGTAGCCACAGAACCTCAGAAAATGCTGTAGTTCTTTCTAGTTATGGGGCTGGGGCTAAGTAGTCAGTGACTCAACCTTACTGGGATCGGTCTCTATTCCTTCTGCAGATACTATGTGCCCCACATACTTCACGGAGGTTTGAAAAAACTGGCACTTGTCGATGGACAGATTGAGGCCGAAGTCTTCCAATCAGTCCAGCTCTTTAAACAGTCGGGTCTCATGCTCCTCTAATGTGCATCCGAACACAACGACATCATCTAGGTACACTAGACATTCCAGCAAGTTCATATGTCCCACCGCACATTCCATCAGTCACTGAAAGGTGGCCATGGCACCTGAAATCCCCTGTGGCATTCTCAGGAATTTGTAGAACCCCAAAGGACAGATGAAGACTGTTTTCTCACGGTCCTCCAGGGCCATCGGAATCTAGTAATATCCACTGTGACGATCCAATACCGAGAACCATTTGCTCCCATTCAAACAATCCAGGGCATCTTGTATGCGGGGCATGGTGTATTGATCTGGGATGGTCCACCTGTTCAGGGTTTGATAATCAACACACATCCTTATGGATCCATTCTTCTTATGTACAACCACAATGGGAGAGGCATATGGGCTCCTTGATTCTTGTATAACGCCAGCAGTGAGCATTTCCTGCAGGTGCCTCCTAACATCATCTATGTCCACTGGGGCAAGGCGTCGGGATCTTTCTTGAAATGGCCAGTCATCATGCATGCGTATGTGATGCTCTTAACCCTGGACACATCCCACATCCCATTCTTTTAACAAAAATGCTTGGTCTTTCTGGATGCGTTTCTTGCTAATTCTAGCCTTCCATTCAGCTGGCAATGGGGAATTATCAAAATCGAATAAGTCCGGGGTCACTCTTTCCTTTTCACGAAAGTACTTGTTGCTGGGTAATACAGCAGTGTCTGCACAGTGTACTGTAGCTAGGATGCACCCTCTGTTCAACCGAACTTTCCAATCTTGCACATTCCAAATTTGGACCATAAGTCATCATGCATAGGCGTGGGCACGGGCAGGCAAAATGCTGGGTTTAACCAATAATCCCTCTGGCAGCTTTCCATCACCTGGTGCTTCCAACATTAATATTTTATTTTTCACTTCCTTTCTAATGTGAACCTCTCCCTGAACAGTGTACTGAGCATTGGGAGGGAGTACCAGAGAATCAGGATCTTTCTTCCACACTATCCCCACCAGCTCATCTCCGTCGGCTTTGGTAGTCCATTTTTGCACATCAAAGGCTCTCTTTATCAGGGCTGGGATTCTCAGTGCCTGCCCAGTCTGTTTCCTTTGTTTTTCGTGACACAACTGCGCTAGTCTTCCAAACATGTGGGCGTTGGTTCCAATGAGCAAGGGAATCCCGTCATACAATCCTGTAGGAGGGCACACCTGCGCTAGTGTCTCTACTTGTTCATCTACACCAGTTACAGTCACAGGGAAAGACAACCAGAGCTGGACATATCCTAGGTAGGGATAAGACTTGTCGCTCAGGCCCCACACATGCAAACCTTCCAGAGATTGTAGTGGTACATCAGATAAGTGTTTGTCATACCAGTCCTGGAGTCACTTGCGACCCACCATCGAGCACAGCCAGAGCATGGATACCATTGACAGTCACAGAAGTCTCCATCAAAGGGCTCACTATTCTGGACCAGTCTGGAAAGGCAGTAGCAGAAGCCTGGACAGATGATTTAGCCACAAAGAAATCTGAGTTAGGATTTCTCAGTCCTGCACTGCCGTTATTTCTGGCGCTCTTTGGTTATGGTCTCACTTTCCAAAACTCCCCTTGAAGTCTGTATACAACTTTGTCTAGGTCTTTTGGGGACCAGAATTCTCTCTTCATGTGGCCATCCTTCCCACAATGATGGCAAAATCCACGACATCTCATTGGGAGCTGAGGTGGGTGTACTACCAACATAAAACCTTGGTTCGACTTGTGTCTGCGATGTGGCAAGCATTTGTAGACATCTCATCAATTCTCTCACTTCCATAGTCAAGACATCAATTTTTGAGCTGCTGTCAGCAGGAGATGCCTGGGTGTGCAACCCCACCCCCATAGTAGATGCCGTCAGATAAGGATCAGGGCCTGTACTCGCAGGAGTGGCTTTCATAAAGAGACTGTTTTTTGTTTCTCTGAACTCCCTCAACAGTTCATCTCATGGCGGAGCATCCACAGCATTCCCTCTCTGGCTGGGCCCCCTAGGGCTGACATTTAGTTCTCGGATTCTGTCATGTGATTGCGGTGATTCCAGGCCATCAGCAACTGACTCTGTGCCTGGAGCAGGGGTTGCACAGGGTTCCAAAAAGCCTTCCTCCTCCTCAGCTTCCCGTACCTCCTTCATCAACACATGGAAGGGCAAGGGACCAGATTTCCTTTGATGCAGTTGCAGTTTGAGCAACACCCAGCTGGCGTGCCAGGCAGAGCAGAGTATATGATCCAGTCTTACCCAGTCCACTTCACTAGAGGCCCAACCTCCTTTCCGAAAACTGGTTTGTAGGATTCTCTCTAATCAATCCATGTAGGCAGATAACAATTCCCCAGACTGTTGTCTAACATCTTTAAGTTTCCATTTCAAGGCCTCAACACTAGTGGTGCCCCCAAACACATTTTCAAGGGTGACTATGTACTCTTGGTCTTTGGCGTCAGGGTCAGAAGACCTCAGGGAGAGAAAAGAATGTAGGGTGGGTCCCTGGAGGCTTTCCCCAGGTGGGCCCTTTTTTTGGCCTCTGAGCATTGCCAGTCTTGTACCACAGGAGTAGCAGAGTCTATCCAGGTCTCCAGGTCGATTTCTCCATTAGGAGTAGGGCAGATGCCAGAGAATACCTTGAGTTTGCAATAAGGGCCATGACTACCGGCTGGCTCAGAGGCAGGTATAGAAGTTGATGAAAGAATAGGTGCTGGGGTGGGTATGGACAGCGGGGAAGTGACACTCCCAGGTGGCAGGAATAATTTGTTAAACTCCTCCACAGTTTTACCCTCCTCCAGTAACAACTTGGCAAACTTCTCCTCAAAAGACTCAGATAATGGTGGGGGCTCATCCTCTAAAGATCCTTGCTATCTTTGGTTATTACCCTCCAGGTGGCTGGGAACCCTTCTGGAGTGATAGTCTGGGGCACCTTTGAACTGTCCAGGTGGTAGCTACACTCCACCAAGGCCATGAAAGTTTGGGCAGTTAAATCAGCCTGTCGACCCACCACTACAGCTTTTTTCAAACGTTCAACTTTAGAAAGCACCCCTTCAACAATGTTCTTAGTAATGCCCATAGGTATATCCAGTATTAGCAAATCATTGTGGGGGTCAATCTTTTGCCCCATACACCACCCCACCAACTGGTGCACAGCCACTTCTGTTGGGGTAGCCATTTATGTTTGACAATAATTCATAATTTCAGCCACTAGAAGACACAAAATCCCAGCAGTGCCTCCAAGATGTAACTCCTAGGTGGCGCTATCCCAAGGACTTGTACACCTGCCTGCTTGGCTAGTAGCAGGTTAAGGGGGCCTGGGTAATGAAATGGGTACCTTCACCCGGCGGTTAGGTTTGTTAGTGGTCAAGCTAACCTGGGCACAGCCCTCTGGGACACTGTAACCCCCTCTTTCCCTACTAGTGGTCTGAAAAATATACAATAATTACTTTCACAATGACCCTTATTCACAAGGCAATTACCCAGACTGTTTGCACTTACCACCAGGGCTGGTTCCTCTAGCTTGACCCTGGGGACACCCTGTAAAACAAGGTTAAGCACAGCAAATAGCAACAGTACAATACTTTTGGCACAAACTGGAACCACAGTCAGGTTAAATGCAAACAAAGTTAAATCTGATTTATTCAGGGGACTTGAACAGGGGAGGAGCATAATCAGGTTGATTTGCTGAAAAGCTATATTAATCAGTCAGTTATTCATGCAATTCAGAGTCCCTAAACAGTCACACACACTCTGGGTACCCAGGTAGGAAAACAGTGGGCTAGCCAGGAACATTGCAACTGGTTGGGGCCCTGTGATGGAAGACAGCAACATGCATAACACACATTATTTGTAATCCAGAGCCGGAGGACTCAGTTCGTGAAAGAAAAGGCAGCAAGACAATCAGATGACAACACTTTAGATTTAGCTGTTGATGCAGGGAGCTACCCTGATGTTTACTCACGGTACCCAATACTGGACACAGGCAGGACAAAATTGAGACTGCAGGCTGTTGAGCTGGAGTGCCCGGAGACGCAGGGCCCACACGAATTACCGAGGTGTCGTTCCTGTTCAAGGTGTTGAGCAGGGGGCTGATCCACAGTCCGGTCTCTCGTCAATTATTTTCTCTCTGTAGCAGGTATTCTGGCTGGGCCAGTGTAGCAGGGCCCAGATAAATGGAAATGGATATGGATTTAGTCAGTGGAGCTGGATACAGCCTCCAGCAAGCAAAACACAGTTCAGACACACAGTGAGGAACCAAATCACGACCCACTATAAGCACACAGCACATTCGCATGTAAGGAAATTCCACTGTACCAGGCAAATGGCTCTCCGGTCGCAATTACAGAGTCTGTGCTCAATCTGGGAGTTCAGAGGTTGCTGGAAGTTTTGACAGACCAATCGCATTCAGCCAATCTTCGGTCTTCTTCAGGTTAAAGCCTGGTCACAATTCAGTGGCTTAATTCGCTCTCCAAATTCAGATTCAGTCAAAAAAAAAACACAAGTTCCCTCTCAGGAACAGCAGGCAGACATACAGGCCAAACTCGGGCCTTTTCACAGTTCTCCCATGCGAATCCACTATGGATTGTTGCTTGAACTATCTCGAGCTGTTACTTCTTCACTTCCCAACTCAGATCTAACTGAAACTGCAAGCAGTGTGGGACTTTCCTCAAGATCCAAAAGGTTTGGTTGGCTCATCTGTCTGTCAGTTACAACAAGGGCTCCTCCTCCAGGTTATTTTAGGTGCCAAAAGCCCAAAACTACAATTCCTATAAGTTTTGGCCCCACCAAGTCCCTGTAGGCAGGCTCCACTTTAGAGTCCCAAATGTACTGATTGGCCCATTCTACAGTCTAGGACCAAGATGATGGAAACAAACAGAACTGTCCATGCTGCTAAGAGGGCAGGTTAGAATAAACTGCAATATTATTACTACTCTAACAAATGATCAGCAAACAAGTACATCTTTTAACAGAGCTCCCTCTCAGATTAATGACTGCAATCCAGGCAGCTCTTAAAGAGACAGTACACAGAGGCGATATAGGCACTCTCTGGCAATACATTTAAACTGCTAAAATGCAGAACACCAGCCTGGCACCGAGCATTTAGGCAAACTCAAGGAAGACTTTTTAGGAACCCCCATTTGTAGGGGGGTTACAAATAAATAAAAGAAGATAACCCAGGCCAGTACATATTTGCTTCAAGTAGCTGAATGAGCACCGTAGACTATTTTGTTTGCTTTCAATGGCAAATTTTTGACTTCCAAAAGCTAAAAACACTGAACGGATCAGAAAGTGACCATTCACCTCTACAGTTAAAAAAGGTTATGAATAAGAAGATTAATCTGCGAGTAATACTGAGGGTAGGAATCCTGTTTTGGAGGTTAGAAATGGAAAAAGGTTGTATTATAATGAAAACATCTAGGAAACAGTAGGCCACCTCATATATGGTGAAAAGATTCAAAAAATTGTAATGGAAATTAACAATACTATGGAAGTCTATGAAATGTATGAACAGTTCTAGAATATTTGTAATGTTTTGCTGCAATTTCTGTGCAAAGATGCAGCTGTAAGAACAAATAATAAGAACTACTAATGGATTGTTTACTGGGTTATGTAGGCAGTATAAGGTATAACAAATATAAAACGGACATATTAGCACAACATCATGTTTTTCAACAGGGCGAGAAAGCTTTTCACTTGTATTTTAGAAAAGGTGAAGATGGAATACTGTGACAGGGTTGGGTAAGACTCTATCCCATTTATTATGCAGAGTGAGTTAAAAGCAATGATCAGAGCCGGTCCCATGGCACTAAGCAATGGGGGAATCGCTCAGCAGGCTGGTGACCTGGGCTTGTGCCCCGAGTCCAGACATCAGGAGTAGGGTCCAGCAGGGAGGGAGTCAGAACATCTTATGGACTCTTCCCTCCCCAGGGAGAGTGATGGATCGCTCTCATGGTGGCTCCTGGTGGTGACTCCTGTGTGGGTGACCACACATTGCCGTATTTCCCCACGCCAGGACATCACCATGGGGTGGTCAAGAAAATGGAAAATTGACTGCCCATAGCAGCAGATGATGACCTCTAATAGGACCCCACCTGCCACTGACCCCTCTGCACACTGTGCCTGACTCCTGACTGACATCCCAAAGTGTTGTGGTAGGACTCTTCCCCCCACCAACTCCATGGGGGCCCCCCCCAGCAGGGATATGCCCGGTAGCCCAAGACAGATGCAACAGTGAGGTTTGGGTATGTGGTGCTGTGTGGGGCACCAGCATGGGAACCCAATGGAGTGGGGCTGTATGGGCTGTGGTAGGAATCAAAGAAAAAAAAACCAGGATCTATTTTTCTGTCCTCTCCTATTCTATCACGAGAGAGAGAGAGAGAGAGAGATATTGAGAGATTTAAAGATACTTTCAGATAAAGGACTTTGTTTTGTTCGAACTGCCTATATAAGGGCTATCCTGCACAATTTAATTTTTTTATTTTATTGTTACTGATAGTAATAAAAACTTCTTGTGAATTTTATGATGTCCCCTAGTTTACCTATGCTTCCTGACCTATGTCTCAATGACATATAGCAGACTAAATTATGGACAGAAATGCATTCAGGAGGGAGACTCAAATAAATTTTGGTTATTGGTGTCTAAGGGTACTTGTAATTTTGTGGATAATGTGAGGACACATATTGCACCTCAAAACTGGGTTAAGTATTACAAACCCATTTTCTTCAGTAAAGTAGAACAGGGGTGTGCTAAAGACATACAACACAATGAGCTTGACATGATAACTACCTGTACCATTTCACCAGAAGAAGTGGTAGAGGAAGCAGAAAATACAAAGGGAAGGAAAACTCCAGGTATAGATAAAGTTCCCTCATATGTATATTAATCTGAAAAAGTCTAGTAGAGCAATCTAGTAGCCATGTCATGCAATAAATGCATAACTTGTAATAGGTTCCCAGACTCATAGAAGGGAAATGTAATAATACTCATATTAAAAAAGGTGACCCTTCTTGTCCATCAAATAACAGACTAATCAGCTTAATTTGTTGTATTGCCAAAATCTTCACAAATTCTAAATAAGCTAAATGTCTGGGTAGAAAAAGATTAGATAAAGATCCACGATCAGACAGGTTGTAAGAAAGATTATTCAACAGTCAATCAGTGTTTCACCCTCTGCCACCATATAGTAAAATATTACCTCTGGCAGAAAATTAGTCTAATCTTGCTTTCACTGATCTTTAAGGAACATTTGATTGAGTTTCAAGAAAACAGCTGAAGAAAAGGTTAAGAATGCTTAATATGGACCCAGTGTTATTGTAGATAATACAAAATTTGCACTCATCAGCTTGGTCGGTGGTTAGACTTGATTTAAAAGGCAATAGTACACACCCCTTCTGTACAACTGTTGGAGTTAAACCAGGATGAACCAAATCAAATCAGGCTTTATAAGATTTTAACAGTAAATATGGTGTCTTTTGTCTCCTAGCAGCAGTAAAAGTAGCAGCAGCAAAATTAAATAATGTTGCTGTATATATGGTGGATATTTGTGGGAGTTGATATACCAAGAATATAGAGCAGCCATTGACTTTTATAAAGTGGTTTTGAAGGTACCTAAATCCATCCACACAGAAATAGTAAGGACAGAACTGTGGAAGATAAGACTAGAAAAGGTGGCCAAATCAAGAATGCTATCTTATTGGGTTAAAGTAATGCATCTGACAAGAAAAGGTTAGCTAATCAATGTTTAAATAAAAAAAATGATTAGTTCAGCATAGAAACACATTCAGCTTGATTAGGAATGATAGAAGATATCCTACAGGAAGTAAGGATTTTAACACATGTGGAATGACTGGCTAAAACAAGTGGTAATTGGTAACACCTATATTAATTTAGAAAAGCTAAATTTGGGGAATTTTCAGAGGAAAGGGATGTAGAAAGAAAAATAAAACTGTACTTAGTATTGTAGAAATAAGAACATGGGTTGAAAATGTACTTATTCCTGTTAATGGATAAAAAGAATAAAAGGATCTTTATAAAATATAGGCTGGAACTATTTTGGGCCAAAATAGAGCAAGCTAAATATGACAGAAAGGTGAGGGATAAGCTAGAGAATGATATGACGTGTGACTGTAAACAGGGAGAGAAGCTGGATCTCACACATGTTGTTTTGAAATGTTCAAAATACCAGAATGGTAAATTGGACTAGCTAGCCTCATAGTTTAGTAATTTGTATCCATGGGAGGAGGAGGCACTGAATGGATTAATGAACCCTATCCTAGAGTTTGTGGCTTGGAATATCACTGCATTCCTGAAAGTGACTGATTTTAAGAAAAACAAGGAAGTGAATGCTCACAAAAAACAAATAAGGATGGTAGCACAGAAATGTAACAAGACTAAAGGACATTTAAAACTATTATAGCTGTGACTATAAATACACTTCTATGATTTATATTTTAAGGGGAAACATGGAAAAATGTAGTCCCTTTGGACAAACCAGCCATGCATGTACACCAAATATTATGCTGGCAAGGCAAGACAGAGGATCAGTGACCATAAGTGTTCAGTCAGGAACAGATACGAGGGCTCACCAGTTGCTAAGAATGTCAGTGAAGCATGGCATACTGTACAGCAGTGTTCCTGAAATTTTGGGAAACAGAAGAAGTGCCAAAGTCAGTGAGAGGTGGGAACTGGAACAGACTATTGGAAAAAAGAGAGATGTTCTGGATATCCACTTTGAACTGCCTAGATGAGGAATAGGGAATGACCGAGGAAGAAAACTGATCTGTGTGCTTGAACTGGTGAAATATGGGTGACACATAACATTAGATTCAAACATAGTAACACAAAATCCATCCTGTCACCTGGGTTCTCTCCTCCAGTCTTGAACTCTTCTCCCTCTCCAGCCTGCCCGTAACCTAGAAACCCCATCTATACTATTACAGGGATAGGTCACTTGCTCCTCCTGTAACATACCAACATTATGTTACAATTTACAAAAAAACACCATGATTAACCCTAAACAGGAATAACAATGTTTGAACAGAAAAGAAAATTTGCAATATGCACACATGCAAACAAACAAAAAACAACACCCCACTGACACTGCCAGAGGTGGAAAAAGGAACATACAGCTCTGATCTCACAGATATAAAAACAATCCACTCAGCTAGAGAGAGAAACAATCAGACTGTGATGGACAGAGAGTAGGGATAAGGAAGGAGGGAATGCTACTGTGTTAAACATAGTTTCAATATATTTTAAACTAACAAAAGATAGCAATGCTATCAACATGGTAAGTGCTGAACTTATAATAAATAATAAAGGAATGTGAAGTTGCTTGAATAGCAAATAAAGACGTTTGAGATAAGTTCTGAGGTGGGAATGGAACCAGCGGCCAATGCATAGCCATGATCCAAAAGACATGTTTACTATTTATTTATTTATATGAATTTTGCTTACTGGGTAAGCCCACTGAGACAAGTGTCCCCTTTTCAGGGGCAACCCATGATTAGTTGCATAAAGGTCAACATTGTATTACAATATATACAGTACAAGTCACATTAAACTGTTCCCTCAACTCACTGGTGTAGCATTATTCAATGAGTTTCCTATTCTGTGCAGTGTTTAATTCAATGAATTAGTAAAAGGTTAGTATTGGTTTGCAACTAGCTGTTAGGACTATAAGCTTTATTTTCAGCTGAGTGCTTATGAGTTTCATTTCAGAAGGCAGACTAAACAACTCTTAAGGAATGCTGTGATATTTATAAACGATGCTCTTAAGGAATGCTGTGATATTTATAAACAATGCCATGAAAATGCATTGCATAAACACTGCAAAACAGCTACTGCCGTATCACTAAACAGGTACAAGTGAGTTGAATAGGCAGTGAAGAATGGTTGGAAAAGAATTAAAAGCTTCAACAATTCAAGTTGCCACTGCAATAGAATCACAAAAAAAAATGCTAACACCAGTGAGTTGATGGAACAGTTTAATGTGACTTGTACTGTACAGAAGTACAGAGATACAGCATACATACATAGAACATTACAATTTTAGTTAATTACAATGATGATTTTAACAGGACGATATATAGAGTAGACATAGTTACAATGTAGAATTTTACAAGTCAATATACAAGGTATTTGGTAGACATGAAAGGTAGGTTTAAAACATTAAGTAGAAGTGCAAGATGTTACAGGGGGAAGGTTGGCTTTAATGAGGTTTGTAAATGACCCTTGAGTGGCACATTGTTGTAGGGGGGCCGGGAGGCAATTCCACAGCTGAGAGGCCTTGTTAGAGAAAGAATATTGGTTGGATATGGTCCTGGTTTTGCGGACCTCCAAAAGGCATTGCTCAGAGGAGCATAGATGTCTGGTGGGCACTTTTATTTGGACTAGGCCAGTGAGGTTTGTAGAGACACCATTAGGATTTTGAATGTAAGGCCAAGGGTAGAGTATTTTAGCCTATCTTCCAGGAAAGACCACTTCAAGGATGAGAGCACAGTATAGTGGTGCTCCCTGCTGTCCACTCCAGCTGTAAGTCTGCCTATTTCATGGCAAAATTGTCTAACTTTTCTTAATTCAGTTTCCTTTAATGAGGCTAGAATAGGAGCTTCATATAACAACATTGGGAGGAGTAGGGTGCTAGCTATAGAGTGACAGGCCTCATTTGTGAGGTTGGACCTTAGCTGGTGGAGTAGGCAGAGTTTTGTGGAAATCAGCCAAGTTGTGTGTTCCTTTTGAGGTTGTATAGACAGTTCCTGATCAATTTGAATGTTCCGATATTTAAAGTTGTTCACTACCTCAAGTTTGACTCTTCCAGAGGGGAATGATACAGAGAAAATCTCACCTATCAGCAATTATTTTCCAGGACCCAAGGAGCATTGCTTTTATTTTTTTAGTATTTAGGACAAGTTGGTTGTCTACTAGCCATTTTTCCAATATAGCAAAGTCTACGTTCAGACCATCCTCGATCGATTTAACATTTGTGTCAGATCTGTAGAGGACAGCATCATCCACATATGGCAATGCTTGGACTTGTCAGCAGTTTGAGGGTAAGTTATTTATAAAAAGGGGGAAAAGCAAAGGCCCCAATATGGAGCCTTGGGGAACTCCACCACAAATCATTCTTAGGGATGAGAGGCTGCCATTTAACAGCTTGGGAACGGTCTGTAAGGTAGTTTTTCATCTAGGTAGCAGATAGCTGATCAAGTTCCAGTTTCCTTAGTTTCAGTAAGTGAAGATCATGGTTTACCAGGCTGAAGGCCTTTGTCAAGTCTATAAAGATGGCTCTGGTGGCTTTACCAGAGTCAGTGGCCCAGAGAACACCCGGAGGTGAAGTAGACAAGGGCTGTATCTGTGCCACGATGCTCTCAGAATCCACGCTGGGCAGGAGTAAACAATGAGTAGCTTTCGATGTAGGACACCAGTGGATTGTGTATGAGTCTTTCATGGATTTTAAATAGTGCACTGAGTATAGAGATAGATAGGGCAATAGTTCTCTACATGCTCCTTACATCATCCTTTAGGTGCTGGCACTACGGTAGCCACTTTCCATTTTTGAGAGACCTCCCCCTGGAGAAGTGAGAGTTTGTAGATTTTGGTCAGTGGGCAGGCTATTACTGGAGCAGAAAGTTTAAGTAGCCTGTGCTCTAGGCCATCATGTCCTGCAGACTGGTCAGTTTTTAGCTTGAGCAACTGATCCAGAACTTCCTTACTTGAGAGAAGTTTAAAATGAAAGCCATGGTGATTTGATCGTGATACAGGTGTGTGGGTGTTGGGGGGGGGGGTGTTGATGGCATTGACTTTGTAGGCAGCCAGATTTGTAAAGTATTTATTAAACTCTTCTGCTAGTATCAGAGGGTCTTTGATACTCTTATTATTAATTTGGAGTTGTTGCTGTAAGAAGGATGGGTGTCCATATAGTAGATGGTTGATTTGCGTACAGAACCAGGTGGTTTAGTTGTAGGTTTCTCATATAGTTCCTTTCGGCCTGTTTTAGGGATGCCTTACCTTATTCCACAGGTGCCGATAAGTGTGCCAGTCATGCTGGTGCCCAGAGGTTTTGTGGGTCTCCCAGGCCTTTTCTGTCTCCTTCATAAGCTTATGGAGTGCAGGGGTGATCCATTTTGAGCAGAGTCCTTTAAATATTCTTTGCACTAGTGGGACATGTTTGTTCACCATTGCCAGAAAGTTGTTAATGAAGTATTCAGGGACTAGAGTTACATCTTGCATGGTGTTAATGCTTTCCCATTTTATACATGAAACATACTCTAGGAAGGCTGAGCCATTGAGGATGTGGAGGGGTATGGGCGAACTGGGGATACTTGTACTATGAGGCTGATGTTGCAATAGCAGATACTGGCCCCCATATTCAAAAGTCCCCTGGAAAAACATGCAAGGGCCTGCTCTGCACATCTGAGATGTGGAGTCCTCCAAAAATGCAATATTTAGGTGATGAGCCATAAGATGGGCCAGCACAGCCCTGGCTGGATATACCAGAAATGCGCCATCGTGCATCTGTACATGGGCCACACATCAGGGCAGGACTGAATATGGAGAATGGAGCAAGTCAGCATGGGACAGCAGAGCAACAGGACAGGACTGAAAATGGGAAATGAGTGGTGCATAACAGCACAAACAGGGACAGCAGCAGCCCAAGACAAAGGGGAGGACAGTGACACTGCCACAGTGCAATATGGGCATAGGCACAGCCCCCATGGGTACAGTATGAAGCACCACACACAGACCAACAGCCAAGGGGAGTACCAGGCACAGTGGGCATGGCACACAGAAGGGCAAGGGCAAAGCGCTACAGCAATGGAGGTGCCCATGGTCTGCACAGCCTGGCCAGGCACCATGACAACAGGGCTGAGGAGCCAAGCAGGGTGGACATGGTAGCCACAGCACAGGCAAAGTGGGACGCAGGCATAATGGCACACAGGCTGGAGGCTGGAGGCCACACTGGGTGCACACACCCACAGTGACAGAGAACTGTAAACAGTGCAGCACAGCAGCATGGGGACCAGGAGAACAGCAGAAACAGGCACAGTACCAGCACAGGTGCAGAGTGCAAGAGAAACATGGACAGCTGTGATGGACACCCCAGAGGCAGCGCAAGGGAAACCATGACAAACACTGTAGGGGCAAAACAATGTGGACAGGGTGTATGGGTGTGCAATGGAACAGACACAAATGATCAATGATAAGCAAGGGGCAGTGGACCACCCCTACAACACAACAGGTGATGGCAACAACAGCTAAGGAAGGACCACAGACACTGGCACTGTCAGAGTTAAAAATATTTAATATAACAAAAAACAGAAACAACCAGCAACAGGAAAACAAGAACAATGCAATGCAGAACTCTGTGGGCTATAAACACAGGTCACAGTCCAGAAGGACCACACAGGCCTAGCACCTCTGGCAGTTCTGCAACCGCCTTATCTCTTGGTCCACCCACAGTATGGCCCCCTGTCTGCAGACCATAGTGGCCATTAGCTCCTGCGTGGTCACAAGACGGCCACAGTATAATAACTTCCCCTGCCTCCTCCGGTGGCATGGCAACAACAGCACTGGCATCTTGATGACCTATGGGAGGAAACAGAGAACATGTACATAGTGCCACAGACCACCCAGGCACAGTGCCCCCGAGTGAACACGCATGTCTGATGTTGCCTGGGCCCTGGCAAAGGGCTGACAAGCCACCATGCACATGACAGGCAGGGCGATGTGCTGTGCAACAGAGCCACACAGTGAATGAGAAGCGGCACAGGGAACAGGCAATGTCAACATGTGCATGCATTGGATGCTGCCAAGGGACATGTGGCCATATCCCACACATGGTGTGATCCTGACATCCATGTACACCATGTGTGCAGGCCCTGTGACAACCCTGTGTGTGCACCAATGGATGCCCATGGTCCTGAACAGACACACCAGTTGGGGACAAATACACAGGTGCCAGGCGCACATCAGGTCTGCTACATGTTGCCTAGACAACAATCCATGTGTGTGTTGCCAGCACCACATAGGCATGCACAACAACAGGCCATGGCCCACAGTGGGCAGTGCAAACTCACACCCCCCAAACCCACAGAACAGACATACGCAGCACAAGCAGCACACTTACGTGACGCAAGGTGAAACACACATGGCAGTGTGCCTGAACCATCCCCTCCAGCTCCTCTGTCACTGGCCTGCCTGCTGGCACATTCCTATGCCTGGCACCACTCCTCCTGACATGTAAGGGGGACACAATGGAAAAGCACTGTGAGCAGCATGCTGGAGCACCCCCCACCGGGGGTACAACAGTGACACAATGCAGCACGGTGCATCACGATGCATGCCCTGGCGACAGACAATGCACAAAGGGTCCGACACTGACGTGGCAACAGTACCATGGTCCACCATTGCACCCAGGGCTAGGCTGTGGCCCACACGGTGCCATTAGCCTGGCCCTGTGACCAGGGCCATGTGAACCATGTGGGTGGTGGCACATTCCCCCCACTGCACACCCGCAAACCCCCAGTAGCAGGAATGGAAAGCATGCACACAGCACATACGTACCTGGGCATGGCACAGCCCCTGTGGGCCTGTTCAGGTAGACAACTCAGCCTCCCTGGGTCTCTCCACCTCAAATCACTGTATCAGTGGTGGCACTGCTCCCCAGAATGTGGAATGCCCGTCCTCCCCTCCAGCCACATGGCCACCCTTGCCCACACCTGGACCTATGCCTCCTGCAGGGCTTCTTCCTCAAAAAACTGACCCTCCAGTGGTGCTATACTATCAAAGAGGCTGGCCACCTCTACCTTGCTCCAATTAAAGAGCATGTGGCCCTATCCCCCGAGCACGTCCTATCCTGTTTACCAACAGTGCAGCAGCAGATGTGGCATGCAGGAACTCACTGAGAGGAATGCCTGGGCAGTGACAGTTACGCTATAGGGCTGCCACGCATTGACCCTTGCGGATTGCACATGCACCACGGGGATGAGTGATTGCCTTACAATGGCACATCACCACACATGCTCAGAAGCGCACAGCTGGGAAGGAGTACAGGGTCATGGCCCCATGCCACACGGCCAAGCAGACGCACGTCATGGCCATGTTGTTGAGGTCAGCCAATGCCACACCCACAGCCATCGCATGGCGCAAAGTGGCAGACATGCACCATTGATGGCAACAGCGCATCATAGCAATGTGATGGTATATTCGCAATGCAGAAACATTGATGTCACACATGTGCTGACGCGCAGGCCAATGATGGTATTGACTATCGCGCATGTGTGGCAATGCACTGTGCAGAGATGTGCGGCCTAAAAAGATGCACTGGGTGCATTTAGATGGGCCAGGAGCAAATCTGCAATAGTCAACCAGGATATGCAAATTGCCTCATTGGCCAATCCAGGCCCAAGTCTACACATCAACATCTCATTACAGGCTGCACTTCACCTCATTTGTATGTGCTGAGCCATAAATGACCTGCCCCTGTGCCACTCCACCACACAGGTGACCGACAGGTACTGCAGCCTTGGAGGTGAGTTTGTTTACATTCTGCCTGTTACAGCATTAGGTGCACTCATCCAGCATGACCTGCACCACCTGCCAGATATCCTGGACCTGTGATAATGCATGTCACTCTCTTATAGAAACATAGAAACATAGACTTTGAGGGCAGATAAGGACCGCTTGGCCCATCTAGTCTGCCCATTTCGCTACCTACAGGATAGGCCGCAGATCCTAGTTAACCAACAGCCTATTTCTTCCTACCCTCCACAAGAATTGCCTTATGTCTTGTCCACAGGCACCAGAATGACAGAGGAGGAGGAGGAGGGAAAGAAGAGGAGACAGCTGAATTTCACCAAGGATGAACTGCATGCCTTTGTACATGAATACGTCCTGTGGGAAGACCTGCTCGCCCACAAAACGGGTACCTGGCAGGATCATGCCATGGACTGGGATGAGGTGGCTGCTGCTGTCAATACTTATGGGGTATTTTTTTCCAGTTGTTTAACCAGGAGTGGCACACTAAGCTGAAAGCTTGTTTACAGGTGCGCCCTGGGAGCACTGGGAAGTTAAGTGACTTGCTCAGGGTCATCGTATGCAAGTGGGGGCTGTGGGATTCAAAACCAGGTCTCCAGATTTGCAGCTCAGAGCCTTAAACCACTGCTCTATACTGCCTCCGAACCCCATGTGCTGAGCCATAAATGAGCTGAGGTATACAACCGCACAGCATAGGAGTGCATGAAGTGAATGAATAGTGAGCATACCAGAGACAGGGAGCAGCTAGCAGCCATGAACACCACTGGGGGCCCCCCACAGAGCCAGCACTGTCGGCACGAGAGGAGCTTATAAGCCGTGCCTCTGTTGAGAGTGTCCCTAGTAGTGGTTTCCAGATGGGAGGCAGCCCTTCACAGCACTGTGAATATGCATATGTCTGTTGATGTGGAGGGCTGTGTATGGTAGTCGTGGGTGTGCCTGTTGTGCCATGCAGGGCCATTCACTGTGTCCCCAAGGTGCAGAGCAGACATGCTGACTGCACAGATACCTGTTGTAGGCCACCTTGGCCCCTGGGCTAGTGTGGTGCTAGCCCAGTGTTATGCTCCACAACCACGGATGGAGGCCTGTGAGTTACACCGGCCACCTCTGCTCATCCCCAACCAAAGGGACATGTGTGCTGTGTGCACGCACACCTCTCTGGCAATATCGGGACACTGCACTGTGCAGCCACTGAGGGCAGTTTGGGCCACATGTTGGCTGCTGTGCCTGTGGCCCAGCCATTGGGGGGCAACACATTGGCTGGGACACAGCCTTGTCACGGGGTCCATGCCAAACATCATGCCCTGTGTGTGCATGGCCCAGCATACTTGCACCACAAATGGCACATGTGTACAGTACAGGCCACACTGGTAGCCCCTGGTCCATGTGGCAACACCTGCACAACTGCAGCACACATGCACACCTTCCTGTGTCCAACTGTCGTACAGCACCATGACCATGTGGCCCTGACCATGCTCTCCTATTCTGCATTACAGCTCCATCGCTCCTCAGGGGTGTTGCAGGGTCCTGGGCTCATCCACTGGGACCAGAAGTGGAGGATGTGGATGAAGCAGGACCATCCATGTCCACTAGAGATGTTGCCACTGCTGATGTTGATGGTGCACATGTGTTGATGGACATCCTTGGGCTGGCTGATCTTGATGCCCTGTCTGGCCCTGAAATGCTGGATGACCTCACAGTACTTGCATTGGCCACAGAGGAGGATAATGAGGATGATGATGATGATGATTTCAATGATGCCACCCAGCTGTGGGTACACACACACATATCAGTGTACTGGCCTTTGTCCCTGTTGCCACACGGACAGCATCAGGAAGTGTAGGCTGTTCTGGGCCCTCACATGCCCTTCCCCAAATCATCCACATGCTATCTGCTGCTGCAACAGCTGTGGGTGTCCAGGGGCAGGGCACTGCTGTAGGGCCCAGGGCTGTCACCACTGGACAGCAGGGTGATGTGGACCCACATGGCCTATAGAGGCCCCTGGTACAGCTGGCCCAGTGCCGACTGTGCCTGCCTGCGCATGGTCCCCAGACAAACAGTGGCCTGTCATGCGGCGTACACAGGCAGTGGATGTGGCATGGCAGGTCAGTCCCCCCCCACCCATCAGCAACCCCCCCAAACATGTTCCCTTCTGATGGGCTGGATGACTACATCCGGCTCCTGAGGGCATCTGTAGAGGGCCAGGCAGTGCTCAGGGAGGTACTCCATGGACTGCGGTTGTAGGTGGGTCTCATGGACAAGCCCGTGGCTGTGAGGCACAACCAGATAATTGGCGAGATGTACCAACTGCAGGCAGACATGACCACAGGTTTTGAGAGGCTTGCACAGGCCACTAAGGTGGGCTGTGCAGCTCAGACTCCCCATGTTTGTGGGAGTTCCCACTGCACGCTTCCAGTAACAGCAGCACTCCAACAACACGGCGTCATGTGGCCCCATTGTTGCAGATGCCATCCCCTGCCAATTACAGTATATATCCAACACCCCAGGATCCCATCTGGAGATCATAACCCCACCCCCTGTGCTCACCTGGTCATGGTCATGTGGTTCGACACTGTCTGGGATGGACAATTCACCCCTCGTTGTGGGTGACACACCAGAGGCATTCGCCCGGCCTAGGTGCAGCCACCCACGTGTCCACGGCAGCCATAGTGGCACACAGTAATGGCTGCTGTGTGCAGTCAGCATGGCTATTGCACCCTGCTGGCATTGCTGCCCACTCACCCAGCTGTCACTGCCCGGGGCTGCATGCAGTAGCACATGCACGCACCTGTGGCATGCCTGTTTCTGCTGTCTGTGTGGCATTGGGGGCATGGTTGGGGACACTGGTGTTGTGCTGTGTGGCATGGGTGTGATGAGTGCAGCCTTGTCTGTCCACTGTGTGTTTGTGCTAGCGGGCTACCTCTGATCCATGCAGTTCCCCAACATGCAACAGTGTACCCCCTGTCCTTGATGCTACTGAGGGGGTGGTCTGTGCATGGTTGTGTGCACTCTTCATTTCAGTCCTCAGCATCCGTGCAGTGGCCACTTACCTGTGCATGTGTGTATCCCCTGGACCCCCACTTGTGTATGTGTCTCTGACTGCCCTATTAGGACCTCCAATGTTACTGACCTGCGGCATCCAAAGTGCTCCTTCATGATTGTGTCCTTGTGCCGCTGTGTCCTGGTGGGCAGCCTTGGGTCCCTCCTGTCTGTGATTGGCTGCTCACCCCCAGCCTGTGAATCCTCATCCTCTGAACTGTCACCCTCCTGTGCCTGGACAACTATTCCACAGTCAATGGCCATGTTGTGTAGCATGCAACAGGCCAGGAATATGCCACAGGCTTTCTCTGGGCTGTATTGTAGGGCACCACCAGACCTGTCCAGGCATCTAAATCTCAATTTTAGCATGCGGAACACACGCTCGATGATATTGCATGTCGCGATGTGTGCCTCATTGTACCATTCCTCTGCCTCAGTCGAGGGCCGTTGTATGGGGGTGAGCAGCCATGGTCACAGGGGTATGCACTTTCACCTGTGGGAAGGAATGCAGTATGTAAGTGTCCATCAGGCATCTGCAGTACCTATCGGCTACCCCCTTTGCCTGTACTGGCTGCCCTATCTGTCCAACTGGTTGCCATTCCCCTCTCCCCTCCTGCACACACCCTGTCACACCTTTGGGGGCCCCCATGTCTGTTGTATGCTCACCACCTGTTCAGGCATGGCATGCCTGCCCTCTGTCCTGTGCTGCACAGCCCCTGCCCTGCCTGTGTGTCCATATTGCCACTATCCTGTTCGAATATGGTACTCTGTCCCACCCTGGCAGTTGTTTGGGCCTCAGGGCATGTGTTACTACATGCCCTGCCACCTGTGCCTGCTGTGTATGTCCCTTGCCCTGCCACACACTGTGCACCAGCAACCCTCTGTCTCTCGGTCTGTGTTCCCCACTTCAGCAGGATCCCCTATTCCACAGTTCCCCATATCTGTTGGTCAGTGCTTTGTCCTTGTCCCTGTCCCCCCGGCACTGCCGCCAGCTGTGTTGTGAGCCACAGGGTGTGTTGTGTGGGCATGGTGCCCTGCCCAACTCACCCACTAGGTGGCCACAAGGTATCTCCCCAGTCTCATAATGGCAGCACAGGGCTGACTGTTGCCAGATATGGGCATCATGTGCACTCCCAGGGTGCGTGTCACAGACATTGGTGACGTGCCCTGTGGCATTGTACATCACCAGGCAGTTCATCAAGTGGTATGCCCTCCTGTTGATATAAGTGTCACCATCAGGGCCAGATGGTGCCCTTATTGCCACATGGGTGCAGTCAATGGCCCCTAGCAGGCCTGGCATGCGTGCCACCCCATGGAAGTGCTGCATTGTTTCTGTCCGCTCTGCCTGTGTGCTTGGGAATGTAATGAACTCCGAAGCATGGAGCAGCAGAGTGGTGAGGAACTGTGTTAGGAGATGGGACATGGAAGACTGTGTGATGCCAGTGGTGTCACCCATGGATCTATGTAATAACGGCAATCGCTGATTGCCGTTAAGGTGACGGCACATCGCCAAAAAAGAATTTCGGCAATGTACCCCACAGCACACAACAAACGGGTGCTAGGGACTTCAGTTTTAATGCTTTATGCGGGGGGCTGTGCCCCCCACATCCCCCTACTAAAGGATTCTTAACTCCAGGGAGGTGCATGTCGGGGGGCTGCAAAACTGGAAAAAAAATTGGGGCCGAGCACAACAAAAGGTACCTGAGCTCGGACCTGAACCCAGCACCATTCACACCTCAGCCCTGAACCCACTCACCATGCCATGGGAGCAGCTCAGCAGCTCACCGCGGCACCACCCCTCACAATCCCACTGTCCCCTTCCACCCCACGCTCAGTGTGCTCGCTCCCTCCCATGCGTGTAGACATGTAGTGACAGGATGTCGCTATTTTCGTGAACCCCCCCTCAATCTGGTCGCCCATCTTCCCTGGTCACCTGGATGACAAGCGCTGTGACTGAGTAGCCATTTTTATAGGCGCCCAATCGTGGTCGCCAAAGTCACAGCATACCGTCACCCACTGGTATCTGGAAGGTGCCCATGGCAAGCAGACACAGTGCTGCTGTCACCCTTGTCTCCATTGACATGCATGACTCCTGTGTGCTGGTGCCTGCAAATCATCATGGACCAGCTTGCCTCAGTATTGTCCTGTTGAGTCAGTACCAGCCCACGATCTCTGTGTCACTGAGTTGTTCAAACATGACATGGGTACAGTACCATCTTTGTTGGGCATACCACCTATGTGCCCTTCCTCAGCCACACTGTTGTTCTGCCCATCTTCTCACACCCCTTATGACAGATACCATCACAAATGTGGAGCTGTCCATAGCTGTGGCTGTTGCTGTATAGCTTGCTGCCTGTGGGTGGCCTGCAATTAGGCATGCTTCTTTTATGCCTATCTTTGGGTGGCACATCTTCCAGATGCGCTGCTCATTTAGGCTGAATATGTGGATGTGTGGCACATTCATGGGAATGCCCCCTCTACATGTACTGCATACCTTATGGATGGATGTTGGTGCATCCAGGGATGCATGTCCAATCTCTTACCTTTGAATATCGCGCTTTGGAGCATTTTTTGAGATGCGCCATGAAACTCCTTTGAATATGTGTGCCACTGTGTTTAACCAAACTGTAAACAGATAATGCTGTGGCTATAATATAGACAGTGATCATCATCACCGATACCTGGAAATTGTCCATAATGAGTATGTAACATCAAATGAACACTTAAGTTACAGATCGAATTGTACTGGACTAAAGTCCATCCAGCCATTATTCAGTAACTGCAAAACATATGAGGATTGAATGATGTAAATACAAGCCACAACCTATGATCAATGATTTTCTTTTAACCACAGCACTTCTCTAACATTGTGTTTGCAACAAAAATCATTGAAGGAGAGAACTAATGGATTGATCTGCAGCCTTAACCTGGAACCGCACATCTAGAGACAAAGTCTCACAAATAAGATTTGACCATAAGACACCTAATTCATCCTGGACCTGGGGTGAGTAGCATGACCAAGCAGGACTCTGTATTGAACTTCAGCCCTTCCGACACAGCCTGAGGGCAAAGCACAGTCATTACTGAGCAACAGTAGGCACACCAGTGAGGGCAAGCACATGATTGTGATAATGTCACTAGCAGATGATGTCACACGTCCCTCTGTGTTGATTGGTGGAGCCACAACTTCTCTTAGCCCTGGGCTATAGAAAGCTAGATATGTGCATCATTCAGTGCGGTACACCATGGATGCTGCTGGTAGGGACAGTGCTCTGAAGACGTAGTAAGCAGATACTTTCTGAATCCATTAGCTAATAACACGGATAGTGTATAGTATTTTTAAGAAATAATGGCTAAGAATCTGTGAATATTTTGTCCTTAGGATACTTTGCACCCAAAAACTACCTTAAAGCAGCAGCATTTGTTAGTCGGCAGAAAAATTCATCGTGTAGTTTTTTTTGTAGCAAAAATTTATTTATCATAATCTAAGATTCATGCTCAGTATATTTTTTGTTTTCTCAGATGTTGTTAAAACTTTTTTTACAGCAGATTTTGTAATTAATGACTCACGTCATTAAAGATAGCCGCCATTCACAATGTTTAAAAATCTCTTCTCCTGGCGTTACCTGTTGAATGAACATGCTATATTCACACTTTAGTTGTATTAGGATGCTTCTTCCGCATGTTTCTGATAGTAAACAGTGCATAACATTACATTTTTTCATGGTGGGTATGGCATGGGTGTGGGAACTTTTAAAACTTCAAGATCCCATATCTTGGTTCAGGAATGAAAGAAAATGAAAAGAAAAATGTGTATCTTAATATTTTTGCCAGATGAACCTTCTTACTGAAAAATGTGTGTGGTTACTAACAAATACTGCTACTTTAATACCTGGAAATGAATGTCATATAGAGATATGACTTTTCATTATATGAGAACTAACTTCACTGAGCACATTGCAACACACAGTGTGTGTGTGTGTGTGTGTCTATTCATTGCAAACAGCTTCATTAATGCATCAGTTAGGGTTTTTACTAAAGCGACAAAAGCAGGGAAATGTGGTGCTAGGGTTTCTCACCCTAACACTCCACTTCCACCCTGCAGACACTGACAGGTGTTGGGGGTGTGCCTTGGGGTTGTCCGCCCAAATTGTCACCCTATTCCATAAATAAATAAGCTGAGATGCCTACAGTATAAGAGAATGGGGTGAGCATTAGGGCTGATGACCCCAAGGCACCCCCCGATGTCTGTCAGTGTCTGTTGGAAACCCTAACACCACACTTCCTTGCTTTTGTTGCTTTAGTGACAACCCTCACTGATGCATTAATGAAGTTTTTTGTAATGAATTTCCTTACTTTTTCAGATAGTTTCACAGTGGGAACACATGGTGTGCCCTGTGATTTTTCTTATTTTACTGTGGGAGTGAAGGGTCCTTTGGACCCTGTGCACTCATCCCTCCATCAATGAATCACCAAGTTATCAGCATAGCCATCTTATTACCCCAGAACATGTAGCCAGTAGAGAAAATTTTCAAATCTCTGCCAAAACTTAATTCTGTGGAACTACAATGCCATTCTGCACCACAGGTGCAAACATATTTTGGACAGGATTTGAAAAATGATGAGCTGGCACAGTAGTGCTGGGGGTTGAGGTGCTGGACACAACACCTAACACCATGTCAGTGACCCATGTTCGAGAGCGCGCGCGGGCCGCCAGGGGTTTGCAGGGGAGGAGAAGGATTAAGCATCCTAGGGACAACTCTCATTCTCCAGGGAGGGGGAAATCAGTTGTAGGTGCATGCTTGGCCCCTAGTGGAGGCTGAGGGCTGGCACACTGATGCTGCAGACAGTGGGTCAGTGGCAGGGCAGACATCAGACAGGGGGGCACGCACAGCAGCATGCGTGGTACCGTCACTGGAGTCCTTGCACTTCCATCCCTGAGGGGAGAAAACCCAGACAAAAAGAGCTCATGGTGGATGACAGAGGGAGCTCACAGGTCCCACCCTCGAATAGCCATGGCACTGACCCCTGTACTGGATCCAGTCCCCCATCGACCCTGCCAGGGGAGGTAAGCCCTGGGGTAGCTGGCTGATGTTGGATGGGGGCATCAGGGGGTAGGACTGGGGCTCCCTCATGATAGAGAGGGCCATGGAGCAGTAGTGAAAAAAGAAAAAGAAAAATGACAGCTGTGACATACATACATATGCTTGGATAATAAGAAGGCTATGTTGAAAATCTGGGCGCAGCATAGTTAAGATTTCCACAGTTACATTTGTGCATACTGAAATTGCAACAAATGGTCATAACTTTGGCATTTTTTCATATTTTGAACCCAAATTTTGAACATAGTCTTCTTATCACCCCACCTCATAAACACTGTAGGTTAACATTTTCAAATCTGTGACGAAACACCATTCTGCAACACAGGTGCAAAAACATTTATGGGGAGAATGTGAAAACTGACAGCTGTACTGTTCATGAGATGGTGTGAAAAAATGGCTATGTTGAACATTTGTAGTGAAAATATGGAAAATTACAAAGTTATGTGCGTGCATAGAAAATTTTCAACGTCCGCGTGTAACTCTGCCATTTTCAGGAGTTTTTTCACCAAATTTTCAACATGGCCTTTTTGGGACCCCACCTCAGGTCTGACTATCGGGTCAGACCTGAAAAAGGGCCTTTACCAGTGTCAATACCCATTTAAAAAAATAAAAACAAACAAACAAACTGGCACTGTCATTTCATTAATCAGTCCCGAAAGGTGATTTTGTGCTGCGAACATGAAATCGCCTCCCAGGCCTGAGTAATGAAATGACAGTCACAGGGTTCATAAGGTGGTGTCCCAAAAAGCTCATGCTGAAAATTTGGTGAAAAAAATACCTTAAAATGGCTGAGATATCAACATAAGTTCAAAACACCATTGCCAGCCATTATATGACACTTACCTTGATTCTTCAGTTCGCGGTTCAGCTTTGAAGAGTGCAGATGTGTTCTGGTCCACAGATGATGACAGCAGATGACCTCCAGTGGTAAGTATAGGGCAAGGGGTGGGGTGGGGTGGTGAGTGCTCAGTGGGAGGGTCGGGATGGAGGAGGGTATGGTGAGGATGACTAGGAACCATTTTCTTTTTTACAGGTTGAAGAAAACATATTTCAAGACACTGGGAGTGGGCTCCCCAGTGTCCCAGACTACTAGGGGGGTACACATAAAGGGACACTGGGAGTGGACTCCTCAGTGTTCCACACTGCAAGGGGAAAGGGAGGACATCACTGGGGTGATGGGAGTGGGTGCCCCAGTGTCCTACTCTGCTGGGGGGACATCACTGGGGACACTGAGAGTGGGCTCCCCAGTGTTCCATGCTGCTGGGGGAGGGGGGTAACATAAAGGGAAATCCCAGTACACACCAGCAAAAAAGGAGTGGCTGAAACTTAACTCCATGGTTGGTAGCATGAGTTCCAGCTGCAGCTGTAGGAGTCAAGAAAATCCCACTGTTATCATATATAGAACGTGGCAGAAGTGGTTCTCTCATTAACCTGGGCACCTGGGATATCAGGTGCACCAAAAAAGTATTTCTGGCAAAAATATAAAAAAGCAAACATCAGAATGTGGCTAAACAGGCCCTGTTTAGCTAAATTCTGATGTCTGTTTCTTCCATGAGTGATATTTTCAAATCTTTTCTTTAGTTTGTGTCTCTCACTATTGAGAGAAGAAGATGGCAGACAAAACACTACTCTGTGAAAACAAAGCACAGTCCTGGGACACTATGTCACCCAGTCTGTGAAAACAACACACCCTTCCTGCGAAAACAAGACTAGTTTACTGGGAACACAAAACACTGCGAAAATACAGCAGCCTTACTGCGAATAAATATGACCCGGCCTGCAAAAACAAGATACCACTCTACAACAAGCATTTGTCAATGCCGAATGTTTGCTTGCTGGCATTAGCAGTGGAAGTTCAGGAGTTAAGACAGCTGTAGTATAGGAATGGCAGTGAAGTATTGAACTGACGCCAACTCCACCCACACCCTGCAGAGATGGACAGGCATTGAGGTGTGCCTTTGGGTCGTCGCCCATAATGACCATGACATTTCACCTCACCCTACCCTGCAGACACTGACAAGTCACTCTGAAGAAGATGTCATTTGTGACATTTAAAGGTCAGGTTATGGCTTGATGGTGTGCAAAGGTCAGCATGGTTAGCCTGTGAGCGTCTTGCTATCAACTTTCACATTTTGAGCCACATAACATGTAAAACATTCAAAGACAGGGACTATAACATTGAGCCTACAGAACGGCTGATATGGGGAGCTGTTTCATGACTCATGCCTGCCTTAATGTTTGATAGAAAACAAAATGTTATCTGTTTTTTATACATTATATTAGGACAGCCTACTTTTTGTTTACAAATCAATGTGTAATAAACATGAAAATCAGTACCATGTCACCACTGCAGTCTGCTGACTGCTGCACAGATCATTGTTTCAAACCTGGCTACATTTCATCCTTGGGAAAGTATCTTGAACAGACAAGTAGCCATGTTATATCTAGTACTGCTGATTTCTGATATTCTGTTAAAGCATGTTAACAGACACAAATCGGAGATTACCAGAAAAGAACAATCCCCTTTAAGCACAGTAATATAAAAGGGACCACTGCCCATACATTACATAACAAACACATTCAGTCCAACTGCTTAGTACTGAACTCTCTCCTTCACTCTCTCTCTCTCTCTCTCTCTCGTACAAATCAGTTGGAGAGCCTATAATGTATGTAAATACAACTAAAACTTTATCATTATTGTTGGCTTCATAAAAATAAAAGCATGACTCCTCCAACCCTATTTGAAGGAAAATTGACCATGCCTGTATATATGTTGTTATTTATCTATCAAATTGAATCTGTCAATGCTTGATGTTATTGTATGTCACCTTGTCTCTGCCTAAATGCTGATGGTATTGTTCCCTGTAAATGTTCAAATGCTAATGGTCTTGTTCCCTGTAATGTCTATATGTGTTACCTTTGTAACCTCCCGGGTTGCTCCTGAAAATAGGCACTTGGCTGTCTAGCGTGCATACCTGGTTAACAAAAGCAAAATTAAAAAAAAAACCCTGTGCGTAAAAACAACTAGCCTGTACATAGACACACACACATTAAACTGGAATGTTCAGTACTCAACCCACAATCTAACAAACCCACTATCATAGACCACCCTCTCTCTACTGCCCCACACTCCCGCATCCCATGAAAATAAAGGTGTCCTTGATAAAGACGAATATCCTCTCATTATGTACCGTTATGTTAGCTGAAGATCAGTGGGAAATGCATTATTGAGCCAGTGAGCTGTTGAAAACTAGCACTGATGATACATAAAACTATTATGTGCTGAACAACTGAGTGTGGCTGGTGTGGCTTTATTTCACTAGAGTTTTTTAAGTTTTTCTGTCTGCCTGTTTCTGGCCACAGCTCAACACATTTTCTGCCAGTTCAGTCCCAGCATCATACAGGCCACGACGTTACAGAGGTCAGTTTTTTTTCCAGTCACTGAACCACGAAGAGGCTGGCAGTGTGAGCCCTTGACATGCTATCAACATACCGGTGACTAAAAAAAAACTGCACTGGCTCTGCTAAGAGAAAGTGCCCTGTGCATCTTCAAATACCGCAGAAATAGAAGTTGATGAATGAAATGCAGTCTGTTCAGATGAGAGTAGGCAAAACCTGTTATTTTATGTTTATGTTTCTAATGTGTAACGGTGTTAATTTTCATGTTGGACAGTTTCAGCCAAGCTAAACGTCATTCAGGTCATGACATTACAGAGGTCAGCTTTATTTCACAGTCACTGAACCATGAACAGGCTGGCCAGGAATGTGAGCCTCTGACAGGCTATCAACATATCTGTGAAAAAAAAAAAAACAACCTAGAATTTTACTTTATTGAAAAAAAGCAAACTATACAGTAGCACAGACGATTAAATGTTTTTGTGTCATAAGGGGGTGCTTTCTCAAGACTCACCTTTGTCTTGATAAAGCACCTGCTTATGGCATGAAAACATTTAACTATCTATGGCTGGAGGAGTCTGGTATAGTTTGATATTTTTCAATAAAGCCACATTCTGGAAAATCATCCTGCAGCACAGCGTTTGTTCTTTCCGTATCTGAAACTGTGCAGCTGAGTTGCTTGCGAGTACAGTACCAGTATTTTGAGAAACTTTAAGAAACACCTTCTCATATTGCAGTTACCAGATCTTGTTTTCCTGCATCTCCCTTAAGCCCAATGAGGCACTAACCAAGCAGAAGTTTGGTGTTTACACAGATAAAATCAAGATTTTCCTTTTTAAACATAGAAACTGTGTCTTATGAAGTCTGACAATTAGCACAACTTAGGACTTGTTTGTACGTACGCGGGGGCCAATGTTCTCTGACATAATGTAACATGGGTGATGATAGCCAAGGGAAAAAAGCAATGTTTTAAAACATGCAGTTTGTCGCTATGTGTGCTATGTCAGGGGACCCTGAGTAATTTGCTTTATCTGCAAAAATAACGTTAGGATAATAGGAATGTATTATTGCAGTAATTTAACAATCCAACATCATGATCATACTGCTATGGGGAAAAAATTAACAGTCAGCATGTCTTCTGTTTTACCCCCAAGTTGATCAATAAATCAAAAGTTACTTTCTGTATCTGCCCACCTCCCACAATTCTCCTACACACTCAGGAACTCCTTGAAACAACCAAAAAGGTTTGCATAGTTTTTTTTAACACTCCTGCTCCTGGCAGGCTTCATCTTCCCCCCCCCCACCCCTTGGGGGGTGGTCTCTGCAGCATGATGGAGGGCTAGGTCTGGGAAGTTGCCTCGATTCACATTATCCCTCACTCTCCACTACCTGCGGTAATTACAGGAGGTTACATCTATTTCATGAATGTGTAAAGGCCCCATTAACCAAGTGCATTTCTTGTTCCTACAGCTTCACCATCCGTGTGACCACTTTGCGTCCAGTGCACCCCTTCCAGCCATGAAGCCAGTCAGTCCTGCTCTGGAACTATTCACACCAGCTATCACAATTTTTGTTCTGTCATGTGGCTCAAAGTTGAAGTTCCCCAAGTGAAATAAATTGGCGACAAAGGAGGAAAGGAACACATTCCTTCTAGTCCCCCTTTCCTTAAAAGCAAGAATGAAACCACCCTAATGTGGCCACTGGAGCAAGATACAGCATGATAGAGTGGGTGTTAAAAGTAAAAGCAGTGTTTGGAGCAAATGGGATGGACAATTAAATGAAATTAAATAGCTTGAATGACTGTATTGTCCCTTATTCTCCATTCAGTAGACCAGTGTGTTTACCCCCCCGCACTATTTTTTCTGTCTCATCTCTGTATTGAAGTACATCAGGGGCCACAACTCCAGTTAGTTTTTAGCCATTCTGTGACCTAAGGTGCCATGGGGAATGATAGCCAAGAAAAAAAAAGCAGTGTTTTAAAATGAGCAGTTTGTCTCTATGTATGATAGGTCGGGTGACCATTGAGTGAATGAGATCCATGAAGTTGGAGGTTAAGTAGTTGTAGCCCATGGTGTAGGAATTTCCATATCATGCTTTGGTTTATTAAATTAGGATTTTAATTGTAAAAGTGAAGTTTGGATTTAATTAGGAAATCAATTTATTAAAATTAAGAGGCAGCATAGCACCGTGGTTTAAGGCTATGAGCTGTAAACCTGGTGACCTGGGTTTGAATCCCAAAGCCCCCACTTGCATACTGTGAGACCCTGTGCAAGTCACTTAACTTCCCTGTGCTCCCAGATCGCACCTGTAAAAAAATTTCAGCTTAGTGAGTCTCTCCTGGTTTAAAAAAAATGTTATAAAAACAAAATAAAAAAAACCTCCTGCGAAAAAACAACTAGCCTGTACACAGACACACACATTAAACTGGAATGTTCAGTACTCACCCCACAATCTAACAAACCCACTTTCATCGACCACCCTCTCTCTACTGCCCCACACCCCAGAATCCCATGAAAATAAAGGTGTCCTTGATAAAGACGAATATCCTCTCATTATGTACCGTTATGTTAGCTGAAGATCAGTGGGAAATGCATTATTGAGCCAGTGAGCTGTTGAAAACTAGCACTGATGATATATAAAACTATTCTGTGCTGAACAACTGAGTGTGGCTGGTGTGGCTTTATTTCACTAGCCTTTTTTAAGTTTTTCTGTCTTCCTGTTTCTGGCCACAGCTCAACACATTTTCTGCCAGTTCAGTCCCAGCATCATACAGGCCACGATGTTACAGAGGTCAGTTTTTTTTCCAGTCACTGAACCGTGAAGAGGCTGGCAGTGTGAGCCCTTGACATGCTATCAACATACCGGTGACTAAAAAAAACCTGCACTGGCTCTGCTAAGAGAAAGTGCCGTGTGCATCTTCAAATACCGCAGAAATAGAAATTGATGAATGAAATGCAGTCTGTTCAGATGAGAGTAGGCAAAACCTGTTATTTTATGTTTATGTTTCTAATGTGTTACGGTGTTAATTTCCATGTTGGACAGTTTCAGCCAAGCTAAACGTCATTCAGGTCATGACGTTACAGAGGTCAGCTTTATTTCGCAGTCACTGAACCATGAACAGGCTGGCCAGGAATGTAAGCCTCTGACAGGCTATCAATGTATCTGTGAAAAAAAAAAAAAAACTAGAATTTTACTTTATTGAAAAAAAGCAAACTGTACAGTAGCACAGACGATTAAATGTTTTTGTGTCATAAGGGGGTGCTTTCTCAAGACTCACCTTTGTCTTGACAAAGCACCTGCTTATGGCATGAAAACATTTAACTGTCTATGGCTGGAGGAGTCTGGTATAGTTTGATATTTTTCAATAAAGCCATATTCTGGAAAATCATCCTGCAGCACAGTGTGTGTTCTTTCCGTATCTGGAACTGTGCAGCTGAGTTGCTTGCGAGTACAGTACCAGTATTTTGAGAAACTTTAAGAAACACCTTCTCATATTGCAATTACCAGATCTTGTTTTCCTGCATCTCCCTTAAGCCCAATGAGGCACTAATCAAGCAGAAGTTTGGTGTTTACACAGATAAAATCAAGATTTTCCTTTTTTAAACATAGAAACTGTGTCTTATGAAGTACGGCAATTAGCACAACTTAGGACTTGTTTTAGCCACGTACGCAGGGGGCTTAATGTTCTATGACATAATGTAACATGGGTGATGATAGCCAAGGGAAAAAAGCAATGTTTTAAAACATGCAGTTTGTTGCTATGTGTGCTATGTCAGGGGACCCTGAGTAATTTGCTTTATCTGCAAAAATAACGTTAGGATAATAGGAATGTATTATTGCAGTAATTTAACAGTCCAACATCATGATCATACTGCTATAGGGGAAAAAACCAACAGTCGGCATGTCTTCTGCTTTACCCCCAAGTTGATCAATAAATCAAAAGTTACTTTCTGTATCTGCCCACCTCCCACAATTCTCCTACACACTTAGGAACTCCTTGTAACAACCAAAAAGGTTTGCATAGTTTTTTTAACACTCCTGCTCCTGGCAGGCTTCATCTTTCTCCCCCCCCCACCCCACCCATTGGGGGGGTGGTCTCTGCAGCATGATGGAGGGCTAGGTCTGGGAAGTTGCCTCGATTTACGTTATCTCTCACTCTCCACTACCTGAGGTAATTACAGGAGGTTACATCTATTTCATGAATGTGTAAAGGCCCCATTAACCAAGTGCATTTCTTGTTCCTACAGCTTCACCATCCGTGTGACCACTTTGCGTCCAGTGCACCCCCTTCCAGCGATGAAGCCAGTCAGTCCTGCTCTGGAACTATTCACACCAGCTATCACAATTTTTGTTCTGTCATGTGGCTCAAAGTTGAAGTTCCCTAACTGAAATAAATTGGTGACAAAGGAGGAAAGGAACACATTCCTTCTAGTCCCCCTTTCCTTAAAAGCAAGAATGAAACCACCCTAATGTGGCCACTGGAGCAAGATACAGCATGATAGAGTGGGTGTTAAAAGTAAAAGCAGTGTTTGGAGCTAATGCGATGGACAATTAAATGAAATTAATAGCTTGAATGACTGTATTGTCCCTTATTCTCCATTCAGTAGACCAGTGTGTTTACCCCCCCCGCACTATTTTTTCTGTCTCATCTCTGTATTGAAGTACATCAGGGGCCACAACTCCAGTTAGTTTTTAGCCATTCTGTGACCTAAGGTGCCATGGGGAATGATAGCCAAGAAAAAAAAAGCAGTGTTTTAAAATGAGCAGTTTGTCTCTATGTATGATAGGTCGGGTGACCCTTGAGTGAATGAGATCCATGAAGTTGGAGGTTAAGTAGTTGTAGCCCATGGTGTAGGAATTTCCGTATCATGCTTTGGTTTATTAAATTAGGATTTTAATTTTAAAAGTGAAGTTCGGATTTAATTAGGAAATCAATTTATTAAAATTAAGAGACAGAATAGCACCGTGGTTTAAGGCTATGAGCTGTAAACCTGGTGACCTGGGTTTGAATCCCAAAGCCCCCACTTGCATACTGTGAGACCCTGTGCAAGCCACTTAACTTCCCTGTGCTCCCAGATCGCACCTGTAAACAAGTTTCAGCTTAATGAGTCTCTCCTGGTTTAAAAAAAAATGTTATAAATCATAGGCTTGAATGAGCCTGGGAAACCAGACAGAGCAATCCAGGGCTGGAGAGACAGTCACACAGTAATATGAAAGGGACCACTGCTGATACATTACATAGCAAACACATTCAGTCCTTGACTCCTTTCACATATACTCATACTTCAGCTACTTAACTTACTAATGTTTCAGCCTGGCATACCCAGTAGTAATTTGTGCAAGTGAAAACCCAACTGAAAACAAAATGCTTTCTCTCAGGTAGGCTGGCCCAGATAAAGAAATTGTGACAAGAAAAATCTGGCACTAGTATGTCTGCAACTATTTTATAAAACACTGGTAGGTCTCCACAATGAAATTATTATTTTTAGATACCTATAAGCGCCTTATGAGATAGCTGATGTCATAGTAGTATTACTTTATTCATTAGCAGCACCAGTTCTTAACTCTGGAAGGCCAGGATGAATAACTTTATGTTAACTATTGCTGAGAGGCATAAAAGAGTAAGTGGCTGTGTTGGGGTTTGAGCCTTCCAACCTGTTCACACAAGGATTGATCCCAGATACCTTTCTCTTCCTGAATTGTAATAAAATATCAACCCCCATTCCTCTCATCCCACTTATAAGAAGCACCGAGCAAACAGTTATGTGTAAATCACTGTGGTAAATGATTGATGCTTGGCTTCTACCTGCATTTTGCATGCATTCTTTAGTGACAGGGGTGGCTACTAGAGACACATTGCAAGCATAATAGAAGAGAAATGCAATACCAAGGACTGAAATGCAGCAATCTGACATTAAAAAGTCAGTAAGAGCCATAACAGAAAATCAACAGGTCAATATTAAAGGAGTCTGAGGCATCCAACACCTGCATCCTGTCCAGGACTGTCTTCTACATATGTGTATATTAAAGGAATAAAGAGAAGTAGGAAAAAATGCATTGGGGTCATCAAATCTTCTGTTTTAAAAATATCTGGGAAGCAACAGTATTAACTTATTCAGCTAAAAAATCTGATTCAGAATAACACTGTAAAATACTGTAAATTATGCCACGGACATCTGAAATGGCAGTGAACTCACGTATTTGAAGAATCATTTTTTAATAGTACATGGGAGCAACAGACTAGAAAGGTTATGCTTTCCTTTGGAAACGATCTGATTGTGACGAGCTTAAACATCCTTGTGCTCCTTTTGACAGCTGATTTTGCATTACATTTTACAAATGGCCGATGGCAATTCAGGCATGATACCTCATGTTATATAAAAAGACATCAACAGGCAGCATACAGTATGTGCAGGTACAAAAACAGTATAATATGAGCACACATCTACAGTATCTGACAGGCAAGCCCTGCAAAACATTTCTGCAGGTGTGTGTGTGTGTAACGAAAGAGATCCTGTATGCAGAATTCAAGTGAATCTTAAATAATGCTGTACAAGGGTTCGATCCTCCCAAGTGCTTAAAATATCACATGATAAGAAATATTTAATAACTAGTATAGTGATGGAATTTGCTGTCCCCTCACGCATGAATTGCAGCTGCTGTACGGTAACATTCAGGCAATATACAATCTATTGTTTAGAGTGTTTTAGTACAGTATACAGCTTACCGGCATTTCCTCAGTTTGCGGTCGACTTTGAAGAGTGCAGACCGGTTCCCGGTCCACAGAAGATCGTCCCACTGGAGTCCAGAGGTAAGTATGGGGGAGGGGCAGGGTGCAGTGGGTGGGCGGTGGCTGGGTGAACGCCGAGGGAACGCTTTTTGTGTTTACAGTTTTTTCTTTTGAACAGGAAGATGAGCGGGGAGTTTGCCATGCTGGGGTGGGCTCCCAGCGGCAGCTAGAAGCTGTTTGGCGGGCTGGAGCCGCGGGGATTGGGCGCACCCTTCTCGCCATAGGATGCCGCCACGCTGGGGTGGGCACCCAGCGTGGCATCTGTAACTCTGTATTGGGGGAGCGCAGCACAGCCGAGGAGATTGGGCACCCCTGTCGCTATACAGTGGGTGGGAGGTAGGGGACCGCACACAGTATGCCTGTGGGTGTGTAAGGGGGGAGCACGCATGAGCAGGCAATATCTTATCACTGCTCACTGAAGCATAGCTCCCCCTTTCAACTGTATGCCACTGCATTTTGGAGCTTGTCATATACAGCTCCAGCAGTGATTGGAGAACTGTGACCGTGCCTGCAAACACACTGACTGAATTGGAAGAGGGCTGCCACACCTCCAAAAACTCCGATGATGGCACTATGTTTCTTGCACATGCGTGCAAGCAAACATAAAAACAGCCTTGCTTTTATGCAGGACATGTAGCTTTTCCCATAGGAAATAAAGGGAACATTAAAACTTTAAGAACTTTTGAGCAGATTGCTATTTTTCCATCAAACCTTCAAAAGGCACATCTGTGACCCAAAGGCTTTGTACCCTGAAAATGTCAGACTAAAACATAAAGCTGTTTTTGAGATATGTGTGCCAAAGAAAATTGGCAAAAAAATGGTAAATTTTGGATTTTTGATGCTTCATATCTCAGAAACTGCTAAACGGAGTCACACGAAATTTGATACATTCATAGTCCTACCCCATTATGATTATGCATGCCAGATTTCATGCAAGTTCATTGAGCAATTCCAAAGTTATTTAGGTTCAAAATTTTCAGTTTAATATAGATTCTATCTATCTATCTATCTATCTATCTATCTATCTATCTATCTATCTATCTATCTGTCTGTCTGTCTGTCTGTCTGTCTGTCTGTCTGTCTGTCTGTCTGTCTATCTATCTATCTATCTATCTATCTATCTATCTATCTGTCATATTTTAGACGTTTTTGTTCTGATCATTTTTAAGTCATAGACTTAATATTATTAAGAATATGACTCATACTGATAATTTATATACTGAGTAAAGAGAGGTAAAATATGGATTATGAATAAACATTAATGGATCAAAAATTATAAGATGCTAACTGTGTAATTTTTGTGCAGTTTTACTGCAGACCCAGTGAAGTGTATAAAACTTAATTTTTTGGAGAAAATAACAAAAAAGAATTGAAACAGGTTGAGAGGTAATTTATTTTGGCCATGAGCAAAATGCAAACTATATGTTCTACAAGTGCAGTTATTTAGTTTAAATAATGTAATATCTACTGAAATGAGAAAAGTAAAAAAAAAAAACTCTGTACACTATTATTTGGAGCATTGATGTCACTGGCTTGTGTGAAATTTGTTTTTGTAAGAAGCTTGCTAGATTAATGGGTCACAGTTAGATTGGTTAGATGTAAATTATTGATGTTTATGGAATATGACAAACAGAGATAACACTGATGAATTAGACTTGACATTGGATTGCTTGGACTGCTTGGAATGAGATACTTCACTGAAAGAGTATGAGACACTGAAGGGTGAAATTGAATAGACTTAAAAGGTAAGAAGGAGAATATTGATTATATCTTGTATATTTTTAAACTAGAAACCCTCTTTTCTGAAGAAGCCCAACCTAGAGCTAAACATTGGACTTTCATGGAGAAACATAGAAACATAGACTTTGATGGCAGATAAGGACCACTTGGTCCACCCGGTCTGCCCATTTCCCTTCCTATTGGATAAGCTGCAGAGTCTAGTTAACCAACAGTCTAGTTAACCAAGGGCCTTCTATTTGGAATGAGCATTAAAAGCAAAAATAATTGCCTGGCCCAGTGGCGCTGAGTGTTGAGGCGCTGGATGCCACACCTCGCGCTATGCCGGTGACCCGGGTTCGGTAATGGACCTGGGGAGCCGGGGGCTGGCAGGGGGGGAGAGGGAGGATTGAGCATCCCTACAGATGCTCTCCTCCCTCAGGAGTGGGATACCCGGGACACGCAAGCATCCGTCATTCCCATAAAAGAATTCAGTAGAAGCACTGATTCCTGAAAGGGATGGGCGACTCCTACTTAGGGGTCGGGGGGGAACGTCGCACGGTGCATGGGAGGTCTGTGCATCAGCACGTTACCTCTCGGGACATAGTCCCAAGTGCCGGCGTACCCAGGGGATGTGGCCTAAAATGTTAAGGGGAAAATCACCCTCGCAGTCCTGGATGATGGCCCCTCCGCTCAGACCGCCACACCAGACAAGACCCTACTGTGCAGAAGGAGGGAGAGGAGGCACTCTAGGGGCAGATCTAGGGGACGGCAAAAAAAGCATTGAGAGGCCCGAAGGAGTAGGACCAAGAGGGTAAGAAATACCAGGAGGGAGAAAAAGAAAGTATAAAAAAAAAAAAAAAAAGCAAAAATAATTTCTGAATTTTAAAAACATGTGTGGCTGGTTTGCCCAGAGGGACTACATTTCTTTGTGTTTTAAGAGTGCACACCGGCTCCCGGAATTATACATTGACTTGTACTTAAAAAAGGGTACCCACCTGGTCTGCTTGCTTTGGAAGGAGATACTTAAGAAATATGCTTTTTAAAACTAACAAGATGCATCTAAACTTAGAAAAGTGCACAGTGTTGCACCGCGGCTGTAATAATCCACTGAGACCCTACAATGTATGGAACCTACAACTGCCAGTAGTAAGTACTGTAATGAAAAAGACCTGGGCATCATTATTAACAGTTCATTCGCAATGCACACGCAGATAAGAAAAATAAAACAAACTGCAAATAAATTTATCAATATAATAAAAAAAAGCCTTTATAACAAGAGACAAGCACTGTGTCATGAGTTTATACAGGAACAATGTTCGACCTCATGTCGACACTATTGGTCACCCTTCTTGACACTGTATCAAAAACAAGACATTAAATTACAGGAAGGTGTACAGAGGAGGTCTACCATGCTAATCCTTAGGTTGAAGAACCTACCATATGACAAAAGACTGCAGTAGAGATGTTGCGAAATAAAATTTCGCTGGCGAAATTGCTGCAAAATTGACAATTTTGACACATGAAATATTTCGTGAAATTCTACTGAAAATGGTGAAATTTCACTCACAAGCAGCATGACCTGCCAGTGGGTCAGAACCTTGGAAGACACAGTCATTTTCTCCTTTAATTGTGCATTTACCCTGCTATGTTTATTTGAGATGGGTATAGCCTCAGTACCCCCGATCTGAAATGCAGTGCTGGGCTCTAGCTGTCCCAAAAATGTACATTTAAACACACACACACACAGGCAGTGAGGCAGCTCTTTTAAAAGAACAGGTTTTTGAGGGACTGACTGGAAATTTAATGAGTGATGACTGCCAACCAAGCCACCTACCTGCCGGATTGTCCATAATTGGAGAGTCCCCATGCCTTCTAGGCTCTCTGGTTTTAGTGGCACTGGCAGTAAGCAGATTAGAGAACTTCCAGCAGTCCATTAGTCCCCCAACCAGAAGAGAATAGTGTAGCTCCTGTCCTCCTCCACTTTGCTGCTGACTTGCTGAGTGAGGCTGCAGCAGGCTTTTAACTAAGTTCTCCGAGTCCATTCACTCCTCCTGGTCCCTGCTCCTGCCTGCTCTCTTCCCATTCTCTCGACCCGACTCCTTCACTCCAGTCTCTCTCTGTCCAGGTTGGCCACTGGTGCACATGCCCGCTGCACCACCCAGGCTGTGAACTTACTCATCTGACTCTCTCCTCCGGCTCCAGCTCCTCCGATCACGGGCACTCTCCCGGTCCAGTCCATCCACGGATTCCACACATGCTGCTGCTGCTGCAGTACACTGAACACTGATTAAAGAGAGCAACAAGCAGCAGCAGCAGCAGGCAGGGCCAGCTTAGTGTTCTCAAAAAAGGCTTAGTACTTACTGCCTGCCCCCAGACTCTGGCTCAGGTGGTTTCACCTTTATTTATTTATTTATCTGAATATTCAGAGGAGGACCAAAAATTTACTAAGGTGAGAGGCCCATTAGTACAGACAAAAATCTGGAAGCTGCAGGCCCCCTTTTCATTTAGGATATACTAATTTATCAAAAGCTCAGTGGGGTGTTTTATGGGTCCAAATGAATTTTGAAAATATAGAGTGTCCTACCTCCCAGTCCCTTCCCTTCCTGCTCTTCTCTTGCTTCCCCAGCTCCCTCCCACACAGTGCTGCAGTACTTTGTTGGTTATGTAGAGGGTTGCCAGCATTCAAGGAGCTATCCTCCTCCCTTCCTCCAGTCTGCTTCCTACCCAGAACAGACTGTCTGCAAGACCATCAACTCCCTCTCTCCCAGCTCCAGGACACAAAAAAGGAGATTTTTCACTCATGAGTGGTGATTTTCACTGTTTCGTGGTGAAATATCATCATTTTTTTTTTTTTACAAAATTTCGTAATGTGCACCCACAAAATATTTCATGAAATGTGTAAATTATGCAAAAAATTTTGCCAGGTGAAACTTTTTAATTTTGCACAACACTAGACTGGAGGAATTAAAATTAATGTAATGATAGGCTAGAAGGGTTAGAGGGGACTACCTACATTTTTTTTAATATAATTAACAACAGTGAACCTAGGACTGGTTGTGGCATTTCCCCACTTCTGTGACCACTAGACTTAGAGTCCCACAATAAACAGTCTGAGGTGCCCAGAACTTGCACAAAAAAATGGGATAATTGCTGCACTATCAGGGTTCTGATATTATGGAATAGACTCCCCCAACACCTGGCAAACAGTACCAGTTTTGATACATTTAAAAGGTAACTAGATAAATTTATGGGGTCTTAGGGTGCTGTTGATCCACGCTGTGTGGGAGATAGCCATTATGGGCAACCACTTACTTCTGTCTTCATGAAACCAAGTAAGGTCTACATGGGCTACTTTTTAGTATGATTTCTCAGATATAAGAGATTACTGCCTGAATATGCTGATGGGGGTGCAGGAAACCAGTCCTGAAGCCAGCAGTGTCCAGTTCTTATCCCAGTTTAGGAATATAACTGGGATTTGCTAAAGCCTATAGCCATAAATCCCATAAGCTGCAGATACTATAGTGAAATCAATAACTTGTGTATTATATTGAGACATGTACAATATGAGGTGCCATCATATTCTATGCACAGCATGTTTTGCTTAGTATGTTTTATAGTGGTATGAAATATTCTTTTAGCAATTGTTTTTTTGTCAATTAAAGTTTATTGTAACAGATTAAGACAGAAAGAAAATCAGATACATACATACATTAAAGAAATAACAACAGCCAATAAGTATTTAAGAAACAGTCTGCACAACACAAAAACAAAGAAATGAATAATGCACTTAATGATAACTGGTACAATATTTTAACTTAAACCAATAACTCTCTGTTGAGAAGCAAAGATAAACATAGGTCACGGAGGTTATATTTTACTATTACTACTAATAAAGCATTGAAGGGTAGATTAATACCTCTTGTTTCCCCTTATAGCTGCAATATAGGACATAGACCTAGTAGTTAGATATGTTAAATCTAAGTGATCAAAGGAGAAAGACAGGAAGCAAAGAAAAGAGAAGACTAGAGGAACAAGCATTTGTCTATGCCGAATGTTGTCATGCTGGCATTGGCAGTGGCAGAGGTGGAGACGCATAGCGCTGTGATTTTGTTAATGTGTCACAAAAGGTGATTTTGCACAGTGAGTACGCCATTGTGCGGCAGAGCTGTGGAAACGTGTTTTGGGCAGGCTGTGGAAAACGGCAGCTGGACTGTTGATAATGATGTGTGCACAAATGCCAGTGGTGAAAATGTAGCATTAAAATATTGCAGATTGACGAAGTCACAAGGGTACATGGAAACTGTGCAATGCACACTTGCAAAACAGTCATTGCATGGAGTTTCGGCACCAGTTTTCAACATAGGCATTTTAGGACCTCTGCTGATGAATAGTGTCACCTTCATTTCCTCAAAGTGTCCCGAAAAGGGATTTCACACAGTGACCGTGAAATTCTGCACCAGACATGTGAAAACACATTTCAGCCAGCTGTACTATTCATAAGGAGTTATGAAAAAATGTCAATGATGAACAGCTGGAGTGAAAGTATTACAGATTCACAAAGTCACGAGCATGAGTGCAAACTGCGCCACTCGTGCTCGTAAAACACTCATTTTATTGACTTTCATGCCAAAATTTTCAACATAGCCATTTTAGGACATCTGGTAATGACCAGTGTCATTGCCATTTTCATAATGTGTCTCGAATATGGGCTTTCCACAGCGACCGTGCTATTGTGCACCGGAACTGCGAAAACAGATTTTGGTCAGGATGTGAAAAATGACAGCTGTACTGTTCATTAGGAGGTGTAGAACAATGACACTGTTGAAAATCTGGAGTGAAAATATTATAAGTTTGCAAACTTAGGAGCGTGCGTGCAAACAGCGCAATGCACGTTCGTAACACAGTCATTTTATGGAGTATTGTCACCAAATTTTCAACACAGGCAATTTAGGACCTCTGCGCATGAACAGTGTCACTGTCATTTTTGTAATGTGTCCTGAACAGTGATTTCACACAGCAACCACACTATTCTATGCTGGAAGTGCGAAAACACATTTTGGCCAGGATGTGAAAAATGACAGCTGAACGGTTTACAAGAAGGTGTGGTAAAATGCCAATGTTGAGACTCTGACATGAAAATATTGCTAATTCACTAACTTACCAGCATGCGTAGCAACTGCACAATACACGCTCGTAATTTTTGGATTTTTCCCACCAAATTTGTAACATAGGCTTTTTGAGAGCCCCCCTCATGAACAGTGCACTGTCATTTCATTACTTGGCCCCAAAAGGTGATTCCACTCAGTGACAGCAAAATCACCTTCCAGGACCAAATAACGCCATAACAGTGCAAGAATTCATGATGAGGTGTCCCAAAAACCCCATGTTGAAAATTTGGGGCCAAAATTCCCAAAAATGCCTGAGATATGCAGCAAAGTTGAAAAATTCCTATCTATTCCACTATACAGCTTGCCGGCATTTCCTCAGTTTGCGGTCGGCTTTGAAGAGTGCAGACATGTTCCCAGTATACCGATGATCGTTGCGCCGGACTCTGGCTGTAAGTATGGGGTAAGGGGGGTGTGGGGAGGCAGAGTTCACAGAGGGTGGGTGCAGGTGGGGGTCAAGGAGACTATGAGGGACCGTTTTTGTTTTACAGGTGGAAAAAAAACAAACATTGCTGGACAGTTTTTGTATTTCAGGGGATTTGGTGCACTGGGGTGGGCTCCCAACGTGCCACCTAAATGTTTGGCAGGTGGGTCGGTAGCCAATGGGGGATTGGGCACCCTCATCAGCACACAACATGGGGGAGGAGGAAGTTATGCCGACAGGGTGACAGTCCCATCAGCACACAAAGCAAGTGGGGGCGAGCCAAGGGATTGGCACCCCTCTGCATTTAACAATGGGGTTTATGCCAATGGGGAGGCTCTATTGCCACACAAAGAAAACAGGGGGGTAAACCGACAGGAGGATTGGGCAGTTGGTCGGCCACCCGCCCACCATGCTGATAATGTCGGCAAGCAAGTAGGAAGGGTCTGCAGCATCTGACGAGCTTTGCTCGGATTGCAGTGGACCTTTTCTTTGATGTGCTCACCACATTATGTATGCATGGTGTGGAGCCAGCATGCAGACTGACTGGGGAATGAGGGACGCACCTACATTTGCCCAACAGTGACCGTGCCTCCAAAGCTGCACTGCCCCAAGATGTTGGCTGCTCAAGCGCACCAACATAAAAATGGTGAACAAAACAGTGTAGACATTATTCACTAATAAAGCAGTAAAAGATGGTACAGATGAAATCAGATGGATGCACCTTATGATATTTGCACCTGATGAAAAGGTGGTTTTCTATTCCCATTTACAAATCTATACAATGTGCCCCACCCACTATTGAATTTTATACTTTGCTCACGCATACATAGGGCTAGTTTAGTTTAGTTCAGCAATTGTTAACTCAATGCATATATATTTATGTCTTTGAATGTATTCTTGACATTTACTGCTAATGAGAAATGTGTTTCTGTTTCTTCTTTTTAATAATATTGTAAAGATGTTTAAAGTTGATCAATAAACTTTTTATGAACTTTATAGGAGGGAAATTTACTGTCACAAATAAAATACCATGAATTAAAACTGTGAATAGTACCAATTTTGGGGTACCAACAGCATAACTGTTAGTACCTATTGTGGTCATGTGTACTCTTTTGTGCATTAAGTTAAGTTTAAGGTCACATTCAGTGTGAGTCTTTTGACTACATGATGTCACTGAAGATGTCACTGATAGGGTTTTTAGATCTAGGTGTAGGGTTTCAAACCTACACAAATCTGGGTTTGATCCCCTGCATTGTACATTTTTTTATTTCTCACTACAACTGTTGTTGTATGACAGAAATTGCTATATGTCATTGCTAATGTAGTGAAGGGTTTTAGCAAAGCTGAAAAGCAGACTTTCAGATAATTGAACTTAGTTTTACAGTATGTTGTAATCAATTAAATTAGTCCCATCTGAAGCTTGCTTAGGCCTTTGACACTGTCCCACATAGTAGGTTGATAACTAAGCTGGGCAGCCTGGGAGTGTGCCCCAAGGTGGTAAACTTGGTTAGAAACTGATTGAGTGACAGGACACAGAGGATGGTGGTAATGGAGTTTAATCCAAGGAGAGGGGGGTGACCAGCAGGGTGACACAGGGATCCATGCTGTGGCCAGTCCTCTTTAATGTCTTCATAAGCGACATTGCAGAGGGGCTGGAGGGGAAGGTATGCCTCTTTGTAGATGGCTCTAAGATCTGCAACAGAGTCAACACTCTGGGGGTGTGTGGAAAAAATGAGAAAGGACCTAAACATGCTTGAGGAGTGGTTGAGAGTGTGGCAGTAAAGATTCGATGCACAGATGTGCAAAATCATGCACTTGGGGCACAGAAATCCAAGGGAGTAATACAAGATGGGGAAGGGGTACTAATGGCCACAGTCAAGAAAGGGACCTGGGGGGTGATCATATCTGATGACCTAAAGGTAACCAAACAATGTGAGAAGGCTGTGGGGAGAGCCAGTGGGATGCTAGGGTGCATAGGTAGAGGTATCACAAGCAGAAAAAAGGAGGTGGTTATGCCACTCTACAGATCACTAGTATTGTGTCCAGTTCTGGAGGTCGCATCTCCAGAAGGACTTAGACAAAACAGAGGCTGGCCAGAGAAGGGCAACAAAAATGGTGCAAGGACTGCACCAAAAGTCATATGAGGAAAGACTAGAGAACCTAAACATGTATTCCTTGGAGGAGGGGAGGATATGATAGAGACATTCAAATGCATCAGGGGTATAAACAAGGTACAGGAGGGTAGCATCATTCAAAAAAGAAGGTGCACAAGAACAAGGGGGCATGATATGAGGCTAGAGGGAGGTAGGCTCAGGTGCAATGTGAGGAAGTACTTTTTCACAGAAAGAGTAGTAGATGCTTGGAACAACTTCCCTGTGGAGGTGGATGGGGCAAAAACAGCAGGGGAATTCAATAATATATGGGATAGATATGAGTACTCTAGCAATAGGGAAGATAGGGTAAGCCACAAATTGTGGTACGTGCTTTGTCATGTTACAGGGAAGTTGGTTGTTGGAGCTTGGTAGTGTTCTGGACTTTTATACAGGCATTTTTAAATCAAATAAAAGATATGGATTTCCATTCAACTTCATGGATATGCTTCATCCTTATGCCTGCTGAGTCTGAATACTTGAATACTTCAGTGGCAAATTGTTTTGTATGGCATAGTCCTGGTGTGAGGCAGTGGTGCTGGTTTTTACTCTTTTTTACATTCATTACTGACCTAGCATGGCTGTTCTTAGGTGCGGTCACACCAAACTCTTTAGTTCATTTCTTCAAAGGCTGTAAGGGCAGGGATTGGGCTAAAAGGAGTAAGGCCATCAAAAAATGGAAGGTGATAAGTACCAATGCCCATAGTCTGGGTAACAAGCTTCCTGAACTGGTGGCCTTGATGAAAGAGGGACATGTGAATATGATGGCAGTCACAGAAACATGGTATGTGGAGAACCATGACTAGGATGTCAACATCCCAGGATACACAATCTATAGTAGGGACAGGGAGGGAAAAAGAGGAGGAGGAGTAGCTCTCTACATAAGGGAAGGGATCAAAGCAATGGAACTAAAGGGCAAACAGGGAGGAGAAAAGGCACTGTGGGTCACCTTGGAGACATGAAATGGTACCACAATCTGCACGGGGGTTGTATACAGACCCCATCTCAGGGGGAGGAAATGGAGAAGGAAATGATAGAAGGCATCCTTACAATGGCAGAAAAAGGGGAGATATTGTTGATGGGGGACCTGAATATGGCAGATGTTAACTGGACAACATTTGGTGCAGCCACATCCAAGAGCAGGGTCATTCACAATGCCCTGCAGGGGCCATGCCTCAGACAGCTAGTGTTGGAACCCACTCAGGAGGGAGCAATCTTAGACCTGGTGCTCTCACTTAGGGATGGAGAGAGAGGATCACACATGTAGTAATGGGTAGTCATCTGGGAACAACGACCACCAAACAGTGTGGTTCATGATAAACAAAGGCATAGAGTCAAGCCATACAAAAGTGAAGGTACTGGACTTTAGGAGGGCTGACTTTGACAAAATGGGTGAGTGCCTAAGGAATGCACTAGCAAATGGGTAGGAAGGAAGGGTGAAAGAACAATGGGGAAAAATCAAAACTGCCATCACAGAGATATCAAGCTTTTGTGTGAAGCAAATAAACAAAACAAAACAAAGTAAAAAAATACTATGGTTTTCAAAAGAGGTGGTGGGGAAGGTTAGGCAGAAAAAGATAGCATTCAGAAAGTATAAGGAATCACAGAAGGAGTAGAACAGAGAACTGTATCAGTTAAAGCAGAAGGAAGCAGGGAAGGCAGTCAGAATAGTGAAGGCCCAAACCAAGGAAAAGATAATCAGCTCAGTTAAGAAGGCGGATAAAACCTTTTATAGGTACATCAGGGAGTGAAGGAAGACCAAGGGAGGGGTAGAGAGGCTAAATAAAGAGGAGGGGAGTGGTGGTGGGCAGAGGGTGACAGTGAAAAAGCAGAGATGCTGAACAAATTCTTTTTCTCAGAATTCACAAAAGAGGAAGAGGGGGAGGTACCTAAACCTAACAATAGAAGCACTCCGGACAGGGGGATTGATACCAGTCCATTCACAGAAGAAAAGGTCCTGTAAGAAATCTTGAAACTCAAGGTGGACAAAGCAATGGGGCCTGATGGGATTCTTCTCAGAATTCTAAAAGAACTAGGGGGACACCTAGTCACACCACTGACTACCCTTTTTAACAAAACATGGGAGACTGGTGTGGTACCTGAGGACTGGAGGAGGGTGGATGTGATTTTCTTTCACAAAAGTGGGAGCAAAACAGAAGCAGGAAACTACAGACCTGTTAGTTTGACCTCAGAGGTAGGGAAAATGTTGGAATCACTTCTGAAAAAAATAATTGTTGAGTGCCTAGAGGCCAGCGGATCACAGGACCCAAGGCAGCATGGATTTACAGCAGGAAGGTCATGTCAGACAAATCTGATAGATTCCTTTTGACTGGGTGACCAAAGTAGTAGACCAGGGAGGGGCTGTGGATATGGTCTACCTAGGCTTTTGCAAGGCATTTAACACAGTCACACACAAAAGATTAATAAACAAGTTAGCCAGCCTGGAAGAGGGTCCCAGAGTGGTAGCCTGGGTAACAAATTGGCTGGACAATGGGATGCAGAGAGTAATAGTAGATGGAGTACACTCTGAAAAATGGGTGGTTACTAGTGGGATACTGCAGGGTTCAGTACTGGGACCGGTCCTCTTTAATGTCTTTATAGGAGACATTGTGGAGGGGCTGATGACACAAAGATCTGCAACAGGATTGATACACGGGGGTGGGGGTGGAAAGGATGAGAAGGGACTTGGCAAGGTTGGAAGAATGGTCAAAAGTATGGCAGCTAAGATTCAGTGCAAAGAAGTGCAAGGTAATGCATCTGGGAAACAAAAACCCAAGGGAAGAGTACACAATGGGGGGGATACTAAAAACAACAACAATGGAGAGGGACCTCCAGGTAGCCATATCCAGTGACCTTAAGGAAGGCAAGCAATGAGAGACAGCAGTAAGGAGGACTGGGGGGATACTGGGATGTATTAGGAGAGACATCACCAGTAGAAAACAGGAAGTTGTTATCCCTCTGTACAGACAGTTGGTGAGACCCCATCTGGAGTACTGTGTGCAGTTCTGGAGACCCCATCTCTGCAAGGACATAGACAGGATGCAGGCAGTCCAGAGGAGGGCAACTAAAATGGTGCAGGGTCTGCACCTGAAGCCATTAGAAGAGAGACTAAAGGAGCATAATAATTATTCCCTTGAGGAAAGGAGAGAGGGGGGCATGATAGAAACTTTCAAGTACCTCAAGGGAACCAACAAAGTCCAAGAGGGGAACATCTTTCAGAAAAAGAGATGTGCAAGGACAAGGGGGCATAATTTGAAAATAGAGGAGGGATGGCTCAGGGAAAACATGAGGAAGTATTTTTTCATGGAGAGGGTGGTAGACGCATGGAAACACCTTTCTGAGGAGGTTGTGGGGTAAAGAACAGTGGGGGAATTCAAGAATGCATGGGACAGGCCAGCCCACAGGCGCAGCAGCTTGATTTCCACTTGAGGTGCCAGCAACCCGGGTTCGGGAACTGACTCAGGTCTCTGGAGGTCCTGCCGGTGGAGATGGATGAAGTGTTCTAGGGACTGCTCTCCTTCTCCGGGGGGTGGGTTGGGACACCGTCCGGCGCTTGACAGACCCCTGGCGGAGGCCGGGTGTGCTGCAGCCACTGGTGCTCGACGGTATTCAGGAGGTGGGGCAGATGCAGAACCCCATTGCACATCCCCACCTGCCATGCAACAACAAGAGGGAGAAAACACTCCTGCTCCCACTGCCATAATGAAGCCTGCACCGGCTGCATTAGGTGCTAAGGCCGACTCCCACTTCTCCCAAGATCACGGTGCCCTTGGCCAAGGTGTCGTGACCCTGCCCTGGAGGGAAGCCAGGGGGTTTCAGGGACGATGACTATATGTGAGCGGCCGCAGCTGGAGTCCGTGACCGGGCTGATGGTCTCAGCATGGGGAGGCAGGGGGCCAAAACAGTAAAATAGAAAAAAAAAGAATGCATGGGACAGACATAAGGCAATTCTAGTGGGGGGCAGGAGGAAGTAGGCTGTTGGTTAACTAGAATCTGCAACTTATCCAATAGGTAGGGAAATGGGCAGACTAGGCAGGTCAAGCAGTCCTTATATGCCATCAAAGTCTATGTTTCTATATTTCTATCTGTTTTGCAGGTTGTGACATAACGTCTCCATCATAGGAACTGCACCTCACTTACCTGTATCTCAATGGCACACTGAATGAGTACTTAGCATACAAAGAACCAGTGGTTCAGATCCTAACAGGGATGCAAACATTTTTTTGTAAGATAGAAACTAACTTGAGTGGCATTTCATATTGATGTGGAGTTGGAATAGTAAATTATATGAGAAGCACATTTATCTAAGAACAACAATTTGTAAAGGTAAATTACCTACTGGGATTTGATCCCCAGTCAGCTGTGACATATCCACTTCATTATAGGAAATGCAACTTCCTCACCTGCAACTCAGTGACACACTGAATGTATGTTTACTTAGCAGGTAAAGGATCAGTGATTTAAATTCAGGCAGCCATAGTTGGAATTCTGGAAGGCCTTAAACATTTTTTCAACTTTTTTTGTAAGCTGAAGATTCATTTAAGTAGTGATTCATGGTGGTGAGGAGTGGACTAGTAAATTATAGGAGAAGTATATTTAGCTAAGAACAACAATCTGCTAAGGTAAATCACCTGCTGGCATTAGATCCCCAGTCACATGTGTTGCAGGTGTGACATAACCTACATCATAGAAACTGCAACTTACTAACCCCCAGTTCAGTGTAACACTGAATGTGTATTTGATTAGCAGGCAAAGGATCAGTGCTCACATCTGACCAGGTACTTAAGCCTTTTTTTCAATTTTTTTTGGTTGTAAAATGGAAACTCATTTGAGTGGAGATACACTGTGACGTGGTGTTGGAATAGTAAATCATGTAAGTACATTCAGCGAAGAACAACAGATAGTGAAAGTAAATTGTCTGCTGGGATTAGATCCCCAGTCACATGTTTTGCAAGTTTTGATGTAACCTCTATACCATAGAAAATACAACTCCCTTACCTGCAGCTCAGTGGCACACTGAATGTGTTGTTCACTTAGCAGAAAAAGGATTAGTGATTTAAATTCAGGTAAACATAGTCTGAATCCTGGAAGTGTCAGTGGCTCAGAAGGTAGCACACTTGCCTCTGAAGCCAGGAGATCAGAGGGCTGTGGATTTAGTTCCCACATCTGGCACTTGGGTTAATATCCCAGTACTGACATTGTAGTGCAGCACGAGAGGGATGCTGCACTTCTGAGGTGCCGTCTTTTGGATGAGACATTAAACCGAGGTCTCATCTGCCTGGATTGGTGGTAGTTCAGGTGGATGTTAAAGATCCCATGGCATTTATCGAAAAGAGTAGGGGAATTTCCCTGGTGTCCTGGCCAAATTTCCCTTATTCACTAAAAATACCACCAACAACTTAATTTGGTTCAAGGTCAGTTGGCATTCATCTGTATCCCCCTTCCCTGGGTTGTACCTGAAAATAGGCAGGATTTGCCTAGTGCACTTACCTGGTCAACAAAAACTATAAAAAAGGGGGGGCCATAAATGTTTCTTTCAGCTTTATTTGTAAGATGGACACCCACTTTTGTACTGACTCATGGTGGTGTGAAGTGGAATAGTAAATTAAATGATAAGTCAATTTAGCTAAGAACAACAATTTGTAAAGGTAAATTGCATGCTTTGATTAGATACCCAGTCACATGTTTTGCAGGTGTGACATAACCTCTACATCATATGAACTGCAATTCACCAACGTGCAGTTCAGTGGCACACTGAATGTGTGTTTTCTTAGCAGGCAAGGGATCAGTGGCTCGCATTTGAGCAGTGACTTAAGCATTTTTTCCAAATTTGTTTGTAAAATGAGAACTCACTTGAGTGGCAATTCATAGTGGTGTGTAGTTGGAATAGTAAATTATGTAAGTACATTTGGATAAGAAAAACAATTTGTGAAGGTAAATCACCTGTGGGGATTAGATCCCCAATCACCTGTTTTGCATGTTGTGACATACAGTAACCTCTACATCACAGGAACTGCAGCAGCTTAGCAGCAGCTCAGTGGAATATGTGTTTGCCTTAATAGGCAAGGGATCAGCAGTTCAAATCCTGGCAGGAACAATAAACAACTTTTTTTTAAAGATGGAAACTCACTTGAGTGGCAATTCATTGCAGTGTGGAAATGAAAGTCAATTATTTGAGAAGTAAAGGGAGGCAGTATAGCGAAGTGGTTTAAGACTCTGAGCTGCAAATCTTGAGACCTGGGTTTAAATTCCACAGCCCCCACTTGCATATACTGCGTGACCCTGAGCAAGTCACTTAACTTCCCTGTGCTCCCAGGTTGCATCTGTAATAAAGCTTTCAGCTTAGTGTGTTTCACCTGGTTAAACAATTGGAAAAAAAATTAGCAAAGAGCAACAATTTGTAAAGTACATTTTCTACTGGGATTAGATTCTTAACTGCCTGTTTTGCAGGTCATGACATAACCTCTACAGCACAGAAAATGTGACTTGCTTACCTGCAGGTCAGTAGCACACTACATGTGTGTTGTTTAACAGACAAAAATCAGTGGTTTAAATGTAGGTACACGTAGTTCGCATCCTGGCAGGGACTTAAATACTTTTTCAACTTTTTTTGTAAGTTGGAAACTCAGTTGAATAGTGATTCATGGTGGTTCAGAGTGGAATAGTAGTTAATATGAAAAATAAATTTAGCTAAGAAAAACAATTTGTGAAGATAAATCACCTTCTGGGATTAGATCCCCAGTTGCCTGTTTGCAGGTGCAATACAACCTCTACATGACGGAAACAGCAACTCACTTATCTGTGGTTCAGTGGCACACTTAATGTGTGTTTGCTTAGCAGACAAAGGATTAGTGGTTCAAATCAGAGCAAGGACTTAAGCATTTTTATTCAATTTTTTAAGATGGAAACTCACTTGAGTAGTGATTCATGGTGGTGTTAAGTGTAATAGTTAATTATATGAGAAATAAATTTAGCTTGGAACAACAATTTGTGAAGGTAGAATCATCTGCTGGGATTAGATCCTCAATCACCTGTTTTGCAGGTTGTGATGTAATCTCTACACCATAGGAAATGCACTTATCTGGTGCTCAGTGGTACACTAAATGTGTTTTCACTTTACAGGCAAAGAACTAGTGGTTAAAATTTAGGTAGACAGTTTGAATCCTGGTAGAGACATACACAATTTTTAAAACTTTTTTTTAAGATGGACACTCATTTGAGTACTGATTCATGGTGGTGTGGAGTGGAATAGTAAATTACATGAGCTAGCCAAGAACAACAGTTTGTGAAGGCAAATAACCTGCTGGGATTAGATCCCCAGTCTCCTGTTTTGCAGGTGTGACATAACCTCTACAGATAGTAACTGCAACTTACTTCCCTGCAGTTCAGTGGAGCACTGAATTTGTCTTTGCTTTCAGGTAAAGGATCAGCAACTCAGATCTGATCAGGAACTGAAGTATTGTTTTTAAAGACAGAAACTCTCTTGAACAGCGATTCATGATGGTGTGGAGTGGAACAGTAAATTATATGACAAGTAAATTTTGTTAAGAACAACAATCTGTAAAAATAAATCATCTGCTGGGATTAGATCCCCTGTTGCCTGTTTTGCAAGTTGTGACATAACCTTGACACCATAGGAAATGTATCTCACTTAACCTGGTTCTCAGTGTACACTAAACGTGTGCTCACTTAACAGACAAAGAATCAGTGGTTTCAATACAAGTAGGCCCAATTCAAATCTTGGCATGGACTTGCAGATTGTGAAATACCTCTACACCATAGGAACTGCAACTCAGTTACCTGCAGCTCAGTGGCACACTGAATTTGTGTTTGCTTGGGAAGCAAAGGATCAGCAGTCCAATTTCTGGCAGGAACTTAAACATTTGTTTCATATTTTTGTTTAAGATGGAATTTCACTTTAGTGGTAATTCAACGTGGTGTGCAGTGGGATAGTAAATTATGTCCAAAGTAAATTTAGCTTAGAACAAAAATTTGTGAAGGTAAATCATCTGCTGGGATTAGATCCCCTTTTTGCCAGTACTGACTTAATGTCTACATCACAGCAACTGAAATTCCCTTGCCTGCAGCTCAGTGGTGCACTGAATGTCTTCTCACTAGACAGACAAGGGTTCAGTGGTTGGAATCCAGGTACAGTATACAATATTGTATTTCACACTTTATAGACCTTATTAGGCACCTTTAGTACCACTGGTACTTTGATTTTATTTGCTTGTGAGTGTGTGAGGAGGGGATCGTACAAGGAAAGAACATTACTTATTTTTTCAGATGAAGTGAGTTCTACTTTTTAAGGCCTAGTTGAAGGTTTTCAATGAGTAAAGGTGGCAGCCAAGCTATCAGTGGCAATCATGGATGAGTAAAGTGGCTCATGAATTGTGAATTACCCAATTTCCAAATCCTAATGGCTTAACTTTTTTCACCCTGCAACTTTATTGGAGGTTAACATATGGATACTAGTAAACGTAGTCCACTCTGAAGAAAGAGGGATACTAGCGGGGTACCGCAGGGTTCCATACTGGGACTGGTCTTCTTTAATGTCTTTATAGGCGACATTGCAGAGGGACTGGAAGGAAATGTATGTCTCTTTGCAGACGACACAAAGATCTGCAAAAGGGTTGATACAAAAGGTGGGGTGGAAAGGATGAGAAGGGACTTGACAAGGTTGGAGGAATGGTAAAATGTATGGCAGCATGGATTCAATGCAAAGAAGTGCAAAGTAATTCACATGGGAAACAAAAACCCAGGTGAAGAGTACACAATGGGAGGTGAGATACTAACAACAACAAAAATGGAAAGGGACCTGGGGGTAGTCATATCAGATGACCTAAAGGTGGGAAAGCAATGTGCGAAGGCAGTAAGGAGGGCTGGGGGGATACTGGGATGCATAGGGAGAGGCATCACCAATAGAAAACAAGAAGTTGTTATCCCTCTGTACAGACAGTTGGTGAGACCCAGTCTGGAATACTGCATGCAGTTCTGGAGACCCCATCTCTGCAAGGACATAGACAGGATGGAGGCTGTCCAGAGGAGGGCAACTACAATGGTGCAGGGTCTGCACCAGAAGACATACGAAGAGATACTAAAGGAGCTTAACGTGTATACCCTCGAGGAAAGGAGGAAGAGGGGGGACATGATAGAAACTTTCAAGTACCTGAAGGAAATCAACAAAGTCCAAGAGGGGAGCATCATTCAGAAAAAGAGATGTGCAAGAACAATGGGTATAATTTGAAAGATAATGCGGGGATGGCTCAGTGATAATGTGAGGAGGTATTTTTTCACAGAGAGGGTTGTGGATACATGGAATGGCCTTCCTGAGCAGGTTGCGGAGTCAAAAACTGTGGGGGAGTTCAGGAAAGCATGGGACAGACATAAGGCAATTCTAGTTGGGAGTAGGAGGAAGTAGGCTGTTGGTTGACTAGGATCTGCAGCTTATCCATCAGGTAGGGAAATGGGCAGATTAGATCGGCCAAGTGGTCCGTATCTACCATCAAATTTTATGTTTCTATATTTCTATGGGCCACTGAAGTTATTTAGTCTGTTGCTGTAAGAAGGAAGTTGAGGCCCTCAGAAGTGGAGGTGTCAAGGAGGGAGGAATAAGCCCCCAGCTGAGAAGGAAGCAGCTGCTGGTGGGGGAATCTATTGTTAGGGGACAGACTTGGGAGCAGGGGAGGAAGGGAGAGGGAGGTGAAGTCCCTCCCTGGTGCTTCAGCTTGGGGGGATGAGCATATCCAGAGGATTGCTAGGGCAACAGGAAATGGAACGGAACTAGATGCCATTGTCCACCTGGGGGACCTGGGGGACATATGACCTGGCAAGGGACAGGGTAGGGGTAGTGCAGGATGACTACAGGGAGTTTGGGAGGGGACTTAAGCAGGTAGCACCCATGGTGGCTTTTTCTGAGGTGTTACCTGTTTAAGGCCAGGGAATGCAAGTGTACTCTGCACCAGGGAATTTACCATGGTCTTTGAAATTATTGAGTAGCTATGCTTAGCCTCCACTACTGTGCTTTATATATTTGTGCACTTCTGATGGAATATGCTGTACAATAACTTTATTGTTGTTTGCACTACACTGTATTTGTAACTCCTGTTGGGTATTTCCTGTACTGTATTTCTGTATTTTTTTGTATTTGAATTTATCCTGTACTGTATTTTTTATAGGGCATGGGTGCAGAAAGGTTGGGATGGGTACAGGGAAGATGAAAAGTGGAGTAAAACCCCAGGTAAGCGAGGGTAAAGGATTGAAGGAGTCAAGGAATAGGGAAATTCCAAAGGCAGGAGGAAAGTCAGGGGGAGCTTCAGGGAAAAACAGTCATGAATGAGAGGGGAAACCAAGGCAATAGGCAGGATGGAAGGAAGGAGAGTCATATACACCAGTGCAAGGATTTTGGGAAACAAAATTCCAGAACTGGATGCCATAATGGTGGAAGGTGACCAGGACTGAGTGGCCATTACAGAGTCATGGTGCACTGAGCATCATGACTGAGACATGGTCATACTGGACTACTCTATGTTCAGGAGAGACAGGTCAAGGATGAGGGAAGGAGGGATTGCTTTATATTTCAGGGAGGGCATGAAGGACATGGAGGTACAGGGGCACCAGGAGGAAAAGGAAGACCTGGAGCTGCTGTGGGTCATCCTGAAGATGGGCTCCAGGCTGCTAGTCATACCAAGGTACTGTACAGGCTGACAGCACAGATAGAGGAGCTGGATAAGGCACTTGGGGAAGCCATTATCAAAATGGCAAATAAAGGGGGAGTGCTACTAGTTGGTAACTTCAGTATGCCAGACGTGGAGTAGAATCTTCCAGTGGTAGTGCCACAAAGAGTAGGGTCATCCTGGACTCCCTACAAGGGGCTTTTCTCATGCAGCTGGTCACAGAACTCACTAAGGATGGGGCAGTGTTGTGCCTGGTGCTTACAAACAGGGACAGTATTGCAGATGTCACTGCAGGAAATCCCCAGGGTGCCAGTGATCACCATACAGTGTGGTTTAATATTAAGACAGGAATAGAGGCTAACCACATGAAGACAAGTCTCCTGGACTTTAGGGGGGTACATTTTAAAGAAATGTGAGACTGCCTCAGAGCATGCCTGGGGGGTTACTAGGCAAGGGTGGAGGCACAGTGGGCAATAACCAGTTAGGGCATAACTAAAGCAACTAACCTCTATGTAAAGGAGATGAGTTAAAGCAGAAGGAAAAAGAGAATGTTTTATGGTTCACTAGGAAAGTGGCAAAGGCAGTGAAGGAAAAAAGGATGCCTTTAAGGAGATAGAAGGAAACATGGAGGGAGGAGGACAGGCAGGTATACCTAGTAAGACAGAGGAAAGCAGGCAAGGCAATGAGGGGAGCAAAGATGCAGACAGAGGAAAGAATCACTAAAAGTGGTCACAGGGAAAGAATCACCAAAGGGGTTACTGAGGGGATAAGAATTTCTTCAGACACATGAGAAGAGAAAATCAAGACTGCACAGATGAGGGCCAAGAGCAAGCAGACATCCAGAACAGGTATTTCTGCTCAGTCTTCACAGTGGGAGTGGGGGTGACCATGGAATAGCAGGAACAGGGGACAGTAGAGGAGGAGGACATATGTCCATTTTCTGAAGAAAAGGACTTGCAGCCCTGAAGGCTGACAAAGCTATGGGACCAGATGAAATACAGCTAAGGGTTCTAAAAGAACTCAGGGATGTACTAGCTGCTCTATTGACAGCCTTGGTTAACAGCTCACTGGAAACAGGTAGGGATCTAAAGGACTGGAGAAGAGCTGGCATAGTCCCTCTATATAAGAGCAGCAGTAAGGAGGAGGCTAACAACTATAGACTGGTCAGTCTTACTTCAGTGGAGGGGAACTTTATGGAAACCCTGCTTAAAGAAATGACTGGCAGAGTATCTTGAATCCAGTGGGTTGCAAGACTACAGGCTGCAGGGATTCACGTGGGTGGAGGTCATGTGAAATTAACCTGATTGGCTTCTGTGACTGGATGACCAGGGAAACAGATCAAGCGAAGGCAATGAACATGCCCTATCTGGATTTCAGCAAGGCGTCTGACACAGTGCTGCACAGGAGGCTGATAAAGAAACTAAGCAGCCTAGGGATGGGATCCAAAGTGATGTATTGGATTTGAAACTGGTTAACAGATAGGAAACAAAAGAGTGGTGGTAAATGGCACTCACTCAAATGATGGAGAAGTGATCAGCATGTTGTCATAGTGCTCAGTACTGGGACCAGTCCTCCTCAGTGTCTTCATAAGTGACATTGCTGAGGAACTGGAAGGGAAGATATGCATTTTTGTGGTTGATACCAAAATCTGGAATATGGTGGACACTGAGGGGTGGACAGAATAAGCAGGGATCTGGGGAAACTCAAGCAGTTGTGTAGAGTATGGCAGTTGAGGTTCAATGTTAAAAAGTGCAAAAATCACACACCTTAGTCAAAGGAACCCAGGCACTGAGTATCAAATGGGGAGAGGAGGAGCTGACAGTCACTGAATAGGAAAGGGACCTTGGGGTTATTATATCTGATGTTCTCAAGGTGGCAGGGCAGTGTGACAAAGCAGTGGTTTGGTCTAGTGGGGTGCTGGGGTGTATTGGAGGGGTATATCCAGCAGCATGAGGGAGGTGGTTTTGCCACTGTATGCTCACTTTGAGACCCCACCTGGAGTACTTTATCCAGTTTTGGAGACCGCATCTCTGAAAGTAAATAGGGTAGAGGCAGTCCAGAGGAGGGCAACCAAAATGGTGCAGGGATTTCAGGAAAAGCTCTATAAAAAGTGACTGAGGGATTTTAACTTGTACACCTTGAAAGAGAGGAGAGCAAGTGGCAACATGACAGAGAAATACAGGTACCTCACAGGGGAGAACAGGGTTCAAAAGGGAAGTTTCTTTTAAATGCGAAGGAGGACCAGGACTGGGGGGCATGCAATGAAGCTGGAGTGAGGGACATTTAAATGAGATGTGAGGAAATATTTCTTCACTGACAGGGTGGTAGACACCTGAAACAGCCTGCCAGCAGAAGTGGTGGAGACAAAAACAGTAGGGGGTTTCAATCAAGTATATGTGGGATAGACATAGGGGCATGTTTGAAAACAGGCAGGGCAGAGGGAGTGTTGCCGGAGACCAGTTAGAGTCTGTGGAAGCATATTAGGCAGGGAACATCTGGGCAGACTGGGTGGGCCAAGAGGTTCTTTTCTGCCAACAAATTTGTTGTTTCTATGTAGTCTTAAAGCAGGAACTGTCCAACCCATTTTATAATTAAGGAATACTTTAGAACAGGAAATGGTACAGTATATGCAGGTAGCATAAACGGGCAGACTGGATGGGCCTGGTGGTCCTTATCTGCTGACAGTATCTATGTATCTATGTCATATTACCTATCCTGGAGTGTATTATTGCTACTATACAATACATAAACGTGTATATGTTTTTGATTGGAGATGGGCGAAGTGGCCCCAATTCGCTCCGCCCAGAGATTTGCGGAGTGAAGGCGAATTCGCGGAGTGCTCCGCAATGCAAAGCACAGTACTTTGCGTTATAATGGGTAATGCAAAATCCATTGTAAACAATGACTTTGCATAACTCCGCCTTCCCAAACCACTACTCCGCCAATTCTTAAGGCGAAGTACATTGAAAGCAATGTACTTTGCCTCACTTTGCCTTGTTTTAAAGCTCTAAAGGTGAATTTTGCAGTGATTTATGGGATTTCAGGTCACATGGGCTCTAGATTGTTCTGCACAGCCTCAGTTTGGGATAGTGTGTGTAGGAAGCTATAGGAGACAATCTGCTGTGAGAGCTCTCTTCGATTCAGACCTTCTAAAAGCTGTTAAATAAGTTTTTGAGTCATTTTTTTTTGCTGAAACTTTAGTTCATCGATTATAGGAAACCCTCCTGTGCTCATATCATCGAGCGTTTATTGTTTGTGTGTGGATTTTGAATGTTAATATACAACATTCAGTCTGTGTACTGAGAGACAGTGGAAGGGTGCTTTGGGGGAGGGGTGTATCTGTGGTGTAGGTAGATTAACTTGGAGAAAAAGAGTGCTTTCTGTTTTAGTGATATTTCTCTTGTTTAACTGTGTTAATGTACATACAGTAATATTTTCAATAATTCTTGCCACTTTTTGCTGATTGTTGTGGTGCAGCAGTGCATAATTTTAGTTTGTTTAAAATATGTGCTTACATTACTGAAGTTTTCAATTTGCTACGCATTACTTAGTGCGTGTGTAAGTATGTGTGTGATGCATGTCATCAAATCAGACACCTTTTATTGTGCCACATAATTTCAGCAATTTGAACTTGCTGTCCACTGCAGCTGTATGATTTTTGTACTTCTTTGTGGTATCTTTACTGGTACTAGTACTAGTGACTGTTACTGCAGCAGTGCAGTACCGGCAAAGGTATTGTTTTTCAGATTTGAATTTCTGATGGTGAGCACTGGTTAGGTGTGGTGCCGCTGCATCTGCATCTCTTCAGTGTGCAGCACAATCTTAATCTGTCTGTGCATTTGCATCTCTTTAGGGCCCACTCTCCATCTGTAATTTAAGTCACAGTTGTTTCTTTGGCTTCCCTTCAGAGTACTGGACAGGTATGGTGCATAATTCTGCATGAACATTGTACTCATTACTATGCATTTTTTAGTCAGGACCATCATCATGAGTCACTCATGATACAAATCACATTCTTCATCATCATGGTCACAAATGCAGTCACAAATCATGATTTATGATCACGTCACGAATCACAACATAAATTTTTTTTTACTAGTTACTTGGATGTATTGCAAGCCTCTTTTGTAGTACATAGATACATAGACAGTGTCGGCAGATAAGGGCCTATGGCCCACCCAGTCTGCCCATTTGAGCTTGTAAGTTCAGTTTGTTTTCCTAGAAGTCTGTTGCCCCTTACCCCTGACCTCCAGAATTCCTTTATGTCTATCCCATGCATTCTTAAATCCCGTGATTGTTTCAGCCCCCACCACTTCCTCTGGCAGGGTGTTCCACTTGTCCACCACCTGTTCTGTGAAGAAATTCTTTCTCATGTTTCCTCTGAATCGTCCTCCCTCCAACTTCATCCCATGCCCTCTAGTCCTGGAACATCTTTTTCGCTTAAAAATAGTGTTTTCCTGCACCCTGTTCCTCCCTGTAAGATACTTGTATGTCTCTATCATATCCCTCTCTCCTCCTCTCTCCAGGGAGTACATGTTCAGTTCCTTCAACCTGTCTTCATAGGACTTGTGATGCAATCCATGCACCATCTTTGTTGCCCTCCTCTGAACCTTCTCTACCCTGTCTATGTCCTTACATAGGTATGGTCTCCAGAACTGTACACTGTACTCCAGGTGGGGCCTCACTAGTGTCTTGTATAGAGGAATTATGACCTCCTTTTCCTGCTGGTGATGCCCCTGCCTATACATCCCAGCATCCTATTTGCTTTGCCTGCTGCCTTGTCACAATGTTTCCCTTACCTTGAGGTCATCAGAGATGACAACCCCAAGATTCCTTTCCTGCTTGGTGCATGCTATATCCTCACCCCCAACTGATATATTGTGCCAGGTTTTGTGCCCCATATGCATTATCTTGCACTTTGCATTGCATTTCCAACTGCCAAACCCCTGACCATTCTTCAAGTTTCTGCAGGTCGCTTCTCATTCTGTCTACACCCTCTGGTGTGTCTACTCTGTTACAGAGCTTTGTGTCATCAGCTAACAGTGAAATTCTGCCTTCTAGGTCCTGTGCAATGTCACTGATGAAGATGTTGAATAGGACCGGTCCCAGCACTGATCCCTGTGGTACCCCACTGGTCACTCTTCCCTCTGTGGAGTGACAGCCATTTACCACCACCCTCTGTGTCCTGCCACCCAGCCAGTTACCTACCCACCACACTACTGTCCTGCCCACACCCATATTCCCCAGTTTGTGTAATAGTCTTCTATGTAGTATCTCTCCATGCTTCACCACCCCACCACTGTACTCATTAATGAGTGTTTTTAAGCCGGGGAGTTTTGTGCCACACCTCATCGGGGCCCGGGGAAGTACAGCCGTAGGTATTTGTGTTTTTCTTCATCATCATGGTCAGAAATGCAGTCACAAATTACAATTTACGATCACGTCACGAATCACAAGATTATTTTTTTTTAATAGTTACTCCTCCTCTCTCTGATCTCAAAGTATCAGCAGTCACAAAACACACTCCTCTGTCTCTGTCTGCACAGGAGAAAGTAAAAGTGTCTGCTTGTATGACTCACTTCCTTCCTGCCTAGCTAAACAGCATGTGACTTTCAGTACTGTAATCCATGTGATGTGTGAGGGGGCTGCCAAATTTGAAACACCAAGTGGATCACTTAGAATCATAATGAGGAATGTGAAGTCCATTAAAAACAATGACTTTGCCTTACTTCTCATTATCATTTCACCTTAATGTGAAGTGGTAATGACAAGGCGGAGTGAGCACTTGCATTGCCCACTCCAGCAGCACGAAGTGCTCACTTTGTTCACTTCATCGGCGGAATTTAAATTTGCTGCATCTCTATTTTTGATTGATTTGTGGAACTATTTAAGAAGAAAACATTCCTCTTAAATATGTTTTGCTATCCAGTAGGTGGCTCAGTGGTACTGTGGAAAAGTCTAAGAAGAGGCGTTGTGGAGAAGCGTGGGCTTAAAGAGTTGTCTGGTGCTATATGGAGTTAAAGAGTGAGTCGAGAGAGAATAAGTGAAATGCTGTTACATACTGTTGAGAGGAGAGGCACTGTGGAGGAGTATGAACCCAATGAGACACCTGATGGTTAGGTTTCAGGATTTCACAGTCTCAGAGTCAGTCTGATAATAGTTTCTCATGGGGCAGCAGTCAGGGAAGGTGCAGTATTGTGGGTTGTGTTACAAGTAGCCAGGGCTATGTTATGTTGCTGCAGTGACTGTTTTAATGATGTCTCAGTAACAGAAGGTAGAGCATACTGTATTTCTTAATACTCAATTAATTTTGTCCTGTATGCCCCACATTTGGGATGCTCTGCTGACTATGAATGTTGAGCAATACATAAGTATGGCTAAGCAGAGGATGAGTGATATCCATTTTCAGATGGAATTTAATAAAGTAAGAGAGATTCTCCATTGTGAAAGTTACTTAGACCACTAACAAAATATGGAATGTGAATCTTATTTGACTTTCTGTGAGAATAGTATTAAAAGGAATGCCTTTTGTAAGTTTAGACTGGGTATTTTTAAAGCAGACTCTAGAAGAGAACATTTTTTACGATCTATATAATAAATTATGTCCTTGTGACTTTATTACTGTTATAAATACTAATCATTTGATTGTTTTAATGTCCACGACTTAAAAAAAATCAGAGAGCAGTGGCTAAAACCAATTTGGGGTCACTTAGAAAACAGAAAGCCTAAAACTGTGATAAATTGTATGTTATTCTGCAATAAGCCTGCCCATATCTATGCAATAGCGAATTTTGCCAAGTTTGCACTGTACAATTTAAATGGCTGGAGACCAAATGAATTCTGAATTGTAATTGTTTTACTTTTTTGGTGTAATAATTATGATGTGATGTAATTTATAATCATTTGTGATATGTTTTGTATGTCATGATTTTATATCTATATGTACCTAAATAAAATAAAGAACCTTGAACCTTGTATTAATGGGGATTGGGATTGAGCATCGGATGGGGGTTGTGAGTTTGGGAGCAGGTTTGAAAGAAACAGTAATACTGGGATGGTTACCAGCACACAGGTCAACAAAGTGAGTTTATGGCAGCCATGCTATTTGTAAGCAAAGCATAGGCAGATGGGAAGAGTGATTCTATTTTAGTGCACAATCCGGTTGACTGGTGCTTTTTTCCCCTGTGGGCATGTGCTGAGAAACTCTTACAGCTCCTATGTTGCTGGGTTTATTTTAGCTTTTATATAATTAAGCAGTAATGCATGACAGGGTGTGTTATATTATGGAATAGCATGATGACTTGGGTGCATTGTGGGTCACAAGACCGCAGGGTAAGTAATTCATGCACCAGATATGTAATGATATTCCATGATATTACACACCCTAGAGTTTATTACTATTTATACAATGAAAATAGAAGACTTGAAACTCATAATTTTCAGTTCAGAAGAAATTATTTGAGATAAAATAGTCCTAACATTAAAGGAGAATTTTTAGATCCCCGGAAGAAAAGCAACAGGACCTATTGATCCTGATTTACAAATTCCCAAAGTGCAATTTCTAAACAACTTATTCACCAGCAATATTTGTTTTTATCTGGTTGATTCTGTGTCCCCCCACCATTACTAGCAATTACTTCACCCAGAGTCCTCCGCAGCCAGCCTTCTGATGGTGTGCCTGAAGGACTAAGTCACAGGGGGACACCTACGAAGCACATAATGATGCTTATAACCTGTAATGATCAGTTAAGGAAAGCACTTTCCTTCCTCAACTGATCAGTTCAGGTGCTATAAGTGTGATTATGCACTGCATAAGTAGTTGAAGGTTACTGTATGCATTAAAGCATCTACTGTTGGTGTCCCCTGCAGCTTAACCCGTCGAATGCATCGTCTGAAGGTTGGCCATAGGGGACTCTGGGTGAAGTAGTTACTAGTGATGGGGGGGGGGGATGCAGGATCAACCAGATAAAAAGAAATATTGGAGGCGAGTAAGTTGTTTAAAAATTACACTTTGTAAATTTGTGAATCAGGATCTATATGTCATGTTACTTTTCTTCTGGTTAGACGGAACGCCCCTTAAAGTTACTGGTTAAAAGGCTTTGTTAAGAATAAATTTGTCTAGTATGGTGTGACTTAATCATCAAAGGTGTAAGTGCCTGTGAAGAGAACAAAAATAAAGTGCTTTATTGTTCAATTATGAGGTATCTGACTGGGACAGCTCTTTTTTTTTGTGTTATGTACTAGGATTTACAACACCTCACAGCCAATGGATTTTTTTTTACTGTTTAAAATCATTGTATAATTAAGGAATAATACACAACAGGGTGTGGTATAAATGGGATATTGTCACAGCCTGGGTGCATTGTGAGTCTTGGGGACACAGGCCGAGTGTTTATGCACCCAAAGAGTTGCAATATCCTATAACTATACCACACCCAGTATGCATTTTTACTATATTTCAATAATTTATTTGTGCCCACAAAAAGGTTTTGTTTTAATCATTTTTTACAGTGTTGGTGAACATTAGAAAAATAGCTCCCTTACATTTGTTCTATGGTTAGTAGGTGACACTGTTGTTGTAGATTCCACAGGAAAGGAAGGAAGGACGTAGTGTGGTAATAGTAAGAGGAGAGATTGCTCTGCATTTGATGGTGGATGGCAAGCCTTTCTGTGTGTGAGAGTCTGGCAGATGGGAGCCTAGAGCCTGAGAGTGCTGCATGAGTAGAAGGAACAGGAGAAGCAGCAGCAGAGTCAGGAGGTAAGTTGTGTTTTTAAATCTGGACTTGGAGAGATATGCAGCAGTGGCTGGACTGGTGAAATCAAGGTTCTTTTTTAAAACACTGTGGTGAGGAATGGACTCCAGGGCAGCTGTATTATGTGTGGACAAAGGATGATAGAGTACTATGAAAGCAAGCGAAAAGGCTGTTGATTGGCACTTTTCTTTGATATTCTGGGTATTAGCAGAGATGTCCCCATAGCTGGTAGCCAATCAAGTTTGAGTATTTTTTTTAGACAGTGGATAATTTATATTGTAAAACAATGGTTGACAATGTAGCAACTTGATAGGCCGACAACAAAAGGGTTAAATTAATGTCTGGAAACCCTCATGTACAATGAAACAATCAGAATTTTAACTATGAATCATTGATTTGAAAAAATGTAATGTTTAGTAAAGCAATAGCTATTAAAGCACTCCATGGATTGGATTGCCTTTGTTTGATTAACCCTAAAGTCATTAGGGGCAATTTTATGTCACAGTGGTTAAGATTACTGAGCTGTGTACCTGGAGTACTAGGTTTAAATCCCTCAGTCATCACTTGTATATTGTGTGACCATGAGTAAGCCACTTACCATCTCTGACTGTGCTTATCGGATGAACCTGGAAACAATCCTTGGCTTAGTGTGCAATTAAAGGCCTCCACTACTCTTCTTGTCTCATGATTCCCCTAGGATTAGATGAACTGATAGTAACCCCAGGTCATGCTTTAAAGGTGACTGGAAATAATATCTACCCTGGTAAATGCCCTCATGTTTCCTTTTCCATGTCAGTCCTGTATTCTGATATGCTTTGACCATACACTTTGTTCCTCTCTCCTTTGGAGTTACTGGTCTGTCTTTTCATATTTCCAAAACATTCCTTTACATCAGTTCTACAACTCCATAACATTCATCTGAATGGCTCAGAATGCTATAACTGATGTTATAAAATGGGTAGAGAATAGCTTGCATTCTGATTGGTCGAAAGGGTTCAGAATCCAGTGGTATAAGGTGTGACAACCACTGGCTTGGGAACTCTTTTGACAATCTGTGCAGAGGCCATGTTTGTATTAGTGCTTTACAGGGCCGGCGTTAGGCACCCGCGATCCCCGCGGCCACGGGAGGCCCCCAAATTTAGCAGGCAGTGGCGGGTCTGGCAGCGGGCCTCAACAGTTAGCAAAAGTTAACCAAAAATTAAAGAAACTTGCAGATACATGTTTAATTAATTACCTTTGTGACCCCGGTCAATTTTCGGCTGAATCAAGTCTGGATCTATGTTGCTTTCTTAGATGCCTCCTGCCAGGTTACATTTCTGTTTGATGCTGCCCGCCGGCCACCCAGTTTTCCTGACGAACGCTGAACCATGCTGCCCTGTCCATGCCATGTTCAACTCAACTTTGCTTTGTTTCACGTCCCCATTGTGTCAAGACATGCTGATGTGAGAGGAGGTGGTTGGAACCAATCACAAGGCCCCACCTGTCCTGCTCCTGTTATCACACCTCCTCCCACTGAGACCTGAACATTTTTGTTCCCCTCAGGTCCATAGTGGCTCATATAAAGGGACCCCAGCTCTTGGAATCACAGCCGAGTAACAGTTCCAGAGCGCTGAAGAGAATCAAACGATTGCAGCTGCTAGCCTGACTTATGAGAGCAGAGAGACAGACTATCACCACCACAGTCAGATTAACCTTCCAGACCTGGCACCCACCTGCCAATACAGATTTGCTGCCCTGCTACTGCCAGTGCTGCTAGAGCTATAATTTATTTTTTCTTTTTTAAGAAAAATTGAGCAAAGCAAGGCAGCCAGCAGCAGCAATTCACTGGGTATTGCCACTTTGCCAGTGGAGACCGCCACTCCGCCGCCCGCCCGCCAGTACACAGAGTGGAGAGGTGACTTAGTGAGACCCGTGGGAGCCCCATGAGGATTTAGGAGAGACCAGTGCCTTACCTGCCTTCGCTTCCCTTTTAGGTAGGTAATAATGGGATAGGAGCTCCTAAGTTGTCTGTCTGACTGTAGGATCACAAGAATTAATTGTTTAGCCTCTGCTGGGATGCAGATAGGGCACACATATAAATAATGAGTAGTTCTGCTGTTGCTTAGTCTTCAAGTAAATGATGTTTTGATGTATTTACAGTACAATAATGCAGCATCAATAGAGTTCTTCTATGTAAAAGGATTACAGGGGAGGGGGGCCCGGCCCTGTCTGTGGGGCCCCCGTCATAGAGTTTGCTGGAGGCCCCCAAAGTCCTAAAACCGGCCCTGGTGCTTTACCATATTCTAATTTGGAATGTCAATCGGACATATTGGTAAAGCACAACAGTTTAGTAATGCTGTAATTGCCATAAATATTTAAAGTAGTGATCACATGGCAGTAAGCTATTCTTGTTTATGAAATACAGAAATCCCAAAGTAATGTCACATCTTTGTTTGCCAACTGACCGTCATTCACCGGCAATCATTTTTGGTCAGACATCCAGCAGCACGTAGTAACTGGTGGACTTGACAAAAATGAAATCCTGGTGGCAGACATCTGACAAAGCACCGCATGGTCAATTACCCTCCCTCACCGAGACCTGAACAGTGATGGCAGCAGTGACCATCGCAGAGTGTAAAATACTGGGAAATAGCAATACTGTTTTAAAAGTTTATATCCTCAGTTCACAAAGCCAGCAGCACAGCAGTTTTAAACATCTGCAGCTCAATTTCACCATCTGTGCTGAGAGTGCATTGCATCATGGTAAGCAAGGCAAATTAAAGCAACATTGCAGACAATGCCACAGGAGTGTATTTTGGGAAAAATAGCATCGGCAGATGGGGTCATTAATAGAAAAAGTGGGCAATGGGCAGGATCTGTGCAAAATGAGCTTGCTAGACAATTTGTATTTTGAGACGATCACATCATAAGCTTCAAGATCATGTGATCATCACCATACGATCCTGAAGCCTGCATACATTCACCAATCATACAAATGACCAATGTAGCTTGTAATCTAAATTTAGTAGTTGACGTATTGGTCCTTGCAAGAACAGATCCAGAAGCAAATGATTTGATACCTTTTGATGAACCAACATAGATGTAACAACAAGAACAAAGTGTTCTAGCTTTTGGACCAACCAGTCTTTCATCAGAAGCCTAATGGCAGTTTAGAAAAAAACAATACTTTTAACAGCTAGATCATGCAGAAAAAATGGAAACAATCCCCATTGGTTTAAAATACTCATTTAAAAAATACAGAAAATGATGTCAGAGTAATTTAACAGCACCATACTACCTTCAGCCAGGAGTGTCCCAGGGTCAAAGGTGCTTGGTGGAACACACATACAAAGAATCCTACTGCATATAAATTTAATTGACATAAGATAACACTGCTGGAGCAGATGACTCCTAAATCAAGCTGAGTGTCACAGCATATATAAGGATGTGATTACTGAAATGCAAACCCTACCCAGATTAAAGACATACTGAGATTGTCTTAGTACTCTAAGAAGTTTCAATGCATGCATTATAGACAAGAAATTACCAATAAAGTTGTCTTAAAAACAACAGTGCAAATTCTATGATGTGTAAAACTTAGCTGAACCTGTCACCCTGCTGCACTCTCCAGCTAGATATTTTGTCCCATAAATTTCAAAACACCTCTAGTGTAGTGACAGGACATCATAAATGATAATTTAAATATAAATTGGCAGTATTAGTGTCAAACAAAAAACTCTAGTCATGGGCCACCAAGGAATTAAGTTCATGTAGCCTGATATGTACTGATGTCAATATACACTGAGAATGTAACAACTTGATGTACCAGAAGTGTCTAAAGAATCTGAAAAAGAGATAAAAATGTAATTTCTCCCCTCCTCCTCCTCTTCATACCATCAATACACCCTACCCCACTCCACATCCCTATAATGTGTGTGGGGAGGATTACTAGCTTTAAAGAGATGCTCACACACACACACACACACACACACACACATGCTCACACACACACATTTCCAAGGATTCTGGATACAACTACAATGAAATAAACCTGCCACCCTCGCCAGGATAAGCTAACTAGAAGTAAATATAAAGTATGTGTGTGTAAGACCAGAGCTCTAACATACCTACATTTCCTCAAATCACTACAATATTAGCCTAATGTAAAAAGATCTGTCCAGGACCCCATGCAAATGAGCTCTTGCACCCCAATATGTATAGAGTTAAAAAAATATATATGTGACAGTCTAGGATAACACTCCTGTATGTACAGTAACAGGCTAGGTAATCTAAATATGGTGTAATGGAATCAACCCCACTCCCGGACAAAGATAAAAAATAAGGAGGAATTAATATTCATTATATGTGTGAAGCAAGAGTAGTAACACACTGTAACTCCATGTATCTAAATAGAGGCCTACCGCAATGTGACAGCAAGCCTCACACCTGTTATATCACGTACCTCACAACATATACCCATACACATACATACATGCACCCACATCCCACACAAAATGAAGTCCTATAATATACCAGACTAGATAAAAATGTAATTTCTCTCCTCCTCTTCACACAAACGATACACCCTACCCCACCCCATATCCCCATAATGTGTGGGGGGGATAACTAGCTTTAAAGAGATACACACACACACACACACACACACACACTCACACACACACTCACACACACACACACACACACACACACACATTTCCAAGGATTCTGGATACAACTACAATTAAATAAACCTGCCATCCTCCCCAGGATAAGGTAACTAGAAGTAAATATAAAGTATGTGTGTAAGACCAGAGGTCTTACATACCTACATTTCCACAAATCACTACAATATTAGCCTAATTTAAAAAGATCTGTCCAGGACCCCCCATGCAAATGAGATCTCACACCCCAATGTATACAGAGTTAAATAAAATTATATATGTGACAGTCTATGATAAGACTTCTGCATGTACAGTAACAGGCTAGGTAATCTGAATCTGGTGTAACTGAATCAGCTCCACTCCCAGGCAAAGATATAAAATAAGGAGGAATTAATATTCATCATGTGTGTGAAGTAAGAGTAGTAACACACTGTAACTCCATGTATCTAAATAGAGGCCCACAGTACCTCAATGTGACAGCAAGCCTCACACCTGTTATATCATGTACCTCACAACACATACCACACACATACATACACACACACGCACCCACATCCCACATAAACTGAAGTCCTATAATATGCCAGTCTGCAGAATAAGAGGTCTCTGAATGTCAGGTTCTGTAATGTCCCATGAAACCGAGATCAGAGTTCATCCCATCTGCTACCATGTTGAGATGTAAAATAAGTTTAATCTCAAAAGCTCATCTCCGGAAATTGGTTGCCCTTCAACATACCATACCTCCTAACAACCATGAAGAACATAATGGAGTCACTGAACAACACAACACAGATGGGCACCTTTCAGTTGTTAATTTGTCCAACCACACACTGAGTACTGGAGAACTAAATGTACTTTCAAAGGACCTCACTTTCTGCCCAACAAAACCACTGGATAAAATACAGTTTTGTGGTGAACTGGAGGAATACTTCCGTAGATTGAGACTTAAATAATTCTTTCATGGCAAGAAAGAAATGATTGGTAGCAAAAAGAATAGCAATCATTAATAATTTAATGGATATGAAAAAGAAATCGGAATTTACCTCCTCAAGTGGGCGTAACAAAAAACTAGATAATTACATTCATTGTTTCCGTCAACAAGTCAGTGGTCAGATCCTTACTAGGCAAAAACAGGCCCATTATAACCGTTCTTCACTGGAACATAGAACTATAAGGACACTGAAATCAAACCACAACATTGTCATCAAAAAAGCTAACAGGCAGCTAACAGATCTTACATACTACAGAGAACTGGAGAGTAACCCCACTACAAGATATAAAGATGAACTAAGTGCCTTAATTAAAACTTTTCCAGATCATGTCAGAAAAAAACTAACTGACCACATCCCTGCTGAACCCAGGCTAGGGACATTCTACTTGTTGCCTAAAATACATAAACCTGGCAATCCGAGAAGACCCATAGTCTATGGTAATGGTACCTTGACTGAGGGGATCTCAGGGTTTGTAGAGACCATTTTGAAACCGTTGGTTATGGAAAGAAACAGATATATCCAGGACACTACTCACTTTTTGCATGTACTTTCTGGTTATAAGGATTTACCATCTGATACCATTTTAGTGACAATGGATGTAACATCCCTCTACACTAATATTCCGCACACAGATGGCATTACAGCATGCCTTAAATACATACAGGAGAAAGGACTGGAACAAAACATCAACCCTGAAGTGGTGGAGAAACTTCTGGAATTCATTTTGACACATAACAACTTCAACTTCAATGGTAAACATTATGTTCAAACTATGGGAACAGCAATGGGCACCAAGATGGCTCCACAGTATGCTAACCTCTTTATGGCAGACTTGGAGGAGGATTTTTTTAAGGCAGTGTCCCCATAAACCGCTAGCTTATTTCCATTACATTGATGATTTGTTTATCATCTGGACGGAGGGCACAGATGCACTTAAAGATTTTCAGCACAAACTTAATAATCTCCACCCTACCATAAAGCTTATCCTGGAGCATTCTACCACCAGTGTTAATTTTCTGGACACCACTTTCACCATTAAGGATGGAACCTTACATACATGTATTTACAGGAAGCCAACAGACAGACAGAGATACCTGCACAAGAAAAGTAATCACCCAAACCATACAAAAAATTTGTCATGTACAGTCAAGCACTCCGATGTCACCGTATTTGCTCAAATGAGGATGACAAAGATATACATTTGGCTATGTTGAAAAACACCTTTATTGAGCAGGGACACTGTTCCAGAGAAATTGACAGAATAACAGAACATGCTATGCAAGTACCAAGACAACAACTACTTCAATATAAAGAAAAGACAGCTACAGACAGAATACCTTTAGTAGTCACATATCATCCAGACCTTGAACTTCTGCATAATATTATTAAAGACCTCCACCCAATATTTAGTGAGGATGAAACCCTTAATTGTAATTTTAAGGAACTCCCACTACTATCTTTTAAACAACCACCAAATTTAGCCAGCCTAATTATTAGGAGCAAACTTTCACCAGAACAGAATACCATGTCATACAATGGCACAAGGCCCTGCAATCAAAGCACCTGTAAGACTTGTGAGCTCATTTCCACCTCGGACAGTGTGGTTACATCACAAAACAGACAATTCAAGGTGCATGGGAGTTATACATGCACATCACGACATGTTGTTTATTTCATTCAGTGCAAGAGATGTCCACAAACAGGTTATGTTGGAGAGACAAGCCAACAAATCCTCACTAGGATGAACTCACACAGACATACTATTAGATGGAAGAAGACTGAAAAACCAGTGGGGCACCACTTCTCCCAACCTGACCACTCAATTTCAGATATGTCAGTAATGGTCTTAAAAGGAAATCTAAAAAATACATGACATAGACAAGCTTTTGAGATTGAACTTATTTTACATCTCAACGTGGTAGCAGATAGGATGAACGCTGATCTCGGTTTCATGGAACATTACCGAACCTGACATCCAGAGACCTCTTATTCTGCAGACTGGCATATTATAGGACTTCAGCTTATGTAGGATGTGGGTGCATGTGTGTATGTATGTGTGTGGGTATGTGTTGTGAGGCACGTGATATAACAAGTGTGAGGCTTGCTGTCACATTGAGGTACTGCGGGCCTCTATTTAGATACATGGAGTTACAGTGTGTTACTACTCTTGCTTCACACACATAATGAATATTAATTCCTCCTTATTTTTTATCTTTTCCTGGGAGTGGGGTTGATTCCGTTATACCAGATTCAGATTATCTAGCCTGTTACTGTACATACAGGAGTGTTATCATAGACTGTCACATATATATTTTTTTTTTAACTCTGTATACATTGGGGTGCAAGATCTCATTTGCATGGGGGTCCTGGACAGATCTTTTTAAATTAGGCTAATATTGTAGTGATTTGTGGAAATGTAGGTATGTAAGACCTCTGGTCTTACACACATACTTTACATTTACTTCTAGTTACCTTATCCTGGGGAGGATGGCAGGTTTATTTCATTGTAGTTGTATCCAGAATCCTTGGAAATGTGTGTGTGTGTGTGCATCTCTTTAAAGCTAGTTATCCCCCCCCACACACACATTATGGGGATGTGGGGTGGGGTAGGGTGTATCGTTTGTGTGAAGAGGAGGAGGAGAGAAATTACATTTTTATCTACACTGGTATATTGTAGGACTTCATTTTGTGTGGGATGTGGGTGCGTGTGTGTATGTGTATGGGTATATGTTGTGAGGTACGTGATATAACAGGTGTGAGGCTTGCTGTCACATTGAGGTAGGCCTCTATTTAGATACATGGAGTTACAGTGTGTTACTACTCTTGCTTCACACACATAATGAATATTAATTCCTCCTTACTTTTTATCCTTGCCCGGGGTTGGGGTTGATTCCGTTACACCATATTTAGATTACCTAGCCTGTTACTGTACATACAGGAGTGTTATCCTAGACTGTCACATATATATTTTTTAACTCTATACATATTGGGGTGCAAGAGCTCATTTGCATGGGGTCCTGGACAGATCTTTTTACATTAAGCTAATATTGTAGTGATTTGAGGAAATGTAGATATGTAAGACCTCTGGGCTTACACACATACTTTATATTTACTTCTAGTTACCTTTTCCTGGGGAGGGTGGCAGGTTTATTTTATTGTAATTGTATCCAGAATCCTTGGAAATGTGTGTGTGTGAGCGTGTGTGTGTGTGTGTGTGTGTGTGTGTGTGTGTGTGTGTGTGTGTGTGTGTGTGTGTGAGCATCTCTTTAAAGCTAGTTATCCCCCCACACACACACATTATGGGGATGTGGGGTGGGGTAGGGTGTATTGTTTGTGTGAAGAGGAGGAGGAGAGAAATTACATTTTTATCTCTTTTTCAGATTCCTTAGACACTTCTGGTACATCAAGTTGTTACATTCTCAGTGTATATTGACATCAGTACATAATAGGCTACACAGACTTAATTCCTGGTGGTCCACGACTAGAGTTTTTTGTTTGACACTAATACTGCCAATTTATATCTAAATTATCATTTATAAAGTCCTGTCACTACACTAGATGTTTTTTGAAATTTATGGGACATGATATCTAGCTGGAAAGTACAGCAGGGTGACAGGTCCAGCTAAGTTTCACACATCATAGAATTTGCACTGATGTTTTTAAGACAACTTTATTGGTAATTTCTTGTCTATAATGCATGCATTGAAACTTCTTAGAGTACTAAGACAATCTCAGTATGTCTTTAATCTGGGTGGGGTTTGCATTTCAGTAATCACATCCTTATACATGCTGTGACACTCAGCTTGATTTAGGAGTCATCTGCTCCAGCGGTGTTATCTTATGTCAATTAAATTTATATGCAGTAGGATTCTTTGTATGTGTTCCACAAGCACCTTTGATCCTGGGACACTCCTGGCTGAAGGTAGTAGTATGGTGCTGTTAAATTACTCTGACATCATTTTCTGTATTTTTTAAATGAGTATTTCAAACCATTGGGGACTTTTTCTGTTTCTCTGCATGAGCTAGCTGTTAAAAGTATTGTTTTTATAAACAACTGCCATTAGGCTTCTGATGAAGGACTAGTTGGTCGAAAGCTAGAGCACTTAGTTCTTGTTGTTACATTTATATTTGGTCCATTAAAAGGTATCAAGTCATTTGCTTCTCAATGTAGCTTGTAAAATATAATAATACATTATGAATCCATTCCTCTAAAACAAATACTGACTGCAGGAAAATACCTGTAATAGTATAAACCCACCTACATTTCCTTAACAAAACTGACCACTGTTCCCATTGCAACAAACAACAAAATACACAGGCAATAAGCATGATAGGATCTCGTGCTGTCACAGCAGTCATTCTGAACATTGCAATGGTTATTCAGTAGAAAATCACTTCACAGGAAGAAAGCCTTTATCAGCCCACAGACTGTAAAGCTGGCAAGGTAGAAAACTATATTGTAACAAACCTCACATCTGTAGCTGCACTCTCTCTGAAATAGTAATCAATGTAGCTTTTTATGATCTTGGTTAATTTGTGCTGTTTTTTTCCTAGCTAACAATCTGTAGCCATGATTCAACTCCGACAAGTGGATTTTTCACTATTCATCCTAGAATCCAGGAAATACTACGCAAGCTGAAGAAACAACTGCTACCTCCACTGCCACCACAAAGATAGAAACAACAAATGAAACATAACAAACAGCAACCCCTCTGTTGTCACAGCTGTTCTGGAAGAAGAGACTGAAAGTGCACAGACACCAACCACTGCATCTACATAAACAAAACTGAGGTACTCATCAAAGGCAAAAGGTTGTTTCTGTAAGTAAGCATCTCACTCTCACTGACAGCTGAGTTGGCAGACATAGAAAAGCTTAAAGATGAGCATAACACAGTTAAAACTACAAACTGGGCTCATCAGATTTTCTCGAGTTGGGTGTCAAAATGTGGAATAGAAATAGACTTGAAAACTATTCCAATCAGAGAGTTAAATAGTGTACTCTGGAAATTTTATGCTGAAGTTCGTAGCAGTACTGGTGAACAGTACTCCATTTCAAGCTACCTCGGGCTTCATGCAGGTCTCAACAGACTACTCAACAGTCCTGGCATCGGGCACTGTGTTAACATCTTAACAGATGACCAGTTCACCACAGCAAACAATGTCTTTCTTGCAGTAGTCAAGCAGTACAGAAGAGAAAAAAGGACATCTTCACACACCACCACCACTTTCAGATGCTGGCCTGCACCAACTAAAGATATCCTCAGTACTGTCACCATCAATGGTGACAGGACTTATCAATAAATATGGGTTGACATACAGCTACACATGGCTCATAAGGGGGGAGAGAGGGACAAAGAGACCTATGTCCAGAGTAATTCAGAAGGCATTGATGAAAATGGTATCGAGTATATCAGCCTAAAATACAATGAGACTACCAAAAACCACAAAAGCCATAACGATGGTAATCGAGACCAGTACCGGGGCTTCCTATATGCCACACCAGATGACCCACTCTGCCCTGTGAAGTCATTTAAGCTACACCTTTCCAAATCACCACCAGTGGCACCAGCATTCTAACTTCACCCCCCACATGCAAACTAGGAATACCTAAACAGCAGTCCAATACGGTATTCCAAGGAACCTATGGGTATAAACTGCCTGTCAGGCATGATGCCCAGATTGAGCAAGGAATGTAACCTCAGTCAAAGATATACAAACCACTCTATTTGAGCCACTGCTGTGCATCTTTCAATCGCTGGACTGCAAGCATGAAAAATAATGGCAGTCACAGGGCACAGGTCCGAAGCTAGCTTGAGAAGTTATTGCAGTGCCATAGCCAAAGACCTCAAAAAGTGGAGTGAAATCCTGGCACAAACCACGGAAGATAACCAACAGAGTGCATCTTCAAATAAGAGACATGGAAGTGAGCCTTCTGTCAAGAAAAAGAAACAGGAACCAGAAAATCAGTCAACCAACAATGAATCTGAAACATCAAGAGGAACAACAGTACTAGAAAACATGCCTTTCAGTTATATGAACCCTTTATTCCATGGCAAGGTGCAATTCATCAATTACAACAAGTAAACCAAAGATGTTCTGTAATGTGGGGAGCTATGTTGTTTTCTGTTTGTTATTTTGGATGCCCCAAAAAGCAGTGCATCATGTGGTTCTGAGCAAGTTGTTATTTTGACCACCCCAAAAGTTTAGTTATGGACTATTTTGTCTGCCCCCAAAAAGCATCATGTGGTTCTGAGCAAGTTGTTATTTTGACCATCCCAAAAATTTAGTTAGGGACTATTTTACCTCCCTATTTAAGAAATTCTCTATTCTTTATTTAAATGTTAAAAAATGTTATAAATGCAAACTACTTGTCAGTGTCATTTTTTTCCTAATAATAACCCATTTTATAAGTGCAAAAAGACACTCCAGGGCGTGCGTTGTTCTGTGATAACCGCATGCCTCAGGGCAGAAGGACACTCGTCCTGCAGCCTTATGTCTTACCACGCACCAAGGCATGTGGTTATCACAGAACAACCCACACCTTGGAGTGTTGTATTGCACTTATAAAATGTTGTGTCTTATTGCTTACTTTAAGAATGTTCTGGCAGTATGAGAAGAGGGAGCAATACCTAGTGAGGATAGAGAGACACAATGTAATTACAATGGCAATACAAAATTAGATTAATAATTTAACAAAAAAGTGCAAAACATAACAGAATATAGGATAAACACTAGAAAAAAACAAGAAACATAGAAACAGAATTTGTCAGTAGAAAAGGACCGCATGGACTACTCAGTCTGCCCAGATGGTCTCTGCCTTGTCTATTTCTGCAGACCCTAACTGGTCTCCAGCAACCCTCCATGCCTGCTTATTTATTAATGTTCCCCTATGTCTGTACCATGCATGCTTGAAGCCCCCTTCTGTTCTTGCATCCACCACTTCTTCTGGCAGACTGTTTCATGTGTCTACAATTTGTTCAATAAAGTAGTAATTCCTCACATCCTTCTTAAACTCCCCGCCTCCAGTTCCATCACATGGCACCTAGTCCTGGTGCTATTTCTCTTTTGAAAGAGACTCCCCTCCTGCAACCAGTTCACCCCTGTGAGGTACTTGTAGGTCTCTTATCATGTCTCTTCTTGCTCTTCTCTCCTCTAGGATGTAGATGTTGAGATCCCTCAGTCTCTCTTCTTAGGGCTTTTGATGCAACCCCTGCACCATTTTTGTTGCCCTCCTCTGAATTGTGTTCACCCTGTCTATGTCCTTTCTGTGGTGTGACCTCCAGAACTGGACACAATACTTCAGGTGGAGTCTCACAGGCAAGCAATACGCTAGCAACACCACCGCCCTCCTCCTGCTGGAGATACCTCTCCCTATGTATCCCAGCATCTCGTTGGCCCTACCTACTGCTTTCTAACACTACCCTGTCACTTTGAGGTCATCAGATATGATAACTTCAAAGTCCCTCTTCTGCTTAGTAATTGTCAGTACTACCATCACATCCTATACTCATCTCCTGGGTTCCTATATCCTAGGTACATGATTTTGCACTTTTTGGCATTAAATCTCAACTGCCATGCCCTTGATCACTCCTGGAGTTCCCCAAGGTCCTTATGCATTCTCTCCAACCCCTCCTGAGTGTCCACACTATTACAGATGTTGTTGTCATCCAGAAAAAGGCATACCTTCACTTTCAGTTCTTCTATAGTGTCACTTATAAAGACAAAGAGGAAGACAGGTGGGGGACTGTGAGGTTAAACATCAATGGCAATATGAATTTGCAAGTGTGTGCTAATGTGAAGTGAATCACTAGCTGAAAAAATCTGTCTTGAAATAAAATCTGTGTCTTTTTTCTGTGTCTTAGTATGGTATTTTCTGACAGCTGAGGTTGTGATTTCAGGTTCTGGTTTAGGTTTCAGATTAATGAGTCCATCTCCCATTCAGACACTGAAGTACATCATAGCAGTCATAACGTATTTCAGGCTTTCCTTTTTTTTTTTTATTTAAAAGGTTTGACGTGAACAGATGGAGTGTAATATGACACTTCTGATGTGCCACACTAAGCAAACCTGCAGCTTCCCCATCACTATCTGAAGGATAGGTACTCAGAAGTTAAGTGCTGCTTGGTTGCAAATGTTGAATTAAACTATTATTGTTTTGTTGCAAGTAGGTAAATAAGAGATATGCAGAGTGGACCTGTGTGATATGTGATTGATGCACACAAGTACTTTTTGACCTTGGGTAACCCCATAAGTGGCGTAAGCCACGAGTAAGGTGACCAATGACAAACAGCACAATTGTGCATAAATCACTTATCACACAAAGCCTCCCCTGCAAATTACATTTATGCAATAGGCCTGGACTTTGTGTGTATCTTTATTTTTTTAATAATATTCATGAAAATAGATATATTTATTAAAGTAGGTGGGTCTATTTCTTTAAGAAGTGGTTGTGCACCCTTTTTTATGTTTGCTTGCATGCATGTGCAAGACACATAGTGCCATCATCTGAGTTTTTGTAGGTGTGGCAACCTGTCTTCCACTTCAGTCAGTGTATTTGCAGGTGTGGCCACAGTTCACCAATGAATGCTGCAGCTGTCTATGACAGCACTTGAAAATGCAGTGGTGTACAGTTGAAAGGGAGAGCTCCGCTTCAGTGAGCAGTGATAAGATAGTGTTAATTAGCATATTGCCAGCAATCCTGCTTGTATACGTCTCTGCTTTCTCTTCCTGGAACATAAATTCAGTTTGAAGTTAACTTTTCCTAGGACTATCTTTCCAGGAGGAGGCAAGTGACTGAAATGACATCAGTGGAATGTTTCCAAAAAAAGATCGAATTGCCATCCTTGGAATGTTGAGTCAGAGTTCAGGGTAGGAGTGGCATTAACAAAAGCAGGAAAACAGAACCCCAAAGAGACTGAAAAAGTAGACACAGTTGTTGTCTGTTAGCACACCTGATCAGTATTGTAATAATATTCTCCTACCCTCTGAGTGTCTCTGAATAGCGCCCCCCCGCCCGCCGCACACAGTATGGCTGATGGGGTGCCCAATCCCCCGTCGGTTCCGCGCTCCCCCCCAGAGTTCTAGGTGCCATGCTGGGAGCCCACCTCAGTGTGGCATAAGTGAGAATGGTGATGGGGTGCCCAATCCCCCATTGGTTCAATTAAATCCCCAAAAGAAACAGACTTCCAGTTGCCATGCTGGGAGCCCACCACAGCGTGACACACATCTATATGACTGCTGAAGTGCCCAATCCCCATCAGCTCCACTGCCCCCAAAAATCTTCCAGCTGCCACACTGGGAGCCCACCTCAAGCATGGCACAAGTCCTGTGTCATCTTCCTAAAAGAAAACAAACACCTGAAAAGAAAAAATGGTCCCTCGTTGATTGTCTTGCCCCCAACCTCGCCCACCCTCTGCATCCACCTCCTCCACACCCCCACCTCAGCCCATACTTACCTCCCGGTGAGGCAGTCTTTGGTGGACTGAGAACACGTCTGCACTCTTCAAAAGCCGACTGCGAACTGAAGAAATGCCGATAAGCTGTATAATGGAGTAAACAGGTTTTTTTTTCAACTTTGATGCATATCTTAGGCCTTTTTGATTTTGGCACCAATTTAACATGAGGTTTTTGGATCCCTCCTCATGAATTCTGTCACTGTCATGGCGTTAATCGGCCCTGAAAGGTGATTTCACGGTCACTGCACAGATCCACCTTTGGGACCGATTATGAAATGACAGTGTCACAGTTCATGGGTAGGCTCAAAACCCATGTTGAAAATTTGGAAAATTCAAAACTGACTGATTTACTGCGTGCATTGCCCAGCTTCTAGCACACCTCGTAAGTTTGCAAAATTTTAGTATTTTCACTCCAGATTTTCAACATTGCCATTTTACCACACCTCCTTATGAGCGGTGCAGCTGTCATTTTTCACATCTTGCCCAAAATGTGTTTCCATGCATGTAGTGCACAGTGGCACAGTCGGTGTGTGAAATCAATGTTCGGGACAGATTAAGAAAATCACAGTGACACTGTTCATGAGCAGAGGTCTTAAAATGGCTATGTTAAAAATTTGGTGACAAAAGTCCATAAAATGACTGTGTTATGAGCGAGCATTGTGCAGTTTCCACGCACCCTCATAAGTTCATGAATTTGTAATATTTTCAGTCCAGATTTTCACCACTGTCTTTTTCCACATTTCCTTATGAACAGTACAGCTGTCATTTTTCACACCATAGCTGAAATGTGTTTTCGCTCTTCTAGTGCAGAAATGCATGGTCACTGTGGGAAATCACTGTTCGGGACAGATTAAGAAAATAGGAGGCAGTATGGTACAGTGGGTTAAGGCTCTAAGCTGCAAATCTGGAGACCTGGGTTTGAATCCCACAGCCCCCCACTTGCATACTGTGTGACCCTGAGCAAGTCACTTAACTTCCTTGTGCTCCCAGGTTGCACCTGTAAACAAGCTTTCAGCTTAGTGTGTCCCACCTGGTTAAATAATTTGAAAAAAAAAAAAAAAAAAAAAGAAAATCACAGTGACACTGTTCATGAGCGGAGGTCCCAAAATGCCTGTGTTGACAATCTGCTGTAAAAAATCCCCAAACTGATTACATTACGGGTGTGCATTGCACAGTTTCTACGCACGCTCATGACTTCACCAGTTTTTTTAATATTTTCACTGCAGATTTTCAACACTGCCATTTTTTACACCTCCCCATGAACAGTACAGCTGTCATTTTTCACATCCTGTTCAAAATGTGTTTTCGCACATATGGAGCCAAATGGCGTAGTCACTGTGCAAAATCATCTTTCAGCTAACGAACTGATATTGCCACTGTTCATGAGGTGGGGGTCACAAAAAAAAATGTTGAAAATTTGGAGTGAAAATACCAACAAACGCCTGAGGTGTTAGGGTTTCTGACCATAACGCCCCACCCTGTAGAGACTGACAGGCATCAGGGGTGTGACTTGGGATTGTCGCCTGTAATGCTCATACCATTCCACCCCCACCCACACCCTGCAGCCAGTGAGAGGCATCGAGGTGTGCCTTGGACTTTTCAGCCCCAAAGTTCACCCCATGTTCCTATACAGCACCCATCTCACCATATTTCCTGATGGAATGGGGTGAACATAAGGGCCAAAGACCCCAAGGCACACCATGACACTTGGTGTCTGCAGGGTAGGGTGTGGTGAAATGGCATGGCTGTTATGCCTGATGACCCAAAGGCACACCCCAATGCCTGCCAGTATCTGCAGGGTGGTGATGGGGTTGGCTTCAGTTCAATACTTCACTGCCATTCCTATTATGCAGCTCTGTAACTCCTACACTACCAATGCCAATGCCAGCAAGCAAACATTCGGCATTGACAAATGCTTGTTTAATGTTGTTACTATGGCTGTTGCCATGGACTCACTGTCTTCATGACTGGTGACACTGCAACTTCAGTGCTCATTGGTGGATCAAGTGGTAAGCCTGAAAATTTTCAACCTAGAAGGCGAGCATTGTTAGTGGAGAGCTTCAGGTTTGTTTAACTATTTGGGAGTTTATTTTAAAAAGAAAATTTCCCTTTCCATTTTTTAAACAGAGTGAGGCATAAAAGGTGTCATGTGGAGGGAGAGCAGTGTTACTACTGTCGAGTCAGGTGTTCCTTTTTTTTTCCTTTTCAAGAGATGTGGAGTGAGGAGATAACTGTTGGCAGCGGGATGTATAGAGAGAGAGAGAGAGAGAGAGAGCGAGCTAGAGAGACCTACTTCAAAATTAGACACATTGAGGGTTGATACACACTATGTATTAAAACTGTGTAACTGAACAGTTGGGAGAATGTTGACAGCCAGGAGAGTGGACGGAGGTCAGAAAGTGAAAGCTGCTAGAGTGTGATGGAAAGTGTAGAGCATTGTTGGAACGTGCAGTGTGAAAACTGAAAGCGGGTGGAAGTAGTGCTAACTGCGAGGGGGTTGATGACTTGCCCATAGTATACACTTCATCACAGATTTATCACATGGGATTTATGTCCACACTAAGGTTGCCACCTGTCAGGTTTTTTACCAGGTGATCAGGTTTTCAGGGTCCCTATCAGGTAATCCGGTTTTGCTCTGTGCTGGACAGGTTTTTGAGCCATTCTGAGTGCTCACATACTTTTGAAACAAATGTTGTCATATAATTCACTGTTTCAGCTACATGTCCAGGTTACAGACAAGTTCTGTTGTCAGTGTAGCCTTTTGTTTGTGAATGTAGTCACCTTGGGAGGTGTAAAGTATGGCCATTAACACCATTAGCACTTACTTACCTAATCTTTCCACAGCATCTTAAAGTGTCATAGCAGCACAGCTGCCCCCACCTTTTGTAACAGTAACAGAGCCAGTTGTCCTCCACTTTCATTTGCTGGTAAACATCTTCATCCTGAACAGAATTTAGGCATTTTTAAATGTTTTAAATTCTTTTTTTTCCTCAAGAAAAAAGTATGGTCACTTTGGCTTTGAAATAGTACTGAAATGTATACTGTTGTATGCTATTTACAGTATTTCCCTTGTCTCCACCCAGATCATACCTGTAAATGAGATTTCTTTTATCTCTGTATGTTTATCTGGTTAACCAATGTAAATAAATACATAAATAATTAGGAAGAACCTAGGAAAGTAACTTTAACAGGGACAGTACAGTTTTATTTAACTGCTACATTAAGTGTTGTTTTTAATGATATAACAAATGGACTTCTAGGAGGAACAATGCATAATGAGTCATGAAAAGGGTGGGGCTTGGGGGCAGAGCTTAGGATCCGGTTTTTGCCTTATCCAAAGGTGGCAACCCTGGTCCACACCTATTGCATAAAATGTTAATTTACAAGTAGTCCAATATTTATTTTAAAACAATTTTTCACAGTGAACAGTTACTGATGAGAGGAGCAGTTTGGAAATGACACGGGGCAATGTAGTCTCTTGTCAGTGACACACTATTTAAATATCCCTTACCGGTGGAGGGTGTGACAGAAAAACCATAGTAATCTATATAATATTTTTTTCCCCATCATTTATGAATGTCACAGTGAACTGCTACTGACTAGAGATGCCATTTGTAAATGACATGGCAAAATGCCATTTCTACTCAATGACACATTACGAGAACATGAATTACCTCTGGAGGGTGAGGCAGAAAAACATAGTTCCCCATGAATTAAATGTTTTTTTTTTCCGGTCATTAAAGAATGCTACATTATCACTAGATTATGCTGTTTATTCACAGCAAGACACACAATCAATAGACATCAGTGTCCCTATGGTGCACTATAATGCTTAATTCAAATTGTCTATTTTTTCTGCCTTAACAGAAGAAAAAGCAGTTTTGAATTAAAATTACCAGATCACATATCTGTTGGAAGCTGCAGATTATGAGGAGTTAGAATTATAATGCACCATAGGGACACTGGCATCCATTGTCTGTGTGCTCTTGTTGTGAATAAACAATATAGTCTGGTGATAATGTAGCATTTTTAAATGACCAGAAAAAAACAAAACAAACATTTAATACATGGGGAACTATGTTTTTCTGTCTCACCCTCCATAGGCAATTCATATTCTCATAATGTATCATTGAGTAGATGGCATTTTGCTGTGTCATCTACAAACGGCATCTCTAATCTGTAGCAGTTCACTGTGATGTCTTAAACTATGGGGAAAAGACAAATATTACATGGATTGCTGTGGTTTTCTGTCACACCCTCCACGAGCCAGTGATATTTAAATAATGTGTCACTGACGGGAGACTACAATGCCCTGTGTCATTTCCAAATGGCTCCTCTCGTCAGTAACAGTTCACTGTGACAAATAGTTTTAAAATAAATAGTAAACTATTTATTTATTTTATTGTTCAGACATAACCTTTGAGCAAAATGCTCTTTTTCAAAGGTTCCACGTCTTGACAAGAGGAAAACACAGAAAGGTAAGTTACAGGATATAGGTGCACAAGTACAGAGACAAAAAATACAAGAAATAACAGCAATTGGTCTGACTATTTACAATTGCAAGCTATCTGATATAGAGGTAGAGCATATCGCAGTTAGTACAGCCCAAGGTACATGGAGTGCTGTAGGTTTAAGAAAAAAATGTAGTAGTATGTAAAGCAGCCTGGGGAGGCATTGTCATTATTTAATGTAAAGTCGGGGGGAGACTCTAAGATAGGCTTTTTTCACACCCTGTATATTAAGGCAGCCATGAGGAGGCTTAGTCATTAATTCTAGTTAAAAGTGGGGAGGGGTACTTTTGTGTGCAGGACTGTCCTAGTAGGAACATACGAGAGAGCAATGTGAGGGAGGACCGTACACAGAACAAGCTGGGGGAAAGCAGAAGCTATGAGACAATTGCCTTTGAGCAGGGGCAGTGGCAGGGGAAGGAATTAATCAGAGTTCTGAGTTAAGGATAGTAGATAGAAGACACATCTCACCCAATGGTACACTGCTTACAATAACATTTGTCATTTTGCCTTGGCTGCCCCCTGACTCACCCACCATTGTGAGCTATATGAGAAACTCTGCTGGCTCTCAACAGCTAGATACCTTGATTTTGGTTTGGGATGCCTCTCTGGGAAAGTGATCAGAACTAGCACCCCCCAGGGGCTGGCCTGGCTTCTGCCTAAGCTGAATCCCACCCCCTACCAACTTAGGTCTCTCACATCAGGGATGCTCAAAGTCCTTCCTACCCGGACCCTCATGGGGGATCAGGACTTTGCCGTAAGTGTGCCCAGACTCTGGAATTCGCTGCCTGTGGATATCCAAGCTGCCCCCTCCTATCTGAGTTTTTGAAATTCCCTGTGGGGTTTCCAAAAACTAGCATCAGAGTGTGACTGCCCCAAACCTCCCCAGAGTAAAGTGTCAGATTGTTTTGCCTGAACCTCCCCAGGGTGTCTCCATTGAATTCCTGGAGATATTTTCCCCACTGTATCAATGACTTCTGACTACTCCTGCCTAAAAAGCCTTGGGCATTTTTACACCCATTGTTGCTCCATGGTCATAGGCTAACCATGACATATTGCACCTTGGTCACTTGGTAGAAATTGTACTACCAAGTGTTTCTGTTTCTGTCTAACATGTGCATATTGAGAAAAATGTGATGAGCTGTATATACCTGTCCGCGATCCAACTAGCCTGGGGGTGTATATGACAATGTTATAAGTTATATTAGGACCAATCCAGTCCTTGAGCTATGCTCCACTCCTATGTATGATGACCTGTATGTATCTGTCAGTTGAATTAGCTAGTCTAGAGTGTATAATCTGAAATGTGCTTACTACTGTCGTTTCCCTAGCGTTAAATGATGTATTTCCCACATGTTTGTTTACTGTGACAAAAAACTGTACTCTCTTTGCCATGTCTCCTTGACTGTTGTTCCTCATGTTGTTATCTCCCAGGCCGTTCCTGAAAATAGGCATAATACTTGTCTAGTGTACTTACCCGGTAAACAAAAGCTAAACAAATAAATAATAAATAAAGACTCGTCGACAGGCTGTGGATATTGGAGGCACAAGTTTGAGGGCTGGAAAGTAGTGAGGAGGAAGTAGGAGTTTAGACACAGTGGTTACTGGGCAGCAGAGTAACACAAATCGGGGAATGCTGCCCAGGAGCAGGCTGAGTCCTAGCTATTGGGTGAATAGTGCTACAGGTTACCTGCAGCTACAGACCTCAGCCTTGGCCAAGTGACGTCTTAGTTCTGTCTTGAAGACAGAGAGGTTGTTAATGAGTAAAGGCATGCTGGGATCTCATTTAGCCAAGAAGGACTCTGTAGGCAAGGACCATTGGCCTAGTGCCGTTTTCTGAGGGATGGCAAGTGGGCAGTGAGTCTGCCCTCTGGTGCGATACCGGATCTACCTTGCGGAGCAGTTCTTTGAAGGTGATTGGAGCTTTACCTAGGAGAGATTTCATGCCAAGCAGGCACGTTTGGTACTTGATTCTGCTGGCAAGACTGAGCCAGTTAGTGGTCATAGAGTGAGCTGGTGTGAAGGAGATTATCAGCCCCTAGAGCCAGCCTGCAGGCCTTGTTGAGGGCCATGCTTACTCGTTTTAGTGCAGTGTCAGATGCTGACCCATAGACCATGAGTCCATAGTCAATAACAGACAAGATGGAAGAGGAGACTGCCAACCTGAGGGCCTCAGGAGTTAGGTACTGCCTGTGCCTGTAGAGTACTCCAAGTTTGGTGTTTCACTGTTTTTACGACCTGATCGATGTGCTGAACATAAGAGGGTGTCATCAATGATCATGCCGAGGTATTAAAGGAGTTGACTTGCTCGAGTGGAGCAGCCTTGTTGTTAGCAATAGTAAGGGACAAAGAGATCTCTTGTGCTGGTGACTGGTTATCAGCATCATCTTTATCTTCTTGTAAGTGAGAAGCAATTTCTGAGAGCTGAACCATTTTATTTTTATTTTTTTTATTTTAGTCTTTGGTAACCAGGTAGGACCACTAGGCACAAGTGCCTGTTTTCAGGGTCAACCTGAGAGCACTGGGCGGTTAAGTGACTTGCTCAGAGTCACACAGTATGCAAGTGGAGGTTGTGAGAATGAAACCAAAGTCTGGTCTACTGGATGTACCAAGCGCATTCACAGTTCATTACTCTAACCTCAAGGCTATACTGCCAGTCCTCTACTTGTTGTAAATTCACATTTTGCCTACTTGCAACAAAATAGTAAGTTTCATTCACCATTTGCTTTTTCCAATTCAAACTTTATTCACAAAATTTTCACAATACAGGAGGCAGTAATGCAAACATGAACAGCCAGTTTGTAGTACAATCCAACACTGCCCCCAGCCCTTACCCCCAGCACAGCAATTCCTTCCTATGTTGTAGTAACAAACTATACGTAATAACCGAATACTGTACATGTTAAGATAACAGGTAACCTATTGCACTTTAAACCCTAGCAGTGATGATTAAGGTGTGAAGGGGATCCCATATATACTTATACCGTTGCAACCTGTTATGGAGGCTTGCTATAGCCTTCTCTGTGCCAAGATTTGCAAGGATTTCATGTATCCATTCCTGGTATGTTGGGCAAATCCCATCTTTCCAATGCTTGAGAATAATTTTTTTAACCGAGAGTGCGATCATAGATATATGAAATCTCCCAGTTTTGACCTTAATGGAAGACAAATCTCCCAGGAGGCAAATATCCGGTGTGAAGCAATCCTGTAATCCCAATAAGGGATTCAGATTGGTTTTAATTAAATCCCATAACGGAGCTATCCTGGGGCATGACCAGAATATGTGAAAAAGCATCCCAGCTTCCTGGGAACACCTAGTGCACCTATCTGTTTGGAGAAGGCCCCATTTCACCAATTTGACTGGAGTATAGTACATATTGTGCAAAATGTGAAATTGCATAAGGCATAATCTATCTTGGGACACATATTTATGATGAACATCCAGAGAACTGGCCAGTTGAAGGTAGATTGAGGAAAAAATGAGTTCCAAAAGCTAGTGGGGCTATTACCATTCCCAAACCGCCAGTGGTACAGTACTTGACATATCTTAGAGATGACACCTGAGGATTCGAGAAGAGAGGAAAGTTCAGGTACCAATGCAAAAGCCGTTGGGCGGGGAGGGACATTACCAAAAAACGTAGTTAACAAGTGTTTTAATTGATAAACCCAAAATAAGTGGGAATCCGGAATGTCGAACTTTCAGATAATTTCGGTAACTGGGAGCCAAACCCCCGAATCGTCCAGAAACTAAGATGCTATCCCCTCTCCTAACTGAGGCAACCATGTACGAGAAATCTTCTTCTTATTTATGGTAAAGACCGGAGAATTCCAGATAGACTGAGACAGGACTGTACTCGGGTTGTATCTCAGGAAAGAACACAGCTACGAGTGGACTTTTAATGAAGTCATGAGAGCGGGCATTTACTAGCATTCTGTAAAAGGGACACTTTAACAAAGAGCATGGTCGAGGGGTCCATGTTCATAGCCTAGATAAAGTCTAGTTCAATGTTGAGCCAGACCGGTCTCAATTTTTCCGGACCCGGCCTTACCCATTTCAGGTACCTAGCAAGATGGCTAGCCCAGTAATAAATTGCTAAATGAGGGATCTGCAGCCCCCCCTCATTTTTAGGGGAGGCTAACTTGTGGTACACCAACACGGAGTGTTTATTAGACCAGATAAAATTAGTGAAGAGTTTATGCATTTTCTGAAACCAGGATAAGGGGACAAATGAGTTGAGATGTGACAGGGGGTTAAAAAGGCGGGGAAATACATTTATCCTAATTATGTTAATGGCTCCATAATGAAATCAGAAGCTTATCCCATCTCTCTCTAGGTCCTGCACAATCATCTGAGAAAGAGGCACTAAATTTTCTTTAAACCATAGGAAATATTAGCTTTAACTTAATACCTAGGTATTTAATAACACAGGGTGACCAACACAATCCCAGAGGGACAATGTCTGTTTTGAAAACCTTGTGATTAAGGGAAAAAGGACATCTTGTTTGCATTCAGTTTATAATTTGAAAAAGACTAAATTTGGTAATCTCTCCTAACATAATTGGAATAGATGTTACCGGGTGGGCCAGATGGAAGAGGAGATCGTCAGCATATGCTGTTATCTTCACCACATTGTTCCTGATTGGAATACCTTGTATTCTCGTGTTGTTAAGAATATTTTGAATAAGGGGCTCCAAATAAAGGTTAAATAATAAGGGGGAAAGGGGACAGCCCTGTCTCGTACCTGAATGTAAAAGGAAAGATTTGGAAAAAGCCCCATTGCCTGAGATCCTCACAGAGGGAGACCGATATAGCGCCCTGATCCAATCTATGAACATGGAGGGAAATTCAAATGCTCTGAGGACTTGGAATAAAACATTCCAGTTCACCGATCAAATGCCTTCTAGGCATCCAGGAAGACCAGCCCGTGGGAATGTGGCATCCCTGGACTCCGAGAAGACGTGCAAGAGGGTGCGTAAATGGTCTGAGGATGAGCGTCCCCTCATAAACCCGACTTGAGACATACTGATCAGATCTTGGAGGACCAGAGTTAGCCTATCCACCAATATCTTTGAAATAATTTTGACATCCTGATCCAACAGGGATATTGGCCTGTAGCTCTGGACCGATTCCGGATCCTTGTCCAGTTTAGGTAATAGAACTATTAGGGCTTCGAACAAATGGGTGTCTACTACAACCCCAGAGAGAATATGGAGAGTAGAGCCAGTGAAACACAGGCAATAGCTGTTCTCTAAAAACTTTATAAAATAAAGCGGAAAACCCATCTGGCCCCAGAACTTTATCAGGGCAAGGCCTTTATAACGGACGAAATTTCCTCCTGTGATAAAGGAGAGGATAAGAAATTTTTTTGGGACTTTGACAAGGAAGGAAGGCAAGAATCCCTGAGGTACACCTCCAACTCCTCTAAGGAAGGAGGGCTATCCATGTCCCTATATAGCTACTCGTAGTATGTAGCGAATTCCTGCACAATCTCTGAGTGGGATACCCTCAGGGACCCATCTACCTGTGCCCTGAATGGAGGTATAAATCTTGCAGACTCTTGCTGTTTTAAGCGTAAAGCAAGCATGCACCCTGCTTTTTCTCCTTAATCCGTGAAACTTGCTTTGGTACGGATAATGGCCAACTCTGCTTTCTCCCTTAACAATTCTAAATATCTATCCTTAACTACTAATAGTTTCTGCCTTTCCTCCTTAGAAGTGTTGTTTGATTGATTGGATTCTAATCCCCGTATTTGAGACAGTAATGATAATAGCTCTGCCTCCTGAGCCCTTTTCCTCTTTGTAGCTAAACTAATGAGAATACCCCTCATGTAGGCCTTAAAAGCTCCCCATAAAACATCCGGCGTAGTGCTTTCTATTGGGTTAGTAGAAAAAAAGACATCAATCTGGTCCTTCTCCAGTCTACAGTACTTCTCATCTTTTAATAACTGTTCATTTAGTTTCCATCGAGTCTCTTTCTTGGGAATATTAAGGAAAGCCAGGTTACATAACACCAGAGAATGATCGGATACGGGACCCAGCTGAATCGAGGCAGACAGCACACCCAGCAAGAGCACCTGAGAGATTAATAAATAGTCAATGTGAGACTGCGAGCCGTGTACTGGCGAACTAAAAGTATATTCCCTGGAGTTGGGATGCAAGACTCGCCATAGGTCACTTAGTCCACATTGATCCAGCAAATCCCTAAAGGCCCTTTGCCCAGGAGACAATCCTCTCAACCCATTGCCGGACCTGTCTATATTAGGGTCCGAGACCAAATTAAAGTCTCCCCTCATAATAATGGGAATAGGAAGTATAGGAAGAATTGTGGCAATCAGCTTCATAAAAAAGGTGAGATCATCCACGTTTGGCCCATAAATGCTGCCAAGCAATAGTGGCATGGCCCAAAGATTACCCTGAACTAGGACGTACCTGCTCTCTGAATCCTTGAAGACCTGAGTGGGGATAAATGAGACGTTTCTATTAACCAGCAACATGACCCCACAGCTGTTGGTAGATCCTGAGGCATTAAAGACCTGTCCCACCTGTTGTCTCCTGAGTTGCAATGCCTCAGTATTTAGCAGATGAGATCCTTGCAAGAAAGTTATCTGAGCATGCAGCAAACTCAGGTGTTTAAGCACCTGATATTGCTTAGATTTTTTCCTAACCCCCTTTACATTCCATGTAGCTAGGTTAATATTGCTAGCCATCTAGTGTATATTGACAAAATTGAGCCCAGAGTTAACCTTTGGCAATTACTACAACTGTGATCCAGATACCCCGGTACTACTAAAACTGCTGTGCCATTCTCCCAACCCCAAACCCTTCTGAACTATCCCACGCCTCCCCCCGAATAACACCCAACCATGACATAACGTTAACAAACCCAAAAATTTACCTTTAAACCTGCCCTCCCTGTCCCCCCAACTGTCGCCAACGATGTTCAACAACATACTGTTCCTTCTCCCCCCCAGCCCCCCAACATTTCACCCCTAAACCTGAAGAAAATCTATACCCCTATAATCTATAGCCCCACCTGGAGTACAGTGTACAGTTCTGGAGACCATACCTACGTAAGGACATAGACAGGGTAGAGAAGGTTCAGAGGAGGGCAACAAAGATGGTGCATGGGTTGCATCACAAGTCCTATGAAGACAGGTTGAAGGAACTGAGCATGTACTCCCTGGAGGAGAGGAGGGAGAGAGGGGATATGATAGAGACATACAAGTATCTTACAGGGAGGAACAGGGTGCAGGAAAACACTATTTTTAAGCGAAAAAGATGTTTCAGGACTAGAGGGCATGGGATGAAGTTGGAGGGAGGATGATTCAGAGGAAACATGAGAAAGAATTTCTTCACAGAACGGTGGTGGACAAGTGGAACACCCTGCCAGAGGAAGTGGTGGGGCTGAAACAATCACGGATTTAAGAATGCATGGGATAGACATAAAGGAATTCTAGAGGTCAGGGGTAAGGGAAATAGACTTCTAGGAAAACAAACTGAACTTACAAGCTCAAATGGGCAGACTAGGTGGGCCATAGGCCTTTATCTGCCGACACTGTCTATGTATCTATGTATCTATGTATCTATGTATAAGCTCCCTATATGGAAACAAGAAGGTGATAAATAACATGAAATACATTAACTTCAATGTAAAGTCGCCTGTTGATCGACTCCTGATAACTAGTGGGAGTAACACTATGTTAGTAAAGTATAGGCACTGGGAGTATCGAAAATTGCCAAGCCATCACGCCCTGCCTACTAAGGGGAAGGGGAACACAGCTCCATGGATGCTATTAAAGCCAGGCCAAGGGCTATGTATCCAGTCCACCGTGAGGGCCACGTCCACAACAGGACTCACTTGCCCCAAGGATGCGGATCCGCCACTCCCCATCCAGCTGTAAAAGCAATTGTGCCAGAAAAACCTCATCCTGGGTGGGTTAAGATCACTGGCCCATATTGCTTGTGCTGAGCTCCCTCTGATGATGCAAGAGCGAAAGTGCGTGACAGTGCGCTATAATGAAAACTTCAGCACACCCCTAAACAACCTACCATGTAGCAGTATTGAAACTCTGCAGGGTATAGACCTTAAGCCTAACAAAGCCATTCCCTTCGCATACCTGCTGGGGGTACTAGACAAAACCCTTACAAAAATTGCTCTCCCCAAGACTGGTAAATGATAAAATTAAACAGTCTGTTTAAAAGAAGCAACAGTCCCAGACAAAATCAGGGCATAGGCAACCATTCAGAGTCCGGTTAATTTTAAAGAATTGTGTCCCTTCAGCCCTCTAATCAGGCTTAAACAGGAATCCAATGATTACTTATGCTCATCCCCGAAGAATCCTTCAAGTAACAGCTACCTCACTTCAAACCAGAGATCTTCCATTCAATAACGAAGGGCCTCTCATGTATCCCTGAAGAGATCAGGCAGGGACAGCTTTAAGCCAGCAAACGCAGCATCAGGATCCTCATAGAAACCCAGGTACCGGCCGCTTGCACCTGTAACCTGGCAGGTACCCATGCAGAAACTTAAGTCCAGCAGCAATAATCTTGGAAACTACTCGGCGAAATGCTGTACGTTTCAAACGGACAGAGCCCGTTAAGTCTTGCGCTATCCTGAGTTTGACTTGCTCCCATCTGACTTCCTGGATTTCTCTGACTTTATACAAAACGTGCTGCCGATCCAGAAAATTTAAGAAATGGCATATTATAGGGTGAGGTGTTGTTCCTGGAGGGGGGGCTTCGGCCTTAGGGATCTGTGGGCTCTCTCGATTATGTATTTAGCCCCAAAGGGAGAGGGGCCAGCGATCTTCTCCACCAACTTCTGGGCGAATGCTATGACATTCTGGCCCTCTTCTCCCTCCGGCAGCCCAAGGATCACAATGTTATTTCTATGACTGCGACCTTCAAGATCCTCAAGTTTTGATTAGAAACATGCAAGCTTCTGCCGCATAGCTGCTAGCCCGGGATCGAACCTTTCTACACATTTCTCCAAGGAGGAAATTCTGGCTGTGTTATCCGTAGTTGAGACCGAAACCTCCTCAAGCTTCATGGTTAGAGATTTAATCTCTGGTGCCATTTCTTTGATTTCTTCCCAAAAGGGCTTAAACTCCTCTAGGAATCTGCTTAGTGTAAGCGGTTCCTGATCCGTGCCCTGATTTGCAACCTCTGGTTTCTCAACTCCACTCGAGGCCGTGATTTCTTCAGGGCCTTCTCAGGGGTGACCAGCTGGGTGTGTTTTTGCGGCACTTTTTTCATGTACACCTCCATTATTTCTCTAATTCGCTCAGCAAGAGCACCCGATGATAGGAAGGCAGTATTCTGTACCATAAAATTATAGGGTTTTAGGCAGGTTAAACACTCCAAAAAACACTTTTAAAGAGTCAGGAGGCTGGAACTGTGCAGAGGAGCTTCTACCTGGTACCTTGCATTACGTGGTCCCCCTCATTCACCATTTGTAACCAAGCTGCACTTTGCTGCATGTCAGAAGTGCCGTATCATGCTCCATCTGTTCACATCAAACCTTTGCAAAAATTAAAAAGGAAAGCCTGAAATTCATCATGACTTCTATGATGTACTTCAGTGTCTGAACAGGAGACAGGCACACTGATCTGAAACTTGAACTGAAACCTGAAACCATACCTTAGCTGTAAGAAAATACCATACTGAGACACAAAAAAAAGACAGGTTTTATTTAAGGACAGATTTTATTAGACTGGAGTGACTCCATATTAGCTCACACTTGCAAATCCATATTTGCCATTGATCTTTAAGAAGAGGGGGCAGTGGGGACTGTGTAGAGGAGGATCAGAAAAAAGCAGATATCCTGAACAGATAGTCCTGTTCAGTCTTCACTGTGGAAGCAGAGGGGGATGGACCACATAAAATCGGAAAAAACACTGGGGAAGGAGGTGGACACAAGTCCATTCACAGAGACAATCCTGAAAGGACTTGCAAATCAGAATGTGGACAAAGTTATGTGACCAGATAGGGTACACTTCAGGGTGCTGATGGAGCTCAGGGAGGTACTGGCTGCACCTCTGACAGACCTTTTCAACAACTCACTGGAAACAGGAGTGGTTCCAGGCAACTGGATGAGGGTAGATGTAGTCTTACTTCATAAATGCAGCAGCAGGGATGAGACTAGCAATTATAGGCTTGTCTGCATGACATCAGTGGGGAAGTTAATAGAGGCACTGTTAAAGGAAAGGCTTGTGGAATATCCTGAATACATGGCTACAAAACCCAATACAGCAAGGATTCACAGGGGGTGGGTAGGGGTTAATCTCAGATTAACCTTATCCATTTCTTTGTCTCGGTGACCAGAGAAATAGATCAGTGTGGGGCAGTGGTCATGGCCTACCTCAGACTTCAGCAAGGTCTCCAATATCATAATTACATAGGATGCTCATAAGAAAACTAGGCAGTTTGGGGGGTCATAGGTAGTAAACTGGATGCAAAATGGTTGATGGATAGGAGATAAAGGTAGTGGTAAATGGCACTCACTTGGGGAGGAGAGCATGACCAGCAGGGTACCTCAAGGTTCAGTACTGATATCTGTCCTTTTCAATGTCTTTATAAGTGACACTGCAGAACAACTGGAAGAGAATGTATGTCTCTTTACAGATGACACCAAAATCTGAAATAGGGTACACACTCCAGAAGGGGTGGAGAGAATGAGCAGAGACCTGAGAAAACTCAAAGAGTGGCCAAAGGTATGGCAGCTGGCTTTCAGTGAGAAAAAGTGCAAAATAAGACACCTAGGGTATAGAAACCAAGAGGCAGAGAATAAATATAGAATAGTGTATGGGAGCCCATACACAATAGGGTTACTCTTCCACCGGGTGGTTACCATGACTATAAGGACTTCAAGAGGGCCCTCACTCATCATGGTAACCATGAGGTGGAAGAATAACCATGTTTTGTATGAGGGCTCCCATACACTATTTTATACAGTGTATGGTGGAAAAAAAAAACAGCACAAGAAGGCTTTCTTCAGTTTACCGTGTTTAGTGATGGTGACGGCAACAGTATTAGAGTCTCACAAAACCACGTTTAGTAATGGCAAGCACATCAGTGATGTTGTTGCGTTGTTACATCAACAAGATGGGAGGTAGTCTTTGGTCTGCTTCACCATTCACTGGTACTCGTCCCATAGTAAAATAAAGAAAAAAAATGAATTAAGGCTGGTGTTTTTTTTTTTTAATTCGGTAGCAGGCAGCCAGTTGCTGGTGTGCCTCAGCTCAGTGCTTGGACAGTGAAAAGAGCAGCTTCCGATTGACTGTATTCTATGACATCCATAGTGCAGCAGAAAGAAAAGTCATTCTGGTGCAGTATGGACATCACTACTACAGCAGGACAACTTTTACAGAAGATAGAAAACCCTACAGAACAAGTGGTCACCATACATTATAATGGAATAAGAGGTTTTGATTGTCACAAAACAAGAAAGGAACCTTGGAGTAAACATATCAGGTGACCTTCAGGTGGCAAGGCAGTGCAACAAGGCAGTAGGTAGGGCAAGCGGGGTGCTGTGGTACCTAGCAAGGGGTATTATCAACAGAAGAAAGGAGTGGTGTTACCACTGTCTAGATCATTGATAAGACCAGCCTAGAATACTGTGTCCAGTTCTAGAGACCGCAGCCCAGGAAGGGTGGAGGATGTCCAGAGGGGGGTAACTACAATGGACAGGGGCTACATCAGAAGCCCTATGAGGACAGACTACAGGATCTCAATATGTGCACCCTGTGAGAAAAGGGGATGGACGTGACAGACACCTATAAATAACTCACGGGGATAAATAAGGTACAGGAGGGGAGTATTTTTCAGAGGAGGTACACAATAATTAGGGGGCATGCAATGATGCTGGAAAGGGGAATTTAGGAGGGATCTGAGGAAGTACTTCTTCACTGAAAGAGTGGTGGATGCCTGGAGCTATCTTCCATTGGAAGCAGTGGGGACAAAAACAGTGGGCTTCAAGCATGTATGGGATAGGCACTAGGGAATTTTGTAGGGAAGCGTGTTAGGGGAGGTAGCCAAAGATCAGGTAGGGTCTATGGTGACAATTAAAGCAGGAGAAACAAGCATTTGTCAATGCTGAATGTTTGCTTGCTGGCATTGGCAGTGGTAGTGTAGAAGTTACAGAGCTGCGTAATAGGAATGGCAGTGACGTATTGAAGTGAAGCCAACCCCACCACCACCCTGCAGAGAGTGACAGGCATTGGGGTGTGCGTTTGGGTTGTCAGGCATAACGGCTACGCCATTTCACCACACCCCACCCTGCAGACACTGACAAGTGTCACTGATGTTCCTTGGGGTCTTTGGCCCTTATCGCACCCATTTCATTAGGAAATATGGTGAGATGGAGCGATATAGGAGAATGGGGTGAAGTTTGGGCGAAGAGTCCAAGGCATACCTCGATGCCTCTCACTGTCTGCAGGGTGTGGAATGGTATGAGCATCACAGGCAAGAATCCCAAGTCACACCCTGATGCCTGTCATTCTCTACAGGTTTGGGCGTTATGGTTGGAAACCCTAATACCTCAGGCATTCGTTGGTATTTTCACTCCAAATTTTCAACATGTATTTTTGTGACCCCACCTCATGAACAGGGGAATATCAGTTTGTTAGCAGCTGCTTATGCACAGTGACTCGGCATTTAGCACATGAGTGCAAAAACATTCGAACAGGATGTAAAAATGACAGCTGTACTGTTCATGGGAGGTGTAAAAATGGCAATGTTGCAAATCTGTAGTAAAAATATTAAAAAAATGGTGAAGTCACGGAGTACATAGAAACTGTCAACGCACACCCGTAATATAATTAGGTTGGGGATTTTTTACAGCAGATTGTCAACTCAGGCATTTTGGTGCCTCCAATCATGAACAGTGTCACTGTGATTTTCTTTATCTGTGCTGAACAATGATTTCCCACAGCGACCACGCATCTCTGCGCTGAAAGTGTGAAAACACACTTCAGCATGTTGTGAAAAATGACAGCTGTACTGTTCATAAGGAAGTGTGGAAAAATGCCACTGGTGAAAATCTGGACTGAAAATATGACAAAGTCATGAAGTAGAGGTGCGTGGAAACTGCATGAATGCTCACTCATAACACAATTATTTTGTGGACTTTTGTCACCAAATTTTCAACATAGCCATTTAAGACCTCTGCTCATGAAACAGTGTAACTGTGATTTTCTTAATCTGTCCTAAACATTGCTTTCTTCAACACCAACAGCACCATTATTAAGCTACATGTGCAAAAACACATTTTGGGTGACATATGAAAAATTGCAGCTGTACTGTTCATAAGGAAGTGTAATAAAATGGCAATGTTGAAAATCTGGAGTGAAAATATTAAATTTGCAAACTTACGACATGCACATAGGAACTGTAGCATTACGCTCAGACTACAGTCATTTTTAGGAATTTTTCACCAAATTTTCAACACAGCCATTTTAAGACCTCTTCTCATGAACAGTGTCACTGTGATTTTCTTAATTTGTCCCGTACATTGATTTCGCACACCGACTTCATCCATTATGGCTACATGGAGTGAAACATGTTTTGGGAGATATGAAAATGACAGCTATACTACTCATAAGAGGAATGGTGGTAAATGGCAATATTGAAAATCTGGAGTGAAAATATTGAAAATTGCGAACTTACGAGCATGTGTAGGAACTGCACAACGCATTTCGATAAAACAGTCATTTTTAGGAATTTTTTCACCAAATTTTCAACATAGTCATTTTAACACCTCTGCTCATGAACAGTGTTACTGTGATTTTCTTAATTTGTCCTGAACATTGATTTCGCACACCGACTGCGCAATTGTGCGCTACATGGGCGGAAACACATTTTGGGTAAGATGTGAAAGATGACAGCTGTTCCACTCATAAGAAGGTGTGGTAAAATGGCAATGTTGAAAATCTGGAGTGAAAATATTGAAAATTCACGAACTTACAGGCCTGCGTGGAGCTGCTGTAACTGCAGCTCGTAAAACAGTCATTTAGTAGAATTTTGGCACCAAATTTTCAACATGGGTTTTTAGGACCCTTCTCATGAATGATTCACTGTCATGGCATTAGTCAGGCCCAAGGGTGATTTCACACAGTGACTGCACGTGACTGCGAAATCACCCTTCGGGCCCGAATGCCATGACGGTGACATCGATCGAGAAGGGTCCAAAACCCCCATAAATGGTCAATAATCCAAAATACCTGAGATATGCAACAAAGTTGAAACCCCTATCTAGCCCATTATACAGCACGGCATTTCCTCAGTTAGCGGTCGGCTTTGAAGAGTGCAGGCGTGTTCCCGGTCCACGAAGATCGTCACGCCGAGGTCGGAGGTAAGTATGGGGTGAGGGGTAGTGAAAGCAGGGTGCTCAGTGGGTGGAGTGCGGGTTGTGGGAGGGCCAGGGAGACTACGTGGGACCGTTTTTTCTTTACAGGTAAAAAAAAAAAAAAAAGAATGACGCTGGGGACGTTTGCCACGCTGGGGTGGGCTCCCAGCATGGCACAAGGATGGTTGGGGGGGCGTTCAGCCCGGCGGAGAGTTGGGCACCCTGTCGGTAAAGTATGGATTGCCACGCTGGGGTGGGCTCCCAGCGTGGCACTGTACTGAAGGGTGAGGACAGTGGAGCCGATGGGGATTGGGCACCCCGTCGGCTATATCATTACTTGCCACGCTGGGGTGGGCTTGGCGTGGCATTTTCAAACTTTGGGGGAGGTGGGGGCGCAGCAGCAGCCGATGCAGTTAGGCACCCCGTCGGCTATTCAGTGTGTGCGTGCATGCGGTAGGGCGCGCCGCGCCTGCCTGGAGTCTGTGTGTGTGTGTGTGTGTGGGGGGGCTGGCGCAGAGCAAGCGATAGCTATCGCTGCTTACTCAAAGCGTAGCTCCCCCTTTGAACTGTATGCCACTGCATTTTGGAGCTTGTCATAGACAGCTCCAGAATGCATTGGCTTACAGGGGCCGCGCCTGCCAACACACTGACTGAATTGGAGGAGGAGGTGACACACCTCCGAAATCTCCGATGATGGCACTATGTTTCTTGCACATGCGTGCAAGCAAACATAAAAATGAGTAGACTAGATAGGCCCAAGCAGTCCTTGTCTGCCAAAAAGTTCTGTTTCTATGAAGAGGACTGGTCCCAGCACTGAGCCCTGTGGCACCCCGCTTGTCATGCTCCCTCTCATTAGTGCAAGTGCCGTTAACCACCTCTCTCTGCTGCCTATCCATTAAACAGTTTCTTAACCAACTCTCTACTTTAGATCTCACCCTTATGCTGCTCAGTTTCTTTATCAGCCTCCTATGCAGCACAGTGTCAAAGGTCTTGCTAAACTCCTGATAGGCCACATCCTTGCCTTCCCTGATCTATTTCTCTGGTGACCCAGTTAAATAAATCAATCAGATTTGTCTGGCATGACCCACATCCCTGTAAATCCATGTTGACTTTGGTCTTGTAGCACACTGGATTCAAGATCGTCAATTAACAGTTTCCTTTAATTTCCCCACCACTGATGTAACTGATCCACATATAGTTGATAGTTTCTTCCTGCTCCTGCTCTTATGGAGCGGGACCACATGTCTTTCCTCCAGTCCTCCAGAACCATGTCTGTTCCCAATGAGCTGTTGAATAAGGCCATCAGTGGGCAGCTGGTGCCTCACTAAATTCATTTAGTACCCTTGGATGTTACCCTTCTGGTCTCATAGCCTTTTCACTTTAGGAGCTGCTAGTCCCTTGAAGACACTCGTCTCTGAAAATGGACATGTGTCTACCTCCCCCCACCTTTATTTCTACTGCTCCCTGGTGGTCTTTCCCCCCTCCCTCCACTGTGAAGACTGAGCAGAAGTAGCTGTACAGGATGTCTGCTTTTTCTTCATCTTCTTGTGCACAGTTTCCACCTGCCGCTCTCCTTATCCTTACTATCTCTCCACTTGCTTTCCTCTTCTTACTTATGTACCTGACGAAAGTCTCACCCCCATTAGCTGCACCTTTGGCTATCCTTTCCTCTGTCTGTGCATTTGCTCCCCTCACTGCCTTTCCTGTTCCCCTCTGTTTTACTTGGTATTCATCCCGGTCTTCCTCCCTCTGCATTTCCTTACACCTCCTGAATGCCACCCTTGTTTCCTTCATCACCTTTGCCATTTCCCTAGAGAACCAGAATGGTTTCTTTTTCCTTCTACTTGTACTCACTTGCTTCACACAGAGGTTTATTGCTTTAATTATGCCATCCCTTATTTTGGCCCACTGTACCTATACCCTTTCCTGGCAATCCCCCCACCCCCACCCCAAGCAGTTCTGAGGCAATTCTCCCTTTTTTTTTTAATCTGCCCTCCTAAAGTCCAGGACCCTCACCCTCATGTGGTTTGCCTCTATTCCCATCTTAATGTTAAACCACAGTGTACAGTGATCACTATTACCTAGGAGCCTACCCACTGTGACATCTTCAATGCTGCCCCAGTTTGTAAACACCAGGCCCAGCACTGCCCCAACCTTAATTGTTCCTTGACTAGTTGCCTGAGAAAAGTCACTTGTTAGGAGTCAATGAAGGCCCTGCTCCTTGCCAAAGCTGTAGTTGGAAGGCTCCAATCCACATCTGGTAGATTGAAGTCCCCAACTAGAAGCACCTCCTCCTTACTTGCCAATCCTGAGGATGGCCTTCTGAAGTGCCTTATAGCAGCCTCAGTATCCGTTCCAGGATGACCCACATTTCCAACCCTTCTTTCTTTCTTCAGGTTCCCTTACTTCCTCAGCCTTGATTGCCTTCCTCACATATAGTTCAACCCCTCCTCCCTCCTCTCTTCCCTATCTTTCCTGAACAGAGAGTAGTCTGGTATGGCCATGTCTTGGTCATGGCTATCAGTGCACCACAACTCCATTATGGCTACCGAATTCAAGCTAGTTTCCACCATGATGGCCTCCAGGTCCAGAACTTTATTTCCCAGACACATTGCATCAGCCCACATGGCTCTCCATATCATATTTCCTCCCTGTCTGCTACCCTGCTTCCTCCTCCTCTTGCTTGTACTGCTTCTTGATGCTCCCTCTGCCCACTTCCCTTGTTACTTTCTTTGCTACCAGTCTTCTTTATGCCTTTCTTCTTGCTTTCCTGATTAATATCCCCTTGTTCTCTGCCTTGTCCCAATCCAACTTCTTGTGCTTTTGCCCTAGAGGAGCTTACATACATATGTATGTACGTACATATGTACATTCATATGAATATACCAGTAGATAGGGGCCTTATGGTCAATCTAGTCTGCTTGAGTGTTCAGGTACTCACTGTCTCTACAGAGGGACCTGCCCCCCTCCCAAATCCCCAGTCCCCTCAAGTTCCCTGTCTCCCTCTTCCACCAACAACTTCCCTTTCTTTCTGTCCACCCTTGCTTGAAGCTATACACCATTTTCAGGAGACCACCTCCTCTGGCAACTCATTCCACTTGGCCCCACTCTCTTGGTGAAAAGTGCCTCCTCATGTCTCTCTTGAATCTTCTCCCACCAGCTTTAGTCTATGCCCCATAGGGAACTTGTTCCGACTAAGACTGAAGGTCCTCATATTTACTCTGTTAATACCTTAAGTTATTTGAAGGTCTCAATCATATCCCCCCTTCTGTCCTCAAGGAAGCACATGTTGAACCGCTTGAGCCTCTCTTCGCAGGTGTTGTCCTGTTGACCCTGGATGATCTTGACTGCCCTTCTTTGGACCATCTCCAGCAAGTTAACATCCTTCTTAAGATAAGGCACCAATTCTGCACACTGTACTCAAGGTATGGCCTTACCCATGACCTGTCACGGTGGCTGTATAGTCTCTGCATTCCTCGGGTAATCCCCCTTGTTATGCAGCCCACCATCCAATTTGCTTTTGCTGCTGCTCTTCTGCATTGTGCTGAGTTCTTCAGGTCACTCTCACGATGATTACGTGAGGTCCTTTTCTTCTTCTGATTTACTAGGCAACTTACTCCCCTCGGGCTCTCTGTTTCTGCTCGTCAGCATTTTTTAAATAATAAACTTTATTGAACTTTTAATTAAAACAAAACAACACTTAACACAGAACAAAACATACAGTGAGGCAGGAGACTGCATAACCTGTCAACATTCGGAACTAGGCAGTGCTATAGTACAACTAATACAGAAATATTATAAAGTCATAAGCAATGCATACGACTACATGCAAGGAATAGAAAATACAAGGATACTCATTCACTCATGACCCAAGTTTTACATGTAACAGAAGGGCATCCAACATCCCCATCTTTTTGGTATAGTGCCTGTGTGTTATTCAAATTGCAGATTTTTTTCTCTGTAAGTAACGCTTCCAAAATCAAACTGTGCCATTCCTGAAAAGAAAGTACTACATCATTCATCCAATGTTTAAGAATCTATTTTTAACAATGGCACAGTTGAGAAAAATGTAATATTTTCTTTGTCCAAAAACAGTATCAAGGTTGAGCCTTGACAAGCAAATTTGAGGGGTAAAGGCATTGATTTAACCTCCTTCCATAAGGGTCTAGTCTTGGGGCTGTCCCAGGGGATATGTTTAAGTGTTTCCTTTTCCTGCTTGCATCTAGAACATAAATCAGAACTTAGCTTTCCCATTTTAAATAGTTTCACTGGAGTATAGTAGAGACTATGATTTATGTTGTAGTACATGAGCCTGAGACCAACATACTTGAGGAATTTCTAAGCTGTTTTCCTTATAGCAGTTATACTGCTTGGTGTATCAAATTCAGGAATTTTGGATTGTCAATATGTGCAGGAGGCATTATCTTGAGAGGAGATAAAGAATAAATGCTTTTGTATATCAGGAGGTGGTATGCTGTTGGGTTGTCAACATGCTTAGTTCGTCCCATTTAACAAAGTTCCCCATCTCCCAGGGTCTGGGGTCTAAGGTTGAGACCAGCATGTGCTAGAGTTGTAGGAAGGAGAAGATTGGTTTATGGACCTGGGCTACCATTTGCTTGATCTTGTTATAGGAAATTAGAAATTGTCTTCAAGTAGGAAAATGAGGTATGACACTCTACAGTACTCTAGAATTTGCTGGAAGGGTTTTGTTTTGTATTTCAAAGTTAGCATTTCCTGTTAGAGGTTGTGCTGGAGCCAGTCAGGGGACAGGTGCCCAATAATCCATGGAGTTGTTTATAAACCGGACTGTGGTTCCTATAGGGGTAGATTTCAGAGGTTGAGGAAGTTTAATATAAGGGAGGCATGTGAGGGCCTTTATGTTGATACTGATTATTCGACATAAGTTTAATTCCATAAATTTCTACTGGGGAAGGTAGACCAGAGTGTCCACCTGTCCTATGTAATTTCTCCACCATAAAGATGGACTTGCATAGGTGGCAAGATAATATAGCTTAAAATCTGTGAGCTTAAATCCATCGTATTCTTTTAAAGTAGTTAATTTATGATAGGCCTTGTGTGTTGGTTTGCTATTCCAGAGGAAAGAAGAGAGAGCAGATTTTAGTTGTATAACTAAGTGTTTGGGAGCACACAGCCAGTCATTCTGATACGGTACAATAATCTGGGAAGGATGTTCAGTTCTATGAATTTAATTCTAGCCCAAAGAGTCATGGGGAGCCAGGACCAGTGGTTCAGAACCTGCTTGATGTGGGCAAGAAGGGAATCAAGATTCTTGGAGAGCATTAGTTTCTTGTTCTGAGAAATAAAGTTGCCTAAGTACTTAATGAAATTGGGGTACTAGGTGCCCCCCATTGCATTTTCTGTGTTTTGAATATGTAATGATTGAGAGACATTATACAGGTTTTAGCAAGGTTTAGCCTATATCCTGAAATGTGCTTAAATTCCCACGGCATTGAAAGTGCTGGGGGAGGGATTGAATGGGCTGGGTCATCCAGATGTAAGAGCACATCATCAACATGTGCAGAAATTTTGTATCTAAAATCTCCAGCTTTAATGTTCTTAATGTTTTCATCGGCTAGGATTCTTCTTCTTGCAGGTTGTAGATAAACAGTAAGTTGAACAGATAAGGCGTGAGGGGATAGCCTTGCCTTGTGCCTTTTTGTAACTCAAAGGGAGAGAAAAGGACACCGTTACAAAATATTTTAGCTGAGGGGTGGGAGTATAACAGCTTGACCCAGTCAATGGAGTAGGAGGAGGGATTGCCAAATTCATGCAGAATCCCAAAGAGAAAGGTCCACAACACTCTGTCAAGAGCTTTCTCTGCATCCAGAAAACAAAACAGCTGGGGTTTGGGAGCCTCTGGATGCAGAAGTATGTCAACCAACTTCCTCAGATTGTCAGTTGCCAGTTTGTCTAGCATAAGATCCCATTTGTTGAAGGCCTATCAGGGCCCAAACCACATTCACTCTTGTTGCAAAAGTTTGACTAGAATTTTCAAGTCAGTGTTAAGGAGGAACTAAGTTTGTAGCTGTTCATAAATGTCAGGTCCTTATCTGGTTTTGCAGTAGAGTAATGAGGGCTTCCTGTAGGAGGGCTCTAGATCTACATTTGCTTTGGCTTCATTAAAGACAAGCATCAAGGTGTTGGAGAGATCCTGCACAAGTGTTTGTAAAAGTTGAGGTAATCATCTGAAGCCAGGCACTTTAGGCACTTTATCAAGTGGTAGAGAGGCAATGGCCTGCTTGAATTTGTGCTCTGAGATAGGGGCACCTAACTTTTCAAGGTGTTCAGGTGCAAACTTGGGTAGGTGGACCTTATGTAGAACCTGTTGGATGTCAGTGACAGGTATGGATGGCTCTTTAGCGTAAAGCTCAATGTAAAATTCTCCAAATGCTGAGGCAACATCCCTAAGATGGGAGATGGGTTGGCCAGATTTAGGTTGGACTGATTGAATTGATTTGGTCATTTTCTATTGTTTAAGCCTGACAGCCAACACCTTTCCAGACTTTTCACCTTGGTTCATGTATTTAGTTTTAGCTCTGAATATTACACATTCAGCTTGTTCCCTAAGAAACTCCCCATACTTGGCCTCAGCAGCCTCCTGCTTCATCATCCTGGAGCAATTGTTGCTTCCCGTGGTTTTACAGCCTACCCCTTGGCTAGTTTAAATGCTCATCCAAGTAGCATTAATACCTCCCACTTAGGACTGTGGTCCCCCTCCTGGAAAGATGCAGGCCATCTCTCCCATACAGGCCCATATCTTTCCAGATTGGCCCCTAGTCCCCAGTGTAGCCAAAGCCCTCTTCCATGCACCATGCCTTCAACCAACGGTTAAAAGCCCTGGAGTGGAGTGTTCTATACTCTCCTGACTAAATTCATGTAACACTTTGGCAAAAGCCACCATGTGTGCTTCTGCTTGAGGCTCCTCCCCAGCTCCTGAAATTTCTCTACTACCTCCTGCTTGTCCTTGCCAGGTCATTTGTCCCCAGGTGGACAATGCCATTTCCTCCTTCCATCTCCTGCTGGCCTAACAATTCTCTGGATCTGCTCTCCATCCCTCCAAGCTAATGTGCCTCTCATGCGTCAGCATCCTCTCCTTTCTCCCCTGCTCCCCTTTCTATCCCACTAACAATAGAGTCCCCCACCAGCAGCTGTTTCCTCCTTGGCTTGGGGCCTCTTCCTCCCCTTGGGGCTCTCCTTCTAGAGGATCCCCATTGCCTTCCTTTCCACTGCTACAGAAGCTTTCCCTGGCTGCCCTGTCCCACCAGAAGAGCAAAGAGGGCATCTAAAGGCATAAAGCCTGTTTTCTATTATGTGTGGTTCATAGCTCAGTGCTTATGTAACATATTGGAATGGTGTAGATGGTTGTTGGATACAGAGGCCAGCATAGAATGATTTGTGCTTAGGTACTTGGATGCTTAAATTGAATCGGTTGATAATATTTGTGGTTTTGGCCTTTCTCTGTATCCCACCTGTAGGAAGGAGGCTTGGTTTAGAATTATGGAGCCCCTGGTGGAATAAAGTGCAGCAGAAGGAGGAGGTGTTGGGAGGATGGAGGTGAGTGCGACTAGCTCTAAGCAGAGTGGGAGTTAGCTGCTCTAATTAAATAGGCATTGGGGAGGAGCTCTCCCTCATAATCCTAGGAATCCCTTCAATTATGTGTGGTTCATAGCTCAATGCTTACAGTAAGTAACATATTGGAATGATGTAGATGGTTGTTGGATACAGAGGCCAGCATAGAATGATTTGTGCTTAGGTACTTGGATGCTTGAAGTGAGTCATTTGATAATATTTGATGGTTTGGGCCTTTCTCTGTATCCCACCTATAGCAAGGAGGCTTGGTTTAGAATTATGGAGCCCCAAAAAGAATAAATATCAACGATTGTTCAGTAACTGAATGCTGAAGAAGTCATGCATAACAACTTAATGATAAGAATAGACTATCACCTCCTCCAGCTCCGGAGAGTGTGACCGGTAGCACTCAGGAGAGGAAAACCCCCCTTGGGGGGAAACCTCTGAGGACCCATGGCTACTGACCTGCCCGTCCTTCTGGACATACTAAAGGAGAGAGAGAGATCCTAATTAAACTAAATTAATCAGCTAAATCTGAATTCAAATTAGTAGAATTCAATCCAAATTAATGGAGCTTAAGAAAAGCTGAATTGTAAATGTCCAGTGAAATAATTTCCTTCCAATAAAGTCCGAGTCCGAGAATCCATGTATAATTCAGAATGATGGAGTGTAGATATATTGAAGAACCGTCTTCCGTACTTCAGTTGATAGAGGGCATAATCCAAGGATTTAAATGATGGTTTGAGAAGAAGTTGATGACTGATGAACTCAATACAGGAGACCAGAAGATAACTGCATCCAAGCTTGATGTCTACGAGGCATGATGAAATAGAAGTAGTATGACTTCCAAGTTTCTAACAGGGCTTGTACAGTACGAGGAATGAGAGAAAGCTTGAGGCCAGGCTATCGAGTGATGAATTCAGATCTGATAAGAAAATATAATCTTTAGGAACTGATATGAAGCAACGGCTGTAGAGTTAAGCTGGAATAATGTCATGCTATATATGATAATCGGAGACACTGGTGCAATTTATGAAGCATCCAAGTAGTAGAATGAGGTGAGCCCAATGAATGAAGTCAGTCGAACTGAATCCAAAGCAAGAGGCAGTAGGAGCAGGATTGCACCAATGTATGCAAAGGAGAAGGAACAGGACGTGGCAACCAGCCCTTGAAGAAAATGTAGCTGATAGACAGCTGGCGAGATAATAGAGAGGCGGCTGATTACAGTATGGGAAGCCCAGCTAGACCCAGGAATGTCTGCTGGCAGAAATCAAGCAATGTAGTCCTTTGATGATGCACAGGAATCCATCAGCCAGATGGGTACGAAATCACCTTGAAGAGACTGAAATTGAGACATGGCAACTGTACGAGAGGAATAACATGGAGAACTGAAGGCATGCAAATTCAAGGCATGAAGCAAATGAGACCCGAGGAGTCTGAGATGGAGATAACTGAAGAAGCGGAGTCCAATGAAGTAGCAGTGTCACAGGTCTGAAGCTGGTAGAGCACAAGCAGGAGAATGAAAGTCTGCAGGAGACGCCAACCAAGTCCTGGAAAGAAGCAGCTGCAATTCCACAGTTGAGGCAACAGGGCAAAACATCCAAGATAGCAACCCCGGAAGCCGCTGAATGAGCACTGAGGCAATCTGAAAGTGTTTGAGTATGAGGACCAGCCACTTAGTCATAGAAGTAGGAGTTACCAGGCATGTAGGGGGAGCAAAGGTGAGATGGTAACTAATATCCCGACAGGTGAAGCATCAGTGAGTCCAGGGCTGAGGCAGCAGAAGCAGGTATGAATAAGTAGAATGGAATCACCAGGTCCCGAGCTGGGTGAGGCCGAAGTAGAACTGAAGCAGGTGAACCTCCCAGCCCAAAGGGTGAAGGCAGGTCAGAGAAGCAGGCGAGTAGGTAGGTAAACCTCCTAGCCTGATGGGCGAAGGCAGGTCATAGAAGCAGGAATTAGTAGGTAACCTCCCAGCCTGATGGGCGAAGGCAGGTCATAGAGGCAGGCGAGTAGAATGGAAACCTCCCAGCCCGATGGGTGAAGGAAGGTTGAGAAGCAGGCAAGTAGCAGGTAGCTCTCCCAGCCCAATGGGAAAAAAGGCATGTCATAGAAGCAGACGATTAGAAGTAAACCTCCCAGCCCTGATGGGTGAAGGCTAGTCATAGAAGCAAGCGATTATGGTGCAAGAAATAGGAATAAAGGACCTCCGGGCCCATAGGGGCATAGGCCGGACTAAATGTGATGGCTAACCTCGGCCCCAGCGAGGCAGGTTGCAGAGCAGTTGTAGATAATGCAAGTACAGCTGGATCACGGAGGTCAGATGGAAAGTAAGGAAGGAACAATGAAACGAGCATCAAGGCAAGCATCCAGGGACAGCAATGTAAAATCCCAAACACAATCTGAGAGGAAATCTGTAATGTAGCACATATGATCCTGGATGAGTGGAAAAGTACGAATAGGTAAGGCGAGCTGCAATGTCCAGGACTCGAGTAGTATGATTGGAGACTAGCTATCCTGGAGCATGTACAAACCCGATAGAAGCCCACATGGTCTGCAAGAAGAGTCGGAGCCAGCTCTGAGAGCAATGACTGGGTGCATGGTTGAAGTGCAATGGCTGGAGGCTAGAAGCCGAAGGTAATGAAGCAGTGAAACTTGAATGCAAGATGCACAGCTGAACCCCAAGTAGGCAGCTAGTATTGCAAGTAGAGAGGCAGCTATCCCCACGTAGGCTAGCAAGCTCAGCTGGAACCCTATGAAGTTCAGCTGGTAATATAGAATAGAATAGCAGTCAGTTAAGTATACAGAGTAGGTAGCATGGGAAGGGCTCCGGAACAATGGTGGTGAAAGTAATGACAAATACAGTACGAATGTAATGACAAATGCATGCCCCAGAGCTTCAGCCTGAAATGAGAATATCCAGAATCTGATGCGGGCAAGGGAAATTATCAGAGTGCAGAAAACTAGCACCAACCAGTAGTATACCACAGTATGGAAGCAGAAACTATGAGTGTAAGGTCAGGTAAGTTTAGCAGCTGAGAAGCTGGTCGGGATCTTAATAAGGCAGGCCCTCCATGACTGAATGGTTTGAAGGTAATATGTTGAACAGGTGCTAGTAGTAGCATATGTATTCACTGCCTCACACAAAGGTGGTAAGCCAATTAGAAGAATCTCCATCTGAAATTCATGGCTGAAGTGACATGTCATTACGTGAGTCTTGAATGTACTGCAAGTGAGCTGGATTGGATTACATACATATGTGTACCTGAGTGCAGGTTTCCGAGTCAAACTAAGAAGGCTCACACAGTAAATACAATCAAGGATAAACATACCGAGAAAGAATCCAGGAAGCGTCGATGCAAAACAGCATGTCCATCATTGTAATACTGCCAAGCAGTCTGAGGGATGTGCTAGTCAAGCATATGGTGTTGTGAGTCTCCTGCAAGTCGGAAGTAATCGTAAAGTTCTCCCAGTATTCACCCCAAAATATTGGGACTCCAACAATTATATAGCATAGGAATGAGGCAATAGCAGAGAGAGAGAGAGATGAGGCGTCCAGCAACGGAATTATGAAACTTTACAGGTGCCGTTTGTAAAGAGCTGAAACCATACTTTCCTCCAGTCAACGAGCTGCGAGGCGTGGTAGACAAGGCGAGCAGGCCAAAGTTCCCCAGAGTGTACGTCCTGCATGAACTGGATAAGCAGAACAGAGACCGAACTAGAAGTCGGAACAGTGGCTCAGATGGAAACGAGAAGGAGGTCGGCGAGTGTCTATGACTGTAGCAGTCGATCAGGGACAAGGAGAAATGCTGCAGCTGTGAGTGGAGTAAAGAACAAGCAGGCGAGGTACGGAGGAGAGGCAGACAAACTGAAGGTGTGGATGGCAGAGCCCCCCAAAGAGAAGGGACACAAACAATAATGGAACAGAGGGTACAAGGAGAAGGGAGGCACAAGGCAATGGCTAAGGCGGGGAGAGGACACGGGGACATAGAGAAGAGGGAGGGAAGGGGCAGGGGGACCACGCACCAACAAAGCGTAGGTGACTCGCTCTAAGCAAGTGGGAGTTAGCTGCTCTAATTAAATAGGCAGTGGGGAGGCTCTTCCCCACATAATCCCAGGAATCCTTCAATTATCTTTAATTTTATACCAAAAAGCAGTGACTGAACTCAGTCTGCACTGCACCCTAGAGTGATTTCAAATGGTCTCACATAGAAAGTTGTCCCTTTGGACGTGTGCAGTGTCCTTGATTTGTGCCGCGACAAAAGTGATTCACTGCCATTGATATTGCCTTGTTTCCTGCAATAAATCTGCTATGGCACGCTGGCAGGCTCCTGTAATACCATGTCTATAGTTTTAGCTTTACTATCTATATCATATCTATAGCAAACTGTGCTTACAGCTTTGGTTTCCTTTGTTTGTTGTGCATACTGCACCGTATGTTCAATAAACTAAAAACACCAGAATAATCTTTCCCATATTTCTCCCCCAAATCTATGGATTCAGTGGTATTGTAGCTCTAATGCAATAGTTTTAATTTCTCTGCTTTCAAAAAAATGTGAGCTTGACTGATGAGTTAACTCTTACAGTCACAAAAAGTGGAGCAAATACACATTGACATGTTAATTTTAAAACACCAGGTTTCAGGTCAGGAGCTGAGCGCAACATCGCTGTGTATGTGTGTCATCACTGAGCACAGCACATTATTTGTCACTGGCTCCAACAAACAATCCCATCCCATGGCTGGGAGCATGAGACTGTATAGTAAAGCGTGTGAAGGCTTCTGACATCCCATGCTGAAGCAAGAAGCTATGGCATGCAGAGAGAGAGTGGGAGGTTTGCCATCTGTTGTAATTTAAATCCAAAGTTTAATCCGTCAGAAAAATTCAGTATAATTTGCTGTAGGTTTGTTGAATAATGGTCCATAAAATGTTGAGTGTGTCCCCTGCTCTGCTCACTTTATGTTTGATTAGTCCTCTAACTGTGCTAAGCAGTAGTACTACTTATTATCTCATGTTATTATCCCAGGAGTAACATTTTAAATATATCAATAAATAGATCTCTCAGTCCAAAGTCAGACAGCAGTCTCACAGTTCATGAGTCAATGTGTTATGCCTGGTTGGCTATAACCTCAGTGCTGTATATGGGCATTTTCATCCTTTGCCTTACAATCTTGTGGAAGAACATACTTGGATACATTTATGGAGCCGCAGCCTCAGTTCATTGGTGATATCACAGGATGTTGTCAGTGTACACAGGTGGAGGGCAAATGGCCCAAATCATGCTTAATTGGCCATGGACCAAGTTTTTGGTGGTAGTTCTCATGTCTGTGAAATGATCTCATGAGACTGCATAATGCACTCAGCACAAGCATTTTAAAGGAGATCTTTAACCACCTTCCACCCATTTGGGAAGGCATATGAAAACAATTTCTAGTAGTTACAGCAGCAGTTCATGTTAACTATTACAAATGGCACTGCCTTGTTTTTATTCTGTAAGGTGAGTGTCTATGCTCCCTAACTTTGGTAAAATATTTTACTTAGTTTAGTTTTTATTTTGCATACAACCCTTTAGGCAGTGCCAATTGCAAAGGGTTTAGAGTAAAAAAACAAGTACAACAAGTACAGAGAAGGTTACAGAATAACAATACAGCATATCAATACAGGTAACCATACAGCATACTTTACAGTGGAGGTCGATTCATGTATCTTTTAGCAGAGATAAGACAGTGATCACATTGATTGTACTTTACAGTGGTAGTCAGAACACGACAGCATGTCAACAAGTTACAGTGAGCCAAGTGCAGTGTAAATAATAATAGTAAGTTTATTTATAAAGCACCTTTCAGTTTTCAAGGTGCTATACAAATGAAAACAATACAAATCAAACATTAAAATTAAATATAAAACACGGATGAAACCACAGTATAATCAGCAATTTCAATACAATCAGTGCTCCAGAAAGGTTATTTGATAAAAGTGGGTTTTAAACACCTCTTAAATTCCTTCACGGAGGTGCACTCCCATAACCGGCTGGGTAGAGAATTCCAAAGAGTAGGTGAAGCATTAGAAAATGCTCTACAACCTGATGATTTGAGACTCACTCTTGGAATCTCTAGCAACCCCTCATCGGCCGAGCGAAGCGATCAGCTGGGGCAGTAGAAGACAAGAAGTTCTTTCAGATAGGCCGGACCCTGATCATGTAGGGCATTGAAAGTCAGTAAACTGACTTTAAAGGCGATCTGCCACCGTATAGGTACCAGTGCAGTTCGCGCAGTACCGGGGTAATATGACAGGGCCTACTTGTCCCAGTCAAAACCCGGACTGCTGCATTCTGCAGTAGCTGAAGGTGGTGGATTTCTTCCCCAGAAAGCCCAAAATACAGGGAGTTGCAGTAGTCCAAACGTGAGGACATGAAAGCGTGGACCAAGGTTGATAACGTGTCAGATGGAACAAGGTACCTAACTCTGGTGATATTCCTAAGATGGTAAAAGGAAATCTTGATGACTGCTGACACTTGTGACTGCAGTGTCAGCCTGTCATCCAAGACAACCCCCAGGTTACGCACCCGTTCAGAGGTCGGGAGTGAAATGTCACCAAGAGAAATTCCTGAGGGTGCACCAACAGATGACCCCTCTATCTGATGACCCGGGTCCACAACCAAAACTTCTGTCTTTTCTGAGTTCAACTTCAGCCAACTAGAATCCATCCATTACTGGATTTCTTTCAGACAGTTGTTAAACGCAGAGAGCTCCATCCTGGTCAGGTGCAAAGACAGGTATAGCTGGGTATCATCTGCATAGCAGTGAAACCTCAGCTCATACCGTCTTATAATGTCTCCGAGGGGCAGCATATATAATGTGAATAACATGGGAGACAGCACTGAACCCTGAGGCACCCCACACAACAAAGGAGTTGGGCTTGAGGAAAAAAACTCCAAACACAACTCTTTGTGATCTCCCAGTGAGGAATGAGGTGAATCATTGAAGGACGATTCCGATATTCCACAAATCTGCCTCAGGCGTGGTATCAACACTGAGTGATCCACAGTGTCAAAGGCTGATGGGAGATCAAGAAGAACAAGAATAGAACATTTCTTCTGATCTCTCGCCCTCAGGAGATCATTAAGCACCGAACCACAGCCAGTCTCGATGCTATGTCTTTTATGAAAACGGATTGGAAGAATTCGTACATGTCATGGATGGTTAAATGGTCTTCAATTGGTCCACCACTACCTTCTCAATCACTTTCCCAATAAAGGGTAGGTTTGAGATATGTCTGTAGTTTGTGAAACAGTCTGGGTCCAAGGTAGCTTTCTTCAAGAGAGGTGTCACCACCACCTCTTTCAGGGAGCCAGGAAACTCACCCGATTCCGGGGAGCACCAGACTATTTGCACAAGGATTGGACCGAAGATATCTCTGCAGCCCAACATTAGGGAGGTTGGTCCAGGATCTAAACTATAGCTTGTAGGACGTACACTATGAATAATCCTCATGAAATCCATGAAATCAAGTCGACTGAAGGAACTCCAAGAAAACTGAGGTACTGTGAACTCATATTGTCCAACAGATCCCCCTTAGAGTTTGCTAGATGCAGATCCGCCCTGAAGTCGGCCACCTTGTTTGCAAAAAACAGAGCAAGCTCCTCACTCTAATTGTGAAAAGGCTTTCTGAACTTGCAGACAGGCTGGGTTGCACAGTTTGCCTACAGTTCGAAAAAGCTGAGCCAGTTGGTTCCTAGCAGCTGCAATCTCCCTGGGCAGAATTCTGCCTTCTAATGGTGATTGCAGATTGATAGACAGAATAATGGTCTATCAATCTAAGGCAATCTGCATCAAGGGGTGGACCTGTGCCAGCAAATCTCTAACCTTAAGCCCCATCTCCATCTCCTCAATGTCCCATCAAACCAAGGGGACTTGGGGTGAAGGATAAGAGGCATCCATGAACAGGAACAATAGAATCCAGAGCCACTGTAACAGCCATATTATAGGCCACCACAGGGTCTCTGGACTACTGCACCTGTAGCAGGGGACAAGAGGTCAAGGACCACCGCAAGGCCTTGAGGAGTAATATCCCATAAAGGGCGATACCTAACCATCTCCACAGGGGTAAGCCTTCTCAGGGGGTGCAAAAACTGAACCTCACGGTGTAGTGGTCTGACCAAGCGACTGGTTCCACCCCCAAATCGGAAGTATCAATCCCTAGGAGAAAGACTAAGTCCAAAGAGTGCCCAGATTTATGGGTAGCAGTGGAAACCACCTGTGTAAGGCCCAAAGAAGTTATTAATTGGAGGAAGTGATTACCAAATTTCGAGAGTTCACCATCGACCCAGGCATTAGAGTCACCCAGAACCATCAATCTGGGTGACTCAAATAACGTCGACAATGAAGTTTGCCACTTCCTGTAAATGTTTCCATCCCGGGTGGATGGTAGATGAGTACAATTCGAACACACACACCTGCTACTACTGTACACTCAAAGTACTCAGTCTCCCCACTACCACACTCGTGAGGCCCAGTTCAGTCTTAAAACAGACTGCAACCCCCACCCTGCCAGTCCAATCTCGGGCGGTGTATCACGAGTACCCAGCCGGAGTCATGGCCTCAACATGGGGCCTGGTTTTCATCCAGCCAGGTCTCGGTGATGCAGGCCAAGTCCACCTAACCAACAAGATCAGCAATAATGCCAGTCTTGTTTCTGATGGACCTAGCATTGCATACACCCAAGTTAGACGAACCTCGGAGGCTGTCAAGCCAATCTGCCTACTAAGTTCTGTAGTACCCTTGGGTATGGGCACCAGACATGGTAAACCATGATCTGGATTCCATTTCACCCCAGGGTGCCTTCTGGATCTAACTACCCCAATATGATAGCCCCCCTCATCCATCCTCCCTTGTTCGAAACCCCCCACCCTTTTTCCTGTCCTACGGACAATTACCAGCACTCTACAGCACTGATATGTATCATATTGGAGAGGGAGAGAATAAAAAGGGCAGAGGGCATGAAGAGAGGATGATGAATAGCACACCACTGTGGGGACTGAGGGCCGACACATGCCACTACAGAACAATTAAAACCAAAACAATAAACCTACCAGAATAATTAAGCTTAGGAAAATAAAATAAAGAACTCACCCCAATATAAATCTAATCAAACAAATAATCCAAAACTTGATCAAAGTAAATTAGAAAAAAAACAACCCCACCCACAAAGAAAATCAAGTCTAAACCCAGCGAGAGCACTCCTAAAATAAAATAAAATAAACATAAATATAAATACAAGGTTCTCTCACCACCCCAACTTTAGCAAAACAAAATTAAATAAAATATATCCCCTCAGTTCTCTTACAACCAGAGGAACAGATACTTTAGCACTCTCACTGCAAAATATGTTTTCAAAATCATAAAACATTTCAAACTTAAAATATAAAAGAAAAATAACATCCCTTCCTCCCAGTCCTATCATGACCAGGAAATGGAGGAAAGCAATAAAATAAATGGACACAGGGTCCTCTCACCACCTTGCTGTCCAAATCAAATTAAAACAAATTAGGAAAAGTAGGAAGTCCTCAGTCCGCTAGGCAGAGAGTCAGTTTTGTTCTTAGGCATATAAAAAATCCACATCCGTCAGAATCAGAAAAAACACAGCAGACCAGTTATCCACAGGACTCAGGAATATCCAGGGCTCAGGACAATCAGATCCTTCTCATGTCCACAATAAAATAAGGCCCCTCACTCCCAACTGGGCAGACACCACAAGAAATATGTGGCCTAATAAAACACCCAGGACAGGCCATGTTAGTTGCCCAACCTCGGGGTCTAGGGGCACAGAACATCAGTCAATTCCTTGACTGAAAAATACTAATACCCCCTTCAGACCACAAATCAAGTGGGGTTCCAGTGGGAGATCGTGCCTCAAACCAGTTCAAAGGCCTTATACACACCAAAGGATACAAGATAGAATGAAAAAATCCTCCTTACTCCTTCTTCCAGGGGCTCACAGTAACCAGAGCACAAATCCTGAGCACCACAGTCAGAGCCAAACCAGAGAGACCACACATGTATCCCAATGTCCCATAGAATCCTACGACGAGTGGCATCCCACAATATTTCAGTCATAGGACCAAGAATCCCATAGTCTACTCCACATCAGTCCAATATCCAATTCGGGCGATGGAGCACCAAGGCATCAAATACACCGGCCACTTCCCTCTGTCCTGATAGATCCTGTAACGGGCGGGGGGCAAGATCTTTGTCTCAGAGCCAAAAAAACCCTCAGTCTATTCCATGCTCACACACATGCAATTCAGGCAGCAGAACCCTGCAGTGAATGGTGTTCTGCAACACCTCAGTTTCAGGACAAAAAAATCCCACAATCTACTCCACGCCCAATTCAAAATCCAATTTAGGCGACAGGCCACCAGGACACCAAACACTCCAGATACTTCCCTCCGCCCTGGTAGGTCCTATAGCAGGTAGGGGGACAAGATTCCAGTTTCAGGGCCAAAAGACCCTCAGTCCACTCCACTTCCGCACAATATGCAACTCGGGCAGGAAAGCACAAATTGCCGAGACAATCGGCAATCAAGTCAAACGCTTCCCTTCATCCTGGACTCCTCAGTGTATAAGTACTCCCCCAACTCCACCAATATGCTAATTATGACAAAAAACACTGAAAATGCACCAAAATAAGCAGCAAAATAAACTACAAATAAAATAACTATAAACTTAAATCTTCCCAACGCAGCAGCATGCTCAACCCAGCGGCCATCTTGGACATTGGGACTGCCATCTGTACTTGTACTACCAGTATCTTAAATAGGTCCACTATTTACCAACTATGTATAAGTTTAGAGAGTCAGTGGTAGCAATTGCAAGAAACAGGTAGGGTAAACAAGGAGTAGAGCTGGGATTTGAACAGTTCGACAGAGCAGTCCTTTTTCATGGAGTCAAGTATGTCATTCCATTGCTTAGGAAAATGGTATGAGAAGCAGTACTGAAGGAGAGATGTGTTTCTATGTGGGAGCTTCAGTGAGTGTCAAATTATACCCCATGGTGTGTAGTTTTTATCCATGTATTAGAACTTGGCCTGGAGCTCTGGAGACAGTAGGCCTCGTGCGGCTTTGTAACCTGTGATCAGGATGAGACAGAGCTGCCTGGAGCCTAGATTCAACCATTCATACTGCTGCACAGCACACAGGTGCATGCATCAGGGCTTTGGCTAAGTGCCAAATGGTGGGCCTGTTAAGGAGACCCTTGAGTCTGGACAACACACAGTCAGTTGCAGAGTCATAAACCACAATTCCATAATCAACTAAGCTTGCAACCAGTATTTTCTTAACTTCTGGTAGGAGGCTGTGTCTGTATCGTAGAGTATTCCTAGATTTGAGTGAGCTGCCTTAACCAGGAGGTCTACATGGGCACTGAAGGTCAGAGTGCTGTCAAGTGTGACCCCAAGATATTTAAAGGTTTTACTTGCTTAAGAGGGGTCCCACTGAGGATGTAATAGTCAGTACCAGGGTGGTGGGTGCAGGTCTTGCCTTGAGTTGTAAAAATCATACATTTAGTGTTTTTGGTGTTCATAACAATCAGGTTGAGGCGAACCAATCCTGGAGGGCAGAAAAGTCAGCCTGAAGCCTCTGTCTTAGCTTGTCCAGATGCTTGTCACTGGAGAAGGAGACAGCATCATCAATCAATTAATCAATCAATCAATCAGTCAAGCGAACAAGCTTTATTTATAAAAGCACAATTCCATAAAATGACCAATGACTTGCACAATGAGATATTGAATTAAAATAAATAAAGACATTGTAGAAGAACAGAATAAAACTAATAAATACAGCTTACAAGTTAAAGTCTAAACAGCAAGGTTAAAAGATGGAGCTTAAGAGCTGATATAAAGCTCTTAACAGTCAGGCAGTCCCTTACCCAATCAGGTAATGAGTTCTACAGGGTAGGGGCTGCAAAAGCAAAGGAGCAAGCAACAGAAGTCTTATGTTGAACCTGGGAACCTCTAGCAATCCGTCATCGGAGGGAGCAGTAGGGATGAGGAGATCTTGCAGATAGCCAGGTCCCTGCCTGCGTGGGGCATCTACATAGAGTAGTATGTTAGTAGATCTGCATACAGCATGCATTGTATTTGCATGACCCTGAACGAAACCTACAGAGACTTGTCTAGCATCAGAGAGTGCAGTGCAACATTTTACAGCCTGAGCTGTCCCAGCCAGGTAACCTGCTTTTAACCAGTTGATCAAGACTTCTAGAGAACCAGATTAATTAGTTTCTAGCAGACAAGGTCATGATTTACAAGGTCAAAGGCCTTGGTAAGGTAGACGAAAATGGACCAGGTAATTTCCTCTCTGTCCAGGGCACAATGTATTGAGTCTGTAAACTAAAGAAGTGCAGTAATTGTGCTAAAGTTCTTTCTAAACCCATGCTGTTCATTTACCAGGGTTCATACTGACTCAGGTATTGAACAAGTTGGTCATGTACAGCCCTCTCAAGGGTTTTAGATGGGGGTGGAGATAGGGTGGTAGTTGGAGGGCAGGTCATTGATGCGCCTTTGAATGCAGGGGTCACATGTGCAATTTTCCAATCTTTGGGTACTTGCAAGCAGAGAGGATAGATTGAAGAAGTTTGTAGGGGATAGGTGATTTCTCTAATCAATAGTCTGAGTAGCTTCATGTCTACACTATCTGGTCCAAGTCTAGTTTTTATTTTAGTCCTAGGTGTACAAATGAGTCCAGGTTAACCTTTTGAAGTAGAACTTGAGTCTGGTTATGTGGTTGGGTGAATCCACTAATAAGACTGGGTGGGTATCAGGGTTTGGCATGTATGAAAATAGGTCACAAAGTTTTATTGACGGTGTCAGCAATATGCTTGTCCCATTCAGTTGTGATGCCATCAGCTACTATGGACTGGAGTATGGATTTTTTGGCAGTTCCCATAATTTTGTTGATACCATTCTATAGTTGCTTAGGATGATTTATGAGTTTCTTTTGTTGTTTCTTGCAGAAATCAGCCTCAGCTTACGTGATGTGGACCTTTAAAGAGTTCCACAATTCCCTATATTTCTGGAGGTATTTGTGTTGGCCGAGTTCTTTATAAAGGGCCCAGTTTCTATCCCATTCCTTAGCCAAAGATTGGAGGGCTGGAGTATACCATGCCTGGGAGTTTCCCTTCCTGTGAAGGGTCTTGAAGGGGGCAACAATGTCACATATCCTACTGAACTGAAGGATGAAGCACTCCAGAGCTGTATTCACATCACAAGTACTGGACAGGAAAGATCAGTCCACTTGTTGTAGTGGGGTTTGGAAAAAGGGGAGCTTGTGGGTGCAGAATACACAGTATTTGATTTTAGAGGGCACCCCTTTGGGTACCTTTGCTGACCATCTGCAGGTGACAGTGGAAGGTCACTAAAGAAATCAGGCAAGACTGCACTAGAGATGACCTTGTCAGGGTGGCTGACTAATATCCAGTGCAGTAGGGTAGCAGTACCTGTTTATAGTTTATCCTGTAAGGGTGTTGATAATCTATGTGAAGTAAACATAAGCCACATTGTCTTTATATTCTTTATTATTGCTTGCAAGCCAGTTTCAGTTGAAGTCACCTAGCACGTTTTTTTCAAGTTGTGGGTTCAGTCCTGCAATGACATTAATGAAGCCATCAAAGTCAGAAGTGATGCTCTTTGGTGGAATATATGCCACTAATAGGTTGAGATTGTTTTTATGCTCTGGGCCCAGCATGCACTCAGTGAGCACCCATGGCACCAGCCTGAAGACAAGGAGCTGCCTTTGCCTTGTGGTCACCCACAGCACCGAGGCATTCCCAATCCCACCTGCAGGTGATGCTCAGTAAGCAAGATGCTCAGCACCCTCCCCAGGTCAGTGCTCCAGACCCCATTGGCCTGAGCAAGGAAGTCTGGAAAGAGGATCGATCCTGGCTCTCCCACATAGTGGAACTGTGCTCTGTCAGCTTGCACCACTGAGCTGGGCCCAAATTTCAGGCCTTTTTTATATTTGGGGGGGGCATCCTCAGATATTTCCAGACCCTAGCAACATCCCTGGCCAAATGGACATCAGTATTCATCTGCCTTTGCGTAGCCCTATAGGCATATTTCTTTCAGCTACAGTACCATCTCACAGTCCAGTACATGGACAGCATTTTCACAGTCCTACTGCAGAGACATATATAAATCACAGAACGCACATGCTGTACATGCATTAAATCCTGTAAAAGTGACTGTTCTGCCTAATTATCTGACCTCTTTCCTGTGATATCACATCTCTTCTACCCCCCTTGTGCATGTTGTCAGTGGCTGAAATACTCTGCATTAATGACCAGTATTGATGAAACCAAAGATTCACTGTGAATATCTAAAGCAATTCATATTACATTCACTGAATCTGTAACACCACCATTACGATGATTATTATTATACCATCCACAGAAAGCTTTGCCCAAACTCAGTGTCCTGCTGTTGTACTCTATTTTTTGAGGATCTCAAGGCACTTCAAAGAAGGAACTGTCTGGCCCTGCCCCACAGATGCTAGACAAATTACAATAAATTTCCAAAATGCACGTCTATTATGATTCATCTGCCATCAGCGGTGGAGGGCAAGAGAGCTACTGTATTTTCTTTGGATCCATAGCAATGGAATACTTTGCTACAGTTACTTTTACTTTACTGTAGTCCAGTTTAGTAAGGGAGCCAACAGTGGCCGTCCCTTGCTGGACTGAAAGCTGATAGTGTCATTTTATAACAGTTAACATGAACAGATTTTCTGTAAATCTCTGTTGGTCCAATAAAAGGTATCAAATCACCTTCGTTGTGCATCTTGTTGTTCAAGGACCAGTATGGCAACAAACCATTTTTTAAATGTTGTTTTGTGATTATTGTAAATGTAGTTGATGTTGATATGTTTCAATGTATGTTGTTTCCATTTTGTGCAATGTGCTCCTGTAAGCTTTCCTATAAAGGCTCCATGTAAATAAAGATGACTTGACATGACATAAGAACTTCTTGAGAAGCAAAGCATTCCCCAGATCCCAGGCTTTTTGTTTATATTTTATCCCTTCTCAGTGCTGCTTACCCTTATCTCTGGCGAGACCAGTCCTATCCCTTCATGTCTCCAGCACTTACTGCTGCACTCTGACCCCACAGCCAACTCCGAGGGATGGGACCTGACCACAGCCAGGCATCATCCCTCACCTTTCCAGTTAACCCGGTGGGAGACACCCTCTGTGGAGCTGGGTTGCTGGTAGCATAGAGCAGGAGCCATGATGCACCAGCTGTTATACTGCTCCCTGCAAGGATTTTTCTGTTTATTACATCGTCTGACCTCAGTGTCATGCACTCAGTGAGCATCCATAGCACCAACCTGAAGACAGGGAGCTGCCTTTGCTGCATGGTCACCCACAGCACCGAGGCATTCCCATTTCCACCTGCAGGTGATGCTCAGTAAGCAAGATACTCAGCACCTTCCCCCAGGGTCAGTGCTCCATACCTCATTGGCCTGAGCGAAGAAGTCTGGACAGAAGGATCGATCTTGGCTCTCCTACATAGTGAAACAGTGCTCCATCAGGTGGTGCTACTGGGATGGGCCCACATCCCAGGCTTTTATTTTATGTTTTTTGGGGGGGAGGGGCTGCATCCTCAGATGTTTTCAGACCCTAGCAATGTTTCTGGCCCAATAGCCCAATGAACAGGCAGTATTCATCTACCAGTGTACAACCCTATATGTAGACCTGGTTTAGCTACAGTGTCATCTCACAATCCTGTACATAGGCAGCATTTTCGCAGTCCTAATGCAGAGACATATATAAATCACAGAACATTCATGCTATACATACATAAAATCCTGTTCTGTCTAATCGTCTGACATAACTCCTGTGATATCACATCTCTTCTGCCCGCCTTGTGCATGCTAGCAGTGGCTAAAATGCTCAACGTTAATAGCCAATACTGAATAAACCAAAGATTCATTGTGAACATCGAACACAATTTATATTACATTCACTAAATCTACAAATCATTATTATTATGCCATTCACAGAAAGCTTTGCCCAAACTCAGTGCCCTCTACTGAAATAAGGATTGCCTACCACTCCCAGTCCACAGGGATATGGTTATCAAGGTGGTGCTGCTGATGTTTCACTATGTGGATGTAGTCTATGGCAGCACCCTTTCCTCCTTTCTTACCAGACTGGACACTCTATGCAATGCCTTCTACTGGTTCCATGTTGCTGCAGCGACAGGAAATCCGCAGATTGTCATTACAGCAATGGCACAATGCCAACAATTAGCATTGTGTCATCACTGTATTAAGGTTTTCCCCCGGCACCCCCCGCATTACAGATTACCAACTCCGAGTTGGTTTAGAGAGGAAGCAAACTCCCCAGAGGCAACAGCATTGGGAAACCAGTAGACCATCACAGAGAAGAGCCAGTTCTGTGGCTATGATGGTCTTCCTTGTTTTCCTGTCTCCATGGTGATGATATACAGCTTCTACCATTGTGCTACTAATGCTTCCTCTTATACCCATCACTGCTCCCTATCAACTAAGCTCTTGATATGACTTGCCTCCTGCCACCTCATTCACTGTACTTCCTTAATTTCTAAATACTGGTATTCATTTTTCCATCATTACCTCTTCTCTCACCACTTTCCCAGTCACTCCACCTCTTAAGCACTTTCTCTATTCCTTACTCCAGATCTGTTGCTGGGCAGTCCACTTACTTCTCTCATCTTCCCTCCATTTGGAACAACCTCACCTCTTCATCTGTCTCTTTCCTATCATTCTCTCAAACATCAGCTGAAATCTAGTTACCTTTTCCTGGGGAGGGTGGCAGGTTTATTTTATTGTAATTGTATCCAGAATCCTTGGAAATGTGTGTGTGTGAGCGTGTGTGTGTGTGTGTGTGTGTGTGTGTGTGTGTGTGTGTGTGTGTGTGTGTGTGAGCATCTCTTTAAAGCTAGTTATCCCCCACACACACACATTATGGGAAGGGTGGGGTAGGGTGTATTGTTTGTGTGAAGAGGAGGAGGAGAGAAATTACATTTTTATCTCTTTTTCAGATTCCTTAGACACTTCTGGTACATCAAGTTGTTACATTCTCAGTGTATATTGACATCAGTACATAATAGGCTACACAGACTTAATTCCTTGGTGGTCCACGACTAGAGTTTTTTGTTTGACACTAATACTGCCAATTTATATCTAAATTATCATTTATAAAGTCCTGTCACTACACTAGATGTTTTTTGAAATTTATGGGACATGATATCTAGCTGGAAAGTACAGCAGGGTGACAGGTCCAGCTAAGTTTCACACATCATAGAATTTGCACTGATGTTTTTAAGACAACTTTATTGGTAATTTCTTGTCTATAATGCATGCATTGAAACTTCTTAGAGTACTAAGACAATCTCAGTATGTCTTTAATCTGGGTGGGGTTTGCATTTCAGTAATCACATCCTTATACATGCTGTGACACTCAGCTTGATTTAGGAGTCATCTGCTCCAGCGGTGTTATCTTATGTCAATTAAATTTATATGCAGTAGGATTCTTTGTATGTGTGTTCCACCAAGCACCTTTGATCCTGGGACACTCCTGGCTGAAGGTAGTATGGTGCTGTTAAATTACTCTGACATCATTTTCTGTATTTTTTAAATGAGTATTTCAAACCATTGGGGACTTTTTCTGTTTTCTCTGCATGAGCTAGCTGTTAAAAGTATTGTTTTTTTATAAACAACTGCCATTAGGCTTCTGATGAAGGACTAGTTGGTCCGAAAGCTAGAGCACTTGGTTCTTGTTGTTACATTTATGTTGGTCCATTAAAAGGTATCAAGTCATTTGCTTCTCAATGTAGCTTGTAAAATATAATAATACATTATGAATCCATTCCTCTAAAACAAATACTGACTGCAGGAAAATACCTGTAATAGTATAAACCCACCTACATTTCCTTAACAAAACTGACCACTGTTCCCATTGCAACAAACAACAAAATACACAGGCAATAAGCATGATAGGATCTCGTGCTGTCACAGCAGTCATTCTGAACATTGCAATGGTTATTCAGTAGAAAATCACTTCACAGGAAGAAAGCCTTTATCAGCCCACAGACTGTAAAGCTGGCAAGGTAGAAAACTATATTGTAACAAACCTCACATCTGTAGCTGCACTCTCTCTGAAATAGTAATCAATGTAGCTTTTTATGATCTTGGTTAATTTGTGCTGTTTTTTTCCTAGCTAACAATCTGTAGCCATGATTCAACTCCGACAAGTGGATTTTTCACTATTCATCCTAGAATCCAGGAAATACTACTGCAAGCTGAAGAAACAACTGCTACCTCCACTGCCACCACAAAGATAGAAACAACAAATGAAACATAACAAACAGCAACCCCCTCTGTTGTCACAGCTGTTCTGGAAGAAGAGACTGAAAGTGCACAGACACCAACCACTGCATCTACCGCAAGCAAAACTGAGGTACTCATCAAAGGCAAAAAGGTTGTTTCTGTAAGTAAGCATCTCACTCTCACTGACAGCTGAGTTGGCAGACATAGAAAAGCTTAAAGATGAGCATAACACAGTTAAAACTACAAACTGGGCTCATCAGATTTTCTCGAGTTGGGTGTCAAAATGTGGAATAGAAATAGACTTGAAAACTATTCCAATCAGAGAGTTAAATAGTGTACTCTGGAAATTTTATGCTGAAGTTCGTAGCAGTACTGGTGAACAGTACTCCATTTCAAGCTACCTCGGGCTTCATGCAGGTCTCAACAGACTACTCAACAGTCCTGGCATCGGGCACTGTGTTAACATCTTAACAGATGACCAGTTCACCACAGCAAACAATGTCTTTCTTGCAGTAGTCAAGCAGTACAGAAGAGAGAAAAAGGACATCTTCACACACCACCCACCACTTTCAGATGCTGGCCTGCACCAACTAAAGATATCCTCAGTACTGTCACCATCAATGGTGACAGGACTTGTGCATAAAATATGGGTTGACATACAGCTACACATGGCTCATAAGGGGGGAGAGAGGGACAAAGAGACCTATGTCCAGAGTAATTCAGAAGGCATTGATGAAAATGGTATCGAGTATATCAGCCTAAAATACAATGAGACTACCAAAAACCACAAAAGCCATAACGATGGTAATCGAGACCAGTACCGGGCTTCCATATGCCACCAGATGACCCACTCTGCCCTGTGAAGTCATTTAAGCTACACCTTTCCAAATCACCACCAGTGGCACCAGCATTCTAACTTCACCCCCCACATGCAAACTAGGAATACCTAAACAGCAGTCCAATACGGTATTCCAAGGAACCTATGGGTATAAACTGCCTGTCAGGCATGATGCCCAGATTGAGCAAGGAATGTAACCTCAGTCAAAGATATACAAACCACTCTATTTGAGCCACTGCTGTGCATCTTTCAATCGCTGGACTGCAAGCATGAAAAATAATGTCAGTCACAGGGCACAGGTCCGAAGCTAGCTTGAGAAGTTATTGCAGTGCCATAGCCAAAGACCTCAAAAGTGGAGTGAAATCCTGGCACAAACCACGGAAGATAACCAACAGAGTGCATCTTCAAATAAGAGACATGGAAGTGAGCCTTCTGTCAAGAAAAAGAAACAGGAACCAGAAAATCAGTCAACCAACAATGAATCTGAAACATCAAGAGGAACAACAGTACTAGAAAACATGCCTTTCAGTTATATGAACCCTTTATTCCATGGCAAGGTGCAATTCATCAATTACAACAAGTAAACCAAAGATGTTCTGTAATGTGGGGAGCTATGTTGTTTTCTGTTTGTTATTTTGGATGCCCCAAAAAGCAGTGCATCATGTGGTTCTGAGCAAGTTGTTATTTTGACCACCCCAAAGTTTAGTTATGGACTATTTTGTCTGCCCCCAAAAAGCATCATGTGGTTCTGAGCAAGTTGTTATTTTGACCATCCCAAAAATTTAGTTAGGGACTATTTTACCTCCCTATTTAAGAAATTCTCTATTCTTTATTTAAATGTTAAAAAATGTTATAAATGCAAACTACTTGTCAGTGTCATTTTTTTCCTAATAATAACCCATTTTATAAGTGCAAAAGACACTCCAGGCGTGCGTTGTTCTGTGATAACCGCATGCCTCAGGCAGAAGGACACTGTCCTGCAGCTTTATGTTCACTTACGCACTCAAGGCATGTGGTTATCACAGAACAACCCACACCTTGGAGTGTTGTATTGCACTTATAAAATGTTGTGTCTATTGCTTACTTTAAGAATGTTCTGGCAGTATGAGAAGAGGAGCAATACCTAGTGAGGATAGAGAGACACAATGTAATTACAATGGCAATACAAAATTAGATTAATAATTTAACAAAAAAGTGCAAAACATAACAGAATATAGGATAAACACTAGAAAAAAACAAGAAACATAGAAACAGAATTTGTCAGTAGAAAAGGACCGCATGGACTACTCAGTCTGCCCAGATGGTCTCTGCCTTGTCTATTTCTGCAGACCCTAACTGGTCTCCAGCAACCCTCCATGCCTGCTTATTTATTAATGTTCCCCATGTCTGTACCATGCATGCTTGAAGCCCCTTCTGTTCTTGCATCCACCACTTCTTCTGGCAGACTGTTTCATGTGTCTACAATTTGTTCAATAAAGTAGTAATTCTCACATCCTTCTTAAACTCCCGCCTCCAGTTCCATCACATGGCACCTAGTCCTGGTGCTATTTCTCTTTTGAAAGAGACTCCCCTCCTGCAACCAGTTCACCCCTGTGAGGTACTTGTAGGTCTCTTATCATGTCTCTTCTTGCTCTTCTCTCCTCTAGGATGTAGATGTTGAGATCCCTCAGTCTCTCTTCTTAGGGCTTTTGATGCAACCCCTGCACCATTTTGTTGCCCTCCTCTGAATTGTGTTCACCCTGTCTATGTCCTTTCTGTGGTGTGACCTCCAGAACTGGACACAATACTTCAGTTGGAGTCTCACAGGCAAGCAATACGCTAGCAACACCACCGCCTCCTCCTGCTGGAGATACTCTCTCCCTATGTATCCCAGCATCTCGTTGGTCCTACCTACTGCTTTCTAACACTACCCTGCCACTTTGAGGTCATCAGATATGATAACTTCAAAGTCCCTCTTCTGCTTAGTAATTGTCAGTACTACCATCACATCCTATACTCATCTCCTGGGTTCCTATATCCTAGGTACATGATTTTGCACTTTTTGGCATTAAATCTCAACTGCCATGCCCTTGATCACTCCTGGAGTTCCCCAAGGTCCTTATGCATTCTCTCCAACCCTCCTGAGTGTCCACACTATTACAGATGTTGTTGTCATCCAGAAAAGGCATACACTTTCAGTTCTTCTATAGTGTCACTTATAAAGACAAAGAGGAAGACAGGTGGGGACTGTGAGGTTAAACATCAATGGCAATATGAATTTGCAAGTGTGTGCTAATGTGAAGTGAATCACTAGCTGAAAAATCTGTCTTGAAATAAAATCTGTGTCTTTTTCTGTGTCTTAGTATGGTATTTTCTGACAGCTGAGGTTGTGATTTCAGGTTCTGGTTTAGGTTTCAGATTAATGAGTCCATCTCCATTCAGACACTGAAGTACATCATAGCAGTCATAACGTATTTCAGGCTTTCCTTTTTTTTTTATTTAAAGGTTTGACGTGAACAGATGGAGTGTAATATGACACTTCTGATGTGCCACACTAAAAAACCTGCAGCTTCCCATCACTATCTGAAGGATAGGTACTCAGAAGTTAAGGCTGCTTGGTTGCAAATGTTGAATTAAACTATTATTGTTTTGTTGCAAGTAGGTAAATAAGAGATATGCAGAGTGGACCTGGTGGATATGTGATTGATGCACACAAGTACTTTTTGACCTGGTAACCCCATAAGTGGCGTGAAGCCACTAGTCAGTGACCAATGACAAACAGCACAATTGTGCATAAATCACTTATCACACAAAGCCTCCCCTGCAAATTACATTTATGCAATAGGCCTGGACTTTGTGTGTATCTTTATTTTTTTAATAATATTCATGAAAATAGATATATTTATTAAAGTAGGTGGGTCTATTTCTTTAAGAAGTGGTTGTGCACCCTTTTTTATGTTTGCTTGCATGCATGTGCAAGACACATAGTGCCATCATCTGAGTTTTTGTAGGTGTGGCAACCTGTCTTCCACTTCAGTCAGTGTATTTGCAGGGGCCACAGTTCACCAATGAATGCTGCAGCTGTCTATGACAGCACTTGAAATGCAGTGGTGTACAGTTGAAAGGAGAGCTCCGCTTCAGTGAGCAGTGATAAGATAGTGTTAATTAGCATATTGCCAGCAATCCTGCTTGTATACGTCTCTGCTTTCTCTTCCTGGAACATAAATTCAGTTTGAAGTTAACTTTTCCTAGGACTATCTTTCCAGGAGGAGGCAAGTGACTGAAATGACATCAGTGGAATGTTTCCAAAAAAAGATCGAATTGCCATCCTTGGAATGTTGAGTCAGAGTTCAGGGTAGGAGTGGCATTAACAAAAGCAGGAAAACAGAACCCCAAAGAGACTGAAAAGTAGACACAGTTGTTGTCTGTTAGCACACCTGATCAGTATTGTAATAATATTCTCCTACCTCTGAGTGTCTCTGAATACTTTATACTTACACTTTAGTATGGCTGAGTGGGGTGCCCAATCCCCGATAGTTCCAAGCTCCCCCAGAGTTCTAGGTGCCATGCTGGGAGCCCACCTCAGTGTGGCATAAGTGAGAATGGTGATGGGGTGCCCAATCCCCCATTGGTTCAATTAAATCCCCAAAAGAAACAGACTTCCAGTTGCCATGCTGGGAGCCCACCACAGCGTGACACACATCTATATGACTGACTGGGGTGCCCAATCCCCCATCAGCTCCACTGCCCCCCCCAAAAAATCTTCCAGCTGCCACACTGGGAGCCCACCTCAGCATGGCACAAGTCCTGTGTCATCTTCCTAAAAAGAAAACAAACACCTGAAAAGAAAAAATGGTCCCTCGTTGATTGTCTTGCCCCCCAACCTGCGCCCACCCTCTGCATATCCACCTCCTCACACCCCCACCTCAGCCCATACTTACCTCCGGCGAGACGATCTTTGGTGGACTGAGAACACGTCTGCACTCTTCAAAGCTGACTGCGAACTGAAGAAATGCCGATAAGCTGTATAATGGAGTAAACAGGTTTTTTTTTCAACTTTGATGCATATCTTAGGCCTTTTTTGGGATTTTGGCACCAAATTTTCAACATGAGGTTTTTGGGATCCCTCCTCATGAATTCTGTCACTGTCATGGCGTTAATCGGCCCTGAAAGGTGATTTCACGGTCACTGCACAGATCCACCTTTCGGGACCGATTTATGAAATGACAGTGTCACAGTTCATGAGGTAGGCCCCCAAAAAACCCATGTTGAAAATTTGGTGACCAAATTTCCAAAACTGACTGATTTATGAGCGTGTGTTGCCCAGCTTCTACGCACGCTCGTAAGTTTGCAAATTTTTAGTATTTTCACTCCAGATTTTCAACATTGCTATTTTACCACACCTCCTTATGAGCGGTGCAGCTGTCATTTTTCACATCTTGCCCAAAATGTGTTTCCATGCATGTAGTGCACAGTGGCACAGTCGGTGTGTGAAATCAATGTTCGGGACAGATTAAGAAAATCACAGTGACACTGTTCATGAGCAGAGGTCTTAAAATGGCTATGTTAAAAATTTGGTGACAAAAGTCCATAAAATGACTGTGTTATGAGCGAGCATTGTGCAGTTTCCACGCACCCTCATAAGTTCATGAATTTGTAATATTTTCAGTCCAGATTTTCACCACTGTCTTTTTTCCACATTTCCTTATGAACAGTACAGCTGTCATTTTTCACACCATGGCTGAAATGTGTTTTCGCTCTTCTAGTGCAGAAATGCATGGTCACTGTGGGAAATCACTGTTCGGGACAGATTAAGAAAATAGGAGGCAGTATGGTACAGTGGGTTAAGGCTCTAAGCTGCAAATCTGGAGACCTGGGTTTGAATCACAGCCCCCACTTGCATACTGTGTGACCCTGAGCAAGTCACTTAACTTCCTTGTGCTCCCAGGTTGCACCTGTAAACAAGCTTTCAGCTTAGTGTGTCCCACCTGGTTAAATAATTTGAAAAAAAAAAGAAAATCACAGTGACACTGTTCATGAGCGGAGGTCCCAAAATGCCTGTGTTGACAATCTGCTGTAAAAAATCCCCAAACTGATTACATTACGGGTGTGCATTGCACAGTTTCTACGCACGCTCATGACTTCACCAGTTTTTTTAATATTTTCACTGCAGATTTTCAACACTGCCATTTTTTACACCTCCCCATGAACAGTACAGCTGTCATTTTTCACATCCTGTTCAAAATGTGTTTCGCACATATGGAGCCAAATGGCGTAGTCGCTGTGCAAAATCATCTTTCGGCTAACGAACTGATATTGCCACTGTTCATGAGGTGGGGGTCACAAAAACAATGTTGAAAATTTGGAGGAAAATACCAAGAAACACCTGAGGTGTTAGGTTTCTAACTGATAACGCCTCACCCTGTAGAGACTGACAGGCATCGGGGTGTAACTTGGGACTGTCGCCTGTAATGCTCTATACATTCCACCCCACCCACACCCTGCAGCCAGTGAGAGGCATCGAGGTGCCTTGGACTTTTCAGCCTGAAAGTTCACCCCATGTTCCTATACAGCACCCATCTTCACCATATTTCGATGGAATGGGTGAACATAAGGGCCAAAGACCCCAAGGCACACCATGACACTTGGTGTCTGCAGGGTACGGTGTGGTGAAATGGCATGGCTGTTATGCCTGATGACCCAAAGGCACACCCCAATGCCTGCCAGTATCTGCAGGGTGGTGATGGGTTGGCTTCAGTTCAATACTTCACTGCCATTCCTATTATGCAGCTCTGTAACTCCTACACTACCAATGCCAATGCCAGCAAGCAAACATTCGGCATTGACAAATGCTTGTTTAATGTTGTTACTATGGCTGTTGCCATGGACTCACTGTCTTCATGACTGGTGACACTGCAACTTCAGTGCTCATTGGTGGATCAAGTGGTAAGCCTGAAAATTTTCAACCTAGAAGGCGAGCATTGTTAGTGGAGAGCTTCAGGTTTGTTTAACTATTTGGGAGTTTATTTTAAAAAGAAAATTTCCCTTTCCATTTTTTAAACAGAGTGAGGCATAAAAGGTGTCATGTGGAGGGAGAGCAGTGTTACTACTGTCGAGTCAGGTGTTCCTTTTTTTCCTTTTCAAGAGATGTGGAGTGAGGAGATAACTGTTGGCAGCGGGATGTATAGAGAGAGAGAGAGAGAGAAGCGAGTAGAGACCTACTTCAAAATTAGACACATTGAGGGTTGATACACACTATGTATTAAAACTGTGTAACTGAACAGTTGGGAGAATGTTGACAGCCAGGAGAGTGGGCGGAGGTCAGAAAGTGAAAGCTGCTAGAGTGTGATGGAAAGTGTAGAGCATTGTTGGAACGTGCAGTGTGAAAACTGAAAGCGGGTGGAAGTAGTGCTAACCGGCGAGGGGGGGGGGTTGATGACTTGCCCATAGTATACACTTCATCACAGATTTATCACATGGGATTTATGTCCACACTAAGGTTGCCACCTGTCAGGTTTTTTACCAGGTGATCAGGTTTTCAGGGTCCCTATCAGGTAATCCGGTTTTGCTCTGTGCTGGACAGGTTTTTGAGCCATTCTGAGTGCTCACATACTTTTGAAACAAATGTTGTCATATAATTCACTGTTTCAGCTACATGTCCAGGTTACAGACAAGTTCTGTTGTCAGTGTAGCCTTTTGTTTGTGAATGTAGTCACCTTGGGAGGTGTAAAGTATGGCCATTAACACCATTAGCACTTACTTACCTAATCTTTCCACAGCATCTTAAAGTGTCATAGCAGCACAGCTGCCCCCACCTTTTGTAACAGTAACAGAGCCAGTTGTCCTCCACTTTCATTTGCTGGTAAACATCTTCATCCTGAACAGAATTTAGGCATTTTTAAATGTTTTAAATTCTTTTTTTTCCTCAAGAAAAAAGTATGGTCACTTTGGCTTTGAAATAGTACTGAAATGTATACTGTTGTATGTTATTTACAGTATTTCCCTTGTCTCCACCAGATCATACCTGTAAATGAGATTTCTTTTATCTCTGTATGTTTATCTGGTTAACCAATGTAAATAAATACATAAATAATTAGGAAGAACCTAGGAAAGTAACTTTAACAGGGACAGTACAGTTTTTATTTAACTGCTACATTAAGTGTTGTTTTTTAATGATATAACAAATGGACTTCTAGGAGGAACAATGCATAATGAGTCATGAAAAGGGGTGGGGCTTGGGGCGGAGCTTAGGATCCGGTTTTTGCCTTATCCAAAGGTGGCAACCCTGGTCCACACCTATTGCATAAAATGTTAATTTACAAGTAGTCCAATATTTATTTTAAAACAATTTTTCACAGTGAACAGTTACTGATGAGAGAGAGTTTGAAATGACACGGGCAATGTAGTCTCTTGTCAGTGACACTATTATTTAAATATCCTTACGGTGGAGGGTGTGACAGAAAACCATAGTAATCTATATAATATTTTTTTCCCCATCATTTATGAATGTCACAGTGAACTGCTACTGACTAGAGATGCCATTTGTAAATGACATGGCAAAATGCCATTTCTACTCAATGACACATTACGAGAACATGAATTACCTCTGGAGGGTGAGGCAGAAAAACATAGTTCCCCATGAATTAAATGTTTTTTTTTTCCGGTCATTAAAGAATGCTACATTATCACTAGATTATGCTGTTTATTCACAGCAAGACACACAATCAATAGACATCAGTGTCCCTATGGTGCACTATAATGCTTAATTCAAATTGTCTATTTTTTTCTGCCTTAACAGAAGAAAAAAGCAGTTTTGAATTAAGAATTACACAGTCACATATCTGTTGGAAGCTGCAGATTATGGGGCGGTTAGAATTATAATGCACCATAGGGACACTGGCATCCATTGTCTGTGTGCTCTTGTTGTGAATAAACAATATAGTCTGGTGATAATGTAGCATTTTTAAATGACCAGAAAAAAACAAAACAAACATTTAATACATGGGGAACTATGTTTTTCTGTCTCACCCTCCATAGGCAATTCATATTCTCATAATGTATCATTGAGTAGATGGCATTTTGCTGTGTCATCTACAAACGGCATCTCTAATCTGTAGCAGTTCACTGTGATGTGCTTAAACTATGGGGGAAAATATCAAATATTACATGGATTGCTGTGGTTTTCTGTCACACCCTCCACGAGCCAGTGATATTTAAATAATGTGTCACTGACGGGAGACTACAATGCCCTGTGTCATTTCCAAATGGCTCCTCTCGTCAGTAACAGTTCACTGTGACAAATAGTTTTAAAATAAATAGTAAACTATTTATTTCTTTTATTGTTCAGACATAACCTTTGAGCAAAATGCTCTTTTCAAAGGTTCCACTGCCTTGACAAGAGGAAAACACAGAAAGGTAAGTTACAGGATATAGGTGCACAAGTACAGAGACAAAAATACAAGAAATAACAGCAATTGGTCTGACTATTTACAATTGCAAGCTATCTGATATAGAGGTAGAGCATATCGTAGTTAGTACAGCCCAAGGTACATGGAGTGCTGTAGGTTTAAGAAAAATGTAGTAGTATGTAAAGCAGCCTGGGGAGGCATTGTCATTATTTAATGTAAAGTCGGGGAGACTCTAAGATAGGCTTTTTCACACCCTGTATATTAAGGCAGCCATGAGGAGGCTTAGTCATTAATTCTAGTTAAAAGTGGGGAGGGGTACTTTTGTGTGCAGGACTGTCCTAGTAGGAACATACGAGAGAGCAATGTGAGGGAGGACCGTACACAGAACAAGCTGGGGGAAAGCAGAAGCTATGAGACAATTGCCTTTGAGCAGGGGCAGTGGCAGGGGAAGGAATTAATCAGAGTTCTGAGTTAAGGATAGTAGATAGAAGACACATCTCACCCAATGGTACACTGCTTACAATAACATTTGTCATTTTGCCTTGGCTGCCCCCTGACTCACCCACCATTGTGAGCTATATGAGAAACTCTGCTGGCTCTCAACAGCTAGATACCTTGATTTTGGTTTGGGATGCCTCTCTGGGAAAGTGATCAGAACTAGCACCCCCCAAGGGCTGGCCTGGCTTCTGCCTAAGCTGAATCCCACCCCTACCAACTTAGGTCTCACATCAGGGATGCTCAAAGTCCTTCCTACCCGGACCCTCATGGGGATCAGGACTTTGCCGTAAGTGTGCCCAGACTCTGAATTCGCTGCCTGTGGATATCCAAGCTGCCCTCCTATCTGAGTTTTTGAAATTCCTGTGGGGTTTCCAAAACTAGCATCAGAGTGTGACTGCCCCAAACCTCCCAGAGTAAAGTGTCAGATTGTTTGCCTGAACCTCCCAGGTGTCTCCATTGAATTCCTGGAGATATTTTCCCCACTGTATCAATGACTTCTGACTACTCCTGCCTAAAAAGCCTTGGGCATTTTTACACCCATTGTTGCTCCATGGTCATAGGCTAACCATGACATATTGCACCTTGGTCACTTGGTAGAAATTGTACTACCAAGTGTTTCTGTTTCTGTCTAACATGTGCATATTGAGAAAAATGTGATGAGCTGTATATACCTGTCCGCGATCCAACTAGCCTGGGGGGTGTATATGACAATGTTATAAGTTATATTAGGACCAATCCAGTCCTTGAGCTATGCTCCACTCCTATGTATGATGACCTGTATGTATCTGTCAGTTGAATTAGCTAGTCTAGAGTGTATAATCTGAAATGTGCTTACTACTGTACGTTTCCCCTAGCGTTAAATGATGTATTTCCCACATGTTTGTTTACTGTGACAAAAAACTGTACTCTCTTTGCCATGTCTCCTTGACTGTTGTTCCTCATGTTGTTATCTCCCAGGCCGTTCCTGAAAATAGGCATAATACTTGTCTAGTGTACTTACCCGGTAAACAAAAGCTAAACAAATAAATAATAAATAAAGACTCGTCGACAGGCTGTGGATATTGGAGGCACAAGTTTGAGGGCTGGAAAGTAGTGAGGAGGAAGTAGGAGTTTAGACACAGTGGTTACTGGGCAGCAGAGTAACACAAATCGGGGAATGCTGCCCAGGAGCAGGCTGAGTCCTAGCTATTGGGTGAATAGTGCTACAGGTTACCTGCAGCTACAGACCTCAGCCTTGGCCAAGTGACGTCTTAGTTCTGTCTTGAAGACAGAGAGGTTGTTAATGAGTAAAAGGCATGCTGGGATCTCATTTAGCCAAGAAGGAGCTCTGTAGGCAAAGGACCATTGGCCTAGTGCCGTTTTTCTGAAGGGGATGGCAAGTGGGCAGTGAGTCTGCCCTCTGGTGCGGTACCCGGATCTACCTTGCCGGAGCAGTTCTTTGAAGGTGATCGGAGCTTTACCTAGGAGAGATTTCATGCCAAGCAGGCACGTTTGGTACTTGATTCTGCTGGCAAGACTGAGCCAGTTAGTGGTCATAGAGTGAGCTGGTGTGAAGGAGATTATCAGCCCCTAGAGCCAGCCTGCAGGCCTTGTTGAGGGCCATGCTTACTCGTTTTAGTGCAGTGTCAGATGCTGACCCATAGACCATGAGTCCATAGTCAATAACAGACAAGATGGAAGAGGAGACTGCCAACCTGAGGGCCTCAGGAGTTAGGTACTGCCTGTGCCTGTAGAGTACTCCAAGTTTGGTGTTCACTGTTTTTACGACCTGATCGATGTGCTGAACATAAGAGAGGGTGTCATCAATGATCATGCCGAGGTATTAAAGGAGTTGACTTGCTCGAGTGGAGCAGCCTTGTTGTTAGCAATAGTAAGGGACAAAAGAGATCTCTTGTGCTGGTGACTGGTTATCAGCATCATCTTTATCTTCTTGTAAGTGAGAAGCAATTTCTGAGAGCTGAACCATTTTTATTTTTTTATTTTTTTTTATTTTAGTCTTTGGTAACCAGGTAAGGACCACTAGGCACAAGTGCCTGTTTTCAGGGTCAACCTGAGAGCACTGGGCGGTTAAGTGACTTGCTCAGAGTCACACAGTATGCAAGTGGAGGTTGTGAGAATGAAACCAAAGTCTGGTCTACTGGATGTACCAAGCGCATTCACAGTTCATTACTCTAACCTCAAGGCTATACTGCCAGTCCTCTACTTGTTGTAAATTCACATTTTGCCTACTTGCAACAAAATAGTAAGTTTCATTCACCATTTGCTTTTTTCCAATTCAAACTTTATTCACAAAATTTTTCACAATACAGGAGGCAGTAATGCAAACATGAACAGCCAGTTTGTAGTACAATCCAACACTGCCCCCCAGCCCCCTTACCCCCCCAGCACAGCAATTCCTTCCTATGTTGTAGTAACAAACTATACGTAATAACCGAATACTGTACATGTTAAGATAACAGGTAACCTATTGCACTTTAAACCCTAGCAGTGATGATTAAGGTGTGAAGGGGATCCCATATATACTTATACCGTTGCAACCTGTTATGGAGGCTTGCTATAGCCTTCTCTGTGCCAAGATTTGCAAGGATTTCATGTATCCATTCCTGGTATGTTGGGCAAATCCCATCTTTCCAATGCTTGAGAATAATTTTTTTAACCGAGAGTGCGATCATAGATATATGAAATCTCCCAGTTTTGACCTTAATGGAAGACAAATCTCCCAGGAGGCAAATATCCGGTGTGAAGCAATCCTGTAATCCCAATAAGGGATTCAGATTGGTTTTAATTAAATCCCATAACGGAGCTATCCTGGGGCATGACCAGAATATGTGAAAAAGCATCCCAGCTTCCTGGGAACACCTAGTGCACCTATCTGTTTCGAGAAGGCCCCATTTCACCAATTTGACTGGAGTATAGTACATATTGTGCAAAATGTGAAATTGCATAAGGCATAATCTATCTTGGGACACATATTTATGATGAACATCCAGAGAACTGGCCAGTTGAAGGTAGATTGAGGAAAAAATGAGTTCCAAAAGCTAGTGGGGCTATTACCATTCCCAAACCGCCAGTGGTACAGTACTTGACATATCTTAGAGATGACACCTGAGGATTCGAGAAGAGAGGAAAGTTCAGGTACCAATGCAAAGTTATGGCGGGGAGGACATTTCAAAAACGAGTTAACAAGTGTTTTAATTGATAAACCCAAAATAAGTGGAATCTGGAATGTCAACTTTCAGATAATTTCGGTAACTGGGAGCCAAACCCCCGAATCGTCCAGAAACTAAGATGCTATCCCCTCTCCTAACTGAGGCAACCATGTACGAGAAATCTTCTTCTTATTTATGGTAAAGACCGGAGAATTCCAGATAGACTGAGACAGGACTGTACTCGGGTTGTATCTCAGGAAAGAACACAGCTACGAGTGGACTTTTAATGAAGTCATGAGAGCGGGCATTTACTAGCATTCTGTAAAAGGGACACTTTAACAAAGAGCATGGTCGAGGGGTCCATGTTCATAGCCTAGATAAAGTCTAGTTCAATGTTGAGCCAGACCGGTCTCAATTTTTCCGACCGGCCTTACCCATTTCAGGTACCTAGCAAGATGGCTAGCCCAGTAATAAATTGCTAAATGAGGATCTCAAGCCCCCTCATTTTTAGGGGAAATAACTTAGGTACACCAACACGGAGTGTTTATTAGACCAGATAAAATTAGTGAAGAGTTTATGCATTTTCTGAAACCAGGATAAGGGGACAAATGAGTTGAGATGTGACAGGGGGTAAAAAAGGGGGGGAAATACATTTATCCTAATTATGTTAATACGGCCCCATAATGAAATCAGAAGCTTATCCCATCTCTCTCTAGGTCCTGCACAATCATCTGAGAAAGAGGCACTAAATTTTCTTTAAACCATAGGGAAATATTGAGTGTTAACTTAATACCTAGGTATTTAATAACACAGGGTGACCAACACAATCCCAGAGGGACAATGTCTGTTTTGAAAACCTTGTGATTAAGGGGAAAAAAGGACATCTTGTTTGCATTCAGTTTATAATTTGAAAAAAGACTAAATTTGGTAATCTCTCCTAACATAATTGGAATAGATGTTACCGGGTGGGCCAGATGGAAGAGGAGATCGTCAGCATATGCTGTTATCTTCACCACATTGTTCCTGATTGGAATACCTTGTATTCTCGTGTTGTTAAGAATATTTTGAATAAGGGGCTCCAAATAAAGGTTAAATAATAAGGGGGAAAGGGGACAGCCCTGTCTCGTACCTGAATGTAAAAGGAAAGATTTGGAAAAAGCCCCATTGCCTGAGATCCTCACAGAGGGAGACCGATATAGCGCCCTGATCCAATCTATGAACATGGAGGGAAATTCAAATGCTCTGAGGACTTGGAATAAAACATTCCAGTTCACCCGATCAAATGCCTTCTAGGCATCCAGGAAGACCAGCCCCGTGGGGAATGTGGCATCCCTGGACTCCGAGAAGACGTGCAAGAGGGTGCGTAAATGGTCTGAGGATGAGCGTCCCCTCATAAACCCGACTTGAGACATACTGATCAGATCTTGGAGGACCAGAGTTAGCCTATCCACCAATATCTTTGAAATAATTTTGACATCCTGATCCAACAGGGATATTGGCCTGTAGCTCTGGACCGATTCCGGATCCTTGTCCAGTTTAGGTAATAGAACTATTAGGGCTTCGAACAAATGGGTGTCTACTACAACCCCAGAGAGAATATGGAGGTAGAGCCAGTGAAACACAGGCAATAGCTGTTCTCTAAAAACTTTATAAAATAAAGCGGAAAACCCATCTGGCCCCAGAACTTTATCCAAGGGCAAGGCCTTTATAACGGACGAAATTTCCTCCTGTGATAAAGGAGAGGATAAGAAATTTTTTTGGGACTTTGACAAGGAAGGAAGGCAAGAATCCCTGAGGTACACCTCCAACTCCTCTAAGGAAGGAGGGCTATCCATGTCCCTATATAGCTACTCGTAGTATGTAGCGAATTCCTGCACAATCTCTGAGTGGGATACCCTCAGGGACCCATCTACCTGTGCCCTGAATGGAGGTATAAATCTTGCAGACTCTTGCTGTTTTAAACGTAAAGCAAGCATGCACCCTGCTTTTTCTCCTTAATCCGTGAAACTTGCTTTGGTACGGATAATGGCCAACTCTGCTTTCTCCCTTAACAATTCTAAATATCTATCCTTAACTACTAATAGTTTCTGCCTTTCCTCCTTAGAAGTGTTGTTTGATTGATTGGATTCTAATCCCGTATTTGAGACAGTAATGATAATAGCTCTGCCTCCTGAGCCCTTTCTCTTTGTAGCTAAACTAATGAGAATACCCCTCATGTAGGCCTTAAAAGCTCCCATAAAACATCCGGCGAGTGCTTTCTATTGGGTTAGTAGAAAAAAGACATCAATCTGGTCCTTCTCCAGTCTACAGTACTTCTCATCTTTTAATAACTGTTCATTTAGTTTCCATCGAGTCTCTTTCTTGGGAATATTAAGGAAAGCCAGGTTACATAACACCAGAGAATGATCGGATACGGGACCCAGCTGAATCGAGGCAGACAGCACACCCAGCAAGAGCACCTGAGAGATTAATAAATAGTCAATGTGAGACTGCGAGCCGTGTGACTGGCGAACTAAAAGTATATTCCCTGGAGTTGGGATGCAAGACTCCATAGGTCACTTAGTCCACATTGATCCAGCAAATCCCTAAAGGCCCTTTTGCCCAGGAGACAATCCTCTCAACCCATTGCCGGACCTGTCTATATTAGGGTCCGAGACCAAATTAAAGTCTCCCTCATAATAATGGGAATAGGAAGTATAGGAAATTGTGGCAATCAGCTTCATAAAAAGGTGAGATCATCCGCTTTGGCCCATAAATGCTGCCAAGCAATAGTGGCATGGCCCAAAGATTACCCTGAACTAGGACGTACCTGCTCTCTGAATCCTTGAAGACCTGAGTGGGGATAAATGAGACGTTTTATTAACCAGCAACATGACCCCACAGCTGTTGGTAGATCCTGAGGCATTAAAGACCTGTCCCACCTGTTGTCTCCTGAGTTGCAATGCCTCAGTATTTAGCAGATGAGATCCTTGCAAGAAAGTTATCTGAGCATGCAGCAAACTCAGGTGTTTAAGCACCTGATATTGCTTAGATTTTTTCCTAACCCCCTTTACATTCCATGTAGCTAGGTTAATATTGCTAGCCATCTAGTGTATATTGACAAAATTGAGCCCAGAGTTAACCTTTGGCAATTACTACAACTGTGATCCAGATACCCCGGTACTACTAAAACTGCTGTGCCATTCTCCCAACCCCAAACCCTTCTGAACTATCCCACGCCTCCCCAAACACCCAACCATGACATAACGTTAACAAACCCAAAAATTTACCTTTAAACCTGCCCTCCCTGTCCCCAACTGTCGCCAACGATGTTCAACAACATACTGTTCCTTCTCCCCCCCAGCCCCCCAACATTTCACCCCTAAACCTGAAGAAAATCTATACCCCTATAATCTATAGCCCCACCTGGAGTACAGTGTACAGTTCTGGAGACCATACCTACGTAAGGACATAGACAGGGTAGAGAAGGTTCAGAGGAGGGCAACAAAGATGGTGCATGGGTTGCATCACAAGTCCTATGAAGACAGGTTGAAGGAACTGAACATGTACTCCCTGGAGGAGAGGAGGAGAGAGGGATATGATAGAGACATACAAGTATCTTACAGGGAGGAACAGGGTGCAGGAAAACACTATTTTTAAGCGAAAAGATGTTTCAGGACTAGAGGGCATGGGATGAAGTTGGAGGGAGGATGATTCAGAGGAAACATGAGAAAGAATTTCTTCACAGAACGGGTGGTGGACAAGTGGAACACCCTGCCAGAGGAAGTGGTGGGGGCTGAAACAATCACGGGATTTAAGAATGCATGGGATAGACATAAAGGAATTCTAGAGGTCAGGGGTAAGGGGAAATAGACTTCTAGGAAAACAAACTGAACTTACAAGCTCAAATGGCAGACTAGGTGGGCCATAGGCCTTTATCTGCCGACACTGTCTATGTATCTATGTATCTATGTATCTATGTATAAGCTCCTATATGGAAACAAGAAGGTGATAAATAACATGAAATACATTAACTTCAATGTAAAAGTCGCCTGTTGATCGACTCCTGATAACTAGTGGGAGTAACACTATGTTAGTAAAGTATAGGCACTGGGAGTATCGAAAATTGCCAAGCCATCACGCCCTGCCTACTAAGGGGAAGGGGAACACAGCTCCATGGATGCTATTAAAGCCAGGCCAAGGGCTATGTATCCAGTCCACCGTGAGGGCCACGTCCACAACAGGACTCACTTGCCCCAAGGATGCGGATCACGCCACTCCCCATCCAGCTGTAAAGCAATTGTGCCAAGAAAAAAACCTCATCCTGGGTCGTTAAGATCACTGGCCCATATTGCTTGAGTGCTGAGCTCCCTCTGATGATGCAAGAGCGAAAGTGCGTGACAGTGCGCTATAATGAAAAACTTCAGCACACCCCCTAAACAACCTACCATGTAGCAGGTATTGAAACTCTGCAGGGTATAGACCTTAGGCCTTAACAAAGCCATTCCCCTTCGCATACCTGCTGGGGGGGGGTACTAGACAAAACCCTTACAAAAATTGCTCTCCCCAAGACTGGTAAATGATAAAATTAAACAGTCTGTTTAAAAGAAGCAACAGTCCCAGACAAAATCAGGGCATAGGCAACCATTCAGAGTCCGGTTAATTTTAAAGAATTGTGTCCCTTCAGCCCTCTAATCAGGCTTAAACAGGAATCCAATGATTACTTATGCTCATCCCCGAAGAATCCTTCAAGTAACAGCTACCTCACTTCAAACCAGAGATCTTCCATTCAATAACGAAGGGCCTCTCATGTATCCCTGAAGAGATCAGGCAGGGACAGCTTTAAGCCAGCAAACGCAGCATCAGGATCCTCATAAGAAACCCAGGTACCGGCCGCTTGCACCTGTAACCTGGCCGGGTACCCCATACGAAACTTAAGTCCAGCAGCAATAATCTTGGAAACTACTCGGCGAAATGCTGTACGTTTCAAACGGACAGAGCCCGTTAAGTCTTGCGCTATCCTGAGTTTGACTTGCTCCCATCTGACTTCCTGGATTTCTCTGACTTTATACAAAACGTGCTGCCGATCCAGAAAATTTAAGAAATGGCATATTAGGGTGAGGTGTTGTTCCTGGAGGGCTTGACGCCTTAGGATCTGTGGGCTCTCTCGATTATGTATTTAGCCCCAAAGGGAGAGGGCCAGCGATCTTCTCCACCAACTTTGGCGAATGCTATGACATTCTGGCCCTCTTCTCCTCCGGCAGCCCAAGGATCACAATGTTATTTCTATGATCGACCTTCAAGATCCTCAAGTTTTGATTAGAAAAGCATAGCTTCTGCCGCATAGCTGCTAGCCCGGATCGAACCTTTCTACACATTTTCTCAAGGAGGAAATTTGGCTGTGTTATCCGTAGTTGAGACCGAAACCTCCTCAAGCTTCATGGTTAGAGATTTAATCTCTGGTGCCATTTCTTTGATTTCTTCCAAAGGCTTAAACTCCTCTAGGAATCTGCTTAGTGTAAGCGGTTCCTGATCCGTGCCCTGATTTGCAACCTCTGGTTTCTCAACTCCACTCGAGGCCGTGATTTCTTGGGCCTTCTCAGGGTGACCAGCTGGGTGTGTTTTGCGCACTTTTTTTCATGTACACCTCCATTATTTCTCTAATTCCGCTCAGCAAGAGCACCCATGATAGGAAGGCAGTATACTGTACCATAAAATTATAGGGTTTTAGGCAGGTTAAACACTCCAAAAACACTTTTAAAGAGTCAGGAGGCTGGAACTGTGCAGAGGAGCTTCTACCTGGTACCTTGCATTCGTGGTCCCCTCATTCACCATTTGTAACTAAGCTGCACTTTGCTGCATGTCAGAAGTGCCGTATCATGCTCCATCTGTTCACATCAAACCTTGCAAAATAAAAAGGAAAGCCTGAAATTCATCATGACTTCTATGATGTACTTCAGTGTCTGAACAGGAGACAGGCACACTGATCTGAAACTTGAACTGAAACCTGAAACCATACCTTAGCTGTAAGAAAATACCATACTGAGACACAAAAAAAGACAGGTTTTATTTAAGGACAGATTTTATTAGACTGGAGTGACTCCATATTAGCTCACACTTGCAAATCCATATTTGCCATTGATCTTAAGAGAGGGGCAGTGGGGACTGTGTAGAGGAGGATCAGAAAAGCAGATATCCTGAACAGATAGTCCTGTTCAGTCTTCACTGTGGAAGCAGAGGGATGGACCACATAAAATCGGAAAAACACTGGGAGGGAGGTGGACAAGTCCATTCACAGAGACAATCCTGAAAGGACTTGCAAATCAGAATGTGGACAAAGTTATGTGACCAGATAGGGTACACTTCAGGGTGCTGATGGAGCTCAGGGAGGTACTGGCTGCACCTCTGACAGACCTTTTCAACAACTCACTGGAAACAGGAGTGGTTCCAGGCAACTGGATGAGGGTAGATGTAGTCTTACTTCATAAATGCAGCAGCAGGGATGAGACTAGCAATTATAGGCTTGTCTGCATGACATCAGTGGGGAAGTTAATAGAGGCACTGTTAAAGGAAAGGCTTGTGGAATATCCTGAATGCAGCACGCTACAAAACCCAATACAGCAAGGATTCACAGGGGGGTGGGTAGGGGGTTAATCTCAGATTAACCTTATCCATTTCTTTGTCTCGGTGACCAGAGAAATAGATCAGTGTGGGGCAGTGGTCATGGCCTACTCAGACTTCAGCAAGGTCTCCAATATCATATTACATAGGATGCTCATAAGAAAACTAGGCAGTTTGGGGGGGGGGGGTCATAAGGTAGTAAACTGGATGCAAAAATGGTTGATGGATAGGAGATAAAGAGTAGTGGTAAATGGCACTCACTTGGGGGAGGAGAGCATGACCAGCAGGGTACCTCAAGGTTCAGTATTGATATCTGTCCTTTTCAATGTCTTTATAAGTGACACTGCAGAACAACTGGAAGAGAATGTATGTCTCTTTACAGATGACACCAAAATCTGAAATAGGGTACACACTCCAGAGGGTGAGAGAGAATGAGCAGAGACCTGAGAAAACTCAAAGAGTGGCCAAAGGTATGGCAGCTGGCTTTCAGTGAGAAAAGTGCAAAATAAGACACCTAGGGTATAGAAACCAAGAGGCAGAGAATAAATATAGAATAGTGTATGGGGCCCATACACAAGGGGATTCTCTTCCACGGTGGTTACCATGACTATAAGACTTCAAGGGGCCTCACTCATCATGGTAACCATGAGGTGGAAGAATAACCATGTTTTGTATGAGGGCTCCCATACACTATTTTATACAGTGTATGGTGGAAAAAACAGCACAAGAAGGCTTTTCCAGTTTACACCGTGTTTAGTGATGGTGACGGCAACAGTATTAGAGTCTCACAAAACCACGTTTAGTAATGGCAAGCACATCAGTGATGTTGTTGCGTTGTTACATCAACAAGATGGGAGGTAGTCTTTGGTCTGCTTCACCATTCACTGGTACTCGTCCATATAGCAAATAAAGAAAAAAAAATGAATTAAGGCTGGTGTTTTTTTTTTTTTTAATTTCTGGTGTAGCAGGCAGCCAGTTGCTGGTGTGCCTCAGCTCAGTGCTTGGACAGTGAAAAGAGCAGCTTCCGATTGACTGTATTCTATGACATCCATAGTGCAGCAGAAAGAAAAGTCATTCTGGTGCAGTATGGACATCACTGCTACAGCAGGACAACTTTTTACAGAAGATAGAAAACCCTACAGAACAAGTGGTCACCATACATTATAATGGAATAAGAGGTTTTGATTGTCACAAAACAAGAAAGGAACCTTGGAGTAAACATATCAGGTGACCTTCAGGTGGCAAGGCAGTGCAACAAGGCAGTAGGTAGGGCAAGCGGGGTGCTGTGGTACCTAGCAAGGGGTATTATCAACAGAAGAAAGGAGTGGTGTTACCACTGTCTAGATCATTGATAAGACCAGCCTAGAATACTGTGTCCAGTTCTAGAGACCGCAGCCCAGGAAGGACATTGACAGGGTGGAGGATGTCCAGAGGGGGGTAACTACAATGGACAGGGGCTACATCAGAAGCCCTATGAGGACAGACTACAGGATCTCAATATGTGCACCCTGTGAGAAAAGGGGATGGACGTGACAGACACCTATAAATAACTCACGGGGATAAATAAGGTACAGGAGGGGAGTATTTTTCAGAGGAGGTACACAATAATTAGGGGGCATGCAATGATGCTGGAAAGGGGAATTTAGGAGGGATCTGAGGAAGTACTTCTTCACTGAAAGAGTGGTGGATGCCTGGAGCTATCTTCCATTGGAGGCAGTGGGGACAAAAACAGTGGGCTTCAAGCATGTATGGGATAGGCACTAGGGAATTTTGTAGGGAAGCGTGTTAGGGGAGGTAGCCAAAGATCAGGTAGGGTCTATGGTGACAATTAAAGCAGGAGAAACAAGCATTTGTCAATGCTGAATGTTTGCTTGCTGGCATTGGCAGTGGTAGTGTAGAAGTTACAGAGCTGCGTATGGGAATGGCGGTGACGATTGAAGTGAAGCCAACCCCACCACCACCCTGCAGAGAGTGACAGGCATTGGGGTGCGCTTTGGGTTGTCAGGCATAACGTACGCCATTTCACCACACCCACCTCTGCAGACACTGACAAGTGTCACGGTGTTCCTTGGGGTCTTTGGCCCTTATGCGCACCCCATTTCATTAGGAAATATGGTGAGATGGGAGCGATATAGGAGAATGGGGTGAAGTTTGGGGCCGAAGAGTCCAAGGCATACCTCGATGCCTCTCACTGTCTGCAGGGTGTGGAATGGTATGAGCATCACAGGCAAGAATCCCAAGTCACACCCCTGATGCCTGTCATTCTCTACAGGTTTGGGCGTTATGGTTGGAAACCCTAATACCTCAGGCATTCGTTGGTATTTTCACTCCAAATTTTCAACATGTATTTTTTGTGACCCCACCTCATGAACAGGGGGAATATCAGTTTGTTAGCCGAGCTGCTTATGCACAGTGACTCGGCATTTGTACACAGAGTGCAAAAACATTCGAACAGGATGTAAAAATGACAGCTGGACTGTTCATGGGAGGTGTAAAAATGGCAATGTTGCAAATCTGTAGTAAAAATATTAAAAAATGGTGAAGTCACGGCATATAGAAACTGTAAGCGCACAACCGTAATATAATTAGGTTGGAGTTTTTACAGCAGATTGTCAACTCAGGCATTTTGGTGCCTCCGATCATGAACAGTGTCACTGTGATTTTCTTTATCTGTGCTGAACAATGATTTCCCACAGCGACCACGCATCTCTGGCTGAAGTGTGAAAACACACTTCAGCCATGTTGTGAAAAATGACAGCTGTACTGTTCATAAGGAAGTGTGGAAAAATGCCACTGGTGAAAATCTGGACTGAAAATATGACAAAGTCATGAAGTAACGAGGGTGCGTGGAAACTGCGCAATGCTCACTCATAACACAATTATTTTGTGGACTTTTGTCACCAAATTTTCAACATAGCCATTTTAAGACCTCTGCTCATGAACAGTGTAACTGTGATTTTCTTAATCTGTCCTAAACATTGCTTTCGCACACCAACAGCACCATTTTGAGCTTACATGTGCAAAAACACATTTTGGGTGACATATGAAAATTGCAGCTGTACTGTTCATAAGGAAGTGTAATAAAATGGCAATGTTGAAAATCTGGAGTGAAAATATTAAATTTGCAAACTTACTGACATGCACATAGGAACTGTAGCACTTACGCTCATCTTTCCCAGTCATTTTTAGGAATTTTTCACCAAATTTTCAACACAGCCATTTTAAGACCTCTTCTCATGAACAGTGTCACTGTGATTTTCTTAATTTGTCCCGTACATTGATTTCGCACACCGACTGCGCCATTGTGCGCTACATGGGTGGAAACACGTTTTGGGTGAGATGTGAAAAATGACAGCTATACTACTCATAAGAAGGTGTGGTAAAATGGCAATGTTGAAAATCTGGAGTGAAAATATTGAAAATTCGCGAACTTACGAGCATGTGTAGGAACTGCACAACGCACGCTCGTAAAACAGTCATTTTAGAATTTTTTCACCAAATTTTCAACATAGTCATTTTAACACCTCTGCTCATGAACAGTGTTACTGTGATTTTCTTAATTTGTCCTGAACATTGATTTCGCACACCGACTGCGCAATTGTGCGCTACATGGGCGGAAACACATTTTGGGTAAGATGTGAAAGATGACAGCTGTTCCACTCATAAGAAGGTGTGGTAAAATGGCAATGTTGAAAATCTGGAGTGAAAATATTGAAAATTCACGAACTTACGAGCCTGCGTAGGAACCGCGCAATGCACGCTAGTAAAACAGTCATTTATTGGAATTTTGGCACCAAATTTTCAACATGGGGTTTTTGGGACCCCTTCTCATGAATGATTCACTGTCATGGCATTAGTCAGGCCCAAAGGGTGATTTCACACAGTGACTGCACGTGACTGCGAAATCACCCTTCGGGCCCGAATAACGCCATGACGGTGACATCATCATGAGAAGGGTCCCAAATCCCATGTTGGAAATTTGGTAAAATTCTAAAAATGCCTGAGATATGCAATAAAGTTGAAAACCCCCTATCTAGCCCATTATACAGCTTACGGCATTTCCTCAGTTCGCGGTCGGCTTTGAAGAGTGCAGGCGTGTTCCCGGTCCACGAAGATCGTCACGCCGAGGTCGAGGTAAGTATGGGGTGAGGGGAGTGATGAAGCAGGGTGCTCAGTGGGTGGAGTGCGGGTTGTGGGAGGGGCCAGGGAGACTACGTGGGACCGCTTTTCTTTACAGGTAAAAAAAAAAAAAGAATGACGCTGCGGACTTTGCCACGCTGGGGTGGGCTCCCAGCATGGCACAAGGATGGTTGGGGGGTCGTTCAGCCCGGCGGGGAGTTGGGCACCCTGTCGGTAAAGTATGGATTGCCACGCTGGGGTGGGCTCCCAGCGTGGCACTGTACTGAAGGGTGAGGACAGTGGAGCCGATGGGGATTGGGCACCCCGTCGGCTATATCATTACTTGCCACGCTGGGGTGGCACTCAGCGTGGCATTTTCAAACTTTGGGGGAGGTGGGGGCGCAGCAGCAGCCGATGCAGTTGGGCACCCCGTCGGCTATTCAGTGTGTGCGTGCATGCGGTAGGGCGCGCCGCGCCTGCCTGGAGTCTGTGTGTGTGTGTGTGTGGGGGAGCTGGCGCATGGCAAGCGATGAGCTATCGCTGCTTACTCAAAGCGTAGCTCCCCTTTGAACTGTATGCCACTGCATTTTGGAGCTTGTCATAGACAGCTCCAGAATGCATTGGCTTACAGCAAGCTCTGCCAACACTACTGACTGAATTGAGGAGGTGACACACCTCCAAATCTCGATGATGGCACTATGTTTCTTGCACATGCGCAAGCAAACATAAAATGAGTAGACTAGATAGGCCCAAGCAGTCCTTGTCTGCCAAAAGTTCTGTTTCTATGAAGAGGACTGGTCCCAGCACTGAGCCCTGTGGCACCCCGCTTGTCATGCTCCCTCTCATTAGTGCAAGTGCCGTTAACCACCTCTCTCTGCTGCCTATCCATTAAACAGTTTCTTAACCAACTCTCTACTTTAGATCTCACCCTTATGCTGCTCAGTTTCTTTATCAGCCTCCTATGCAGCACAGTGTCAAAGGTCTTGCTAAACTCCTGATAGGCCACATCCCTTGCCTTCCCCTGATCTATTTCTCTGGTGACCCAGTTAAATAAATCAATCAGATTTGTCTGGCATGACCCACATCCCTGTAAATCCATGTTGACTTTGGTCTTGTAGCACACTGGATTCAAGATCGTCAATTAACAGTTTCCTTTAATTTCCCCACCACTGATGTAACTGATCCACATATAGTTGATAGTTTCTTCCCTGCTCCTGCTCTTATGGAGCGGGACCACATGTGCTTTCCTCCAGTCCTCCAGAACCATGTCTGTTCCCAATGAGCTGTTGAATAAGGCCATCAGTGGGCAGCTGGTGCCTCACTAAATTCATTTAGTACCCTTGGATGTTACCCTTCTGGTCTCATAGCCTTTTCACTTTAGGAGCTGCTAGTCCCTTGAAGACACTCGTCTCTGAAAATGGACATGTCTACCTCCCCACCTTTATTTCTACTGCTCCTGGTGGTCTTTTCCCCTCCACTGTGAAGACTGAGCAGAAGTAGCTGTACAGGATGTCTGCTTTTCTTCATCTTCTTGTGCACAGTTTCCACCTGCCGCTCTCCTTATCCTTACTATCTCTCCACTTGCTTTCCTCTTCTTACTTATGTACCTGACGAAAGTCTCACCCCCATTAGCTGCACCTTTGGCTATCCTTTCCTCTGTCTGTGCATTTGCTCCCCCACTGCCTTTCCTGTTCCCCTCTGTTTTACTTGGTATTCATCCCGGTCTTCCTCCTCTGCATTTCCTTACACCTCCTGAATGCCACCCTTGTTTCCTTCATCACCTTTGCCATTTCCCTAGAGAACCAGAATGGTTTCTTTTTCCTTCTACTTGTACTCACTTGCTTCACACAGAGGTTTATTGCTTTAATTATGCCATCCCTTATTTTGGCCCACTGTACCTATACCCTTTCCTGGCAATCCCCCCACCCCCACCCGAAGCAGTTCTGAGGCAATTCTCCTTTTTTTAATCTGCCCTCCTAAAGTCCAGGACCCTCACCCTCATGTGGTTTGCCTCTATTCCCATCTTAATGTTAAACCACAGTGTACAGTGATCACTATTACCTAGGAGCCTACCCACTGTGACATCTTCAATGCTGCCCCAGTTTGTAAACACCAGGCCCAGCACTGCCCCAACCTTAATTGTTCCTTGACTAGTTGCCTGAGAAAAGTCACTTGTTAGGAGTCAATGAAGGCCCTGCTCCTTGCCAAAGCTGTAGTTGGAAGGCTCCAATCCACATCTGGTAGATTGAAGTCCCCAACTAGAAGCACCTCCTCCTTACTTGCCAATCCTGAGGATGGCCTTCTGAAGTGCCTTATAGCAGCCTCAGTATCCGTTTCCAGGATGACCCACATTTCCAACCCTTCTTTCTTTCTTCAGGTTCCCCTTTACTTCCTCAGCCTTGATTGCCTTCCTCACATATAGTTCAACCCCCTCCTCCCCTCCTCTCTTCCCTATCTTTCCTGAACAGAGAGTAGTCTGGTATGGCCATGTCTTGGTCATGGCTATCAGTGCACCACAACTCCATTATGGCTACCGAATTCAAGCTAGTTTCCACCATGATGGCCTCCAGGTCCAGAACTTTATTTCCCAGACACATTGCATCAGCCCACATGGCTCTCCATATCATATTTCCTCCCTGTCTGCTACCCTGCTTCCTCCTCCTCTTGCTTGTACTGCTTCTTGATGCTCCCTCTGCCCACTTCCCTTGTTACTTTCTTTGCTACCAGTCTTCTTTATGCCTTTCTTCTTGCTTTCCTGATTAATATCCCCTTGTTCTCTGCCTTGTCCCAATCCAACTTCTTGTGCTTTTGCCCTAGAGGAGCTTACATACATATGTATGTACGTACATATGTACATTCATATGAATATACCAGTAGATAGGGGCCTTATGGTCAATCTAGTCTGCTTGAGTGTTCAGGTACTCACTGTCTCTACAGAGGGACCTGCCCCCCTCCCCAAATCCCCCCGATCCCCCTCAAGTTCCCTGTCTCCCTCTTCCACCAACAACTTCCCTTTCTTTCTGTCCCACCCTTGCTTGAAGCTATACACCATTTTCAGGGAGACCACCTCCTCTGGCAACTCATTCCACTTGGCCCCCACTCTCTTGGTGAAAAGTGCCTCCTCATGTCTCTCTTGAATCTTCTCCCACCAGCTTTAGTCTATGCCCCATAGGGAACTTGTTCCGACTAAGACTGAAGAGGTCCTCCATATTTACTCTGTTAATACCTTAAGTTATTTGAAGGTCTCAATCATATCCCCCCCCCCTCCCTTCTGTCCTCAAGGAAGCACATGTTGAACCGCTTGAGCCTCTCTTCGCAGGTGTTGTCCTGTTGACCCTGGATGATCTTGACTGCCCTTCTTTGGACCATCTCCAGCAAGTTAACATCCTTCTTAAGATAAAGGCACCAATTCTGCACACTGTACTCAAGGTATGGCCTTACCCATGACCTGTACGGTGGCTGTATGGTCTCTGCATTCCTGCGGGTAATCCCCCTTGTTATGCAGCCCACCATCCAATTTGCTTTTGCTGCTGCTCTTCTGCATTGTGCTGAGTTCTTCAGGTCACTCACGATGATTACGCCCAGGTCCTTTTCTTCTTCTGATTTACTAGGCAACTTACTCCCCTCGGGCTCTCTGTTTCTGCTGCGTCAGCATTTTTTTTAAATAATAAACTTTATTGAACTTTTAATTAAAAACAAAACAACACTTAACACAGAACAAAACATACAGTGAGGCAGGAGACTGCATAACCTGTCAACATTCGGAGACTAGGCAGTGCTATAGTACAACTAATACAGAAATATTATAAAGTCATAAGCAATGCATACGACTACATGCAAGGAATAGAAAATACAAGGATACTCATTCACTCATGACCCAAGTTTTACATGTAACAGAAGGGCATCCAACATCCCCCATCTTTTTTGGTATAGTGCCTGTGTGTTATTCAAATTGCAGATTTTTTTCTCTGTAAGTAGCGCTTCCAAAATCAAACTGTGCCATTCCTGAAAAGAAAGTACTACATCATTCATCCAATGTTTAAGAATCTATTTTTAACAATGGCACAGTTGAGAAAAATGTAATATTTTCTTTGTCCAAAAACAGTATCAAGGTTGAGCCTTGACAAGCAAATTTGAGGGGTAAAGGCATTGATTTAACCTCCTTCCATAAGGGTCTAGTCTTGGGGCTGTCCCAGGGATATGTTTAAGTGTTTCCTTTCCTGCTTGCATCTAGAACATAAATCAGAACTTAGCTTTCCCATTTTAAATAGTTTCACTGGAGTATAGTAGAGACTATGATTTATGTTGTAGTACATGAGCCTGAGACCAACATACTTGAGGAATTTCTAAGCTGTTTTCCTTATAGCAGTTATACTGCTTGGTGTATCAAATTCAGGAATTTTGGATTGTCAATATGTGCAGGAGGCATTATCTTGAGAGGAGATAAAGAATAAATGCTTTTTGTATATCAGGGAGGTGGTATGCTGTTGGGTTGTCAACATGCTTAGTTCGTCCCATTTAACAAAGTTCCCCATCTCCCAGGGTCTGGGGTCTAAGGTTGAGACCAGCATGTGCTAGAGTTGTAGGAAGGAGAAGATTGGTTTATGGACCTGGGCTACCATTTGCTTGATCTTGTTATAGGAAATTAGAGAATTGTCTTCAAGTAGGAAAATGAGGGTATGACACTCTACAGTACTCTAGAATTTGCTGGAAGGGTTTTGTTTTGTATTTCAAAGTTAGCATTTCCTGTTAGAGGTTGTGCTGGAGCCAGTCGGGGACAGGTGCCCAATAATCCATGGAGTTGTTTATAAACCCGGACTGTGGTTCCTATAGGGGTAGATTTCAGAGGTTGAGGAAGTTTAATATAAGGGAGGCATGTGAGGGCCTTTATGTTGATACTGATTATTCGACATAAGTTTAATTCCATAAATTTCTACTGGGGAAGGTAGACCAGAGTGTCCACCTGTCCTATGTAATTTCTCCACCATAAAGATGGACTTGCATAGGTGGCAAGATAATATAGCTTAAAATCTGTGAGCTTAAATCCATCGTATTCTTTTAAAGTAGTTAATTTATGATAGGCCTTGTGTGTTGGTTTGCTATTCCAGAGGAAAGAAGAGAGAGCAGATTTTAGTTGTATAACTAAGTGTTTGGGAGCACACAGCCAGTCATTCTGATACGGTACAATAATCTGGGAAGGATGTTCAGTTCTATGAATTTAATTCTAGCCCAAAGAGTCATGGGGAGCCAGGACCAGTGGTTCAGAACCTGCTTGATGTGGGCAAGAAGGGAATCAAGATTCTTGGAGAGCATTAGTTTCTTGTTCTGAGAAATAAAGTTGCCTAAGTACTTAATGAAATTGGGGTACTAGGTGCCCCCCATTGCATTTTCTGTGTTTTGAATATGTAATGATTGAAGACATTATACAGGTTTTAGCAAGGGTTTAGCCTTATATCCTGAAATGTGCTTAAATTCCCAACATTGAAAGTGCTGGGGAGGGATTGAATAGGCTGGGTCATCCAGATGTAAGAGCACATCATCAATATGTGCAGAAATTTTGTATCTAAAATCTCCAGCTTTAATGTTCTTAATGTTTTCATCGGCTAGGATTCTTCTTCTTGCAGGTTGTAGATAAACAGTAAGTTGAACAGATAAGGCGTGAGGGGATAGCCTTGCCTTGTGCCTTTTTGTAACTCAAAGGGAGAGAAAAGGACACCGTTACAAAATATTTTAGCTGAGGGGTGGGAGTATAACAGCTTGACCCAGTCAATGGAGTAGGAGGAGGGATTGCCAAATTCATGCAGAGTCCCAAAGAGAAAGGTCCACAACACTCTGTCAAAGGCTTTCTCTGCATCCAGAGAGAGCAAAACAGCTGGGGTTTGGGAGCCTCTGGATGCAGAGAGTATGTCAGCCAACTTCCTCAGATTGTCAGTTGCCAGTTTGTCTAGCATGAATCCCATTTGTTGAAGGCCTATCAGGGAGCCCCAAACCACATTCACTCTTGTTGCAAAAAGTTTGACTAGAATTTTCAAGTCAGTGTTAAGGAGGGAACTAAGTTTGTAGCTGTTCATAAATGTCAGGTCCTTATCTGGTTTTGGCAGTAGAGTAATGAGGGCTTCCTGTAGGGAGGGCTCTAGATCTACATTTGCTTTGGCTTCATTAAAGACACGCATCAAGGTGTTGGAGAGATCCTGCACAAGTGTTTGTAAAAGTTAGGGGATAATCCATCTGGGCCAGGCACTTTATCAAGTGGTAGAGAGGCAATGGCCTGCTTGAATTTGTGCTCTGAGATAGGGGCACCTAACTTTTCAAGGTGTTCAGGTGCAAACTTGGGTAGGTGGACCTTATGTAGAACCTGTTGGATGTCAGTGACAGGTATGGATGGCTCTTTAGCGTAAAGCTCAATGTAAAATTCTCCAAATGCTGAGGCAACATCCCTAAGATGGGAGATGGGTTGGCCAGATTTAGGTTGGACTGATTGAATTGATTTGGTCATTTTCTATTGTTTAAGCCTGACAGCCAACACCTTTCCAGACTTTTCACCTTGGTTCATGTATTTAGTTTTAGCTCTAGATATTACACATTCAGCTTGTTCCCTAAGAAACTCCCCATACTTGGCCTCAGCAGCCTCCTGCTTCATCATCCTGGAGCAATTGTTGCTTCCCGTGGTTTTACAGCCTACCCCTTGGCTAGTTTAAATGCTCATCCAAGTAGCATTAATACCTCCCACTTAGGACTGTGGTCCCCCTCCTGGAAAGATGCAGGCCATCTCTCCCATACAGGCCCATATCTTTCCAGATTGGCCCCTAGTCCCCAGTGTAGCCAAAGCCCTCTTCCATGCACCATGCCTTCAACCAACGGTTAAAAGCCCTGGAGTGGAGTGTTCTATACTCTCCCTGACTAAATTCATGTAACACTTTGGCAAAAGCCACCATGTGTGCTTCTGCTTGAGGCTCCTCCCCAGCTCCCTGAAATTTCTCTACACTACCTCCTGCTTGTCCCTTGCCAGGTCATTTGTCCCCAGGTGGACAATGCCATTTCACTCCCTTCCATCTCCTGCTGGCCTAACAATTCTCTGGATCTGCTCTCCATCCCTCCAAGCTAATGTGCCTCTCATGCACGTCAGCATCCTCTCCCTTTCTCCCCCTGCTCCCCTTTCTATCCCACTAACAATAGAGTCCCCCACCAGCAGCTGTTTCCTCCTTGGCTTGGGGCCTCTTCCTCCCCCCTTGGGGCTCTCCTTCTAGAGGATCCCCATTGCCTTCCTTTCCACTGCTACAGAAGCCTCCCCCTGGCTGCCCTGTCCCACCAGAAGAGCAAAGAGGGCATCTAAAGGCATAAAGCCTGTTTTCTATTATGTGTGGTTCATAGCTCAGTGCTTATGTAACATATTGGAATGGTGTAGATGGTTGTTGGATACAGAGGCCAGCATAGAATGATTTGTGCTTAGGTACTTGGATGCTTAAATTGAATCGGTTGATAATATTTGGTGGTTTTGGCCTTTCTCTGTATCCCACCTGTAGGAAGGAGGCTTGGTTTAGAATTATGGAGCCCCCTGGTGGGATAAAAGTGCAGCAGAAGGAGGAGGTGTTGGGGAGGATGGAGGGTGAGTGCGACTCGCTCTAAGCAGAGTGGGAGTTAGCTGCTCTAATTAAATAGGCATTGGGGGAGGAGCTCTTCTCCCTCATAATCCCAGGAATCCTTTCAATTATGTGTGGTTCATAGCTCAGTGCTTATGTAACATATTGGAATGATGTAGATGGTTGTTTGATACAGAGGCCAGCATAGAATGATTTGTGCTTAGGTACTTGGATGCTTGAAGTGAGTCATTTGATAATATTTGATGGTTTGGGCCTTTCTCTGTATCCCACCTATAGCAAGGAGGCTTGGTTTAGAATTATGGAGCCCAAAAGAATAAATATCAATGATTGTTCAGTAACTGAATGCTGAAGAAGTCATGCATAACACCTTAATGATAAGAATAGATGATCACCTCCTCCAGCTCCGGAGAGTGTGACCGTAGCACTCAGGAGAGAAAACCCCTTGGGGAAACCTCTGAGGACCCATGGCTACTGACCTGCCCGTCCTTCTGGACATACTAAAGGAGAGAGAGATCCTAATTAAACTAAATTAATCAGCTAAATCTGAATTCAAATTAGTAGAATTCAATCCAAATTAATGGAGCTTAAGAAAAGCTGAATTGTAAATGTCCAGTGAAATAATTTCTTCCAATAAAGTCCGAGTCCGAGAATCCATGTATAATTCAGAATGATGGAGTGTAGATATATTGAAGAACCGTCTTCTGCATTTCAGTTGATAGAGGGCATAATCCAAGGATTTAAATGATGGTTTGAGAAGAAGTTGATGACTGATGAACTCAATACAGGAGACCAGAAGATAACTGCATCCAAGCTTGATGTCTACGAGGCATGATGAAATAGAAGTAGTATGACTTCCAAGTTTCTAACAGGGCTTGTACAGTACGAGGAATGAGAGAAAGCTTGAGGCCAGGCTATCGAGTGATGAATTCAGATCTGATAAGAAAATATAATCTTTAGGAACTGATATGAAGCAACGGCTGTAGAGTTAAGCTGGAATAATGTCATGCTATATATGATAATCGGAGACACTGGTGCAATTTATGAAGCATCCAAGTAGTAGAATGAGGTGAGCCCAATGAATGAAGTCAGTCGAACTGAATCCAAAGCAAGAGGCAGTAGGAGCAGGATTGCACCAATGTATGCAAAGGAGAAGGAACAGGACGTGGCAACCAGCCCTTGAAGAAAATGTAGCTGATAGACAGCTGGCGAGATAATAGAGAGGCGGCTGATTACAGTATGGGAAGCCCAGCTAGACCCAGGAATGTCTGCTGGCAGAAATCAAGCAATGTAGTCCTTTGATGATGCACAGGAATCCATCAGCCAGATGGGTACGAAATCACCTTGAAGAGACTGAAATTGAGACATGGCAACTGTACGAGAGGAATAACATGGAGAACTGAAGGCATGCAAATTCAAGGCATGAAGCAAATGAGACCCGAGGAGTCTGAGATGGAGATAACTGAAGAAGCGGAGTCCAATGAAGTAGCAGTGTCACAGGTCTGAAGCTGGTAGAGCACAAGCAGGAGAATGAAAGTCCACAGGAGATTCCAACCAAGTCCTGGAAAGAAGCAGCTGTAATTCCACGGCTGAGACAACAGGGCAAAACATCCAAGATAGCAACCCCGGAAGCTGCTGAAAAAGTACTGAGGCAATCTGAAAGTGTTTGAGTATGAGGACCAGCCACTTAGTCGTAGAAGTAGGAGTTACCAGGCATGTAGGGGGAGCAAAGGTGAGATGGTAACTAATGTCCTGACAGGTGAAGCATCAGTGAGTCCAGGGCTGAGGCAGCAGAAGCAGGTATGAATAAGTAGAATGGAATCACCAGGTCCCGAGCTGGGTGAGGCCGAAGTAGAACTGAAGCAGGTGAACCTCCCAGCCCAAAGGGTGAAGGCAGGTCAGAGAAGCAGGCGAGTAGGTAGGTAAACCTCCTAGCCTGATGGGCGAAGGCAGGTCATAGAAGCAGGAATTAGTAGGTAACCTCCCAGCCTGATGGGCGAAGGCAGGTCATAGAGGCAGGCGAGTAGAATGGAAACCTCCCAGCCCGATGGGTGAAGGAAGGTTGAGAAGCAGGCAAGTAGCAGGTAGCTCTCCCAGCCCAATGGGAAAAAAGGCATGTCATAGAAGCAGACGATTAGAAGTAAACCTCCCAGCCCGATGGGTGAAGGCTGGTCATAGAAGCAAGTGATTATGGTGCAAGAAATACAGGAACAAAGGACCTCCAGGCCCATAGGGGCATAGGCCTGACTAAATGTGATGGCTAACCTCTGGCCCCAGCGAGGCAGGTTGCAGAGCAGTTGTAGATAATGCAAGTACAGCTGGATCACGGAGGTCAGATGGAAAGTAAGGAAGGAACAAATGAAACGAGCATCAAGGCAAGCATCCAGGGACAGCAATGTAAAATCCCAAACACAATCTGAGAGGAAATCTGTAATGTAGCACATATGATCCTGGATGAGTGGAAAAGTACGAATAGGTAAGGCGAGCTGCAATGTCCAGGACTCGAGTAGTATGATTGGAGACTAGCTATCCTGGAGCATGTCCAAACCCGAAGAAGCCCAGATGGTCTGCAAGAAGAGTTGGATCCAGCTCTGAGAGCAATGACTGGATGCATGGTTGAAGTGCAATGGCTGGAGGCTAGAAGCCGAAGGTAATGAAGCAGTGAAACTTGAATGCAAGATGCACAGCTGAACCCCATGTAGGCAGCTAGTATTGCAAGTAGAGAGGCAGCTATCCCCACGTAGGCTAGCAAGCTCAGCTGGAACCCTATGAAGTTCAGCTGGTAATATAGAATAGAATAGCAGTCAGTTAAGTATACAGAGTAGGTAGCATGGGAAGGGCTCGGAACAATGGTGGTGAAAGTAATGACAAATACGAATGCCTAATGTAATGACAAATGCATGCCCAGAGCTTCAGCCTGAAATGAGAATATCCAGAATCTGATGCGGGCAAGGAAATTATCTGAGTGCAGAAAACTAGCACCAACCAGTAGTATACCACAGTATGGAAGCAGAAACTATGAGTGTAAGGTCAGGTAAGTTTAGCAGCTGAGAAGCTGGTCGGATCTTAATAAGGCAGGCCCTCCATGACTGAATGGTTTGAAGGTAATATGTTGAACAGGTGCTAGTAGTAGCATAGTATTCACTCACCTCACATGAAGGTGGTAAGCCAATTAGAAGAACCTCTGTCTGAAATTCATGGCCAAAGTGACATGTCATTACGTGAGTCTTGAATGTACTGCAAGTGAGCTGGATTGGATTACATACATATGTGTACCTGAGTGCAGGTTTCGAGTCAAACTAAGAAGGCTCACACAGTAAATACAATCAAGATAAACATACCGAGAAAGAATCCAGGAAGGCCGATGCAAAACAGCATGTCACATTGTAATAAGACTGCCAAGCAGTCTGAGGGATGTGCTAGTCAAGCATATGGTGTTGTGAGTCTCCTGCAAGTCGGAAGTAATCGTAAAGTTCTCCCAGTATTCACCCCAAAATATTGGGACTCCAACAATTATATAGCATAGGAATGAGGCAATAGCAGAGAGAGAGAGAGATGAGGCCTCCAGCAACGGAATTATGAAACTTTACAGGTGCCGTTTGTAAAGAGCTGAAACCATACTTTCCTCCAGTCAACGAGCTGCGAGGCGTGGTAGACAAGGCGAGCAGGCCAAAGTTCCCCAGAGTGTACGTCCTGCATGAACTGGATAAGCAGAACAGAGACCGAACTAGAAGTCGGAACAGTGGCTCAGATGGAAACGAGAAGGAGGTCGGCGAGTGTCTATGACTGTAGCAGTCCGATCGAGGACAAGGAGAAATGCTGCGCTGTGAGCGGAGTAAAGGACAAGCAGGCGAGGTACGGAGGTAGGAGGAGCGGCGATAACTGAAGGTGGGATGGTGGACCCCCAAAGAGAAGGGACACAAACAATAATGGAACAGAGGGTACAAGGAGAAGGGAGGCACAAGGCAATGGCTAAGGCGGGGAGAGGACACGGGGACATAGAGAAGAGGGAGGGGAAGGGGCAGGGGGGACCAGCCGCACCAACAAAGCGAGTGTGACTCGCTCTAAGCAGAGTGGGAGTTAGCTGCTCTAATTAAATAGGCAGTGGGGGAGGAGCTCTTCCCCCACATAATCCCGGGAATCCCTTCAATTATCTTTAATTTTATACCAAAAAGCAGTGACTGAACTCAGTCTGCACTGCACCCTAGAGTGATTTCAAATGGTCTCACATAGAAAGTTGTCCCTTTGAACGTGTGCAGTGTCCTTGATTTGTGCACGACAAAAGTGATTCACTGCCATTGATATTGCCTTGTTTCCTGCAATAAATCTGCTATGGCACGCTGGCAGGCTCCTGTAATACCATGTCTATAGTTTTAGCTTTACTATCTATATCATATCTATATGAAACTGTGCTTACAGCTTTGGTTTCCTTTGTTTGTTGTGCATACTGCACCGTATGTTCAATAAACTAAAAACACCAGAATAATCTTTCCCATATTTCTCCCCCAAATCTATGGATTCAGTGGTATTGTAGCTCTAATGCAATAGTTTTAATTTCTCTGCTTTCAAAAAAATGTGAGCTTGACTGATGAGTTAACTCTTACAGTCACAAAAAGTGGAGCAAATACACATTGACATGTTAATTTTAAAACACCAGGTTTCAGGTCAGGAGCTGAGCGCAACATCGCTGTGTATGTGTGTCATCACTGAGCACAGCACATTATTTGTCACTGGCTCCAACAAACAATCCCATCCCATGGCTGGGAGCATGAGACTGTATAGTAAAGCGTGTGAAGGCTTCTGACATCCCATGCTGAAGCAAGAAGCTATGGCATGCAGAGAGAGAGTGGGAGGTTTGCCATCTGTTGTAATTTAAATCCAAAGTTTAATCCGTCAGAAAAATTCAGTATAATTTGCTGTAGGTTTGTTGAATAATGGTCCATAAAAATGTTGAGTGTGTCCCCTGCTCTGCTCACTTTATGTTTGATTAGTCCTCTAACTGTGCTAGGCAGTAGTACTACTTATTATCTCATGTTATTATCCCAGGGAGTAACATTTTAAATATATCAATAAATAGATCTCTCAGTCCAAAAGTCAGACAGCAGTCTCACAGTTCATGAGTCAATGTGTTATGCCTGGTTGGCTATAACCTCAGTGCTGTATATGGGCATTTTTCATCCTTTGCCTTACAATCTTGTGGAAGAACATACTTGGATACATTTATGGAGCCGCAGCCTCAGTTCATTGGTGATATCACAGGATGTTGTCAGTGTACACAGGTGGAGGGCAAATGGCCCCAAATCATGCTTAATTGGCCATGGACCAAGTTTTTTTGGTGGTAGTTCTCATGTCTGTGAAATGATCTCATGAGACTGCATAATGCACTCAGCACAAGCATTTTTAAAGGAGATCTTTAACCACCTTCCACCCATTTGGGAAGGCATATGAAAACAATTTCTAGTAGTTACAGCAGCAGTTCATGTTAACTATTACAAATGGCACTGCCTTGTTTTTATTCTGTAAGGTGAGTGTCTATGCTCCCTAACTTTGGTAAAATATTTTACTTAGTTTAGTTTTTATTTTGCATACAACCCTTTAGGCAGTGCCAATTGCAAAGGGTTTAGAGTAAAAAAACAAGTACAACAAGTACAGAGAAGGTTACAGAATAACAATACAGCATATCAATACAGGTAACCATACAGCATACTTTACAGTGGAGGTCGATTCATGTATCTTTTAGCAGAGATAAGACAGTGATCACATTGATTGTACTTTACAGTGGTAGTCAGAACACGACAGCATGTCAACAAGTTACAGTGAGCCAAGTGCAGTGTAAATAATAATAGTAAGTTTATTTATAAAGCACCTTTCGGTTTTCAAGGTGCTATACAAATGAAAACAATACAAATCAAACATTAAAATTAAATATAAAACACGGATGAAACCACAGTATAATCAGCAATTTCAATACAATCAGTGCTCCAGAAAGGTTATTTGATAAAAGTGGGTTTTTAAACACCTCTTAAATTCCTTCACGGAGGTGCACTCCCATAACCGGCGGGGTAGAGAATTCCAAAGAGTAGGTGAAGCATTAGAAAATGCTCTACAACCTGATGATTTGAGACTCACTCTTGGAATCTCTAGCAACCCCTCATCGGCCGAGCGATGCGATCAGCTGGGGCAGTAGAAGACAAGAAGTTCTTTCAGATAGGCGGACCCTGATCATGTAGGGCATTGAAAGTCAGTAAACTGACTTTAGCGATCTGCCACCTGTGATAGGTACCAGTGCAGTTCGGGGCGTAGTACCGGGGTAATATGACAGGGCCTACTTGTCCCAGTCAAACCCGGACTGCTGCATTCTGCAGTAGCTGAAGGTGGTGGATTTCTTCCCAGAAAGCCCAAAATACAGGGAGTTGCAGTAGTCCAAACGTGAGGACATGAAAGTGGACCAAGGTTGATAACGTGTCAGATGGAACAAGGTACCTAACTCTGGTGATATTCCTAAGATGGTAAAGGAATCTTGATGACTGCTGACACTTGTGACTGCAGTGTCAGCCTGTCATCAAGACAACCCCAGGTTACGCACCCGTTCAGAGGTCGGGAGTGAAATGTCACCAAGAGAAATTCCTGAGGGTGCACCAACAGATGACCCCTCTATCTGATGACCCGGGTCCACAACCAAAACTTCTGTCTTTTCTGAGTTCAACTTCAGCCAACTAGAATCCATCCATTACTGGATTTCTTTCAGACAGTTGTTAAACGCCGAGAGAGCTCCATCCTGGTCAGGTGCAAAAGACAGGTATAGCTGGGTATCATCTGCATAGCAGTGAAACCTCAGCTCATACCGTCTTATAATGTCTCCGAGGGGCAGCATATATAATGTGAATAACATGGGAGACAGCACTGAACCCTGAGGCACCCCACACAACAAAGGAGTTGGGCTTGAGGAAAAAAACTCCAAACACAACTCTTTGTGATCTCCCAGTGAGGAATGAGGTGAATCATTGAAGGACGATTCCGATATTCCACAAATCTGCCTCAGGCGTGGTATCAACACTGAGTGATCCACAGTGTCAAAGGCTGATGGGAGATCAAGAAGAACAAGAATAGAACATTTCTTCTGATCTCTCGCCCTCAGGAGATCATTAAGCACCCGAACCAGCGCAGTCTCGATGCTATGTCTTTTATGAAAACCGGATTGGAAGAATTCGTACATGTCATGGATGGTTAAATGGTCTTCCAATTGGTCCACCACTACCTTCTCAATCACTTTCCCAATAAAGGGTAGGTTTGAGATATGTCTGTAGTTTGTGAAACAGTCTGGGTCCAAGGTAGCTTTCTTCAAGAGAGGTGTCACCACCACCTCTTTCAGGGAGCCAGGAAACTCACCCGATTCCGGGGAGCACCAGACTATTTGCACAAGGATTGGACCGAAGATATCTCTGCAGCCCAACATTAGGGAGGTTGGTCCAGGATCTAAACTATAGCTTGTAGGACGTACACTATGAATAATCCTCATGAAATCCATGAAATCAAGTCGACTGAAGGAACTCCAAGAAAACTGAGGTACTGTGAACTCATATTGTCCAACAGATCCCCCTTAGAGTTTGCTAGATGCAGATCCGCCCTGAAGTCGGCCACCTTATTTGCAAAGAAACGAGCAAGCTCCTCACACTCTAATTGTGAAAAGGCTTTCTGAACTTGCAGACAGGCTGGGTTGCACAGTTTGCCTACAGTTCGAAAAAGCTGAGCCAGTTGGTTCCTAGCAGCTGCAATCTCCCTGGGCAGGAATTCTGCCTTCTAATGGGTGATTGCAGATTGATAGACAGAATAATGGTCTATCAATCTAAGGCAATCTGCATCAAGGGTGGACCTGTGCCAGCAAATCTCTAACCTTCGCCCCATCTCCGCATCTCCCTCAATGTCCCATCAAACCAAGGGGACTTGGGGTGAAGGGATAAGAGGCATCCATGAACAGGAACAATAGAATCCAGAGCCACTGTAACAGCCATATTATAGGCCACCACCAGGGTCTCTGGACTACTGCACACCAACGCGGGGGACAAGAGGTCAAGGACCACCGCAAGGCCTTGAGGAGTAATATCCCATAAAGGGCGATACCTAACCATCTCCACAGGGGTAAGCCTTCTCAGGGGGTGCAAAAACTGAACCTCACGGTGTAGTGGTCTGACCAAGCGACTGGTTCCACCCCCAAATCGGAAGTATCAATCCCTAGAGAAAGACTAAGTCCAAAGAGTGCCCAGATTTATGGGTAGCAGGGAAACCACCTGTAAGGCCCAAAGAAGTTATTAATTGGAGGAAGTGATTACCAAATTTCGAGAGTTCACCATCGACCCAGGCATTAGAGTCACCCAGAACCATCAATCTGGGTGACTCAAATGACGTCGACAATGAAGTTTGCCACTTCCTGTAAGAAATGTTTCCCATCCCCGGGTGGATGGTAGATGAGTACAATTCGAACACACACACCTGCTACTACTGTACACTCAAAGTACTCAGTCTCCCCCACTACCACACTCGTGAGGCCCAGTTCAGTCTTAAAACAGACTGCAACCCCCCACCCCTGCAGTCCAATCTCGGGCGGTGTATCACCGGGTACCCAGCCGGAGTCATGGCCTCCAACATGGGGCCTGGATTTTCATCCAGCCAGGTCTCGGTGATGCAGGCCAAGTCCACCTAACCAACAAGATCAGCAATAATGCCAGTCTTGTTTCTGATGGACCTAGCATTGCATAACACCGCCCAAGTTAGACGAACCTCGGAGGCTGTCAAGCCAATCTGCCTACTAAGTTCTGTAGTACCCTTGGGTATGGGCACCAGACATGGTAAACCATGATCTGGATTCCATTTCACCCCAGGGTGCCTTCTGGATCTAACTACCCCAATATGATAGCCCCCCTCATCCATCCTCCCTTGTTCGAAACCCCCACCTTTTTCCTGTCCTACGGACAATTACCAGCACTCTACAGCACTGATATGTATCATATTGGAGAGGAGAGAATAAAAGGGCAGAGGGCATGAAGAGAGGATGATGAATAGCACACCACTGTGGGGACTGAGGGCCGACACATGCCACTACAGAACAATTAAAACCAAAACAATAAACCTACCAGAATAATTAAGCTTAGGAAAATAAAATAAAGAACTCACCCCAATATAAATCTAATCAAACAAATAATCCAAAACTTGATCAAAGTAAATTAGAAAAAAAACAACCCCACCCACAAAGAAAATCAAGTCTAAACCCAGCGAGAGCACTCCTAAAATAAAATAAAAATAAACATAAATATAAATACAAGGGTTCTCTCACCACCCCAACTTTAACCAAAACAAAAATTAAATAAAATATATCCCCCCTCAGTTCTCTTACAACCAGAGGAACAGATACTTTAGCACTCTCACTGCAAAAATATGTTTTCAAAATCATAAAAACATTTCAAACTTAAAATATAAAAAGAAAAATAACACATCCCTTCCTCCCAGTCCTATCATGACCAGGAAATGGAGGAAAGCAATAAAATAAATGGACACAGGGTCCTCTCACCACCTTGCTGTCCAAATCAAATTAAAACAAATTAGGAAAAGTAGGAAGTCCTCAGTCCGCTAGGCAGAGAGTCAGTTTTGTTCTTAGGCATATAAAAAATCCACATCCGTCAGAATCAGAAAAAACACACAGCAGACCAGTTATCCACAGGACTCAGGGAATATCCAGGGCTCAGGACAATCAGATCCTTCTCATGTCCACAATAAAATAAGGCCCCTCACTCCCAACTGGGCAGACACCACAAGAAATAATGTGGCCTAATAAAACACCCAGGACAGGCCATGTTAGTTGCCCAACCTCGGGGTCTAGGGGGCACAGAACATCAGTCAATTCCTTGACTGAAAAATACTAATACCCCCTTCAGACCACAAATCAAGTGGGGGTTCCAGTGGGAGATCGTGCCTCAAACCAGTTCAAAGGCCTTATACACACCAAAGGATACAAGATAGAATGAAAAAATCCTCCTTACTCCTTCTTCCAGGGGCTCACAGTAACCAGAGCACAAATCCTGAGCACCACAGTCAGAGCCAAACCAGAGAGACCACACATGTATCCCAATGTCCCATAGAATCCTACGACGAGTGGCATCCCACAATATTTCAGTCATAGGACCAAGAATCCCATAGTCTACTCCACATCAGTCCAATATCCAATTCGGAGTACCATTTTCACGCGATGGAGCACCAAGGCATCAAATACACCGGCCACTTCCCTCTGTCCTGATAGATCCTGTAACGGCGGGGGCAAGATCTTTGTCTCAGAGCCAAAAACCCTCAGTCTATTCCATGCTCACACACATGCAATTCAGGCAGCAGAACCCTGCAGTGAATGGTGTTCTGCAACACCTCAGTTTCAGGACAAAAAATCCCACAATCTACTCCACGCCCAATTCAAAATCCAATTTAGGCGACAGGCCACCTGGACACCAAACACTCCAGATACCTCCGCCCTGGTAGGTCCTATAGCAGGTAGGGGACAAGATTCCAGTTTCAGGGCCAAAAGACCCTCAGTCCACTCCACTTCCGCTCAATATACAGTACTCGGGCAGGAAAGCACAAATTGCCGAGACAATCGGCAATCAAGTCAAACGTCCTTCATCCTGGACTCCTCAGTGTATAAGTACTCCCCAACTCCACCAATATGCTAATTATGACAAAAACACTGAAAATGCACCAAAATAAGCAGCAAAATAAACTACAAATAAAATAACTATAACTTAAATCTTCCCAACGCAGCAGCATGCTCAAACCTGCTGGCCATCTTGGACATTGGGACTGCCATCTGTACTTGTACTACCAGTATCTTAAATAGGTCCACTATTTACCAACTATGTATAAGTTTAGAGAGTCAGTGGTAGCAATTGCAAGAAACAGGTAGGGTAAACAAGGAGTAGAGCTGGGATTTGAACAGTTCGACAGAGCAGTCCTTTTTCATGGAGTCAAGTATGTCATTCCATTGCTTAGGAAAATGGTATGAGAAGCAGTACTGAAGGAGAGATGTGTTTCTATGTGGGAGCTTCAGTGAGTGTCAAATTATACCCCATGGTGTGTAGTTTTTATCCATGTATTAGAACTTGGCCTGGAGCTCTGGAGACAGTAGGCCTCGTGCGGCTTTGTAACCTGTGATCAGGATGAGACAGAGCTGCCTGGAGCCTAGATTCAACCCATTCATACTGCTGCACAGCACACAGGTGCATGCATCAGGGCTTTGGCTAAGTGCCAAATGGTGGGCCTGTTAAGGAGACCCTTGAGTCTGGACAACACACAGTCAGTTGCAGAGTCATAAACCACAATTCCATAATCAACTAAGCTTGCAACCAGTATTTTCTTAACTTCTGGTAGGAGGCTGTGTCTGTATCGGTAGAGTATTCCTAGATTTGAGTGAGCTGCCTTAACCAGGAGGTCTACATGGGCACTGAAGGTCAGAGTGCTGTCAAGTGTGACCCCAAGATATTTAAAGGTTTTTACTTGCTTAAGAGGGGGGTTCCCACTGAGGATGTAATAGTCAGTACCAGGGTGGTGGGTGCAGGTCTTGCCTTGAGTTGTAAAAATCATACATTTAGTGTTTTTGGTGTTCATAACAATCAGGTTGGGGGCGAACCAATCCTGGAGGGCAGAAAAGTCAGCCTGAAGCCTCTGTCTTAGCTTGTCCAGATGCTTGTCACTGGAGAAGGAGACAGCATCATCAATCAATTAATCAATCAATCAATCAGTCAAACGAACAAGCTTTATTTATAAAAAAGCACAATTCCATAAAATGACCAATGACTTGCACAATGAGATATTGAATTAAAATAAATAAAGACATTGTAGAAGAACAGAATAAAACTAATAAATACAGCTTACAAGTTAAAGTCTGAAACAGCAAGGTTAAAAAGATGGAGCTTAAGAGCTGATATAAAGCTCTTAACAGTCAGGCAGTCCCTTACCCAATCAGGTAATGAGTTCTACAGGGTAGGGGCTGCAAAAGCAAAGGAGCAAGCAACAGAAGTCTTATGTTGAACCCTGGGAACCTCTAGCAATCCGTCATCGGAGGGAGCAGTAGGGGATGAGGAGATCTTGCAGATAGCCAGGTCCCTGCCTGCGTAGGGCATCTACATAGAGTAGTATGTTAGTAGATCTGCATACAGCATGCATTGTATTTGCATGACCCCTGAACGAAACCTACAGAGACTTGTCTAGCATCAGAGAGTGCAGTGCAACATTTTACAGCCTGAGCTGTCCCAGCCAGGTAACCTGCTTTTAACCAGTTGATCAAGACTTCTGAGAGAACCAGATTAATTAGTTTCTAGCAGACAAGGTCATGATTTACAAGGTCAAAGGCCTTGGTAAGGTAGACGAAAATGGACCAGGTAATTTCCTCTCTGTCCAGGGCACAATGTATTGAGTCTGTAAACTAAAGAAGTGCAGTAATTGTGCTAAAGTTCTTTCTAAACCCATGCTGTTCATTTACCAGGAGTTCATACTGACTCAGGTATTGAACAAGTTGGTCATGTACAGCCCTCTCAAGGGTTTTAGATGGGGGGGTGGAGATAGGGTGGTAGTTGGAGGGCAGGTCATTGATGCCGCCTTTGAATGCAGGGGTCACATGTGCAATTTTCCAATCTTTGGGTACTTGCAAGCAGAGAGGGATAGATTGAAGAAAGTTTGTAGGGGATAGGTGATTTCTCTAATCAATAGTCTGAGTAGCTTCATGTCTACACTATCTGGTCCAAGTCTAGTTTTTATTTTAGTCCTAGGTGTACAAATGAGTCCAGGTTAACCTTTTGAAGTAGAACTTGAGTCTGGTTATGTGGTTGGGTGAATCCACTAATAAGACTGGGTGGGTATCAGGGTTTGGCATGTATGAAAATAGGTCACAAAGTTTTATTGACGGTGTCAGCAATATGCTTGTCCCATTCAGTTGTGATGCCATCAGCTACTATGGACTGGAGTATGGATTTTTTGGCAGTTCCCATAATTTTGTTGATACCATTCTATAGTTGCTTAGGATGATTTATGAGTTTCTTTTGTTGTTTCTTGCAGAAATCAGCCTCAGCTTACGTGATGTGGACCTTTAAAGAGTTCCACAATTCCCTATATTTCTGGAGGTATTTGTGTTGGCCGAGTTCTTTATAAAGGGCCCAGTTTCTATCCCATTCCTTAGCCAAAGATTGGAGGGCTGGAGTATACCATGCCTGGGAGTTTCCCTTCCTGTGAAGGGTCTTGAAGGGGGCAACAATGTCACATATCCTACTGAACTGAAGGATGAAGCACTCCAGAGCTGTATTCACATCACAAGTACTGGACAGGAAAGATCAGTCCACTTGTTGTAGTGGGGTTTGGAAAAAGGGGAGCTTGTGGGTGCAGAATACACAGTATTTGATTTTAGAGGGCACCCCTTTGGGTACCTTTGCTGACCATCTGCAGGTGACAGTGGAAGGGTCACTAAAGAAATCAGGCAAGACTGCACTAGAGATGACCTTGTCAGGGTGGCTGACTAATATCCAGTGCAGTAGGGTAGCAGTACCTGTTTTATAGTTTATCCTGTAAGGGTGTTGATAATCTATGTGAAGTAAACATAAGCCACATTGTCTTTATATTCTTTATTATTGCTTGCAAGCCAGTTTCAGTTGAAGTCACCTAGCACGTTTTTTTCAAGTTGTGGGTTCAGTCCTGCAATGACATTAATGAAGCCATCAAAGTCAGAAGTGATGCTCTTTGGTGGAATATATGCCACTAATAGGTTGAGATTGTTTTTATGCTCTGGGCCCAGCATGCACTCAGTGAGCACCCATGGCACCAGCCTGAAGACAAGGAGCTGCCTTTGCCTTGTGGTCACCCACAGCACCGAGGCATTCCCAATCCCACCTGCAGGTGATGCTCAGTAAGCAAGATGCTCAGCACCCTCCCCAGGTCAGTGCTCCAGACCCCATTGGCCTGAGCAAGGAAGTCTGGAAAGAGGATCGATCCTGGCTCTCCCACATAGTGGAACTGTGCTCTGTCAGCTTGCACCACTGAGCTGGGCCCAAATTTCAGGCCTTTTTTATATTTGGGGGGGGCATCCTCAGATATTTCCAGACCCTAGCAACACTCCCTGGCCAAATGGACATCAGTATTCATCTGCCTTTGCGTAGCCCTATAGGCATATTTCTTTCAGCTACAGTACCATCTCACAGTCCAGTACATGGACAGCATTTTCACAGTCCTACTGCAGAGACATATATAAATCACAGAACGCACATGCTGTACATGCATTAAATCCTGTAAAAGTGACTGTTCTGCCTAATTATCTGACCTCTTTCCTGTGATATCACATCTCTTCTACCCCCCTTGTGCATGTTGTCAGTGGCTGAAATACTCTGCATTAATGACCAGTATTGATGAAACCAAAGATTCACTGTGAATATCTAAAGCAATTCATATTACATTCACTGAATCTGTAACACCACCATTACGATGATTATTATTATACCATCCACAGAAAGCTTTGCCCAAACTCAGTGTCCTGCTGTTGTACTCTATTTTTTGAGGATCTCAAGGCACTTCAAAGAAGGAACTGTCTGGCCCTGCCCCACAGATGCTAGACAAATTACAATAAATTTCCAAATGCACGTCTATTATGATTCATCTGCACATCGCGTGGAGGGCAAGAGAGCTACTGTATTTTCTTTGGATCCATAGCAATGGAATACTTTGCTACAGTTACTTTTACTTTACTGTAGTCCAGTTTAGTAAGGGAGCCAACAGTGGCCGTCCCTTGCTGGACTGAAAGCTGATAGTGTCATTTTATAACAGTTAACATGAACAGATTTTCTGTAAATCTCTGTTGGTCCAATAAAAGGTATCAAATCACCTTCGTTGTGCATCTTGTTGTTCAAGGACCAGTATGGCAACAAACCATTTTTTAAATGTTGTTTTGTGATTATTGTAAATGTAGTTGATGTTGATATGTTTCAATGTATGTTGTTTCCATTTTGTGCAATGTGCTCCCTGTAAGCTTTCCTATAAAGGCTCCATGTAAATAAAGATGACTTGACATGACATAAGAACTTCTTGAGAAGCCAAAGCATTCCCCAGATCCCAGGCTTTTTTTGTTTATATTTTATCCCTTCTCAGTGCTGCTTACCCTTATCTCTGGCGAGACCAGTCCTATCCCTTCATGTCTCCAGCACTTACTGCTGCACTCTGACCCCACAGCCAACTCCGAGGGATGGGACCTGACCACAGCCAGGCATCATCCCTCACCTTTCCAGTTAACCCGGTGGGAGACACCCTCTGTGGAGCTGGAGTTGCTGGTAGCATAGAGCAGGAGCCATGATGCACCAGCTGTTATACTGCTCCCTGCAAGGATTTTTCTGTTTATTACATCGTCTGACCTCAGTGTCATGCACTCAGTGAGCATCCATAGCACCAACCTGAAGACAGGGAGCTGCCTTTGCTGCATGGTCACCCACAGCACCGAGGCATTCCCATTTCCACCTGCAGGTGATGCTCAGTAAGCAAGATACTCAGCACCTTCCCCAGGGTCAGTGCTCCATACCTCATTGGCCTGGCGAAGAAGTCTGGACAGAAGGATCGATCTTGGCTCTCCCACATAGTGAAACAGTGCTCCATCAGGTGGTGCTACTGGGATGGGCCCACATCCCAGGCTTTTATTTTATGTTTTTGGGGAGGGGCTGCATCCTCAGATGTTTTCAGACCCTAGCAATGTTTCTGGCCCAATAGCCCAATGAACAGGCAGTATTCATCTACCAGTGTACAACCCTATATGTAGACCTGGTTTAGCTACAGTGTCATCTCACAATCCTGTACATAGGCAGCATTTTCGAGTCCTAATGCAGAGACATATATAAATCACAGAACATTCATGCTATACATACATAAAATCCTGTTCTGTCTAATCGTCTGACATAACTCCTGTGATATCACATCTCTTCTGCCCGCCTTGTGCATGCTAGCAGTGGCTAAAATGCTCAACGTTAATAGCCAATACTGAATAAACCAAAGATTCATTGTGAACATCGAACACAATTTATATTACATTCACTAAATCTACAAATCATTATTATTATGCCATTCACAGAAAGCTTTGCCCAAACTCAGTGCCCTCTACTGAAATAAGGATTGCCTACCACTCCCAGTCCACAGGGATATGGTTATCAAGGTGGTGCTGCTGATGTTTCACTATGTGGATGTAGTCTATGGCAGCACCCTTTCCTCCTTTCTTACCAGACTGGACACTCTATGCAATGCCTTCTACTGGTTCCATGTTGCTGCAGCGACAGGAAATCCATAGATTGTCATTACAGCAATGGCACAATGCCAACAATTAGCATTGTGTCATCACTGTATTAAGGTTTTCCCGGCACCCCCGCGATTACAGATTACCAACTCCGAGTTGGTTTAGAGAGGAAGCAAACTCCCCAGAGGCAACAGCATTGGGAAACCAGTAGACCATCACAGAGAAGAGCCAGTTCTGTGGCTATGATGGTCTTCCTTGTTTTCCTGTCTCCATGGTGATGATATACAGCTTCTACCATTGTGCTACTAATGCTTCCTCTTATACCCATCACTGCTCCCTATCAACTAAGCTCTTGATATGACTTGCCTCCTGCCACCTCATTCACTGTACTTCCTTAATTTCTAAATACTGGTATTCATTTTTCCATCATTACCTCTTCTCTCACCACTTTCCCAGTCACTCCACCTCTTAAGCACTTTCTCTATTCCTTACTCCAGATCTGTTGCTGGGCAGTCCACTTACTTCTCTCATCTTCCCTCCATTTGGAACAACCTCACCTCTTCATCTGTCTCTTTCCTATCATTCTCTCAAACATCAGCTGAAACTCCTTCTCGTCCCCACTTGCTCTGACCCTGGCCTTGGCTGGTCTGTCCTTTGTCCTCTTACTCCTAAATATTCCCTCCACCCCCCCCTGATTGCGCTGCAACTGTTGGTAATACAGAGGTGCCAGCCAGGGTGCAACACCCAACTGCAGCGTACTGTAGCAGTTACTGCAGTAAACAAGGCAGTTGCAATGGCTGTTAATCCCTTTTGTTATGCAGTGTCATATGATACTGGGTTGCATCAAGGCTGTCTTCACAGTTTTTAGTGTACATCCTGTATGACTCTCTACATTATATAGCTTTAAACTGTTTATTGTACATATTGTCATGGACTAAATTTTGCAATACTTCTAATTTCATTGTCTGTATCCCACTGTTTATTTTACCTTGGTAGTCCATACTTGCCTGTATCCTGTTGTGTTTACATTGACTGCACTTTAGCACCGAATGTAGTTGTCTCTGTGATCCCCAACCTCTGGGTCACACCAGAAAATGAGCCTTGCTTCAGCATGCCTTTCCCAGTTATCAATTTTCAATAAATTAATACATTTACATATAAATAATTCTTTTTTTGTGAAATAAGTGAACCAAATCCACCCACTCGGCATATAATGAAAACCTACAAAAAAGATGCAAAAGAATATACACTTTTTTAACAGACAAATTTCCTTTTATTATCAGACCAAGGAAGCCAAGACACAGACGAAAAGAGACCAAATAACAGGATTGTAATAAGTTTTTAAAAAAATGTTAAATCAATGTATGGCGGTGTAAATGTTGCATGATTTTGCTTTCTGTTTTGTTCTTGGGAGCGTCTCACGTCAGTTCCATTATTACTGTTAGGATTACTGCAACAATTAGTCCAACCCCATTGCAGTGGGACTCTGAACCTATAAAGAAAAGAAACAAAGTAAGTTATTGGCAGGTTTCACTGAAGGACAAGTTGAATTATTTCTCTCAACTATTACATATCAGAATATGAGTCCACTGTCAAAGGTCCGAACACAAAGAGGTGACATGCAACAAGACAGTGTTGGATATATTTTTATTCATATCCGTTATGGTGACACTGGATAACCTCACCAGCTGCAGAGTGAAGTATAACCATGAGTGAAGGGTCTCCGAGGTCACCATGAGCATGGATGAAGACTTTACCCAAACATTACTCCTGCCACATATTTTATTTATGCAATGTATTGATTAGGTGTTGTTTGATTTAAGTATATCGCCATGTACTATTGAGAATGTTGAACAAAATCAGTGGAAATATTTTGTTAATTTATCAGCGCTACACTGCTGTGTACACCAGTTATTGAATGGAAGAAATGTAGAGTTTTCCAATTGGGCCACTTAATGTTGAAATCTGACTGTGATCCAACAGTTGTTTCAGAAAAGGGAGGGATGGTAGTAATGTGTGTAGTGTGTGGATAAATTACATTAACAGAATAAACTGTTTTCATTTTGAATGTCGAACCTGGCCAGATAAATGATTTATTCTGCATTTTTTCTCTCACATACATTGCATAAATCTTTTTTTTTATTATTAATATATTATTTTTTTTTATTTATTCAAGTCTCAGATTATAACCTTTGAGCTAAGAGCTCATTTACAAAGGTTCCACATCTGAGCATACAAAATACAAAAGTTCAAATAGTACAGTACAAACTGAAAGAGAAAAAATTCAGACAAGAGAACATGAGGAAGGCAAATACATTTGGAACAGGGTAGTTACAAAAGCTGAACATAAATTGGTGACAGTTGATCCTTTGTATAATTAAGCACGACCGGCGATGGATGAGAAGCATGGAAAAGTTGAAGCAGGGAGCCAGCAGGGCCTGGACCCATTGTCTTGTAGGGGGGAAGGAGAGGTAGCAGGGTATAGGGCAATGAGGTTAGTGTAGAGAAGGAAAGGGGATGGTAGCAATGAGGAGAGGGTGGAAGAGGAGCAAGGATGTGCAGGAAGGTGTCAGAAAGGAGAAGGGAAGTATGAAGGGGGGTGAGGTTAAGTGCAAAAGCAGGACTTGTGATATACATGTGCCAGGGATTTTAATTACAGGGCCATGGTCACTCGTATGGCTATAGGTGGCAGGTGCAGATCAGACAGCTAGAGAGGTGGGAGCATAGCTTAGTTTTAAACGGGCCTATTTTAGTTTCTGCAAGAAGGTCTCTAGGCAGGGAGTTTAGCAGGTTAGGGGCACAGAAAGCAAAAGACCACTGGCCTAGTGAGGTATATCAGAACGGCACCTTGTAGAGATTGTTCTGTGTTCCATAAGTCTGTCTAGTTGGAATTACAGGTGTTAGTGAGGACTGTACTCCAGGGGGATCATGCCAAATGTGACCTTTTTGGCCAGGAGACAGAGCTGATTAATTCTGTTCAGGTCCAGCCAGCCCATGTGAGAGTAGGATTTGCAAGTGTTGGAAAGGCGTGGCACTCCCAAGAGTAGCCTAAAGGCTTTACTTAGTGTCAGGGCTATTCTTTTTAGGGCTGTATCAGAGGCCTTGCAATAGACAACAAGGCTGTAGTCGATGACAGAGAATACTGAGCTAGTTAAGGCAAGTCTGATGGCGTTTTTTTGTGAGGCAGTGCCTATGCCTGTACAGTTGCCTGATCTTTCTGTTTGCTGATTTGGAGACGGCGTCAATATGAAATGAGTATGACAGGGAACTGTCCAGTGTAACCCCTAGATATTTGAAATATTGGACCATTTCAAGAATGTCATTTTGTTTGTTTCAAATACCAGGCTTTAGCTAATTTGTATCTGCGGTGTGTAGAGGCAAACAGCATAGTTTTTGTTTTCTTGTGATTGAGCAAGAACTGTGAGTTTTCTACTAAACTGAAGTTGCTTTGCAAATTTTGATCTAGGGTTAAGACGTCCAGATTATTTATCCTGGCTAGCCCAACTGAGATACAACCAAAGGTTCAGTCAACACCATTTTGAAAGTATTCGATTTCTTAAAAATTAAGGTTGAAACTTCCATAATCAAAATGGAGGAAATATTTGACTTCCAAGAAGGAAAAAAGAAAATTAGGGGACTTCTAATTTTACAAACATGGAAGTAAAATGTTTTGAAAGAAAACAGTATTTTAGCAGCAATATTTTATATTTAAGTTTTAAAAAATTAAACTCTCAAGAGTGCAGACTTCCGAAATTTGGAACCACGGAAGTACTGTGACTTACAAAAAGCTGGAATGACTTCCTAAGTTGGACTGATGGATGTTTTTGACTTCTACCCCATCCCCCCATATAAACTGATGTCCTGGATGTAACATTTGGTTTTCAGAGGGAACATTATTCTTCCTACAGTATTTTATAAGTGTATGGGTTCGGTTGGAGGACCTTTCATAGATGAGTGTTATCTCATGTATTCATATGATGAGAGCACTGCAAACTGAAGGTGAGCACTTCTGTAACCTTTGGGAAACAAGAGGTAGCACTCATCTCCATAAGAGTCCCTCCAACCAGACCGGTAAACTTATCATAGATCATGCAATTTTTTACATTTTTTTAAACTAGCATTTTTTCTTTTAAATGTTGATGGCATAAGAGGTCAACAAAAAGTCTGTTATTGCAGCACAATGTGTAAGAACTTTTATGGAAATAAGACTGTGTCATGCATCCACAGATGAATGAAGTGCTGTGATTGGTTGAGAGTTTCTCATGATGCTCCCATGATTTATCATTTTTTTTTTTACAACTGGTAGGACTGAGAATTTCTTGAGGTCACACAGTGAGTAGTCGGCTGTGGTGGGATTTGCACCTGGGTCTCCTGGTTCCCATGCCTATGCTCTGGCCACTATACTGCACTGCCTCTTGCCTAAAATGGCACACAGACAAGCAAAATCATCTCCTCCAAGCTTCCTGTTAAAAGATCAGTGGGCAACTAAACTGAAATTAATGGGCACATTAAAATTAGATTTTGGATTACTGCTACATGTACTTTCAGTGAGAAACTCAAATGGTTATATTTTTTTCTTTATAAATGCTAAGGATTTCAATGTGAACAATTAAAAACATACATTTTGAACAATAATGTTTATCTCAGAACAATAATGTAGATAAATATATCTTTTTTCCCTTCATATTGCTTTTTTTCCATTGGGCCGGCTCCAGCAGGTTAGTCAGCCCTGTCCCTGACACTCCCATCTGGCACCCCCCAACCCAACCATCCCGAGATTCCCCCATGGATTGCCCCCGTGGTGGGGCCCATAAGAGGATGGCTGTCCTTCCCCCACCTGGAGATTGTCATCCAGAATTGGGCAGTGGATGGGTGGTGATGTGGGAATGGGGCAGACATGCAGGGATTCATGATGCCGATGCCTTCCCTTTCCCATTTTCCTCCCTTTACTCCTTACCATGGCAGCATGTACTGTAAGCATGCGCACGTGGAGGAGCATGCATGCTATGGAACTGTAGCCCCAACCTACATGGTGCTCAGACTCTGGTGCTGCCACCCAGCCTCCACCAGGTGACAGCCATGCAGTGAGATGGTGTCCCTCTCCATCTCTGAGACAGGAGAACAGTCCATCGAACACTCAATCCCCCCCCCCGGCCAGCCCCTGGTGTCCCAAGCTCATTCCTGATATTGAGTCACTGGCATGGTGAGAGGTATGATGCATAGTGCCTCAGCCCCCTGTACCACTGGGCCAGCAGTAGATAAATATATCTAATATATCATATTGAGAGATGCAGTGAATTTAAATTTCATTGGCGAAGTTAACGCAAAGTGGGCACTTCGCATTGTCATTCCACTATGCGGAGTGGCCAATACAAAAGGCTCACTTCACCTTGTGATTATTACTTTGCATTGTCATTCCACCTTAATGCAAAGTAAGGTGAAGTGACAACAATATTGGCAGCCTCTCACACACACAGTCACTAGAATTAATGTGCATCCCCAAAATGCTACTGTCTTGTGTCTGGAAAACTCCCCAGTGCTGACGAAGTGAAATGAGAGCACAACAAGAATTGCAAAGTCTCCCAGAATTAATGGCACACTCAGTCATGTGTGAAGTGGTCACACGCAGTAACCGGAATTTATGTGCATCCCCAAAATGCTACTGTCTTGTGTCCAGAAAATTCCCCATCCCCAGTGCTGATGAAGTGAAATGAGAGGGTAACAAAAAATACAAAGTCTCCCAGAATTAATGGTGCACTCTGTCATGCATGCAGTGGTCACACACAGTCACCAGAATTAATGTTCATCCCCAAAATGCTACTGTCTTGTGTCCAGAAAATTCCCCAGTGCTGACAAAGTGAAATGAAAGGGTAACAAAAATTGCAAAGTCTCCCAGAATTAATGGTGCACTCCATCATGCATGCAGTGGTCGGTCACACAGAGTCACCAGAATTAATGTGCATCCCCAAAATGCTACTGTCTTGTGTCCAGAAAATTCCCCAGTGTTGATGAAGTGAAATGGGAGTGTAACAAGAAATACAAAGTCTCCCAGAATTAATGGTGTACTACAAATGCACAGACAGATTGTGCTGTACACTCAAGAGATGCAGATGCAAAGGCACAACAACACCTAACCAGTGCTCACAAGTCACAAATCCACATCTGGAAAAGAATACCTTTTGCCATTTGGTGGGGGGGGGGGGGTAGTGCACGGCAGTAACAGTCCACTACCAGCAAAGATACCACAAAGCAGTATAAAAAATTCATGCAGGTGCGGTGGATAGCAGGTTCACATTGCTGCAATTACTCAGTGGCACAATAAAAGGTGTCTGATTTAATGGCATGCATAGGACACACACTCACACACACACTAAAAGTAATGCGTAGCAAATTGAAAACCTTTAGCAATATAACCAAATGTTTTAAACAAACTGAAATTATACACTGCTGCACCACAACAGTCAGCAAAAAAATGTCAAGAATTACTGAAAATATTACTGTGTGTACATTAACACAGTTATACAAGAAAAATATAACCAAAACAGAAAGACTGCCATTTTCTCCCAGTTAATCTACCTACACCACAGATACACCCCTCCCCCAAAGCACACTTCACAGTACACAGACTGACTGTTCTAAATTAACATTTAAAATCCACGCACCAACAATAAACACTCGATGATATGAGCACAGGAGGGTTTCCTTCAATCAATGTGCTTTTTTAACAGCGTTTAGAGGATTTGAATTGCATAGCTCTGAGAAGAAACTGCCTCCATCTTCTACTACACATACACTACACAGAACTGAGGCTGTGCAGAACAATCTAGAGCTCATATGACCTGCAATCCCATGAAGCATTGCAAAATTCACCTTGGTGCTCAATAACAAGGCGAAGTGATGTGAAGTACATTGATTTCAATGTACTTCACCTTAAAATTGGTAGAGAAGTGGTTTGGGGAAGGTAGAATAATGCAAAGTCATTGGTTTCAATGGACTTTGCATTCCTCATCATGACGCGATGTACTCCGCTTCACATTGCGGAATACTTTTTGGATTCCACGTTACTCCGCAAATCACTTCATGGAGTGAATTTTGGCCACCTCGCCCACCACTAATCATATTATACTGGGGCGGTGGGGCCAGTATTGTTAGGGTTAGGTGCACACTTCTATGTTAAAGCCAAATTTTTGAACCTTAATAACTTTGCAACCGTTCAAAGGATTTGCATGAAATGTGGCATGCATAATCTCTAGGGCAGGTCACTTGACGTGACAAATTTCTTGTGAATCCATTGTGTGGCTCCTGAGATACAAAGTGTCAAAAAATCCCTAAATTTACATGTTTTTTGTTGTTTCTTTGTCCATCTGTATCTCAGAAACTGTATTAGGTTATGGTGCAATTTTCAGGGTAGAAAGCCTTTGCCTCATAGATGTGCCGTCTAAAGGTTTGGTAAAAAATATTAATCTGCTCCAAAGTTATTAAATTTTAAAGTTTCCCATTATTTCCTTTAGGAAAAGGTAGATGTTCTGCACAAAAATACTTTTATTTTCACAGGCGCTACTGTATTTTCGCAGACAGGGTCATACAGTGTTGCAGGGAGCCTAATCCATTTTTGCAGAGGGCTTCTGTGTCCACCATCTTGTTTTTCAGTTAACAAGAGAAATAAATACAGAAAACACAGAACAATGAATGAATTTTAAAAATCAAATATCAGAACCTAGCTAAACAGGACCTGTTTAGCTCCATTCTGATATTTGTATGTTTTTTGTGTGGTCAAGAAACACCTTTCCTGGGCACCCGAAATCCTGGGTGCTGAGCTTAGCAAGAGGAGCACTTCCCCCACATTCTCTGTATGAAAACAGCAGGATTTTCTTGACTTCTGCAGCTACAGCTGGAACTCCTGTTGCCGGCTGGACCTTTATCTTTGAACTGCCCTTTTCCTTGGTGTCTAGTGGCACCCCACCTGCCAATCACTGTCCCCTATCCCTGTTGTCTAGTGGCACCTCCCTCCCTCTGATTCTCATTGCTATTTTATTCATTCATTTATTTATTAATTAATATAATCTGACACTGGGATGCCCACCATTTCCCATTATTTCCTTTAGGAAAAGGTAGATGTTCTGCACAAAAATACTTTTATTTTCACTGGTGCTACTGTATTTTGCGCTACTGTAGTTGCGCAGAATTACTGTTTGCGTGGATTTGAAAATGTTCTGTACATGAGGTGGGGTAATAAGATGGCTATGCTGACAATTGGTCACTGTTGTCTTGTAAATGGAAGCGTAGGGACACCTACATACACAGGCGCATCTATGGAGGGATGGGAGCGTAGGGCCCAGAGGATCCTGCACTCCCACAGACAAATAAGAATATGATTATTCTATCTGAAAAAGTAAGGAAATTCATTGCAAAAAACTTCATAAATGCATCAGTTAGGGTTGTTACTAGAGTGACAAAAATAGGGAAATGTGGCGTTAGGGTTTCCAGCCCTAACACCCCACCCCCACCCTGCAGAACAGGCATTGGGGTGTGCCTTGGGGTCATCAACCCTAACGCTCAGCCTGTTCTATATTGTACCCATCTCAGCTTATTTGCTTATGGAATGGGGTGAGTGTTAGGGCTGACAACCTCAAGGCACATCTCATGATGCCTGTCAGTGTCTGCAGGGTGGTGGTGCGGTGTTAGGGTTGGAAACCCCAACGTACATTTGCCTACTTTTATTGCTTTAGTAACAACCCTAACTGTTGCATTAACAGAGTTTTTTGCAATGAATATAAATAAAATAAATTAGGAGTATATACAAAATAAATTAAACTATCGTAAAGATCTATTGGTTTGATACTTAAAACTCCCCATGATTGTCCAAGGTTTTTGAGCAGCACATTAATTAGTTTGCTGCTGTATGGGAGCTATACTGGAACATGCACTGCGCACTGACAATATGTGTAATGTATGGACCAATATATCCTGTCCTAGCACTGCACAACAGAAACGCACTAACAGTTGCTAGTGCACACCTCACCGCTAGGGATGGGAGAACCACAAAAGGTTCTGAGGTTCTAAAAGGTTCTGATAAACCATACAGGGTTCGGATAGTTATCTGATCCATATCTGAACTTTCAGAACAGATAAGGGGCAGGATTTTCAAAACATGGTGCAGGGCTTGCCACAAGCTCTGTGCCATGGCACTTGGGTTCATTTCAGTGAGCCAAACCTCTTCACCACAACTGCGCCCGATTTTACAACCTTGGGTGCAGTTGCGACAGTCTCCACGATTTATGCCAGCTTGTGCCAAATATATGGCACAAGCTTCATAAAAAAGGCCTTTGGGATTGCAACAAGCTAGACCACAAAAAGTTGATCTAACTTGCGACAATTGGTGCATGGGGTAGAAAATCCTGATAAACGGCCAGGAGAATGCCATAAGCGCCATGGGCTATATATTCGGCACACCTGGGGCTAGCGACATTTTCACCGTTTTAAAAGTCCTGCCCAAAATATTCAAGCTACATGCTATTATATTAAGATGCTGTACTATATATAGGCAAAGCAGTATTGATGTCTCGAGAAGTTGTGTACTGCATTTTTTAATGCAAAAACAATGACATTTATTTATTAAAACTCTGATGACTAGGATAAACACATTGTGCTGGAGCTCATGTCCAGTATGCCCTGGGGGAGGAGATACAGGGTGACTGAAACCGCAATAACAAATGATATGACAACAATGGGTGCATGTACATGAACAATAAATAAAGTACAAGTAATGAATTTTAGCAAAAGAAAATAAACAATGTAAAAGTGTACAAAGTATATCGGTTGTGGAGGTAGCCAGGAAAAGAGCTAGGGAAGTATGACACCAGCATATAACAATATATTTGAAACAGAATCTTGGTGACATAAAAATCCAATTACTGAGTACACTGAGTTAGGGATAAATAGTGGGCAGGGGATAGGGCATGGGTTTTTGCAATGTGGAAAGAAGAGGAAGAAGCCTAGCTACAGATGCATGTCTTTGAGAAGTGTGCCAGTAAAAGTAGTTTGAGAAATGTAGGGTGAAAGTGAGATGGATGGGGAGAGGCAGGTTGTTCCACAGTGTTGGACAAATTTACTGTGAGGGATATAAAAGGAATAAGCAACAGATGTTCAGAGGGAGTAGAAGGATGAGGTGGCAGGGTTAAGGAGAGAGGGGAGATATGCAGGAACAGAGGCAAGTCAGTATTTGGCCAGAAAGTCTTAAAGAGGCATAACTCTAGTTAAAGGTGAGGTCCCTGCAACCTTTTTTTCTGTGTATGTAGCTTGTAGGCATGAACAATGATTATCGTTATTACACCCTCCTAATTTCATCTGGATTTAAATGTAAATTAAGTTACTTAAGTGTGGTTTGAAAACCTGCTTGACTCCATTGTAAAGGTCGTGACCTGAATAATGCAAGGCATCATGGGATTTGATGATAATTTAGAGCTAAACTCTGCAATTCTACTGTATCAGTCAGTCCTCTACTTACAGTACCTGTGTTTTCTATGTCTTCGGCTGGCCAGGCCATCAACCGTATTTGTTAGCCAGCACAGGAAAAAAGAACACGCTCAGTCTGCAGAATAAATTCTAACACAAAACTATTCGGCAAAGCTGAAATGAAACTTTACAAACACACACCTTCTATAAGAGCATTGTTTCCAGCTCAGATACACTTCAAATAAAGAAAACAGAAGGGCACTTACTTTAACTTAAAACGTTTGATGTTCTGTAAAAAACCCAGAACTTAAGGCATGTGGAGGACATGAGCAGCACTGACTGATACTGTAGAACTACTGCAAGCTTTAGCTTTAACGCATCATAAAATCCAAGGATGTCTTACATGAATCAGGTCATGACCTTGCAATGGATCCAAGCAGGACTTCCCACCAGACTAAAGTAACTTCATTTACATACTGTATAAATCCTGCTGAAATTAGGAGGCTATAATAATAGCAATCAATGTTCATATCTGCAAACTACACTGTTAAATAAAAACAGGCTGAGTGGACCTTCCCTTTAACTTCTGTATTATTTGAACAAGGGATAAGCCATCCAATTCTGACTCTACTTTAGATTCCAGCCATGTTCTCTTAGTAAATGACATAGATGAACAAGTCAATCTGAATTAAAGTCAACTTGCTTTTGGTGGAGGAAGTGATAATCTGCGCTACATCTTATGGTATGGAACCCTTCTGTGTCCTGGCTCAAATTCTGGCTTGGATATCCTCAAAATGACATGGATGATCTGAGCTAACCTAGGGTGACCTGGCCTACAGGGATTTATCTGCAAATCTAAATCAGTTTATCCCCTTCCTTTCTTTCAACATTGGGGTCCTGTTTCTATTCAGTTCCAAAGTTAGTAGGACTGAACTAGAAGGAGGTCCAGTGATTTGGATCTCCTCTCTTAGAGAACTTTTCTGTAACTATTAATTCTTCCTACTTTCTAGGACCCCAGGCGGAAACCTGCAACACATCTTCTCTTGTGCAGTTTGTGCATTTTTTTCCTTAGTAAAATAACAGAGACCCACCCATATTTAAAACATCTGTGCATGCAATCTGACAGCTCCGGAGAATTTAAAAATGGTTTCATGGGAAAAAGGTTTTTCCTGGAATTTCTTGGTTTATTCACAGAAATTACAGTAGCTCTACATTTTCTAAATGTCCCAGGGGATGCAGGGTAGTCACCATTCTACCACAGAATAAAAGTTTCAGATTTGCAGATGCAGCCAAACTGCAAACAGTACATATCTGTAAATATATTAAGTAGAGCAGTGATGAGTTTTTAAATTCTGCTTCTGATGGACTTCTGAAGAATTTCAGAAGTTCCAGCTAATTGGGTGCAATTCTATTGGAAGCAGAATTTCAAAATTCTAAAAATTGATTTTTTTTAACTGCAGAGTTGTAATCTGCAGGTTACATAAACTGTGGAATAGAATCCTATGGTTTACATAAGCACCAGATTCTTTTTCCACAAAATACTGAATAATATTCTGCAGATTATATGTTCTGTGTAGTGACTTTACTCTGAAGAAGCCCACTGTCATGAGGGTGAAACATTAGTCATCTGCATATCTTTGTACTGCTGCACTGTTTCTCCACTGTTGTACTCGACTGCTTTACCAGCCATTCTAGCCATGGGTGAATAAAGTAACATATGGATTAACTTGGACATATGGAAGTCAATGAGTTATTTTAGTGTACATAGTGCACTTTGGGATTGGAGGGTGAATGCCAGAGGTGCCATCTGGTACTGTGAGTACACTTTCTGTTTTTTAATGGTAGCATCACCAATAAGTCTGGAGTATGAAGCAGCTTCCTTTTTTTGCAATTTGAGATTGCATAGTCCACAGAACGTTATTCCTTGATTTACATACAGTATATTGGGACCTGACAATTCAGTATCAGACTGAGCAGAAATACAGTTAAATACAGACCCATAGGAATACTTTTCAGAATTCTGCAGCATTATAAATAAATTCCAAAAAAACACTTTGAAAGCAGAAATTGCCATTCCTCACAAATCTCGTCGATTGGATTCCACATTCTACACAGTTGTACTATATATCCTCTGATACTGATATCTTAGGGCCCCCCTCCCTTTCCTACCACCTTCTTTGAGCTCTGTTCCCCTCCCACCCACTCACCTCTCCCCCTTACCCCTACTTCCTCCCTTGCCTTTTCCCACAACTCCCTACCCCTTACCTCCCACCCCTGCTCCCTATCTGCTTTGATACTTATCCATTCCTCCGCACTTCCACGCCCCCCACCCCCACCAGTTCCCTTTTTCTCCTTTGCCTCCTTTCCCACCCTCACCACCTGCCTCCACACACACCCCTCCCCCATGGCCCAGTTTCATTTCTCATGGTATCACCTGCTTTCTTGGCACTTGGGGCTCCTCCCCCCCTCATTTTATCTCCTCTCTACTAACCTGCTACCACTGACAACTGACCGGTACTTACCATTAGGCATCTAATAACTGTAAGTCTGTTCTTGCCCTTATCCCCCCGCCCTTCCTTATTGTCTCGTCTGCTCCACTACTCCAGTGTAATTTTTATACTATTCTGTTTGTATTGTTTACTTGACGTGGAACCACTGTAAAAGAACTCTGAGCTCAAGTTGTTAATTCCGAGATTGAAATAAATAAATAAATAAAATAAATATACAGAATAATGCCTGTGCAAGTGTGTTATGAAGATTTTTCACACACCCGAGGTGTGTGATAATCCATAAACCCTGAGAGTGAAGCTTGAAGAGTTTATGAGATTATCACTTGCTGAGGGTATGTGAAAAATCCTCATAAAACACACTTTGCACAGGCATTGTAGTTTATAATAACTGTTGCAAAGTTCCAAAAGAGAGAAAAAACTGTAAGCTGTGTTTGTGCAAGTGAGCATGTCCCTGAGCGGCAGCTGTACATGCATAACTACTGTGAAGTGTGAGTGAGAAAAGGAAAAAGCCATAATAACCTGCTATTGACTTATTATGGAATTCAGCAGATTATTATGGCATTTTGTCAGGATTGGAAATCCAGTCATTATAGGGAGTCATCAGTTACTATATATAGAATAAAGTATGGGTCGGTGTGTGTAACGAGAAGTTTACACACACCTGAGGGGTTTATGAATAGCATCTAACCCCAAGGGTGTGTGTAAACTTTGAGTTTACACACACTGACCCATATTTTATTTTACATAATTGCTGGATTTCCCTATTTTTGCCTCAGCAATTACATAAATCAAAATTAAGTTGCTGTGCGGTCCAGTTTGGTCCCAGGACGTGGTCCATGGTCGCGTTCATACCTTTCTTCATTTATTTAGAAGTTCTTTTGTATTTTTGTGGGCATTTAAAAAAAAAATGTTGTGGTACATTTAAAAAAAAAAAAAACTTACCGCCGAATCCAAGTGGCGGTTTAGTGTTTCCTTGCTGTCCGGGGAGAAGGCAAGTGAAAAACAGTTGGGAACTTATCAAGTGCGGCGGGCACCTGTGCAGAGTGAGGGAAACTGTGTGGGTGTTTGCCGTAATAAACAATACTTTATTATGAAAAATTACATCACAGTTTCCCTATGGGGAAAAAAGGGAGACCAGTAATTATATAAAGAATAATGGATGATTTATTGTACTTTATTTAATTTGTTTTTTTTTAACACAGCCGAGGTGTATAATACCACATAAATCATGAGAGTGATGCACAAGTGGTTTGTGATGGTATTGCACACCAAGGGTGTGTAAAAAACAAATAATTTAATACCCCATTCTTTATATTATGTTATTGCTGGTCAGTTTAATGCTGTGTGTTAAAAAAGTCAATTTTCCTTTTCTGTGGCATTTTGTTTCTGTGGGCGTGAGATGGCTTTCACTTTAACTGGCTGACACCCACATCGTAATAACCAGGGTACATTCCGTAATAAGCAGCAGGTTATTACAGCATTAGAGAATGGTGTCAATCCTGTCAATAAATGGGCTCACCAGTAATTATAAAGACTCTATGCAGCTTTGCATATAAATATGTCCCCTTTTGCAATATGATTTGACCTGGAACATAATATAGTAACATACTCTAGTATTTGCATGACAGAGGGACTTGCAGTCCATCATGTCTGTCCCTTTTCCTGCATAGCAGTAACTATAACAAATTTGAATATGGATGCACATCCAAGTTTAACAACCGGAATGTTAGGTTAACTTGTGCTTTGTAACCCTCAATGCCAGTCACCCTCAGGAATCAGTCTATTCCTGCTTTCAAAGCTTGATCAGTGCTGTGAGCTAGAGATATTGCGATGTGTTAGCAAAGATGTGGTAAAGTGGCAAACTTTGCCCTTTGCGAAGCTTTAACACAGTGCTGGATATTTGGTTATTTTGCAAAAAAACCTTCACAAAGTGCCCCTCATTGGCAACATTTGACATTAATTTGCCCACAGGGTCAAATTTACAAATACAGTGGGCCCTGTGGGTGAATGCCTACTATTAGAAAAATGTTAAACCCTGCTCCTAGCCTCATTGCATGGTTTCTTCCCTTCCCCAATAAAGTGAGTTCCCCAGCTCACCTCTCCTCCTCATAATCTCAGTAATAAAGAAATACAGGCTTCCCCTAATCTACTGATTACCCCATTTCCCCCCATTGTCCAGATAATGAAACCCCCATTTGCAACCCATTTAACACCCAACTCTCCCTCCTCTGCCTTCTTCTCCTTGGTTGTCCTGACTTAGGAAAAAGGATACATGGGTGTGGCTATCAGTCAACTGGTTAGCAGACTTCTTTTGCTGCTCTGCAATGCTGTCAATATAAATCTTTAAAATTACTGTTTTCAGCAACAGCTTCTAAATTTAAATTACACCAAATGATAGTACTACCACTTTAATATCTTGGAGTGAATCTCAAGAAGACCACAGATGGGAAAGCCATGCCAAATGATTTAACAGGAGGTCAGCATGGGCAAGCAGGGAAAGCTGCCAAATGGAAGTGTGCAGGGTGGCCTTGTAACCATGTTGAGCGAGTGAGAGAGAGGCAATGCTAGGAGAGGTCTTAAAGGCTATGATAGGGCTTCAGGAGTTCATTGAAAAAAAAATTGTCTCCTTTATGACCAATGTAACCCTCACTGAGACTAAGTTCATACTAAGTTTTATACTAAGGTATTAAGACAGCAAGAGAGCCAGAGGCCCATAACAGCTCCCATACTAATCAGTTATAATATGTTAAGGGTGTGTCTGATAATAAATAGGCATCCAGCTTTGCCTTAAATTCTGTTTTATTTTTACTGATAATGACATTAAGTGGAAGTTTGTTCAAGGGGTTGATAATCCTTAAGGTGAAGAAAAATTTTCTTCTTAAATAATTGAAGGTTTTTCCACTTAATTGAAGTGGATGACCTTTGGTGTCATATCTACTATCCTTAAATTGGAGACCTAAATCTGTCATTAAGACGGGATTCTGGATAATATTGTATAAAAACAATAAACCCCCGTGTAACCAACGAGTTTCCAATGACAGCAAACTGAGACTTTGTAATCTATCTTTATAAGGCTGATTATACATTCCTTTAAGGTGCTTGGTATATTTTCTCTGCACTTTCTCTAATTGATTAATATGAGACCTTTTATATGGACACCAGAACTGTGATACATACTCCAAATGTGGCCTTGCGTAGGCCCTAAACAATGGTATCATTGCCCTAGGATCTTTAGTGGAGATATTACGTTTAATGGACCATGTGATCTTATTTGTTTTATTTACTGTATCGTTTATATGATGGTCATATTCTAAATGTTTGGAAATAATCACCTCCAAATCCTTCTCATCAGTGGTAGTCACCAAGGTACAATTTCTCAAGAACATATTTCCTCATAGGATTTTGTGGGCCTAAGTGTATCACCTTGCATTTGTTGTTATTTAACTTCATGCCCCATTTAGTAACCCAGGTAGAAATTATATCCAGATCATGTTGGACTGTACCAGTGTCTTCAAGGTTGGTACTCGGACCTCCAATTTTAATATCATCTGCATATTAATGATGGTTGTAGATAAGCAGTTTATAGTAAGGTCTGAGATGAAGACCTGAAATAAACATGGACCTAGTACCAAGCCCTGGGGTACCCCACTGGTAACATGACCTACATCTGATAATAGTCTATTAATTATGACCTACTGTGTGCGGTTAAACAGCCAATTACAGATCCAAGTTATAATATATTTATTAATACATAGATTTTGTAATTTAATCCTTAAGGCCCAATGAGGCATGACATTAAAGGCCTTGCTAAAATCTATAAAGATGATATCACATGGCTTTTTATGATCTACTGTCTAACTGATATTTTCATAAAAGCACATTAGGTTGGTCAAACAACATCCATCTGTCATGAAACAGTGTTGTTCACTATTGGACTTGATTACTTCGGGAGCCCAACAAGCAATGGCCACAACAAACAAATCAGTGACTAAAGAAATTGGTATGATCCAGGAGAACAAAATTATTTGTCTGCACCTCGAACATCGAGGGAACAGGGCCTACATGGCCAACCTGTGGATTTTGGGCATACAGAAGGTCTAGAAAGATTTAATTGTGTTACTTTTCAAACAGATCTCCTTCAAACTGCTTTGGGAATTTTTATGGAGAGACAGATTTTCAGGGCTTACAAAATCGACCCCATGCTGCTATCCTGCAAACTTAGAGCTCCCACAAACATTACTGACAGTGACATGGGGACCTCATATCTAAGATAACATTTTAGTGACATCAAAATGAAAGGGACACTTACTGGATGGAGAATGCATCTTTATTTTCTCAGATTTGAGTTTTTTTACCCATCAATGTGGGAAATCATTTGACGTGGTGAGGTCTGGCCTGAAAGCATTGGGGACGTCCTACACACTACAGTTGCCCACATGGCTCTGGGTGGTGTATGCTGGAAAAAAACTTCCATTTTTAATGTTCTGGTGGAGACTGATAAGAAATTGTGCTCTCATTAATTTAGCTGTCAGCTGGCCAAGGTGTTGAGAGGAGGGCTTCACAAGTTGCCATCACTGCAGATTCTCCAGCGGTATATTTCTTCCTAAGTCTATGCATGCAATTGGGAGGAAGAGGAGGGTGGAGATGGGGTGCTAATGGGGTTGGGAGAAGAGGTATGTTTCTCTACTGGGACCTCAGTGGGGTCAGAGGAGATGATGTACCCATGTATTGGAGAAATAGGACATATTTCTTTATCACTGGGACAATGGGAGGAATAATAATAAATAATAATAATAATAACTTTTATTTTTAAAGCGCCTTTCAAATTTTCAAAGCGCTGTACAAAACACATAATAAAAAAACACACATTATAATACAGTATAAAACACTAATAAAAACTACAGTTTCATCAACAATTTATACAGAGTACTATAAGAAGGCAATTTGATACAGATGAGTTTTTAAACCACTCTTAAATTCCTCCATGGAGGTGCACTGCCGTAACTGATGGGGTAGAGAGTTCCAAAGAGTGGGAGCAGCGTAGGAAAAAGCTCTACAACCAGAAGAATTTAGACTCACTCTCGGAATCTCTAGCAACCCCTCATCGGCCGAGCGGAGCAACCGGCCAAGGCAGTAGAAAACTAGAAGATCTTTCAGATAGGCTGGACCCTGGTCATGTAGGGCTTTGAAAGTCAGTAAACAGACTTTAAAGGTGGTCCGCCACCGAACAGGAAGCCAGTGCAGTTCGCGCAGCACCGGGGTAATATGACAAGACCTACTGATCCCAGTCAAAACCCGGGCTGCCGCATTCTGCACTAGCTGAAGGTGGCAGATTTCAACCCCAGAAAGCCCAACATACAGGGAGTTGCAGTAGTCCAAATGTGAGGACACGAAGGGGTGGACCAACATAGGTAACATGTCAGACAGAACAAGGTGTTTCACTCTAGCGATATTCCTAAGGTGGTAAAAGGAAGTCTTGATGATTGCTGACACCTGCGACTGCAATGTCAGCCTGTCATCCAAGATAACCCCTAGGTTATGCACCCATTCAGAGGTCGGAAGTGACACACCCCCAAGAAAAATTCCTGAGGGTGCACCAACAGGTGACCCCTCTATCCGACAGCCCGGGTCCACTACCAAAACCTCTGTCTTTTCTGAGTTCAACTTCAGCCAACTAGAATCCATCTAACCCTGGATTTCTTTCAGACAGTTGTTAAACACTGAGAGAGCTCCATCCTGGTCAGGAGCAAAAGACAGGTACAGCTGGGTATCATCTGCATAGCAATGAAACCTCAGCTTATACCATCTTATAATGTCTCCGAGGGGCAGCATATACACCGCGAATAACATGGGAGATAGCACAGAACCCTGAGGCACCCCACACAACAAAGATGTTGGGCCAGAGGAAAAAAGCCCTGACACAACTCTTTGTGATCTCCCAGTGAGGAATGAGGTGAACCATCGAAGGACGGTTCCCGATATTCCACATATCTGCCTCAGGCATACTAACAACACCACATGATCCACGGTGTCAAAGGCTGATGAGAGATCAAGAAGAACTAGAATAGAACGTCTTGTCTGGTCTCTCACCCTCAGGAGATCATTAAGCACCTGAACCAGCGCAGTCTCAGTGCTATGGAAGAAGGATGGGACCTAGGGCACTAAGAGGGTTGGGTGAAGGGGGCATTTCCATTTCTTTAACTGGGACTATAGGTTGAGGGGATGATTGTATTATGAGGGTGGGGGAGGATTATCAAAACTTTTTCTCCTCATTGTTTTACAGCTGTCAATTTGTCTGTGAAGTATTGGCCTCTCCAAGCTGGTCCTTTGCCATGCACTAACTTCCCTGTGTTTTGGCAGTGAATGTTGCCCTTTGTAAAGGCCAAACTTTACGTAGCTTTTTTTACTTCCCCATGAAGGCTGTGTGAAGCATAGTTTGTGGACTTTGCACATCCCTTCTGTGAGCTTTGTTTCCTTGCCAAGAAAAAAGGCATTAACACATTCATGTGAGAAGAGAGAAAATGTTACGCATACCATTTGATTCTTCTGTTCCTTTTGGAATGTTCGGATTTTCTGTAAAAAAAAAAATAATCAATAGAAAAACATAAATTGAAGTCTGAAATGTGAAGAATGTACAATGAAAATGTATCTTTGAAGTAAGGGGAGGGGATGAGTATAAAAAGAAAACAATCTCCTGGTAACAAGAGTTTGGTCGGTAGTGCCCCATAGAGACCGGGTTCTTGTTTGCAAAGATCACCTGTACCCATTTCTGTAGGCATAAAAAAGAGCATATATCACTCCCAAAAGTGCTACTGTCCAGATTAGGTAACATTGACAGTAGGATGAAACAGTGCACACACCAACTTCTGCATGAAGGCTGTAAAATTTATTAAACTGCAAGACAAACAAAACTGCCTGCAATACCCCCATGTATCACCACTACAGTGGCTTCTTCAGTGATATGTAGGGCTGCTGACTGGCACTTTTGTTTGCCTTGCACCTTTGTAAATTGTATAGCCTCTGCCCTCCAAACAGAAATTTGTGTGCACACTGTTTCATCCTTTTGCCAATGTTACCTGTATCCGTTGTTGCAGTCAGTGGTGGATATGGGTGGGGGAACCAGGGAAACTCAGTTCCAGGAATAAAATTAAAAGCATGACTCTGTTCCAGGGGTAAAATTGGGAAGGATTGCTCTTAAATGCACAAAACCGACTAGATAATGAATAAAAGTGCAACATATAAAAAAATGTGTTGCTCCAGAAACCTGTCAGGTATGTTTGATCCTACATGAAAGATATGCATTTCCCCAGAGAATTTTATCCATTTCCAACACTGTTTGCAGTGGTTCTGAGCCAAACACCCTGAAGTTCTATGGTAGAACCGAATCTGCAGCTCTAAGTTGAACTTGATGACGATATAACTGGAACAGGCTGGCAGACCTCAATAGGATCATTATTAATAACTTAGAGGGGAAGGAGGCAGACACAAGTCCATTCATGGGGGAAAGAGTCCTGAGAGGACTTGCAAATCTGAAACTGGATAATCATATGGGTCTGGAGGGGGTACACCCAAGGGTGCTGAGGGAGTTCAGGGAGGTAATGGTGGCACCTCTGGCAGCCCTGTTCAGCAACTCACTGGAAACAGAAATGGTTCCAGAGGACTGGAGGAGGGCAGATGTAGTCCTGATTCCTAAAAGCAGCAACAGGGAGTAGGCTAGCTACTATAGGCTGTTCAGTCTAAAGTCAGTGGTGGGGAAGTTAATGGAGACACTTTTAAAAGAAAGGCTAGTGGAGTATCTTGAATCCAGTGGGTTACAAGACCTGAGACAGCATGGATTCGCAGGCATGAGGTCATGTCAGACAAACCTGCTTGACTTCTTCTACTGCATGACCAGGAAAAACAGATCATGGTCGGGGAGTGGAGGTGACCTACTTAGACTTCAGCAATGCCTTTGACACCATGCAAAATAGGAGGCTTATAAGGCAACTGGGCAGTTTGTGGGTAGGACACAGGTGGTAAACTGGGTACAGAACTTATTGAAGGAAAGGCAACAGAGGTGATGGTAAACAGCACTCAAAACCAAATGAGAATGCCCAGCACTGCTGATTCATGGTGCAAACTCCAGAAAAACAAACTAGGAACCATAGAGAAGAGCCTACACTTAGGAGCTAGCAAACAGAATATTTATCAATCTGAAATGATACATACAAAATAATAAAGTGCCAAGTGCAAAGATATTTTTAACATTCTCCTATGCAAGATTACCCCATGTGCATTTGGAGCCGCTCATGCTTTCATCAGGGGCTGATGCCCCAAAGTAAAACCTGGTTTGCTGTCTGGTGCTCCTGCAGCAAGATTTATGTCAGCAGGCCTACCAGGAAGCTTAAGGTAAAAATGTTGGAGCACACTGCAGCAACATGACATGAGTCAGACAAAAGGGCCCTAGGGGCACATTTTAAGTTACATTATCAACAGGACCCCACAAGTTTGACATTTGTGGCTCTTGAATATGTGCCAAGTGTTGTGAGAGGTGGAAACAAGCTACAGAAACTGTGAAAGAGGGAGTCCTGGTGAATCTTCCACCTAAAAGGTTTGTCCCCATATGGTTTAAATGATGTTTTAGACATTAAACCATTCTTACAATCTGAATTCAGAACTTTAGTTAGATGAAGCAAATTTATTAGAATTACAAGTCTTAATATTGCTGCATATTTTCCTACTAATATCTCATTTTTTCCAACAGAGGGACTTTTTGGAATTGACTGAATTCACAATATTGTCTCCACTATCTCTGTCGGGACACTTTTTATCTTTCCAAGTTTGAACTTGCCTACACTATGTATGATTGGATGAATATTTGACATACTGTTTTTGATGTTCTTGTTTTCCAGCTTTTTCCATAATATACACAGTATGACTATCGATTTTCAATATTGTAGATTTTTATTACTGTGCCTTCTCTTTATAACTGCATTTACATATTCATCTCTCTTATATGTATTGTTTCTAAATGTGTTTAAAAGTCACCATTTTTGCATAAGTATTATCATAATGTGGCACCATTGTGGGACCTTGTCCTTTCTCATTGGGGCAAACATAATATTAATATGAACATTTATTAGCTTTATAACTAATTCATTTATTTAGTCAGGTTTGCACACCTGTGATTGGCTGTTGGCCTGTTAAAAGGACCAGGTTTTACTTTGGGGCTCCAGCCACTGATAAAGGAGTGAATGGCTCTGAGTGCACATGGGGTAGCCTGGCACAGGCAAATGTTTAAAGAAAAACACTGGAAAAGACACAGTTTTTCCCAGACACTACATAAACTCTCAATTAGTACTTTCAGACAGTAACACATTTTTTTAATGATTTAAAACAGCTACCCACAACTTCCACTTTCTGTTGCTAGCAGCCACTATCTCATGAGCAGCAGTGAGATCCCTGAGCTCATTGTAGGCTAATATGTCTGTTTGACCTCTGCTATTGGTTGGCAGGACATATTAGCATAAAGTGAGCTCAGGAAGCACTCTGCTACTCATGAAATGGTGGCTGCCAGCAATAGAAAGTGAAAGTTGAAGGGCACTGTTTAGATCGCTAAAAAAGCAATTAGAGGTAATTTAAAAAAATGGACTGTCTGAAAGCTCTAATCAGGCATCTGTGTAGCTCTTGGGTAAAGTTGAACCTTTTCAAGTGTTTTCCTTTAAAGCACCTTTGCACTTTATTATTTTGTGTGTATCACTTCAGATAAATAAATATTCTATTTGCTAGTTCCTGGGTGCAAGCTGTTCTCTGTGGACCCTGGTAAACGGCACTCACTGTAGTTAGGGAGAGAGCACCTCAGGGTTCAGTACTGGGACCAGTCCTCTTCTGTGTCTTTATAAGTGACATTGCAGAGGAGCTGGAAGAAAAGGTATGCCTTTTTTGCAGATGACACCAAAATCTGCAATCAGGTAGACACTCCAGAGTGTGTGGAGTTAATGGGTAGAGACTTATAAAACTTGAGGACTGATCGAGGATATGGCAGCTGGGTTTCAATGCAAAAAAGTGCAAAATCATGCATCTGGGGCACAGAAAGCCAGAGGTGGTAAATAAAATGAGGGAAGAGGAATTGATAGCCACTAAACAGGAAAGGGACCTTGGGGTTATCATATCAGATGACCTCAGGGTGGTGAGGTAGTGTGACAAGGCAGTTGGCAGGGGCAGCAGGATGTTGTGGTATATAGGAAGGGGAATTACTAGCAGAGAGAGAGAGAGAGAGAGGTGGTGTTACCATTGCATTGATCATTGGTGAGACCACACATGGACAGCTGTGTCCATTTCTAGAGGCCACATCTCAGGAAGAACATATGCAGGGTAGAGGCTGTCCAGAATAGGGCAACTAAAATGGTGTAGGGGCTGTATCATAAGCCCTATGAGGAAAGACAGAGGGGTCTCAATATGTACATGCTGGAAGAGAGGAGGGAGGGGGGACATGATAGAAACCTTAAGTGTCTCATGGGGATGAATACAGTATAGGAGCAGTCAGTTGAGTATTATTCAGAAGAAAAAGGGGGCATGCAATGAAGTTAGAAGGTGGTAAATTTAGGAGGGATGTAAGTAAATACTACTTCACTGAAAGAGTAGTGGACACCTGAAACTGTCTTCCAGCAGTGGTGGTGAGGGCAGATAAGAACAAAGGAGCCTTGGCAGGAAAATGGGGGGTGGCGGAGATCAGGTAAGGTTTGCAGTGATGGTATAGTCGGACAAAATTGGGCCTGAAGTCCTTACCTCAGACAGATTCTGTGATATCAAAAATATGGTAGGAAGAAGTAATACATAAATGAACATTTGAATGGTTTAATGACAATTCCTATACAAAGTGGCTGATACATGAACACAGGTCCTAGATGGAAATTCAGTTTAAATCTGTACATATGGACGGTAATTATGTCTCCATGAATAAGGAAGGAAAGGCTTAAATTTGCAAGAGAATTTATCTATGAAGTATACAGAAGACATGGAACCAAATACAGACTTGCTTTCTGAGTGTATCTGATCCTAGTGCTCCATTAAAATAAAGTAAAATAGCAATAAATAAAGGGTCTGAGAATAGGCTGTATGTAGACCTGCTACAGCCTTAGAGTTATTGATACATCACAAAATAAAGTTTAGGGGAAAAAAATGGACTTTCATGCTAACAACAACATACAAAGGCTGCCACAAATTATATTTGCTTTGCATCAAAGCTATAGGTAGTGTGGTTTGCTGCATACAGTACTTCCACTGGACAGAATAATACATTATCTTCAGACGGGCACCTTCTCAAAGATCTATCTTGTGTATAAATGAGTGTATAAATGAAGATACCATATGTAAGGTTGAAGTTTTCTCAGCCTCTGGAGCAGATACAAAGGCAAGTTTATAATCGTAATGTACAATTAATTAAAAGTTGCTCAAAAATATTTATACTGTTGAGATGGATTTATAGTACAAGAAGTTATGAGTATTTAAAGATTTCAGAGACTTTTAGTTCCAAAACTTGAGTTTCTCCAAATACAGATAAACAAAGTCATAAAACATGATTTGACTGGTGTGACACCATCTCATAGTGTGTAATGAAGTGCAATATGAACTACTGGATGACAAGACAAAGCAACCAATAGATGCCAAAGGGGGCCGGCTTTCCTCCAACTTTAAAACCACTTGCACATCATGGAGAGTCAGATGTTTCTTAAAATTTTCCTGCCTTTAAGATGCACTGGAGGTTATTACGTAAGAGGCAGATGGACCACATGATAACCAAATGACACCCAATCACTGACAAGAAGAGAGCCAGCCAAAAACAATTAACAAAGAGACATTTTGCTCTGACAGATTTGTTTTGAGCCTCAGTAAGAAAAAGCTGCTCAAAAACTTTATCAGACATACAACCTAAAGAAACTGTAGACAACCACACATAATGTCACCCATACTGCAAATTAAGTTCCAGTGCTATCAGAACACATAGATTTTCCTTCATTCCAAATGCATTTTTGTAGAACAGTCTTGAAATGGGAGAATCTTTGTTTAAAGATGTGTTAACATTGTTCCATGGGTATATACCTAGTGCAATTTATTCATTATACCATGTGAAAGATAAATTAACCAGTGTTACAGTATCTACAAAAGAAATGTTCTATGTTCAGTATTGCCTCTGATAGTTCTGCTGACAGGTTAAACCTGCATTTACATGTTTTCAGTTTTACCGTGCACTTATGATACTCTGGGCAGCATATTCATACAGTTTGCACCATGCAAATTGTGTTTGTGCCACACTAACTGGAATGTTATTACCCGGATGGTAGTTTTTGACCCATGGCCAATACTGAGCTACAGTTTGTGTGGCACAAAGCAGTCTATGCAGCAGTGCAAATGCATGGCTGAAGAACATGTTAATAAAAGGCAGATTACTTTACATGTATGGCAAAATAGCACAGGGGAAGCATGCTGAATGCATTAAAACTTGCTGTTTGTGCAGTGGTAGTTGACACTTGGCAAAAACATGTTTTAACATCCCACAAATGGCATAGACCCTAAAAAAATAACTCTTTAGAAGACATGTAATGGAGTTCCATGCAATACTTTGGATAGAGGATAAAGTACATTTATTTGAAATCCATGGTTAGTAGACACCACTATAATGACATACTGCAGTTGTGCACCTGGAACAAGAACATCAAAATTGTCTTGTTGAACTCTCCAGTCACACCTACGCATGTATTTCATGGTGCCCAAAGATGTGCTGCATTCTTATGTCAACTTTGTCACAGTGATCTGAACTGTTCTATTGCAATGTGCTGGCAACAGAATCCATTCATTGTGAAGAGTGGTGTGCCTTGATAAGGACATGCAAAAGGCAGCTAAGGAGATGGCAAGGAGCTGTTAGTGCCCGTTATGAAGAGAAGTGTAATTTTCATTTTACTCTTTTGATATAGCAAGTGTGCACTCATACACAAAATTAGGGCCTTGCAAATAGATAGTGTACGCCTCAATGTCTCCAGCTTATACCACTTAGCCATCTTGTCAGGACTTTTGCACATGTATGATTTGCACTATTACTGGTGTCTCTGCCTTTCATAGTGAAGCTCTTACAAGGATTTATTCAAGTTGCAGTTGTGCAAACACACATTGTCTTGTGCATCCTTAAATTTACCATCGCACCACTGTGCTACTTTTCACGCAGGGAGTGAACTTTACAGGGGGTCTTGCTTGACTCTGAAATACTGTATGCTATCCCTGTTGTACTACATAGGCTGCACAGGTTTTTTTTTTACATTAAAAAAAATACTTTTTTTATATAATTAAAAAGCAAAGCCTGTGGTTTGATAAGCAGGAGCAGCCAGCCACACTCCTCATTCCTGGGCTGTATATACCATCTTCCTTCAGCCTCATTCTAAAGCTTCTTTTCCTTGCTGCAGCTGGAGGGTCTGCTTCCCTGCCTCCCCTGTGTTTGCTGCTTTTGTCTCAGTTGTTTTGGGTCTTTCTGTTTGGTTTTTGCCCTCAGCTTCTGCTCTGGACTGTGGCTTCTGCTACTCTCTGATTAGTATGTGTTTCCTTTTCTGGCTGTGGCTTGTGCTCTTCTCACGGGCAGACACTCCTGCTGCTTTTATGTCCTCATTTTAATTCAGTGCTTACCTGTAGTGTGTTTTCAGTGTGCTGACTCCATTCTATGTCCTGCCCCTGTATTTCATTTGTTTTCTCCACCTGCTTTACCTGAATTCATGACCAGCACTAGTAACCTTTTCCCTGTAGTCCCTCAGTGTGCTTTGCATTTCAGCTAGCAGCTGCAGCCAGTTTACACTGCCTTTCACATCCTTTCCTTTCTCAAACATTCAGCCATCACTCAGTGTCTGCTTTAGTATTTTCACTTCAGTCGTGATTGGACTACAACTCTTGCAGATCTTGCTTATGGCTGAGTGTCATAATAATAGCCTTTGATAGGTGTTTCTATTTTCCGTACCTTGTCATTCAGTTCATTTACTGTCATTTCTGTCATTCTTCAGAAGTCCTCATTCAGTCCAGTCCAATCTATCATTTGTTCCCTCTGCAGCATCATGCAGTCAGTCCATTTTGGCATTATACCGCCAGGCCCCACAAATGCATTCCTACTTGCCATTATCATATACATATTCCTCTTCCCTGCTCACTCACTCCTCTTGAAATCAACATCTTGAGAGCAAGTCCCTCACCAGGTAGGGGACCTTTTTAAGCCACTTGTCTCCTATGGCACCCTCCCGGCAGTCTCACTGGGTGGTGAGTAGGTCCAATGCTCAGGAGGAAGCTTCAGCCATACAGACCCATGGTCACCAGCACCTCACAGTGTATTTAAGACTTCAGTTGCCAGAAAATGGGGCCCTAAGCCCACAGGAATTCCTTTAGCAGCAGAGACCATGTCAGCAGCACCTCAGAAAGCTATTCTCCCTAGGGTCCACCTAGTCTCACTGCATACCCCCTTCCTTTAGTTTCCAGTCAAGGTTAGGCCTGCTCACGGTCTTAGGGCTGAGTGCTAACCTTTCAGAGGTGGGGCCTCTTTCTCTGAGGTACCTCCTTTGGCTTTGAGATCTACTTGCAACATTCCCACAACATTATCCTGTTAAAGGGGCAGAGTGACAGGTATCCCTTTGAAAGGCCCCTTCAAACTGGAATTAGCACAATTAGCCTACTAATAGTACCCACACCAGGAGGGATGGTGTCCAAGGCCATGGATCTTCAGAGATTTCCTACACTGGGCTTTTTTTTCTTTTCTGAGTTCCAAAACCCATAAGGTAGTTGTCCAGTACAATTGTACCCAGTAATAGAATTCGCACTGTGAGTTGGGGTCAGATTGTGGCCCACCTCTTGCCATTCCCTCTCTCCTCTGGAAGTGACACCTCAGTCTGCAATCACTCATCACCAGGTATCAGCTTTTTTTTTATTTACTATGCTATATGGTGCCAGTCCTCCATAAGTTTAGCCCCCACTCCCCCCACTCGGGACTTACCAGGCATGATGATCCACCCAGGCTTTCCTCCTCTGGGCAGGGTCAACGAGCAGATGCAGCCCCCATGGATGCCTATATACAGTTTCTGGAAGAGGAATCCACCGAGAGGCCTCCCTAGCTTACCCCCCCAGGGTAGGGCTGCGGGACTGAGTCATACTGATGGAATCTACTCGCTCAGGTCATCGGCCAAGTGTCACAAAGGGGCAAAAAGCAGAGTGTCATTGATGGAGCTGGCAGTGTTTTTTCTGTAGTTAGCTCCTGGGGAGGCTCAGCATGCAGTGATGCAGTGCACAAGAGCGCAGACATCTAATGCACCTCCCTGATGACTCAACTCCAGCAGCAGTACCCCCCCCAGCCTCCACCAGGGGTCAGTCATATGCTGGTTGCTCTCCACCCCCCCAGAGGAGGACAGCAGTCCTACAGATGCTGAATCCTCCACCTGACAGCCTGCCCACTGACTCCCCAAGCTTGCTCCTGAACTTGGGGCATCATCTTCGCAAGTGGAAGCCCTACCACTGGGCTGGCGGGCTGCGAGCTCTCAGCTATTTATGTAGTCTCATTGTTCATCTATGTTTGCAGCTCTTGCTGTGCTGTTCTTTTGGGTGCTTTCCTTAGGTACCTTTAGCCAAAGGAATCACATTCCCATGGCATCTGTAAGGGTGGAACCCTCCTCAGAAGTGTTCCTTTACTTTCCCAGTACCCTGACAGGGTGGTAGTCCCTCAGTGGACAGGAACGCAAATGGCCAAAGTAACTACAGATGACAGTCAATATCCAACCATGCATTTAGGCATCTGCTAAGCTACCAACAAGTTGCACAAGCATTACTCCACATTATGGTTACATATACCCATTAGACTTCTTGGTGAGAAATGCAAGATGCCATTCCATATGAGAACCCTTCTTTATCTATAGCCTTAGACTGTAAGTATTATGTAAGCATAAAGGAGCCTTAGTCTTCAAAGAATTTTAAGTAAGTTGCTAGAATAGATCCAGAAGCAAATGATTTGATACCATTTAATGGACCAACATAGATGTAACAACAAGAACAAAGTGCTCTAGCTTTCGGACCAACCAGTCCTTCTTCAGAAGCTCATGGCGGTTGTTTAGAAAATACAATACTTATAACAGCTAGATAATGCAGAGAAAAACAGAAAAAAATCCCCATTGGTTTAAAATACTCATTTAAAAAAAAAAAACTGTTTTTTTTTAGTAAGTATTTTAAACCAATGAGCAACTCTTTCTCTGCGTTATCAACTGTTAAAATGTGTATTTCTAAACAACAGCCTGAAAGAACCTCGAAGAAACTAAACACCGTTATGTTTACATATGATCGATAAAAGTATCAAATCATTGCTGAATATCTATTCTTCTGAGACCAACTCTGACAACTACTAAATCTAGATTTCAAGTAAGTTGCTAGGAATTTAATGTCAATCAAAAGTGAGACATTTGATTGAAGGATCCAGGCTTCTTTACTGAATCGAGCTATAGTAAGATAAAAATAACTCTTGTAAAGTAGCTTATTTTTCACTTGACAGTTTTTCTGTGCATCTGAAGAAAAGATGGGCTTGGACATCGCCTGCAGATGCTAGGCCAGTTGCATTAGACACAGTGTTCCACAGGGAGAAGCTGACAAAGTCTGAACTTAGGGCATCTTTGAAAATGTTTAACATGCCTGTTGAACTTTTTCGGCTAGATTTGTTTGCTTGTGTGGGCTAATAACGTGCACAGCAAAAACAGACTGCAGGTTATCTCTCCGTGCAGAAAAGTGCCACCAAAAGATTCAACCACTGCAGGTACATACTTGCCAGTTGCTTTGGTGAGTTTGTTTTCATTTATACTGAAGACATATTTGTAGCAAAAGCATCTCTATTAAGTAGCAGGAATCTTGAAATGTGAGTATAGCACTTTTGTCACTGACTGTCTCAACCCCAAGTTCTCAACATTGCCACTTTTCATAGCAACCAGTATGATATCATTTATGTCACAGCACAGTTTTTCCATTAAAAAGTGACAGATTTCATCCACTAGGTAGAAGAAAAGGGTAATTCTGTCACTGTTAGTTTATAGTTCACTTTTATGTTGGTGCGCTTGCGTAGCCAACATCTTGTGGCAGTGGGGATTTGGAAGCGCTGCCACTGTTGGGCAAATGCAGGGCATGCATCAGTAGGTGCATCCCTCATTCCCCAATCAGCCTGCATGCCGGTGCCGCACCATGCATGCTAATGTGGTGAGCACATCTAAGGAAAGATCCACTGCAATCCAAGCAAAGCTCGTCAGACGCAGCGAACCCTTCCTACCTGCTCACCACATTAGCAGCATGGCAGAAGGCCACCCAATGGCTGACTTCAGGGGTGCCCAATCCCCCTGCCAGCTTATTGTGGTAACATTGTGGATAATGCTGGGGGAGCCCACTCCCTGTCGGCATAAAGCAGCCCCCCCATTTCTTATATGCCAAGGGGGGTGCCCAATCTCCCTCAGCTCTTGCCTCCCCCCTGCTTTTATTGTGTGCTGATGGGGGAGCCCACTCCCTGTCAGCATAAAGCAGTCCCCCTGCATTTCTTATATGCCGATGGGGGTGCCCAATCTCTGTTGGCATTAATTCACCCCCCTGTTGTGTGCTGACAAGGGTGCCCAATCCCCCGTCGGCTGCAGAACCCCCCCGCCGAAACAGTTAGGTGGCATGCTGGGAGCCCACCCAGCATGCCAAGTCCCCTGAAAATTAAAAACTGTCCGGCGATGTTAGTTTTTTTTTTTTTCTTCTCTGTAACATAAAAATGGTTCCTTGTAGTCTCCTGCCCTCCAATCACACCCACACACCCACTGCGCACCTTACCTCCCCACACCCTCACTCACCCCTCCTCACCCCATACTTACCTCTGGAGTCTGGTGCGATGATCTTCGGTGGACTGGGAACACGTCTGCACTCTTCAAAGCCGACTGCGAACTGAGGAAATGCTGGTAAGCTGTATAATGGAATGAATAGGGTTTTTCAACTTTGCTGCATATCTTGGGCATTTTTTGGAATTTTGGCACCAAATTTTCAACATGGGGTTTTTGAGACCCCTCCTCATGAATTCTATCACTGTCATGACATTAATCAGCCTCAAAAGGTGATTTCACAATCACTGCGTGGAATCACCTTTCGGGACCCATTAATGAAATGACAGTGCCAGTGTTCATGAGGTGGCCTCTCAAAAAGCCTATGTTCCAAATTTGGTGGAAAAAATCCAACAAATGCCTGTTTTATGAGTGTGCATTGTGCAGTTGCTACACAGGTTCATAACTTCGTGAATTCACAATGTTTTCATGCCAGATTTTCAACATTGTCATTTTTGTATACCTCCTTGTGAACAGTACAGCTGTCATTTTCCACACCCTGCCCGAAATGTGTTTCCACACTTCTGGCGCACAATAGCGCGGTAGCTGTGGGAAATCAGTGTTTGGGCCAGATTATGAAAATGACTGTGACACAGTTCATGAGCAGAGGTTCCAAAATGCCTATGTTGAAAATTGGTGGCGATACTCCATAAAATGACTGTGTTACGAGTGCTGTGACAGATTGCACGCACCATACCGCGGCATTTGTAATATTTTCCTCTGGATTTTCACCATTGGCATTTTTCCACACCTCTTGATGAACAGTGCAGCTGTCATTTCACATATCCTGCCCAAAATGTGTTTTTGCACTTCCGGTGCAGATTAGTGTGGTCGCTGTGCGAATTCACTTCTTGGGACAGTTTGAGGAAATAACAGTAACACTGTACATGAGCAGAGGTGCTAACATGCCTATGTTGAAAATTTGGTGCCGAACGCCCATAAGATGACTGTGTTCCAAGCGTGCATTGCATATTTCCCATGCACCCTTGTAACTTCATAAATTTGCCGTATTTACATGCCACATTTTCAACACTGGCATTCTTTTACACCTCCTCATGAACTGTACAGCTGTCATTTTTCACATCCTGCCCAAACTGTTTTCCTGCAGTGCACTACCAAAGCTAATGCCACTGCGACAACATTCGGCATTGACAAATGCTTCTTTTTAAAAGCTTTTTATAAGGGTCTGGAACTAGAAATTTCAAAACATGGATGACTTAAATGGCATCATCAGAACAATTCAGTTTAAAATTAATATATTTATCTTTACTAATACACAATGTCAGCAGTAAATAAAACACTATTAAACAATATATAAACACTGATCTTTTAGTTGTTTTGCTGACCTTCCCAGTCTCAAGGGTAGTGTGAGGGCCTCCTGACTGTTACTTCATTACCAAATCCATCTCTTCATCTTAAGGAGGCATCCCACGTTTAGGTCCTTCTCCTGTGTCTTAGTGATCCTCATGGCCCGAGTATCATCTGGTTGGGAAATGGAGCCAAGCTGGGGAAAAAGTAGGGTTATAACCAAGGGGAGAGTGCCCCACACAGAGCTATTAGCACCCCTTCCTGCAGCACCTGGTATTCGATAGAGACCTCCCATCTAACTGAAGACCAGTCTGACTTTGCTTAATTTCTGAAATGTTGCAAGATCAGGCTTGAATGTGGTATAATGGATGGTGCATCCCATTACAGTCAATTCTTCTAATTCCCAATTCATACTTTGCCTTTACTTCCATGGAACAATCCTTTTACTAGAGCCAAACAATCCTGGCATATCAAACACCACCTAGAGGGGCTCCTATTTCTTTCTCGGTTCTATTCTTTGGGCTATTTTAAACAACTCAAGTGGTACTACAGTGACTTGGTACTGGACATTTTATAGCCCTCAGTGGCAGCTGAGGGTGACATTTCACACTGAGTAAATTGTGCCCTGGGATAAGATTCTTTCAGTTCTCAGTTGGACCCCCAGGGAGCCTGACTCTCACTTAAGGAGTTGCTCCGTAGGTGGCCATCAATCCATCCTTCCATTGATCACAGGTCCAAGAACACAAGGATAATTGTTCCATTCAGGTTGGGTCACCATCATGCTCTTCCTCCAGACAGAGAAATATAGTAACTACAGGTTACCCCTTTGGTGTCACACTTTGAAGAATACTTGGATTCCCAGAATACAGGTACAAAGACCAAACAAGGAAAGGCATTAGTTTTGAGATCTCAGCTCCAAACTACTTTAACTTCTTTTCAATTCACATTCCTTGCTTTACCCTCTGTTCTGGAAATTTGGGCAGGGCCATGCACCAGCAGGTATACTTACCCTATCTAGAAACTCAGTAGCCCAACACGCATTACCCCGGTCAGCTTTGCCCAATAATGGAGTTAACCTGACGCTACTACACCCAACGCTATTGCTCCTGATAGGGTAAGGTAGCAGACATGACAGTATGCTACCTTACCCCATGTGATTTTCAGGAAACAAGCACTGGATGGGTTGCTGGCTGAGCTGCCTCAGTGGTGTGGAGGGGAATACCACCAGTCACTCTGCCAGTATACTGTGCGTGACATGGGTTCTGGTCCTGGGCATGTCATTTTGCACACTGCATCCCTTGTAACTGTTATAATTTTACTCTGGGGTCCGTTCCTCCTCAGAGGTGGATATTTTAATTATGGGGTATGTGGGGACAGAGCCCCTCATGGGGGGGTGTTGGGGGGCAAAGTCCTCCTGCATTTTACAGATTATTTCACTGAAATGCCGGTAATTTGTACGTCAGGCATTTCAGAGATTCGGGACTGTGTCTTTCAGGCGGGTTTACTCATTATGCTGAGTGTCGGCATATGGATAGCATAGTATATCCCACCAGGCAAGGGCTGCTGTAAACAGCTGATGTCACATTCTGGACAGGCTGGGGTCTTCTTTCACATAAAAACATCCCTCTCATCAGCTCCTACCAACTGCTAGCAACCTTCCAGCTCCAGGAAGCTGACCACAGTCCCTTGCATGCATGCCCAGACCACCTCACTATGAACTTCAAGGAACATTTAAAGTTAACCCTTTGAGGTCCAAAGACTCAGAAATATAATTTACTGGAATGCATGAAATCCCTGGGGTTACCAACACGATTAAACTCTAATTCCTCCTTTTAATTAATAAGTGTGGCTTTTTATTTCTGTAAAATTGATAATGTTTCCCATTTATTATTTAGATGTTTTGGCTGGGAAAGCACATTGAGCCAAAACTCATTTCCTGGTGTCACCCTGGGGAGAATTATACATGGGATGATTTGATGACTTGCTCAGGGTCACAGACTAAGTAAATGGTGGTTTGGGGGTTAAAACCAGGTCTACTGGGTGTATAGGTTTACAGTTGTGGGCTCTATCTACTAGGCTATGCTGCATCCCATATCACACTATTCACTCTCACAGAGTGAAACAGAAAAATGAAGATAGAAAAAAAACACAAGTCCATCAAGTCTGCATTGAGTAGGGTTAACATGTAGGTATTTCCTAAAGCTCAGCAAGTCTATCAGAAAATGTGTTATTGTGTCCTAAAATGTATTCAGTAGAGCTTCTGCAGCTAGCAATTTTGGTGAAAACAAGCACGTTTTATTGGTCCTTTTTGAGTTCCTCATGGCGTGCAAGCACAGACAAACTCATTGTTATAAGGGGTGCTATACAGGGGTGTGCACAATGGACAGCTCCGTTTCTAGGGGCGGGTCGGCGGCAGGCAAATCAATCAGCAGGTTGGCGATGACTCACTTTCAGCTGTCCGGGCTGAGTTGGACAACTTTTCAAAGGATGGAGCCCTACCAATAGTGGCGCGGCTCAGTCCTTTGAAGTTGCATTCCTGCATTGCATTACTGGTTGTGCATTCACACTGCTGTAGCTTACAGCAGTGTGAACGGGCTGAGCCTAGGCCTTCCGCATGCCCCCTCACAGTTAAAAAAAAAAAAGACTGGTGTGCCCAATCCCTCTGTTGGCATGTCCCCTCCTAGTTCATTTGCCAATGGGGGAGCCCACTCCCCATCGACATAATGTCCCCCACCCTACAATTTTTCCTGTGCAGCTGTGTAGCTGTGCCAAAGTTTAACAGAAATAAACCAATGGGGTGCCCAATCCCCTGTTGGCATCCCCCACCAGTTCATTTGCTGACAGAGCCCTCCCCATTGGCATAATATCCCCCTCAATTTGTTGTGTGCCGGGTGCCCAAACCTAAGCTCTTGCCCCCACTCCAGTATGTGCCGATGGGGTGACCAACTCGTCGGCTACTGTCCCCCAAAAAAACACTCAGGTGGCATGCTTGGAGCCCACCCCAGTGTGCCAAAAGACCCTGTAAGTAAGAAACCTTCCCAGAGTTGTTTACATTTTTAAACCTGTAAACTAGAAGACAGTTCTCTTTGAGTCTCTTGCCCCCTCCCCAACCCGCACCCACCCACTGCGACTGCACTTCCCCACACCCCCACACCCCATACTTACCTCCAGAGCATGGCGCGATGATCTTTGGTGGACTGGGAACACATACGCACTCTTCAAAGTTGACCGCGAACTAAAGAAATGCTGGTAAGCTGTATAATAGCATAAATGTGTTTTTATTTTCAACTTTGGTGCATATCTTGGCCATTTGTGCGAATATTGGCATCAGCTTTTCAACATGGGGTTCTTGGGACCTCACCTCATGAATTCAGTCACTGTCATGTGGTTATTTGGTCTTGAACGGTGATTTCGCAGTGACTGTGTGGAATCACCTTTTGGGACCGATTAACGAAACAACAGTGTCGCGGTACATGAGGTGGGCTCCCAAAAAGCCTATGTTGAGTGTGCATTGCACAGTTTCAACACAAACTTGTAATGTCATGAATATGTAATATTTTCACTCCAGATTTTCAACATTGGTATTTTTTTGCACTTCCTCATGAACAGTGCAGCTGTCATTTTCAACATCCTGACTGAAATGTGTTTTAACACTTCCGGCACAGAATAGTGCGGTCGCTGTGGGAAATCAGTGCTTGGGACAGATTACAAAAATCACAGTGACACTATTCATGAGCGGAGGTCTCAAAATACCTATGTTGAAAATTTGGTGACAAAAGTCCATATAATGACTGTATTACGTGCATGCATTGTGCAGTTTCCACTCACATATGTAACATCATGAATTTGCAATATTTTTCACTACAGATTTTCAACACTGGCATTTTTTTACACCTCCACATGAATAGTACAGCTGTCATTTTTCACATCCTGGCCAAAATGTGTTTTCTCACTTCTGCCGCAGAATAGCATGGTCACTGTGGGAAATCAGTGTTTGGGACAGATTTAGAAAATCACAGTGACACTGTTCATGAGTGAGGTCCCAAAATGCCTATGTTGAAAATTTGGTGACAAAAGTTCATAAAATGACTATTTTATGAGCGTGCATTGTGCAGTTTCCATGCACACTCATAACATCGAGGATTTGTAATATTTTCACTCAAGAGTTTCAACATTGTCAGTTCTGCACACCTCCTTATGAACAGTACAGCTGTCATTATTCACATCCTACCTGAAATGAGTTTTTGCACATCTGGCCACAATGGTGTGGTCACAGTGGGAAATCAACGTTCAGGACAGAGTAAGAAAATCATAGTGACAATGTTTATGAGTAGAGGTCACAAAATGCCTATGTTGAAATTTTGGTGAAATTATTCCACTAAATTACTGTTAAGCGTGCCTTGTGCAGTTTCCATGTACGCTCATATGTTCAAGCATTTTTAATATTTTCACTCCAGATGTTCAACACTGCCTTCTCTTCACACCTCCCTATATTGGTACGGCTGATATTTTTCACATCCTGCCCGAACTGTGTTTTCGCACATCTGGTGCAGAATGGCGCGGTCGCTGTGAGAAATCAGCGTTCAGGACAGATTAACAAAATTCCAGTGCCACTGTTCATGAGCAGAGGTCCCAAATGATTTCATGAGGTGGGGTCATAAAGGGCCATGTTGAAAATTTGTAGTGCAAATACCAACAAACCCCTGGGGTATTAGGATTACTAATAATAACGTCCCCCCAACCCATGGTGGGACTCCAGTGCCCTCACCTTCTCTGAACCGCAGACACATCATCATTCTTCAAAGCCAGATCACAAATTGAGAAAACAGGTATGCACTTCACTGTATTTCAATGGGAATGTGAACTTGGTGGCATAACTTGTTCTTTCTGCTGGGAACTGTAGTCCTGCCAATCAGTGCGTACCAACAGCAATCCCATCGATGAACTCGGCATTGACAATGCTTGTTTTATAATGTAAGTCTTATTAAATTTCAGTAAAGGTGTACATACAATGACCACCAAGGATTCAGTTAGAGAACAGAGCAACAAAACAGTCTGAGCCATGGCAACGTTCCTTGGAGGTACAACTCTAAGTCATGGGCAACCTTAATACATATCATAGAGAGACGAAAGGAAGTAACATAAGTTAGGTACAGGGATAGGTATATTATTATAAACAACAAGACTCTGTCCTGTGACTGACAACCCATGACAATCATTAAGCACTGCTTGTCTGTTTTATTGAACAGTATTCTATTTTTGTTTCCAGGAGATTAGCTCCCTGGAGGTCAGGAGTTACAGCTGTGAAACTGGCTGCTGTCTTGCTTCTGGGGGGGGGGGTCAAGTAGTGTGGCATGTAGTGCCCATGTGGTATTTGACAGAGTTCAGATGACTGGTAGGCCCCCCAACCCCATATGCTGAGGAAGTCCTGCATTTTACCTAGAATGTAGTACAGAACTCTCTTGTAGCTGGCCATCTTCTTGAGTTCCAAGACCCACTCTCTCCATGTGGGGGGAGTAGGCACTTGCCAGTGCCTATGTGCAGCTCTTTTGGCAGTAATTGAGGCTCCCTGTAGCCATCGTCTGCCCTGAAGCATGATTGCTGGGCTAAGGTTTGCTTAATCTGTGAGGCCTAGCATCACCAGTGTCGGGGTTAGGGTATGAGTAGGGCAAAGGAGCTGGTGGCTGACCTGCTGCATATCTCTCCAGTACTGCTCCAGACCTGCACATTCCCAGAGAAGGTGGGTAATGGTGCCTGTTTCAGAACTCCACCTCCAGTACTTGTCTGTGTTGGTCAGTTCCCACTTATGGAGTTTCTGTGGGGTCCGGTGCCAGTGGTGGAGGACATTAAACTGTGTAAGGTGATTTCTGGTGTCTTTAACCATGATGCTTTTCCCTCTTCAGCACTTGGACCAGGATTCCTGTGAGATATTTCAAGTCACCTCTGTGTACCACTTTACTCTGAGAGTTTCTGTGGGTACTCTCTGAATCTCAACAGGTCCTCATAGATATGATTGGCTCTGAGGGGGCATTCTTTAGTCAGTTGGAATACCTATCTAGTTTACTGGGTTCTCCCACTTTGAGCTGGGAGCCTAGGGAATGACCCAGTACATGCTGAAGATGGAGATACTGCCAATGACGCTGCTTCTCCAGTAGACACACTTCCCTGTAGCTGAGAAAAAGCTTTGAGGTAACCCATTCTCTTGTCTGTTAGGTGGGAGAGAGTGTGGATGCCTATTGGACCAGGATTTTCAGTCTACTGGCTGACCCTCCCATTTTCAATGCTGGGTTCTGACATAGAGGGAAAAGAAGAGAGGTCTGTGGCTCCCAATGAGCCACTTTAGCAAGGCACCTCCAGATTGTCACCATGTGGCTCAGCTTCGGGTACACTAACAACTCCAATGGGAACTTCTCAAACATTATTATCATCTGTAAGCTGCCTTGATGGAACTATGGCTTGCATTGGGCCCATTTTATCTGTCCCTCCAGTCCAGTTAGAGAGAAGGTCTGCACCAGCTGGAGAAGCATGTGTGCTGCCTGCTTAAGGGTGAAATCTGAGAGGTTGAGACCCCCCCTTATGTAGAGGGAGTACCAACGTTTTGTGACTAATCCATTTAGGACCCTTGCCTCAGAGGAATGCTAACATTCTTTGATGTATTGTTTAGAACATAGATACATAGGACTTCCAGTTCTGCTATGGACCTGTAGAGACTTGAGAAAAATGGCTCTCCGACACCGAACTTGATAAACTACATAAATCCCTTTGTAAAATGCTCAAACCAAGACTGAAACAGAGAAAATATCAAATGGAGGACCTAAAGGCAGGAGAGGTTTGAAAATAACTCGACGAAAAAACTTATTGTTTGGAGACAAAGACCGTGCAAATAGGGCCCGAGGGCCTCGAGATAGAAGTAGATATCCATCCAGCACCAGAGGCTCAAAACAGGAGACATACTGGGAATTAGAACAGTTATTGTGTAACCGATTTGAAACTCTCCTAAATGAGATACAAGGATCCAGAAAGGAAAATCATAAAAAATTTAAAAACTTGTCTGACAAACTCACTAGAGTAGAAGCTCGAATGGATACACTAGAGGAACAAGTTGCAACTACAGAAGACCACACGCAGCAGATAAGTAAAGTGATAGACCTGCTTCTCCATCAAACTGCTGAATTGCACGCCAAAACATTGGACTTAGAAAGCAGATCTCGGAGAGATAATTTGAGAGTCTATGGGCTGAAAGAAGGAACGGAGACATATCCAATGGCAGAATTTATAGAAAATCTACTCACTGATGTACTGAATCTTCCCACTGGATATAATTTAAGAATCAAGAGGGCTCACAGATCCTTGGTGAAAAAAACGACTGATCCAGAGGCTCGACCCAGATCAATAGTGATCAAATGTGCTAGTTACAAAGTGAAAGAAGATATTGTACGCCAAACCTGGTCTCAAAAAACCTGAAGTATTTAGATTCTAAACTTACACTTGATCATGACTATCCACTGGAGATACAGAAGGCTAGACAAAGATATGCACCTATCTTAAAAGTGCTCAGAGAACAAAACTTCAAATTTCAGACCCCATTTCCTGCACGCCTTAGAATTATGAGGGACACTGGAGCTCTTTTATATGGATCTGCTCAGGAGGTAAAACAAGATTTGATAAAAAGAGGAATGCAAGTCCCAGACCTACCATAGGAAAGAAAATCCATAGGACAGCATTTTCATCTGGACTGGCAGGTGGTGGCCTTTCAGTGCAACAAGAATAACACGCGACTGAATGCACGGGAGACAGCTCTGATTCAGCATGCAGAAAAGAAAGAGGAATCCTCTATTCCCATGGAGGAAGAAGGGTGACTGTAGTCCAGAGTCTTCAGGTACTTAGTAAAATCAGTCCCCAGAGATAGGTCTCATATTGAGCTTATGCTCGAGTGGCTGTGCGAGGCCCTGATCTCGGGGGGGGGGTGAAAGAAGTGCAGAGACTCATAGACCCTGAAATGGCAGAAGTGGAAATAAAAATACAACATGAGTGGTCAAATTATGGAGACTTATGAGACTTACTGCCAAGAGATGGTATCTGCTTTAATACAAGGAGGAATAAAGTACTCTTTCAAATAATAAATATAAGGGAGACTACCAGTCTATGGACTGTTAATTTCACCTATGCAGAGCATGGTTTCATCATTGTCAGAGACAATGGGGAAAAGAACAATGGGACGAAATGTGGGAAATACACATATATATTTTGGGGAATTTGTACGTGGAATTTATTGTACCAAATATTAGGGTTGGGGGGAGTGGGGAGCCCAAAAGGACAGAATGATGACTTTAAGAGCAATATAAGGTCAGTGACGGAATATTATTTACACAAGCCGATTACAGTGAGAACGAGCGACTTGGGGGGAGAGAATCTCAGTTAGAGGAAAGAATACTCACACCCCTACTTAGTGACACCCCTTGGAGGGAAAGAGGAGAGGGGCTATCACTAAGCACAGAAACCCAGAAAGCAGGGTTTCCTACCTTGGGAGTTACTAAACAGTTTAAAATTCTAAATGGCCCAGTTGACTATTAGAATTATATGCGATTGTTATGTTAAAGTTTTGTTGGTTTATATGTTAATAGCCACCAAAAGTGAGAAAAATGAAACTATCCGACCATTAATAGAAATTAATGGATCAGTTTTAGGAAAGTGGATCACTCAGGAAACGGAACGACTTCTCTTAACATACCAAAATGAATAATAAGAACACATTAATCTGTTCTTATAATGTACAAGGGTTAACTAAACCGGTTAAGAGAGGCAAAATTTTGACATATATTAAAAAAAACAAAAGCAGACTTTATGCTTATGCAGGAGACATATCTCTCAAAAAATGAGCATGAAAAGTTATCCAAGATGGGATTTGAGGGGGTATATGCCTCCACATATGGGAAGGGAAGGAGGAGAGGAATGGCAATATTGATTTCGAAGGGGGCTCAATTCCAAAAAGAAGACACTTGGATTGATAAAGATGGCAAGTTTGTAGCACTAAAGGGACTATATAGGGGACAGAGGATTGCCTTGATTTCAGTGTACTTCCCCCAGGTTCTGAATATAAAATTTATAGAGTTTTTTTTACAGCTACAGACCTGGGCGGAGGGGACAATGATATGTGAGGGCGATTTCAACCTTGCTCTTAACCCTATACTGGACATTACTTCTAAGGTACTGAGACAAACAAACAGAATTGCCAAACAACTAAATAAGCTTTTGATGGAAATGGGGATGATATACATTTGGCACCAGATTAACAGAACTAAGAGGGACTATACTTTTTTTTCAAATCCTCATAGGACATATTCAAGGGTAGATTATCTTTTTTTATATAAAGAAGAGGTGTAAAGAGTGCACTCAACTTGGTTTGGAGACATGGTCTTATCAGATCATGCTCCTGTGTTCCTTTCAATGGACATAGGCAATTTTTGCAAAAATATAATTTGGAGGCTTAATGTGTCACTTCTCAAAGATGAGAAGGTACAGAAGGCTATGAAAGCTGTGTATGAGAAATACCTAGAAGAGAATAATACCCCAGACATTACAGCAAACATATTATGGGATACGGCGAAGGTGATTTTGAGAGGAAAGTTTATGGAAATATCAGCAAAAAAGAAGAGAGAGAGGGAAATGACCAGAGTAGACCTTCAGAAGAAAATAAAAGTATTAGAAAATGAACAAAAACAACAACATAAAAAAGATAGACATAAAAAATTACTAGGTTTTAAAAAACAGCTGGGAAATCTGGATTACCAGGTGGAACAGAAATTGATCTTTCTAAGGCAGAGATTTTGCTAAGGGGGTCCCCAATCATTAAAATTATTAGCAACTAGAATGAGAGTGCAAAGATCGAAGGCCGTAAATAGTCAATTGCAACATCCACGTACGGGACAGAGGGTGATGTAAATAAAGGATATATCAGAAACCTTTAGAGAATATTATGCAGAGCTGTATGGAGCCAGCCCCCCCCTGTACCAGATAATCTTACAGAAGAATTTATGGGAAAAATAACACTCCCTAAAATTACGGAACAACAAAAATGACAACTCACTAAACCCTTAACATACCAAGAGCTTAAAAGGGAGATAGGGAGATTAAAGACTGGAAAATGCCCAGGACATGATGGCTTAGCAGCTGAGTTTTACAAAACATTTGCAGAAATGAGGCAGCACCTTTTGTTCCAGACTATGCAGGCAGTATTTAATGGAAAGGGAGGACCATCACCATCATGGGCACAGGCTGTCATCTCGGTGATTCCCAAGCCCGGAAAGGACCCCTCAAAATGCATTGCTTATCGACCCATTTCCTTACTGAACAATGAATATAAACTATATACATCTATGACTGCAAGTAGATTTCAAGAAATCCTACCTGCTTTGATCCACTTGGATCAGACAGGATTTGTCCCAGGCAGACAGGCCCAGGACAACCTGAGAAGAACTGTACATATAATAGACCATATAAACCACTATAAATTCCATCATTACTAATGAGTCTTGATGCTGAAAAGGCTTTTGATAAAGTCTCATGGTCTTTTCTGAAGAGGGTCCTTTCCAGGTTTGGGATGCTGGAAGACTTCATTAAAAATTTATTTAAACTCTACAAAAGTCCCATGGGATATGTAAGAGCAAATGGACATATTTCTATGGGATTTGCTCTTGGGAGAGGAACAAGATAAGGGTGCCCCCTCTCCCTGTTACTTTTTGCCCTGTACATTGAGCCATTGGCAGAAAGTATAAGGCAGAATGATCAAATACATGGGATACAGATGAAAGATAGCGAGAACAAAGTGGCACTGTATGCTGATGATATTCTGGTCTATATGTCCAAACCTGAAGAATCTTTGCCTCAGCTGATGAAGCAATTGGACAGATTCTCAACAATTTCAGGCTATATTCTAAATAAGGATAAGACGGAGACACTGAGTCTCCATCATATACCTACTTTAACAATAAGGGAACAATATCCCATGAAGTGGGAACTTTCCAGCATGAGGTATCTGGGAATTGTTGTAGGTAGGACTTCAGGAGAATTATATAATTTAAACTATCCACCATTGATTACTCAATTAAAGGCAGATATCCTGTGCTGGAAACTCTTACCTTTATCATTTGGAGACAAGGTACAGGCCTTAAAAATGAACTCACTACCACGATTCCTATACTTATTTCAATGTGTCCCCTGTGAGGTCTCACAACTTAGGTTGGCAAACTGGCAACAATTATTGCTCTCTTTTGCATGGGGAAAAAGACGTCCCAGCATTAAGAGAAAAATATTATATTTACCAAAAAGGGAAGAAGGGCTGACTTTTCCAGAATTAGCAGGGTACTGGATAGCATCTCAAATGAGAATAGCTCTGCTTTGGGGAAACAAAAACTATAACGTACTGTGTAAAAGAATAGACGCTATGGATCAAACTGACCCCCCACTAAGAGCAATGATTTTCCAACCCAGAATTACATTTACTTGCCAAACATATTTCACAGGTATTAGGATGGTTTTGGAGGGATGGGGAAGGGGTATTAGAGGTGGAAAGATACAAAAGGCTATGTGGCTATTTTATTGGTGGATATATGATCCAGGGTTTCCGCCTGCAACACAGGATAAGTGGTTCCTAAAACAAGCTAACAGGGGAATTACATCACCATATCAATTAATACAGGGTACACAGATTGTATCTTTTGAACAGGTACAAAGTATATATGGGTGGTCACACCTAGACAGATTAAGGTTCTACCAACTTAGACATTACATTAGAGAACTAGAGGAACAGGGATCTAAGACAGAGGGACTGGGAATTATACAAATACCATTTAGAGAGATATGGAATTCACTATATGGTAAAAAAGCAATCGCCCTATTATATAATGTATATAATACAGGAAATTCTGTCTCCACTAAACCTATTATGAAAAAGTTGGAGAAAGAATTAGACATCACCCTCACAGAGAGGGAATGGAAGAGACTATGGAACCCTGTGCTGTTAGGTAGCTATCGTACAATATCACTGCTGAATGTTGACATCAAAATACTAGCTAAAATATTAGCTAATCGACTTGGTCTGCTAATGAGTAACATGGTCAGCAACGTACAGGTGGGATTCTTGAGTGGTAGATTATCTAGCGACCATCTAAGCAAGATCCACCATTTAATTGTGCATGCCCAAGGCTTACAATACCCAGCGGCGTTACTAGCATTGGATGCCTAAAAGGCATTCGACCGAGTGTCCTGGGACTTTCTTTTTGCAGTACTGGGTAACTTTGGTTTGCCTAAAGAATCTCTAAATTGGGTTCAGATTCTGTACAGCACACCCACAGCTTGTATATGGTGCAATGGCATATTGTCGGCCCCCTTCCCTCTGGCATGTGGCACAAGACAAGGGTGCCCGTTATCCCCACTCTTGTTCAATCTATGTCTTGAACCCCCAATTTGTAGGCTAATGGCCTTGCAAGAGATCAAGGGAATTAAGCTGGGTAATAGGCGATATCTCATTTCTGCATATGCAGATGACCTGCTTATGCATCTAAAAGAGCCAGAAGCAGGCATACCTGCAATACTACATGAAATAACAACATTTTCCAGAGTCTCCAACTACAAAATCAATGTTTCTAAGACAAAGCTTTTCCCATTGAATAACAGATGTTACCCCAATATAGCAAGGGAGTTTGGTCTGACTTGGGAGCCAAAAATGCTGACATACCTTGGTGTTAAGATCACCAGAGAGATAATCTCAATGATTAGGGAGAATCTTCATAGCCTTATCAAAACTATTAAACAGGATATAACCTGATGGAATCTCATGCCCTTGTCGTTATGGGCTAGAATCGAAACAGTTAAAATGAGTATATTACCTAGGATCTTTTATCCCTTAAATATGTTGGGATGTTACCTGCCTAGATCTTGGTTTGAGAACCTAAAAAAGATACTTAATGCTTTTTTATGGAACGGGAAAGCAGTAAGGAGAGCATACCAGAAACTTACAGGCCCAAAAAGGTCGGGAGGCCTTGCCCTCCCTTCCTTTTTTAAATACTACATTGCCTCACATATAAGCAAAATAGTCCATTGGTTTAAACCAAATATGCTATTGAATTCGCACCTTTATGTACCTCCTTGGATCTTTATTGAAAGAGACTTAGTTCTAAAACATTCGATATCGTTAAACACGATTGCATATACCACTGTCAAACTCCTCCCTAGGTTTCTAAAGGACACCCCTATTGGATGGTCATTGAAAGCTCTGCAGCAAGCCCAGAAACTTCTCAGGGTCAGTTGGCAGAATTCGTTAGAACAAACTTTGACACAGAATATTCATTTGTTAATACAGCGGGCTCCGATCTTGCCTAGGTTTTGGAGACCACTGGAGGGACTAAAGTTGGGAGATTTGGCCCCTCAGGGAAAGTTAATATCATACGAGTGTGCGTGTACCAAATTCCCAGAATTAAAAGGATATAATTTCAAGTTTCAACAAGTCTCTGACTCAATAAAAGCCCACTTTCATAAAAAGGAGGCATGTGTAGAAAATAGAGTTGAGTTATCATTATTACTTAAAGTAGTTGACCAACCCCACTCTATTTCTAGAATCTACGGTGTATTGCAAAGACTAGATGATAACCTTCTTGCTGGTGCTAGTTACTACTGGTTGCAAAGATTAGGAATGACAGATGATAGGAGCACATGGAAACGCATATGGCTACATAACCATAAAAATATTAGACAAGATAGATATAAGCTTTAGCAGTTTTATATTAAGTACAACATGTACTATACTCCTATGAAACTTCACAGAATGGGTAGATTAGCACACCCCTTATGTATCAGATGTGGGGCTAAGGAGAGCGATATCTATCATGTATTATGGGAGTGTGCTAAGATTCAGCCCTTCTGGAAGGCGATTTGTGCCTCACTATCACGGGCTACAGATTTGGAAGTTTTCTATACACCCGAAATCTGTCTGCTGAATAATTTTTGTATTGGTATGACCAAACAGCAGAAGTTGTACATGGCTATAATATCAGCTACTGCTAAAGCTGTCATCCTGAGACACTGGAAGGACATCTCTACCCCGTCAACTATGGAGTGGTACAAAGAAATTCTGCTTGCACTACAGGTACAGTCACATATAGCCAGGATGAGCAACAAGGCTCAGACATACGGCTCTAAGTGGGGTTCACTAGACACTGCCTTGGCCTTATGGCATACTGAGAACTACTCATAAGAAATATCCCCTCATCAGATATACTTATCCATCCTTGTCTCCCTCTCTACAAAGACCCCTAATGATTTTTTGCTTGGCGTGTGAATGCTGTCTTAATAATGGGTGGAGGGTGGGGGGTTTCGGGTAGAGTATTGATATTATATTTGGCTATCCTAGTTATGAATACATCAATAATACAGGCTGGTTGTTATGCTTATACAACAAAGTCACATTTATCTTGTAAATGTTTGCCAGCTCAATGTTTGCTAAATGTACATGTTGTTAATATGTCAATAAAGTAAATTGAATAACAGGAAGAGACTATGGAGACATACAAGGTCTACTACCTCCTCACCCTCTTGGAGACAATTTTGCTGGAAAGTGAGAATTAGGTACTTTTTAGCTCTTATTCAAATGGCCCACTGGGATAGGCGATCTAGTTCAGCCTGTTGGAGGAGATGCGGAGTAGATAGATCTACATTGGCACATGTCTTTTGGCACTGCCCCAAGTTGAGACCTTTTTGGGATCATGTGGTAGCCAAATTAAAGATATTATTTATGTTTCATACAGAATTAAGTTCTGAACACCTGGTAATGGGACTGTGTCCCAGAGAAATGAAGGAGTGAGACGAAATACACCTCTGAAATGTATTGACAGCAGCGGCACTGAAAGCCATAACAAGAAAATGGCTGCAAACAGCCCCTCCAGAGGGAACAGACTGGCTAGAGATCATGCAACAAATACAATTAATAGAGAAAATAACATGGGCAATTAACCAAAGAAAACAATTTAATAACATATGGAACAGATTGGAATTATTTATCCTCCCAGATAACTAAAAGATATAGAGAAAAAAATATAAGGGTACATAAGAGAGATGTCTACTTAGAACAAAATAAAGATTATGAGCATGAAGTAAAATGAAGACTGAATCAACTTAAGGTACTGTAAATAAGAGATGAACCACTCATATCAACTGAAACAAATAGAATTCAATATAAACTAACGTTGTAAATACAAACGTAAATAGAGTGTAAAAAAAGGTAAAAGGTGGCTTAGAGTAACTGTAGGTTAAATAAGTTTACTTTGTTTTTTCTTTCTTTCTTTTTCCTTTTCTTTTTGTTTTATTGTTTTTGTTTGTTCTCTAGATAATAACAGCTTGTCTAAAGGACTTTCATGAATGTAACCTGAACCTGAAAGATCAGATGATATGATACATTGTATAAATGTGATTGTACTATAATTGTACAAACAAAAAAAGAAACTGTCAATTACTGTAAGACATGAAAGATGTAATGGTATGCATAATCCATGATATACATCTAAAAAATAATAAAGAAGTATAAAAAAAAAGATATATAGATACACAGATACATAGACAGTGTCAGCAGATGAGGGCCTACGGCCTACCCAGTCTGCCCAGTTGAGCTTGTAAGTTCACTTTATGTTTTCCTAGAAGTCTGTTGCCCCTCACACCTAACCTCCAGAATTCCTTTATGTCTATCCTATGCATTCTTAAATCCCGTGATTTTTCAGCCCCCACCACTTCCCCTGGTGGGGTGTTCCACTTGTCCTCCACCCGTTCTGTGAAGATATTCTTCTTCAAGTTCCCTCTGAATTGTCCTCCCTCCAACTTCATCCCATGCCCTCTAGTCCTGGAACATCTTTTTCACTTAAAAATAGTGTATTCTTGCACCCTGTTCCTCCCTGTAAGATACTTGTATATCTCTATTATATTCCCTCTCTCCCTCCACTCCTCCAGGGAGTACATATTCAAGTCCTTCAACCCATCCTCATAGGACTTGTGATGCACTCCATGTACCATCTTTGTTGCCCTCCTCTGAGCCTTCCCTACCCTATGTCCTTACATAGGTAAGGTCTCCAGAACTGTACACTGTACTCCAGGTGGGGCCTCACTAGTGTATTGTATAGTGGAATTATGACCTCCCTTTTCCTGCTGGTGATGCCCCTGCCTATGCATCCCAGCATCCTATTTGCTTTATCTGCTGCCTTGTCACACTGTTTTCCTACCTTGACATCATCAGAGATGATAACCCCAAGATCCCTTTCCTGCTTGGTGCATGCTATATCCTCACCCCTCAACTGATATATTGTGCCAGGGTTTTTGTGCCCCATATGCATTATCTTGCATTTCTTTGCATTGAATTTCAGCTGCCAAACCCCTAACCATTCTTCAACTTTTTGCAGGTCCCTTCTCATTCTGTCTACACCCTCTGGTGTGTCCACTCTGTTACAGAGCTTTGCGTCATCAGCAAACAGGGAAATTCTGCCTTCTAGGCCCTGCACAATATCACTGATGAAGATGTTGAATAGGAACGGTTCCAGCACTGATCCCTGTAGTACCCCACTGGTCACTCTTCTCTCTGTGGAGTGACAGTCATTTACCACCACCCTCTGTGTCCTGCCACCTAGCCAGTTACCTACCCACCACACTACTGTCCTACCCACACTCATATTCCCCAGTTTATGTAATAGTCTTCTATGTTGCACAGTGTCAAAGGCCTTGCTGAAGTCCAGATAGGCCACGTCCACTGCCCTCCCATGATCCACCTCCCTAGTCACCCAGTCAAAAAATCCAGTGAGGTTGGTCTGACATGACCTCCCCTTGGTGAAACCATGCTGCTTTGGGTCCTGTAGTCCATTGACAACTAGATGTTCCACCAATCTCTCCTTCAGTAGTGCTTCCATGATCGTCCCCACTACCGAGGTGAGGCTGACTGGTCTGTAGTTCTCCGCTTCCTCTTTCTTCCCACTTTTGTATAAGGGGACTACATATGCTGTCCTCAAGTCTTTGGGTACCTCCCCTGTTTCCAGTGATTGGCTAACCAGAATTGCCAGAGGTTCAGCCACCACCTCTCTTAGTTCTTTAAGGATCCTGAGGTGCACCTCATCTGGCCCCATTGCTTTATCAACTCTTATTCCTTCCAGTTTCTTCAGGACCCTTTCTCATGCAAAGGGAATTGTGTCAATTTCTGCATCATTCCCACACCTTGTACTCCCTTCAGGCCCATTACCCTCCTCTTCCTCAGTAAAGACTGACCAGAAATACCTGTTCAATATGTCAGCTTTACTGTTGTCCTCCTCCACTTGGCCCCCATCCTCCCCCTTCAGTCTCACTATCCCTCCCTTTGCCTTTCTTTTTTCACTTATGTATCTGTAAAAGGTTGTGTTCCCTTTACCCACTGATTTTACAATGTGCTGTTTTTTTCTGAGCTTTGGCTTCCCTTACTGACCTCCCTGTATCCATTTGCTTCTCTTGGTACTTCTCCCTATCCCTTTCCCTTTCTGCCTGTGTCTTTTTGTATTGCCTGAATGCAATCTTTTTGGCTTTCAGTGTCTCTGCTACCTCCTTGGAAAACCATACTGGCATCCTCTTCCTTTTCCCTTTGCTAACCTGCTTAATGCATAATTATGTTGCTCTTGTAATCCCTGTTTTAAATACTGCTCACTGTTCCTCAACCCAATTCCTGCCCTATTCCCCTTAATGCCTCTTTCAAGCATCTCCCCATTTTCCCAAAGTCTGCCCCCCTAAAATCCAGGATATGTGTTTTTGTGTGGTTTGGTTCTGCTCCTTCTGTGATTTCAAACCACAATGACTGGTGGTCACTGTTCCCCAGGTGCTACCCCACTGTTACCCCCATCACACTGTCCCTGTTTGTGAGCACAAGGTCCAGTATTGCCTTCTGCCAAGTTGGTTCCATGACCAGTTACTTGAGGAAGGCACCTTGAAGGGAGTTCAGGATAAATATGCTCCTGGTTGATGCTGCTGCTAGGATGCTCCAGTCCATGTCTGGAATATTGAGGTCTCCAACCAGCACTACCTCACCCTTGTCTGCCATCCTTTGGATGGCTAGCATCAGCTCCCTATATGTTTCTTCCTCCTGGGCTGATGGTCTATAGACCACACCTGTGCGGATGGCTGGCCCCATTTTCTTTTCCAGCTTAACCCACAAAATATCTCCTCCATTTTGTTTCTCCTGGATCCCTGTGGCCTTTATGTCACCTTTACATAAAGTGCCACTCCTCCTCCCTTTCTACCTGCCCTGTCTCTTCTAAATATGTTGTAGCCAGGTATGGCCATCTCCCAGTCGTGGTTATCATTACACCAGGTTTCTGTGATGGCCACAATGTCCAGGTCTGACTGCACCATGACAGCCTCCAGATCCTCCATCTTGTTGCTAAGGCTCCTGGCATTGGTACACATGGCTTTCCATGATTTGAACTCCCTAGACTGTTTAGCTGTTCTACTCCAGCCCTTTTTCTGGTTGTTCTTTATCTCTGGTTCTCCCTGCTGTCTGCCCTGTTGAATTTTGCCCTTTTCTGCCTATCCACCTCTTGGGAGCTTATCTCCATCTTTTGCACACTGCTTTGATCTTAATGGGGAGGTTACCTAGGATATATTTAATCCTAGGGCTGCCATTATTTTGAAACATGCGCTCTGTCCCAGTGTGAGAAATTAATTCAACTCCACTTGGTTAGTTCCCTGTCTAGAGCTGTCAGGAACAGGGGAATGTTGAGTTTTCCCAGTTTACTGAGGTCCCACAAGAAATAGATCCCCAAGTAGTGCAAACAGTCTTCCACAGCTTGTAAGCCTCATCAGTATTCGGGGAGATCATGCACCCTTGCCACTGAGGGCAGGATCAAGGACTTCGACACCTTGGCCTTTCACCCTGACAGCCTGCCGAATAGGGTGAGTTGGTCAAGGATGGCCAGGAAGGATTCTTCTTGCCTAATTAGGGTCAGAAACAGCAGCAAATATACGCACCACATGACGCTGAACCATAAAAGCCTCCTGATGACGCATATTATGCGAAACCGGTAGAGGTTTTCCAGGGTTGGTGCTGGTGTTTGGCGCTTTTTTTATCTTCAATAAAGCTGCTTTTATGGTTCAGCATCGTGTGGTGTGTATATTTGCTGCTGTTTCTTTCATTCTTTATATTCCGCACACCCGTTTGTCCATACGGAGCGGTTTTGTTGCTGCTGCTAATTAGGGTCAGCATGATGTTGACCACATATGCCAGAGCTTTGTGCTCACCCCCTAGGCATAGTCCATGGATGTGGCTATGCCGATGGATAATAAAAATTATTAACCGCACTCCAGAGACAAAAATATGCACAGCAGCAATCAATTCTTGCACATTCAGAATATTTATTATGGAGCCAACTTGCTCTACAGGTTAAAGTTGGTCAATTACACAGGCACAAAAACCCCAGTGCTTCACCTTCTCCTTACGGCCTCCTTAGGCATGCAGGAAGGTGAAATGTGAGACTGTCCAACTGTCTGAAACAAGTAACTCAACAATATTCTGGATGTAATGTGTTGCTGCATGTGCTATCTCTGGAGTGCGGATAATAATTATTCTTGCAAAGTTTGGGACTGGCCTCCTATAACTGCACCCACCAGCTAACAACAGGATGTTGGGGCGCTACTTGGAATTTTATGCCAATGGCTAGCCTGGAGCAGCAGCTCCAAGGTAGGTACAAACAGAAGGGGAGAAACAGAGCATTCCTGTCAGGTTCCTCTGCCCAGAGTAAAGGGTGCGGATGTCTGCGAGTTGGTGTGCACTGCCACAGATGCACCTTGGTAAAGGGTTTTGATTTGTGTAATCAAGAAGTGCCCAAGGCCAAATACACCCAGCAGATGGAACAGATAATTCCATTTGACCCTGTCAAATACTTTTTCATTGTCTAGAGAGATGAGGACCAAGGGTGTGTGTGGGTGTGTCGCATTCCAGATTAGGTTTATGAGTCATCTGGTATTGTCCATTCCTTTGTGCTGTGGGACAAGCCCTACCTGGTCTTTGTCCACCAGACTGGGGACTATTTCCATTAGCCTTGTTGCCAACACTTTGGCATAAGCTCTGCAGTCCACCATGATGAGTTTGTGGATTAGAGAAATCACAGCTGTTCTCATGGAGGGGGAAGCTCTCCCACATGGGCTGGCTTGGACAGGGCATCCATCAGTGGTTGCAGCAGCTCTGACTTGAAGGTATACAACTGGAAGACCATGCCTTCTGTAGCTCTGTGAAGGACAGTGGTTTGTCAAGGGCATCCCTGAGCTCCAGGGATATTGATGGTAGTCCCATGTTATTGTGAAGGGTGAGAGTTCCTCCTTCGTTAGATAGACCTTCTGCTTGTATAGGGCTTAACAGAATTCCTTGAATTTATAATGTCCTGAGTGCCATTCTTCAAGATCCCATCTTTTGTGCAAGCACATATAATCTTGGAACTCTCCTGGTGCTTTTTCAGCTGATAAGCTAGTAAACAGCCAGGGAATTCCTGGCTTCCCAAAAGGCCTGCCTGAGATGGAATAGGGCAGATTATGCCTTCTGGTGAAGGTGCAGGTTTACTTTGTAGCATGTGCCAGTTATCTCTGCAAAGAGCACGGGAGGATGCCTGTGGCATCCCTGTATTGTTCTTCCAGGTCCTTGAGATGTTGGAGTTGCACCTCTAGGTCTCTGGTCCTAGCTTTCTTGAGTTTGGAGGCATGGCTGATACACCTGCCTCTGATGCAGGCCTTCAGCACATCCCATCTTATTGCCACAGATGTGTCCTCTGCATGGTTGACAGAGAGAAAGAACTGTATGTCCTTCACCAAAGTCTTACACAAGTCATTGTCCCTGAGGAAGGTCTTGTTGAAGTGCTATTGCCATGTGGGTGGGGTGTCAGAACCAGCTGGCTATAAAGTGAATGATACTGGGTCATGATCCAAAATAATCATGGTGCCGATACCCACCTCCAGCATGTCTGGTACCCACTGTCTGGGTACTAACCAGACATCGATTCTGAAGTGTGACTGATGAGGGGTTGAAAAGAAGGAGAAGCCTCATCATTGAAGGTGCACAATCTGCTGGATGTCCACTATCCCTAATTCAGACACCAGGTTCCCTAATGTCTGAGAGGCAGGAGTATGGGGTTCCGAGGGTGCCTTGCTACAGTTTAAAAAGTCATTTAGTACCGTATTGGCATTTCTTCCGACTATCAAGTGTCCTTTCTGGTGTGACACAAGGGTCTGTATCAGAGTAGTGTAGAATCTGGCACTGCAAGATTTGGTCCATATTACATAGTGTGATTTCCTGAGTACCTGATGTACCTTTTCACAATTACGTATCACCCCTCTGGGTAAGTAATGACCATATCTGCTGCAAAGATGACATTTTTATTTAAGAACATACAAAACTGCCAGCAGAAACAGACCTCATGGTCTGTCAAAGTCTGGTTGAGTGTGCAGCTAGCACGCCTAGATTGTAGCTGCCCCAACCCCCTCCCCCATCTTCAGGACATTCTCAGCACTATTCCCCCCAGTTCTCAGCACTATTCATCTAGACCCCCCCCTCATTCCCTGTCCCATGCTCTTTTAAAACTTCCAACCGTCTTACATGATATCATCCCCTCTGGCAGGGCATTCCACTTCGACACAACCCTCTCAGTGAAGAAATGTCTCCTCATCTCTCTCCTAAATCTTCCACCCTCCAATCTTAGCTCATGTCCCCTTGTGTCCCTACCATTCCTCAGCTTGAACAACTGGTCAGCACCAGCTTTGTTTATCCCCTTCAAATACTTGAATGTTTCAATCATATCCCCCCTCTCTTCCAGGGTGTACACATTGAGCTCACATAGTCTGTCCTCGTAGGCTTTGCCCTCCATCCCCATAACATTTTAGTCACTCTCCGCTGCACCCCCTCCAGCAGTTTAATGTCCTTCTTCAGATACAGATGCCAGTACTGCACACAGTACTTCAAGTGCTGCCTGACCAATGATCTGCAGAGGGGCAGGATGACTTCCCTATGCCTGGACAGGAATCACCTTGCAATGCACCCCAGCATCTTGTTAGCCTTAGCTGTGGCTTTCCGGCATTGAGCAGAGTTGTTCATGCTCCCTGTTATCAACACCCCATGGTCCTTCTCTTCCTCAGTGTCTCCCAGCCTCACCCCACCCAACCAATAGTCACTATTCAGGTTCTTCACCCCGAAGTGCATGACCTTGCATTTCTTCACATTGAAGCCCAGCTGTTACCTCTCTGACCACTCCTCCAGTTTAGTTAGGTCCCCTTGTAGTTGTTTCCACCCATCCACTTCATCAGCTACCTCCCCCATTTTAGTATCATCTGCAAACAGACTAATCCTGCTCCCAACTTCATGTGAGATATCCGAAATGAATAGCCCAAACCCAGCACAGAGCCCTGAGGTACTCCACTCATCATTGGTCTAGGTGCTGAGAGTTCCCCCACCACCACCCATTGCTGTCTCCCCCTCAGCCAGTTCTCTATCCAGTTTGCCAGTTTCTACCCCCCCACGGAAGTCAGTTTCCCCCCTAGCTGCCCGTGAAGCACTGAATCGAAGGCCTTGTTGAAGTCCAAGTATAGGACATCCACAGCGTGACCCTTATCCAGTTCTCTTGTAACCCAGTCATAATATTCTACTAGATTAGTCTGACAAGACCTCCCCGAGACAAACCCATGCTGCCGCCCATCCTGGAGTTCATTTCCCTCCAGAAATGCCACCAGTCTCTCTTTCAGTATCATCTCCCTAAGTTTACCCACTATGGATATAAGACTGGCAGGCTTGTAGTTTCCTGGTTCATCCCGTGGGCCGCTCTTGTGAATGGGCACCACATGGGCCACCATCCAGTCCTGGGACACATAACCCATGTCCAGGGAGGTGCTGAACAGGTCTGCCAGCAGCCTGGCCAACACCTTTGCCATCTCCCTCAGCACCCTGGGGTAAATACCATCAGGACCTGGTGCCTTGTCCACCCTTAATGCTCTCAGCCCCTCTAACACTCTATTCTCCTCAATCCATCTGTCCATCATCCCCTCTCCCCGACCACACCTTCCCCATCCATGGAGGTTGTGGACCACCCTTCTCCTGCATGAACATGGAACAAAAGTATTCATTCAGTGCTTCTGCTTGGATCATATTTATTAATATGGCCAATCCCCTGCTCTTTGCATTGAAAGTACTGTCATACGTTGATGTGCTGAACTATGATATATAGACAGACAGACAGAGAGACAGATATTTTATTTCTAAAGTGCCCATTTCCAGAGACTCTGGGTGCTATACAATATTATTAACTGACCTCTCCCAGCTTACCTGTTGTATTATCACTGTAATTCACACTTTTTGTTTAGCTTGTTGCTGTATAGGTTTGTATTGTTTTGTCATTGGAATGTATCATTCCTCAGGTCTCCCCTGAAAAAGGGGCACATTGTCCCAGTGGGCCCACCCAGTAATCAAAATTCAAAATAAATAAATAAATACACTTGTAAGACCCACCTCATCCTGAGCTTGACTGTTTCGGCTGGTATCAGATGAGTCTGCTGGAGCCCTCCCCCACCTTAAATGGCCAAGGAGTTTCTGCCATTTCTCTGGTGATTGGATGCCCTTTACATTCCAGGACACCAATATAATGGGGTGGCAGGCCATATCCATACTGATCGAAAGAGCAGAGAGGTAATGGCCTAGTACATGTTAATCCTTGAGACTCTTCTGGGCACTTACCAAGTCTTTCTGTCTGAGGAACTTGGTCAATGGGTGTGTTCTGGAAAGATCCCTGTGGCCCTCTTTTCCAGCCCCAATTACCCATTCCCAAAGGTGCTGTGAAGATTCTTAATGGTGAATTTACAACTGGCCACATCATTACAGGTTTGATTGATAAAAGTAAATAGTGAGTAAAGACATTACAACTGTGAAGAGCTAGAAATGAAACTGTCCCAGGCAATATAACATCGTCTGGGATTCAAGTAGCAACTTCTTGTGGGGGAGTAACCCAAGTGGGGTTAGAGAGTCCTGAATCAGCTGCCCCCCCTGCATGTTCACATCCATGCCACCCAGAAAGTACGAGCTCATCAGCCCATGCCAGAAGAAAAAGGAGAGAACAAAAGGGGGGGGGTCCCACTGTCAACTCCCAGGTGCCCCTGAGTGATCAATCCTCTCTTTCCATCCTGTAGAGGAGGAGAACCGAGGCTAAGAGGCTAGGACCACCTTGGCTGAAGTGGGTGGGGGGACAGTCACAATTCTCTTGATGGAGAAGTGTGTTGGCCTCAGCTATTACTTCCGATGGCATTCCTGGTGCCTAGTGTGGCTGCCAGTGCACCCCTCTCTCCCATCTTTCTAACTCAAGCTTCTTCTGTGATGGGGTCTGGAAGGGTGCAATATTGGAGACAGGACATCTTTGGGAGAAGGCATTCCTTTGTGGCTAGAAAGCTGTGCCACCCAGCACTTTCCAGGGAAGAATAATGTGATTGCCCTAACGAGCTGCTTAGCTTTGCTGCACATGCTGACGCCATCTAAAGACCCACCAATGTAACAAGCAATGCCCTCTGTGCAGCAGGTTAGCTGGTATTTTAGTCAGGAGGCAGCCTTAGCAGTTAATCAGGATCTGTGTCAAGTAACATTAGCTTTTCTGGACCTGAGATGGCCTATAGGTGGACGGTATGGGGTGGGGTGGGGTGGGGAGTCAGGAGAAGGAGTTTGCACACTGTCAGGCATTCGAACCAGGAGCAGGTAACACAAGCAGTTAAGTTGCAAGTTCACAGAGAAGGATGCAAGAGGGACTGCTCATACAATTGTACGGCCAGTCTCTGCATGGCAAGCCTCTGGAGACAACATTGGGCAGCCCCGTAGTAGCTCCCAAGAAGGAGCCAGACCAGGGCAGTGAGACAAATCAAAGGGGTTGGACCTGTCTTACCTTCCCCTGGAAATATAGGCAAACACTGGTGTCAGTCACATCAAAGAGATTTGGGACTGACCTGGCCTAGTGCCCTTTGCATCACTGGCTAGACCTCCCCCATAGCTTTCCTTCTTGCCAAGACTAACAACAAGGTGTTGAGTACCATCACTGTAGGCTGCAGAAGCGGATCTTCCTATGTGCTGCAGTCTGCAGGAGGGGATGTCTACCCTAGGAGCCCAGGGGGCCCTGCTTCAAGCAACAAGAGCTCGGGTGAGAGCAAGGGAACTAGGAGATGAGTGAGGAGTGAGGGTGTACAATGATTTACAAATAAGTACATAAATATCTGAAGGCACATTAAGCTGATTAAGGGAAACTGTCTACAACAGTTCTCAATAAAAGGAGTTTATGAGTTGAACTGGAAATGGTCTCACTGTCTACCGGGAAAATGGAGCACATCATCACTAGTAGCCACAGAAAACAGTCTCAGGTCTTCTTTTTTGAAATTCAATATGTTTTATTTAATTTTTTTTTTTTTCATGCGGCCTTAAAAGGCCGTATAACAACACAACATGTTTACAGTAGGTAAAGTCAAACAGTACAATCATATCACCCTGAGTAAGTCGCCCCCTCCTCCCCCACCCCCCACCCATGGTATCAGAAATACAGCAATGCGCTCAATTGCAGGAGATATTCTCTTAAAGTAAATAAAGTCATTTTATAGGGAATACAACGTGTGTAGTTTACTCCAATACCTTTCATATTCAGGCATTTTGTTATGTATGCTAGCAATCACCTTTTCTACGGACAAGTTGAATAAGAGCTCCTGCAGCCACTCAGTATAAGATAATATATCAGTGACCAGCCAATGCCTTAACACTACTTTTTTAACCGACACTACAATCATTGCTAGATGGTATTTCCTTTCAGTAACCTTTATATGGGAATAATCACCCACTAAACATGTTCCCGGCTGTATGTGTTCTGTGATGCCGAGCAGTGGGTCTGCTCTCTGCTTGATAAGGGCCCTTAAAGGGGCCACTTTGGGACACTCCCAAAAGATGTGATATGGAGACCCTATGGCTTGCAGGCAATGTCTGCAGTTTGGAGAGAGGGACTTATTCATTTTAGACAATTTCACTGGGGCATAGAACATATTGTTAAGAATCTCAAATTGCATCACACATAATCTATTCTGCAAGATGAAACTGTGGGTGTCTTTCCAGACCTTCACCCAATCAATTACTCTGTTCAGGAATTGGAAGTTCCAATAATGAGAGGCCCCATCTTGGAATGAGAAAGCTCTAATAGTGTTTTGCATATACCCAAAACTGCATGTGGTTGGGTGGACATTGTTCTGAGTAGCTGTAGGAAATTACTATCCTCTTCTATGGACTGTGTCGTTCGAGAGGTGTCTGAGTTGAAACACTTTGAAACTCGAGTGAGGACCTAACTGATATCTATTGAGAATGTCAATTGTTGATCTCACTTGTCCGTCTTGCAATATGTCTTGTACTGTGGCGTATGCGAGTTGGGTAAGCCAGGAAACTTTCACCATACTGCCACCTATCTTGAAATTTGGGTTACTCAACACTGGTTGGCTCTGGTCTTGCATGTGTTTGTATGCAAGAGATGTGCATAGCTGGGCATGGACCTTGACAGAGGTACTCACCGGGGTGTCAACCAATGTTTGGGGAAGTACTTTGGATGAGATATGGTAAAGGGCAATAGAGGAAATATCTGCCAGGGAGATAAGTTCGTTTTCCAGTTTAGCCATATAGGTATGTATTGGCTTGATTTACGGACATCATATTTTCCTGACCATCTCAGGTATTTCGCTGCATGACTCGCCCAATAGTAAAACTTAAAATGAGGGAGTCTTAGTCCTCCTTTTATTTTGGGTACTGTAGGTTTCCGGTAAGCCTTGCATGCTTGTTTGCCCCTCCATAGGAACCTGGAAAACCAAGCATGAGTTATCCAGATCTTTAGCATGTTAAGAGGATAGAAAATTCAAGGTAGAATATTCATTTTGATTAAATTCACTCTTCCCCATAGTGAAATTGGTAATGATCTCCATCTATTTAAGTCATGTTGGATTACCTGAACCAGGGCATCCAAGTTATATCTTTTCAGGAATTTAGAGTCTCTGGTTAGATATAGTCCCAAATATTTAAGTTTTTTAGGTTCCCATTGCAATCCTAAACCTTCAGTTTCCTTGCTATAAGTATGGAAATTAAGACAAAAGACAAGGGTTTTGTCTATGTTCACTTTGTAATTAGCCAGAGTTCTGAATTCCTGGATTAGTTCCAGGACCCTGATAATTGAGGTCCTCAGTTTGGATAGATGGAGGAGGATATCATCAGCATATTTTGAACGTTTGAGCTTATGCCCTCCCACCTTCACACCCTGGATCCCTGGGTCTGCCTTAATCTTCATCAGAAGAGGTTCTAGGTAGAGATTGAACAATAGGGGGGATAAGGGGCAACCTTGCCTAGTACCCGAATGGAGGGAGAAGTTAGAGGAGAAGGTTCTGTTGCAGTATATACGTGCAGAAGGGTTGGTATACAGGGCTTTTATCCATTGCACAAAGAGGGAAGGAAACCCGAAAAAGGAAGCCCCAGTCCACCCTATCGAACACCTTCTCAGCGTCTAGGGACATCAAGTTTAGCAGGAGCAAAGTCACTTTGGGCAGTGTGAAAGATATGGTCTAATTTCCATATGTGGTCCAAAGCTGACCTGCCTTCCATGAAGCCCAACTGTTCTGCGCAGATTAGAGAGGGAGTAACCCAGCCTAATCTATTGGCTAGGATTTTAGCTAGAATTTTAATATCATAATCCAACAGAGAGATAGGGCGGTAATTCGATACTTGTTCTGGGTCCCTTCCCTCTTTGTGCAAGACTACAATCAGGGCCTTGAAGAGATGGGGGTCATTGCTTTCCACTGACAGAATGGATTGGTATAGGTGAAGCAGCCAAGGAGCCAGTTCCTCCACTAATGATTTATAAAAATTAGCAGAGAAGCCGTTTGGTCCGGGGGCTCTATTGAGTGACAAGTTACTAATAGCCTACTTGATTTCAGCTTCTGTGAGTGGAGAGCTTAAAAAAGTTTGTTGTTCTGTAGACAAAATGGGTAAGTTAATAGAATCCAGATATTGGTCTGTATTGGCCATTGTGGGAGAATTGGGTCTGGTGCCATATAATGTCCTGTAGAAGATATGGAATTCAGCTACAATCTCTCTTGGTGTAGTAAGGAGAGGGCCATCTGCCCTGGGTTGGACTGCGTTGACCAGCCTTGAGGATTCCTGTTGCTTGACCCTCATGGCTAGCAGTTGCCCTGCCTTTTCACCATGATCGATATATGTTGGCTTGTTTTAAGGATTGAGCATTCTGCCTTAGCAGCCAGGAGACCATTATATTGTGCTCTAGCTCGGATCAGATACTAACAGAGCATTTCCGTGGATGCTGAGGAAATGTTTTTCTCTATTTGTCTAATTTTATCTAATAAATCTATGACTTGTCTCACTCTCTTACGTTTTTGAACAGAGGAAATCCTAATCAGTTCTCCTAGAATGTAACATTTTAGACCTCCCCATTCCATGTCTGGGTGGCCGGTAGAGTTCAGATTACTTTGTGTGTATTGTGCTATACAGGTCTTCAATTTGTCTAGTACCCATTTGTCCTTCAACAATATTATTGATTTTCCATACAGTTTCTATCCGTTGATGTGGTGTAATAGAAATAGTGCAGGACATAGAGGAGTGGTCTGAGATAACTTCAGGGGAAATCTGACATGCCATAAGGCCTGGCAAAAGTTGTTTACTCATTAAGAAATAATCAATGTGTGAAGAGGACCCATGTACCGGAGACCTGAAAGTATATTCCCTCATATTAGAATGAAGCATCTGCCACGGGTCGCACAATCCTAAGTTATCTATTAGATCTCTGATAGCCCTTTGAGCCAGCCATAAGCCGGCCTTCTGTTTGCCCATCCTATCTACATCCGGGGAAAAAGGGAGATTCCAGTCTCCACCCAGTAGAATAGGAATAGAGAGGAAGGGTGACAGAAGGTTAAGGATCTCCAGGAAAAAGGATGGGGTATCAGTGTTTGGGCCATATATGGACCCCAGAAGTATGTCAGACCTCTCCAGTGTGCCTTTTAGAAATATATATCTGCCCAAGAGGTCCACAATGTGCTGACTACATTTGAAGCGAAGGTTCCTAGACACCAGGATTGCTACCCCTCTACTATGAGAGCTGGATCCAGCAGCAAATACTTGTCCCACATGCATCCTTCTTAATAGGTTGGCCTCCAAGGCATAGAGGTGTGTTTCCTGCAAGAATGAGATCTGGCCTCTCATTATTTGTAGATGTTTCAGTATTTTGTATCCTTTTCAGCTTATTGCATACCCCTTTGACATTCCAGGATATCAGGTTTACGTTGCTAGCCATATCATCTTGTCTCTATTGTAGATTCTATAAAGCCTGTTGCATTCCCATACTGAGCCTTTTATATTGATACCATGGATTCCCCCCCATCCCCAATACAAACATCCCACTCCCCTGATTTCCCTCAGTTTTCGATCCCCTTATGAACAGGTTAATACTAATGCAATACATGACTATAATACTTCCCCTCGAACTAACTCTATATAAATCCTTAATTATTGATAACAGAAAAGAGAGTACTGTTCCCCCCCTCCATATGGTACGCAATACTACCATTTGGAGCATGCCTAGCTCTCGTGTCCCCCCCCAAACATAATAATTCCTAAACTGAACTTCAAAGCCCATATTCCAGCAATCTAGGGCTAAAACATTAACTCACAGTAAATTGAAACCTCTCTCCTACTGCGAGAGATACGTCCAGACAAAATAATCCCCCCCCCTTCGCACTTAGTTAACCAAAATCCATGTCCATTATTGTTAGTCAAGATTTTGCATAGCACTGTCCTTTAATAGATGTATAGCAAGTGATTGTAGCTTTTTCTCCTGAAGACATCTATGGTATCATGCCATCATTGAAAAAAGAAAAGGAAAGGAAAGAAAGAGAATAACAAAAGGAACCACAAAATGAAAGGACAGCGATCCATCAGCAACAAGCAGCACTCAGTGCCTTTGTTTAGAGTCAACTATCCAGCTTAAACATGCAGGTATGCCCTGTAGGTGATCATCCACAAGGGCGTACCAGCCACACTGTATATTGATTGTTGCAGCTCCACGATTGTTTGCACCCTCGCAGTGACGCTTTTTGCTAGCTGAGCTGTTGCAGCTACATGAAAGTGCACACCCTCAAGAAGGCTCAGACCTGATTGCTGCACTGTTATACTATGCCAGAGGGAGAGTGCACAATGCTACTGGAGTGCTGGTAATTATCAGAGCCCTCATACACCAAGGGGGGATGATATTTAAGTCAAATCTGTTGGGTCTTATTGATACTTATGTATATCTCTATATGGCAATTCCCCTCCCAAAGAGCTATGGGCTGAGAGATTCTCATCCAAATTTGACCATGCTTCCTGAAGGGTTGTGTACACATTGCGATAGGCTGACAGGAGATCATAAAAAAAAAAGGACTCACTTACCCTGGTGACCCCCAGGGCTATAACTCGCCCAGATTAAGCTCTTCATTCAGAAAGTTACATTCACTTTCTAAACAGGTCCGGTAGCAGACTTTGCAATTCTTTTACTGCTTGATCATGACTTTCAAACAAATGCCATCTCTCCTGAATCCTAACTTGAAATTGCTCTGGGTACAGCATTTGAAAGTGGATTCTGGCTGGAATGAGTTTGGAGATTGTAGGGTGGAACAAACCCTTCTTCTGCCTGACAGATGCTGGTAAATCCTTAGCTATTCTGATCATGTTCCCTTCCCACATCAAGGTCTGAATGCCCCTTAACTGGGACAGGATGTGTTGTTTATCCAGGTCATTGAGGAGTTTCAGCAGGAAAGGGCAAGTGGGGGAACCAGGGGTTGGTTTGGACTGTAAGGATCGGTGGCCTCGTTCCACTATGTATGCAGGCCCATTTGGTGAAGGAACTGCTATTTTGTCCAGCAGCTTCTGAGTATATGTTATGGGGGGAGCTCCTTCTTCTCCCTCCGGGAGGCCAATAATGACCAGGTTGTTCCAGCGGCTCCATCCTTCAAGGTCTTCCACCACGAGCTCCATTTTGCTTATTTGCTTACAGAGGGCTACAATCTCTAGTTCTGTGGTAGCCCTCCACTTTTCAAGCGAGACTGCTCGTGACTCCGTGTCCTTGATCTGTCTCGACACATTCTTCATGTCCATTTTCAGTGTGGTAATGTCTGTTGTTAGTGTTAGTAAGGCATCGCTGAGTGGCTTCATTTCCAGGAGGAATCACTCTCCTGAGAGCGGAATGGTTGCCAGTTTGAGGCCCGTGGGGGCCGCAGGCTTCATAGGCTGCTGCTGAGATTTTTTTGTGACCTTATTGGGGGAGGCTGGAGGAGTATGCCGCGGTAATGTTTGCCTCATCTCTGCCTCCATTCTTCCACTTTTACTTTGCAGTTCTCAATGGGAATCTGTCTGCTTGGCTATCAGGATGACCACAGCAGTACGAAGAATTGCTTCTGGTGTGTTTTGAGTTATTTTAAAACCGAAAAATTAGGCGTCATAACGGGAGAGAGTTGAGAGCAGTGCTTCTCCCTAGCTAGTCTAATCTGTCATCTGTCAAATGGGGACAGTGAGAGGATCTCAGATCTTGAAGTGGGTAGCCATTTGGGAACAAGAGACCACCAAACAGTGTGGTTCACGATAAACTCAGCTACAGAGTCAAGCCACACAAAAGTGAGGGTTCTGGACTTCAGGAGGGCTGACTTTGGCAAAATGGGAGAGTGCCTTAGAAAAGCACTAGCAAACAGGCTAGAAGGAGGGGTGGAGCAACAATGGGGAACTATCAAAGCTGCCATCACAGAGGCAACAAGCCTTGTGTGAAGCAAATAAACAAATCAAATGAAAGAAAAAGCCACTATGGTTCTCAAAAGAAGTGGCGGTGAAGGTTAGGAGAAAAGATAGCATTTAGGAGTATAAGGAAACACAGAAGGAGCAGGACAGAGAACTGTACCAGTTAAGGCAGAAGGAAGCAGGGAGGGTAGTCAGAATAGCAAAGGCACAAACTGAGGAAAAGATAGCCAACTCGGTTGAAGGGGTAAAACCTTTATAGGTATATCAGAGGCGTGAAAGACAAGGGAGGGATAGTGAGGCTGAATAGAATGGATGGTGGGTGGGCAGAGAGTGATAGTGAAAAAGCAGGGATACTGAATAAATACTTCTGTTCAGTATTCAAAAAGAGAAGTGGGGAGAGTGCTAATCCAATTAACAGAAGCACTCTGGAGAGGGTTGATCCCAGTCCTTTCACAGAAGAAAGGGTTCTGAAAGAACTCTTAAAACCGAAGGTGGACAAAGCAATGGGGCCAGATGGAATTCACCCCAGAATTCTAAAAGTATTAAGCAGAGAACTAGCGACACCACTGACTACCCTTTATAACAAATCATGGGAGGATGGTGTGGTACCCGAGGACTGGAAGAAGGCTGAGGTGATTCCCCTTCACAAAAGTGGGAGCAAGACAGAGGCAGGAAACTACAGACCTGTCAGTTTGACCTCAGTGGTAGGGAAAGTGATGGAATCACTTCTGAAGGAAAGAATTGTTGAGTACCTAGAGGCCAGTGGGGCACAGGACCCAAGGCAGCATGGGTTCACAGTAGGAAGGTCATGTCAGATGAATCTAATTGATTTCTTTGACTGGGTGTCCAAAGTATTAGACCAGGGAGGGGCTGTGGACATGGCCTACCTAGACTTTAGCAAGGCATTTGACACAGTCCCACACAAAAGATTAGTAGTCAAATTAACCAGTCTTGGAGTGGGTCCCATGGTGGTAGCCTGGGTTTAACATTGGCTGAACAACAGGACACAGAAGGTAATTGTAAATGGAGTCGACTCTGAAGAAAGAGGGGTTACTAGTGGGGTACCGCAGGGTTCAGTACTGAGTCCGGTCCTTTTCAATGTCTTTATAAGTGACATTGCAGAGGGACTGGAAGGAAAAGTATGCCTCTTTGCAGATGACACAAAGATCTGCAACACGGCTGATACACAAGGAGGCGTGGAAAGGATGAGAAGGGACTTGGCAAGGTTGGAGGAATGGTCAGAAGTATGGCAGCTTGGATTCAATGCAAAGAAGTGCAAAGTAATGCACATGGGAAACAAAACCCAGGGAAGATTACACAATGGGGGAGGTAGTAACAACAACAAAAATGGAAAGGGACCTGGGGGTAATCATATCAGATGACCTTAAGGTTGGCAAGCAATGTGTGAGGCGATAGGGAGGGCTGGGGGGATACTGGGATGTATAGGGAGAGGCATCACCAGCAGAAAACAGGAAGTTGTTATCCCCTGTACAGACAGTTGGTAAAACCCCATCTGGAGTACTGCATCCAGTTCTGGAGACCCCATCTCCGCAAGGACATAGACAGGATGGAGGTAGTTCAGAGGAGGGCAACTAAAATGGTGCAGGGTCTGCAAGAGAAGCCATATGAGGAGATGCTAAAGGAGTTTAATATGTATACCCTTGAGGAAAGGAGGGAGAGGGGGGACATGACAGAAACGTTTAAGTACCTCAGTGGAATCAACAAAGTTCAAGAGGGTAGCATCTTTCAGAAAAAGAGATGTGCAAGAACAAGGGGACACAATTTGAAGAGAGAGGGGGGACAGCTCAGGGGCAATGTGAGGAGTTTTTTTCACAGAGGGTGGTGGATGCATAGAACAGCCTTCCTGAGGAGGTTGTGGGGTCTAAAACTGTGGGAGAATTCAAGAATGCATGGGACAGACATATGGCAATTTGGGGGGGGGTAGGAAGAAATAGGCTGTTGGTTAAATAGGGTCTGCAGCTTATCCTCTAGGAAGGGAAATGGGCAGACTAGGTGGGCCAAGTGATCCTTATCTGCCGTCAAAGTCTATGTTTCTATGTTTCTAGTCATCACATGACTTCAGTCTCAGGTCTTCTGTGTAGTCAAATTCCAAGCACCTGCCTGCTCCAAGTTTAGATCCTCCTCCGTTGTGCTTTCATTCATTGAAACTGCTACCCTTTCTGCCCACGACCTGTCCTATTTTGGAGTTTGGTTCTGTAGGGGAGGCTATTGGTGCCTTACTGGGTGATTCCAGGAGTGGGGTTATGTGCAGCAGGGCTACTATCTTCCCTGCCTGCTTGATGGCTGGCTCTCTTGATTGAGTCTGAGCTGGCTGCAAAGCAGCCAGAGTCCCTGCTTCCATCTTTGCAGCTGGCTGAAGTCCTGACATCTAGATCTCTGTTGGTCTCCACCTTGCTGTTACAGCACTTGGGTTTAGTCATCTGGCAGTCCATTTAGTCTCTTTGGTCTGCACTCAGGTGGGAGGAGGGCTGGTGGAGGTTCCAGGCCTACAAGGGGTGCGCTTTGTTCGGCTGCTGTCTTCCTGTCTCTGTTTGCTGGAGTGTTGCTAGTGTGTCTGGCCAGTTCTTGGTAATATACTGGATGGCTTCCTCTGGCAACTGGAAAGTGTAGGGAACCCCACTGTGATTAATGCATGACTTGGTAGGGTACTTAAGTGTTTAGGGTATCCCCAGTTCCTGTAGCACTTTCTTGGCTCCTGAGTACCCCCTCCTCCGCTGAGCTTGGCCTTGTTCCAGCGAGTAGTCAGCCAATATGAAAATCCACTGCCCCATCCAAGTAATTGGTCCTCAGTCCCTCACCAGGGACAGAATCTTCTCTTTGTCAGGGAACCTCAGGAAGCAGGCGATGATTGGATGTGGTGTGTCCCCCAACCCTGGGTGCTGGAATGAGAGTCCTGTGAGCCCTTTCAGTTTCAAGGGTGGGCTTCCAAGTATGCCTGAGTAGCTGGGAGAGCTCTCTCTGGAGGAACCCTGTCACACCACTGTTTTCCACTTTCTCAGAAATGCAACAAACTGCTGGTTATTTCAGCAGCTCCTGTTCCCCACGTCCTCTACTCTCTCCCATAGTGGCCCAATGAGGTGCTTCATCTCCTGGATGCATGTCTCATGCTTCGTGTTCTTGTCATCTATATAGGTATAGGTGACGGTGTCCCTTGCCTTGTCTTGAAGTGCCTGTACCTTTTCTTCTAGCACAGCAACTAAACTTTTAAAACTGGTGATCTCCTTAAGGACCTGCTGGAGCATGCCTTTTATCTCCTGTGTGTCAGCAGTGGAGACCAAGTAGGAGTTGCTGTTCCTTCAGCCATCTTCCCACCTTCTCCACCAAGGACCCACCTATGGTTTCCACAAATATCTCAGAACACAGAACAGATTTCAAGGTAGGCTTTTATATTTTGTTTAAGCTGAATAAATGCCCATGAACAATTATGTTTTGAGCTGCTTATCTGGTGATTTTACAGATACATTAACAAGTGACTTGCAGTGTGACACTGTGCTCCCAATTCAGGCAGGTCTGCAGCTTGCACATGAACCCCTTATTAGACCTTTATAAAAAAAAGGACATCTGGGGCTCTCCAAAACCCTTTGACCCTTAGTCCCAAGGTTCCCACAATTTTCAAAAATTACTCTAAGAATTATCAGGAAGCTTGTAGGTTGTACTATATTCTAAACTAATGGCTGCACATCCTGTGCCCACCATCCCCTCCCTTTCGATTGTAAGTCAAAACTGTTAAAACATGCTAAACAACAGACAGATGAGTATCTCTCTCATTTTTTTACAAGCAAAACACACTGTGTACAAAAAGACACAGGCAGAAGGGGATAGGGAGAAGTACCAGGAGAAACAAAGGGAGGCAGGGAAGTCAGTAAGGGAAGCCAAAGCTCAGACAGAAGAACACATTGCAAAATCAGTGGTTAAAGGGGACAAAACCTTTTACAGGTACATAAGTGAAAAAAGAAGGACAAAGGGAGGGATAGTGAGACTGAAGGGGGAGGATGGGAGCAGCGTGGAGGATGACAACAGTAAAGCTGACATATTGAACAGGTATTTCTGCTCAGTCTTTACTAAGGAAGAGGGGGGTAATGGGTCTGAAGGGAGTACAAGGGGTGAGAATGGTGCAGAAATGGACACAAGTCCCTTTACACGAGAAGGGTCCTGAAGGAACTGGAAGTAATAAAGAGCTGATAAAGCAATGGGGCCAGATGGGGGTGCACCCAGGGTCCTTAAAGAACTAGAGAGGTGGTGGCTGAACCTCTGGCTATCCTGTTCAGCCAATCACTGGAAACAGGGGAGGTACCCAAAGACTGGAGGACAGCAGATGTAGTCCCTTTATACAAAAGTGGGAACAAAGAGGAAGCAGGGAACTACAGACCAGTCAGCCTCACCTCGGTAGTGGGAAAGATCATGGAAGCACTACTGAAGGAGAGATTGGTGGAACATCTGGTTGTCAATGGACTACAGGACCCAAGGCAGCATGGTTTCACCAGGGGAGTCATGTCAGACCAACCTCATTGAATTTTTGACTGGGTGACTAGGGAGGTGGATCAGGGAGGGCAGTGGACATGGCTATCTGGACTTCAGCAAGGCCTTTGACACTGTGCCACATAGAAGACTATTACACAAACTGGGGAATATGGGTGTGGGCAGGACAGTAGTGTGGTGGGTGAGTAACTGGCTGGGTGGCAGGACACAGAGAGGTGGTGGTAATGGCTGTCACTCCACAGAGGGAAGAGTGACCAGTGGGGTACCACAGGGATCAGTGCTGGGACCGGTCCTATTCAACATCTTCATTAGTGACATTGCACAGGATATAGAAGGCAGAATTTCACTGTTAGCTGATGACACAAAGCTCTGTAACAGAGTAGACACCAGAGGGTGTAGACAGAATGAGAAGGACCTGCAGAAATTTGAAGAATGGTCAAGGGTTTGGCAGTTGAAATTCAATGCAAGAGGTGCAAGATAATGCATATGGGGCACAAAACCCTGGCACAATATATCAGTTGGGGGTGAGGATATAGCATGCCAAGCAGGAAAGGGATCTTGGGGTTGTCATCTGATGACCTCAAGGTAGGGAAACAGTGTGACAAGGCATCAGGTAAAGCAAATAGGATGCTGGGATGTAGGCAGGGGCATCACCAGCAGGAAAAGTGAGGGTCATAATTCCGCTTATACAAGACACCAGTGAGGCCCCACCTGGAGTACAGTGTACAGTTCTGGAGACCATACCACTGTAGAGGACATAGACAGGGTAGAGAAGGTTCAGAGGAGGGCAACAAAGATGGTGCATGGGTTGCATCACAAGTCCTATGAAGACAGGTTGAAGGAACTGAACATGTACTCCCTGGAGGAGAGGAGGGAGAGAGGGATATGATAGAGACATACAAGTATCTTACAGGGAGGAACAGGGTGAGGAAAACACTATTTTAAGCGAAAAGATGTTTCAGGACTAGAGGGCATGGGATGAAGTTGGAGGAGGACGATTCAGAGGAAACATGAAAGAATTTCTTCACAGAACGGGTGGTGGACAAGTGGAACACCCTGCCAGAGGAAGTGGTGGGGGCTGAAACAATCACGGGATTTAAGAATGCATGGGATAGACATAAAGGAATTCTAGAGGTCAGGGGTAAGGGGAAATAGACTTCTAGGAAAACAAACTGAACTTACAAGCTCAAATGGGCAGACTAGGTGGGCCACAGGCCCTTATCTGCCGACACTGTCTATGTATCTATGTATCTATGTACACCCAATGACCTCTTTATATATCAGAAGTGTGAAATGTGCTGTTTTATGGGTGTCCATGAAAATCTGATAGTACTTGTCTGCACGAAGTAGTCCTGCAGTGTTTTTAAAAAGAGGTCACATGATCCTAAAGGGACACTTTATTTAGCTACTGTGTTTGGAGGACCTCTGATCCCAAGAACCCTTTTTCAAAGGTGACTAAGTCCCATCATCCCCCACCTGCATACTGTGTGACCCTGAGCAAGTCACTTAACTTCCTTGTGCTCCCAGGTCTCACCTGGAAACAAGCTTCAGCTTAATGTGCCTTTCCTGGTTAAACAATTTCACCTTTCCCTTTCCATCAAGTTACATTCAACAGAAGAACAAGCTACATTTGACAGCAGACCAATACAATACAATACAATACAATACAATACACAACAGGTATAACAATAATTATCATAAGGAGCAGTGAGTTAACAACAGACTTCTGCAATTGCAGAAGGCATCAACAACAGTGCATGCTAATGCAACTAGCAGATATGGTTTACGTGCACATGCAGTGCAGTTTCTGGAAAAGGTGGGCAGTGACTTAGGCCTTAAAAGGGGAGAAGTGGGGGAGAGTGGTGATGGCTGTGAGAAGGAAGTGCCAGGCTTTGACTGCTCTAGTTGCAAAGGAGCATTGGCCAAGAGTAGTTTCTCTAAAGAACAAGAGGAGTTTTCAATCCCCCATGAATCGAGTTCCATACTTATTCATGATCAAGAAGAGGTTGTAGACACCTGGTGGCATTTGACCAAGAACTGCTCTCTTGCATAGAAGAGCTTTGTTGAGGTTAACTCAGAGATGGAAAGAAAGCCAGTAGGTGATGAGGTGTAGGTCACAGCGGTTGGAGTCTGGCTTCATGTTGAGTGCAAATCTGCAGGCTTGGTTGAACGCTACTGAGATTCTTTTGAGTATGGTGTTATTGACTGCAGAGTAGATGACTGCACCATAGTCAATCCTCAAGATCATGAGGCTGGATACTAGGAGTTGTTTTATTTCTGGGGTGAAGTTGTGCCTGTTTCTGCGTAGCAAGTCAAGGCATTGGTGGATATTTTTGACCAGGGAGTCAGTGTGAGATATGAAGGATAGGGTCACGTCAAGTTGTACGCTCAGGTATTTGAAGACCTGGATCTGATCAATTTGGTCCCCAACAGGTGTTGTCATGTGCAGCTTAGGGACCCTTTCGGGTACGAGTGCTCCCAAACAGAGGAAATTTAGTTTTCTTGGCATTAATGATGAACCTGTTAGATGTGAGCCAGTCGTAGACCTTGCTGAAGTCAGATTGTAGGTTGCATTTCAGTGTCTTCAGGTTGTGGTATGAGGTAATGATGACTGTGTCATTGGCTTACAGTAATGCTTTGGAGATGATACAAACTACTGGGACCTTGCTGGGACACTTAGAGAAAGACATGCGATATAGTGGAAGGATATTACAACTTGAGGGAAATTATCATAGAACAACACTGGACAGAAAGGTCTGGGATCAAATAGATCCTGGAGCCAAATATTTGGGCCCTGGAGGGAAAGGCATGGGGCATCCAAAAAGAGCCAGTGACACCAAGAGACAAATGGTGGGACCCAGTGAAAGACGTAGAAGACCCAGGGAGAAATATTAAAATCTGTGGACAAATATTTGAATTAAAGCTGCTTGAACAGTGCATTAACCATACTGTTAACACTCTGCTGGCTTGCAAAGCTACAGTATGAGGAGGATAGTTAACTGTATCTGGGGGAAGATCTACTCAGACAAATTTTTTGCATAATTTGAACATATTCAGAAATATTTATCTTTAGCGGGTGAATATTATCCACCCTAAAAAGTTCTGACATTCTTTTTTGTTGTTGTTGTCATTAAATAGAGTATACTGCACAGGACCTATTTTTCTCTGGCAACATTTTAGCTATATTCACTATTTTGAAAATCCAGTGAAAATATATACTGCTATTGACAAGTTAGCTTGCTCTTGCACTTCAGCTAGATTAAACTGCCTTGGAAATGTTGAAGTAGATGAAACAGTGAAATTTAAGGGCAGTGAATTAATTGTCCTCTACAGCATTTTTAGCTTCATCCTGACCAGCCCCCATTTGCCCAGCCTCGCATCCAATCCCATCAACAGCCTTCTCCGGGACTTACCTCTCCTGTGCTCCACCCTGGCTTGCCCTGAAGGGTGGGGCTGTTGGGGGGGGACTCAACCCACTGTGGAGATACAATCTCCCCTGAGGAGACACAGTGCAGTGTCTGGAGAGCGCCACAGTCAATGGTGCAGCATCGGCGATGTGAGGCGGGCAGCATCCTGTGTTGGTTAGGGGTGATTTTCCCTGTTCTTTCCTAGGCCTCATGATATTAATGGCACATGCAACGTGTGCATTCATACACACTGGCCAATGTCCACCCTCCCTGAGCCTGAGTTCCAGATGCACTGCCACTTGTGATCACCCAGGTGGCAGTACTGCACCAGAGACACAACAGTCCCCACCCTCCTTGAGCCTGGGCTCCAGCTGTTCCACCACTTGTGGTCACCTAAGTGGTGTACTGCACCGGAGACACAGCCGTCTCTCCCCGAGGTCAACCCACCTCCCCTGGCTGGCCATCCAATGTTCCGGGCTCAATCCCTTCCCCGGGTTGTCAGTGTCACAAGCAGTAGCCCTACCTCCATGCCAGTGGGCTAGCTTGAAGTTCTGATATTTTGTTTATTTGCAATTGTTGGCACAGATTTTTTGAGCAGAGAGTGTTATGAGGTTTCTTTGTCATGATGAACTATTTGGGACTCCTGAGGACTATCCAACTATTATCTGGGTCATTTCCACCAAATAGGCTGGATAATACTACAGTAAGTATCCACTCTGACACAGCATCTTAAAATCTGTGAGCTTCCAGAAGTGTTGCTGGAGTATAAAAGATGATAGGAATCAGGGAAAATACATGGAGACCTGAAGAGAAGCAATGGGATCCATTGTGCCCCAGAAAGACAACTAGCACCTAGAGGCAAATGGACAACCCAATGAAAGACAGAAACATAGAAACATAGAATTTGATGGCAGATAAGGAACGCTCGGCCCACCAAGTCTGCCCATTTCCCTACCTTATGGATAAGCTGCAGATCCTAGTTAACCAACTGCCTACTTCCTCCTACCCCCCCCACTACAATGGCCTTATGTCTGTCCCATGCATTCTTGAATTCCCCCACTGTTTTTGATTCCATAACCTCCTCAGGAAGGCTGTTCCATGCATCCATACCCTCTCTGTGAAAAAATACTTTCTCTCATTGCCTCTGAGCTGTCCCCACTCTATGTTCAAATCGTACCCCCTTGTTCTTGCACATCTCTTTTTCTGAAAGATGCTACCCTCTTGGACTTTGTTGATTCCCTTGAGGTACTTGAAAGTTTCTATCATGTCTCCCCTCTCCCTCCTTTCCTCAAGGGTATACATATTAAGCTCCTTTAGTCTCTCCACATATGTCTTCTGGTGCAGACGCTGCACCATTTGGTTGCCCTCCTCCGCACAGCTTCTATCCTGCCTATGTCCTTGCGGAGATGGGGGCTCCAGAACTGCATGCAGTACTCCACATGGGGTCTCACTAACTGTCTGTACAGAGGGATAACAACTTCCTGTTTTCTACTGGTGATGCCTCTCCCTATGCATCCCAGTATCCTCCCAGACCTCCTTACTGCCTTCTCACATTGCTGGCCCACCTTTAGGTCATCTGATATGATTACCCCCAGGTCCCTTTCCATTTTTGTTGTTGTTAATATCTCATCCCCCCATTGTGTTCTCTTCCCCTGGGTTTTTGTTTCCCAGGTGCATTACTTTGCACTTCTTTGCATTGAATCTAAGCTGCCATACATTTGGCCATTCATCCAACCTTGCCAAGTCCCTTCTCATCCTTTCCACTCCACCGTGTGTATTAACCCTGTTGCAGATCTTTGTGTCATCAGCAAAGAGACATATTTTTCCTTCCAGTCCCTCTGAAATGCCACCTATAAACACATTAAAGAGGACCGGTCCCAGTACTGAATCCTGCGGTACCCTACTAGTAGCACCCCTTTCTTTAGAGTGCACTCCATTTACTATTATCCTCTGTGTCCTGTTGTCCAGCCAATTTTTTACCCAGGCTACCATCTTGGGACATGCTTCAAGGCTGGCTAACTTGTATATTAATCTTTTGTGTGGGACTGTGTCAAATGCTTTGCTAAAGTCTAGGTAGGCCAAGTCCACAGCCCCTCCCTGGTCTACTACTTTGGTCACCCAGTCAAAGAAATCTATTAGATTCATCTGACATGCACTTCCTGCTGTGAATCCATGCTGCCTTGGGTCCTGTGCCCCGCTGGCCTTAAGGTACTCATCAGTTATTTCCTTCAGAGGTGATTCCATCATTTTCCCTACCACTGAGTTCAAACTAACAGGTCTATAGTTTTCTTCCTCTGCCCTGCGCCCACTTTTGTGAAGTGAAATCACATCCACCCTCCTCTAGTTCTCAGGTACCACCCCATCCTACCATGATTTGTTAAAGAGGGTAGTCAGTGGTGTCACTAGTTCTACCCTTAGTTCATTTAGAATTCTGGGGTGAATCCCATCAGGCCCCATTGCTTTGTCCACCTTCAGTTTTATTATTTTTTTCAGAACCCTTTCTTCTATGAAAGGACTGGTATCGACCCCCCCATCCAGAGTGTTTCTATTGTTTGGTTTAGGTACCTCTCCCTCCTCTTCTTTTGTGAATACTGAGCAGAAGTATTCATTCAGTATCCCTGCTTTTTCACTGTCACCCTCTGCCCACATTCAATCCCCTTTATTAAGCCTCATTATCCCTCCCTTGGTCTTTCTTCACTCCCTAATGTACCTATAAATGGTTTTATCCATCTTCTTAAGAGAGTTGACTATCTTTTCCTCAGTTTGGGCCTTTGCTATTCTGACTGTCTTCCATTCCTCCTTCTGCTTTAACTGATATAGTTCTCTGTCCTGCTCCTTCTGTGTTTCCTTATATTTCCTGAATGCTATTCTTTTCTCCTTAACCTTCCCTGCCACCTCTTTTGAGAACCAAAGTGGCTTTTTTCTTCATTTTTTTGTTGATTTGCTTTACACAAAGGCTTGTTGCCTCTGTGATGGCGGTTTTGATTTTTCCCCATTGTTTCTCCACCCCTCCTTCTTGCCTATTTGCTAGTGCTTTTCTGAGGCACTCTCCCATTTTGCCAAAGTCAGCCCTCCTAAAGTACAACACCCTTGCTTTTGTATGGCTTGACTCTACAGCTGTGTTTATTGTGAACCACATTGTTAGGTGGTCTCTTGTTTCCAGATGGCTACCCACTTCTAAATCTATGATCCTCTCTCCATCTCTGTTTGACAGTACCAGATCTAAGATTGCTCCCTCCTGAGTGGGTGCCAGCACTAGCTGTCTGAGGCATGCTTCCTGTAAGGGATTGAGAATGACCCTGCTCTTGGATATGGCTGCAGTAAAGGTGCTCCATTTAACATCTGGTATATTCAGGTCCCCCATCAACAATATCTCTCCTTTATTCTGACATTATAATTATTCTTTCTACCATTTCCTTATCCATTGCCTCCCCCTGAAATGGGGGTCTGTAAACAACCCCTGTGCAGATTGTGGTGCCATTTCCTGTCTCCAGGGTGAGCCACAGTGCCTCCTCCCCTCCCTGTTTACCCTTTAGTTCTGTTGCTTTGATTTATTCCCTTATGTAGAGAGCCACTCCTCCTTCTCTTTTACCCTCCCTGTCCCTCCTGTAGATTGTGTAACCTGGTATGTTGACATCCCAGTCATGGCTCTTTGTGTTCCATGTTTCTGTGACTGCCATGATATTCAGGTATCGCTCTTCCATCAAGGCCACTAGTTCAGGGAGCTTGTTACCCATGCTATGGGCATTGGTACTCATTGGTACTCGTTACCCTCCAGTTTTTGATAGCCTTACCCCTTTTAGGCCCATCCCTGTCCTTACTGCCTTTGCCTTTTTCTGGAGTTACCCCATTCTGCTCCCTTTTGACCTCTCTACCTTTGTGTCTACTTCATTAACTACCATGTTTTGTTGGGGGGGAGCTGGGATTTCCCTGCTTACCTTCAGATTGTTTAAATGCTTGCCAATGAAGCATTTAAACCTATCACCCAGGATCCTGGTTCCACTCCTGGACAGATACAGACCATCATGCCAATATAGGCCTGTAGCCCTCCAGGTGGACCACCAGTCCCCAATGAAGCCAAATCCCTGAGCTCCATACCAGTTTTGCAACCCATAATTGAATCCCATGGTGTGGAGTACCCTAGCCTCACCCATGTCATAGACAGGTAGCACTTCTGAGAAAGTTACTGTGCATGCTATGTGTCTAAGGCCCCTCCCCAACTCCACAAACTCCTGCTGCACTGCTCTGATCCCATTCAGAGCCAGGTCATTTGTCCCTAGGTGGACAATGACATCCAGCTCCCTCCCCCATGCAGCTGCTTCCATGATCCTGAGGATTCACTTCCTGTCCCTCCAAGCCATGGTGCCAGGCAGGCACCTTACCTCCCTTTCCCCTCCCTCCCCCAGTTCTACCCCTTAATGACTGAGTCCCCCACCAGGAGTTGTTTCCTTCTTCTGTGGGGGTCCCGTGCCACTCTCTTGTGGGTCTCCTCTGTGGAAGTTGCCAGCATCCTCCTTGGTCTCCACTGCAGGTGCCTCCATAGAGGAACCATGCTCCACCAGAATGGCAAATTAATTGTGGAGAGGCACAACTGGAGGGATGCACCTTTGTTCCACAACCCTCACCCTCCCTCAGCCCATGGTGGTCCAACCGCTCCTTTTGGCAACCTCTGAGGCAGTAGTGGTGGCCTGGGTGGTTCCTGGGTGGGGGAGGAGGTTTTCTGAATCCTCACCAGGTCAACATGGAGACGGGCAACCTCTTCCCTCAGACCAGAGAGGCGCCTGCAAATAGGGCAACAACGCAGCCTCCAGAACATCTCCTGGAAGACTGCCACTCCACAGCCAGTGCATTGCACCACTCCCCACATGTGTGTCTCCCTTCCTGTTTAAGATTTTTTTTTTAGTGTGTGCAAGCACGTGAGTGTGTTTACCCCCTGTTCAGTTTGCTGTACCTTTAAGGATATATACAGGTGTATGTCCTTTGCACTGTTTGGGAAGTGATGTCAGAACCCCTGATATAAAGGAAATGATGCACTTGGGGTGGATGGGACTAAGCCTGTGCCCTCCAGAAACAATCAACTACAACTCTGCCCCACCACCCCGATGAGTTCCTTCCTTTCTTTCTGACACCCATTTCACAGAGTTTAAGTAACAGGTCTAGTCACAAATGACTGCAAATATTCTCCCAGTTAGATTTCCACCCTGGCAAATAAAAGTTACACTAAGACAAGTCAAGCCTAAAAACAGAGAACCAAAACACTGACTTCTACTTACTTACACAGGCTGCTCTCTCTCTCTCTCTCTCTCTCTCTCTCTCTCTCTCTCTCTCTCTCTCTCTCAGCTACAGCAGACAGAGTCCACAAACAACTCATGTTTTGAATCTACAGTTCCTCATGCCCCTTTCAGCTCCTCCCCATCTCAGGCACCTATTTCGCATAGCTTAAGTAACAGGTCTAGTCACAAATGACTGCAAATATTCTCCCAGTTAGATTTCCTCACTGGCAAATAAAAGTTACACTAAGAAAAGTCAACCCCAAAAACAGAGAACTAAAACGCTGACTTCTACTTACTTACACAGGTCCCAAAATTAAGAATTCAATTCAGTGTACTCTATTAAATCACCTCCTTACTTTAAGGAAGCTGGTGGCTGCCCTCTCTCTCTCTCTCTTTCTCTCTCAGCTACAGCAGACAGAGTCCAGAAAAACCTAGGGGATCCCAGTTAAAAACAATGTGACTCAGTAAAGGACATTAAGAGCCTGAAGATACTGTAACATGACAGAGAGACATGGGGTGTCTGATAAAAATACTGGGAGCTGAGAAGTCCAGGAAAAAACCATCAGTCCTGTGGAAAGACATTTTGAAGTCAAGAGAAAAATGCTGAGATCTTGGAGATAGCTACGAAGATGCAAAATCCACAAAGGATACTCTGTATGCAGTGTGATACTAATCACAGTTTGAAAAGACCCAAGAATGGCCTTAGGTAGATTTGTAGGTAGATAGCTCAGTTGTAGAAAAAGAGAAAGCTTATGTTTCAAGAGAAGTTCTTCATCAGAGAAAGAGAAAGAGAACGGATGCATGACATCATCATGTTCCATAAATGGTAGCAGTGTAGTACAATGTATCAGTGTTGAATAGACTTAACATAGATCTCTGGACTCTTGCCAGCTACAAGTAAGTCCAGTTCCTTGTTTGAAAGAGCTTTTACAGCCGGAGTGCAATGAGAAATGATATTCCAAAAAAGCTAATTTCAGCTACTATTAAGAAAAATATTAGTATACCAGTCAAATGTACTTGTCTAGGCTTTCAAACTGTGAGGCCCATTGTTCATAAATGTCCTACATTAAGTTTAAATTGCAACCCTACACTGTTGCTTCTTTTCAGTGTATTTACTCAAGACAACCCAACTGTGGTGCAAACCTCTTTCTCAGTAAGTGGAGTTGCTCAGGTTTACACAGTAAGAAACTCTTGTGGGATTTGTAGCTGGGTCACTGGATTTACATTTTTGCACTCATTGGTCTGCTGTGCTAAGTGCCTTTCTTGGGCTGACTTTAAATCCAGGAGAATTCTAAGTTGCTATCACATGAGTCAACTTTGCCCTTTAATCCTAACTAGTTGCTATATTATGTACCCCCCCCCCCCCGGTTTATGGCATCAGAGCAGTGTACTTGGCCATACACCATCTGGACATTACTTTGGAGTTTGTAGCCCAGGCCCATAAAGGGTTAAAGTTCCCACATTCAGGAGACATCTGTATTGTTAGCACCCCAGGAGGGGTGGACTTTTTCATTTGGCATGGGAGCATGCAGGTGGGAGAAGAAGAGGTGGTCCAGGTGGAGCAGGGCTGGTTGCCCACTCTGTGGGATTATTTCTGTGGTCCTATGTAGGAGGTGAGGTGAAAAGCTCTAGCCCAGAATGTGGAGGCAGACAGGTGAAGCATGGATGCCCCTTTCCCCTGTGGGGAGGTTGGGAGCATGTCTGGAGGAAAAGACCAATTGGAGGTGTTGGGTTCAAAACCAAGGTATTGCAGAGCAGAGCAGAGAAAGAGACTTTTCCCTGGTGGGAATCCACCCCCAGAGACAACAGGACCCAGGAGTTTTAGCAATGTGTATCCATGGCCCGAAGGGAATATGTAGGGCCTTGGATGGGTCTCTGCTTTTTGCACCATGTTGAAAGGGATGAAAGCTGGAGCATTTGCTGGGGATGTATGCCCATAGTTCATGGGGCAGTCACTCAAGAATTGGAGTGTGGCCATATAGAATCACCACAGTGTGGGTCCTGCCAAGAGGGAGAGAGAGAAAGAGAGGTACCATAGGAGCTGACATGAGATGCTACCTTTGGGACTATGTTTTGGGTTTTTTAAATTCTCAAGGTAAGAAATGTGCTGCCTACCTTTAGGGGTCATCTGCTTCACACCCCTTGGAATATGGACACTGTGCGTGGATTGGTAAACAGAATTGGACTATGATGTAACTGACCTTTCAGTCCCATGCTGCAAGACCCCCTGTTGGATTTCTGCTGTAAAGCTCCTGGGAGCATAAATTTTTTTCTATTAAAGGATCCTTTACTTGTTGCGTTACATGTTGCGTTCCATTGTCATTTTCAGTGGGAGCGGCTAACTGACTTTTGCCTTTTAACCTTGCCCCTGCGGTGGCTGCATGTACCCTGGATCCTAAACAGAAGTCATCTCTGTGCGCTTCTGCTGTGGTTGCTGCATCTCCACAGACATTACCACCAAAATACTCCTAGACAACAGGAAGGGGGTGGGCTATAATTGTTTACAAGGTCTATGTCTGTATCTGTCATACTGATGGAAACCCATCTCTCTCTTAGACTAAAAGCAAAGGCACTAACCTATAGTGACAAAATAATGCTAACAAATATTGTTTTTAAAAAGGTGTTCCCTTAGGGCATAACACAGAGCCCCCCCAATAATTTTTATAACTTCTCACAGTCTGTGCTATTTGTGGAAGGTGAATACCAACTAATCCACTCAGAATCACGTTTTGGGCCTAACTAGAAAAGAACAGGAGCAGGCCAGCACTACATCTTAGTTATTTCCTAAGACCCACAGTGTAACCAAACAACCCTTCAACAGAGGTAACAGACAGCTGTAGCACCAGCTTTTTTGGGATGAACTGCTACCTCTCACTGAACCTAGAAATAAGCTTGCTGGTAGAAACATAAACTCTGTTTGTTTTAAAGTAAGCACCACCATTTCACGAAAGTGGTCCTGGTTCATGAAACATCACTGTTAATGGTGGACCACAGTGTGTGCAAAAAGATGATGACAGCATGTTTAACCACAAGTGAGAAATTTAGCTTTGTGAGTTGCACTTCTTTCAGCCACTGAAGCTCTTTGCCTCTATCAAAGGGCTGTGAGCTGGTAAAACCCTTGACTGTTTGGTGTGTTCAGAACTGTAGTTACCTCTGGAAGACAGAACTGGAGAATATGTAGTAAAGTTAATATTTAATCAATAAGGTATGACAGGGTGTGGTTTGCACTGGGATAACATCATGCCTCAGGTGGGTTGAAGCAGAAGTCCAAAGACTGAGTGGTTTCAACCCTTTCCATTATCCCAGCACAAAGCACACCTGGGGTGCCTTATTGTGATTATGAAACGAGTTTATTAGGATTAGCAATGGAATATTAAAAAAAAATTAAATTTAAATAAGCAATAATTAGAAAAAAGGGAGAAAAAGGAGAAAAGAAAAAGTGGTCCCATTAAGCCATTGCAATTTTGTGTTTGGCCAGAAGATGGTAGATGCTGCATTTTATTTACATACAAGTAAGTAGACTGAGGTGTACTGATACAGCTGTGCCTTCTCAATGTAAACAGCTCAGTGAGATCACGGATATTTTGCAGTATTGTTGTGCTGGGATAACAGCACTGGGTTCCCAGCTCCTCGGCCAATCAGGTTTCTGGATTTTTATACCCATTTCACAATTTTTAAACAGGATAAGACCTCTAGGCAAAGGTATATTTACAAGGTCATCCCGTACTTTTACTTAGTTACTATGCATTATTAGAATCAACATAAGGCAAGATACTGTATGTGAACAACTCCGAGAGGAAGCTTCAGAAAAGTATTCCAAATTATTTCACTGAAAGAGTAGCAGATTTGTGGACTAGACTTCCATCTATGCTAGAATTAGACCATCCTTGTCTTTAAATTGAGCTAGATACATTAAGTACCTACAGGAAAAAAAAAAGAATAAACGGTTACACCAGTTGTGTTGGTGTGGGGAGGAACTTAATGGATCAACCATCTTCTTCTTTTCCTATTTTTGTATGCTTGTATGGACCAACAATGAGCCTCAACTGAAGGACTGGGAGATGAACCAACCACGTACCAAAAACAATCAACCTGGTGTGTGTGTCTGTTGATCCCAGTGGATTCTGGGCCGTGCAACGGTACATTGACCCATTCAGTTCTGCAGGAACTCTCTCAAGGACAAGCTCCTTCCCATCATGCTCAGTACTACCATCAAGCAGCCTTCCCCCTACACGAGTCCAGGTGAACATGGGTTCTGGGAAAACTTCATTCTGAAAATGTAAAGGACAGGTACTACATAAGCCTGTGATCACTTTATATCTGTTTTATAGTAAATGACAGTTTGAATGCCCTATCTCTTAGCATACAATTGGTATTATACAGACTTGAATCAACTCAGAGACTCATACATGAAGAAGTGCAAAAGCAGTGCCAAATTTACCAAGACATGATTCAAAACCCAATTCTTCTTCCAGAAAAAAAAAATATTTAAGTTGCAAAAAACTTTGTTAATGCTTCAGTTAGGGTTAAAGCAACAAAAGTTGGGAAATAAGGCATTAGGGTTTCCAACCCTAACATTCCACCCTTCCAAACCAGGCAGGAGAGCAGGGGAGTTGCTGGCAGTCACAAGGGAAGAAAGAAACTTGGGCGTCATCATCACCGATGACCTGAAATCATCCAAGCAGACCACTAAAGCAATAGGTAAGGCTAGAGAGTTGTTGGGGTGTATTAGTAGGGGTACCACAAGTCATAAGACAGAGGTAATAATCCCTCTTTACATGACACTGGTTAGGCCCCATCTGGATTACTGTGTGCAGTACTGGAGGCCACACCTTCACAAGAACATTAACCAAATTGAGGCACTCCAGAGAAGGGCAACCAAAATGGTGCAGGGACTGCAACAGAAAACATATGAGGACAGATTAACTGAGCTCAATATGTATACCCTAGAGCAAAGGAGGGAGAGGTGATATGATTGAAACATTCAAACACCTTAAGGGCATTAACAAGGTGAAAGAGTCTAACATGTTTCAATATAAGAAAAATAGCAGGACAAGAGGACACAGCATGAGATTAGAGGGAGGCCGATTAAGGGTAATGTGAGGAAGTTCTTTTCACAGAAAGGGTGGTGGATGTATGAATGGCCTTCCTCAGGAAGTGGTGGATATGAATACAGTGCAGGGCTCAAACAGGCATGGATAGGCATAAGGAGCACATACAGATGAGTATGAATAGATAGGCCATTGATAGAGCAAAGGCCAATGGCACATTCATAAGGTAGAAAAAGAAATGGGCAGACTGGATGGGCCTTGCGGTCCTTATCTGCTGTTAACTTCTATGTTTCTATGTGTGGGGAGCGCCGTGAGCTTCTCAAGCCTAATGCTTACCCCATTCCATCTGTAAATAAGGTCAGATGTGTAGACTTTATGAGAATGGATTGAGTTTTAGGCTTGAGAAGCCCAAGGCATGCCCCACACCTGCTCTCCTACCTGGTTTGGGAGGGTGAGGTGTTAGGGTTGTAAACTCTAATGCCTCATTTCCCAACTTTTGTCACTTTGACCCTGACTGGAACATTAACAACATTTTTTGCAACTCATTTCCTTACTTTTTGAGATAGTATAATAGTATCCTTATTTTGCTGTGGGAGCGCAAAGTCCTTCAGACCCTGTGCTCCCATCCCTCCGTAGATGCATATATGTACATAGCTGTGGGGGCCCTGCACTTCCATTTATAGAACAACAGTAACCAAATTGTCAGCACAGCCATCTTAGTACCCCACCTCATGCCCTCGGTACAGAACATTTTTGAATCAGAGCCAAAATGTAATTCTGCACAACTGCAATGCCATTCTGTGCCACTGGTGCAAAAACACATTTTGGGCAGGATTTGAAAAATGACAGCTGTGACATATGTGAGATGGGGTAATAAGAAGGCTATGTTGAAAATCAGTGGTAAAAATATTTAACATTTCTGAAATTATGAGTGGGCACAGCGAAACTGCAATAAATGGTCATAACTTTGGCATTTTTTCATATTCTGACCCCACATTTCAACATAGTCTTCTTATGACCCCACCTCATAAACCCTGTAGGTTAAAATGTTCAAATCCGTGCCAAAGCCATTCCGCGCCACAGGTGCGAAAACACATTTTGGACAGGATGTGAAAAATGACAGCTACAGTACACTGTTAATGAGGTGGTGTGAAAAATGGTTATGTTGAAAATTTGGAGTCAAAATATTGAAAATTACCAGTTATGTGCGTGAGTAGAAAAATTTCAACGAACACACAGAACTTGGGTATTTTTAGGAATTTTTTTGCCAAATTTTCAACATGGCCTTTTTGGGATCTTACCTCATGAACACTGGTAGTGAAATTTCATTATTCAGGCCTGAAAGGTGATTTTGTGCAGTGACCGTGAAATCACCTTCCGGGCCTGATTAATGAAACAACAGTTGCAGTGTTTATGAGGTGGGGTCCCAAAAAGACCATGTTGAAAATTTGGTGAAAAAAATTCAAACAAAAGGCCAAGTTATGAATCTAAGTTAAAATCACCATTGGAATACATTATATGGCACTTATCTTGATTCAGTTTGCGGTTCAGCTTTGAACAGTGCAGATGTGTCCCAGTCCACAGAAGATGATAGCCTATGACCTCCAGTGGCAAATATGGGGTAAAGGGGGGTGCTCAGTGGGATGGGGAGGAGGATGGAGGTGATGACGAGGAACCGTTTCCTTTTTTTCAGGATTAAAAAAAAAAAGACGTTGGGGACTGTTTTCTTTTTTTTCAGGTTTAAATAAATTAAATATATTGGGACACTGGGGATGGGCTCCCCAGTGTCCCACACTGCCTGGGGGGGGCACTAAATATTTATGTGCCATTTATTGTGAGCTGTGTGTAATCGGTGTACTTGGAGAGTTTCTCCCTTGTTATCCTCATCTGTTAGCCTAGTTGCTGGAGTACCCTAGATCAGCAAGAGCTGCATGAACTGTCAGATGGTTGAAGAACCAGAGCCACTGTATGATACCAGGAGAGGACTTATGTTCCAGGATGCAGGACAGAGAAGGAATATGGAGATATGAAGTTGGGAGCCGGAACTAAATGCTGACACAGGGATTGGGCCCCCCATTTTGGCTTTATAATATAAAACAACAGGCTGTTGGGGAGTGGGCATCCCAGTGTCAGATATTTTACATTAATGATAAAAGGAGTAGGGGACAGTGATTAGAGGGTGGGGGTGCCACTAGACACCAGGGAATACATTAAAAAAGAAGGGTCAGTGATCGATGGGTAGGGGGTGCCACTAGACATCAGGGAAAGTGATAAAAAAAGAGGGGGCAGCGATCAGAGGATGGACGGTGCCACTAGATACCAGAGAAATTATTAAAAAAAGAGGGAACAGTGATCAGAGGGTGGGGAGTGCCACTAGACACCAGGTAAATGATAAAAAAGAGGGGGGCAGCAATCAGAGTGTGGGAGGTGCCACTAGACACCCGGGAAATTATAAAAAAGTGTGGCAACAGCAATCAGAGGGTGAAGGCGCCAATAGACACTAGGGACATTTTACTACAAAGTGGAGACAGCGATCAGAGAATGGGGATGCCACTAGACTCCAGGGAAATACAGGGAAATCATTCTCGAGTCATGAAAAAGGATAATTTTTTATGACTCATGATATGAAAAAGGATGCTTTCTTCATATCACGTGGTCACAAAAAGGATTCTTTACAGTAAATAAAACATATTTCTGCAGTATATCCCTAACTCTGAAGTGCAAACTGCACCTAATGGGTCCCAATGAGCCAGCTAGGTGTGGTGGTCTCTCTCCAGAATGTCATTTTTGTGGCATTTGAAAAAAAAAAATAAGAAAAAATTAAAACAAGATGGCAGCTCCTGAGAAAGGATTTTTTTTTCTCACGAAAAAGGATTTAGTTGTCATGAAAAAGAAACGAGTCTCGCAAGAATGAATCCTTTCTTGCAAGAACAATTCCTTTGTCGATTTTTCTCCCTTGCCAAGGTTCCTGCTCCTGGTCTTCAGTTGCTTTACTGACTGCAACAGTGCTATGATGCCAGCATGAAACAATAACAACCAACCAACAACATTATCAGGCTTGTGCATGTGTTCCTTCTATAGTCGAGTGTTTCACGTATTTCAAGAATGCACCAGGATTTACAGAGTACGTTGCTACCAACCCCTAGGTATCCTAAGTTAAGCAGATACCTGAGCCTTCCAATTGTATTCTTTAATTCTTCAATGCGGTCTTCGTGATAGCTTCAGAAATAGTGTAACACACTTCTACTAAATGTGTATTTGCCATCATACCACCCTTTTCCTGGGCTGTGGTTAAAACTGGAATCACAACTCTGTCCTCTTTTCTGGTAATCAGTAAATAAGATATTTATAAAATGTACTGTGCTGTCCACTAGGCTCAAGGGCTCTGTGCAAGATTTTCCAGGTTACTACATGACAAATTGGAATAATTGATATTAAATTACATTGAAATCCTGCAGAATCTTGCAAGACATCCCAGCAAAAACTGTCATACTGTGCATGATCCTGGTGGACAGTATGGTATGTTTCATTTATAAGCAACCAGATATGGCGTACAAGGACTCTGGTTTTGGGAACTCCAGGAAATACTCTATCTTCATCTTCAGTTTCAGAACCCCAATATGGTTTATAGGGGAGTAGTGGAGTTAGTCATGGCTGGACATATTTCCTCTAAAAGCACCTCTGTAGGGTGTGCAGGGGCCGTGATGTTGGAAGTACCAAAAAATGTTTCATCTACCACCACCTAAGCATTGTGTACATAGTATGTACACTTGTCGGGAATGGCTGGGCATATTCCATCTACAGTACCCTAGTGTGGTGTATAAGGGAGATCTTGTATAAGAAGCACCTGAACAGACCCTATCTACTACTGTACTGGCATAGTTTGAGGGAAAAACTGCATCTTTTCCTTTGTACCCCCTTCCTAGCCTGACCTAGTCCCTTAAGTAATATATTTATATTTCACCCCACCCTCCTGACGTCCATGATTTCGGTGGTTGGGGTGCTAGTAAAAGGTAAATCTGGCTATCCAGTCAGCTCTTCCTCCCTCAGGGTGCCAACTCCATAGTACTGCAGCAGTGATCAAGAGGTGAGCAGGCAGCTGGGGCTAGCATTTTGGTGGATTACTCTTTCTTCTGGGGAAATGGAGAAGGCTGAGATGCAAGGGAACAGATTTAAATGGGGAAGGCGTGGACAGGAGACTAGCCCTGGCAATCTAGAGGAAGTGAGGATTATTTAAAAATGTAATCTTTAAAAAATGTATTCCCGAATAATGGCATGAGTAATGGACACTTTACATTAATCAATGCTGAATAAAAAATACCCCATTAATTATGGTATTCAGGAATTAGTATTTAGGGTGTGCAAATATGTACATCCTTAGCTGGGACATAAACCATATACCAGCAACCCTGTATTGTGTATACAGTAGGGACATATGAAAGCCAGTGTCCTAAGATATATCTCATCCACCCGCAGTCTAACATAATATAGGGATACTGTGTTATTTGCACAATGAAATAGTCTACTACACATGAACATACACACATTTGGTTAGAGCCATGTCATACTGTAATTACATTGCCAGAGGAAGTTAAGTACTTTGATAGTACTGAATACCCTTGGTGTATAATTTGAGAACATGGGATGGTTAAAATACAGTTGGTGTGGGAACTGAGAGCAAATGGCACTGAAACAGAGGCAGCAGTAGGGCAGTCAACTAGACCCGCACCCCTTTGGGATGTGGGAACCCCACAAGGGGGTCAGCCTGGGAATAAACTGGGAATAGGTATAGCCAGACAAGAAAATGCTGCCACAGAAGGGCCCTGTGAAGAGCGGGTGAGTAACTAGAGAGAGGATGGGTCCAAGAGCATTAAGCCCTTAACTGTCACAACTGTGTTTGAAGCTGTGGATGCATATCCTTATCTAGAGCCATTCTGTCATAGGATGCTCAAATACCTTGGATAATTGCAATATTAGGACAGAAAGGGTGCAGTACCCTGGTTATTACTATTGTACCAAAAATGATCCACTTATGAGCCAGACTGTTGTTGCAGTGAAAGAGATGCTGTCCATGATGCCAGTGCCACGAGGTTTGTGAACTAGCCCAGGATATCGTGGGTGGGGGCGTTCCTGGGACAGGAGTATCGCATATCCCAGAGGATGCTCTCCTCTTTTGGGGAGGCAGGGCAGCAGGCTCCACTGCAATGTTGCCATCTGGGTGACTGCAGGTGACAGTACAATCAGAGCAGCTTGTAAAGGAGGATGCAGGCAGCTGCTACATGTAGGCACACAATCACATGTGCATGTGCACTTGGCACCCTCACCACTCACATCGCCAGTGTCCTAAGAGCTGGGAAACCAATGTAGGAAACCTTCTGTTAGCTGCAGCATGATGCTGGCTCTATCGCACTCTTTACACTTTTCAGAGTAAAGGCAAGACAGCCTTCCACATCATCACAGATGAATATGGCAGAGCAAGGCTTGGACTCCTTTGCTATGCCAATGCATCTGAAACTATAGCTACAAAAGCTTCACTTGTGTTTTGCCGCCTCAGGGCAAAAGAATAATTAACCAAATGGTAAACGTTTGAACTAGGGACATTTAGAAAGTGCTAAATGTGGCCAGTGAGCTGAGCTACAGTGCCCATAACAGAGCTGTGTTTGTAAACAAAAGGTTTCATTTTTTTAGTTTCACCTTATCTTTGGCAAACACTAAACAAATCACTTAAAATGTTAAACAAATAGCTGAAAACAAAAGGTTGAAAATAAAAATGAAAGTCCCAACCTGAAAGCCCTGAACAGCAATCCTGACAGTGTCTCCGACTCTCGCTTTTGCTGGTGTCATTGTTATCTTGGGACCCTTTGGGGAGGCTGTAGAGGGAGACAAGAACAGTAGTCTTTGTTACATGAATCTGCAAGAAATGAACTCAGTGCAGGTGCTCTGGTTTGTTTCTAGTCAGCATGCCATAGCCTTTGTAATGCTGGACTAGAAATAAAACCTTAACATGCACCCAGTGGAACACATAACAAATATCTTTTTTTTTTTTTTTTTTAAATCCTATACTTTGGCTATCTACCTGACAGCTCTTTCTCACACCAAACCACTGCTTCTGGCTTCTGCATGCCCACTAGTCTCATGGGTTGCCTACAACCTTCCAAGTCGGACTACCACCTCATGATGACACCCCAAGAGAAATCTCCTTCTCCTTGGCAGACCCCAGAGGATAGGGGACCTTTAGGATTCATAGAAGGTCAATGAAAGAGGTGGGTGAGGAACAGGCACAGCTTCTGAGACCATGGCACTCAGCACATGTGGTTCCATCATGCATGGTACAGGTAAAATTTTCCCATGTTCTTTTGGACTCACCTACCTCACACAACACTATGGAGGCCCCTGTGCCACCAACTGGAGGGGGGGGCAATGCCCATTGGAGCATTAGAGGGCAACTTCTGTTGAGCTCTTATAATGCCCCCAACTCAATGTGGTTGGGCAGATTTGCATAGGGTGCCCACATGGAAACGTTATGTGGTCCGCCAGTGCAACTGGGCCTGGCTTGAAATATTATTTTTTATCCCCCCCTTCCTCCCCTTGCTGTATATCCCTCACCATTTGAACTGAAGGAGTAGCTCTCTGTGGAAGATTCAAATTCCTATGAAATGGAGTGCTGCAGAATTTCTGAAAATGTCATCTAAATCTGTGGAAAATTCTGTTGGTAGCAAAATTCTGAAATTTCAAATGTGAAATGTTTTTCACAGAATGGTAAATTATTTATTTATTTAAATTTGTTAACTGGGTAAGTAGCACTGGCCCATTGGCCCTTTTTCAGGCTTGACCCAGGCTAAAGACACACAAACTTAAAAAATTTACTAACAGTAACATACAAGTGTTACAAAAACACGGTATGATAGAAAAATCAAACACAATTGCAACTTTGTGATTCGAGCAATCAGCTGAGCAGTCCAAATTCAAATAAACTACATGAAGTGATTGAATGAAGGGAAACAGGCAGGGTGTTCCAAAAACCAGGAGCAAACATGGAAAAGGCATTGGAACCCATTTTAGTTTTACACATGGGAGTAAATATTTAAACACATTATGAGGATCGCAAAGTAGTTTCCGAATGTGAAATATTTACTAAGTCCTCAAGAAAGAATGACACAAATTGCCTTATGAACTAAACAACCAAAAATAAATAAATATTTTGAGACATTGGAGAAAGTAAATTCAATGGAGAGTAAAGCAAACAATGATGGTGAGTACGAGTAGGAACAAGTAAAGCAAAGTGATAAATGTTACTATAAACTATTTGTTTTTTTTTAACTCTGTGGGATGGATTTTTTTTTCTTTCTTTGTTTATTCCCTCCTTGGCTGGGGGGGGGGTGTTGCCTATGGTTCCCCCTATCCATCTGCAGTCTTGGCACCGCACCACTCCCAGTGCCTGTGCTTGACCCCCTCCTCCATTACTCTCACTTGCTGCTTCACAGCAGGTACTTACCCCACCATCATGGAAGCTGAGGATCAGGATCTGGGAGGAGCATCTGGAGTCAGAGTGGTGCAGTGCCGACGGGACTGGACTTCATCTAGCATGCCAGCAGATTTTTCCATGTACTGGTGCCCCACCCCATGGCATGGGCATGCAGTGACATCAATGACACTGCTGTGCATGCTTCCACGCACGGCACATCTGATGCTGTCCCGTGCTGACCCCACAGCGAACCGCTGCATGCACAAACCCCCAGCCACCACCAAGAGCCAGCACAGCTGCGGTTATCCCTTCCCACCCTCCCCAGAGGAGGAAAGCAGTCCCTGGGATGCTCAATCCTCCTCCTCCCCCCCAGCAGACCCTCTGACACCCGAGATCGCTCTCAAATCCTGGGTTGTCAGCATGGTGTGACGTGTGGTGTCCAGCACCTCAACCCTCAGTGCCACCAGGCTGACCATATGTGGGATGGATTTTCAAAGGGTGATGTAAGGCTTGTGTCAAACCCTGTGTCAAACCCATTTTTTGGTACAGCTGCACCAAACACCTTCGCTGCAACTGCACCCAAGTTTAGTATACTGGATGCAGTTATGATGGTTTTCCCACTTTATGGCAGCTTGCACCAAATGTTTTGTGCAAGCCCCATGAAAATGGTACCCGGGACTGATGCAAGCTAGATCAGCAAAAATTTGGTCTAACTTCTGGCAACTAGCAAATGGGATAACAAATCCTGATTGACATCCTGGAGAACATTGCAAACCCTGAGCACCAAATGATCGGTGCACCTGGGGCTTGTGACATTCTCACAGCTTTGAAAATCTAACTTTGATTGTCCAATACTGAGGAACAAAACAGATGCAAAATCAAACAAGCATTTGCCAATGCTGAACGTTTGCTTGCAGGTATTTGCAGTGGCATTTGGCACTTGGACAATGCTTAAAAAAATCAATGACAAAGAAGTAAAATGAGGGACACAGTTTAACAATTGGTTCTATCCCCTGAAGCAGGCAGTGTAAGAGTATTGGTGTAAAATACCTTGTCTGCAGAAAAGCAAGTCTGTAACTCTGTTTGACAATCTTGTGAGCATACAGTATACCCACTGTTCAGTCACAGAAGCACAAATTTTAGGAGGGACAGGAACATTTTGAGGCAAAATCAGGGACATCCCTGAAAATCAGGGAAAGCTGAGAGGTATGGTCCCTCTTTCCTCTCTTCCCCACTGTATATCTCTCTCTTTCTCCCCTTCCATATTCTCCTCTCCTCTCTCTGCCTCTCTCTGCCTCTCCTCTCTCTCTCTCTCTCTCTCCTCTGTCTCTCTCTTCTCCTTGTCTCTCTCTCTCTCCCCTCTCTCTCCCTCTTCCTCCCCTCTCTCTCAGCAAACAAGCATTTGTCAACGCTGAATGTTGGCTTGCTGGCATTGGCATTGGTAGCGCAGGAGTTAGAGAGATGTACAATAGGATTGGCAGTGAAGTAGTGAACTGACGCTGACCCCAACACCACCCTGCAGAGAGTGACAGGCATTGGGGTGTGCCTTTGGGTCATCGGCCATAACGCTCATGCCATTTCACCTAACCCTACCCTGCATACTCAGACAAGTGCTGCAGTGTGCCTTGCGGTCTTCAGGCCTTACGCTCACCCCATTCCATAAGGAAATACGCTGAGATGGGTGCAGTACAGGAGAATAGGGTGAACTTTGGGGTCAAAGAGTCCAAGGCACACCTCAATGCCTGTCACTGGCTGCAGGGTGGGGATGGAATGGTGTGAGCATTACAGACGACCATGCTAAGTCACACCCCAGAAGCCTGTTAGTCTCTACAGGGTGGGGCGTTACAGTTGGAAACCCTAATGCCCCAGGCATTTGTTGATATTTTAACTTCAAATTTTCAACATGGGCCGTTTGTGACCCCACCTCATGAACAGTGGCACTATGAGTTCGTTAGCTGAAAGGTGATTTTGCACAGCGACTGTGCCATTTGGCACCACAGGTGCCAAAACACATTTTGGGCAGGATGTGAAAAATGACAGCTATACTGTTCATGAGGGGGTGTAAAAAAATAGCATTGTTGAAAATCTGGAGTGAAAATACCCAGGATAACCCTGAGATTTCCATATGCAGATTTATCTACACTAACAGCCTCCCTTGTATTGCACTGTGTGTGCATTGATAGCCATTGTCCCCTATGTTCACACAAAAAAACTTGAAAGAAATGCGAGGAGATGGCTGAAGCAGCTGTCTGCTAAAATCTCATTTTCTATGCATTGTCATAATTTTTTTTCCCTTTTGAAGTTCACGTGTCTGTGTCTGTGGAAACAAGCTGGAAATTGGAAACATTTCTATGTGCAACAGCCAGCAGATGTTCTTGACTTGGGTCCCTGATGCAGAAGGGAAGAGCACCATTTGGAGACAGAAAAGCTTGAAAATTATCATTTTTATTTTATGTGACAGCTTACATTGCACGCGTGCGTGTGTGTGTGTCTGTGTGTCTGTGTGTGCACGCCAAAGATTATCATTATGCTGCACTGTGCAATGAAGTGGAGTTTTTTTTTTTCTTGAGAAGGATGAATCAAAATATATTAATCTGCGGCAAATGTTGTCTTAAGATAAGGAAAAGACGTGTGTGTGTGTGTGTGCCAGATGGCAGCAGCAACCATGTTTCTTTAAATACTTCACCAGGAAAGGCACATCGGGAGGCTTGTCATCAGTGCCGCTGCATGACAAGCTTATCTCTGATTACAGTAGCACTTTCCTTAGAAGCTGTGTCCACTTTACAGAATGTTGGTGTCAGCACTAGCATGCTGGCTAATTGGTGAATGATGGACGCACCTACGAAAGCATGTCCTGCATTCACCAACACAGACACACCTCTGAAATGTGCTACTAGCACAAGACGTTCCTTGTGCAAGTGCGCAAGTGAATGTAAACACAGAAGAAGAGAACCCTGAGCAATGGCATTATGAGTATTCATTGTAGAATAACTTTTAAACTTGTATACTGCTCCAAGCCTTTGGTGAATACCCTTACACAACCTACCAATATGCTCAGAATAAGTTAAACAGGAGCCTAGATGGACTCACAAATACTTAAACAGATGAACCTGCTCAACTTGAGTATGATCCAAATCATGAACAAGTAATGGTGAACTCTTTCTCAGAGAGGTGGGGGAACCAAACTGCTCAGACTTTGTTTTTGAAGAATTCAAAACCAAATTATTATTTGTAAACTAAGAGTTGACGGTGCAAAAAATCAAAACTCAAAAATGTGGTAATCTGAGAAGCATTCTGAGAACCTTTAAAAATAATGCAACTGTCTGCATGTCACAATATGTACAGACCTCAGGGACTGAATTTATAGACAAACAAAATAAAAGAGATTCTAAAATGGACCCCTGAGGGACCCCATGGGCAACAGAATTAAGAGATGACATTATTGACCCAATACCAAATGATGGAACATGATTTGAAAGATAAATACTAATCCAAGACACAACATTCAGTGAGATTTCAAGCGTTTCCAATTTACAGCAAAGCAATTTATGATCAATGAGATCAAATGCCCTGGTAAGGTCCATAAACACAGCCCCATCATTCATCCTTGCTCCATACCATGGAGGACCATATCAGTGAACCTGACCAAGGCAGTATGTGTTCCTTTCCCCTTCCTAAACCCATGTTGCTGCTAACAGAACAAGTTACAATTTTCTATGTAAGCACTGAAGATCTTGCCCAAAGGATTCAAAATAGAAATAGGCTGATGATCATTCCAGTTATAAGCACTCTCCTTTTTTGAACTGGGACAATCCAAGCTGATTTCCAGCTAGAGAGAAACTGTTGAGTTATTAGGGACACATTAAAAATAGAGCACAGAGGGGCTACAATTTCAGGAGCAAACAGTTTAAGGTAATAAGAATGAAGACCACTGTCATTGTCCCCACATTTATTTGGAAGTCCATTTATCAATTTTTAATGTTGTCTTAACAGTTTTTTTTTAATACATTTTTGGATTATCAAATGGTAACAAATCACAATGGTCATTTAAAGGGGAAGAGGCCAACTGAGTTGACCCAAGGATTTAGAAAATTGAGACATCAGTAAGTTTAATATTCAATAAATTAGCAATTTCACAAGGATTACTAACTTCTCAATCATCAACTAGAAGCTTTTTTAATGTATCTTTTTGTTTAGGGCTGGTCAAAGCAGAAATATTGTCCCAAAATGTTGGAGGGTATTTGCAATTTTCATCTAGCTGGTGTTTTACAAATTTGTTAATAAAAATCTGTACACCAAGGACTTGTAATGATCCCCTTTCTCAGTTAAACAATTTAAATTTGTGTCTCCCGCGATAAAAAAATCATCACTTTTAACAATCTATTCCAGATTTTCCAAATACTAGACTGACCCAGGAAAATCCACTCAAGGAGGGTTGTAAAAACAACTAACAAGTTTTTTGCCGCCCCCAAACTATTTTTTTTTCATACTGCATTTATCCTTCTGGGCCACGATGGGGCAAACTCCCTTCTGCGGGACCTCACCACTCCCCTCCACAGTCCACAGTCTCCACGGGGCTTGCCTAGTTACTCAGTCCCCAATGGATTGCCGTTGAGGTGGTATCAGGAGGTGGAGGACCGCCCTCCCCTGATACTGGAAATCCAGTCATTGCCACAGGTTGTCCCAGTGATGTAGTGGGGAGTGTGATGTGCAGGCATCATACGCCCCTACTATGCCTTCCATTTTCCTCCTGGATTTCCAACCTCCTTCTCCCTGACCTCAGCATAATTGAGTAACATATGTGCGTGGAGGTGCACATGTGTCCCGAGACCAGGATTCCCTCCTCCTCCTCCCACTGACTACTGTCTGCCTCTTGGCACTACTATGGGCTTTTACCAGGCCTCCACCTGGTGGCAGCCAAGATCCAGTATGGCCAGCCTCCCTGATCCGGGAGAGGGGACCTGCCTGGAGGTTGCTCAATCCTCTCTCAGACCTCCTCTTCTCCAGCCGACTGCTGGCAACCCATGCTCTTTCCCAGACATGGGCTGCTGGTGTGATAGGAGATAAGGCACACAGTGCCTTAGCCCTTGACACCACTGGACTTCTCCCAAACTATTTTATCTAACATCCATTCACTTTTTGAATCATAATGAGACTGCTGGAAACCATGGCTACATCTGTATGCTCTTTAAAATAGTAAGCCACACTTCCTCCTTTCTTTTTTCCTTCTCTGTCTAGTCTAATCATTTTAAAGCAAGGTAAAAAGTAAAGGGTAGCAGGAATATGAGGTTTCATCCACGTTTCTGTTAATCCGATCATACCTGGAAAGAAACAATTTGTCAACACCTCTAATTCTGCAGTCCTAGACACCAAAGTCCAAACATTAAAATTAAGTATTTCCAATCCATGTGATTAATACCAGAGCAAACCAGGGCTGGTCACAGCAGCAGCAGTAGGCCCAGGGTTGCACTCAATGTCCCCAGCCAGTAATAACAAACATAAATTCAAAATAACAACAATCAAGATTGGAGAACAGATAATACCTAAACTAAAATCATTTAAGCAAAGTACTTTAAAACCTATACACTGTATGTCACTATTCTTAGTATGCTCAAACATGTAAGGTATGCCAATCTCAGGATGAATTTTTAAGGTCAACTCCCAGGACACTGAATAATCGGTTACGTTAGACTGAACCTTCTCATTAGCAACTAGTAGAACAAATGCAGTACCCTCAAAAAAAAAAAGTTCAAACTAAAAACAAAAACTATAAAAAGGTAATTTAAAAAAAAAACAACATACTGAATAACACAAACTGTGGAACAGAAAAAAAAATAAACAAATTATGTTAACCAGAAACTTCAAATGAGCAGAGTGCTGTGCTCCAGATCCAGTGCCTCCACGGACTCCACCAACTCCAGTACACTTAGCCACACGTTGCCACCAGTTTCGCCACCACTTAGACACCACCACATCTTGTGCTGTGTGGGTTTTAACCTTGAAACCCTGCTCAAGGCTCTGCTGCAGCCAGTCTGAGGGAGGTTAGGCAGTACTCACATGGGCTGACAAAGTGGAGTGGGAGACTAATGAAACCAGTCACAGCAGCAGATTTCAATAAACAGGGAGGACTGGATGAAATATAATTGCACTCGGTGGACAGAAAGAGTGAAAAGACAGGGTTTAAGTCATCAGTCCAGCAGCATTTGTGTTTAAGTCACCAGAAAATACAGCTCTAAGCAGCAGGAGCAGCAGCAGTAAGCAGGTCAGTTGAAATGGATGCCTCATTGCACGGGCATGATGCGACAGTCACCAGTTTTCACAGCATGGCTACAGCTGATGTCATTCACAGCTGTGGAGGAGTCTGCCAACCTCCACCAACTTGAGTACATTTAGCTGCCACATAATCTGTGATTTACATGCAGTGCAAATTCCTTTTCCATGAGACATGGACAATTATTTTGCGGTTTATTTATTTATTGAAAGTTTCACCAGGAAGGCACACTGAGCGACAAGTCGCTCATCTCCTGGTGCGACCTGGGGGGAAAGGGTACAATATGAATGAAACATTAAACATTCAAGTTACAAGTCAACATTAACATACAATTCTAAGGCAGGTGTTACAAGCAGTGGTATAGCAGAGTTGAGCATAATAGGTAGAAAGAGTGAACAATAATAAGTGCCGGGTTAATAAGTAAACAAGTGCTTATGTGAAAGAAAAGGGGGTTGGTGAGAGGGGAAAGGAGAGGGAGGGGTGAGGTGGGGGAGGGGGAAGAATCATGTTCAAGTTACATTCAAGTTACAAGATCAACATTAACACACAGTTGTGAGGCAGGTGTTACAAACAGTGTTAAAACTGAGTTGTACGTAATATGTAGAAAAAGTGAACAATAATAAGTGCCGGGTTAGTAAGTAAACAAGTGCTTACATGAAAGAAAAGGGGAAGGGGAAGGAGGGGCGAGGTGGAGGGATGTATGGGGAAGGTAGTAGATGCATGGGATAGACATAAAGGAATTCTGGAGGTCAGCGGTAAGGGGCAACAGAGTTCTAGGAAAACATAAACTGAAGTTACAAACTCAAATGGGCAGACTAGGTGGGCCATAGGCCCTAATCTGCTGACACTGTCTATGTATCTATGTATCTATGAATGATACAAGCCCCTGGGGGGTAGGAGAGGGACCCATGGAGAGCATTTGGTGTCCCTTACATTCTATGAGAGAGGAGCGATTTGAGGGAAGGGGAGGAGGGCTAGAAATTTTGGGGGTGGGGGTGCACTGGGTAAAATGAAAGTGACAAGTAGGGTTTATCCAGGGCTTACAGGAGGGAATTAAGGAAGGACATGGCAGGAGCAGCTAGGCGCAAGGTAATTTTTGAGGACAGAGCTGATGGAGTAGGCAAAGGATGAGTGCTGTATTTGAGGGGGGATTGAATTCCAAATTTTTGGGAGGTGGTGAGAGTAAGAGGATTGGCTAGTTAGTGTGGATCTGCGGGCGACTACCAGGGTGTGGGAGTCGGATGATATAAGGGAATGGGAGGATGTTTTTTTTTAATAAAGGAGGAGGTTAGGTAGGAAGGGAGCTCACCCAACAATATACATGACAATTTACATAATCCACAGAAAGTTATTAGGCTATTTACATAGAAAATGCTATTCAGAATTCTGCGATATTAAAAAAGCAATCCTGCAAAGTATTTTGGTAGCTGAATTGCTATTCCACACAAATTCTGCCAGTGGAATTGTACATTGTGCACAGATCTACTGAGGATGCAACTGTAGTCCTTACAATGAAGGAAGACCCACCAGTACCATCGACCTGCTTCTGTCTCTTTTCTCCTGCCCAGACTTTCCACTCTCACCCTCCTTCTTCCCCTTCTTCATCCTTCCCTCCCTCCCTCTTCTTCCTACTACCCCACTACCCCCGATGCTTCTTACTCCTTTATCAGTGGGCCCGAAAATAATGTGTGTGTAACGGTTATCCACCTACCTCCACTCCAAAATCTCACAGGTGCTGTTATTCCAGCTTGGAGCACCCATGTTTCTCTCTGCCTCTGTAATAACTCAAGATGCACACTATTATCCTTTTTATTTATTCTCTGTCTTGTATCCTTTGATGTAGAATTTTGTGGTACCTATGTATTTTAAAGCTTGATCTATTTTAAGGTAATCTCAAGTAAGTTATGATTATGACATATCCCCCAGAACACACCAGAAAATCAAGTCAATTTTGATGTTCAGTGTGCCTTTCTGGCCAAATATTTTAAATAAATAAAAACAACAATTCTTTCCTGTTTCCTTGTGGAGTTAGGAAAAAAAACAATTATGATGTGCATATGAAATGTAAGATTAGTGCTTAGTTTTAGTAAATGTCAGTGGTGAGGGACTGCTGACTAGAGGAAGATGAATCCCTTTTTTGATCTACAGAATAAGCCTGATTCATAGGTGCTGTGTACCTCAGATCCTACCTTTGTTAGAGCTCAGCTGCCAGAGTTACCTTCACAGAGCACTGAGCACTGCTGCCAGAGTTACCTTGATGTGGTGCAGAACTTAACTGATTGATTCAGTTTTAAGCAATGGCACTGAAAACTTCTGAAATGGCTTTAAGACTTGCTTTTGTTGGTAAGTGCAATGCAGTGTTTCTCTTGCGTCTGTCTGTGTCTCTATCTATCTACAAAACTTTTATTTGAGTAATTGAAATAAGAATTATTGTGTATAGGTGTAGTGGTAATGGCTCTGCAACCTTAGATCTGTGCTATTACTATTACTGTATGGTAAGAATTTTTCATGACCCCCCCCCAAAAAAAAATGAATAAAGCAACAATAAATAATAAATAAATAAAATGGAATGTTAGGGTTTCTTGAAAAGGTACACAAGAGTTTGTTTGTTCCAGCAGGGCTGGTCTTGTGATTACACTTTTGTTATACATAGACAATGCCAAAATGGAAAGTCCTACATGTGGAGATAGACATTCATTGGAACATATCTCCCAGCTCACAGACAGCTTAACAGTTACCCACCAACCCTGCCCCAACATCTGGTGACTGCAATACAAAATTACTCGTACCGCATAATGCAAAGTATCATGGGTAGTGTATGAAAATCACCATGACATAATTTAGGCTGACTTGGCTTTGAGCAGGACAGAATAGTTCCAAAACACCTTAAAAATAATCTGAAACGACTGAAAACAGCAGACCACATACATGTTTTGTCCTTGTTAGGACTCATCAGTACACCATAGCTGTAACTTTAGCCCAGGAGAATTGGGAATCGGTCACATGACGTCAATGGTTAGGGGTCAGGGTGAGCCCAAAATGTCTTTAAAAGACGAGTACTTCAGTGCATTAGCAATCAAACAAGAGTTACTCTGGAGGACAACTGGAAATAATGCCAAGTTTCAAAGAAATACAAAATTACACCTACTCCTCTAACACAAAGCATCGTGGATAGTATATGCACAAATCACTATAAAAGCATTCAGGCTGACTTTGCTTTACGCTGGACTAAATGATACCCAAAAGCCTCACAGTCTTCAAACAGCAGACAACAGACACTTGTTTCGTCCTTGTAAGGACTCATCAGTGTGCCATTGCAGTGGCTTCAGCCCAGGGAAAGAGGAAACCGGTCACATGATGTGAATGATTTGGGTCATGGTGAGCCCACAATGGGAAAGTAATTTTAAAGACAAGAACCTCAGTGCCTTTCACCTCTGGCGAATATAGCTAGTGTCATCTCAGATTACAGCATAGAAAGACATCAATCAAGAGGCAGTTTAATTTATAATCTTAGACAGGCACTCTCTGCCCCACTAGTTATCATGAGTAACAGAATGCTCATCCTCAGCAAGGATGTTGGCCTGGCCATGTGCTCTGACTACCTATGCTGATTAACAGTATGCATTTTCTTACTAGCTTAGTCACACATTCATGACTTTATCATTAACTCTCAGCATGACAGTGTGTTTTTTTAAAGAATGTTACAGACAAGGCAACCAGTAACTGAAATAGCATGGCACAGACTTATTTTGTGCCAAAAATCTGTTAAACACTCCACTGAACTCTGTCCCACCAGAGCATTTTCTATGGCAAAAGGCCAACACCAGCCCCTTCACTGGATGACAATAGTACTGTTCAATTATGCTGTCAACCCCAAGAAGAAAGGAAATTCCAAGTTAGGGTTTTAAGACTTGTGAGCCACATTCACACCATTGCTCACAAAAGTAAACCCATACACCAGTTATGTGTATCATACCGTAATATATAATTCTTTAATAACATTAGTACAAAAAATTCATACTAGGTTTATAATAAGGTATCTAGGAGCCAAAGGAGGTGGTTACCCATTACAGTATTTTGCTCCTGTCTGTTCACCCATAATACTGTACAACATTTCCATTCAATATGTATCTATCCAGTTGCTGTTCGAACAGCTGTTTACTATTACCTATAATAACCTCCAGGGGTAATCCATTCCAGGGAGACACCATTATCTGTGTGAAAAAAGCCTTTCTTTTATTTGTGTTGAACTTCCTGGGTTGGAGCTGCAGTGGGTGTCCCCTAGTACATGCCGAAATATTTTTTAATTTTAGCTGTAGTTTGTTTAATAAGTAATTGTTCTGCATTACATCATAGCACATCAAAAGGTCTCCCCGAATTCTTATCTTCTCTAAGGACATGAAGTTTAGCTTGAGGAGCCTATCCTCATAATTTTTATCCCTTAATCCATATATTATTTTTGTGGCTCATCTCTGCATCCTTTCTAAACCATCCACACCACCTCTAGATATTGGACCCCACACTGGGCTACCATGATCCAGTAATGGCCTCACATATGCTCTATACAGTGACATAATCACCTCTCCGCTTCTACTTCTAAAGTTTCTTTTTATAGCCCATAGTAGTCTGTTTGCTTTGGCTATTTGAGTGGAACATTGAGCTTTACATGTTAGTTTATTATCTATAATTATACCCAGGTCCTTTTTCTCAACCAAATACCTTAAGGTTTGTCCGTTTAGGGAATAATTCGCCATCTTATTATGTTTTCCTAGCTGTATAACACAGCACTAGTTAGTATTGAAGCTGCCTAGGATCAGCATAATGCATGGCATGAAAACTGTAAAAAAAAAAATTGTGAATGTGGGTGTAAGGCTTGTAAACCCTGACTTTGAATTTCCTTACTGCTTCCAGGAGGTCACAAGTTAAAACCCTGCAAGACGCCAAATACTCACTGTGTGACCTTGGGAAAGACACTTAACCTCTCAGTGATCAAGTCCGCCATTCTGCAGGAATAGATAGAAACAGGACACCACTGGAAATGAGATGTTACATCTCAGCTGGGCTATCTTAGGTAAATAAATTGTTAAATAAATACATTTTCACTAATCTCCCACCCAACTCATTTACCAAGATTCCATCAGGATAACAGACTGCAGATCTCTCATTGCAAGAAACAATCTGACTAGGCCTCTATCTGTTGCATGCTGAGGGCCTCATATTTAAAGTTGGTCAACAGTACCATGCAATTGAGAGCACGGCAGGCTTATGAGTGCACAGTCTGGAAGCTGTGATAGCTGTACATGCAATACGCTGGGTTCAGCATGTACTGCATGTCTGAATATTGGGTAGTGAGAGTGAACATATGAACATACCAGCAGATAAAAGCCTTATGGTCCATCTAGTCTGCTCAAGTGTGCAGTTCCCAATGTGTTTACAGAGGGAACAGCTCCCCCATTTCCCTCCTGACCTCCCTCAACTTTCCCCTCCACCCACTTGCCCCCCTCTTTCTACCCACAATCTCCCCTTCATCCTGTTCCATCCCCTCTGAAAGCTGTCCACTGTTTTTATTAATACCACCTCCACTGGTGGCCATTTCCACTTGGCCTCCACCCACTTGGTGAAAAAGTACTTCCACATCTCCCCACCAGCTTTAGGCTGTGCCCCATTGTGGTCTTGTTCACACTAAGGCTGAAGAGGCCCTCAGTGCTCACCCTGCTTATATCTTTCAGATACTTGCAGTTCTCAGTTATATCTCCCCTCTCTCTTCTTTCCTCAAGAGAGTACATGTTGAGCCCCCTGAGCCTCTCCTCATAGGTATTGCCCTGCTGGCCCTGGATCATCTGGCTAGCCTCTCTCTGGACCGTCTCCAGCAAGCTGATATCCTTCTTAAGATAAGAGCACCAATACTGCACACTGTACTCCAGATGAGGTCTTACCAGTGACCTGTACAGTGGCACAATAACCTCCACATTCCTGGTGGTAATTCCCCTGACTATGTAGTCCAGCATCTGATTTGCTTTAGCTGCTGCTCTTCTGCACTGTGCAGTATGTTTCAGGTCACTTGTGACTATTACTTCCAGGTCCTTTCCCTCCTCTGACCTGGTTACCAGCACAACACCCAAAACGCATTTGGTCGCTGGATTCTTCATCCCCAAGTGCATAACTTTACACTTTTTGGCATTGAACCCCAGCTGCCAAATGCTAGACCACTCTTCTAGCCTAGTCAGGTTTTGACTGAGTTCCTGTCTTCCCTCCTTCCTGCCCACCCATCCACAGAGCTTGGTGTCATCCATGAACAGGCAGATTTTACCCCGATCTCCTCTGCAATGTCATTTATGAAGATGTTCCATAACACCAAATCCCCCCCTCCGGCTACCACCTTTTGGTTTCTGTCCATCAACCAGCTTCTGATCCATCCCAGGAGTTTAGCCCCCACCACCAAGTTTTCTAGCTTCCTGTCCAGTCTCCTATGAGGCTCTGCATCGAAGGCCTTGTTGAAGTTCAGATACAGGGCATCGACCATCTGGCCCTTGTCTATTATCTTAGCGACCCACTCAAAGAAGTCAATTAGGTTAGTTTGGCAGGACTTCCACAACACAAACCCATGCTGCCTTATGATCTAGAGCCAATTTGTGCCCATAAAATGTACCAGTCTCTCTTTTAGAATGGTCTCCATCAGGTTACCCACAATTTTTTTTTCACATTTTCTGTTTTCTAAGACCCCTCTGATACCGCAGATATGCCACTCAGTCAGGGTCCTCCAAGGTACCGGGGGCTAGCTAGACCTACTACAGGGACATCCTTGCTACCCTTACCTTCCTGTTGCCGTGGGTTATCCCCGGGCAAGGAAGGAGAGAGCAGCTTCTCTTCCACTCCTTCCTACTTGCTCTGAAGTATTTTTCAGGCAGTTGCTAGGGTGTATGGGTTCGGTCCTTCTTGACGGTAGTACTGAAGGTCATTGTTGGGCCAGCGGTGGGGCATTTTCCATTTTTCTCCCATCTCCAAGGACATTGGTGCACTAGGAGGTCTAAGGAGTGTATGCACACAATGTGTACTGCTGCTCCGGAGCTCAGCTAATATACTTCCCACCCACATTACCTCCCTGAGCTACACTGCCACCTGTGGTCATCCATGTGGCAGTATTGCAGTGGGGATGATAACCCTCCCTCCACGGAGAAGTAGAGCAGTCCCTAGGATGCTCAGTCCTCCTCCCCCTGGCCGGCCCCAGGCAACCCGAGTTAGCGCCCAAGCCCGGGTCACTGATGCCACAAGCAGTAGTGCTACCACTGTGACAATAGACTGGCCCAGATTGTCCACTACTGAGGTCATGCTGACTGGCCTGTAGTTCCCTTGTTCATCCCTCAGCCCAGTTCTGTGGAGAGGCACCATAAGCACAGTTCTCCAGTCCTGGGGCACATTTCCTGACTTCAGAGAGGTGTTAAACAGGCCATGGGCCCTGCCAGAACCTCTACCAGTTCTCTTTAAACACTTGGGTGCATGCCATGTGGCCCTGATGATTTGTCCACCTTATATTATGCCATCTATGACTTCACCCCTCCCAGTCCCTGCCCCCCCCTGCTTCCCTGTGGTACTGGTCCATCCTTCTCCCTAGTGAAGACTGAACAGAAGTACTTGTTAAGCACCTCCACTTCTTATTCACTATCCTTTGCCCAACCCACTCTTCTTTAACCTGACAGTCTCATCCTTCATGTCCCTTTTCTCCCTTATATAGCAGAAATAGGCATCCTCACCTGCTTTTACCGTCTATGCTAGCTGTGCTACTCTCTTAGCCATTGCCTCTGAGTACACGTGTACATTCTGAAGGCTGCCCTCTTGTCCCCTACCACTTTTGCCACCTCCTTGTCGAACCAGATGGGCTTTTTGGCCTTAGCTTTCTTACTATTGATTTTGGCACATTTACTAGTGGCTTTCATCAGTCCCATCTTTACTATGGCCCATTTCTGTTCCACATCCATCCCCACTCTAATCCCAGTAAAGTGTCCTTTCATAACTTCTCCCACCTATCAAAGACAGCCTCCTGAAAATCCAAGACCCTCATTTTAGTCTTGACCTTTCCTCTACCCATGTCAAGGTGGAACCACACCATGTGGTGGTTACTACCTGCAAGCGGCGCATCCACATTCACATTCTGAACATGTGCACAGTTGGACAGGATCAGGTCCAGGGAGGCCCTCTCCCTAGTGGGCTGCATGACACCTCGAATCAGGAAACCATTCTGGAATGCACCAGCAATACTTGCTTCTTGGTGTAGGAGATATCAGGGATTTTCCAGTCCACCGCAGGTTGACTGAAATCCCACATTTTTACTACTTCTCCCCTGCTGGATTTATTCATGATTATTTGGGACTCTAGTACCCTGTCCAACTCATCCTGAGAAGGTGGTCTGTAGACCACCCCAATCCTTAGTCTCCTCCCCTAGGTGGCTTGTACTCATACCCACAATGCTTCAGTCTTACCCTCTGTCTCTTTCTCTCTGGTACAAGGTACCCCCTCCTTCACGTACAGCACCACTCCCCCCTTCCCATCCCTCTATCCTTTCTGTACATTTTATATCCGCAATTGCTAGGTCCTAGTCATGCTTTTGTGTGGCCCAAGTCTCTGTGATGGCCACTATGTCCACCTCTCCCTCGGCCAACAGCAACTGTAGATCCACCATCTTGTTCCCCAGACTTCTGGTGTTCAGGGACACCAGTCTCCACTGTGACTCATGACCCCCCTTACTCCTGACATGCCCCCTTCCACCCTTGGTCCCTCCCTTCTTCCCCCCACCCTTCAATCTAGCTCTTCTTCATCCTGCCCTAATTGGGGGGAGACCTATTGGCCTCTTCCACCAGGTGACTAACGGTTCTGTGCACCCTGCTGCCCCCCATTCAGTTAAAATTAATATTTTTAGTCATGAAATCCTCTGGCTTACCCTTCAGTACCCCGTGCCCTTTTCTTCTTCTTATGTGCAATCTGTCCGTGCATACAGGTCTTTGTTTTCCTATGTGCGCCCCTAACCATCAATGCACCTGTACCCAACCACCTCATACTACCCTCTGATACATCCATTAAATTTGTTAATTCTTATCTTCCTTGCTGTACTAGCCCTTGGCACAAGAAGCACATCCAAGAATGAGTAAACCAGAAACTGGCAATGGACCATGGTGAGGCATCACCTTGAGTAATGTGTCCAGTTCTGGAGGCCACACCATCGTAAGGACATTGACAAAATAGAGACAGTGTAGAGGAGGGTGACCAAAATGGTGAAGGGTCTGCATCACAAGCCTTATGAGGAAAGAGTCAGAGACCTCAATTTGTACACACTGAAGCAAAGGAGGGAGAGAGGTGATATGATAGAAACATTCAAATACCTCAAGGGTATGAACAAGGTGGAAGGGGACAACATATTCCAATTTAAAAGTAGTGCCAGAACAAGAGGGCATGATATGAGACTGATGGGTGGCCACATAACAGGTAATGTCAAGAAGTTCTTTTTTACAGAGAGGGTGGTGAATGCATGGAATAGCCTGCCCCAGGAAGTTATAGTCACCCATACAGTGGCAGGCTTCAAACATGCATAGGACAGGTATAAAGGAATATTAGAGACAGGAAGAAAAAGTCAAAGCCAATGACAGTATAGGATCAATGGCCACTTCATCAGGTAGCAGAAACAGGCAGACAGGATGGGTTGGTGGCCCTTATCTGACAGCAGTATCTATGTACCTATGTATCTACCAACTTCTCATCCTCCTTGCAAATTCTCCCCACCTCCTTGAACCTCTCTCGCATCTCCCCCAGCTCACATCCTGCAAGGTCATTTGTACCCAGGTTCACTATAACATGACATTTCCCTTCCCCGGCCCGGACACTGTGCTGCAAAAAGTGCAGAAGTGTGGCACACCACTGACCCCACTGGAAACAGACACCCAGGAGCAAAGGTAGTCCCAAACTGGATAGTGCCTTTGCTCCTGAGTGTCTTATTCAAACACCTGCGTGATGAAGACATACAAGGGGCTAAGGGTCCATTTGCATGCCATTATGTGGCCATTATAAAGCACCATAGTATGACATAGGCCCTGGCCCACCTTACTGGCTATGCCACAATAAAACATTGATGTGGAGAATATCACAGGTGCCGTCTTCATCAACCTTACAAAGGCTTTTTACCTTGTCGACCATCAATTGCTACACAAAAGATTAGTAAGCCTTCGGTGCTCAGAGAGGACTACAACTTGGTTCAGAAATTACCTCCTAAATCACCACCAGATGGTCAAGGTGAATAGTGCAATCTCCACAGCTAAGGCTGTAACTAGTGGAGTACCCCAAGGATCCATCCTGGGCCCGGTCCTTTTCTCCCTATTTATAAACCCCCTACCTGAGGAAAGTCTTACTTGCAAGGCCATCCTCTATGCCGACGACTTGGTTTTGTATCATAGTGCCAAATCCCTAGCAAACATCTCCTCACAGCTAACTAGTAACTACCAATCAGCTAACAACTGGTTCTTTGGAAACAGGCTGTTGATAAACACCTAAAAACTAAAACCATGCTACTGGGATTCAAGCAAAAATTAACAAATCTGGCAAACAACTCATCTCCATTTTCTATCCTAGCCCCAGATGGTACACCACTTGAGAACGTCCTTTATTTCAAATACCCGGGTGTCACACTGGACCCCTCTCTGATGTACTCAGTTCATACTAACTCCATGTTACAACGAGTAAACCAGAAACTAGCAATGGGCTACTGCCTTCATCATCACCTGACTCCAGAAGCCAAGCTAGCCATAGCTCAGTGAAACCTCATCCCACTCCTTGACTACTGTGCCCCATTTACACCCCAACCTCCTCTAAACTACTTACAAGACTCACCTCTACCTACAACAGTATCTGCAGATTTATGCTAATGGCTCCCTATTCCACTCACCACCACTCCCTTTACCAGTCTCTGGGATGGCTCCCACTCCCGGCACTCTGGAACTTCTCCCTAGGATGCATTGTGGATAAAGCCATCAGAGACAGTGACCTTTCCCCCATTCCACCCTCCTCAACAAGAGAAAACACCCCGCCTCCTTAGAAGCACTAGCATCCCCCCAATGGAAGTCCCCAGAATCTCAACAACTCAGGGAGGTAGAGCCTTCTCCGTTGTAGCACCCAAACTATGGAATAACCTCCCTATCTCCCTCTGCTCACTTGACTCACAAATGTCATTTCAGGCACACTATAAAGCCACCTTAGTCAAAGCATCAACATGCACTTGCCTCCTGGGGTGACTCTATTTGTGGGTCTGTTGCCTCTTGTATTACTGTACAATCATTGCCTAATGGAAACAGTCTACCTTGTATATATGCATATTGCTATTGTAAATACAACTGTACTTTATCTATACCCATTTGTACCTGTCCTTGGCTACTGGAATTATATTGTTTTCTAATTGTAATGATATCCTTTTGTATGTGTAATTGTAATGTATATCCTTTTGTATGTGCCATCTGCATGGCTTGGACCGTGCCTGAAAATGGTTCACTGGATCAGTGTACCCACATGGTAAACAAACAAATAAATAAATAATCAGCTCTGTGCAATGCCTCTGAGCTGTTGTATGGCAGGAAGCATTGTTTAGAGCCTCTGCCACTGCCTCCTCCTGCCCCGATCTCGTTGTTATATACATATCCCTGGCAGTTGAGTGGTACTACTCCTATCCCAATGCTGATATGAACAATCACAATATCCCTGGTGTTAGTTGTATTCCCTCCCACCCCGATCTCCACATAAACAATCACAGTATCCTGGGTAGACTAGTGGTACCTCTCTCCTGCCTCAGTCCTTGTTTGAATAATCCCAGTATCCTTGGTGCTAGTGGTACCCTCCCACCCCCCACCAGATGCCTGCTTGAACAATCATAATATCCCAAGTGCTAGTGTCAGCACCCCTTCCCAATACCTATTTGAATAATCACAGTGTCTCTGGTACTAGTGGTACCCCCTCCCACCTGATCCCTGTTTGAACCATCACATGATCTCCAGTGCTAGTGGTAACCCCCTTCCACACCAATCCCCATTTCAATAATCACAGTATCCCTGGTGCTAATGGTACCCCCCCACTCAGCAAAACACAACAAACCTCCCTCCACCCCATTCATTCAGCACTTACCACCCTCCACCTTCTGTCTGCCACACTACTCACCTGAATGAACCCAGCAGCGGCAAGCAGAACAGTGGGCAGCAACCAGCACAGACCCTCTTCTCTCTACTTCGGTTGGCCACTGTCTGAATGAATGGGACTGAGTGCGTGCATACTGTATGCCGGTCTGTTCCATTGTAAAATGTTTAAGTTGCTTATCTGCAACTTCAGATATGCCTTATACCTTTCCTACTGTACTTAGAACCCCAGGTCACTACTGTCTAAGAGTGATTGAATTCAGAGCCCTTTCACTCTCATTATTTCAGACAACAGACAGATAAAGTGATGTGAGGAGGGCTGTGTTGCTCTGCCAAATCAGTGTGTCCTTTCAATCAGTGCATTGGGGGGATTGGGAGTTGGGGTATTAGGTGGGATGGGGAAAGGAGGTTAATTATCAGGACTGGGGGATGGTGGGAGTTAGGATACTAAGTGGGTTGGGGGAAGGGGGATCAGAATAAGAAAAGTCTGGAACTGTGGAGAGTGGAGCGTGGGATTCAGGAGGCTAAGTGGGTTGGGGAAGCCGGTGTTATTTTTATTTACTGGGACGTATGAAGGAGGGTGGGGAGAGCTAGTGCTATGAATGTAGGGGGAAAGGTAATGTTTCTTAATGCAGGATCCACTATATTTGGCAGTGGGGTCTTGCAGGCAAATTAAATTCAAACTTAACTCACTTCAAGAATGTATGGGGCAAATGTCCAATTTGCCAATACTTTGCCAGATCTTAGTGAAAATCTTCGCCAGCAAAATTTTACTTTGCAACATTGCTACTTGCTATCTATACTTTAACAGGAAGTTAAATGCTCAAGTAGTAAGTATTAACATAACAGTTAATTATTAGTGGAATATAGACCCCTTGGGAGAGTTATTGTTAACATTAATCGTAAGGCAAAGCTGAGGCCACCACACCCTGCTCATTCTAATTCTACTAATAAAGACTTGAGGTTGTTGTCATTAATATGAACCTACTGATGTTTTTTTAAATAAAATAATGTTAGAAAAACATTATTTTAATTTATGTGTAAATAACTATTCATGAGCCTAGTGAGGCTCCTGATTGGCTACTGGATAGGTCATTAATCTCTTAGAAATGACTGATCCAGTAGCCAATCCACATTGCATGCCAGCTACTTATGCTGTGTGAGAAATCCTTGCACCATACCATTTCCTCCACTGTGCTCATAACATCAACTGTAAGTGAAAACAAAAAAATACTGAAAAGTGAGGCTGTAATTGCGATTTGATTTATAATAACAATAACAACCTCAAAGGCTCTTTCCCTAGGATTAACAACCAGCTGGTAGGAGGTGGCCTTCAGCTGTACCTCCAGCCACCCTTTTCCCCTTTGGTTGTCAATCTCTAGAAAATGACCAACTTCTCAGTCATTATTTCTTTATATAAAATAGTTGTATTGCTGCGCAGATGTGACTGGTCCTAATGTTCTGTTCTGTTTACACTAGCAGGCCATTAGCTGTGGGATAAGGACCACTAGTGAACCTATCAGAATGTGGGATTTTGCACTCACATCCTTGAGGTTTGTAAATGTAGCTTAGGTGACTACATGTTAAATATTAAATAGGTTGGTGTACTGTGTGCTTCAAACAACATTTCACTAATGAATACATTTTACCTCTTGCAGCACAAAAGACAAATTGTTTAAACTGGTATCCCTAAAAAGAGGCCAAGAACCATTCAATTCTCAAGGAGCAAGAAAGGATTTTACAAAGGCCCATTATAGATACTGCTGACTTGATTTATAGAGCTGTCTCTGATTTAAAAAACAACAAAAAAGGAACTGATATGTGGGATATACTGTCATGGGATTGTCAGATTTGTTAGGCTGCAGTTAAGATGAACATCATTGCACTGTGTCATGTACTTTGGATTGATAATTATTACAAAATCTGGGAGAGATGAATTGGCCCTGTATACTTATTTAACTCATTCACTCCCGGTGGTCATTTTGGGTCAGATTCAGCAATGGATGGCTCCAACACCATATGCCGTCTATGGGAACAAAGGAGGTAAGTGCTGAAATGAGCCATTCTAGAATATTTTAATAATGTCTTGGTTCCTATGAACATTGGTGTGGCATCTGAGGACTGGAGGAGGGTGGATGCGATTCCCCTTCACAAAAGTGGTAGCAAGACAGAGGCAGGAAACTACAGACCTGTCAGTTTGACCTCAGTGGTAGGGAAAATGATGGGATCACTTCTGAAGGAAAGAATTGTTGAGTACCTAGAGGCCAGTGGGGCACAGGACCCAAGGCAGCATGGATTCACAGTGGAAAGGTCATGCCAGATGAATCTAATAGATTTCTTTGACTGAGTGACCAAAGTAGTAGACCAGGGAGAGGCTGTGGACATGGCCTACCTAGACTTTAGCAAAGCATTTGACACAGTCCCATACAAAAGATTAATAAACAAATTAGCAAGCCTGGGAGTGGGTCCCAGGGCGATAGCCTGGGAAAAACATTGGCTGTACAACAGGATGTAGAGGGTAATAGTAAACAAAGTCCACAGTGAAGAAAGAGGGGTTACTAGTGGGGTACCGCAGGGTTCAGTACTGGGTCCGATCCGATTTAATGTCTTTGTAAGTACCATTGCAGAGGGACTGGAAGGAAAAGTATGTCTCTTTGCAGACAACACAAAGATCTGCAACAGGATTGATACACAAGGTGGGGTGGAAAAGATGAGAAGGAACTTGGCAAGGTTGGAGGGATGGTCAAATGTATGGCAGCTTAGATTCAATGCAAAGAAGTGCAAAGTAATGCACCTGGGAAACAAAAACACAGGGGAAGAGTACACAATGGGGGGTGAGATACTGACAACAACAAAAATGGAAATGGACCCGGGGTAATTATATCAGATGACCTAAAGATGGGCAAGCAATGTGAGAAAGCAGTTAGGAGGGCTGGGGGGATACTGGGATGCATAGGGAGAAGCATCACCAGTAGAAAACAGGAAGTTGTTATTCCTCTGTACAGACAGTTGGTGAGACCCCATCTGGAGTACTGTGTGCAGTTCTGGAGACCCCATCTCCACAAAGACATAGACAGGGTGGAGGTTGTCCAGAGGAGGGCCACCAAAATAGTGCAGGCTCTGCACCAGAAGACATACGAAGAGAGACTAAAGGAGCTTAATATGTATACCCTCGAGGAAAGGAGGGAGAGGGGGGACATGATAGAAACTTTCGAATACCACAAGGGAATCAACAAAGGTTAAGAGGGTAGCATCTTCAGAAAAAGAGATGTGCAAAAACAAGGGGGCACAATTTGAAGATAGAGTGGGAACGGCTCAGAGGTTATGTGAGGAAGTATTTTTTTCATGGAGAGGGTTGTGGATGCATGGAACAGCCTTCCTGAAGAGGTCGTGGAGTCAAAAACAGTGGGGGAATTCAAGAATGCATGGGACTGACATAAGGCAATTCTGGTGGGGGAGGTAGGAGGAAGTAGACTGTTGGTTAACTAGGATCTGCTGCTTATCCATTAAGTAGGGAAATGGGAAGACAAGGTGAGACAAGTGGTCCTTGTCTGCCATCAAATTCTATGTTTCTATGACTATTTTGTTGGAGATGGCTTACTACATCCCCTCTCACAACCTGTGACCCCCCCCCGATTCTGAATACATCTCGTCTGCAGCACTACTTTCACTAGCTTGTGCTAAGTGTCTCATGGAGGACTGAACCCAAGTTTCCTGCAGTGCTTACTTATTGTTTGTTGCCACTGCCCGTAGTGAAATCCTATTAATGAAGGGTATGTATCCTTAAAATGCAGACAACAGTAAACCAGAGCACCTATAGGACAATTAGCCTGACCTCCATGCTGGGCAAAGTCTTGTAGGCCATTATCAAGGTCATAATATTGGGGCACTTGGAGGTGGCTAAGGTTCTTGTCCCCTCTCAGCATGACTTTATAAGGGCCAGACCATGCCAAACCAACCTGATCACCTTCTTTGAGAGGCTGACCATGGAAGTGGACAGGGGCAAGGCTCTGGACAGTTTTTGAAGACTTCAGCATGGCCTTTGAAACTGTGGCACATAAATGGTCCCAGGCATTATAAACAATTGTATAAATGAGCCATTCCAATGTGGATTGCTAACTGCCTTGAGAGCAGGAAGCAGGGGTTGGTAGTAGAAGGGCCCTATGGGTGGACAGGAATACACAGTGTCATCTCTAGGGGCTTGGTGCTAGGGCTACTGCTCGTCAACATCTGTGTAAATGGTGATACATCACCTGAAGTACTGTGTGCAGTTCTGTGCTCTGGGTGAATGGCATACCCACCAAAAGGATCGGGGGTATTGAGGAAAAAAGCTATGAGGAGAGAGACTGGAGACCCTTTACATGTTTTACATCTTTACCTTACAGAGGGTACATAATCGAAGTCTTCAGTATACTAAAGGGTATTGAAAAAGTCAAATAGTTGGAAATGTTTGATCTGTTGGTCTCCAGCAGGACACGGGGGCACATCCTGAAGCTCAAAAGTGATAAATTCAGTGGTAATGTTAGGAGGCATTTTTTTCACCTAGAAGAATGTTGAATCTGTGGAACTGCCAACCAGTGGAGACAGGGGACATTAAGACAATACATGCAGTCAAGGTAAACCTGGACAAATGTTTGCTTTACCAAGGGAATCTCTGAATACACTGGCAGTAGAATGGGTCAGGAATCTTTATAATTTGGTGAGTATTTACACAGCAAACATTTTTCATCCCTGATTCCGAAGCCATTTTAATTTTCCTGTTCTCCCACTTTTCACCTACCTCTCACCTCTGTGCTCACCTCCCTTTTATTCTAATATTTTTAAAATATAATTGTTTTATTAAAATTAATTTAATCAAGGATTGCAAGCAAAGGTACACAACAAACAGATCTCACTTCCTGCTGTGACCTGGGAGTAGGAGGTTTGGCAGACATAACAGCCAGAGCAAACAATTGTTATAGGCAATAGTAGTAGGGAGGACACTGCAAGATGCATACTTCCCAGGTACAGTTATAATTAAACAATAAGGCATGACAGGGGATGTGCTGTGGTGGGATAATGTCCCATTGTGGGTGGGTTGAAGCACAAGGTGAAGCCGAGTGCTTCCACCACCCACGATGGGCCATTGGCCCACCATAACACACCCCTGCAGTACCTTATTGCAATTATGAAATTGTTCCTTTTCAGTAAATTGGATGTATTTTTTTAAACATATTTTTGTTTAGCTACTTTCCACCCTGCAATTGTGCTGGAATAAAGATCCTCGCGGCAAATAACTCTTATCCAATCAGAAGCCAGCATTTTTTCTACCCTTTTCATAATCAAAATTACAGTGGTGTACACAACACAAACCTGGGAGGGCAACAAACAGTAGATCCACAAAAAATGCAGCAGGGCTTGAGGTACAGCAACTCTAGCAGTCTCAGTTTAAGAAAAAAGATAGTACTTTTTGTTACAGTAAAGTTACAGTGACAGCTGTACATTTGAAAAAAGGTTAGTTTAGATCAGACAGGCATTTTCTCCTTTTGAGAGTCTGAACCAGAAACCTGGGACTTGATTCTTAGATCCATTGGGTGTTTTGGTTATACAGTATATTAGAACTCGAACACCTGTGTGCAGTGTGGAATTCTGCCATTGCATTTCATGTGAAGTGGCCAGCCATTCGGCTTCCGAAATTCTTTTCAGATTGTAGTATTTATTCTGCAAAATTACAAAAAGCATTTCTATGTAGGATTACTGCAGAAAACGAATCTGCAGTTTGAGTAAACTGCAGAGTACTCATCTGTGGTTTGTGGAAATGACGGATCACTTATCCGCAGTTTGTAACGAATATACATTCTGCTTTTGGAATGTTGGCATAATGCTTCTGATGAAACTTCATGGAATCAGGAGGAATTACTGAAATACTGCAGAATTCTGGCAGAAGCAAACTTGAAAATTCTATACAGCTCTACATCTGAGTTCTAAATTAATTAAAATATTTTTAGAAGCAGCACTGACAAGCCAAATGGCTTTCACCATGCAGTGGTACAGGCTTTCTTATAGTTATACCTTGCAATAAGCCACACATAAAGCCTTACGACCAGGGACCCTACTTTTCTGCTGCACTTTGGGACAAAGTTCTGCGGCAGGATTACCATTTGCCACAGAACTTCTGCAGCAATGGTTTGTAATTTCTGTGGAAGTTCTGCAGCACTAATGAACTGCCACATAGATACATAGACAGTGTCAGCAGATAAGGGCCTATGGCCCACCCAGTCTGCCCATTTGAGCTTGTAAGTTCAGTTTATGTTTTCCTAGAAGTCTGTTGCCCCTTACCCCTGACCTCCAGAATTCCTTTATGTCTATCCCATGCATTCTTAAATCCCATGATTGTTTCAGCCCCCACCACTTCCTCTGGCAGGGTGTTCCACTTGTCCACCACCCGTTCTGTGAAGAAATTCTTCCTCATGTTTCCTCTGAATCGTCCTCCCTCCAACTTCATCCCATGCCCTCTAGTCCTGGAACATCTTTTTCGCTTAAAAATAGTGTATTCCTGCACCCTGTTCCTCCCTGTGAGATACTTGTATGTCTCTATCATATCCCCTCTCTCCTCCTCTCCTCCACGGAGTACATGTTCAGTTCCTTCAACCTGTCTTCATAGGACTTGTGATGCAATCCATGCATCATCTTTGTTGCCCTCCTCTGAACCTTCTCTACCCTGTCTATGTCCTTACGTAGGTATGGTCTCCAGAACTGTACACTGTACTCCAGGTGGGGCCTCACTAGTGTCTTGTATAGCGGAATTATGACATCACTTTTCCTGCTGGTGATGCCCCTGCCTATACATCCCAGCATCCTATTTGCTTTACCTGCTGCCTTGTTACACTGTTTCCCTACCTTGAGGTCATCAGAGATGATAACCCCAAGATCCCTTTCCTGCTTGGTGCATGCTATATCCTCACCCCCCAACTGATATATTGTGCCAGGGTTTTTGTGCCCCATATGCATTATCTTGCACTTCTTTGCATTGAATTTCAACTGCCAAACCCCTGACCATTCTTCAAGTTTCTGCAGGTCCCTTCTCATACATGACAGCATTAGCTTGTCATCCTGACTTCACATCCATTGCAACAGCTATGTCAGTCAGGATTGGGGAACGCACAGTAACACTAGTTAAAAAAACACAGACTTTTAGAAATAATTTTATTTTTAAAAAAGGTAAAAAAATCTATCACTTAAGGTCCTATCCTATTGCATAAATGAAATACTCAGAGGGGGCCTTATGTGATAAATAAGTTATCTATATACTCATGCTGTTTACACCACTTGTGAGGTCCTCACTGTATATCACTTATATATTTATATGCAATCTGTAACATAGTTAAAAAAAAAATATTCCCTTTTTGTGACCATGAAATTGTATCCTCATTCATACAGGTCCCTTTAGTAGTAGAATAAACAGAATGCAGAAAATATTGCAAAACTCATTTTTCATGCCAACCCACTCCTCCCAACACACTACGTAACACCATCAGGCCATGACATGCACATGAACCGTTTGTGAGAGAAGGCTCCCCAGCCTGTCACAAGTTGTCACCCATGTGACAGAGCGCTGTACCATACCTTCCCAGGTTCAGAGCGGTGGTGTGCGAGAGGGCTGCACCCCCCCCCAACCTTGTGCTGCCCAGCCAGCTTCCAGAGCTTGTCGCTGAACCTGAGTCGCTGGCACGGGAACATAGCATGATACCAACTGTCCCAATGGCTGGTCCTGCCGACAACATTTCTCCATAACATTTATGTAATTCTATTAAGTTGTGAAAACATGTAATCAATAACCGTGGCAAAAATATGTACAGTGTAATTTTTCACTTATTAGATCTGTTCTTTCAACAGGTCTACACATTATTTCCACCTTTCTGGGCATAATTACTTTATTTTTCTTAAAAATTACAGGTTAATTCATTTTACCAGTTATTCACTTCAGAGGGCTTCCCTATACCTTAAAGGCATAAGTAGATATGTACAAGGTAAGGTATTCAGGTCTATGCTGTTGTTAAGTATTTGTTTAAGTTGGCCCTAGTGTGATAACTTAAGGCTGCAAATTTTATCAGGCTGTCGTATAGGTTGAGCAAATATCACAGTACCTTATGTGCTGTGCCACCTCCTCTGGGAGAGGGAGCTGTAGTAGATAATTGACTATCAATTTCTGAGGCAGAATGCAGTCCTGTCATTAGCTAATGTATGGTGTGATGGCACTGATAACACCAGATGCTGAGCATAGAGGGGTTTTGGATATAAAAGGAGGGAAGGGACCCAGGTGCTATGGATAAACTGGAAATAATAAAGAATCAGCAAGAACAATGAATTCGGTGGCATTGCAGATATTCTGCAGTAGATTGCAAGTTATGCACAAACTTCTGTGGCTGCAGAATTCTAGGGGCCTTGCTTACAACCCCCTTCCCCACCTAATTGCAATGGTTTCAGCAACATGCTAATCCTCAGGAGTGGAAGCACAGGCTTGCAGGCTGTAGAGGTAATTGTATCTACTGTACAGTAGTTTCTAAATGAAGTGTTGCCCCGTCTTGATATGGAGTGCTGGCAGAAGGAAAGAAAAGAATGGCAAGGGAACTCCAGCTGGTAACTGTGAGCAGTGCTGGCGAATAATGCGATCTGACATGCTGGTAGTGTGATATCATCCTAACAAGATGTGAAAAGTTTAAACGATTTGTTTGCTAAATCTCGGAGGCTTCTTAAGACTCTGTCCTTGTCCTTCTATAGTATCTCTCTGGGCATTACCAGCTGCTTCAAGATTCGCTGTAGCAGGTCTCAGGTGGTCTTTATTACATGTGATTGCACTGGAACAAAAAAACACCTGGTACTACAGTCACATTTCACTTTGAGATGTATTTTTTCTCATTCGAGCCATAAAGGCAGAGGTAATGTGCACAGCTGCATGGATATCTTTGTGTGTGTGTGTGCCCACACCGTGCAGCCAGCTCTGGACATTTGGAGAATCCACACGGCCCCTTGTGAGTGCTCTGTCCTCTTCTTAGTGTTTCATTGGCATTCTGTTCAGGCAAGCTTGTCTGATCTACTTTTGATCACTTACACCTCTGAAACTCACTCCTTGTCGGGTGCTTGGCATTGGCTATTAACTGTTTCACAACCAGCATGCAGCAGGACTACAGTGATATCACTAAAACTTGATCGTGAGGGGCACATCATTTTCAAATACCAGTACCTGCCTAGCATTTAATTAGCACTTAATGTCTGCCACCATAATGCTAGGCCACGTAAAAGGTCAAATTTCTATGTTTCAGTAATGCTTAAGCAATAATGAATGAACAAGTGGGCATTTTTTAGAGATTAACATCCACCTGCTGGGGTGTTGATGGCTCAAGACCATTAACCTCAGCAGGTGTGTTAATCTAATAGAAATGCCTAGCAGTAATGGCATTATTTTGAGTAGAAGTAATTGCTTTAGTTTATAAAGCAAGATCTGGTCAGAGCCAAAATGGATGCTGTGCATTAAACTGATAAGGACTATAGAATTTTTTTTCCATTAGGTATTTTTGCTCCTCAGTGGGCGTCAGTTCTGTGTCGGCTGACCATATCAGACTCCATGGTCGTTTGAGGCACCCTCCCTCTCGTGCCTTGGCAGTCCACTGGAGCCAGCCTGGGGGTTTCATCCAGCCGTGGCCCCCCGATGTTTCCACTGTTTTTCTCCCTCCCTAACCTGAGGCCCCAGAATGCAGTTGCCCATGTGTGTGGAGGCATGCATGCGCACTGCAGCTATGGTGATGCCCCTTCCAGCCACCCAGCCTATTGCCAGGTTCCCCTCTGGTGTGGCACTGCCACCTAGCCTCCACTGGGAGGCAGCTAAGCACCAGGGAAACCCCTGTGTCTCACTCTGAGGAGGAAAACTGCCTGGCAGCTGCATCAATCCGATCCTCACCCCTCCAGCCGGCCTGAACCTGGGTCACCAGTGTGGTGTGAGGTGTGGCATTCAGTGCCTCAGCCCTCAACACCACCCATCTGGCAGGAGGACAATAGAATTTAATGTGTGTTTTTTATTGTAATGAATAGTTGTTTGTGTAGCCAGCTGGTCATCACACTGGTAGAGCTCCAGTTCTCAACACTGGTGACCTGAGGTCGGGCCATCTGGGGGAGGAGTACATAGGACACACTCCCCCTTTGGGAAGGCAGAAGTTGTCACTACTTCCATGACAGACTGCCACCTGGGTGACCACAGATGAAAGTAAAGTGCAGGTAATGCAAAGGAGGGGGTGCCAGGTGGGTTCGGCATAAGCAGGCATTTGTGTGCCTATGCTCTGAACCCCATGCCTGGCAGGCATCTCGTGGGAGGAGAACCAGAAAGCAGAAAAGCCCTGGTGCACACAAAATGACTCACAGCACACTGGAGTTTCATTTCTTGCTACCAGCTGGTCCTCCACCATGGATTCTTCTGCCACCAAACTCAGGATGGGACAGGTGATACTTCAGCAGGATGTAAGCCAGATGACAATGGAGGGCGGTAAATGCTAGGAGCACAGGGGTATGTGACTGGGCCTAGCCAGGTGAAGTGGGTTGTACCCAAGAGAAGGGCATTAAGAATAAATTGCAAAAAAAAATTATTGTAAATATGTGATCCCCACACCTGGACTCACTCCAGGATAAGCACCACATTCCAGCACTCATCTAGTTTGGTGCCAAAGCTGAAGGCATTGCTTAGATCCTCAGCGGTTATGCAGAGGAACTGTGACACACTGATATGATTCAGCATGGCATGTTGTATTGGTCCCAAGAAGGTGGATCAGCATGGCTTTCAGAACTCTAAAAGTGCAGCTAATATTTAGTTCACGTTTTCTCTGGTGAGTGTGAGCTGATGCGTAGTCCCAGTGTACCCGGGACATACTGAGAAAAATGAGGCACTGCCGTCCAGGTTGAGAGAAGACTGACACTTCTACCAATGTTCCCAGTGCACCTGGGATGAGTTGAGAGAAATACTTAACTGCCTGCCACATGTGGTATCATGACTATCATGACCTTTCACTTCACAGCAGTCCCCTTACACTGCAAAGCTGTCAGAAGCACTTAAGTATTTCCTTCTCAGTACTGCTGCAAACAAACACAAGTGGAGAAAAGCAGTCCCTCCATATTCCAAACCCTGAACATTTTTCATGTTGTCTGAAATTAAAACAGAACTTAAAGCCTTTACTGCATTAAGATAGGTATTTCTTACTTGGGCTTCAAGGTGTGCTTTGGATTAAATACAACACGACAAAATGACCAGCATTTAAGACACAGAGGGACTGCAGGTTTAGGTTCATTCAGTGCAGGCATTCACACTTTATGCTTGTGTTGCTAGCCCCTTTGCAGTGTGGAGGAGCCATGAATGTTGGCTCGAGACTTTTTTCCCTCAACATATTTATTTGTAATTACCAGTCGAGAAACAGCACCAGCCTTGTTAGGTACAGCAGCTACTGGGGAGTGAAACTGATTAATGTGTACTGTGTAACATGATGAAATCAAGTAACCCACCCCCTCCTGATAACTTCATGTTACACCAGAAACTGCAGTCATGTTGGATCTCACACCAGGGGTTATTGTATTCTATTCAGTATGATTATTGTAAAGAATTTACTTCATGCAAGAGGAAAACTGTATCATGCTTACCCACAAAAGTAGATTATTTTGTTTGGTCATTTCAGGTTTCTTTTGTCCCATGGATTCAGACATAGTAAGATGGTTAAACTCGGATATATTGCCATGCATCTTCTATAGCTGGACACAGGTTCAAAATGAATACAAAGGTTAAGCTGTATGCCCTGGAAAAGCACCCCCAGAAAGCTGACAATGTGAGTGATCACGTGCCATAGCACCCCCCCAGACCAACTACAGTGTCAACAACTGTGTGGGAGGGCAGGGGAGACAAGGTAGATATACCACACTGGTACACTGGTTGAAGGCTTCTAAGTCCCGCCCACACCATTGGATTCCTTGGGGCACTAGCCCAACAGCCCCTCAGCCAGCATTGCAAGTGTGTTCCCCTACTTCAGGCGATGGAAAGGCCCCTTGCAGGAACAAGTCAGCCATTATGAGGCATGGAAGAAGGTAGAATCCAGGTGAAGATGTTCCTCAATGTAGCCAGGAGAAAGGGCCCTGGCAAGTACAAGCCAGCCTCTAGCATACTAATGGTTGCAGTCTGGATAGGTCTTAAATAGCTGGAAGCCATGACTGAGTATGGTGGGCAGCAGAAATGGCACAGGTGGTCCAAAGGAGTGGGGTGTCGATGGGCACAGAGAAGAATAAAGAAATCAGGCAAAAAAAAAAATAGCAACAGCGACTCAATAAATAATTCCATGAGTCAGAACATTAAACAGAAAGGAAGAAAACAACAAACACTGTGGTCAGCACTTCAGTATCCTAAATAATAAATCAGTCTTAAGGCAGATGCTGGTATATTTGTTTTGCACACAGCTTGAGGAGGAAGGACAGGGTGTGGGGTATATTTCTAAGAAAAGGACCTCCAACATAATAAAACAAACACTTGCTGTGTAATCCCCATGCATGCACTGGTGGTGCATCCACTTCTGTTAAGCCGATATACAGATGGAATGTCACGAGCATTTGGGGAGAAGTATCTGTTGTTGCAGAGATGGGGCAGATGGGTTTACATCAACCGTGGGACTTGCTGACATGAAAAATAAAATCTGTGCCTGAAATCTGTATGATTTTAAATATAATCAGATCAGTTATGAGCAACAAAGACAGTTTCATACAAAACCCTCCTCCAGTCTCAGTGAACCCTGCTGTGCAGGAGACTAATTCATCAAACTGTCAAGTACTATATGTATATGTGGCATGTACAGGGGGTGGCGCAGGCAGTCATGTTATGACAATGAATAACTAGATGGCCAAGGTGCCACATAAATTTGCAATTTCTTTTAAAATGAAGAGTAGTGACATAATAATGATCAATAGGTCTCTGTCACCTCACTTATCATGAAGAATGGGAACCTGTGATTTTGAGATCATCCCCGCCCCATGCTATAAAAACCTTTACTGACTTCAGAAAACATTTTAAAACTGCTCTCCTTATTTTCAAAATCTATCTCCATGGCTTTAAGGCCCAGAGGGGATGTAGCTCAGAGGTATAACACATGCTAAACGCATATGAAGCCACCAGTTCAATCCCTGGCATTTACACAGGGGCATATTTTCCCTTTTCTTCCTCACTTTGAGACCATCAGAACTGCCACTGAGTGTAACAGAGTGTGGGACATTAGACTTGCATTGCAGAATTGTTTGTTGATCTGTCTTGGGGGACTGTGTACTGCACAGTTATATGGTGACTTATTTTTTTCCCCTACAGTTACTGTGCAGGCTAAGGAAGGGGAAAGGCCTTGGAAGAGGGAAGGTAGAGGGTGGGCTGAATAGCAGCTGGCTCTGGTGCCATTTGTAGAGGGGAATGACCAGATGACTATAGCCAGCCAATGGTGTGGCTGCAGTACCGGCTTAATTTCCCAGAGGGAAAAGCACCATGAAGCATGAACAACCCTGAAGGGTGAGTGCCATGAAGCCGCAGTGTAGCATTTCAATGAGGAGTATTTGGAGGGTGTACTCAGGTAAATCCGTTGTTCTACAGGGAACTCTGACTGGGGAAGGGGACAGATCAGGCAGGCAGAAGAAAAGACAGAGAGGAGTACCAACTAGGTAGTGTGACAGAAATGGGCAGGCAAGAGTTAATGGTTTGGATTCTGTAGGTGCCTTATTTTTTTTAGCAGTTTGGAAAAAATACAGTCAAGCTGAAATCCTCTGTCCAGCAGCATCCAGCTTGTGGAATTCCTAGCTGCTAGATAAGATCTGGGTCATAAATCTCGAGTGGACATCTCCAGACACACACAGACCTGCAGACATGGACACAGGGCAGTTTGAAGGGATTGGATCATTCAAATATAAACTTAAGGTGAAAAGGGAATATAATTGGTCACTGATAGGTGGTCACCCTGATTGGGACAATTAAATACATACATGTTAGTTGGTTGGTGCATTTAAAGGGAGACTAGGAATGACCTATTCTCCACAGAGTATATAACCTTCTGAAAGGCAGAGAAGACTCTCTTGTGCTTTGGAAGCTGGGAGGGGAAACATAAGTTTGGAGCCTACCTTGTAGCTATGTCCGTGGGAGCTGGCAGTTAGAACAGGGTCCAGTGTCTCTTGTAAGGACAGGGAAGGGTAAGTTTAGTGATAGCATATTTCAGTAATAGCCTTCTTCTTTTGCCATCTGTTATTTAAAAACATTTGTTTACTTTTCCTGTATGAGTGTTATTCTCTTGTGTTGTAAATATATATCCTGTAAATACTCAGTGCACTTTCTGCTAAGTAAAAGCTATTTATTTGCTCAACAGTTGTGACTGTGATGTCATTTTTCTAAGGTAATATTTGGTTTCCACTGGCTGAGGTAAACTATGTGTAGCATCCGCCACCCAAGAGAGACACACTACCAGACTTTAACTTTTGCAATTACATGTTTAATTATTCGAGTCTGTACACTTGAAAGAGGTGCCAGAAGGAAAGTCAGGCTGGTGGCAGCGAATACCCGAGGACAGACACCTCTCTAAAAGCTGTTTCAGCCCAGAGGGAGAGGTGGGTTGTCACAGGTAGTACATCCTATCTGGGGTATGTCTGCACAGGGGCAGCAAATAGTTCAATTAGTAGCATGTAAGTAGTAAGGCAAGGGAACATTGAAAGGAGGGGTAAACCACTAATCGGTACTACACCTATTTGAGTTAGGCATATGTAGGGCTAGACAGAAAAGGAGGTGTAAACCATTAATATGTACTAAACCCTATCTGGGGTAGTCCTGTATAGAGAAAGTAGAAAGTCACAGGTTGTAGAAAGACAGAGACTAGGAAGGGAGGATAGTTTGGTAGCTGTGTGGCAATCATTTCCTGGCCTACACTTTGGAGGATTGGTTACAATACTCATACTGTACAGACAACTGAGTTGGGTTTCTAAACTGCTACCCACTTTCCCCTCTCCCACAGAGGCTAACTGGCCCAGATGGATGTAGAGTGGTAGGATGGGGAGGAAAGGAAGAGGAGGAAGGGAAGTGGGGGGATGCAGATTGTGAGTGGCATGCAGAGCCCTCCAGTAGTAACGTCAAACTATTTTGTACCCTAGAATGAGGCACAGTTACCGGACCCAGTCAGAGGAAACTGAAATCCAGTCACTGGTAAGGACCAAAAAGGCAGTGGAACTCCAGTCAGGGATCAGGGTGTCAGGAAGGCAATGAGCAGGGTTAAGGAGTGAGGAATGGGGGAGCAGAGTCTTCATAGTTGGGGATCCAATTGTAACAGGTATGGAGATGATGGTGTACAGGAATAGGTCTAAAAGGGAAAGAGGTCAGATGCCTTCTCAATGCATTGGCTCCGAGGGATAAGGCCAGAACAGGGAGGATGCTAGATGGGATGAGGAAGCTGCAACATGTCTAGGTTCACTTGGGTATCAACGACTTGGCAAATCATGGTCTGTAGGTTACCAAGTCCAACTTCTGAAGGCTAGGGAGGGAACTGAGGTGGGAAGACAGCCACATTGACCTTTTCAGAGGTGCTGCTATCATGGGATGAGGAAGGAGGTAAGGTGAGGCAGCAGGAAACTGGGACATTCAATGTCTGGTTGAGGGTATGGTGTAAGGAGGAGGAATATGGATTTGTAGGGGACTTGGGAGGATTCTGGGACAGAAGGCTTTCTAAACGGATTGGTCTTCATCTTATGAGGGTGGGGACAAACGCACTAAGACAGAAATAGGATCTTAATTTTATTTATTCATCTATTTATTTGAAACTTGGTAACTGGGAGAGGTACACTGAGCCAAGGCTCATTTCTAGGTGTGATCTGGGGGAGAGGGAAAGGGAATACAATAATAAAATATACATAGTATCAGTACACGGTGCAAAGTAAAAGTGCAAACTGTGTACAATTTATCATGTTACAAGTGCAATAAAAATAAGCATTTGTCAATGCTGAATGTTGTCTTACTGGCATTGGCATTGGTAGTGCAGGAGTTAGAGAGATGCATAATAGGAATGGCAGTGAAGTATTAAATTGATGCCATCCCCACCCCCACCCTGCAGAGACTGACAGGCACTGGGGTGTGCCTTTGGGTCGTCGGCCATAATGCTCATGCCATTTCATCTCATCCTACCTTGCAGACACCAACAAGTGTCGCATTGTGCCTTGGGTCTTCAGGCTTTACGCTCATCCCATTCCATAAGGAAATATGCTGAGATGGGTGTAGTATAGGAGAATGGGCTGAACTTTGGGGCCAAAGAGTCCAAAGCACATCTTGATGCCTGTCACTGGCTGCAGGGTGGGGATGAGGGTGGAATGGCATGAGCATTACAGCTGACAATCCCACATCACACCCCTGATGCCTGTCAGTTTCTACAGAGGGGGGCATTATGGTTGGAAACCCAAATGCCCCAGGCGTTTGTTGGTATTTTCACTTCAGATTTTCAATAGGGGCTTTTTGTGACCCCACTTCATGAACAATGGAACTATCATGTCATTAGCCGAAAGGTGATTTTGCACAGTGACTGTGCCATTTGGTGCCACAGGTGCAAAAACACATTTCGGGCAGGATGTGAAAAATGACACCTGTACTGTTCACGAGGAAGTGTAAAAAAATGGTAATGTTGAAAATCTTGAGTGAAGTATGAAAAATTGGTGAATTCATGAGTGTGTGTAGAAACTGTGCAATGCACGCCTGTAATACAATTATTTTGGGGATTTTTTAACCAAATTTTCAACATAGGCATTTTGGGACCTCCGCTCATGAACAGTGTCACTGTGAGTTTGTTAATCTGTCCCGAATGTTGATTTCCCACAGCGACCGAACCATTGTGCGCTTCATGTATGAAAACACATTTCAGGCAGGATGTGAAAAATGACAGCTATACTGTTCATAAGGAGGTGTAAAAAAATGGCAATGTTGAAAATATTGAGTGAAAATATTAAAAATTGTTAAAGTTACTAGTGTGCATGGAAACTTCACAACGCACTCTCTTAACACAGTCATTTTTTTGAATTTTTCACCAAATTTGCATCTTAGGCTTTTCGGGACCCCACCTCATGAAAAGTGGCACTGTAATTTTTTTAATAGGTCCCAAAAGGTGATTCTGTGCAGTGACCGCAAAATGACCTTTCATGACCGAATAACGAGATGACCATGCATGTTTTCATGAGGTGGGGTCCCAAGAACCCCATGTTGAAAATTTGGAGCCAAAATTCAAAACCCCCCATTTATGCCATCATTCAGCTTACTGGCATTTCTTCATTTTGCAGTTCGGTGTGAAGAGTGCAGACGTGTTCCCGCTCCACCGAAGATCGCAGTGCCAGACCTCCATAGGTAAGTATGGGGTGAGGGGGGTGTGTGTGTGGGGAGGTGGGGTGCGTAGAGGGTGGGTGCGCATTGGGGGAGGGGAGACGCAGTGGACAATGGACCATTTTCTTATTTTCAGGTACAAAAAAATCAACCGGACCTCGAGGGACTGGTTTCTTTCTTTAAAGGTGAAATAAAACAAATGTTGGGCACACTGGGGAGGGCTCACTGTGTGCCTCATGTGTGCCCCATGACTTGGGGTTTGATGTTGGCAACACTGGGGTGGGTCCAGTGTGCCAACCACAATGTGGGGGCTGACATGCCGACACAGGGATTGCACCCCCAGATGTTGGCCTTCTTTTTGGATTGTGTGACGGACGGCAGGAGCCGCTGCCATATTTATTGCAATGTTTCACCAGGAAGAAAAAATTACTCACCTTAGTAATGTTGTTTCTTCTAATGGAGTCTTGCTATATTATAGACATTAGCAGTTTGATCCAGCGCTAGAACTGCCCCGGAGTGAAATGGTTAAAACCATTCCAAAATAGAATTTTGGCACGAGAGCAGCTCTATCTGTGTCATTTCAAACTTGAACTGTCAGATCTTTACGAGCCAAACTCACTAAGGTCTGTGGAAGCTGTAACCTACACCAGCCAAATGGCCACCTAAATAATAATAACCATTGATGGTCCCAACACCCAAGACTCAAGTCAGGGGACCAGAAATACTACACCATTCTAATAATATGAAAATGGAACATAAGTATTAATAAAACACACACAGCCATACATACACCCCCAAAGTCCCAAAGGGGACAAAATGCTAACAGGACATAAGTAGTGCCCACACTAAGTTGCCCGCACCCCACCAAGTAGAGGTTCTGAGAGGGCAGGTTAGAGGTCTCATAATATAGCAAGACTCCATTAGAAGAAACATTACTAAGGTGAGTAATTTTTTCTTCAAACAACATGAAGTCTTGCTATATTATAGACATTAGCAGAATACACAGCAGTACCTCCATGGAGGAGGGCAGAACCTACTTAGGGAATAGGCTCTGAAGAACAGCTGTGCCAAACCGAGCATCTCTCCTGGCCTGTACATCCAGGGAGTAATGCTTGGTAAAAGTGCACCGCTTTTCCAAGTAGCAGCCTGGCAAATCTCTAATAAAGGATGTCTCTGGCAGCAGCTGAGACGTAGCTGTACCCTGGTAGAATGAGCCTCAAACCAGGGGGCTCTGCCACTTTCTGATAACAAAATTGGATACAAGAGACAATCCACCTGGCTACTGATCTCTTAGTGGCAGGTTTGCCTTTCCCAACTTCACCATAGGTAAGAAAAGTTGGAGGATTCGAACCCAGGACCTTGGTACGCTCTATATAATAACTAAGAGCCTCTTAACATCCAGACTGTGCAACCTCCTCTCACCCAAGAGGAGTGATCAGTGAAAAATACTGAAGGAGATAGATTGATTAAGATGGAAATCTGAAACCTCCTTAGGCAAAACTTCCTATTAGTCCTAAGGACTACCTTATCCCTGTGGAAAGAAATAAAGTCAGTCTCCACTGACAAGGCTTGCAATTCACTTATGCGCCTGGCAGAAGTGACAGCCACTAAAAAAACAGTTTTCCAAGTTAGGTACTTAAGCTCTGGCAGAAGACAGAGGTTCAAAAGGGGTTGCATTAACTGGGCAATGCAACATTAAGGTCCCAAGCAGGGGCCGGTTCCTAAAGGAGGATTAGTATGGAGTAATCCCTAAAAAACTTGGAAAACACAGGATGAGAGGAAAGAGGCATGACTTTCCTGTTGACACAAAAAGCAGACACAGCTGCCAAATGAACTCTCAGGGTAGCTGGTCTGAGACCCAAGGAATTAAGATGTACCATGTAATCTAACAAAATGGGCAATTCAGCAGATTCTGGGGAAATATTTTTCCCAGCACACCAAATGGAAAACCTTTTCCATTTAGAACTATAAGTAGCCCTAGTGGAAGGCTTTCTGGAAGCCTTTAGGATCTCAAGAACACCCTGAGAGAGGTGTAAATCAGCAAACTCTAACTCCTCAAGAGCCAGGCCTTGAGGTTGAGGGATTTGAGGTCCTGATACCAAACCCTTCCCTGGGCACAAGTCAACAGATTGTGATTCCTGGGGAGGCACAGGGGAAGATGGACTGTCAGAGACAGAAGGAGTGGGTACCAGGGCTGCCTGGCCCAATCCGGGGCAATCAGAATCACCCTGCAAGGCTGAGATCTGATTTTGACTAGTACTTTGAATAGGAGAGGAAAGGGGGGGAAAGCATAGAGGAACTTCCCCTCCCAATCCAGAAGAAGGGCATCCAGGGGAACTGAGCCCAGCACTGGAGGCCTGCAACAGAACAGAGGAAGTTTGTGATTGTCTGGGGCTGCAAAAAGATCTATCTGAGGGATGCCCCACCTGGCAAAAACTATCCCCAGCACTTGAGGATCCAGGGACCATTCGTGATGGCCCTGGGAAATCCTGCTGAGGGCATCCGCTAGGACATTGTCCTTCCCTGGAAGATGAACTGCTATGAGGGAAGTGTTTAGGGAATAGGCCAGGAGACCACAACTTCATTGCCTCGGTGCACAAGGCCGAAGACCGAGTGCCCCCTGTTTGTTGATGTACCACATTGTTGTGGTGTTGTCTGTTCTGACTTGTATCACCTTGTCGTGGACAGATGCAGAAAAAGCTTGAAGAGCTAAAAGACAGCTCTGAGTTCCAGTAAATTGATGTGGAGCAGAGATTCCTGGGGACCAAACTCCTGAGTGGAAAGGTCGCCCATGTGGCTCCCCAACCCAGAAGGGAAGCATCTGTAGTGAGAGTCAAGTTGTGAGAAGGGGAAATGAAGGGGACCCCGCTTTGAATTGCTCTGATCCTGCCACCACTGGAGAGCTAGGATCAAGGTTCGAGTCACTGGGACCAACTTGGAAAGGGGTCTCTTCTGAGACCAAAAGGTTCTCAAGTGAAACTGAATGTCTCTCATCTGAAATCTGGCTCCCTGCACAACAGCTGTGGATGCAGCCATGTGCCCCAGGAGCTGCAGAAAGTGTCTTGCTGGTCGAGAGACCTGCAGAGTGAAGGAAGAGGCCAGAGCCACTAAATTCCTTATCCTTTCTGAGGGAAGAAAGGCTCTGGCTAGCTTTGTGTCCAATTCTGCCCCTATAAAGGTGAGTACCTGGACTGGTTCCAGAACCGACTTTGGTAGGTTTAGCAGAAAACCCAGGGAGGTGAGAAGCTGGTGGGTGACCTGCAGGTGAGATTTTACCTGTTCTGGGACTGGCCTACAAATGAGCCAGTCATCTAGATAGGAAAACAGCAATCCTCTGCCTCCCTTAAGTGGGCCACTGCCACTGCTAGACACTTTGTGAATACCCTTGGAGCAGAGGTAAGGTCAAGGCATTGCTCTGAACTGGTAATGACCTGAGGGCAGTTCGAATCTGAGGTACTTTCGATGGGATCTTCTGATTAGGACATGGAAATAGGCATCCTTGAGGTCCAGGGAGGCTAGCCAGTCCCTGGCCTTAGGGAAGGTAAAATCATTGCCAGAGTTACCATTTTGAACTTTGGTTTCAAAAGATGCTTGTTCAGATATCTGAGATCTAAAATGGCTGCCACTCTTCTGTCTTTTTGGGGTAAGGAAGTATCTGGAATACAGACCCCTGCCCTGATGCAGGGAGGAACCTTTCTACTGCTCTGAGAGCTAACAGGATGAGACCTCTGTTTCCGAGCGAGGGTCTCTGAAGCACTTGCAGGTAGAAAAGTCTGCTTCTCAACTTGGGAAACTTTCTGAAGCTGAGAACCAGACCCCTGGCTTACTACTCCAGAATCCACTTGTCTGAGGTTAAAGAAGCCCAATTCTGACTGAAGTAAGCCAGCCTGCCCCCCACTGGTACAGGAGAATCGGCCCTGGGCACCCCATCAGGGTGCCTGTTTCGCAGGAGCTTTAGGCTGGGGGGTGGGAGCAGGTCTGCCCACCCCTCGTCTGCCCCTGCCTCTGAAGAAGCCCCTCTGAGCATAGGCAGAGGAGGCCTGAGTCTGGTAGAAAGGCCTGTGAAAAGGCCTACCCCTACCCCTGGGGGCATGCCTTGAGGAGTGGCTTGCCGCTCCTTAGCCTGGGCACTCTTGTAAGTAGTCCTATATTCATCCATCTTCTTCATGTAGTTCTCTGTCTGCTCTCCAAACAGAATTTCCCACCACAGGAAAATCCATAGCCTTAGTCTGGGTATCCTGTGACAAACTAGTACACCTGAGCCAGGCCAACCTACGAAAAGCTACAGATGTGGCCATGACCCTAGAGGAAACATCATTAACATCCACAGCAGCATTAAACTGAACCTTAGAGGCTTCAATGCCATCAGCAGCCACCTGTTCTAGTTCACTAGCCAGCTGGCCATGGGCCTGCTTGGCCAATTGCATAACAGTATCCCATCTAGATTTCTGATACCTAGCTACATAAGCCATATAATTTGCTTGCCTGAGTCCCAGAAAGGCTGCCATATACTGTTTTTGCCATGGCATCAATCTTCCTGGAATCCTTGTCAGGAGGATGAAGCCAAGGAATATTAGCTTTTATCACAGGCAGCAGCCTGAACACCCCAACATGACTGCATTGGTAGAAAGGAATTCTGTATCAGGGCCTGAAAATGTATACCTTCTGTCCATCTTTTATCTATAGGAGGACAGAATTAGGAGCTTTTAAAATTTTAATTGTTTGTTTCCTAAAAGACTTATGTAAAGGAATAGACAATCTCCTAGACTCTGGAATATCCATCATTTCTACAAAATCAGGCTCCTCTTGCTCATCCACAGCCTCTTCTAAAGGAAGCTGGAGGGTTTCAGCAACTTTTTTATAAAACATAAAATGAGATGGGGACTCAGACAGCATAGGGGGAGATTCTAAAGGTCTGTCTGGGGAGATGTCCGGTTCAATGGGCACACCCAGACCTTTCCACCCACATTCATACTGTTCATAATCCTCCTCCCCCTCCTCTGGTTCATAAAATTCCTCAATATCATAATCCTGAACCACTGGGACCGGACGAACCGACCTTTTACCAGATAGTGGTGGTTCGGACAGACCCTGAGACAGTGACTGGACAATTTGTATGGTTTTTGCTATCTCTGCAGCAGTTGGAGAAGGAATTTTGGACTCCAGACCTGCTGATTTTCTTGTTTTTTCTGGAATTGGTTCCTCAGAACCAGCTTTTCTTTGCCGAGGAAGTCTGGCCCTGGTCAGAGGGCACTCCCTCTGGTTCGGTTGGCACCGAACCGGGCTGGCCATCCGGTCAGCGGACTTTTTGCCCCTCGAGCCTGCCCAATCTTTTTTCAGGGTGGCTGCAGGGAAATTCTTACATACCTGGCAGTCTGACTAGAGGTGGTCAAACCCCAGACAATAAACACATGTGGTGTGTGGGTCAGCCTTGGCAAAGACTTCCCCACAAACATCACAGTGTTGAAACCCAGTGGGCCCGGTTTTTCTTTTGGGTTTCTCAGACATAATGCCAGCCTAACCAAAAACTTGCCCTTTTAACGGCAGTGCCAGGCAAGACACCCTTATCGGTTCCTAACCGTGTCATGGTATTGGAAAAAAACGTAATAAATCCGTTTTTTTAGAACCGATAAGAACCGGGAACCGCACTCTAAAATAGTAACTTTTAGTTTTAAATGAGTTTTAAACCCACTGATCGGTTCAAAACCGAACCAATAACTTACAAGTTCCACACAGACAAAACCTTAATTTACTTATGGTTACCACAGATAGAGCTTGAACCGAACGGTTTTGCTGTTAAAATAAAACTATTCTCGGTTAAATCCAACCGAGAAAACACTTTTTAAACCGAGAAATGAACCGAGCAGAAGGAGAAATCTCCAGAGCGACTGTTCACTGAGGCGGAGTAAAGAATCTGACAGTTCAAGTTTGAAATGACAGATAGAGCTGCTCTCGTGCAAAATTCTATTTTGGAATGGTTTTAACCATTTCACCCTGGGCAGTTCTAGAGCTGGATCAAACTGCTAATGTCTATAATATAGCAAGACTTCATGTTGTTTGAAAGGCACGTACGAGAGGCATGTCATCTGTGCCGCTGCATGATGAGCTTGTCTCTGATTGCAGTGGCACATTTCTCTCAAGTGGTGGCACTTTGCATAATACTTGTGTCAGTGCTAGCATGCTGGCTCATTGGGGAATGAGGGATGCACCTTCTAAAGCGTGCCCTGCATTCGCCAACACTGACACACCTCTGCATTTCTCCTACTACCACAAGATGTTCCTTGTGCACGCGCAAGACAACATAAAAAAGGAGCTAAACAAAGATACTAAGAGCAGATCTGATGTACAAATAAAGTGACCAGAGCAGGTGAGATAAAGGTAGTGTAGTTGTAGATTGGATGGAGCCTGAAACAGACTGAGGTAGAACCCAGGAGGAAGCCCAGCATCACGGTGGTAGGGTCACCAATAGGGGAGGAATAGGGAGAGGTTCTAACAGGAGCATGTGGCGGCGAGGAAGAGTTTTAGCTGATACCGAAGGGAGTTGAGGGGAGAGAAGACATCTACATGGACAGTGTTTTAAATTGAAGTGGGGGGCAGCTGATGCTAGGAACCACCCCTTGTAGATGATAGGTACAGGGTAAACCCAGCAGATGCTCCTCCAGAAACAGAAATGGGGCCAGGGGAACCTAATGGTGGTGGGGGCGAGGGACAAGTGAAGACAGTGAGTAAGGGCAGCAAATGTACACATATCAGAAATGGTGATGGATAGGCTGAAGAGGGACTGGATGGTACAAGGAGGGGATCAGGGAAGAGAGTAAGATGGGTGCATGGAGGCTGGTTTGCCTATATGCCAGAAGTTTAAACAAAAAGATCAGTGAACTGCAGGCATTGGTGGAAGAGGCTAAGTAAGACTAGGTGCCCATCATGGAGACTTGGGCCAGCTGTAACACTGACTGGGAACTAGCAGTTTTGGGGTATATCTTGCTTTGGAGAGACAGCAGCAAGGGTAAGGGGGTCGCCCTATAAATAAGGGAAGGTATCGAGGCAACAGAGAAGGGGACTATAAAAAAGGAGGGGGAAGGGAATGGAATCAATTTGGATGTAGCTGACAATGGCTCTTGGTAAGAGGGTTTGGTTAAGGGTGGTCTATAGACAACCTGGGCAGAAAGGGAAGGGGGACAGAATGTTAGGGAAAGAAATCAAAAGGTGAGCTGCAAAAGGGTATCAGGTGTTAGTAGGGGATGTGAACCTACTGGATTTAGTCTGAGATATCCTGGCAGCAAAGAGCACCAGGAGTCAGGCACTGCTTGATATACCTCATGGCCACTTACTGGTGCAACTGGTCAGGGATCCCACGTGGCCGGCCTCCATACTCAACTTTGTACTTGCTAGTTCAGAGGTGCTGGGAGGATTACTGTCAGGTAACCCCTGGGATCCAGTGATCACTTTTTTTTTTCAGTTAGTCCTTTTTCTCCCCCGGCCCCAAGCAACTCTCTGGACATCAGTCACCCAAACGCCGACTCCCCAGTTTTTCACCAGGACTTACTATGGCATGAAGGCAGAGTATCCTTGGTATTCATTGGATGCAGGAATACCAGATGGTTGGAAGTTAGTGACAACCCAGGAATCCATTGTCTATTTTCTCACTTGCAGAGTGGACATGCAATGTGCCCAGATGTCTCCACACATGATACCACATGTGGGATGTTGGCAGCCACCACTTCACCCCCCCATCCAGACAATCCCTGGCTGCAGTATATGGCAGGTGTAGACCAGATCCAGGGGGTGGAAGAACAGGGGGGTAGAATTAAGGAGGCACTTCTGGAGGTGACTGAATCATGTGCAAGGAAGGTCTCCGAAAGAACTAGCACAAAAGGTTGATCTAGTTCTTGAAGGGGCTGAGGGAGCCTGTGAGGGCAAAAAGAAGGACATTTGCTGAGTACAAGAGAAATAAGGGGTGGAAACCTGGTCAGATTATCAGGCTAAACTCAAAGAGGAAAGAGTGAAGGTCTGGAGAGCAAAGGCAGACACAGAGCTGTGGATCACTGTGGGAGAAAAAGAAAAATAGTTTTAGGTTGGGAAAAATAGTTTTTTAGGTATGTAAGGGAAAAAAGGAAAACAAGGAAGGGAATTATCAGGCTAGCTGTGAGGAGGAGTATATTGGAAGTTAATGAGCACAAGGCAAATGTACTAAACAGTTACTTCTGCTTGGTCTTCATAGTAGAGAACAATGGTCCTCTGCCACAGACTGGTTTCAAGGCCCCATATGGGATCTTCAGGACATGGGTAGAGTGCATATCTTGGCTGACAGGGTGAAAAAGGGTCTAGAGCTCTTAGGATAGACAAGGCACTAGGCTGGATGGCCTGCACCAATGGGTACTTAGGGAACTGGACACAAATTGGCTGTACCTTTAATCAATCTATGGTATTTAAAGACTCACTGAAGTCTGGAGTGGTGCCAGCAGACTGGAGATTCACCAACATGGTACGACTTCACAAGGGGGGATGACACAGGGAGGATTCAAGCAACTACAGGCCTATGAGTTTTATGCCCATTGTAAGTAACTGATGAAGACTATAGTCAAGGAAAGCTTGGTGGCTAGTTTAGAGGACAGCAGACTACAGAACAACAAGCAGCATGGGTTTGTGTCAGGGAGGTCATGCCAGACCAATCCAATACTGTCTTTTGACTGGGTCACCAAGACAATAGACAGTGGACAGATGTTAGATTTGCTCTACTTTGACTTCATCAAGACATTTGATTCAGTACCACAAAGGAGGCTGCTGAAGAAGGTGGAAAACTTGGGAGTAGAACAAGGGTTAGATAGGTGGGAAGGAAGTTGACTTGGGGGGAAGCAACAGAAGGAAGTTGTGAAGGGGCTAAATTGGGGGGAGGCAAGATAGGTCATGAGTGGAGTGCTGCAGGGATCGGTCCTTAGACTGTCCTATTTAATATATTCATAAGTGACTTCAGGGAAAAAGTGTGTTTCTTTACTGGTGACACTAAGCTATGTGGAAGAGTAAATCATGAGGAAGGAGTGTGGGAGCTCAAGAAGGACCAAGAAAAACCTAGATAGGTGGTATAACATCTGGTAGTTGACATTCAAAGTCAAAAAGTGCAAAGTAAGCCTTTAGGGAGACAGAATCCATGCATGGAAGGCTGGATAGAAAGAGTTAGGCTGGCCACTTCAACAGAGGAGAAGGATCTGGGGTTCATTAGCAGTGACTCCCTCAAGCAAATGAAACAATGCAACAAAGCATACAGCAAGGCATCAAGGATGCCGAGGTGTAGAGGAAGGGTTTTGACAGTAGGAGAAGCTAGGTGACTCTGCCACTGTAAAGATCCCAAGTGAGGCCTCCCCTGGGGTACTGTGTCCAGTTCTGGAGTAACAACCTGAAGAAAGACATTGACAGGTTATTCAGGGCTAGCAGGACAGATCATTTGAGGATTGTCCAGAGGCCCTAAATATGCACTTAGAGGCCAGGCCAGAATTGGGGACATGACTGAAACCTTTAAGTTTCTCAGGTATAGACACGGTGAACAGTTAGGGCCTTTTTATAACAAGTAGAGATGCAGAAATAGGGATGCAGTCACTAGAGTGCATGACTGTAAATTGGTCAGGGCGCATTCAAAAGAAACGTGAGGAAGTTCAACTTCACTGAGAGTGTGGTGGAACCATGCCAGCGGAGGTGGTCAGACAGCTACCCTTAACAGGTTTAAGCTCAGTTGAGACAAGGCAAGGGGACTCATAATCCTGGCAGGGCAGCAAGGGTTTAAGAGGTGGGAACGTGGGGAGAAGGGTAACAGCCCACCTGGACAATAGGTTGGTAAGATGAGGTAATATAGGGAAGGCAGACTCTATGGACTTTTGGTCTCCTGAGGGTCCGAAGCATTTACTTTGAAAAAATTAGAGTGTTCAAAGCAGGCCGGTCACTTGAATACCTCAGCTAGGAATAATGGAATAGGACTCTGTTCTATTTTGTTGGTGTTTGGAACTTGGGCCATGATTAAGAGGGGCAGCCGGGGGCATTCATATTGTGCCACTAGAGGTGAAATTCTTGGACCAGCACAAGACGAACAAAAGCAAACGCATTTGCCAAGAATGTTTTTATTAATCAAGAATGAAAGTCGGAGGTTCAAAGATGATCAGATACCGTTGTAGTTACGACCATAAATTATGCCGACTAGCGATCTGGTGGCGTTATTGGCAATTCTAGTGGGGGATAGGAGGAAGTAAGCTGTTGATTAACTAGGATCTGCAGCTTATCTATCAGGTAGGGAAATGGGCAGACTGGGTGGGCCAAGCGGTCCTTATCTGCCGTCAAATTCTATATTTAGATGTTTCTATGTTTTCTGCCATCAAATTCTATGTCTACGTCTAGCTCCTCCTGCACACCCTCTCACACCACTCTTAGTTTCTGCTATTTTACCTGGCCATACCTCTCAAACTTTCATCACCTAAGTGGGGTACACTGTTCCTCAAAATGTGAAACACTTCATCAATTCATGGAGGCAGAAGCTCAAACCACTGCAGAACGGTGTGCTTTCATGTTCTCAATATTTGCTGTTTATTAAGCAACATGAAATACTGTGTGTGTGCAAGCCTTGACCTGGAGGTGATCACAGAAACATGGACTACCCAGTACCATGACTGGGACATGACCATGGTAGGATACTGTGTACTGGAAGAAAAGAAAGGGAAACAGAGGGGTAGCTATGGCATAATAAATACCAGACTGTAGAAAAGCTTCACAGTTTAAGGAAATGGGTCAGAGCAAGCACTCAGAAACAATGCAGGTAGGAACAGAAAGGGGGAAGAACGATCAGAATTAAGGATGGTTTATAGAACATCACCTGCCCCTTACCCATTACTGTTCCCTATATCTTAACCTCTCTTTCCCTGCCTTTGAATCCTAATGTCTTTAACACTGCCCCTTTTTCCTAATTAAATACAAGCTTGCTATTAACCCCTCAGACTTTCCTTTCTCCTCTCTCCTCACCCCTCCATTCTGTCATCTTACTCCCTTCGCTCTTTTAACACTCTCTTCCAATTTCCCTTCACTGTTCAGTCCTCCTTGTCTCTAAGCCATCTACATTTTAGAAAAATCTTCCACCACCTACTTGTCTCATGCCTCACTTTCCTCTCTTAAGTTACTCCTTCTGTTTCATCTTTCCCTGCTCTGCTCTTGTATCTAGCCATTCACATTGATTTTGGCTGGCATATTGCATTCCACTGGCCACTACTGCACCTTCCCCTACACAGTTCCACTAGTATAATTGTTTAGCATTATAGCCTAGAGGTAAGAGTAATGAATGCGCTTGGTACATCCAGCAGGTCTGAGTTTGATTCACACAACCTCCACTTGCATACTGTATGACTCTGAGTAAGTCAGTTAAACACACCAGTGCTCCTGCATCGCTCCTGAAAACAGGCACTTCTGCTTAGTGGGTCTTACCTGGTTACCAAAAGAAAAAGTATATATTTATTACCATTTGCAGTATACATTTGTGCAAATTTGCACCACTACTTTAATGCTCCCACTACTTAAATAATTTAAAGATTTACTACCATTAACACAGTAAATTGGTGTAACTTTGCAAATGTTTGTACCTTGCATGGTTTTATATTCTGTGCTATCATACTACACTTGCCACTTGTACAGTATATAAATGCTGTACTCTGCTGTACTCTGTGTCATCTGATATTCTGTACTGCACATTGCACTTGTCAGTTTATTGGGTATTGTACTTTGCATTTGTCGTTCTTTGTTTATTGTATTTCTTACCACCTTATAAACCCCATCCTCGTGGGTCACACCTGGAAATGAGCTCCAGCTCAGTGTGCTACTCCCAGTCAGCTAACATGTTTTTTTAATCCCCTTTTTTCAAACCCAGTCATCAGCATATGGCTACATATTAACTACAGTGCCGCCTGCCAGAAGGAAGCCCTCTTCTAGTCAGTGATATCTTGCAGGATACTGTCAGAACTCAATGTAAATCAAATGGCAACAACTCTGATTTGTCATGCAGGAAACTATGACTTCTTGATTATAGAGTACTTCATCCTAATGGGTGGCACTGTATATGCTTTTAGTAATTTGCATCTCAGTCCGCTGGAACTGTTTTTTTTTTTTTTTTTTAAATGTAGTCAACTTTATTAAGTTTATGTTTAACAGAACATTAGGTACATGAAACATGAACATGTCCAGACAAGTTTCCCCTCAATCTCCCTCCCCCCACCAGAACTGTTTCTTTTTTTTGGGGGGGGTCTATTCTGTTTTAATTTGAGATATGTTCACATTCTAGGGGAACGTGCTTAATTTTTTTGGGGGGGTTCAGTTATTGCACATGTGGTGAGTTATATGCAAACACATGCAATCATTATGTATACTCCATCTTCTACATAATGCATGTGGGTCATCTGGCAGTGCTAGTGGGACAATTGCATGTATTACACTGGTGCTAACAGGCAACCTACTTACATTTTGCTGATGACAGAATATGCATGGACATTACATGCATCTGCATGTAACTTGCCTCACTGTTGCATATCATGACATCTGTTGGGTGTAGTATGGGAGAACTGTCCGTACTGGATTCCTGTCTCTAGTGCAGGGGACCAAGTACTGTTCCCAATTACTTCCCCTAGGCTATCAACAGTGAAAACTGCATCATCTTAACTTTGGGCTGTTTTCCTTTCATCCCTTACCTCTACCCCCACCTCTGGCTTCCCCTAACCCTCCCTCCTACAAATAAAAAAAACCTCTCACTGAGTACCCCCCACTTGTAAAATACTATCCTATTTGACTCTGACTTATCACCCAGATGCTTGTATTTGTTCCACTGTACTACTTTCCACCCTAATAGGAAAGGTTGCCATATACCACCTACCTTCTCAACTTATCATAAACTGCAGACAGTTGTTTGGAATATACATTATAAGTCTTTGGTGTGTGTGTGTGTGTAGGCAGGCACATAATGCAGGTTCAAATAAAAACTGATGTAGGAGCATTTTTGTGGTTGTAAATAGTGCTTACTGTACTTTTTAAATGAAACAAAAATAAACAAGCATTTGTCAATGCCAAATGTTGTCGCACTGGCATTGGCAGTGCCAGAGCTAGAGATGCATAATAGGAATGACAGTGAAGTATTGAAGTGACGCCACCCCCACCCCCACCCTGTAGAGAGTGACAGGCATTGGGGTGTGCCTTTGTGTGATCAGCTATAACGCTAATGCCACTGTACCTCACCCTACCCTGTAGACACTGACAAGTGTCATGGTGTACTTTTGGGTCTTTGGGCATTATACTTACCCCATTCCATAAGGAAATATGCTGACATGGGTGCAGTATAGGAGCATGGGGTGAACTTTGTGGCCGAACAGTGCAAGGCACACCACGATGCCTGTCAGTGGCTGCAGGGTGGGGGTGGGGGTGGAATGGCATGAGCATTACTTCCGATGATGCCAAGTCACACCCTTGATGCCTGTCAGTCTGTACCAGGCGGGGTGCTAGAGTTGGAAACCCTAGCATCGTAGGCGTGTGGTGGTAGTTTCACTCCATATTTTCAACATGGGCTGCTTGTCAGGCCACCTCATGAAAAGCAGCACAATCACTTTGTTAGCTGAAAGGTGGTTTTGAACAGCGGCTGTGCCATTTGGCGACAGAGGGATGAAAACACATTTTGGGGCAGGATGTGGAGAAGGACAACTGTATTGTTCATGAGGAGGCATAAAGAAATGGCAACGCTGAAAATCTGAAGTGACAATATGAAATATTGGTGAAGCAATCGCATGTATACAAACTGTGCAACACACGTCCGTAACCCAATTATTTTTTGGAGTTTGGTAGCCACATTTGTAACACAGGCATTTTGGGACCTCCCCTTATGAACAGTGGCACTGCAATTTTGTTAATCTGTCCCAAATGTTGATTTCCCACAGCGACCACGCCATTGTGCGCCACAGGTGTGGAAACACATTTTGGGCAGGATATGAAAAATGACAGCTGTACTGTTCATAAGGAGGTGTGAAAAAATGCCAGTGCTGAAAATCTGGCATGGAAATATTGCAAATTTGTGAAGTTACAAGAATGCGTAGAAACTGCGCAATGCACGCTTGCAACACAGTCATTTTATGGACTTTCAGCACCAAATTTTCAACATAGGCATATTAGGACCTCTGCTCATGAACAGTGTCATGGTCATTTCCTCAAACTGTCCCAAAAAGTGATTTCGCACAGTGACCGTGCTATTCTGCACCTGGCATGCAAAAACACATTTCGGGCAGGATATGTAAAATGACAGCTGTTCTGTTCATCAGGAGGTGTGGAAAATGCAAATTTTGAAAATCTGGAGTGAAAATATTACAAATTCATGACGTAATGAGCGTGCGCAGAAACAGTGCAACACACGCTCGTAAAACAGACATTTTTGGGAGTTTTGTCACCAAATTTGCAACATAGACTTTTTGAGAGCCCCCCCCCAATGAACAGTGGCACTGTCATTTCATTACTTGGTCCCGAAAGGTGATTCTGTGCAGTGACCACAAAATCACCTTCCGAGACTGAATAATGCCATGACAGTGCCAGAATTCATGAGGAGGGATCTCAAAAACCCCATGTTGAAAATTTGGTGTCAAAATTCCAAAAAATGCCTGAGCTATGCATCAAAGTTGAAAAAACCCTATTTATGCCAATATACAGCTTACCGGCATTTCCTCAGTTCATGGTCGGCTTTGAAGAGTGCAGACGTGTTCCAGGTCCACTGAAGATTGTTGCACCAGACTCCACAGGTAAGTATGGGGTGGGGGCGGGGAGGCAGGGTGCTCAGTGAGTGGGTGCTGGTTGTGGGAGGGGTCAGGGAGATCACCGAGGGACTGTTTCCTTTTTCCACAGGTACAAAAAAACAAAAACATTGTGGGACCATTTTTCTGTTTACAGGGGCATGTGGCAAGTTGGGGTGGGCTCCCAGCATGCCAATGGAGCCTTGCTTTTTTGGGAGGCAGTTGTAGCCAATGGGGATTGGGCACCCCCATTGGCATACAACAGAAGAGGAGGTTACTTTATGCCAGCATGGATTGGGCACCCCCGTTGGCACACAAGGACAGTGGTGGGGCAAGAGCCGAGGGGGATTGAGCACTCCCCTCAGCATATAATAAATGGGGTGGTTCTTTATGCTGACAGGGAGTGGGCTCCCCCATCAGCACATACATTGGGGAGGGGTAAGCTGACAGGGGGATTGGGCACCCCCAAAGTCGGCAGTTTGGCAGGCAGTGTGCCGCCATGTTTGTGTTTCCAGGTAAGCACATCGGGAGGTCCGCTGCATGTGACGAGCTTTGCACGCATTGCAGCAGACCTTTCCTTAGATGTGCTCACTTGGGTGGTGTGGTGCTGGCATGCAGGCTGATTAGGGAATGAGGGACACACCTACTGATGCGTCCCCTGCATTCGCCCAACAGTGACAGTGCCTCCAAATCTTCACTACCACAAGATGTTGGCTGTGCAAGTGCGCCAACATAAAAATAACAGGGGTACTAAGTGTCTATCATATATCTAAGGAAGTTAAAAAAAACAATTCTGTTACACAGATGGTAATGCCCCATGGCAAGATAAAGCTGCCTACCTGCATTCTTAAATGTTTAGGTTGTTATTTTTTAATCTTTCCAGTTCCTGCAGAAGTAACTACACTTTGTGGTACCTGCATTCCACAGCAGGTAGAAGAGAAAACGTGTTCTATACAGGCTTTTACCTGCTACCCACCGAAAGCTCTCCATATGTGTGATGACTCGGGATCCATGCCATACATCAGCTACTCATTTTGATTATGTAATGTACAAAACCTCAGTGTAGAATTTTCCATGGTCCATTTTATATGCAAGACAGGTTTACATCCAATTTTCCAGTTGCTGGTTGGTCTGCATTCCAGACTGCTTAAACCATAATTTCTATGGAGCCTGCATTCAGACCTGTGCTGTGCTGGTTTTAGACCTAATGGCACCCCAAGCAAAACTATTTGTGGTGCCCCCTTTGCAGCTCCCACTGCCCATCTCCATCCTACTGCCCCACCATACATCCAAAAAGTGATAAAACTATGACTTTGAGGTAGAAGACAATAATTTAGTTTTTTTATATTAATATTTTTTTTGCATTTCAATCTGATCTCTGTTTATACTTTCTACTTTAGTGCACCCTTCTGGGCTGGTGCCCCAAGCAGCCACTTGGTTTGCTTGTGCCTAACACCACCTCGGACTCAGTCCAGAATCCTTTTTTAGACACAAGCAGTGATCCAGCCCTGTTATGCAGAATGCAAACCTAGTTCTGTGTTCGACCATAAGTTGGTGTTATGCAACATAAAACTGTTGGTCCACAAAACATTGGTCTAATAGTGTGAGAAGTTCATTTTTTTTTATTTTGCACTGGGGACTCCAGTCATCCCCAGTCACACTCAGGTCCTTCCCCCTACATTCTAGACCAATCCAATTAGGGAAATATTTTGTTTTGGAGAAAACCCTTCTGTTGTATTTTCTTATCTCCACCCTTGGTACAAACTGAGGAGGCTTAAATTGGAGACCAGACTGACTTGTGTCTAAACTTTGGACATATGCCTGGACACAAGTCAGTCTGCACTTCCTCCAAAAATGTAAAATGTTGCCTTTTAAAGATCAGATAGGCTAAGTCAGCTACTTTTTGGTGGCCTAAAGTGGTAGCATGTGCTACTTCACTATATAGCTAGATCAGTTAGATGGTCAGTCTGTCAGACATCAATGCTGGGCAAGGCCCTGGAATCCATTACTGAGGACAAAATAATGGCTTATTTCATTTCATTGAAGCTAAAGTACTGTTCTTCCCCATTAGCATGACTTTGTGAGGGGCAGTTTTCCAAACCAACCTGATCACATTCTTCAGTGGTTGGCAAGTAAAGTAGACAGGAGCCATGCCACAGGCACAGACTATTTGGACTTCAGAAATGCCTTTGATACTGTGGAAATCTAGATTTAGTATTTGCCGTATTGGTCCGTGTGTAACCCCTCTGCAAATGGGGGTTCCCAAAAGACTTCCAGGAGCTTGCTTGAATGCTCCAAGCCTGAATGGTGTTTGGCATTTAAGCCATTTATCAGTGAGTGTTTTTAGAGCCTCTGGTACTGTCTCTTTAAGAGCTGTCTGCTTGCAGTCATAATTAGTTTGTATGGGGGACTGTGTGCTTCTCTGAGTACCACTCAAGCTGCTGCCAATTCACTCCATTTTTGCAGTCACTAGGAGTGCAAAGGGAACCTATCTGAAAGATGTAACTGTTTGCCAGAAATTATTTAGAGTAATAATGAAATTACAGTTTGTCTAACCTGCTTTCTTTTGCAGTCAGAACTGTGTCTGCTAGTTCCCCATTCTAGTTTTGAACTGCTGAACTGGACCAATCAGTGTGGGGTAAGCTAGCTCTAAAATGGTGCCTTGGACGAATCAGAACTTGGACTCATAATCTGAGCCAGCCACAAGAGGATTGTATGAGCAGTGACTCTGGGAGATGTAGTTTAGACTTCAGTACCTTTTGGACCAACAGCAGCAGTCTATTGTGAGTGACAGCCAATCCAGTCAAGAACTGGGAGGAACTCAAAGGAAGTGCCCGTTTTGTCGGTTGGAGTTTCAGTTGAGCTTTGGCAGTGAAGAAGGAAGGAGCCCTGTGCTTTTCAGTGTGCAGTTTAGTCAAAAACGTGTGTAAGGCCCAGAGTTCCAGTCTGCAGCTTGTGTAACAGCTTGTTAGGACTGAACTGGTCCCTGTGAAAAGAATCAAAGGATCTCTGAAGAGTAGAAACCAGGCTCACCCTGTAGAAGACTGGAGGAATTGCTGAAAATTGCAGTCGGTCTGTCAGGAACTGAATCTGCTTGTGTTCTCCCGGGTATTGTGCAGTAATTCGATCGGGATACAGATGCAGCCTGCCTGGTATAGTGCTTTTTATATGGATGTGTGAAGAGGTTTGTGTACCTCAAGTGAGCTCCTGCTGACATTGAAGGACCCTATCTTATTTGGAGGTCGTGGAGTACTAATTCAGGTCGCCTCCTGTTGAATTGCCACATTAAATCCAAATGGAATTACTGTACTGCTGACTGTTTAATTCTCCTTTTCTCTGTGTGAAAGGGCCCTACCAGCTGCCACGGTTTGGACTAGCCACTAGGGCTTGGGTACCCAGGGACAGTAACTGATAGGGATAGGCCTGTGCACAGAGCCATAGGTAGATTATTAGAGTGATAAGCTAATTAACCTGATTTCCCTGTCCTTGTTATATCCCCCAAATAAATCAGAGCTGCTTGTTTCAGCAAAGTTATACTGTCTGAGGTATTTGTCTATGTTAAAGTACTGTACTGTGATTGTTGCACTGATCTCATTTCACAGGAGGTCCCAGTGCCGAACCACACCTGGGGGTAAGTGTATACTGTGAAGGTAATTCTGATATATTGTGTGGGCCACTAGTGGAAGAAAGGGGGTTGCAGTGTCCCAGAGGGCTGTGACCAAGTTAGTTTAACTATTGCAAACCCTGACCTCTGGGTGGAGGCACCGCCATTGGATCCAGGCCCCTCAACCTGTTAGTGGCAAATCAGGCAGGGGTAGTAGCCCCTGGGATAGCGCCATCTAGGGGTTACATGTGAGAACAGATCCAGAAGCAAATGATTTGATACATTTTAATGGACCAACATAGATGTAACAACAAGAACAAAGTGCTCTAGCTTTAGGACCAACAGTCCTTCTTCAGAAGCGTAATGCGGTTATTTAGAAAAAAACAATACTTTCAACAGGTAGATCATGCAGAAAAAAACAGAAAAAATCCCCATTGGTTTAAAATACTTGGTTAAAAAAAAAAACAGAAGGTGATGCCAGAGAAGTTTAACAGTACCATGTTACCTTAAGCTGGGAGGGTCCCAGGGTCAAAGGTGCTTGGTGCAAAACACATACAAAGAATCCTACTGCATATACATTTAATTGACATAGGATAACACTGCTCAAGCAGATGCCTCTTAAATCAAGCTATGAGTGTCACAATGTGTATAAGGATGCGATTACTGAAAAACAACCCCCACTCAGATTAAAGACATACTAAAATTGTCTTAGGACTCCAAGAAGTTTCAGTGTATGTATTACAGACAGGAAATTACCAGTAAAGTAAAGCTGTCTTAAAAACATCTGTGCACACTGTATAATGTATAAAACTTAGTTGGACCCATTACCCAGCAATACTCTCCAGCTAGATATAATAATAATAATAATAATAACTTTATTTCATGTAAACGCCTTTCAAGCTATCAAGGCACTTTACAAAAAGATAACACAGCAATAATAAAATCAGCGAACACAACAATAATAATAATAATAATAATAATAACTGTCTAAGGGGTCATACTTATTCAGTGTCACTAAAGGCCTGATGCCATAAAAAGGTTTTCAACGCCTGTTTAAAACCTCCCACAGTCATGCACTCCCATAGCTAATGGGGTAGAGAATTCCAAAGGGAAGGGGCCACGTACATAAATGCACGGGCCCCCAAAGATTTCAAAGACACCCTTGGAATCTCCAGCAACCTCTTGTCAGCTGAACGGAACTGTCGCTCATGCCGATAGGGCACAAGAAGCTCTTTTAGGTAGTCAGGGCCAAGTCCATGTAGGGCTTTATAAGTCAGTAAACCAACTTTAAAGGTGATCCACCACTGAATCGGCAGCCAGTGCAGATTGCACAGCACAGGAGTGATATGGGAGGCTCAAGAAGCCCCCGTCAACAATCGTGCTGCAGCATTCTGCAAGAGCTGCAGTTGGTGGATATCAACCCCAGGTAGCCCTAAGTACAGGGAGTTGCAGTAATCAAGGCATGAGGTCACAAAGGTATGGACCAACGTAGGTAAATCCCCGGATGGAACAAGATGCTTGATCCTCAAGATATTCCTAAGATGATAAAAGGAAGACTTGATGACCGCTGACACCTGAGCTCATAAAGTCAGCCCATAGTCAAGCACTACCCCCAGGTCTCGCACCCGTTCAGAGGAAAGGATCTGGGAGCCCCCAAGAAAAAGTCCAGAGGGCTGACCAGCCCACAACCCCTCTATCCGGTGACCTGGATCCACTACCATCACCTCAGTCTTTCCAGCATTCGACTTTCACCAGTTCAAATTCATCCAATCCTGGATTTCAGCAAGGCAGTTATTAAATACCGAGATAACACTATCCTGGTCAGGTGCAAAAGACAGGTAGAGCTGGGTATCATCAGAATAGCAGTGAAATCTCAGCCAATACCATCTTACAATGTCTCCAAGGGGCAGCATATACACTGCAAACAACATGGGGGACAACACTGAACCCTGAGGTACCCCACATGGCAGAGAGAATGGGTCCGAGGAAAAAATCCCAGACACCACTCTCTGTCTTCTGCCAGTAAGAAAAGATGTAACGACGTGGAACCTTTGTAAAAGAGCCATGGCTCAAAGGTAATAATTCCTAGATTCAATAAATAAATAAATAAATGTAAACCAGCTGAGGACCATACATGTCAGGCCACAGATGGACCTCAGGTGCCCGAGCAGTACCCCATGGTCCACAGTGTCAAAAGCTGAAGAGAGATCAAGGAGCACCACGATAGAACGGCTTTTCTGATCTCTCGCCATCAGGAGATCATTGAGCACCCAAAGCAGTGCAGTCTCGGTACTGTGCCTCTTTTGAAAACCGGACTGGAGAGGTTCATAGATGTTATGAATGGTCAAGTGGTCCTCCAGCTGTACCGCTACTACTTTCTCAATCACCTTCCCTATAAAGGGAAGGTTTGAGATTGGTCTGTAGTTGGCCAGAGAGTCCGGGTCCAAAGAAGCTTTCTTTAGGAGGGGTGTTACCACCACCTCCTTCAGGAAGCTTAGAAATTCACCCGATTCAAGGGAGCACCAGACTATCTGTGCCAGGACCAGGCCGATAATATCGCAACAACCCATAATCAGGGAAGTTGGGTCTGGATCCAAACTACAGCATGTTGGGCACATACCCTGGATAATCCGCAAGACATCCACAAACTCAGGCAAGACAAAGGTACTCCAGGAAGCTCGAGGTGAGGTGACCAAACACCGATCAACAGCATCACCCACAGAGCGGGTCATGAGGATTTCCGACCTGATGTTGGTCACCTTATTCACAAAAGAATGAGCAAATTCATCGCACTCCACTTGCGAAAAAGGTCTTCGGAGCTGCAGACAGGTTGGGTTGCACAACCTATCAACAGTTTGGAAGAGCTGAGCTGGTCGGTTCTGAGCTGCAGCAATCTCCCCGGACAGGAATTCTGCCTTCTTACGGGAGATTGCTGATTGATAAGTCTGATAGTGCTCAACCAATCTAAGGTGGTCCACAACTAGGGTGGATTTCCACCAACACCGCTCTAACCTATGTCCTAATCATCGCAACTCCCTCAATAACCCATCAAACCAAGGGGCCCAAGGATGAAGGGGGAGAGGACGAACACGGACAGGAGCAATCAAGTCCAGAGCTACAGATATGGCCTTATTATAGGCCATGACCAAAGTCTCTGGACTCAAGCTGGTCACAAGAAACTCCGAGAGGTCAACCACCACTGCTAGACCTTCAGGGCTCACTTCCCGTAAAGGGCGGTAACTGACCATCTCCACAGGGGCAGGCCTTCGAATGGGGGCAGAGAAGTTGAACCTCACGGTGTAGATATCATGCCCCATAAACTTCAAAAACCTCTAGTGTAGTGACAGGCCTTTATAAATGATAATTTAAATATAAATTGACAGTGTTAGTTTCAAACAAAAATCTCTTGTTGAGGACCACCAAGGAATTAAGACCATGTAGTCTGATATGTACTGATGTAAATAAATTCTCAGTGTATAACAACTCGATGTACTGGAAGTGTCTAAGGAATCTGAATAAGAGATAAAAAATCGTAATTTCTCTCCTTCTCTTCTCACACAATATACCCTACCCCACCCCACCCCACATCCCCATAATGCAGGGGGATAACTAGTTTTAAGGAGACACACACACACACACACACACACACACACACACACACCCTAATGAACCTTCATTCACAACAATCACTGCAATTGTTCCCCAAAGGAATTCAGCTTGTCATGAAATCCCAAGTAAAAGGAATCATATATCCTAATACCTACAGAGTGAAAATGTGACACTATTTAACCTTACTCCTGTCTGCACAGTAACATCTCCAAGGATTCTGGATAGAACCACAATGAAATAAAACTGCCACCCTCCCCAGGGTAAGGTAACTAGAAGTAAATATAAAGTATGTGTGTAAGACCAGAGGTTTAACATACCTACATTTCCACAAATCACTACAATATTAGCCTAATGTAAAAAGATCTGTCCAGAACCTCCGTGCAAATGAGATCTGGCACCCCAATATGTGCCTCTTCGATGCTCGACACCCTTTTGGGTATTCTTTTTCAGCTTTTTCCTAAGCTACCTTTAGCATTGGGAATTATTCCTGTGGCATCTATGGGGGGGGGGGATCCCTCCTCTAGGGTTCCTTGTGTGGTACCCCTACAGGGTGATATATCCCATGGATAGAGAGGCGGAAAGCTACAAGCAAATCAAGTTACACAAGCATCATCTCATATCATCTCATCAGGCTGCGCAAGCACATTGAACTACAAAAAGAAGCAGGGGGATGCAGAAAGGGAAGAATGCCTCTAGAAGAGGAGGGAGGCAAAGGAAGATGCAGAGCTGTGATTAGCTGAGGAGGTCAATCATGGAGAAAAGCATTTTTTTCACTATTTAAGTAAAAAAAGAAGGAGGAGTGAGGAGGTAGTCAGGCTGCTGGATGAGGACCATGTGACAGTGGACGAGCAAAAGGTTACAGTCCTAAACAACTACTTTTGCTCTGTCTCTACCAGGGAAACTAGCGGGCCCCTACCTGAGAGTGGAGTTAAAGTGGCTGAGAGAGGGATCTCAGAGATGGGGAGGCCAACATTTACTGGGGATGGGGTACAAAAGGGTCTAGCAGCCCTCAAGACAGACACGACCCTGGGTCCAGATGGGATCCATCTGAGGGTGCTCAAAGAACTGGCAAATTAACTGGCTAAACCTCTGGCATGCCTTTTCAATAGCTTGCTTCAATTGGGGGTTGTTCTGGGGGACTGGAGGGTGGCAGAGGTGGTTCCACTTCATAAAGGGGGGACAAGGAACAAGCAGGCAACTACAGGCCCATCAGTCTCATCTCTATTGTCAGAAAGCTGATGGAGTCTCTAATCAAAGCAGACCTTGTGGACTATCTGGAGGGTAATGGTCTCCAGGATAGTAAACAGCATGGTTTTGTGGCAGGGAAGTCATGCCATACAAACTTAATAGTCTTTTTTGATTGGGTTACAAAGGAATTGCATAAAGGCCGTGCAATGGATCTACTTTATTTTGACTTTAGCAAGACCTTCAACTCTGCTCCACAGACGCCTGCTGAAGAAGCTGGAGGACCTTGGGATAGCTAGGGATACAGTCAGATGGGTGGAAAATTGACTAAAATGGAGATGGAAGGTTAGGTCTCTTTGTAGATAACACAAAGCTATATGAAAAAGTGGATAGTGCTGAAGCAATTAGTGAACTACAAGAGGACTTACAAAGACTAGAGAGATGGTCAAGGGTCTGGCAGTTAAATTTCAATGCCAAAATATGCAAGGTAATGCACCTAGAGAAAAGGATTCCCAGGACACAATACTGGATGGGTGAGGTAAAACTCAGTACTACAGCAAAGGAACGTGACCTCACAGTCATTATTGCTAATGCCCTTAAGTAGATTAGCCAATGTGACAAGGCATGCAGTAAGGCAAACAGGATGCTAGGATGTATAGGGAGGGGTACTGACAGTAGAAAGAAGGAGGTGGTACTCCCCATCTATAGATCCCTGGTAAGACCACATCTGGAGTACAGTGTCCAGTTTTGGAGTCCTCTCCTTAGAAAAAAAATAAGGATAGGCTAGAGGCAGCACAGTGCAGGGTAATGAAGATGATTCAGGGCTAGCAAGGAAAGTCCTATGAGGTACGACTTAGGGCGCTGAATTTGTATTCATTGATGGCTAAAAGTGAGTGGTGGGATATGATAGAGACATTCAAGTTCCTGAAAAGAAGAAACAAGGTGGACTCCGGAGAACTGTTTAAGAAGAACACCAGCTCGACAGCATAGGGGCATGAGTGGAAACTGACAGGGGTAAGGTTCAGGAGAGATGTGAGAAAGTATTACTTTGTGGAAAGGGTTGTGGAACTGTGGAACAGCCTGCCAGCCAAGGTGGTGACAGCAGAAACTGTGGGTGGTTTCAAATGTGCTTGGGATTTAATGAAGTGGATAGTCATCACTGACAGAGACAAGGATGGGGAAGGATTAGGATAACCATTGGGGAGGGGTACAAACCCCAATCAACAGCAGGTCACAGTGTTCTATAGAGACCCATGGGCAGACTGGATGGACCATTGACCATTTTCTGCTGTCACTGTCTATATTTTGGCACGGGGTCAAACCGTTGCTCAGCAAGAATGACGTGTGCCTTAATCAGCGTTGTGCGATTTCTTTTTTAGATCTTTTGTTCTGTGGGGCTCTGCCCCACACCCCATTATGGGGTTGTAGCCCCAGACCCCCACTTAGGATTCTAACTCAGGTGGGGGTCCTACACCGAGAGCACTGGGGTTTGCGCATAATGCCATACGCTATGAAGCATATGACATTATGACCCGGTACGCTGTGTTTCTTTGTAAATCATTTTCTGTGTTGTCTAGGAAGACAGTGTTCAAACCAGGGATTTCCTAGTTAACAGTACTATGATATAACTACTAAATCTCACTGCTTGCATTGACACCAGTGCTGGTAGGAGATGGAAGCTGCACATTACTTGACCTGTACACTGAGGACACTTAGCATGCAATATTATTTACTCCTGTTGCTTCCACTTTAAGGCATTCTTTTCCACATGTTAATACACACTGAGACCAAGCTCTTGCATGACACAGTGGCAGGATAACCTAGAGATTAGAGCAGCATTTTGTGAATGAGCTTGGTACGTCCAGAGACATGAGTTTGATTATCTCAGCCTTTAATTACTGTACATGTTATGTGCCCCTGAGCAAGCCACTTAAGCTCTCTGTGTTCCCAGGATGCACTTGGAAATGAGTTTTGGCTCAGTGTGCCTTTTCTGGCCAAAAATTGTAACAAAAAAATAAATAAAATAAAATGCTTTCCAATCAAAATCATTATTTAGAACTAGCAATGTTCAGTATTGTGTAGAAAGCTCCATGAGTTGCTCACCATGTCATGCACATTCACTTCATTCCGCTTCCTTAGGACATACTATTCAGGAATCAATGGTTATGTCCTGAGTCTGGGACCCCTACCAGAGCCAGCAGGATGCTCAGTGCAGTCACAGATGTGCAATAGCTCAGGGGAAGGGTTGTAGTGCCAGTCCCTATATGGCTGCCCCTGGTGGTAGAGCTGTGTGGAATTTTAAAATTTCACTTCTGTCGGAATTCTGCAGAATGTGAGAAATTCCACCTAATTCTGCAGAATTCCATCAGAAAAAGCATTTCAAAATTCTGAAAGTGGAATGTCTTTCTTTGAAACTGCAGATGAGCAATCCATAATTTATATAATCTGCGGAACACGATTCATTTTCTCCAAAATGAGAAATAACATTCTTGGGATTACATAATCCATGGAACATTATTCAGCGGTTTACATAGAAATGCTTTTTGGAATTCTGTGGAATTAGAAAAGAAATTCCAAACAGCATTTTGGAAGCAGAATTGCCATTCCACAAGAATTCTGCCAGTAGAATTTCACATTCCATGCTGCTCTGCCTGGTGGCCCAGGTGGACTTGCCGGGATAATCCTCCAATGCATGAAACTGAAGAGGTAGGAGGAAAAAGGAAAAGAGAGCAGCAGCAGTGAGGGTGGGGATCAATGATGATAATGGGGACTAGAGACCAAAAGAGAGAATTTAAAAAAATGAGAGACTGTCTAAAAAAAGTGGCCCCTCCCATATATGTTGCTCATGCTGCACAAGCAAAGTTCATCTAAGCTCTGTGTCATTAACACAACGCTTGGGTAAAAATGAAAAACGCTCACGTACACTCATAAAAGAGACAGAAATGGATATGGAAAAAGTAAAATGCACTAGATAGTTTTACCACTTATAGCATTTAGGCTTTTGTTATTGAAATCAAAATACAGTAGTTTCTGATGTTAACTGCCTCAGATACTGAACAGTGCTGTAAAATAATTCCAGAACGAAATGGCTTTGTAATTTTTGCCTTAGCTAATGTACAGAATACAGTATATATTTATGGCACACTGAAATATATGTGGCAGTACAGGGGTTCATAGAAAAGGCAGATTATTTTGCTTTTGACAGATCATTTTCAAGTGAGCTATTGATAACTAGAATATGGAGTAAAACATGGTCTGGGAAAAAAAAAACAAGCCATGTCTAGGCATTTTTAAACAAATAGTGCTTTGGTTCTTGGGAAAGAAGCTTTTACAGCTAGACTATGCTCACTAATCATGCAGTCCCTCGGCACGTTGTGTCCTAGATTCTCACTGATCTGACATCCCTCAGCCTTTGCAAAGGAAATTCTGTGTGTGGGGTTGTGACTGGGTGGGTGTGTATTGTAACTCTTTGCCTTCCTGAGACATGTTCCCATTTCCTCCATAACTAAGAATGGGAACTCCTACATAGATGCTTGAGGCTGGACTCACAGAAAAAGTCTGAAAAATCATCACGGCCTATGGTAGGGACAAGATTGCTCCCCTTCACAGAATTTCTCATTTTAAGAAACCCTTTGTTCTACTTCTATATACATTCCTTTTTCTTTAAAATGACAGCCTTATACCAAGAAATGCTGCATCATATATAGACATGTATATATATGTTTATTATATTATTTATTTTACTTTTCCTCTTCCTTTGTGGTACCCATCACCTCCAATCCAGCAAGCCCCATCACTGCATCCCCCACAGATCGCCCCCATGGCAGGCCAGAGGGATGAAGGCAATCCTCTCCCCCCTCCTTGGTGTCTATTTCAGTGCTTTCAGAGCCAGCCCAACCAGTGATGTGAGTCCTGTGATGAGTCAGAGGTTCAACAAGCTGGTCAGGTTTTTCCACTATTTTTAACTCCCTGAGCCACCCGTGAGCAGTGGCACATTACATGTGTGTGTGTCTCCACATGCACACGCCTATCAGCACTGAGAGCAGCCCATCCCTACTGAGGCCATCCCTGCTGCCTGCACCCTCTGGTCTCCACCAGGAGACAGCTGACAAGCAGGAACTCTATACCCCCCCCCTTCCCACACTCAAGAGAGGAGAGCAGTCTTTCAGATGCTTGATCCTGTCTCCCCCGGCTGTCCCCGAATTACCCCTGTCCACTCTCAAACCCTGGTTGCCAGTGGGGCAAGCAGTAATGCTACTGCTGTGCCACCAGGCTGGCTTTGAATTCAAATAATTTGAACAATCATTATCTTTAGCCTTACCAGCTTTAAAGCACTCCTGTTGTCTCAGTGGAAACTTTGAAAAAAATCATTTTTAGCGTTGAGTCAGGTTATATTTCTTCTGTATTTTTTTATCAGCTATACAGCAACATAAAAACAGAATCACTGTCCTATAGACTTCATCCAGTCTGGCTGCTTTTCTACACCGGACTTTACAATCCTCTATTTATGACACTGCCATCAGTTCCACAGCAATAGACTGTGATGTCAATAGCAAGGGACTGCAATGTCAGGTGTAGACAAAAAGCTGAGCAGATGAAGTCCAAGGGACAGGGATCCTGTTTTCTTGATAATGTGCATAGTTATAAAGAAAAGGAGGAAAACGGAATACAGAAAATATGTGAAATACTGTATAAGCTGAAGTGTGTCAAAGAAGTATGTTTTTTCAAGATTTTCTCATGGGTGTCAGATTTATTAAAAGCACCACTGTTAAAAACAAGTAAGCAATAAGCTACAACAGGGTGTGCATGGAAGAATTTGAATGCACGCCCTTGGGAAGTGCATTCAAATCCTTTAAGGCACTCTTTGGATTAGCTTATTGCACTTATAAAATGGCTTTCTGCTCTTATGTAATTATATGTAACATGAAATATTTTTAATATGGCATTTTTATATAGAATCATTTATTTAAATACATTTAAATCACAAAATTATAGACATGAAATAGTCCTTGATTTTGTAGGTAATGAAACTTTTCTGCCTTCATAATGAAATTGGGCACCTGGCCATGTATTGCCAGATTTTTAATGCATGATTAGGTGATGGCTCTCAGCCAATGAGGTTTCAGGATTTTTTCTTGCCATTTTATAATACTAGTTATTTACATGATGACAGACTTATTTACCACCCTGTCCCCCACACATAGAAACATAGAATTTGATTTAATGGCAGATAAGGGCTGTTTGGCCTAAGTTTGCCCATTTCCCTACCTAATGGATAGGCTGCAGATCCTAGTTAACCAACAGCCTACTTCCTCCTACCCCCCATTAGAATTGTCTTATGTCTGTCCCATGCATTCTTGAATTCCCCCACTGTTGTTGACTCCATGACCTCTTCAGGAAGGCTGTTCCATGCATCCTCAACACTCTCTGTGAAAAAATACTTCCTCACATTACCTCTGAGCTGTCCCCCCTCTATCTTCAAATTGTGCCCCCTTGTTCTTGCACATCTCATTTTCTGAAAGATGCAATACTCTTGGACTTTATTGATTCCCTTGAGGTACTTGAAAGTTTCTATCATGTCCCCCCCCCCCTTTCCTCAAGGGTATACATATTAATCTCCTTTAGTCTCTCTTCGTATGTCTTCTGGTGCAGACCTTGCACCATTTTGGTTGCTCTCCTCCAGACAGCTTCCACCCTGTCTACGTCTTTGTGGAGATGAGGTCTCCAGAACTGCATGCCACGCAGTACTCCAGATGGGGTCTCACTAACTATCTGTACAGAGTGATAACAACTTCCTGTTTTCTACTGGTAATGCCTCTCCCTATGCATCCCAGTATTCCCCCCAGCCCTCCTTACTGCCTTCTCACATTGCTTGCCCACCTTTAGATCATCTGATATAACTACCCCCAGGTCCCTTTCCATTTTTGTTGTTGTCAGTATCTCACCCCCCCCCATTGTGTACTCGCCCCCTGGGTTTTTGTTTCCCAGGTGCATTACTTTGCACTTCTCCGCATTGAATCTAAGCTGCCATACATCTGACCATTCCTCCAACCTTGCCAAGTGCCTTCTCATCCTTTCCACCCCATCTTGTATATCAACACTGTTGCACATCTTTGTGTTGTCTGCAAAGAGACATACTTTTCCTTCCAGTCCCTCTGCAATGTCACTTATAAAGACATTAAAAAGGACCAGACCCAGTACTGATCCCTGTGGTACCCCACTAGTAAACCCCCTTTATTCACTGTGGACTCCGTTTACTATTACCCTCTGCATCCTGTTGTCCAGCTAATGTTTTACCCAGGCTACCACCCTGGGACCCACTCCCAGGCTGGCTAATTTGTTTATCTTTTGCGTGGCACTGTCAAATGCCTTGCTAAAGTCTAGGTAGGCCATATCCACAGCCCCTCCCTGGTCTACTACTTTGGTCACCCAGTCAACGAAATTGATTAGATTCATCTGACATGACCTTCCCACTGTGAATCCATGCTACCTTGGGTCCTGTGCTCCACTGGCCTCTAGGTACTCAACAATTATTTCCTTCAGAAGTGATTCCATCATTTTACCTACCACTGAGGTCAAACTGACAGGTCTGTAGGTTTCTGCCTTTGTCTTGCTCCCACTTTTGTGAAGGGGAATCACATCCACCCTCCTCCAGTCCTCAGGTACCACACCATCCTCCCATGATTTGTTAAAAAGGGTAATAAGTGGTGTTACTAGTTCTCCCCTTAGTTCTGTTAGAATTCTGGGGTGAATCCCATCAGGCCCCATTGCTTTGTCCACCTTCAGTTTTAGGAGTTCTTTGAGAACCCTTTCTTCTGTGAAATGACTGATATCGACTCCCATATACAGAGTGCTTCTATTGACTGGATTAGGTACCTCCCCCTCCTCTTCTTTTGTGAATACTGAGCAGAAGTATTCATTGAGTATCCCTGCTTTTCACTGTCCCTCTCTGCCCACCCACCCTCCTCTTTATTCAGCCTCAGTATCCCTCCCTTTGTCTTTCTTCACTCCCTAATGTACCTATAAAAGGTTTCATCCCCCTTCTTAACTGAGTTGGCTATCATTTCCTCGGTTTGTGCCTTCATTATTCTGACTGCTTTCCCCGCTTCCTTCTGCTTTAACTGGTACAGTTCTCTGTCCTGCTCCTTCTGTGTTTCCTTATAGTTCCTGAATGCTATCTTTTTCTCACTAACCTTCCCTGCCACCTCTTTTGAGAACCATAGTGTTTTTTTCTTTCATTTTGATTTGTTTATTTGCTTCACATAAAGGCGTGTTGCCTCTGTGATGGCAGTTTGGATGTTTCCCCATTGTTCCTCCACCCCTCCTTCTTGCCTGTTTGCTAGTGCTTTTCTGAGGCACTCTCCCATTTTGACAAAATCAGCCCTCCTGAAGTTCAGTACCTTCACTTTTGTATGGCTTGACTCTACAGCTGAGTTTATCGTGAACCACACTGTTTGGTGGTCACTTGTTCCCAGATGGATACCCACTTTTAGATCCAAGATCCTTTCTCCAACCCATCTGAGATTACAAGATTTAAGATTGCTTTCTCCCGAGTGGGTTCTAACACTAGCTGTCTGAGGCATGCCCACCGTAGGGCATCAAGAATGGCCCTGCTCTTGGATGTGGCTGCAGCAAAGGTGCTCCAGTTAACATCTGGCATATTGAAGTTCCCCATCAGAAGTATCTCCCCTTTCTCTGCCATCCTAAGGATGCCTTCTATCATTTCCACCATTGAGTGCTGCAGTGGCAGCACCCTCTCTCTGTCTGAGAGGGCAAGTACTTGACTACTTTCATTGCTGACTCCAGTGCCACCCCTTGGTTTGCTGGCAGTGAGGTGCATGAATGTTGGGTGGCACCCACCCTCCTTTCCCAGTGCTACATCTCTGTGATACTCCTGGCCCACAAGTGGCCTCAGTATATGCTCTTGGGGCTTGCACATGAACCTTGGATGCCTGAAAAAGACTATGGCATTTGTAATATGGCACTGCCAGCATACAGCACTCATACTTGTACACTGTACCACTCATGTTGCACAGACACTTGTTTTGTAGCATTGTTTAGTTAAGTACTTCGGGGGTTATGAAAAGGCAAGGCATAACAATTTAATTTCTAAAGCACCCTGGGTATACCATCCCAGGGTTTAAGTGTACTTTACAATAAAAGACTGAATACAGTCCAAACATAAAATACAGCACTGTAATACAATATACAGTAAAACATCAGAAAGTGCAGAAGGCGAAGAAGTGCAAAATCATGCACCTGGAGTGCAGAAACCCTGCAGAGAGCTACAGGATTGGGGGACGGGGGGTTGTTTACAGTCAATAGGGAAGAAAGGATTTGGGGATTATCATCTCAGATGACCTAAAGGTGGCCAAGCAGAGTACAAAGGCTGAGGGGAAGGCCAGTGGCATGTTGGTGTGCACTGGAATGGGTATCACCAGCAGAGGGAGGGAGGTGTTGATACCACTATACAAAACACCAGTGAGGCCTCAGTTGGAGTACTGTGAGTGGTTCTGGAGGCTGCATCTTCATAGGGACATAGACAAGGTGGAGGCAGTTCAGAGAAGGGCAGCTAAGATGGTGCAGGATTTGCAACAGAAGACTTAAGCGGAGATATTAAAAGACCTTAATATGTATACATTGGAAGAGAGGAGGGAACGGGGAGATATGATAGAAACTTTCAGGTATCTTAAGGGCATAAACAAGGTGCAAGTGGAAGATATCTTTCGGTACAGGAAAGGTACAAGAACAAGGGAGTATGATCTGAGATAGGAGGGGGGCAGGTTAAGGAGTAATGTGAGGAAGTTATTTTTCACAGAAAGGGTGGTGGATGCATGGAACAGCCTGCCCCAGGAGGTGGTAGGAGTAAGCACAGTGGCAGGATTTAAACATGCATGAGATAGCCATAAGGGAACCCTAGAGGTGGGAAGGAGAAGCTAAAGCCAATGACCAAGTAGGGTCAGTGGCCACAGATACAGGTAGGGTATATGGGCAGACAAGATGGGCCTAACAGTCCTTATCTGCCATCAACGTCTATGTTTCTATGACTCTATGTAAGGTACTACAGGTACTATGAAGTAAAACAGAACCATACAAGGTGGGCTGGGGTGATCTGTGACAATCCCAAACCACAAGAAACAAGCAGTCATAGCACTCATCTCAGCACTGATTTAAAACAGAATAGCCAAATGAGTGAGCTATGAAGCAAATTTCTGTTTATTCATGCAGGCAGCAAATGAACATAAGACCCACATGGGTCAGGGAGAAGTAACAAATGCACTCTGACATTTCACCTACACAACCTTTAACAAAGCCTCTTGTAGGTGAAATGTCAGAGTGCATTTGTTACTTCTTCCTGACCCATGTGGGTCTTATGTTGGTTTGTTGGCTGCATGAATAAACATAAATTTGCTTCATAGCTCCTTCGATTGGCTATTCTGTTTTAAATCAGTGCTGAGGTGAGTGCTGTGAATGCTTGTTTCTTGTACTACAGGTACTGTATGCATACTAAATAAATTAAAGTGTGCCATAAGTATGTGCATATAAATAATGTTTTAGCTCCTTCTTAAATGCCTCCACTGGGGGAACCTCCAAAGATGAAATGGTGAATAGTTCCAAATAGCTGGGGCTGTCACCAAAAATGCTCAGTTGCCTGAGGCAAGATCTTGGGATGGTCAGTAGCAACTCCTCGGTAGAGTGGAATGGATGAGTAGGAATATATCAAACCAAGAGATCTTTAAGATAGCTAGGGTCCAAACCATGCAGGGTCTCTCTCATCATCATCTTTCATCAACTTTATGTAGCTATAATTAAACTGAATTCCATGCTTCTCATCAACTTTATGTAGCTATAATTAAACTGAATTCCATGCTTCTCTTTGTTTTCGTAATACAGTATGTGAGCAATAACACATGTCTGGATGTGCCTTCCTTGGCTTATGTCAGCACTCCTCTGGTGTGTGTGTGTGTGCGTGTGTTAAGACTTGTGGTCAAAGGTAAAAAGTCAAAGTAGCATTGGTGTTTGCAGACAAAATCAAAGTAAAAAGTGTTACTGATTAAGCACTTGGAATCCATGAACGAGAAGAGGGAGTCAGCCTGGGAGCAAGGAAGATTTTAAAAAGCAATACCATGTGAGGATTTGAATAATAACATAGTACTTTAAAGTAAAAATGGATTCTAGGTCCATCATGTCCCCCAACCCACTACATAAGCATGGATAAATAACTATGCTGTGCAAATATTTATTCATTTATAGGGATTTCCCTACCCACTCAACAATACAGGGTACCCTGTGATTCCCGTGATAAGCAGAAATGTGTCCATCATATCCATTGTCTCTACTGCTGGGTGGTTCCATATGTTCACTGCCTCTGAGGGAAAAAAATGCCCCCAAACATTATCCTTGAATTTACCATCCCTGAACTTCAGGGCATGTTTGATTTGTCAAGCTGTATAGAATGTGTCTGACTGGTGCTTCAGTGTAATAGGCATGTGCACCACTGTGCACGTGCATTAAAACATTTGTTGATAAGGTTAGATGCTTCTCAGCACACCCCAGAGGTATGCCTATATTGTATATGCCAGAGAATGCACCCCCAGTATTGTCTTATTCCCCTCATAAATTGGCATGATATTAAATTGCTGTCTTAAGAAATGAGGTACCACACATTTGTGAGTAAATAGTAGCATGGTAGGTGACCTGGTTCATCCAATTAGAAGGCAGGATTTATGGTAACCCTCTTGCCTCATTTTATACTGAGGTTTATATAGTGATCTTTGGGGTAGAAGAAGACTGCAAAGCCCATCAAGTCTACCCCCTCCAGATCTCAGTGTTAGTATCTCTTTGAATGCCCCTTTGTATATGTAGGGCAAGGTATTATTTTTATGTTGGTGCACTTGCGCAGCCAACATCTTGCGGCAGTGGGGATTTGGAGGTATGGTCATTGTTGGGCAAATACAGGGCACGCACCAGTAGGTATGTCCCTTATTCCCCAATCAGCCTGCATGCCGGCACCACACCATGTATACATAATGGCACATCTAAGAAAAGGTCTGCTGCAATTCGAGCAAAGCTCGTCAGAGGTAGCAGACCGTCCCTGGACGTGCTCACCACATTATGAACATGGTGGCACACTGGCCGCTAAACTGCCGACTCTAGGGTGCACAAATCTCTATCAGTTTACCCCTGCCCCATGTATGTGCCCGATGGGGAGCCCACCCCGTCAGCATAAGCTCCCCATTGTTAAATGCCGAGGGGCTGCCCAATTCCTGTCAGTGTAACATCCTCACCCCCATGTTGTGTGCCGATGAGGGTGCCCAATCTCCTGTTGGCTACAGACCCCCCCAAACATGTAGGTGGCATGTTGGGAGCCCAACCCAGTGTGCCAAACTCTGAAACAAAGAAAATGTCCACAATGTTTTTTTGTTTTTTCACCTGTAAAACTAAAACGGTCCCACATAGTTTCCTGCCCCCCACCCCCACCCTCTGTGCACCCTGCCTCCCCACATCCCCTCACCCCATACTTAGCCTCAGAGTCTGGCACAATGATCTTCAGTGGACCGGGAACACGCCTGCACTCTTCAAAGCCGACCGCGAACTGAGGAAATGCCAGTAAGCTGTATAATGGAATAAATAAGGGTTTTTCAACATTGCTGAATATCTCAAGCATTTTTGGGACTTTTGGCCCCAAATTTTCAACATGGGTTTTTTGGGACCCCTCCTCATGAATTCTTGCACTGTCATGGCATTATTCAGTCCTGAAAGGTGATTTCACAGTCACTGCGCAGAATCACCTTTCCAGGGATGAAGTAACAAAATGACAGTGCCACTGTTCATGAGGGTGGCTCTCAAAAAGTCTATGTTGCAAATTTGCTGGGAAAAATCCCCCAAAAATGACTGTTTTAGGGGCGTACATTGTGCAGTTGCTACGCACGCTTGTAAGTTAGCAAATTCACAATATTTTCATGCCAGATTCTCAACAATGGCATTTTACCACACTTTCTTGTGAACTGTACAGCTTTCATTTTTCACACCCTGGCCCAAATGTGTTTTCGCACTTCCGGCGCAGAATAGCGCGGTCACCATGGGAAACCAGTGTTCCGGACAGATTACAAAAAATAACAGTGACAATGTTCATGAGCAGAGGTCCTAAAATGCCTATGTTGAAAATTTCATGATGATACTCCATAAAATGACTGAGTTACGAGCGTGCATTGCGCAGTTTGCACGTATGCTCGTAAGTTTGCAAACGCATAATATTTTCACTCCAGATTTTCAACAGTGCCACTGTTCTACACCTCCTAATGAACAGTATAGCTGTCATTTTTCACATCCTGACCAAAATCTGTTTTTGCAGTTCTGGTGCACAATAGCGCAGTTGCTGTGGAAAGCCTGTGTTCGAGATATATTATGAAAATGGCAGTGACACTGTTCATTAGCAGATGTCCTAAAATGTCCATGTTGAAAATTTGGGGATGAAAGTCAATAAAATGAGTGTTTTACAAACGTGGGTTGCGCAGTTTGCACACATGCTCATGACTTTGTGGATTTGTAATAGTTTCACTCCAGCTGTTCATCACTGCCATTTTTCCATGCCTCCTTATGAACAGTACAGCTGGCTGAAATGTGTTTTCGCACTTCCGGCGCAGATTTGCATGGTCACAGTGCGAAATCAGATTTCGGGACAGTTTGAGGAAATGACGGTGACACTATTCATGAGCAGAGGTCCTAAAATGCCTATGTTGAAATTTGGTGCCGAAAGTCCATACTGTGACTGTGTTGCAAGCATGTATTGTGCAGTTTCCATGCACCCTTGCAACTTTGTCAATCTGCAATATTTTCATGCCACATTTTCACCACTGGCATTTGTGCACACCTCCTTATGAACAGTCCAGCTGCCATTTTTCACAGCCTGCCCAATATGCAATTCCGCAGCTGTGGCGCACAACGGCATGCTCACTGTGCAAAATTACCTTTTGGGACACATTAACAAAATCACAAAACTATGCGTCTCCAGCTCTGCCACTGCCAATGCCAGTGCGACAACATTCGGCATTGACGAATGCTTGTTTTTTATTGCAGTGGTGATGTGGAGTTCATCATATTTTACTGCAATTTGTTCAACATTCCCACCCTCTTTGTGAAGAAATGTTTGCTGCTTTTATTTAAAAGGATGTGTAATGTAACTGTTTATACATTATATGGGCCCAGTAGTGCCTGTATATTAGGCTGAGTAAGCACTTCAATGTAAAACTCCCATATTTGTACCTTAACAGCTTCACCCCAGTTCATCTGATTTATCCAAAATTTGGTAGGCATGGATTCTTCACCAGGGTGTCTGGTTTCTTAAAAAGCTGTGTCAATTGGTATAAAGGGTGCAAAGCTTCAGAGGTGCAAACACTAAAATTCACTGTTTTTAAGGACTTTTTTGCTCATCTGTAGCTAAAAAAATGGTTTTATTTTGATACCTGAAACTACTGATTTGGTAGAATCTGAATCAAAGTAAACGCTTTCACAAGTTTCACATTTCTAACTTACATAGTTTTTAAAGTATAAGCTAAAAACTGTCATTTTCTGAGCTGACTCAGTTAAAAAACAATGTGGCTAGCTGGATTGCTGTGATAGTAGTATTTTTCACGTTTCTGCTATCATCACTCGAAACTTGCTTTCATGAGAATCAGTTTCATTAAAATCAATTTCAAGATGTAGTAGTGAAATATGCAAAAGTGAAAAATTCAGTAGTTAAAAATAGGAAAGTGAAAATATTGTTACTAAAAAAAAACCCATAGGTAACCATATAGTGAAGAGTATTCTTTTTTTTTTAACCAGGAGAGACACACTAAGTTGAAAGTTTGTTTACAGGTACAACCTGGAAGCACAAGGAAGTTAAGTGACTTGCTCAGAGTCACACAGTATGCAAGTGGGGGATGTGGGATTCAAACCCAGGTCTCCAAGTTTGCAGCTCAGAGCCTTAAACTACTGTGCTACACTGCCTTCTCTTGGCACATAACCCAGTGGGCCCTGTACATCTGCCTCCATAGTTGCATGGAGGGCCCTGCACTTCTACAGCCAGATGGACTCTTCCCTTGGTGTAGGGCTGAGATTGCCCTGCTAGTCTGCATCTGTACTTGTATGGAAGCATAGGGCCTAGAGGACCCTGTGCTTTCGCAGCCCCATGGACAGACTCATGTACATTCTCATAGATTATTTTCTTTGGGCCTTACATGACTGCATCTGTAGCTACATGAAAGGGCAGGGCCCAGAGGACCCTGCACATCTGCAGCCAGATGGACTCTTCTCTTGGCACAAGGCCCTGAGGGCTTTGTGCATCTGCATCTCTGCATGTAGATCCTCAAGAGATCTACATAAAAGAGGATATGATTCCACTATCACAAAAGGGAAGGAAATATATTTAAAAAAATACATTAATTTAATATTAGGGTTGAAGAATGCAAAGTGGACAAGGTTTAGGAAATGAAAAAACATTAGGTTTGGAGTCTCATGAGTCTTGACAAATCAGTGATGTGGTGGTTCTTGGGGTTGTCAAGCTTAATGCACACCTCTTTCTTGAGCAAATTAATGTATTCATGATTTCTTGCCTCTCACAGGGCTTGATGAAAGTTACAGCTGATTCTGTTGGCCACATGTGGTTAGCAGTACTTCTCTACCTCTAAACACTCTATGCCTATGAGGCATGATCTTGGGCCTAAACCTTGTGCTAGGGCAGGAGGAGGAACACCACACCACTGATTTGGCAATACTCCTGAAACTACAGACCTGATGTTTTTCATTTCTTTATGTTGTCCACTTTGTGTTCTTCAACCCTACTGTCTGCATTAACGTAGTTTTTTGCAAACAATATATATAAGACATGGCAGGCTGTGCAAATATAGTGTAGTAACTGCACACTTTAGGAGGGTTCTCCACCTACTGTAGTGTCTTTAACCACTTGGGAAAGTGTGGTCATTACTACATTCTCACATACCCCAGGAGTATGTTACCATGCTTAGAAAATGATGAAAAAAAGCTGTGAATTCACAAGAGAAAAAAAAAGACCCATCTAATTATACTGTAATAACGGCATGGTCCAGATTATCCCAATCAGACTTTAGGATATTTTATCCATATATATATATATATATATTTATAAAATGTTTGAGACAATCAATGTCAGCAACAGGAACAGCACTGGACAAACAGCATCACATGACCATGCGTATATCAGAGCGCCGACACACCTGCACTTTACCCCCAAAACAATTTTGACATTTTATAAGATAGATATATACATTCTGAGGTGTGCGGTCGGCGCTTGATATATACGCTTAGGCTGTTGACACACACCAAGGCGGTATATATCAGAGCGTGATCAAGACACCTCAGAGTGGTATATCTATTACATATATATAGTTATAAAATGGCTAGACAGAATCTAGAAGCCTAACAGAATAAAAGCCATCATCTGATAATGGTTTAAAACATTGTTGCGGTATGGTTAGATGCCAGATTTCCTTTCTAAATTCAATCTAAAGTCATCATGGTGTTTCCAAGCTAATTACAGATCCGTACGCCTCCTTGTCACTCAATTGATTCTGTTTGCATAGAACTGCAGCTTACACAACTGAGTTGTAACTCTTTAATTAGCACCTCATGAAGAGCCCTCCTTTCATCGCTCTCTCTCTCTCTCTCTCTCCCCTTAATTAAAGCCTTTTACATAGAGCTGACTTCATACAGCTGGGTTTTAGCTTGCAGTCAGCAGTACTAAAGAACCTGAATCTGCCACCATTCTGTTCAAATGTACTGTTTATTGCAGTCTGTTCCCTAATAATACAGTTGCAGATATCTAACTGCTAAGGTCCTGTAGCATACCTTTATAAGCTGCTTCAGCAAAATGCTCCTCATTTTGTAGAAAATATACAACTGAAGTGGTATCAACAATTAGCCATAGAACTTTCTGACAGAGATTAGTGTATTATTTACCATGATGTGCACCACACAGCAGCATCAAATTCTGGAAGGAATTTAGGTGGAAAACAGTGCAAAGATATTTTCAAACATCAGTCATTACCCAACATTTTAAGGCAGCCTATTCAGATCAGTGCTGGAGAGCATGCCAGCAAACCAACAATCAAGCTCAGATTTTCTGAGAAGAGACGGAAGTGGCACCTTACTAACATTATCACATTAGCATTGTAAAGAATATACTCATCGCTAGTACAACCCTGCAAATGTCGTTCACATTATACTCAGCTTACCTCCAGAGGAAAAAAACAAACAAATAACAGAAAAAAACCCAAAGAAAGACAGCATTACAACATTTATACAGGGGCTGCTTTTAAATGTCTGACTCTCAGATGACTGACACTGAATTCTCCCAATATCACATCACTTTAGTGATGGAATAACAGTGACAACAATCTAAGCGACATCTACTGGCGAAAGTAATTACTGCCACTGTTGAAGTATGGTGATGGTAAAAATGACGATAGCGGATTCCCCTCTTCCCCGAGGTGCTACAACCTTCAGAGTAGGTTATTTTGGTAAGGGAGTGTGGGAGGGCGAAAGAAAATATTAACAAAATAGTCACCTTTATTGTATCACTGCACATACTATCGCTTTCTAGCTATCGCTAAAGTGTCTTTCGCTGCTCTCATTATCGCCAGTAGTTCCATCGCTAAAGTGACATGGAACCACCTCCCATAATGGAAAATGGGTTAAAAGTGTAAGGGACTGAACACTATGGAATTACCATCTTGGCTGCATTTACAAACAGAACAACAAAATGCAATATGGATGCCTTTTATGATATTTTGTCCCAGGCTGGTTCCCTCCCAAAACTCAATCTGCACCATACTACCAGTTTTTGTAATCCTTCAGATGCCTGAATGGTCACCTTGGTATACTGCCACCACTCAGCCAGATTTTCACCTGTGGTATCTTTAGGTCCGTATCCTATTAGAGGCACAGTTGACACAATACAGTGCTCTTTCACACTAGGCAAATGACCCAGCCTTTTGATCATAGCTGAGAACATGTTGATTCAGATATGGTAGCTTTGTAGTCTGTCTATTTGGAAATGGGTCACAAACTTGCCAATTTACCCCAGGTTATCTATACCTTAAAAGACTAATTCAAAGAAAGAATGAATTATATAATAATAACATTTAATACTACGTGATATTTACATATGTTACAGGAGTTTACACACTAATGATTCTAGGGAATACAATATTCTACAGAGAAGAAAAATAACATTTTGAAAAGATCGAGATCACACAGAAAAACCTAACTCAAAGCTAAGTAAATTTCTAAGTAGAGTAGAGTAGAAGAAGCTTACCCCCAACTGGAAACTGGTGAGTTATGGCAGGCTCGAACCCATGATGTTCCCAGGAAGAAGCTTATCCCCAGCTGGGAACTGGTGAGTTATGGCAGACTTGAACCCATGATGTTCCAGGTCCAATACCCCAAACATCACTGATTTCTCAGGGCAAACATATAACAGAAATACCTGCAGCCAGCCGGCCTGCTATATCTGCATTCAGACATGCCTCACTAACATCACACCTTGGACCTTTCTTTGATCTCTGAGGACCAACTCTTGCCCGAACTATTCCAAACTGATTTTGTGGACTGGAGCTTGGTTCTTTTGTTATCCTGGTCAACTACATGGCAGGCTGACATCTAGGTGCACCAGCCATTTATTTTCAAAACTTAGTCTTTTTAGATGAAAAGGGACTAAGGACTTGATGGTTAAGTAAAATAAGGAAATCTTTACAGGACAGGAACTGTTGTTGTCCCCACACAAACTCTGTGACAGACCAGGAATGCACACACAAAAAGCCTGGAACTACAATAGATGCAATTTTCAATTCTCTCCATACATGCCACAACTGAAATATTTTACAGACAACATAACTAGTAAAAAAAACAGTTCCTGGGTGTTACATCGGATACATATATATATATATATATAGAATCTACTGAAAGCATTCCAGTATTGGAGCAACTGACCAGAATTAACACATAAAGTTAATGATTAGAAAGCTACACTGAGTAAGAATCCATTTGACAGATGCACAAAAAAGATAATGATAACTCTACATCCCTGGGGGACCAAGGGCCAGATAACCCTTGCCAAGTCTGTAAGAGGATGAAGTCTGATAAAATCCAAGATTAATACACTTTATTTATTCTTCTTTGAGCTTTTTAGAGTATACTCATGGAATGTTACATCTGAAGCAGGTTTTATAGAAGTGTAGATCTAATAAATAAGGCCATATGCAGCCTGCATATAATGTTTTTAAGCTAAAATGAATGTAAGCATGAAACATAAGCACTGAATTAAATATCCTGGATTAGCTGCTGTGCATCAAGAATCTTATAATTAATCTTGTAATAAAAATTAAAGTTTTAAAAAAGCAGTCCCTCCGGCTTTCTCCCTCTATGTGTGCCCACACTTAGACCCGTAATCCAACTCTCAGTGCCATCTTCTTCTTTTTAAACACCCGTACTCTCTGCCACTACAAGCTCCCTCCCTCAATTCCTGACCCAACCTCAACCCTTACTGGCAGCCAACTGCCCATGTTTATCCTTGGTACATTGTGTGCCACTGCTTACCTGCCCCTGTGATCAGAGGGGGGTTATGGAAAGGGTTGTGCTCTGGGTGGCACCTCAGTTGGCCACTGCATCATTGCAGGTCTACAGTAGGTGGTTTGGAACAATCAGACATGGGCAAAAAAATGTTTGAAGGGGCCAGCATTTCTACTCCCCACCATAGCAGCAATGGAAAATGCCTGGTCAGAACTTTACTGTAGTGTTCGAAAACCAGTCCACACCAGTGCTGTGTAGAATTTTCAAATTATGATAGAGTTGAACTCTGCTAAATTTTGGAAGATTCCACCTAATTCCACATCATTTTGTCAGTAGCTGAATTCTAAAATTTTGAAAGTGGAATATTTCCCATGGATTGATAATCTGCAGTTTACATAATTGCAGATTTCTTTCCCACAATCTGCAGAATATTATTCTGTGGTTTACAAGATCTACAGAAAAAAATATTCAATGGTTTACATAGAAATGTTTTCTGGAATTCTACAGAATTCTACAAGAAATTTCAAAAAGAATGTTAGAAGCAAAAATGCCATTCTGCATGTATTCTGCTGGTGGAATTCCACATTCTGCACAGCTCTAGCACACACTGGTCCACTAGGAGCAGATCAGCAACTGTGCACTGCTTAACACACCTTATGTTCTTGCTTTATATAAAGCTAGTTAGTGCTGGTGTCCATCTGTGCTGAAAAGTCCTTTTCAGTTTGGGAATCAAGAGTCAATAAAATGAGTGTTTTACAAACGTGGGTTGCGCAGTTTGCCCACACGCTCATGACTTTGTGAATTTGTAATGGTTTCACTCCAGCTGTTCGTCACTGCCATTTTTCCATGCCTCCTTATGAACAGTACAGCTGGCTGAATTGTGTTTTCGAACATCCGGTGCAGATTTGCACAGTCACTATGCAAAATCAGTTTTCGGGACAGTTTGAGGAAATGACGGTGACACTATTCATGAGCAGAGGTCCTAAAATGCCTATGTTGAAATCTGGTGCCGAAAGTCCATACAATGACTGTGTTGCGAGCGTGCATTGTGCAGTTTCCACACACCCTTGTAACTTTGTCAATCTGCAATATTTTCATGCCACATTTTCACCACTGGCATTTGTGCACACCTCCTTATGAACGGTCCAGCTGCCATTTTTCACAGCCTGCCTAAAATGCATTTCCAAAGCTGTGGCGCACAATGGCATGCTCACTGTGCAAAATTACCTTTTGGGACACATTAACAAAATCACAACACTATGCGTCTCCAACTCTGCCACTGCCAATGCTAGTGTGACAACATTCAGGATTGACGAATGCTTGTTTTTTTATTGCAGTGGTGATGTGGAGTTCACCATATTTCACTGGAATTTGTTCAACATTCCCACCCTCTTTGTGAAGAAATCTTTGCTGCTTTTATTTAAAAGGATATGTAATGTAACTGTTTATACATTATATGGGCCCAGTAGTGCCTGTATATTAGGCTGAGTAAGCACTTCAATGTAAAACTCCTATATTTGTACCTTAACAGCTTCACCCCAGTTCATCTGATTTATCCAAAATTTGGTAGGCGTGGATTCATCGGCAGGGTATCTAGTTTCTTAAAATGCTGTGTCAATTAGTATAGAGGGTGCAAACACTAAAATTCACTGTTTTAAAGGACTTTTTGCTCATCTGCAGATAAAAAACTGTTTTATTTTGATACCTGAAACTACTAGTTTGGTAGAATCTGAACCAAAGTAAACGCTTTCACAAGTTTCAAGTTTCTAACTTACATAGTTTTTAAAGTATAAGCTAAAAACTGTCATTTTATGAGCTGTCTCAGTTAAAAAACAATGTGGATAGCTGGATTGCTGTGATAGTAGTATTTTTCACGTTTCTGCTACCATCACTCGAAACTCGCTTTCATGAGAATCAGTTTCATTAGAACCAATTTCAAGATGTAGTAGTGAAACATGCAAAAGTGAAAAATTCAGTAGTTAAAAATAGGAAAGTGAAAATATTGTTACTGAAAAAAAAATATAGGTAACCATATAGTGAAGAGTATTCTTCTTTTTTTTTATCCAGGAGAGACAAACTAAGCTGAAAGTTTGTTTACAGGTGCAACCTGAGAGCACAAGGAAGTTAAGTGACTTGCTTAGAGTCACACAGTATGCAAGTGGGGGATGTGGGATTCAAACTCAGGTCTCCAAGTTTGCAGCTCAGAGCCTTAAACTACTGTGCTATACTGCCTCCTGCCTTCTCTTGGCACATGACCCAGTGGGCCCTGCACATCTGCCTCCATAGTTGCATGGAGGGCCCTGCACTTCTACAGCCAGATGGACTCTTCCCTTGGTGTAGGGCTGAGATGGCCCTGCTAGTCTGCATCTATACTTGTATGGAAGCACAGGGCCAAGAAGACCCTGTGCTTTCGCAGCCCCATGGACAGACTCATGCACATTTCCATAGATTCTTTTCTTTGGGCCTTGTATGACTGCATCTATAGCTACATGAAAGGGCAGGGCCCAGAGGACCCTGCACTTCTGCAGCCAGATGGACTCTTCTCTTGGCACAAGGCCCTGAGGGCTTTGTGCATCTGCATCTCTTCATGTGGATCCTCAAGAGATCTACATAAAAGAGGATATGATTCCACTATCACAAAAAGAAAGGAAATGTATTTAAAAAAAATACATTAATTTACTATTAGGGTTGAAGAATGCAAAGTGGACAAGGTTTAGGAAATGAAAAAACATTAGGTTTGGAGTCTCATGAGTCTTGACAAATCAGTGATGTGGTGGTTCTTGGGGTTGTCAACCTTAATGCACACCTGTTTCCTTGAGCAAGTTAATTTATTCATGATTTATTGCCTCTCACAGGGCTTGATGAAAGTTACAACTGATTCTGTTGGCCACATGTGGTCAGCAGTACTTCTCTACCTCTAAACACTCTATGCCTATGAGACATGATCTTGGGCCTAAACCTTGTGCTAGGGCAGGAGGAGGAACACCACACCACTGATTTGGCAATACTCCTGAGACTACACACCTGATGTTTTTCATTTCTTTATGTTGTCCACTTTGTGTTCTTCAACCCTACTGTCTGCATTAATGTAGTTTTTTGCAAACAGTATATATGACATGGCAGGCTGTGCAAATATAGTGTAGTAACTGCACACTTTAGGAGGGTTCTCCACCTACTGTAGTGTCTTTAACCACTTGGGAAGGTGTGGTCATTACAGCATTCCCACATACCCCAGGAGAATGTTACCATGCTTAGAAAATGATGAAAAAAAGCTGTGAATTCACAAGAGAAAAAAAAAAGACCCATCTAATTATACTGTAATAATGACATGGTCCAGATTACCCCAATCAGAGTGTAGGATTTTTATCCATATATATATATATATATATATATATATATATATATATATATATATATATATATATATATATATATATATATATATATATATATTTACATATTTATAAAATGGCTAGACAGACTCTAGAAGCCTAACAGAATAAAAGCCATCATCTGATAATGGTTTAAAACATTGTTGAGGTATGGTTAGATGCCAGATATCCTTTCTAAATTCAATCTAAAGTCATCATGGTGTTTCCAAGCAAATTACAGATCAGTACGCCTCCTTGTCACTCAATTGATTCTGTTTGCATAGAACTGCAGCTTACACAACTGAGTTGTAACTCTTTAATTAGCACCTCATGAAGAGCTCCCTCTCTCTCTCTCTCTCTCTCTCTCTCCCTTAATTAAAGTCTTTTACATAGAGCTGACTTCAAACAGCTGGGTTTTAGCTTGCAGTCAGCAGTACTAAAGAACCTGACTCTACCACCATTCTGTTCAAATGTACTGTTTATTGCAGTCTGTTCTCTAATAATACAGTTGCAGATATCTAACTGCTAAGGTCCTGTAGCATACCTTTATAAACTGCTTCAGCAAAATGCTCCTTATTTTGCATAAAATATACAACTGAAGTGGTATCAGCAATTAGCCATAGAACTTTCTGACAGAGATTAGTGTATTATTTACCATGATATGCACCACACAGCAGCATCAAAATCTGGAAGGAGTTTAGGTGGAAAACAGTGCAAAGATATTTTCGAACATCAGTCATTACCCAACATTTTAAGGTAGCCTATTCAGATCAGTGCTGGAGAGCAGATCAGCAAACCAACAATCGAGCTCAGATTTTCTGAGAAGAGCCGGAAGTGACACCTTACTAACATTATCACATTAACATTGTAAAGAATATACTCATCGGTAGTACAACCCTGCAAATGTAGTTCGCATTATACTCAGCTTACCGCCAGAGGAAAAAAACAAACAAACAAAAAAAAAACCCAAGAAAGACAGCATTACAACATTTATACAGGGGCTGCTTTTAAATGTCTCACTCTCAGATGGCTGACACTGAATTCTCCCAATATCATATCACTTTAGTGATGTAATAACAGTGCCAATAATCTGAGCGACATCTACTGGCAAAAGTAAGTACTGCCACTGTGGAAGTATGGTGACAGTAAAAATGGCGATACCGGATTCCCCTCTTCCCCGAGGTGCTACAACTTCAGAGTAGGTTATTTTGGTAAGGGAGTGTGGGGGAGGGGCCCAAAGAAAATATTAACAAAATAGTCACCTTTATTGCATTCACTGCACATACCATCGCTGGTCTAGCCATCGCCAAAGTGTCTTTCACCGTTCTCATTATCGCCGTAGCTCCATCGCTAAAGTGACATGGAACCAATTCTCCCATAAAGGAAAAATGGGTTAAAAAGTGTAAGGGACTGAACACTATGGAATTAACATCTTGGCTACATTTACAAACAGAACAACAAAATGCAATATGGATGCATTTTATGATATTTTGTCCCAGGCTGGTTCCCTCCCAAAACTCAATCTGTACCATACTACCAGTTTTTGTAATCCTTCAGATGCCTGAATGGTCACCTTGGTATACTGCCACCACTCAGCCAGATTTTCACCTGTGGTACCTTTAGGTCCAAATCCTATTAGAGGCACAGTTGACACAATACAGTGCTCTTTCACACAAGGCAAATGACCCACCCCTTTGATCATAGCTGAGAACATGTTGATTCAGATATGGTAGCTTTGTAGTCTGTCTATTTGGAAATGGATCACAAACTTGCCAATTTACCCCAGGTTATCTATACCTTAAAAGACTAATTCAAAGAAAGAATGAATTATATAATAATAACATTTAATACTACGTGATATTTACATATGTTACAGGAGTTTACACACTAATGATTCTAGGGAATAGAATATTCTACAGAGAAGAAAAATAACATTTTGAAAGATAGAGATCACACAGAAAAACCTAACTCAAAGCTAAGTAAGTTTCTAAGTAGAGTAGAGTAGAAGAAGCTTACCCCCATCTGGAAACTGGTGAGTTATGGCAGGCTTGAACCCATGATGTTCCCAGGAAGAAGCTTATCCCCAGCTGGGAACTGGTGAGTTATGGCAGACTTGAACCCATGATGTTCCAGGTCCAGTGCCCCAAACATCACTGATTTCTCAGGGCAAACATATAACAGAAATACCTGCAGCCAGCCGGCCTACTATATCTGCATTCAGACATGCCTCACTAACATCACACCTTGGACCTTTCTATCATCTCTGAGGACCAACTCTTGCCCGAACTATTCCAAACTGATTTTGTGGACTGGAGCTTGGTTCTTTTGTTATCCTGGTCAACTACATGGCAGGCTGACATCTAGGTGCACCAGCCATTTATTTTCAAAACTTAGTCTTTTTAGATGAAAAGGGACTAAGGACTTGATGGTTAAGTAAAATAAGAAAATCTTTACAGGACAGAAACTGTTGTTGTCCCCACACAAACTCTGTGACAGCTCAGGAATGCACACACAAAAGGCCTGGGACTACAAAAGCTGCAAATTTCAATTCTCTCCATACATGCCACAACTGAAATATTTTACAGACAACATAACTAGGAAAAAAAACATTTCCTGGGTGCTACATTGGATACATATATATGTAGAATCTACTGAAAACATTCCAGTATTGGAGCAACTGACCAGAATTAACACATAAAGTTAACAATTAGAAAGCTACACTGAGTAAGAATCCATTTGACAGATGCACAAAAAAGATAAAGATAACTGTGCATCCCTGGGGGACCAAGGGCCAGATCACCCTTGCCAAGTCTGTAAGAGGGTGAAGTCTGATAAAATCCAAGATTAATACACTTTATTTATTCTTCTTTGAGCTTTTTAGAGTACACTCATGGAATGTTACACCTGAAGCAGGTTTTATAGAAGTGCAGATCTAATAAATAAGGCCATATGCAGCCTGCATATAATGTTTTTAAGCTAAAATGAATGTAAGCATGAAACATAAGCACTGAACTAAATATCCTGGATTAGCTGCTGTGCGTCAAGAATCTTATAATTAATCTTGTAATAAAAATTAAAGTTTTAAAAAAGCAGTCCCTCCAGCTTTCTCCCTCTGTGTGTGCCCACACTTAGACCCGCAATCCAACTCTCAGTGCCATCTTTTTCTTTTTAAACACCCGTACTCTCTGCCACTACAAGCTCCCTCCCTCAATTCCTGACCCAACCTCAACCCATACTGGCAGCCAACTGCCCATGTTTACCCTCGGTACATTGTGTGCCACTGCTTACCTGCCCCTGTGATCAGAGGGGGGTTATGGAAAGGGTTGTGCTCTGGGTGGCACCTCAGTTGGCCTCTGCATCACTGCAGGTATAGGTGGTTTGGAACAACCAGACATGGGCAAAAAAATGCTTGAAGGGGCCAGCATTTCTACTCTCCACCATAGCAGCAATGGAAAATGCCTGGTCAGAACTTTACTGTAGCGTTCGCAAACCAGTCCACACCAGTGCTGTGTAGAATTTTCAAATTATGATAGAGTTGAACTCTGCTAAATTTTGGAAGATACCACCTAATTCCACATCATTTTGTCAGTAGTTGAATTCTAAAATTTTGAAAGTGGAATATTTCCCATGGATTGATAATCTGCAGTTTGCATAAACTGCAGATTTCTTTCCCACAATCTGCAGAACATTATTCTGTGGTTTACATGATCTACAGAAAAAAATATTAAATGGTTTACATAGAAATGCTTTCTGGAATTCTACAAGAAATTTCAAAAAGAATGTTAGAAGCAAAATTGCCATTCTGCATGAATTCTTCTTGTGGAATTCCACATTCTGCACAGCTCTAGCACACACTGATCCACTAGGAGCAGATCAGCAACTGTGCACTGCTTAACACACCTTATGTTCTTGCTTTATATAAAGCTAGTTAGTGCTGGTGTCCATCTGTGCTGAAAAGTCCTTGTCAGTTTGGGAATCAAGATTGCTTTCTTTTTCTTACAATAGGAACACCAAAAACTGTTCTTTATTCCAGAATTTAGCTGTATTCCCTCTGGTACCTGCTACTCATGGCTGCCTTATTTATTGTTGTCATTACTGTACCTTGTTCTTGGTCATTGTTACTTTGTACCATTTGTTCACCACCCTCCATGGATCCCACCTGAAAACAAGCTTCGTCTCAGTATGCCTTTTCCAGTTACCAATTTTCAAATAAATGCAGAGTACAGGGTATCTTGTGTGCCCTAGCCAGCTCCTGATCAGCATTCTTTTTAATCAAAACCAGTTTGCTGCATGACATACAGTATATAACAACACAGATATTGTACACGGTCAGTGGGTATGTCATTTTTATTTGTAATGCCCTCTTGCAGAGCTCAGGGTGCCTCACAGTGTAGAAATGGAACAGTGAATCAGAAACAAGATAAAAAAAACAGGTGGATATAGTAAAGTAGTAAATCAATATATAAATAAATAAATAGATGAGTCTTCACATACTAAAAGCAGTACCTAACTTAAATCCAGTGGTCTATGGCCCAGTACACAAAGCAGTTCCAAAGTCCTATGCACTTGAATAGGCTACAATGGGAAGCCCCTCTCTGCACATGTGGAGGCCTATGCCCAAACCCAGTTACATTTACTCTCCTGCCTCCTGTGAAGGGGTGACCCAGAACAAATTCTCTTAGCTACTCAGTCAGGTCTGGGACTGGGAAGGGTAAGTGGTCAACTACGGTGACCATTCTCAATGTAGACTATGCACTGCAGAGGTTTCTGGGAGGGCACGTAGAGTACACCAGAGGGACCACTGCAGTAAGTAGTTTGTGGTCCTGGCTGAACTCCCACCTGCAGGCATTAACAGCTCCAATGGGAACACACCTCACACAGTATTAGCCCTCTCAGACAGCCATGGAAATCTTGCATCATGAAAATCCATAAATATGTTTTGTTCTGACAGCGTTTTCCCTCTAAGGCCCTGTCCCCACTGTCATCAGTTTTAAAAAAAAAGTTTATAAATTTATTTTCATTTCCAGGCTTGAGCACGGTTGTTGGAGGCATCTAGAACTCCAAGACACTGTATAACCCAATTGCTTTCAGCTGTACTGCATCCAAGTGTGTACACACATAAGCTAGGGATTCAGCAACCAGTTGGAAGTCATACAAGTCAGACACTGTGTGAGCCAGTGGCAAATACTGTAGTTCCAGCAACGAATGGTCATGAGGCCAATGTAGTTGTGCTGAAGGGAGTGGGCCATGTGGCTAACAACTGTTTAAAATAGCATAGACTGTCAGGGACAATAAAGTACACTTACAGTGCTGCCAAAGCTGCACAGTGTATGCCATCCTGCCTGCAGAAGGCAGGGGGTACATCTGCAGCCTATTTTAAGCTGGTCACTGCTCTTGTGAGGCATGTCGCTGGTCTAGAATTGAAACTGACTGTACCATGAGGGCACAGGGAGACTGGCTGGCACCTGGATGAGGGACTCTATGAGGAGGTGGGGGAGGCTGATCTACAGGACACTGGGAGGGAAGCACAGCTGCAGCACTGGCTGTCCTGGTATGAAACATTGCAGATTAAAAAATGTGGCACCAAGCATATATATAGGCATGGCATGGAAACATAGACTATGTTGGCAGAAAAGAACCAGTAGGCTCACTTAGTCTGTCCGATTTTTCCTGCCTGTCACTACACCCTGGACTCTGTTTGGTCACAAGTGTCTATCCCCCCTTAAGTCTATTTATTACACTGCAAATGCCTATTCCACACTTGTTTGAAACTCCCCACTGTCTTCACCCCACTCTCTACCTCTTCTAGCAGTTCCAGGCATCCACCATGTATTCTGTGAAGAAATACTTCTTCATTTCCCTCTTAAATGCCCCCCCCAGGCTTCAAGCATGGTTACATGTTTGGGTGCTCCTCGTCCTGTGAAAGTGACTCCCCTCCTGCACCTTGTTCACCCCCCAGAGGTACTTACAGGTCTCAATCATGTGCCCCCTCTCTTTTCTCTCCTCCAGGGAGTACATGTTGAGCTCCTGCAGTCTCTGCTCATACAGTTTTTTGTGCAACCCACACACCATTTTAGTAGCCCTCCTCTGGACTGCTTCCACCATGTTAATGTTCTTGCAGAGGTGTGGCCTCCAGAACTGGACAAGGTACTCCAGGTGGGGTCTTACAAGTGAGCGGCACTGAGGCAGCACCACCCCAATTTTATCTACTTCATGTATCTGTTATACTGATTTGTCTTCTATTTTTTGACTATGCTCCTTAATATATTGTATTTGCTGTATGACTTATCACATCCCCTTACACCCAGGATGCATCTGGAAATGAGCTGTTAGCAGCTCATCAGGTCTTTTCTGGTGAAACATTTGAAATAAATAAATACATACATACTTACTTACATCAATAAATAAGTCATGTTGTTAGCAGGAGTGTGACAGTAGGGCTGGGTGAAACTGCAGGACTTTTCTTCTGTGAATTTCTATGGCAGAATGTATAATTTCTATTGTAACTTGGGCACCGTGTCCCAATGGGCTACTACCCCTGCCTTGCAGGCCTGACCAAGGTTGAGGGACCTGGATTCCTATGTTGCTGTAGCAAAAAAAGGTCCTTTCCCAAGATAACATTATTGCACAGCACCTCCGCCCAGAGTGTACTATAAGTGGGTCTGATATCTGGCTTGTACAACCCCCTGGGATGCTGTGCTTACCCACCTTTTCATGCAGTCACCCCATACATGGATTGGCCTTTAGTAAAACCCCCAAATTCCACATTTCTGAATTATTGATTCACTCTAATAAAATGCACATGACTCAGATTTGTAAAAAACAGTTACCCAACAATTTTATTTACAAGGGGTATAGGGTTTGGAAAGGGATAATTGAAAGTGGAGGTCAAACAACATTTTAAATTGACATTTTTGGCATTGCATTCAGAATAATCATATTGCAGATTAAATTCAGACATCTTTTGATACTGGCTACCCACCAACATTCTGATGATATCCAGGTTTAGTTCTCTATCTAGCTAGCTGCATGGATTTTAAATATCAAATATCCCAACTGGTACCAGTCTCCAGTCCCGATAAGGACCTCACAATCTTATCTCTGGGTATCCAGTACTAAATGTTGCAGGCCTGTTATCGATGCAGCTGGTTGGCCAGTGTTGGCATGCTTAAACAAATCAAACTTAACTTTAATCTTTTGTTTGATTGCATTCTAATTTGCATCTTGCAATTTAGCAGATGGAGCCCCCATTTTAGCAGCTTTAGCAGTAAATACTGAACTTGGTAGAAACACATAATAGTAACTATTTACAGGCCCTCCAAGTGCAGAACTGACTCTGCTTACTCACAGTTCTGTAGTTAGACATTTTTCAGGTGCGGCAAGGATTCTTGCAAACAGATATGAGGTAGACAATTTGAGTCGAGACTGAATCTTAACTAAGAAGCATGGTGAAGGCTTGCAGCAGGACCGCCTTCTGAACTGCAGGCTCTTGAAGCTTTTGCAGGCTGGAACTTCTCTCAGTTTCTTAGCAGTTGCCCATCTTCTTGGGCAGAAGTCACAATGTGGAAATTCAGACCAGCAAAGGGATCAGGGCTAGGGTTGCCACCTTTGGATGGGGCAAAACCGGATCCTAAGCTCCGCCCCTAGCCCCACCCCTTTTCATGACTCATCATGCATTGTTTCTCCTAGAAGGCCATTTGTTATATCAATAAAGGACAACACCTAAAGCAGCAGTTCAACAAAAATGTTAAGATGCTGTACTGTACCTGTTAAAGTTACTTTCCTAGGTTCTTCCTAGTCATCCATTTACTTATGCATTTATTTATTGACATTGGTTTACCAAATAAATATACAGAGATAAAAGAAATCTAATTTACAGATATGATCTTGGGAGACAAGGGAAATACTGTAAATAGTATATAACAGTATACATGGTATATGATAATACATAAGAAATTGTTTCCTGTAATGTGTATTGCTTATATCTTTTTCTGGCACCTTTCCTGTTCATGTCCACAGTACTATTTCAAAGCCAAAGAAGTGACCATACCATTTTCTTGAGAAAAATTTAAAACATTTAAAAATGTCTACATTCTGTTAGAGATGAAAATGTTTACCAGCAAATGAAAGTGGAAGACAACTGGCTCTGTTACTGTTAAAAGGTGAGGGCAGCTTTGCTGCAGTGGAAAGATTAGGTTAAGTAAGTGCTAATGGTGTTAATGGCCATACTTTACACCTCCCAGGTTGACTGCTTTCACAAACATAGGGCTATATTGACAAGAGAACTTGTCTGTAACCTGGAGATGTAGGTGAAACAATGAATGATAAGACAAAATATGTTTCAAAAGTATGTGAGCACTCAAAATGGCTCAAAAACCTGACCAGCACAGAGCAAAACCGGATTACCTGATAGGGACCCTGAAAACCTGATCACCAGGTAAAAAACCTGACAGGTGGCAACCCTAATCAGGGCTGGTATGCCTCAACCCCCCCATGTCTAGGCTTGACCCCTCAGGGGGAGGCACAATGGCAATGTCTCGCTGGAACACAACCAGGATGACTCCCAAAGCTGACCAGCAGTTAGGCACATTATTTGGGTTGCATTTTCAACCACGCAGCTAGCCTAGCAGCCATGGCCCTTTTGCATTTCAGAACACAGTCTCATCATCTTAGACAAGAGTTTCTTTCCTCACTCCTGGAAGCAGATCCTGGAGCTTAAGGCAAGTCTCCCAACCACTGTAGGCATATTCAGAATGATCTTGGTATAAGTAAGGGATACTGTTGACCTGTTTATGTGTGGATGTAATATTCAATCGATACTTGACTCTCTAGGTGTTCCTTACATGGTATGTCTGTATTTTGTGCAACTTTTATTATAAAAGGAATAAGATACAAGTATAAAAAAAAGAATTGAAGGTAAATTCACTTTATACTAAAATGTCTCATAAGTAGAGTCACAAGTAAACAGTTCCTTTTGGCAAGCAGGGCTATTACTGCTCCAGGCAGAACATTAGATTTCTCACATGCAATTTCAGGTGCGCTCCTTGTCTCAGGGAGACTCCCATTCCATTCCTGTAGCAGCTGGACCATCACATGGCCATTCTTTAAACAACAGGACCATTCATGGTCGTTTATTCAAACAAAATGTCCATCCTGTGCTGACACTAGGTTAACGCAGGATGCAGACAGAACTGAACACCTCTTAGCACTATGGGCTAGCTGGCCCAAGCAGATGTCCTTCTGACTTACACTTTCAAAGTAGATTTTTACTCACTCAGAATCAGTTCATGCAGCTCTCTTACAGCTGAGGTTACAGATTTCTTACAGTGTTCTCACCGGTTGAGATGGCACATTCTTGCAGCTCTCTCACAACTGCAGGCAGGTTTCTTGCAGCTCTCTTACAGCTGAAGTCAAATCAGAATTCTTCTGAAATCTTCCCAAATGTGGAGAGGCAAATGCTGGTCCTGGGGGACAAGTAACTGGCAACCCTTCAAGTCCTTGCAGCCACATTTCTTTAGCAAGGGGCTATAGCCCCCCTTCCTGTGGAGCAGCTCATGCTGAACTGAACTCAGAATCAAAAGAATCTGAGATTTTGGGAGCCTCTGGCCACTCTTGATTGGCTGAAACACTTGTCTGCTTGAAAAATGTATATTCATCAGGCTCCCTCAACGCCTGATTGGTTAGTTAATTGGGGACCACAAATTGTTTCTGTACTTTCCCCCACAAAGCCTCTGAATAGTCCCATAAATCTCTAGTAACAATCCTGGCTTCCTGATTGGCTGACAGAAGGATCAAAGGCTGCAAACATGGCTGCTGTTATACATAGTCCGAAAGCAGTCCATATAGTGTCCAACATTAAAGTTCTGGTGCAGCCAGAATAAATGTTTATTAAATAGGAGCCCCACAGTCTAGTAGCAGTTCTTGTGCCCCATCAAGTAAGTGCAGTGTTTAATATTTTAATTCAAGCCTGTGCCCATCGTTGCTGCTGAAATTCACTGTCCCCAGGCAGCAGGCAGGCTCACACTTTCACATACATAGTGCCTCATTGATATTCATGAGGCAGATCGCTTTACTGACAGGCGCAATCATTTTAAATGTTTAGAGGATCCTTATGTGCCTCCTTCAGGTCTCTGGTTCCTCTACTACCATAATTGGGGACTGGGACCTCACAACAGGCTGCCATTTCACTGCTATGGCAGTAGAAAAACACAGGCATGCTACCGTGCATGTGCGGGTCACTCGCTCACACATTTGTGCAGCAGAAGAGTGGTGGCTTGTGACCTAGCTCCTCCAGACCCATTCTGGAATCCAAACAATGCATGGGACCAACTGGAGGCTTTAGGGGCTAACTGGGACTTTGGCCATGCAGCAGTACAGACCTGAGGAAAGAGGCAGATGGGAGGCAAATTAGGTAAGCCACCCACGGGGGGTTTATGCTGTGTAAACACATTTTAAATGCCTCAGAAATTTGCTTTACAATCGGCAGACATAGTTTGGAGTTTTTATGAGAATTTTACTATTTAAATTGCTGTAACTTCACACACTATACATAAATTGCTGAACTACAATAAATCACAGATTGTAGTGAGAATGAAATAATGTGATCCACTGGGATTTGAACCCCAGTGGCTCACATAATTTTTTTTTTCATTACAATTAAATTGCTTAGCAGTGGCTAATACTGCACTAAACAGCATCTGGTTGAAATACATTAAGTAACTGTATTAAAGTGATTGTGGAAATTGTGAAAAAATACAAATTCTGGTGGTGAAAACAAATTTCCACAGTGGGGAACATACAGGTCAATATGTTGTGGAAACAATGCCGCAGGGCAAAACCACGCAACAGTAACAGCGCGAGTCCCAGAGTTGCCCCCCTAGAGGAGGTTACTGTAATGGGGGGTTGGGGGTACACCCTCCAAAATGGGGGATGCAGGGGAACACAAGTATTCTACTGTTTTCACATTGTCGTTGCTGTTTTGACTGTGCAGTATAGTGCTGCACTGTTTTTATATGCGACAACATGACCACATGCCATGGAAAATCAATAAAAGTGTTACTTGGGGAACTAAAATATTTTCCATGGAATCCAAAACTAGCATAGTTTTAAGTTCTACCCATTTCTGCAAGCTGACAAAATATTTATACTGCCTTAGTTTTCCAAGGGATGAACAAGGTGAACAGCAGTGAGTTTTCACAATGAGTTGTAACACAGGCACCTGGAGAAACTCTACAATGCTGGTGGGGGTGCTCAAAAAGGATGTCATAAGATAATTTTTCATGAAAAAAGTGGTAGCACACCAGAACAAACTTCTGGAAGAGATCATCTGTGCTGACACAGTAGAAGGGTTCAAAAGGCAGTGGGGTAGTCACATGGGGACAGCTGGGAGGGAGAGGGGAAGAAATGAAGGCTGACACGAACACTGTCCCATAACTAGGTAGGCTCGGGCAGACTAAATGGACCAATGGGCCTTTATCTGTAGACATTTTCTATGTTTCTAGTTGCCAGTGTCCATTAAATGAAAATATTGGCTAGTCTTTTAATGCAGAGGTTTCTACTAGTTGTTTAGCATGCAGCTAATGCATCTGTTAGCATAAACTTGCCATTGAAATGATGACAATATCCTCTATAGGCTTTTACTTACAATTAAGCAATAATGACAGAGAAGCTGAGCATTCCCTGTTGATTAATGACCAGGCTGGGAATGGGTTGCTGAGGTGTGGCCAAAGGCCACCTTCCTCCAGCTGGATGTTAATCCTAGGAAATGACTGGGTTCAAGATTGTTCTTGGGTTCTAAATCTAATTGCAATAAAACATTTTTGATCTTTTTTTTTCATTACAGTTGATGCTTTGAGTATTGTGGAGGGAGTGGGGCAGTGCTAGGATGGCTGTCATAGTATACAGTGTGTTGCTGGCATGCCATGTGGATTGACAGCTGATTACCCATTTCTTTTTTTTATTCTGTTTATGCCCCCAGAGCTGGCAGGCGGGGCTCCACCTCCACATGGGGAGCTCATATCCATTCCCGACCCATGACCCCATCACTGGGATCACAGCTGGGGGCTTCATGGAGCCTGCCAGCTCCATATTTTCATTCCCCCCATGCTACGGCCATGTGTACGCATGTGGAGGAACGTGCATGCCACAGTTCCACAGCACCCTCCCTATTTGTGCTGCCTGCTCACCTACAGTACCCTCAGACCTCCACCTGGGGGCATTTAGACTATAGGGGTGACAAGGTCTCTTCCTGGGAGAGGAGAAATGCTTTTCACCTGCTCAGTCCAGCTCCCTCCCTCCCTCCCTCCCTCCCCTCACAACCGACCTCTGACAACCCAGGCTCGTACCCAAACCTGGGTCACCTGCATGGTGCAAGGTGTGGCATCCAGCGCCTCAACCCTCAGTTCCACCGGGCCGGCCATGGACTGACCATTTCTAAGAGATTAATGACCGATCCAGCCAAACAGGATCCTCACTAGGCTCATGAATATTTAATTAGATTTATAATTGGATGTAACCACTGTACACACCACTGTGAACTCTACATTGAATTAGAGCTTCTATCACAATTAGACAGACAAGAGCTTCATTGGGTCATTGCAATCAACAACCGTGTCAAGGGTTTGTCCACTACATAAACAGTTCCTAAAATTTAGGATATGCCACACAGGCAATGAAAAAAGCTGGGTCTGTCAGCATTTGCCTCAGATTCTTGTAGTTACAACTCTCACTATGGAGGGGGGGAGTGCTAAACAAGACTTCGCTGCAACCAAATTGTGTATTTCACATATTCTTTTACTCCAGTCACACGGTGTGCCACTCAACATTTTTTCCCTAAATTAATGAGATTCTTCAGGAGTACACCTTTTAAATCGGCTGCACTATAAATGTCTTAAGTCACAGTTATTCCCCATCAGTTAAATTCCTGGCTGCTAGCATAGTTAAAAAAATTGAATTTTCTATGATTCAGGTGAAATAAACTTTTTAAATCCATTGTATTTGATTCAGAACCTCCTATGCCATGGGCTGCATTGGAGAATAAATGTTGAGTGGCACATCGTATGACTTTGGAATAAACGAATAAAAAATAAATATGTAAAATACACAATTTGGTTGCAGTGACATCTTAAGCACATCCCCCCATAGTGAGAGTTTTGTCCACTACATACCTGAACACCCTTCATGCCGAATCAATGTCTCTTACTTAAGTCAATGGCATTCCCTATATCTCCAGAACCAGGGCTGTGCCAACGACTTTAAGGCTCCCTCTGCAAAATGTTTTGATGGGTCCTTCCTCCACACCAGTAAGTCTAATATAACCATTATCACATATAAATATTAATAGCATAGGTTATTTTGTGTAGTCCCACTGTGCATTCATAGTTTGTCCATGCTTACCCCCTTCTGCTTTTTGTGGCACTGGGATCAAGGAACTGAACAATACAATTTGACCCTGCTCCCCCAAGGCACAGCAGTACCAAGATAGATTTTTTGAGTAATGGGGCCCTATTGCTTCTTTGTTCTGTCCCACCCCCTTCCTGGAGTTGTAATCTGCAGAACAGACTACTGCTATCACTGCTGACAGTCCCAATTTCAAATGGATAAACAATGTGCAATGAACATTGCAAGTTAGCCTGACAATGGAAGATTTTCTTAATGCTGACCTCTGAGGCAGTGGGCCCCCTGAGAGTGTGGGACGTACTGCAACCTCATCTGTTGCATCCCCTGGTCATGGCCCTGCCATAAACCAATCAAGCCAGAGGCGAAAATAATTTCCCTTACTCCACACCTATCATCTGGATACCAGAAAATGTAACACAATTCATTTCCCCCAACTACTAAAAGCTTGTCTTGCTAATGTTTCTAAACAAACCTTGTGATTGTGTCCGACAACCCCCTTTATGACTAGTATTTACTTGTTTATGACTATTATTCAACATCAAGCAGACACAGCTCAACTGACTGCCTCCCTACATCAGTCTATGCAGTAATTATGCCCATTTGCACTTCAAAACCTTTTGCTTAATTTAATTAAGTGCGACACTTGCTACTTCTGGGACCCTCTTAAATATGAGATGCTACACTTGAATGAGACTATCATGGAGTGGAAAATGAATAAATAAACAATAAATGTATCAATTCTTGTAGGTTGTTAAATATGCTACTTGTAAAATGTATTGCAATCTACATTATGTCCACTTGGTGGAGCAAGCCAGCCTTGCAGAGCTTGTTGGAAATACAGTAGATAAATTCCATTTAAAGACATACCTGCTTTATCTGGCTCTAGATACCGTACATAAGAATGTGAGAGGTACAATTCTCTGGCGCTGAGGAGGCATGCAATTTGTTACTCCATGCACATGCTCATGCCTGTAAACCTTTCATCAACCAAATGTGGAATACTATCCTTTCAAATTAGAATGATTTTGTATAATTCATTTACCCTTGATAGCCCATCTGAGATGCAATAACTTGTACTAAGAATCCTGCTTCTTCCCATTTCCACAGCGAGGTGGACTGGAGCACACTGGGATGTTAAGTGACTTACCTAAAGTCACACAGTGAAAATTTTGGCTCTAGCAGGGTTTAGACCCATGATATCCTGGTTCTCAAGACAGTACTCTAAACCACTAGACCACACAAGTTCTTGAATACTAAGAATGCTCCAAAAATGTCCTCCCTAACTGAACAGGATTCATACAGATATGCATATAGTTTCAGGGAAATAAGAAGAAAACAAAAATATTGCAACAGACAAGTTTGTGCTCAGAGAAGATTTAATTATCTAGGAGGGCTGTCTCCAGCCAGGTTTTTTACCCACCATCCTTGTATTATTACAGTGTATGACACAATTAATTTACTTTTTGGGAGAGTGGCTAAACTGAATTAAAAAAGCACACAAAATCTGGTTTCCAGAGGAGTGGGAGAGACAGTAAGGGCAAAAAGGGTAGCATGCCAAAAATGCAAGGGGGAACAGAGTGAGGCCAGGTCTGGGTATTATCTGGGAAAGCTGAAAGAGGCCAAAATAATGGTATGAAAAGTAAATTAGAGAGCTGAGGCTAACAGAGGGGTCCAAAGAGGAGTTAATCTTTTCTTTAGGTACATTAGGGAAAAAAAAGGAAAATTAAGGAAGGTGTTATCAGATTAAAGAAAAAAGGGACATGGGTGGAGGAAGATGGGAAAGAATTGATATACTGAATTTGTTCAGTATTCACCCTGTAGTAGGGAAGGTCACTACCAGACTACAGGGCACAGGTGAAAAAGATGGGAGAGGAAAGGACTGGAGTAAGAACCAGTACTCAGGGGGCTCAAAACCATGAAGGTGGGCATAGCACCTGGTCCTGATTAGTTGCATCCTAAAGTGCTAATAGAGATGGGGCATACACCAGCTGGGAAATGGGCAGACTAGGTAGGCCAAGCGGTCCTTATCTGCCATCAAATTCTATGTTTCTGTGTTTCTATTGACAAATCTGTTTAATTTTTCACTGGAGATGAGATGGTTCTTTTTCACTGGAGATGGGGTGGTTCTAGGAGACTGGAGAGTAGCTAATGTGGTGTTGCTTCACAAGAGTGGGGACAAAGATGACCCAGGAAATTACTCACTGGTCAGACTGTCCTCAACTGTAGGTAAGCTACTGGAACTCATCATGAAGGTACAGATAGTGGAATTCTTGCAAGACAATTGGGTTGCAGGACCGGGGGCAACACAGGTTTGTAGCTGGAAGATTTTGCCAAACTAACCTGATTGACTTCTTTGGTTTGGTCACAAAGGCAGTGGATAGGTGCCAAACAGTGGATGTGTTGTACCTTGATTTTAGCAACACCTATGATTCCATTCCACACAGAAGGCTTATTAAAAAACTGGGGGCTAAGGGAACAAAACTGGGGGCGGGGAGCATACTCAGAGCCAACAGGAGTCAAGAGCAGAGTACCACAGGAACTGGTTCTGGGACCAGTGCTATTCAATAGCTTCATCTGTGATACAGCGAAGAGTGACTACAGACTAAGGTGTGTGTCTTGCAGATGGCACTAAGATCAGTGGCACAGCGGGCACTGAGGAGGGAATTAGAGAAATGAAAAGAGACCTGGAAAATTGGCAAAGTGTTTCAGATTATGGTAACTAAAGTTCAATGCAAAACAGTACAAAGGGATGAACATTGGTAGAAAAACCCTAAAGCAGATGAGGAGAGAGACCTGGAGGTCATCATTTGTGATAGCCTTAAGTCCACTGCTTAGTATAACAAAGCAGACCAGGTGGGACGGCAAACAGGATGCTGGGATATATAGGAAATGGATTTGATAGTAGGAGGAAGGAGGTGATACTGTATCTGTAAAAGTCCCTGGTAAGGCTGCAACTGGAGCACTGCATGCAGTTCTGGAGTCTACATTTCAAGAAAGACAAGGACCACATAGAGGCAATGCAAAGGAGGGCCAAGAAGATGATCCAAGGGTAGCAGGGGAATTTGTATGATAATGGTTGGCAGACCTTAACATGTATACACTGGAAGCCAGGAAGAAAGAGGGAATATGATAGAGATATACAAGTACTTGCAAGGAATCAACAGGATGATTTGTAAGGACATGTTGATGAGGAATGAAGGCACAGTGACTAGAAGACAAGAAGGGAGGCTGGTGGGAAAGTATTCAGAAGGGACGTAAAGAAGAACCATCTGCCGTGTGCCGATGGAACTATTCTAAAGAAAATACATGCAAAGAAGGATCATACCCATTAACTTCAACTCTATAATTTGAGACATGTATCCCATCCAAGGCTCACATTTCCAAAAAAATTCAGACAAAATTTGTCCAAATGAAAAATTGAATTTGATGTGACCAAGGCATGGAATAAATGATCTCCTTCCATTAGGGCACAGGGAACTGGAAAAGGTTTTGCATCTAAATTAAATATAGAATTTAAATATTCATGTTAATGCTTTTAAATTATTACTTTTAAAATGTCAAAAGTTTTGTGATTTTAAAATGTTAAAAGTTTTGCGATCTGTTGTTCTATTCTTTTGCTGTTTGTGTAGTACATAGTAATTTTAGGATGACTTAGTAAACAGCCTTGTCCCAACAGACTAGTCCTGATTAAAAAATAAATATTACTACTAGTTTACTACTACTGCCACTCCTACTGCTGGGCTATTGGTGCAGTGTCAGTATTGCTGTTCACAACACCAAGAATACTGTATATGTTTATGTCTCAAGCCTGGGCTATCAGACGGTCATTAGTAGGAGGACTGAGTGTCCCAGTGGATGCTTTCCTCCTTCAGGTGGGAAAGGCAGAAGCAGGACTCACCACTTTACCAACACCTGGGTGACCACAGGTGGTGATGTAATTGAATGCCTGCAGCTGCCAATGGATTGCCTGGCAGGTTGTCTGCATTAACACATTATAAGGGTGTGCTGATGGGGACTCACCAGCATAAGCACCCATAGGGAGAAAAAAAGATGGCACTGCCCAATGCCAGGATGAAGACTCAGTAGTAGTTCTGGCCCTATACTCCAGCCAGCTCAAGGTTGGTAAAATTAGCTAGATCCCTTCCCTGCCCCCCCTTCAGCCTGGCCATGGGGGTGGGGAGTGCACATCATGGGGATTGGGATGGTGTGGGGGTTGGGGTGATGGAACTAAGTGGGGTGTCTTAGACAGAGTCAAATGGCAGGCATGCAGGAAGTCTAGAGGGGTGGTAAAAATCTGATTAACAAAGAAGTACTCCAGTAAATGTTTCAGAAGTATTTGACAGTCTCCAATTAACCTCATGCATGCTGTGTTTGTGGCATCACAGTCTGCCATGGTAGTGTCATGAAAAGTATAACAGGAGGTCAGGAAATGCTGATCAAAGCTTTTTATAAAGCTTAAGGATAAGGTGGCAAAACTGCGACAAAATCTAGAAAAGGCAGTTGACATTTTAAAACAAGTTCTGTATAATAGACTGTCATAGAAGAAAAGAAGCAGAAGAGTTTAAATAATGCTTTTCTTACACATTGTATCCCAAAGCAACAAGAAACAGGAGAGACTGGTAATGAAGTAACTGTAAACGAGTAGTGGCAGCAATTCCACGTATCGACCACACTATCATTTAATTGCCTAAACTGGTTTTACTGGAAGGGAAATGTCCAAGACAACACAGAAACTGCCTAGAAACATAGAAACATAGAAATTCTTGGCAGATAAGGACCACTTGACCCACCTAGTCTGCCCTAAATTCCCTACCCATAGTGCCAGCAGAGACCTGACTTGGACTCCAACTCACACCCCTCTCTTGCATCTAAGATTCCCTTATGTCTATCCCATGCATTCTTAAATCCTGTGACCATTCTGGCACAAACCACTTCCTCTGGGAGCCTGTTCCAAGCATCCACCACCCTCTCCATGAAGAAGTACTTCCTCATGTTTCCCTGAGCTTCCCCATCCAGCTTTATATTGTGACCCCTTGTCCTTGAACATCTTTTTATTTGGAAAATACTCCCTTCCTGTACCTTGTTTATTCCTGTGAGGTACTTGAATGCCTCTATCATATCCCCCCATTCCTTCCTGTCTTCTAGGGAGTACATATTTAAATAATTAAGCCTCTCCTTGTAGGGCTTCTGATGTAGTCCATGCACTATTTTGGTTGCCCTTCTTTGCCTGCTTCCACCCTATGTCCTTTCAGAGTTGGAGCCTCCAGAACTGGGCACAGTACTTGAGGTGGGATCTCACCAGCATTCTAAACAGGGGTATTATTACCTCCCTCCTTCTACTTGTGATACCCCTCCCTATGCACTTGAGCATTCAGCTAGCCTTATCCACTGCCTTGTCACACTGTTTAGCCACCCTCAGTTCATCAGAAATGATGATCCCCAGGTCCCTTTCCTGTTTTGTGACTGTTAGTACATCTCCTCACAGTTGACATGTTGCCCCACGTTTCTGCATCCCGTGTGCATGATTTTATACTTTTTTTGCATTAAAATCCAGCTGCCAAACTTGTGACCATTCTTCCAGTTTTTTACAAATCTTCCCTCATTCTTTCTACCCCCCCCGCCATGTGTCTACTCAGTTGCAGAGTTTTAAGTCATTTGCAAACAGGCATACTTTCCCTTCCAGTCCTTCTGTAATGTCGCTAATAAAGATACCGAAGAGGACTGGCCCCAGTATTGATCCTTGTGGCACCCCACTGGTCATTTTGTCTATTCCAGAGGTATTGCAGTTTACCACCATCCTTTGGCTCCTATTGTTCAGCCAACTTCCTATCCATTTTACTACTTTAGGCCCGATGCCTAGGTTCCACAGCTTGCTTATCAGTCTCCTATATGGAACAGTGTCAAAGGCCTTGCTGAAATCCAGGTAGGCCACATCTACAGCTCCTCCCCTGATCCACCACTTTGGTCACCCAATCAAAGAACTCAATCAGGTTTGACTGGCAAGACCTTCCTCCTGTGAAACCATGTTATCTCGGATCCTGTAGACCATTGGCAACAAGGTATTCCCCAAGCCATTCCTTCAATAGTGATTCCATTACCTTGCCCACCAGCGATGTCAAGCTGACAGGCCTGTAATTCCCTGCCTACTGTTGCAAAAAGTGCCCTGATCTTATACTTCCACTTGTGCACCCACCAGGGCAGCAGGAGAGATGTTCAGAAGGGACCTTGGTTTTATCATCTCATCTGAAGGATGGCACACCCTGACAGTACAATACCCCCTTGCACTGTACTTGAGAACCAAGATTTGGGTTATGAGCACAAGTCAGACTGTGTGGCAATAACGTGACTTTCTAACCTAGATGTGGATGTGCTACCAACTTAACCATGCTGACACCTCTGAAATAATACACTGAAGTGGTTAATTACTTTTCTAAATTAGCACAGATGGTTGCCACTACTGGGCCCATCCAATGTCAACAATTGTTTAGCAGATACTGATTGAGAAAATATGCCTATTGGCTAGATTTCGTGGTGAGAAATTATTATATAATTACTGGTTTTCACTTTTAATACACACATAATCATGTTTCAATTATCAGTTAAAACCAGCAGTGTGTAATCAAGAGCTGTCAATCAAACAAGTGGCTATCAATGCATGTGGCACAAACTCAGCCCCACGGTTGCACTCACTCAGTCACTAACACACTCTCTCTGGGCAGGTAGGTGGCATCATATCCAACATCCCTTCACACCCAGTTGAGCATTGTCCTTCTCCCCAACTGGATGGCAGCTGAGTGACAGGTGACAGCTTTATTCAGCCAATGGGACCAGCAATTGTAAGAAAAGAAAACATGGATGGCTGTAAGTAATCCAGAATTTTATACAGACCCTCTGCATGTGATACTTTTATAAACCCCTTGAGCTCTGCTCTTGGGTTCATATATGATCACTTCCGTGAAGCGTGGTTACAAGTTTGGTTACACTCATACACACACACACACACACACACCTCTATTTATTTATTAAATATCTTCTCCAGAATAGCATGCAAACAGTTCATTTTTAGATGCATCCTGGGGATAGGAGACATAGGAATAATGAAAATAAACAGAAGAAGCAAAATATTACTTCACCACTGCAGAGAAATGCAAACAGGTACATGTAAGAGGGAGGAATACAATAGAAAGTACAACTGCAAGCAGGTAACAAAATGTGTTCAGGAAAAATTGTAATAAACAATACACTAGACAATTATAAAAGATTATGCAGGTGCTGTGATAAGGTTGCACAAGAATAAAAATAAATAATAAAAAATGTTTGCAATAAGCAATAATAAGAAACTGAAGGCATGTTTTTAGCTTTTAGAAGCCTGGAACATGAAGGAAACTGGCCTGGGGTCAAATTCCAAATAATGAGTTGGGGCAGGCAAGACATTAGACCAATAAGTATGGGTATGAAAGGAGGATATGGTGGTACATACAGAGAGGAAGAGGGGCATGAAGGAGGTTAGTTAACTCCCCCTCATCTAGCAGCAGATGCCACTGGTAGACAAGTCAGTAATAAAATGATGGGTAGAGAAATAGAGTGGCGGGGGGGGGGGGAGAAGAGAGAGCAAGAGACAGGGGATTTGGTAGTTAGTCACTGCGAGCAAGGACTGAGACTTTAATCTGGATTTTTTCAGATGAAGTTGTTTCTCTCTTGGAAGCCTAGCTCAGTAAGCCTTAGTTGTACCTTCAGAGGCAGTAAGCCAAATAACAAACATTACAAACACTGTGTTGTGTGTGAGTGTTTTTCCGTCTCCCAGCAAAATATGATGCATCAGCTATGCCTTTTGAAAGACAGCTCATGCACTTTTAACTAAGATTTCCAGCCACTGCACCCTTGACCTTTTACCAGAATAAGCTGCTTTCCTGAGTACCACAGCTGCAGCCAGCAGGGAGCCTCAATGCAGATATTCATCCTTTATTTGTTACAACGCAATATGATTATTCTAAGCCTCAAGTCTATGTTCACCCAATCAGATTGCAGATCTAGCTGGCTGTCCATCACACATCATAATGCACTAGTTTCAAAAACAAGCATTTGTCAATGCAGAATGTTTTGTTTATTTATTTTATTTATTTAGTTTTTGTTGAACGGGTAAGTGCACTAGACAAATCCTGCCTATTTTCAGGCACGACCTGGGGGAGGGGGATACAGATGAATGCCAACTGACCTTGAACCAGATTAAGCTGTTTACTTGCGTGGTACATGTGGTTGCATTCTCAGTGAAGGCTGGTCAGTCAATTTGCTGATGATCTGCTTTGCCATAAAAAAAATGTACCCGCACTCCAAACATTGTCTGAGATACATATTCAAAAACACACTGCTGAAATCAACAAAAAGCAAGCTTTAATACAGCGTAAGTGGTAATATGCCATGAGCTGCTTTATTTAATCTTATAGCTGACTGAGATGTGGAATTTGCATTACATACATAGAAAATGTATTAGTCAAATTAAATGTGACTATGCCTGTGCAAGCGACTTACAGAAATTTGTGCAGTTCAGTTTTGACATATCTCCATTATCACATCTAATATATAAATTGCCATCGATAACTGATTTGACTAACAGATTTTCTATGTATGTATTTCAAATTGTACTTCTCAGTCACCTCTACCTCTGAATACGGCAGCTCACAATATCCTACCACTTACCACACTTTTTTTTTTTATTCGGATTTCAGCAGTGTGCTTTTGACATTATTTGGAGTGCAGGGAAATTTTAATTTATGGAGAAGCTTTTTCATGTATTTTCCTGGGCATAGCCAGCCCAGTTTCCAATGCACTCCTCCATTTATCATTGCAAGCTAGCAGCATGCATGGAGCACCTGATGACATGTGCAGTTGGCTTTGCCCGATCGCTGCTCTCACTGCTGACAGGAAGATTCACATTGATGAGGTGAATGTGCCCGAGAAAGAGCTGTCAGCCCAACTGACTAGAAAGTGCTGTCTTGTAATTTTATATTTCTGACAGCACAAGCAGTTAAATAATCAGTGTTTTAACAGGAAAATAGGCAGCCTTTTTCCTTTAAGTCGAGTGGACGCAGCCTGCATCACAGACCCAGAAGCAGGGAGGTGTCTCTGACTGCAGCAAAAGGGCTGCTAGGATGGATTGAGTAGGGAGGAAAGGGCCCTCCAAAAAGAAGCAGGAGAGACTAACAACAAGAGGAAGGAGGACAGACACAAGAGAGATCAAATGTGGACAGGCCAAAAGAAGAAGGGGGAATAGGAGGGTGGCAGGCAAGAAAACGGGGGAATCATGATCCACAGTCATAAAGCTGCTCAGCTTCTTGCCAGGTGGCTTTATGCAAATGAAAGAGTGAAGCTCTGTCTCATTGAAGCGCTTTACTCCTTCAACTACACAAAGTTTCTGTCCACTCACTGTCATCATCAGCTTACATGCCCATTGGTCTGTCAGGGATGAGCCCAATGCAGCTTGACCTACACTGGACACAACATTGACACACCCCTGAAATGCCATTCATTATAACAAAACATTTCCAAGGAGCTTTGCCTTTTTCAAATTGCCATACTGTTTCTCCCTCCTCAATTCAATGTAGCTGTGCCTGATATATCTGTATTATTTTTGTATTTTCATAAATATAGTTGTTTACGTAGCCCCCCCCCACTTGGGGCTTATCTGAGGGCTACAGCCCCATTGCTGCCCTGCTGGTGTCCCGTATGTGGCCCTAGGAGTGATTCGCGCCTGGTGCCCCACTATCTCCTCGGCTATGGCCCCTGGTGATCCTTGGCTTCTCAGCCCTATAGAGGAGACGGGCATAGTTAAAAAAGATGTTTCTTCACCTCTGGGTGAGTTTTGAAGGCATCCCTTCAATCTGGGGAGTAGCAGGGACACAGACCGAAGAAAATGTAAATAACACAGATTTGCTGTGTGTGCATGTGCAGTTGGCGAGCCATCCAGCCTTAAAGGAGCCACGGCTCCATTTTCAGAGTACCGCAAAGGGAGCGAAAGGAGGGGTATGTGTTTTGGGAGCCCTGATGAGTTACAGGGGGCTCCCACCTGTTAACAGAAAGGTGTCCAGGCTCCTGTTGGCAAAGCAGAGCCAGGACAAGTAGTTATGAGCCCCTGAATGGGCTTTAATTAAAAGTTATGGGGCAGAGTTGCTGGGGAAGCAATGTAAACAATAATGCCAGGCCTCATAGGACTCCTGCAGCGGGGGGCCACTGGGAGGTGTCACATGGCATAGGAAAAACCTCAGGACTGCAGCAGTCAATCAGTTGGGAACTGGGCAAAATACATAAAAGGGACAGCCAGCTTGTCAAAATGAGAAATTCTGCTTGATCCTCAGGGACAGAAGAGCAAGAAAGACTGTTGGGGGCTACTCAGCCCGAAGGCCTGTCCTCTCAGCCAATGGCCTTTCTGTCCCCTGTGTGCAAATGAAGCAGAGTACCTGAGAGAAGCCAGTGAAGCGGGGGGGACTTGTACTGCCTACTATTCTCCCTGAAGCAGGTTTGACCATGTAACTTGGAGTGTTGGCTTGTGACTAGCAGCCTGTGGAGAGAGAGAGATTAGCAGCAGAAGGAAAGAGATTTGCAGCAAGTGGGAGATGTTGGGCAAAAGGAAAAAAAAAAGATCTGGCCTGACCTGGTACAGCTGCAGCCAAGCTTATGGAAGAACACGGTGGACTGTGTAGCTGTATCCAATATGGCCACTGGAGTTCTCTGCATATGCGTGACGACTCGCGCATGTGCACTGAAATCCAGGGCATGGGGGCACAGTCCATGTATCCAAGATGGCCACTGGAGTTCTCTGCATATGTGCAACGACTCGTACATGGGAACTGGGCTCCAGCGGCCATCTTGGACTTGGTGGACTGTGCCCTCCATGCCTCGGAATTCAGTGCACATGCATGAGTCATTGAGCATGCACAGAGAACTCCGTTGGCCATCTTGGACATGGGTGACAGTGCCATGTTCCAACAGTACTGATGGACAAAACAGTGTAGGGCGAATGCACAGTAATTGCCATTCACCTCCACTACTGAAAAGTCCATTCAGTATCTGGTAGGCTCCCTTTTCTCTACAGTAATTGCAAGTCATCTTCTGGGCTATGCCCACTGCAGCGGTAAAAAGGAATTTGCAGCTGAGAGCAGAGAGACTGTACACTTTCTGTTTTCCCCACAGAGGGGCAAGAGTTTAAGAGCTGCATAACTGCTGTGAGTGAAGAAGTGGAGTGTGCTAAGGCTAGTGACTGAGCCAGAGCCCAGCTCACAGTATGCTTCTAAAAGTTGTATGCAAGCAGAGGAGTCTAGGGGTCACCTAGCCTACCCATGTCCCCCAGACCATCGAGGAGAGCACTGGAGAGGAAGCTATCAAAAGGCTTGCCAGGTGAATACTGTATACAAAGTCCTTACAGGTGAAAATTTGAAAGGCCTGGCAGGTGAAGCCAAGTGTTCTGCATTCCTTTAGCCAGTTGCTGTTTTCCAGCAACCTGCTACTGTGGTGCACCACCAATGCCTGTTATGAGCATGGTACCATTGAACACGTTTCTGCAAACACCCTCCTCCAGACTTTAAGTACCTCTGGGCTGCAGCTCAGGGGAGTTGTTATGTTAGCCAGCTAGTTAGTCAGGTCAGAGAGGAGGTTAAGTCCTGGGCTGAACTGTGCCAAATTTCAAACTGCACCCAGGCAGAAAAGTTAAAAGTTGATTGTGTTTAAAAGTTATTGGGCCCCAATGCAGCTTTCTAGCTTGAGCCTCCAGACTTCACCATTTTTGCACACCCGGTGTAACTACCACTACCGATAGACTGTACTGTGAAACTGCATTTGTGGAGAAGCTGGGTGCACCCACAGGTGGGAGATGGGACTGTGTATGGTAATATTGCTTGCTACAGTTGCAGTTATGATATTTTCCCCTTTTGCTCCTCCCTGTAACAAAGTTGCAGCTGGTTTATTGTTACAAATCTGGCATTACTGGTCATTGCAAAGTGTGTCTAGATACTGTGGGTGGGGAAAGTGCATGTGGGGGTAGCTCTTGTATTTTCCTGGGGAGTGGTAACCTGCAGTTTGTCCACAGGTATCACATATCACTACCCTAGGTGGAGGCACACACCATTTTTTCATTCAGGTATTTCATCCATCAATGAACCCAGGCCAGCCCTCTCGGAGGTAGAAGTAGTGTGTTCTCTGACTGCCCTGAAAACAGCCAAAGTGAGTCAAGGGGCTGTTACATTTAATATTTTCAGGATTTCTTTGTTTATAAGTTCATAGGTTCATAGATGTAGACAAGTTCAATAGGTCAGGGCCGTTTTATGAACTCGCCATCTTTTAATCCTAAAGGTGGAAACCTGCTTTTTTATCTCCCATATATTCATCTAGTCTATTTTTAAATATGTTCATGTTATCACTCTCTACTATATACTGAGGCAATGTATTCCAAGTTGTAATTACTCTTTGGGTGTACCATTTGCTTCATTCACCTGTACATTCCCCCCCCCCCTTCAGTTTGATTTGATGAGATTGTGTATTTATGTTAGAATTTAGACTAACTAGTCCTATTGTTTCCCTAATTGTTTGATCTTGCATAGCTTTGCATGTCAAACAAAGGTCCCCCCGATTTGTCTGTATTCCATAGAATATAGTCCTAATCTTTGTAATCTGTTTTTATAATTTAAATTTTTCATGTTTTTAATTTTTTTAGCAGCTCTTCTCTGGATGTTCTCTATTATTTTCTGCTGCTGATTGTGTTTGGAGCAGAGAATTGTGAACAGTACTCCAAATGTGACCTTACCAAACTAGAGTATAATGGAACAATCACCTCTGGTTTCCTGCTTTTTATGCTGTTTAAGATATTGCCCAGAATTCTATGACATTTTTTAACCATGATCTTAATATGCGTATCAAATGTAAGATCATCAGTTATTAACACTCTCAAGTCTTTCTCACACATTGTTTGCAGAGTTGCAGAGTTGTGTTGTTTAGTTTGTATGGAAATTTGGGGTTATTATGTCCCAAATGCATGATTTTATATTTGTTCTCATTGAAGTTCATTTTGTTTTCTTTTGCCCACTTAGTCAGATGATTTATATTATCTTGAAATTGCTTCTCTGATTGCTGATTTTTTAACATTTCCACCCATTTTGCAATCATCTGCATATTTACATAGCCAGGCAGTACCTGTTGCCTGCCTAGATGATACTAAATTATACAATGGCAAGAAAGAATCCTGGATTCTGATTGGTCAGTGTGTGCCTGAGACGGTGATGATATTACAGTATAACATCACTGTCATTGATTAGCATTAGCTTTGCTGGCTGTATTCATAGAGCCTTTTTTTCCTCTTCTCTAAGAAACTCACTAAAAATCTATTAAAAACATTTTTTAAATGTTTTTTCTATTTTGTATAACATCAAGCCATTGTATAATAGCAATAAGACACTCCAGGGTGTGTGTTATTGTGTAATAATGTAACTCTTGGGTGGTGGAAGCACTGGGCTTCACCTCGTGCTTCAAACCACCCCAGGAGTGATGTTATTACACGATAACACACACCCTCTCATGCCTTATTGCTTAAATATTAAGTAGGGTTGGGCCCAGTACAGACCCCTGAGGGATCCCACTCGTCACTTGGCCCCATGAGGATAAATGTCCTCTGATTGCTACTCTTTGTTTTTTTATTATTTAGCCATGAAATAATCTAGTTTATTATGTTTGGGTGCAGATTTATTTCAATTAGATGTTCAACTAGGACTCGATGTGACACAGTGCCAAAAGCTTTTGAATAGCCTAAAAAGACTATGTCCACTGGCTTACCCTTGTCAAGTGCAGCACTTACTGGTTCGAAAAAGTGTAACAGGTTAGTAAGGTAGGATCTACCAGGAAATAAACTATGCTGGGTGATACTGATTAGGCCCTCCTGAGTCATATTGTTTGTAATGTGCTACTGTAGTAGTCTCTCTAATAATTTGCCAATAACAGAAGTTAGACTTATAGCTCTATAGTTGTTTACATCTGTCCTTTTGCCATTTTAGGGCTGCAGGTAGGCAGAGCCTGCAGTCCTCTTGCATCAGCTCTAAAAATGAGCTACCAGATTCAGACCTTAGAACACTTCCATTGGAGTTTTCAAATGATCCTTCCACGCCTTTGCAGCCTTTCAATTTAACCCTTCCAGTGCTGCAGACTGAACATCTGTCCAGAGCTCAATCAAATAGTTTATTTCTAGTTCTTTCAGTAGCCTAGGGATTAAGAAACAAATGCTCTGGACAATCACCTCTCCTCCCCAGCATTGTAGTGCTTCAGTGAGTTCAAGAAACACGTGTTTTCTTTTGAATCCAACTTGGTAAACAGCATTTTTAGAGATAATGCAAGAGGGCTGCATACAGCCATCTTGCTGTCTGTAGCTGGAAAAATGGAGTACCATGGCACACATTTTTAGAGTTTTCAGTGTATCCTTCTCCAACTTGCCAGTTAAATAAAATACTCTCTTGTCTCTGTTGAGTAGACCAATTCCAACACTATTTTCTCAGCTTTTTTTATTGCAATGTGACTTGCTATCTTTGGAGACTAATAATTTACTGATATGACTTTCAACAAATAACAGCATCTAACTGCAGAGTAGTTTCAAATTACATTTGTGGTCATCTCTCCCAATGTGTGTGTGTGTGTGTGTGTGTAAGTGTGGCAACAATTTACAGTATTTCCTCTGAAGAGTTGATTTACGTTAATCCTTTCTGGACCTAATTAGTGGCATTGGAACTCTCATGGTTTTATACTTGTAGGAAGGGTAAATAAATGCTAGGCAGCTAATGTTTTAGGGGTTTTCAGAGGTTGCAAGGGGCATGTGAGGGAATTACAAAGAATGATAGCAGTGTCAACTGCAGTGTTCCCAGATTGAGCAAAGCATTTCTCTGTAGGGCACCCTCCTTTTCCCTGTATTTCCATGTAAAACTGAAACAAAACTCCTGTATATTTTCCTGTATGCTCAGATCAATACATGTATGCAACTGACTTCATTATGCCTGTCAGTAAAATCACTGTAACAAATGTTAAGGCTGTTTTTATTTATTTTAAATGGTAAAACTCACCTACAACATATCACAGAGGCTCTGGAAAAAAGTTGGACTCTCTCAAACTTTGCTCTCAATGTTCACATGTCTCCAGAACCTCTTGATGGTATTATAGCATTGTAATATATGGAGATGCTTAAATAATACTATACTAACCCATACAAAAAAATCCCAGTAATACCACATCAGCCAAAGTGATAATACCATCGTTCATCCCTGATAATACTATTATTCAGAAGTGATAATACTATCCCTGCAGCTCTGAACGATAGTATTATCAGTTAAATGGAACAGCACAAGCCCAAGACTCAGAGCTGGTTGCTAAGTAGCCAACTGCAGTAGCTAGACTCATGACGTGAGATTTGTAAACCGTGCTTCATGATTGGATGCCTTTTGTCTCAGATAGGACAGAATACTTTTGAAAAAAATGGTGGCTATCTCTCTCTTGGCGAGAGTAACTCATATCCACAGAACTTGGGATCTTTACTTTCGCCTGGACTTTTTTTATCCCACAAGACAACAGTACCTTGTTGATCCTGCATTTACACGGACGAAAAAAACAGGTAGGACTTCCTAACGAGCGAGGACTTGCTAGCGAGTGGGTGGGGCAGAGCGGCCGTGAGGCAGCAGAGAACCAGCCAGCGAGTCTTCACTGCAGTGCTTTGGCGGACATTTTCACAGGCTGTGCGGAGAACAAAATCATATTGACACAATTTGATATGGAATTTGGCTCCATATATTACAAAAAATAACATAAAGCGGTATGTATTACAGTGGAGTTTAGGTTCTGGGGACATGCGAACCTCTGAGTTTCGGGCCTCGAGGTTCCCATGTCCCCAGAACCTCTTGATGGGATTACTCCCTTGTAATGCATACACTCCTATGTATTATTCTATTTGTTATATATGACTGCTCATACACAGTCCTCTATGTTGCAATGTACTGACACAGTCAGATAGCCTGGCTGAGATGCAGTATGTCATATTCAGTGGAGGTCATACTTTTATCCATTTTCACAATGTACTGACACAGGATAGCTTTGATGAGATGCAGGATCTCATTTTCAGAGGGATCCTAATTTTACCCACTTCTACAATGTACTGATATAGGTTAGCCTGGCTGAGATGCAGTATCTCATGTTCAGTGGGATCTTACTTTTACCGGTTCTGACTTAACTATGCATATGTGAGTATGGTGCATATGTAGTCATGTCAATGCTGCCATGTTATGGCTGACTACAGGGCAAACTGCACATGCATGAGTATCACACATGCACAGTTCTGCAATAGCAGCAGTATCAGTTACATCTGACTCTGGTGCGGCGAGAGCACTGCATATTCTTTTCAACACTCTTGCCACTCCTAGAAGCTCTCCAGAGCTGTATTGGCTCAGTGCTGGCAAAAGCTAAGGGATGGGCAACACTGGGGACTGTGCTGCTATCTTCATGCCCACAGTCTCTATTGGCAGGTCATTTTAGAAGGCCATCACCTTCTGGGACAAAATATGCTTCCTAATGTTACCCCTAAACTTGCCATCTGTGAACTTCAGAGCATGTCCCTGTGTCCTGCTGGAGAACATATCCATATGTTCAATCCTGTCAATACCCCCTGAGAATGGGAAGACTGAGCTCATGTCCCATCTCAGCCTGCTGTTCCATAGGGACAAGCAAAAGGATGAGGAGCACCCACATATGCAGAAAACACCAGGACCACAAAAATGTTATTCAAAGTCCTTTAGTTAACTAAAGTGCATAGTGTACTCACACATAGTGAGCATAAAAAGTGGTGGCTGAGCCTTTCTGCAACTAACATTTCTCCTGACCCCAGCTGGGCATTATTATAGTAATTCACTCTGATGATGCCTGGTAGGGGAAGAAGCGTTACTTTCAGAGTGGCTCAGCCATCACTTTTTTATGCTCACTATGTGTGGGTGCACTATGCACTTTAGTTAAATAAAGAACTCTGAATAATATTTTTGCAGTCCTGGTGCTGTCTGCATATGTGGGTGCTCCTCATCCTTTTGTTTGTTTAAGTTTTTTTCATTGCTGAGTACCATATTACCTGTCCCGCTGCTCCGAATCCATTTTGCTTTGTTTCACAGGGAGAAGACAGCAACAACTACTAGTAAACATAAATGTGGATATTATCTGTTAGATTCTTCCAGGTATTCCTGTTTTGAAAATGCAGTTCTCCCTTACCAGTGGTATCTAAACAGAAAGCCCACCAGCAAATTTCCTTTTATTTTTAGTACTAAACACATTCTCTTTACTGCTACAGTAAATGTAAACACTGGAGGAAATATGAAGAAACTGATAGAGGGAAACTTACAAAGGATGTCAGCTAGCATTTTATGCAACTGTATAAATATGCAGAACTAAAAAATGCTACATAAATTCACTGCCACGAAGCAAGTGGCAGATGGGGGGGGGATTTGTCAACACAAGAAGGGGGTTTGGTTTGCCCTCAGAGAGGAGTGAGAAGGTCAGTTTTCCTATGTGGGACAGTGACCCACAGGGTGTAAACAGTTGGGATTATTTCAAATATGATGGATCATAATGGCCTGCATAGCCCATTTTCTTAGAGCAGTTTTGTCATCAAAGAAGAGAAAAGGTGGGTCGGAATTGACAGCCATCTGACATTTTTCACAATCCCCCACTCAAAAATGAACACGGACACAATTTAACTTGCTGCACTATAAGACCACACCAAAGAATTGTGCCAAGCTGGTGTTTCTCTGCTTGACATATGTGTTGCATTCTTTTAGTGGGATCTTTATAGAGTACAGGACCACAACAAATTTTCTTTATCTTATCCTCACTTCCATCTGAATGCACCCTACCTCCCTTTCTGCCTGATATCATGATATTTAGGGCTTGATTAAGTAAAGCTGTATCCAAATTTCCTCCCTTTCGACCGAGTTAAACTTTTTCAATGCCCCAAAAAGAAAGACTAGCAATGCATTCCCTGGCTTTGAATAAATTTAATATGGGGTGGCATTATACTTTGCACATTCTTGTGTTCTGTGATTCTAGTATGTTCATCTATTAAAACAACAGTGCAACAATCTGGTGAAAATTTTGACCTATGCTTTTTTATGCTATTTTAGATTGCCACTTACCTTCTGACTTGTATGATACCCTTCTTTCAACAGTTTGAGTCTGCTTTAGTACTTTTTTCATGTCTGAAATAATAAAAGGATCACTCCTTTTAACCTTTGCTGTGCCATGGACTGATATATCAGTCCTAAATTCCTATACATTCGAATTATTTCAGCAGCCTAAGATTAATAGGGTGCAGACCATGTCTTCATCAGTATTTTCAGCTGTTTTTGTCCATCTGTTGTTTATATATCATTTCTGTTGTGACTAAAATTAATTATTATGCAGCAGGCAGTGCTCTCTGACCTTACAGAACAATAGTTGTTCAAAAACAGCTACAAATACTGATGAAAACCTGGTCTGAGCCAAATTAAAAGGAGTGCTCCTTTTATTATTTCAGACATGAAAAAAAGCACTCAAGCAGACTCAAACTGTGGAAAGAAGGGTATTTATTTATTTAAAAAGTTTCACCAGGTAAGGTGCACTGAACAACAAGTTGCTCGTCTCATGGTATGACCTGGGGGAGAGGGAGTGGGAGTTATAAAACACAGAAAATTATACAAGTAATTTTCACATAATGTATAAGACATAGTTTACAAAATAGTTAGATTACAACATATGTGGTGACCTTAAGGATGAACAAATAGTATATAGTGGATACAAATTGCACCTAAAGCATATATGGATGCAATATACAGATATGACAAAATTGACACTTTAGCAGTAACAGTTTGTAAAAATTTATGGGACAAATACAACTTAGGAATTAACACAGAATATTAACAGAAGCTAGGGAGAGGTGTATCATGAGATTGGAGAATACTATGGCCTACATGCAAAGGTAAGGAATATTGCAGAAGAGCAAAGTAGGCTAGTAGATCCTGGCGAGATGCTCAGTCTCCTAGGTGGAGACTGACATCAGAGACCAGATTGCACAAACATAAAGTGAGAAGCAAGATTAAGTGCTTGAAAATATAAATGGGCTATGAGTCGGTCATGCTTAGACCTGCAGGTTAGCAGACAAGGTGTTAGGTCATGCTTAGACAAGAGGGTCAGCAGACAGGTGAAGGACTAGAAGGGGTGGGAAACGGTTAGGGGTAGGTACAATTAACAGAGAGGAAATTATGTAGTGCTTTATTTAGTTATCATACCATTCAGGAGGTAAGTGGCAATCTAAAATGGCTTAAAAAGTATAGGTCAAAATATTTACCAGATTGTTGCACTGCTGCTTTAAGTTATGAGGTTATGTTGAATTTTGCAAATGCAGGCTCATAACTTTTTTAATATTCAGTATTTTTACCACATTTCAACATAGCCATTTTGGTACAGCGACTCATTAATGTGACAGCTGTCATTTTTCTATTCCTGCCCAAAATGTGTGTTTGCATTCCAAAAGTTTTTTTTGCAGTCCCTGCACAACATCACATTTAGGCCAGGAGCTGAGCATTTTCTCTGCCCTTCTTTATAAGGCAGGTTCATCACAAGTCTGTGTTGAAAATTAGGTGTAAAATTTATTTAAAAAAAATAATTTTCAATATTTTTAACCCAGATATCGCTTCTGCAGCCCTATCGGCTCTGTCCAGAGTGTGTTATATATTGATGTGACTACAGCTTCCCTCCATTCAAGAATGGTTTTCCCTTCTTTAAGTGAGGCACTGAAAAGAGATGTAATAGATCCGAGTAACACATTTGACAATTCTTTGATGAATTTAGGTGTGATTCCATCCAGCGCTGCTGAGCTGTTGTCTATAAGGGATTTAATAACCTGAAGAACTTCCTCAGTTGTGAATAGGGTGATGTCATCTGTGTTTGTTATGTTGTTAGTGTTAATATTTTCCTTAGGTTCATATACACTTAGAAAGTATTTATTGAGTTCTGTAGCAATATTGGTTTCATTCTTAATAACCCCATTTGGTGTTTCAAGTGGCCCGACCCCTTTCTGTTTACCTTTCATAGAACCCATGTAGTTGTTGAATTTCTTTTTGTTGTCCTTGATCAATGTTATAAGTTCTGTTTCAAATTTGTCCTTTGTCTTTCAAATAACACTTTTTGTTTTATTTACAACTGTTTTGTACTGATGCCAATTATTATCTGCAGAATTTTGTTTGTATTTATTATAGAGTTTCTTTTTTTTCCTGATAGTTCTCTTGATGTTATTATTCCACCAAGGTGTGACTCTGGGGTTATTTATGCACTTTTGTCTTTCAGGAACCCAAGTCTCTATACAATGTTTTAATTTTACATTTAGTTTGTTCCAGATATTTTCAAAGCTTAAGTTTTTTTAATCTTTTTCCCAATTCTATAGAGCTAGGAACTCTCACATCTTAGAATAATCTGCTTTGTAATAATTTTGATTGTGCAGAAGAAGGTGGCAACACAGGCAGGAGCCCAGTACAAAAGGGCAGCCTGCAGCATGGCAGAAATGGAACAAGTGAGTGAGAGAGGGGGAGTGAGCAAGCTCAACAGAGCTCTGTCAGGACTGCTGCAGATTTCTTTGTGGGCAGAAAAAGGTGCCAGCAGAGGCAAGAGCCAAGTACAAAATGGCAGCCTGCAGCACCAGGAGAAACAGAATGAGCGAGTGAGACAGGCAGAGTGAGCAACCTCAAAGAAGCTCTGTCAGGAAGGCTGCGGATTTCTTTGTGGGCAAAAAAAGGTGCCAATGCAGGCAGAAGCCCAGTACAAAAGGGCAGCCTGCAGCAGTGAGAGAAACAGAATGAATGAGTGAGAGAGGGGGATTGAGTGAGCGAGCTCAACAGAGCTCTATCGTGACTGCTGCAGATTTCTTTGTGGGCAGAAGAAGGCGGCAATGCAGGCAGGAGCCCAGTACAAATGGCCAGCCTGCAACGCTTGCAGAAACCGAAAGAGTGAGTGAGAGAGTGGGAGTGAGCGAGCTCAACGGAGCTGTCTTGGGACCGCTACAGATTTCTTTGTGGGCAGAAAAAGCCACAAATGCAGGCAGGAGCCCAGTACAAAAGGGCAACCTGCAGCAGTGGGAGACATAGAATGAGCGAGTGAGGGAGGGGGAGTGAGTGAGCTCAATGGAGCTCTGTTGGGACTGCTACGGATTTCTTTGTGGGAAGAAAAAGGCAGCAATGCACCTGGGGCCCCAATACAAAAAGGCAGCCTGCAGCAGCAGGAGAAACAGAATGAGCAAGTGAGAGAGAGGGAGTGAGTGAGCTCAACGGAACTCTATGGTGACTGCTGTGGATTTATTGTGGGCAGAAAAAAGCAGCAACGCAGGCAGGAGCCCAGTACAAAAGGCCAGCCTGCAAAGCCGGCAGACATGGAACGAGCGAGTCACAGAGGGGGAGTGAGCAAGCTCAGTGGACCTGTGTCGGGACTGCTGCAGATTTCTTTATGGGCAGAGAAATCCACCAACAGAGGCAGGAGCCCAGTACAAAAGGCCATCCTGCAGCACCAGGAGAAACAGAATGAGTGAGTTAGACAGGGGCAGTGACCCACCTCAACGGAGTTCTGTCGGGACAGCTGTGGATTTCTTTGTGGACAGAAAAGGGAGCCAATGCAGGCAGGACCCCGGTACAAATCAGCAGCCTGCAGCACTGGGAGAAACACAGTGAGTGACTGACAGAGGGCCACTGAGCGATCTCAATGGACTAGCCCAATCAACATTCAGCATTGACAAATCCTTGTTTTTTTGTTTGTTTTTGTTTTTAAGTTTAATTTAGGCACCCACTATCAGCAGCTTGGTGGTGGATATACCAGCCCAATCTGGTCCTTGTTGCTCCAGGGATCTTCATAGGGCTCAGCAGTGGGGGCTTCATCTTTTTTGGTTCAGCTCCAAACCCCTACAGATGCCGGCACATGGATTGTTATGTTCAGGCTGATGATGTGCTGACGCATGTCACAGCCAAGTGCCTAATGGAATGTCCCCTTCCTGACACTGCAATCCATGTCCTGTTGCCCATGCATCCACAGCTGGCAGGGAAGGGTAGCCCCCCAGAGGTGGAGAGTGTCCATTGTGATGCTCAGTCATTTATCCCCCCAACGGCCACCAATGATCCAGCATCGATCCTGAATCATTATTGCCTGCATCAGTGCCAGTCAATCTGTGGTAAATTATGCACATAATTTAATTATTTTTTCTGATACGTACATATGATGGCACTCTGGGTCCTAGGGCAAAATCTGGATTTTAGCCTAAAATTGGGTTTGCTCTCTTGTTCAGTAGCTACACTAGTCACTTCTGTTAAGTTCATCCCATTATCAAGAAATTCATTCCCACCCAAATAAATTACCTACTGTTCCTGTAGGGCACTAGTCTCAAAACTTAAAATGAGTCCTCATTGTCAGAAACCCACTCAGCAGGTCAGCCCTCTACTCCCAAAGTGCCAACCTCCGAGCGCAGTCTTATGAACAGTTTCCCGAAACAGGGTAACCCTCCTGTCTGTTTTGGGGGTTTGAATCAACCTTTGGTCTCAAGTCTTCAAGGGATTCAAACTGTGAACCTCTTGCTAGCATACCCAATGCACAGGCTCAGATATTTCTGTCTTCGTGGGGCCAGATATCTTTGCCTACGGGCACCTAACCAGGTGTACAGAAATGAACCCTTAAAAACTGTAATAAAAGACCTCAGATTAAAACGCTTACCTTTTTCCAGTTTGGTATCACCATTCAAGCTTATGTACAGTGTCTGCTTTAACCATATACAGTATGCTCCACTTGTAAAAGGAAAGAAATCAAAGACAGACCAAGTAGTCTCTAAAAATAGAGTTTTACTAAAATCGATAAAAAATATGTAAAACCTAAAATACAGAACTATTATCACAAGAACTATACAATCTTTTAAAAGAACAAGGTTTTAACAGTGCAATTCCTACTACAGTACTTAGATTTGTCTCTCTCTCTCTAAATACCTGCTTAAAGGATACCTAAACAACATTTATTTTGACAACAGACTATTCAAAATTCTGAATCTGTAACTGCCTAAAGGAAAGGCTGCTGTATTCATTAATGCTAAACTACATTTACATAATTGACCTAAATGTTGTTCCAGAGCATTTGAAAATTGTAAAATCAGCCTTCCAATTTAAAAAAAAACTGTCTTACCTGCTTCCTAAAATGGCCACCAAATGTGTTATGTGATGACATCATTTGAGCCAAAGTCAGTGAGATATATGGCTCTCTATAGTGCAAATTAGTTCTTTTTTCCCTTTGTATAGAATTGTTTCAGCTACATGGTCAAAACCATTTGCATTATTTTGTATAATGAACATGTCAGGCTATGGTTCTGTTCATTTTGTTTACTTTAACATGCTGAAAACGTGTTTTAATCTAACCGACCTTCTCTGTGGCAAACCACAGTGCAGTACAAATATTGAATAACCTGGTGGTCTAGTGGTTATGGTGGATCCAGAATGCTACAATGGGGGGTGCTGGGGTGGTATGCATGCTTAATAGGCACTTTTTAACATTTTTATTAAACCTTTATATTTTCTGCTATTATTCTTTTCTAGTACGTTTTTGACAGAACCTACAAATTTAATCCATAGTTTGGATGTAAATATTTGTGCAATCAATAAATCAGACTACTTCAACAGAGTGAAATGCAACAGCAAGCAAGTACATTATTATATGGGAGGGGGGGGTGCAGCCACACCCTTCACCACCCCGTAGAGCCACCACTTTTTTTGTAGTGAAGTTCTTGTGCAGTCTAATGTTACAGTTCATACTTTCTCAAAACTCAAATGTATGCTTGTCTTGTTTTCTTTTTCCATGGGAAATAATAATAATAAGAATTAACATTAATATAGTGGTTTTCATACACATTGTATCCCAAAGTGCTTTACAAGCAATACTAGACTGGTAGTGAAGTGACTGAATGTGTAGTGGCAGCCATTTCATACATTAATATCCACACACACCATTGGACAATTGCATGAACTGGTTTTATGGGAAGGGGAATGTTGGCCAGGACAATGGCGTCAGGTAGTGATCAAGGTGCTGGCAGCCCCACATCTTATTTCTCACAGTAATCTGCTCATATTTCTCTTCTTCTGTCTTCCCCCTTCCCTGAATATAGCAGTACCTTGTAAAAGTGGCCTTCTCAATCCCCCTCTGGTATTCATTCTTCACTATTCCTCCTTACACCAACAACTGGTGAGCTCATCACCATTCTGCCTCATGAATGCAAGTAGTACAGTCCCTGCTTTATTTTGAACATCAAATATAAACATATCTTTCCAGTAAGTCAGGCTAATAGCAGCAGGGAACAAGGGGAATGATGGGCTTTCCTAACCTTAAAAGATCTAGGCTACCTTTGATTAGGCACTATTAAATGATGGGTGTGTACATCATTCTGCACGTCATATAATAGTGCCTAATCATAGGTGGTTTAGATCTTATATGGGTAAGAATGATTGTTTTTCCACTTGTGCCATGCTGCTATCAGCCTGGCTTACCAGAAGATCATGTTTATTATTAATATGTAAATATCACACGGGAGACTGTACTAAACACATTCATGATGCGGAAGTGTAGTGAACTCACCAGTTTTAGGTGTGGGGAGCAGGTGAGAAGAATGAATGCCAGAGAGGGACTAAAGAGGCCATTCCAGCAGGGTATAGCTACAGTATATTCAGGTTAGTTGAAGACATGAAGGAGGATGCTGGGCAGATCACTGTGAGATCTGAAATGTGGGGCTGCCAGCACCGTGATCACTACCTGACTGTGGATGAGAGTAGCCAGCGATGACAAATACTCAGAGTGGCAGGGCTGCACCTAAACTGTTACTTGAATTCAGTGTAGGGAGATTACCCTCGGGTGGGTGGGTGGTGGTGATGTTTGTTAAGACAGTATTGAGGGAGTTGTGTATAGCTCATTCAAGATTTGGAAGGGTGGTAGCCAACCAACTCACATTATGGAATAAAACACAGAAATGTACTGGAGAAGAATTGCTAGGAAATGTCCTGTGAGGTTCTGCAGATCACAGGTAAAGGAGAATAGTAACGCTGGAAGTCAGGTGGATTTGCTCAAGATATTAGTATGCTTCTCCTGCTAATAATATTGTTATCCATTGCAGCCCTTATGAGGGCATGAACAGCAGTTTTTCTGGTGGGTCATGATGCTTATTGCTCGGCCCTCCAGGAAGACCTAGTTGTTGGTTAATGAGGTGGGAAAAAAACACAACAGGGAACTGTACATACTACCTTCACTGTGCAGAAGGGCGGTGATCCATTCACTGTTTACTGTGGGAGCAGAAGTCAAACACTGAGAATGTGGCCTGGAGAGTGATTTGGGAGGCATTTTTTTAACATTGCCAGCTCATGATGCATATCAGAATAGGTGTGCACAACTCTCTGAGGTACAAGATTACAATCTGAGGTGTGATAATTCTCTTCATGAGACCACAGGCAGTACTAAGGACAGGGTATGGATGGTGGGGTGTTCAACAGAAAGCAGGCTAGGTGCAGGGGGTTCACATGAGAAAAAAAAAAACTTATTTGTGGATTAACAAGAGAGCATGAGCTTTGGAACTGAACAAGACCGGTACTTTGCTGTGTGACCCTGAGCAAGTCATTGAACTTCCTTGTGCTCCTAGGCCACACATGTAAACAAGCTTTCAGCTTAGTGCGTCTCTCCTGGTTAACAAAAAGCAAAATTCAGTGCATCATATAAGCACTAAATCATCAGGTATTTGAAGTGTTGTATTGTAATGCAGTTTGCCAAAGAAAAAGTCAGCTGGATTGCAAAACATTTTCCGCAAGTTAAAGTAAACAAAATGAACAAAATCATAGCCTAACATGTACTGATCAAAATAATCCACGAGTTAATACATGGTGTTGATCATTCTGGCACAACAATTCAAAATAAAGAGGGAGAGAAGAACTAGTTAGCACTAATGAAATATATTTGGATCTCTGGCTCTGTCTCAGATGATGTCATCATGACTCATCACTTAACACACTTGGCAGACATCTTAGGGAGAAATCAATGCTGTTTTTTGAAAGTGAATGGCTGATCTTTACATTTTTCCAAAGCTATGAAACTGCATTTATGTTATTTACATAATTGCAGTTTTAGCATAAATGTAAACAGCAGTCTTTACTTTACTTTGCTATGAAGCCAGATTTTGGAGTTTTCAGTTTTAAAAAACTGCTTGTTTAGGTACCCTTTAAAGTGCTAAAAAATGTCTCTTTGTCGGAGTCTAGATAGAAGTCTCTGAAGGAAAACATAATTTTGTTTAAAAGCTGGCTTTGCCCACCTCTTTGCGTGAGGTCACCTAGCTCCTCCTCTGGTTATGAAAAATCATACACCCAGGATATTTTATCATATTAGACGGTAACTTAATTAAGGTTACATCAGCAGAAACTCCTTTCCCCATGTGACTTCCTCAATTAAGTCTTCCCTTTCATCATGTCCTTCTTTCATTCCAGAGCAGCATCCTCTGTCACACAGACATCAAAGCATCTTTTATGACTTTGCACTAAAACATCACAACCTGCTCTTCTTCCTCTAAGAGTTATAAAAGTTTATGATTTTCCCTCTTAGCAACTGCAGCTATAATTAACTTAGTTAAAGTCTGTAATTAGCTTATGGTCTTCCAGGTAACACCTTGTATCTAAAACTTGTGTGTGTGTGTGTCATACTCACATGCTGTTTCAGCATTTCTCATGAGAGCCAGTCCTTACCCATTTTTATATTACAAAAAAATTATACAGTGATCAGAACCAGCTGTCCAAGTGTCACACCCATTACTTTGCATTTGGTTATTTATTTATGTATTTTGCATATGTGTAGATCACTTTTTAATTAATTAGCAGATCCATTGTTATAATTATCACCATGTAAAAATGATTTAATAACCACCATGTAAAAATGATTTAATGGTGTTAAAATTCAGCTTTCATGATTTACCTGTTGCAACACATGGGATTTTTGGTGTTAGGCTGCACTTGTGATTTATCCAAATCCGAATGTCACTAAATGATTTGCATGTCATATGATGCATTATGTGGGGTATTTAAATGGTGGACAACTGTTGAAATCACTAAGCATAGCTTCCTGAAGAAGGGGCAATTCATGCCGAAGCGTTGAAGCCTTATGTTGAGTATTGTTAGTGTTTACTGGTTATAGCCTTTTTTGCTTCAGTGAAGTAAGTTTTGTATATTTCCATCATTGACCCTGTGAGCACAGTTTTTTTTTGCTTGTTCTCTGATCTAACTGCCATTTTTGCAGCAAGGATCTACTGGCAATTATCCAGCTGTTTGCTAGCATAGTCTGGTTTTGGTCTGCTTTATTGAGCAGCAGTGAGTGTGCAGTTTTGTTTTGTTTGTGCTTAGAACAATTGGGTACTCTTTAGAACTTACAGGCAAAATGTTAAACGAAGTGAGGAAATAGTTTTTTTTCTCCATACAGAAGGCATTTGGATCTGGCTACCAGGTAATGTGCTGTGTATAGACAGCATGCATTGCCTTAACTCCAGACGCGATACATTTTCAGCACCAAATGAAGATTAATTTCTGCTCTTCAGTAGATAGTTGACAACTAGCAGAACTGTGCTGGAGGGACATGAGTTTAGCATATCATTCCAAAGACAGCACCTTGAATAGGGTTCCATATGGCACTACTGTGTCAGAATTGGGTATTAATCCAAGTCCTAGTGTGGGGCTTCAGCCCACAAGGGTCTTTTGGTCAAGAGCGGAAGCATCACCACTGAGTTACATGGACACTGTAAGACTGCTGATAGGCCCACACAAACACAGTCTGGGAAAGCAACCAAACCCCAGTGCTGCAGACTTCAGATAACCAAGGTTTGGCACTACCTGCATTTCTGTCTGGGCTCAAGGAGATTTGAAGGTTTGGAACCACAACCTGTCTTTAACTGCATATGTTAAGGCAATATAAAAAGTGTTTATCAGAGAAACATACTTTTTTTTTTATTGCGTTGCTAAGAGAGGATTATCTATCAATATGCAGGAGGGTAGTCTGGCAGAAGTGGCAGTGTATGGGAATGATACAACATCTGGCAAAATTCAGGCTTAGCCAAGAAACAATGGATTAGCACTGAACAAGGCTGTGATTTGGGATTTGCACAACAATCGATGCAGCCTAATATCTTTACAGACCAAATATACTTACCAATACCAAAAGATAATGCAGGGTTGGCCTGTTGTTCGTGAAAATAAACCTTGCCAAACCACTAACTCCAGAACAAAAAATGGAAAGGGCCTACACATTTCAATCTTTCGTTTTTTACTTTCTGGTTTCCCAATTTATTATTAAACAACTCACATAGCTACATCTGCTGTAATCTTGAGGTATATGTGACAGAATGAGTCATGAACATTTAAAGCAGTAGTCCATGCCGTTTGGAAAACCTTGTACCTTTTAAATCCATTTGAGATCACCCATTTTCTTCTTTCTTGTAAGATGACCCTTTAGTAAAGACACAAATGGATGTGATTCCAGATCAAGGGCCCCCAAAACACAAACAGCCAGCCAGTTTGTAGCCACCTGAAGGCTCAGCCACAGTGCAGTGCATTGCATTGATATGCAGATGGCCTGGGCTCAGGAGTGGACTTGGGTTACTGCACTGACAGAGAAGCCTGGCTCAGGCAACTGCTGCTCATCACTGTGCCTCTGCTGGGAAGGTCTGGTAGTGAGTGTTGATTCCACAGTGACCCCCTACAGTTGGGCAGTGTAGATTGTCTCTCACTGCAGATATACTGTGATGTCCAAGGCTGATGTAGGCACTGCTCACACCATGGAGTGGAGGGAGGGACCTTGGGAACAAAACATATATGTACAGAGCTATCTATATGACAATCATTGGTACTTTCAGGTCCTGTTGAGTGTGGATTCTCACAGGCTGGACAGGGGGAAGAGAGTCTAACAGGGCTGGGGGGTCACTGACAGTGCGCAGCAAGACCTGACTGGTAGGAGTAGGTGGTGGCTCAGGGGGTCCTAGAAGCCTTCTTGATAAAATAAAACAAAAAACAAACCACTATTAAGGTAGGTTCACATAGTTACAGTGGTAGTTACTCAGAAGTTGTCTCAGTAGTGGAGTATATTGCAACTGTGGTAAAAAAATACCATGGTATATTACAACTGTGGTAAAAAAATACCATGGTATATGGCAACTGTGGTTAAAAAAACATATTATCCAATGGATTCTTTTTTTTTTTACCACGGCAGTGGTATACTGTGGTATTTTTTTACCACAGTTGCGATATACTGCAATACCAAGACAAGTTCTGAGTAACTACCACTATAGATGTGGGGACAATGCAGGAAACAGTAGGTACACTACCCTGCTTGGTGGCACAGCTAACCAGCACTCCAAAAACATACAAATCAGCAAACTGAATGAAGGAAGTGAGTGGCTCAGCTAAATGGAGCCAGTAAAAAAACAGATACAACATGAACAAAATTACCTACACTGACCACATTGCCTCACTGATCAGGCACATCAACCAGAGGATAGGGCTCTGCTATTGCATGATTGACTATGTCTCACTGAAAGCTCGCCTTGTTATTGGGCGTGGCAACCTCCTCCTCCTTTACTATGACTGCCCAGTGTACTTCCTCGCCTCCGTTACCTACTTGAACCACCTGCATGCTACCTACAATTGAATATGCCACCTTGCCCTCCACGCCCCTCTCCTCACTCACCACTGCTCTCTTTACCAGTACCTTAACTGGCTCCCTCCACAAGCACGACACTCCTAACTGCTGGCCGGGACTGCAACTGATACCTTGTACAATGGGTCCTACTCTCCACTAACCCTTCTTATCTGGACCAGAACCTAATGCCGCAATCTATATGAGTCTTCCTATCTTCAGCTAGAGTGCTGTAACATAACTATGAGGATGGGCCTAAGAGTCTTCTTTGCAGTCAGACCCTGACTACAGAACGACCTCCCCTCCTCTGTATGTTCCCCTGACCCCTCCAAATCTAAATTCCCTGTTAAGAATGCACGTTCTGTCCTCCACAACCTTTGTCTGCCCACAAGCTGCTAGCACAGCTACACCTTCCTTGCAGCCCACCCCTACTCCCCCTAGTGCTCTGCTCACTTCTTCCACCCTGAATACTATTGTTATTCCTATTGTTGAATGATGGAGCAACCTTACCCTGTTTATATAAATGTTATATACCTTGTGTGCTCAATTGTTGATTTATCTGGTACTATTTACTTATATTTTCTCTGCTAGCTTGACCTACACTGTTATGTTCCCTGTATGATCCACACTGTTCTCTCACTGTATTTTTATGCTGTTTGTGCCAGTTTCTGGCCCAGGACATGCCTGATAAAGGTGTTCTGTTCAGTGCACCAACCCGGTTACAAAATGAATAAAATAAAATAAATAAATAAAATAAAATAGTCCTACAAAATCAGTGAGCAAAGTCTGTTGCATGCTGCATCATCCTAGTCACAAGCAAAGTGATGTAGGGTGTTCAAAAAAAGCTGAGAACAGTGACAATAACCCATGGCTAGTCATATTAAAAGGGCCACTCCTTCAATTTAGCCAAACTAAAAAGAATGCTAAGGAAAATTCAAGACAGAAAAATCAGGACATCTTACACAACAAGAGAAAACATGGAATCTAAAAGTCAAATAAAAATGGATAGGTACAACCTTTTTTCTGTATCATATGTAGCTGCTTTAAGTCAATCCAACCTGTAATCATCAACCATATCTAAGCTGTACCATATGAATGCCAACCAAGGGTCCCTAAAATGAAAAGACCCCTTAGATGCAGTATGCAAGGAGAAGGAGGCATAACCTAGTCATCTACTCTATTAGTCAAAAATGAAATTCTGCTGACATTGTGCCCCCCCCACTCTCAACAGGACAGTGAGCCTGCTACATTGTGAGGGGTCACACATGCATACAAGTAAACTGCATCATGCAAGGCCACCAAGAGGTCTGGCTAACTCCTCTGTGTGTGTGTGTCTATAGCTATCTGTCCTTCTGTCTGTCTATCTGTCTATCTATCTATTTATATCCACCTATAATCTATACACACCAACACACGCACACACACACACACACACACAGCTACAACTGCTAGTGTGTGTGTGCGTGTGTGTGTGTGTATATACTGTGACAGAGCGGTCTCTCCCAGACTCAGCCAGCGAATGTTACCAGCTTTCTCAAACCTTCAGATGCCTGAAAGGGTCACCTTAGTTTGCCACCACAACTGAGCCACAGCCTCACCTGGGGTACCTCTAGGTCTTAAACCCACCAAAGCCACTGCTCACACAGTACAGTGCTCCACCAAAAGGTCAAGTGACCTACCCCTGCTGCATAGCTGAGAATCACTTTGCTTTCAATATGGTAACTGTAGCCTTCTCTTCAGAAACAGACCAACATTTTTTGTCAATTATAACCCAGTTATCTACACTTCAAATGACTCAGTCACAGAAACATGAAGTATATACAAAATAATATTTCATATTTCAAGATATTTACACAAATAATACAGGACACCACACTAATACTACAGGGAACAGTAATTCTACAGAGATAAAAAGAAAATATTTTGCACACAGCAGAAGAAACACATAGGAAAACCTTACTATAATGTCTCAACTCCTAGCAAAGGAGAATTATTTCTTGCCACACAAGGTGTTGGTGAATCAGGGCAGCTTCGAACCTTAGGTGTCAAGTGCTTGGTATCCCAATCTGACTACCTTGCCAGGGTCTGGCAAATCCTTAAAAGCCTTCAGCTGCCAGCTCCCCAAGACATATCATCAAATATGTCACTCAGACATCATGGATTTGACATGTTCTTTGTCCCCTGACAATCCCACCTCTCTGGAGAGCCAGTCCAAACTGGACTTGTAATCTAGACTGAACTTAATCAGTAAAGCTGTGCCCAATAATATGAATTGGTGCTGGGTCTCGGGTGTGCAACCCCCTTAAATAATTAAGAAAAAAGACAGCGCTGACCCACACGCAAATGGAGAAATAATTGGCAACAGCAAAGACAGTTCAAAGCAAAATTTGCAAGTATTTATTGCTGCCACTTAACGTTGTGAGCAAAAGTATTCACAAAATGAATATAGAGGGACTACCACTGTTCCAGACCCCAGTGACTCATTCTCAAGAGCTTCTAAGGGGTCCAGACCCTGGTTTCATTGACTGCAGTGTCCATCCTTTTGTCTTCCTTTTGGGTAAAATCCATGCAGGTTCCATCTCCCTTGAGCTGGCTCTGTTTACATTCAAAATAGAGCCCATGATTATGAAAGCAAATTCACCTCTTTGAAGTGTAAGTACCCTTTAGCTAACAAGAACTCTACTGTTTGCACAAACGATCCTCTAGCTGACTGCCTCAGACCTGGGGTCCATTGATATGCAAATATACATATATTATGGTAGCACGGTAGTGCTACCATAGTTAGGGTTGAGGAGCCATTTCCATGTTAAACCCAAAATTTTGCACCTTAATAACTTTGCAACCGTTTGATGGATTTGCCTGAAATTTGGAATGTATGGTCAAGACCCATAGGCCTTGGGATCTGCCAAGTTTCATACTGATTGGTTATACATTTGTGGAGTTATTAAGTGTGATCTGTGTGCACGTTTACGCTTTTCTGGAATTCCGTGGTCACACCTACAGGTCGTACGGTTTGCGTGACCAGCCCAAAATCTTCAGGGAACATGCAGCCGGGGTCCCTGATGTGCCTTTTGAAGATTTCGTGAAAAAATATTAAACGGTTCAAAAGTTATTCAAAAAACAGTTTCCCATTATAAGTCAATGGGAAAAGTTAACAAAAAGTTCAACACTTTCGCAAATGCATTTTTACTTTCGCAAATGGGCCTGTTACTTTCGCAAATCGGCCATTTTGTTTTCAGTTGGTGACCAGAAAAATGGTTGGCATTTAAATTTGGGACTCTGTAGCAATCTAATTTTTTTTGTATTCACCTAGTCGGGCCCTGAGGATGCTTGCCATGTCTTTATTTTGTGGTAAAACACCCCAGAAATATGTTTTTCAAATTTCTGGAAAAAGTACTTTCGCAAATTACTTTCGTGCTCACGAAAGTGTCGCAAATTTTTGCGAAAGCTTTCGCAAATTGCGACAGTAATTTTCTAGTCTGTGGGAAAATGACAGCAATTCTTTGGCACTGCACTGCAAAATAACCGTTGGGAGTTTTAGGCTGAAATTTGAGGAAACGCACGACATCTCACAGATGTGCCTTTTAGTGTTGTATTGAAAAATGTTACAAAGGCGGCAAAGTTATGGCACTCAAAGTTGACAGTTTTTCCCATAGGATAACATTACGGTGCGAAGCATTAGGGAATCCTTTGGCACCCTGCTGCAAAATAACGGTTTGGTCTTTTCCTGAAATTTGGAGGAAGACAGCCAACAGCCCACAGATGTGCCTTTCAGTAGTTTGGTGAAAAACATTACAGGGAGGCAAAGTTATGGCGCTCAAACTTTTCTTTTTTTCCCATAGGATAACATTACGGCGTTAACGCGCCTTTTTCCAAACCGTATCTCGGAAGCGGTCTAGATCTAGGACTTTCGTCAATAGATTTCTTAGTTTCATGGGGCTAAGATTCAAATTAGCTTGGACAGTTGTAAATAATATGACTTCTAAATTTTTTCATACATACGGTTCCTGAGATATAATGTATTTAGTATTCCAAGATCTCATTTTCTCTGCCGATACTCATTATTTTGCATACATTATTTGTACTCACTGTCTTTCTCAATGCAGGTTTTGGGGAAAACCAGCCAATGCGCTTACATTACTGTTACTGTTGCCCTTTCCGACTGCGATCCGTACACGTTCACTTACCATTGACGCCTGCGCCCACCATGTGCGTATCCTTTTGCGCTTTCATTTGCGCTATGCTTGTGTTATTTTTGCCATTTCTGTCTCAGTACTGTTTATCTTACTGTTTCACTTATATCACCATGCCCATTGACATTTCTGTTTGCAGGCACCATGTTACTATGTGACAACACATCACGTGGCAGACCATTCCGTCTACGCCACCATAATAGTTACCCTTTCTGTTCTCATTTGTGCTTGTATTTACATATGCGCCACTGTTAGCATTTCTGTTTCGTTGCTGTCCCTGTTACTATGCCACAACACATCTCGCATGTAGGCGGGCCTGAGCCGGGGCCCAGCACCCCACTTCCATACATTCACTATTTCTGTTATCATTCTCAAAGAAGAAATTAGAGGCAAAAACTCCATTTAATGCATTAGTTAGGGTTGTTCCCCAGCGACAAAGTGAGAAATTCGCTGTTAGGGTTGGCTTCCTTGGACCCCCCACCCACCCCCAACGGCACTGGGAGTGCGCATTGGGATCTTGAGGTCTACTCTCACCCCATTCTCCTATGCTTCTGCTGGATTACACATGTCATGGGGTGAGAGTTGGGGCTGGCGATCTGTCGCACCCACTGCGGTGGGGAAGAGTAGGCGGGGTTTCAACTAACAGCGAAATTCCTCACTTACTGGCAAACTAATGCATTAAATGGAGTTTTTTGACTCTAATATATATATATATATTACAGGGGCCTGGTCATTGTTAGGGTCCAGCCTTCACTTCTATGTTAAACTCCAAATTGTGCACTTTAATAACTTCACAACCGTTCAAGTGATTCATATGAAATGTCACATGCATCATCTAGGACCAAAGATTTCTTGATGTGGCAAGTTTCGTGCTGGTCAGATATGTGGGTGTGGAGATACAAAGTGTCAAAAATGTGAAAAATTACAGTTTTTTGTAAAATTCTTTGTCATGCTGCTGCACAAAAATGATGTGGAATTTTAGTCTGAAATTGTTTGGGTAGAAAGGACTTGGGTAATAGATGTACTTTTATTTTTTTTTTTTAGTATTTATGCTCCAGCCCTGCAGCCCTCTTGCTCTGGGGGAACTCCAGCCCTGTCACCCCGGTGTCTACCAGCCAGCACAGCAGTCACTCCCAGGGCTTACCCCCCCGGTGGGGTCAGAGAGGGGGTTCACCCCCCTGAACAGGATCCAGTGTGCTGTGGCTAGCTGGATGCAAGGCCTGTGAGTTCCCCCATCATCATCTGCAGGCTATTTTTACCTGTTTTCTCCCCTTGTGGGATTGCAGCATACAATGCCACCAGCAACTGGGTCCACGTGCGCTCCCATGCGCACCCCCTGTCAAGCTGCTGCCGCATTCTTGCCCCCTATTGTGCGGCTCTGTGTCATTGAGCCCCAGATTCTGCTAGGAGTCAGGTGAGCACCGGCCATTGTATCCCCCCTCCCCAGAAATGGAGAGCAGTCCACTGGACGCTCAATCCATTTCCTCCCTGCTGATCTCCAGTGACCCATGCTCGTTCATGACCATGGGTCACCGGCATGGTGTGAGGTGTGGCATCCAGTGCCTCAACCCTCAGCACCACCAGGCTGGCTATAGATGTACCTTTTGAAGATTTGGTGAAAAAATGTTACTCCTTGCCAAAGTTACTACATTTCAAAGTTTCCCATTATTTCCTATGGGACCGGTTAGATGTGAGTCTCAAAAAAGGATTCTTTATAGCAAATGAGGAATCCTTTTTTGCAAATGTGTGATCCTTTACTTTGTATATTATTTGCATTACATTTGTGCTGTTCTTTAATAGGAGTAGCAATGCTGTACCTGTATATATACAGTGTATATATATATATATATATAGAAACATAGAAACATAGAAGTTGATGGCAGATAAGGACCGCAAGGCCCATCCAGTCTGACCATTTCTTTTTCTACCTTATAAATGTGCCATCGGCCTTTGCTCTGTCAGTGGCCTATCTATTCATAGTCATTTGTATTGCTCCTTATGCCTATCCCATGCCTGTTTGAAGCCCTGCACTGTATTCATAGCCACCATTCTTGTGGTAAGCCATTCCATGCATCCACCACCCTTTCTGTGAAAAGAATTTCTTACGTTCCCCATAATTGGCCTCCCTCTAATCTCATGCTGTGTCCTCTTGTCCTGCTATTTTCTTATATTTAAACATGTTAGACTCTTTCACCTTGTTTATGCCCTTAAGGTGTTTGAATGCCTCGATCATATCACCTCTCTCCCTCCTTTGCTCAAGGGTATACATATTGAGCTCCGTTAATCTGTCCTCATATGTCTTCTGATGCAGTCCCTGCACCATTTTGGTTGCCCTTCTCTGGACTGCCTCAATTTGGTTAATGTCCTTGTGAAGGTGTGGCCTCCAATACTGCTGCAGTACTCAGATGGGCCTAACCAGTGTCTTGTACAGAGGGATTATTACCTCCCTCTTACGACTTGTGATACCCTACTAATACACCCTAACACCCCCCTAGCCTTATCTACTGCTTTAGAGGTCTGCTTGGATGATTTTAGGTCATCAATGATGATGATGCCCAAGTCTCTTTCTTCATTTGTGACTGCTAGCAACTCCCCTCCCAGCCTATAGGTGGCTTCAGGGTTTCTCTTCCCTATGTGCATGATTTTGCACTTCTTTGCATTAAATCCCAGTTGCCACTCTTCTGACCATTCTGCTAGTTTATCCAGATCTCTTCTCATTATGCCCACCCCATCTGGATCATCTACTCTGTTGCAGATCTTGGTGTCATCTGCAAACAGACAAGCCCTTACCTCTAGTCCATCTGCAAGGTCACTAATGAAGATGTTGAAGAGGACTGGCCCCAGGACTGATCCCTGAGGTACCCCACTTGTGACTTGCATCTCTTCTGACTGTATACCATTTACCACCACTCTCTGTTTTCTGCCCGTCAACCAGTTTGCCACCCAGTTGACCAACTTCTGACCCACCCGAGCCTACCCAGCTTATTTATCAATCTTCTATGTGGAACAGTGTCAAAAGCTTTGCTGAAGTCAAGGTAGGTGACATCAACTGCTCCCCCTTGGTCCACCACTCTGGTTACCCGGTCAAAGAAATCTATGAGATTAGTTTGACAGGACCTTCCTTTTGTAAACCCATGCTGTCTTGGATCCTGTGCCCTATGGATTCCAGGTGTTGCACTATCCTTTCCTTAAGGAGTGCCTCCATAATCTTGCCCACTACTGAGGTAAGACTGACCGGTCTGTAGTTCCCTGCCTCCTCCCTGCTACCACTCTTGTGGAGCGGGATCACATGAGCCCATCTCCAGTCTTCTGGGACCTCTCCTGTGCTCAGAGACTCACTAAACAATTCTGCTAATGGCTCTGCTAGTTCCTCCTTTAGCTCCTTAAGTTCTCTGGGATGTATGCCATCAGGTCCCATTGCCTTATCCACCCTGAGCTTAGCAAGCTCTTGTAGGACCCTTTCTTTGTGAAGGGAGTAGTGCTCACCTCCCTCCCCCTGTGTCCATGATGCTGAGCTGTGGGCCCTGCCCTACCTTCTCTTCAGTAAATACTGAGCAAAAGTATCTATTTAGGATAGATGCCTTTACAGGGTCCTCCTCCTCACATGCTCCTTTTCTCCATTAAACACAGCAATACCCCCACTGGACTTTCTCCTTTCACTAATGTATCTATAGAAAGTCTTGTCACCCTTCTTTACTGTTCGTGTTAGTGTTTCCTCAGTTTGGGACTTTGCCTGCCTTACTGCCTTACCTGCTTCCCTTAGGGCAGTTTGGTATGCCTGCCTATCTTCATCCGCTGTGTTCCCTTTATATTTTCTGAAGGCCAGCCTTTTGGCTCTGACCTTTTCTGCTACTGTATTTGAGAACCAAAGTGGTTTCCTTCTTCTTTTGCACTTCCTTTTCTGTCTAACACAATGGGATGTTGCTTCAAGTATTGCATCCTAATGCTTGCCCACTTTGCCTGTACCCCTTGACCTGTGTTTCTTTTGCCAGGGCTAGCTTAACTCTGTTGGCCATCTTATCAAAGTCAGCTCCTCTGAAGTCCCATATTTTGCCTTGGAATGGGATGATTTAGATGTAGTAGCCAAATTGAACCATACCATGTGATGGTCACCAGCCCCCAGGTGACCTTCTACCTGGAGATCTGTGATCCCTTCTTTGTTAGTCAGTACTAGATCTAGGATAGCCCTGTCTTTTGTGGGTTGCTGTACCAGTTGTTTGAGGCCCTAGATATCTAGATATATTTATATATCTAGATATCTAGATATCTAGATATATATATAATTTATCTATTGACATTTCTGTATGACCAGGCCCACCTTGGAAATTAGCTTGCTTAATGGTGCTCCACCTGGTAAAATAAAGATTGATTGATTACTGCAAATGCAGAATCTTTTTCTGAGCTGCTGCCATCTTGTTTTCAGTTAGTGGTGACAATAAAATTAACTAAAAAAATACATGGCTTTACTAGACACCAACTGTTGTCTTTACCTAATTAGGACATGTAGAATCTGATTCTGGGGTTGTTTGTTTGATACGTTAATTAGAATTTTTTTTTTTTGATATGCCGAAAAAGGAATCTCGAAACAGGATCCTTTTTCATAATTTGTGAAAAAGGATTTTCTTTAACTGCAAATTTCAAAAAGAGGAATTGTGGATAAGGATTCTTCTGCACAATTTGTGAAAAAAGGAATTTTAAGAGAGATGTTTCTTTGTCACTTCACAGTTACCAGTTTATAGTTTGTGATTTTGGTCTGAAATGTTCAGGGTACAACGAGCTTGCCCCACAGATGTGCCTTTTGCTGGTTTGGTGAAAAGATATTGCTTTGCTCTAGAGTTTTGCAGGTTTTAATTTTGCTTTGTTTCCCATAGGATAACATTGTAATGTGAGGTGTACACAGTCATTTCTTTATCACTCTGCTGTTCAGACACGGTTTGGTATTTTGTTCTGAAGTTTTCAGGGTAGAAAGGGCTTGCCTCACTGATGTGTCTTTTGCTGGTTTCATGAAAATATACTAATTTGGTGTCCAGTTACACAGGTTTTAGATTCTGCTGTGTTTTCAATAGGATAACATTGCAATGTGAGGTGTTTCTTTGGTACTGCACACTACAGGATGGGAGAGCAGGGCCTGGAGGGCTCTGCACTCCCACAGGCAAATAAGGATACCACTATAGTATTTCAAAAAATGGCCCAGTGCTCCCACTTGCAAATATGGATGCCATTATGAACCAATGGGAGGCCAGGGACCAGAGAGCCCTGTGCTCCCACAGGAAAACAGGAATAAGATTACAATATTTTAAAAACATTAGGGATGGATGGCACTATGCTTTCCCTTGCGCAAATACAAATACCATTATGGAGTGATGGGAGTGCAGGTCTTATGGATGAATGGCAACGCAGGGCCAAGAGGGCCCTGTGCTCCCAGATGCAAATAAGTATAGCATTATGTAGTGATCAAGAGGGCCCTGTGCTCCCACAGGGAAATAAGGATACAATTACAATCTCTGGAAAATTATGGATGGATGGTAGCACAGGGCCCAGAGGGCCCTGCTCTCCTGCAAGGAAATATGCAGCAACAAGCCTAGAGGGTGTGCCCTAGGGTCACCAACCTTAACGCTCACGCCATTCTCCTATACTGTACCCATCTCAGCTTATTTACTTATACAATGGGGTGAGTGTTAGAACTGAGAACCCCAAAGCACATACCCCCACACCTGTTAGTGCATGCAGGGTGGGGGTGGAGTGTTAGGATTGGAAACCCTAACACCACATTTCCCAGCTTTTGCCAGTGGAATCTTAACTGATGCACTAACATTTTTTGCTAAGAATATATTATATAAACTGTTTCCTTAGGGTGTGTGAATATTCATGAAGTATTTGTATTCTGGACACCAAAATATTTGGAATTTTGTTATTCAGTCCCCAAATAGATAAAAAGGCTTTGAAGAGTCATCCCACTACCCAGGTTGGCCAGAACTAGACCCATGGCCACCTTTACTTCCTCAGTCATCTCCCACCTAACCCAGGTCCCTCAGAAATTAAACCCATACCTGGCATCTTGCCAGTCCCTCTCCCCATTAAAAACTGTCTGAACATTCTCCATCAGGTGGCCCATCAGTGTAGCAGTAGTGAAACCATTTGTGACTCCATAACCTGAGATCAGAAGCAAGCCAGAGTTGTTGGACAGCAAGTGGGATGGATGCCAGAGAATGCTCTTCTCCTCAGCATGTGTAGGGATACAGCTGCCACTACTTGACAGTCACTTGGGTGACCACAGGTGGTGGTGCAAGCGGAACTTGTAGCTAGGGAGGGTGGATGCCAACAAAGCTTGTCACACTAACTCATGTGGACATGTGCCAACAGCTCCAGCTAGTCTGCATCCCATGGAAATGGGAGCACAGAATAAGGAAGTAAAATTAAGTAAGTAAAATATTATTTTCATGCTGGCATTACATACTTGGGCTGAAGCCTATTTTTAGATGAATCTTGTTTCATGCATACATATACACAGTTCCATTCAATACATACAACAATAGAAATATAATGAAATCAATATCCTTCTTCAGCTAAGGAAAATGCCCCCAGCAAATGCAGAATTATGCCAGCCCCAGCTCTGCAGACCCTGCATCACCTACCTTAGCATCCACTTCTGGGCCAAGCAAAGACCTCTGATGGGGCATGACAAGGAGGCAGAGGTAAGTCTGAGAGAAAGTGGGGGATGGGGCTGGGGCAGCCAATGAGGTCAGAGTGGGAAGTTGGGAATAAAACCTGAAAGAAAACAATAAATAAATAAGACATCCTCCAACTACTTTCTTCATCTGACCCTCTCCAGTCCAAAGATGAATAGGTGCAAGTTGTTCCACCAAGATCTTCAACACCAGCTCACAATCTATAATGGGGAAGTCAAGGGGTGAAATATGCCCTGTGGGCTACCTGGTTCTCCTGCAGCCCTTCCTTTGCTTTCAATGATGTGACTAAAAGTGGCAAAATCCCTTTGCAGGACATTACATTACATCTGTTAGGACTGAAAGGGGTGCTGCATGCCATGTTTGTCTTTCTGTTCACTAACCAGTCATATTTTGTCATTTTGCATGCCTCCAAAATGTATTCTGAGCCATCATGAATGCTACAAATCAGTAGTATAATAAATGGGTTAAGTAATGAAACTTTTGGGGTCATATTGACTGCTGAAATGCCCTATAGCTTTCAATTTGGTGCATGTCACATTGCAAAAGAAATCTCACTTCTCAGGAGGACCTCACTATCCCACATTAAACTATACACTAAGACCCATTAAGTAAAAAAACTCATATTATTCTATAATGCTTCATTAACAGCAAATGATACCAGCAACAAAGCACTAGTTTCTATGGTGTTTTGAGTGGGTTAGTCTTTGATTCAGTGAGGTGCCCTACATTTTCAGGGTCTCAGCTGTGTCCCCTAGTTGGGTTACAAAAGGTCATGAGGCATGAAACCTGATGGTGACAACAAAGGATTGGGAGCCAGGAGTTGTTGGTCCAGTTACCCATTCAGCTATTGGATGTGTGGGAACTGTACTTTTTTAACTTTAGGAGTTATGATGGCCTTGTCTTTACGTCAAACCCCTCCCTTCCAATTAAACATTAACGGCAATTTTTTTATGAATTATGGGCACTTACTTCAGAGCTAAGGAGGCTAGTCCTCAGTGACCCCACCCAATAATTACAACTGTAGCACTGGCTTCCTATGTGACCTGGATCCAAAACTACTTTTACAGGCACATTGATCACAATAAAAAAAATTATTTAAAAAAGTAAATAGAAAAGTACAAACTAAAAATATAAAATAGCAAATTTACATTTGCAAGAATTGAGCTGTAAATATTAAATGTAACAAGAGCAACTACATTTTCTCACTTTTGCTTTTAGTGATGTCTTTAAACAAGAGAGCAATTTGTTCCAAAGCCTTTGCAGCACTATAGCTGAATGACCACTGACCAAACTGATGTATGTCTCAGCAGTAGCTTGATCATAAACATGCAGATGACCTGAGATTCCTTTTCTTTTTTAGAACTCATAAATAACGCTTTGCTTAATAAGTTGAGCTGAACAAATTTGGAGCTCAGCTCATGAGATAAACAGTTCAGTTTACCTGACATAAATCAATGGAGAGTTTGTCATTGTAATAGTAAGACAAATTTATTTATTTTGTTTAGGAGCACACTTTTCTTATTTGCAATTGATGCAGGGCCCCTACAGATAATAGTCCCTCTGACATTTGAAATGGTAAGCTGGTTCTGTCAAGTGACTGCATGTCTTGTGTTCGGTCCACCATCAAGAAACTTTTTAACCTGTACTGCTGCCCCAAGCTGGAATTAAGTTTTTAAGATAATAAAATTTAAATTATTTTTGAAACTTAAAGTGGTATTAAGGTAGAGTACATCCCTAGATATTTTATACGGTGTACTCTATCGAGTGAGGTTCAGATTACTTCCCCTCCCTTGTGATTTAGCCAGTGTCCCAACTCTATCAAGTGCCTGACCATCAAGGGCAGTGATGTTCATATTAGTTCCCCTCCCGTGTGAGTTAGCCAGTGTCCCATACAGCATAACCATGGTCTTTGTTAGGGCTGTGTGGTGGAGCCTACAGCCCTTCTGTCATCGATCAGACTATAGCTCTAAAATGGCTTTTCGTGGAACTCCCTTTTTAGACATTTGAAAGTATTCCTCCACAGCTGCAAAGTATTGCGCTCCCCCTCTGATTTTTGCTATTTGCTGCTATATGTTAAAGGCATCTGAAGGGAGTGGGGATGCTACTGTATTGTGCTGTGTAACTTCTTATCTGTCCAGCTCAGTCTAATAGATGTATTCTATTTCTTTATTTTTTACAATGTGACTTACTGTCTTTAGAGACTAATAATTTACTGATATGGCATTCAACAGATAACAGCATCTAACTGCAGAGTAGTGTCAAATTACAGTCTTGGTCAACTCGCCCAGTGTGTGTTTGTGTGTGTGGCAAAGATTTAATTACAGCATTTCCTCTGAATACTATAGTTGATTGATGTTAACCCTTTCTGGACCTAATTAGTGGCATTAGATGTAGGAAGGGTTTTAAATGCTAGGCAGCTAACGTTTTAGGAAGGGAATTACAAAGAATGATAGCAGTGTCAACAGCAGTGTTCCCAGATTGAACAAATCCAGAAGCAAATGATTTGATACCTTTTATTGGACCAACATAGATGTTACACAAAAAAGAACAAAGTGCTCTAGCTTTTGGACCAACCAGGTCCTTCTTCAGAAGCTTTATGATAGTTATTTAGAAAATAATATACTATTAATACCCAGATAATGCATAAAAAACAGAAATAATTCTCATTGGTTTAACACATACATTTAAAACACAACAGAAGATTACATCAGAGAAGCTAATTAACACCAGTATGCTTTTAGCTGAGAAGTCCCTGAAGGGCAAAGATTATCAAGAAGTATCAACAGACTGACAGTTCTTCTCACATATATTTTAAAATGTATCAGTATGCTTCAAGAAAGCATTCTACTGATTAAAAATAACTTGGGATACTAGCAGGGTTCAACAAATCCTATTGCCTGACGTCCCGGGCTACCAGATACAGTGCAGGGACAAGCACTTTCTGTTGTGCCACCTGTCCACGGGCTAGCACTGATTTAAAAATCTTTGCTGCAGTTCTACCTTCCACCAGTAGGGTGCTCACTGCTTCGGCTGTGCATCTACTGGTCGGGAACGAGCGTGAGTGTATGAGCTTGCCTCAGCCTATGGAAGCCTACGGAAGTGGCATCAGGAGCGAGCGCGAGCAGCATCTCATCAGAGGAAAATGGAGGAGGAGCAAGCTGTCAGACTGGCAGGCATGGGGCCAAATGAGGAAGACAATCTTGAACTGTAAGTGATACAAAGAATGCCCTATTGGCCACGGTGGTGATTTGGCGCGTAGTGGAGACGAGTGTAAAGACGTGCATTGCGTAGAGCCCCTCATTCACTGTCTGTTGGAGGATACTAGAGGATACACAAATTAAACAGTCCATTGTTGTGGATATCGGGGAGTGGGGACTGCGAGAGCGACCTTTCTTTGTGTGTGTGGAGTGGACTTGACTACTCGGGAAAACAAATTTAAAACTGAATTAAGGAGGGAGGGTTGGTGAGAGTGAAGAGCGGGGAGGAGGGAAGGCAGGAGCTAGGAGGACTAAGGAGTGGGGGCAACGTGGCTGAGCACTGTTGACTGCACACAAGTGCATTAGTGCAGCAGACAAGCAAGACATGCCAGTTTTGCCAAAATTAATGAAGAAGAGACTAATCTGAGTAAATAAGGAGTGTGCAGGCAGGGTAAATAAAATATTGAGAAGGGTTAGGTTGGGCATAACAGGGTGAAAGCAAACCAAAACTTATAAAATAAATTAAGTAGGCAGTATAGTGCAGTGGTCTAAGGCTCTGAGCTGCAAATCTGGTAACATCCAGCAGACCAGACCTGGGTTTGAATCCCACAGCTTCCCACTTGCATACTGCCTGAGCAAGTCACTTAACCTCCTTGTGCTCCCAGGTCACTTAGCTTAGTGTGCTATACCTGGTTAAACAACTAAAAAAATAATTGAAACAAGGAGAAAAGGAAACAAAACAGAAACTTGGGAGGGGGGACTGTCTGGTACTGTCTGCTGTCTGTGACAACTGAGAACTAGCAGCAGCGTAAAGTGTCACTGACTACAGAAAATAAAAAGGAAGAAAGCAAGGGCAGGGGACTACTGCTGTGGGGCGGGGAGCTTTGTGTTGCCCAGTGCCCACCAGTAAAAACAGCAGTTTATTTGACTACTAGCTGCATAAACAAAGAAAAAATAAAATAATAAAAAGAAAGCAAAAAAAAAAGAAAGAAAATAAGAGAAGAGGCTGGTGGGTTGTTGGGAGAGGAGAGCGCAGATATAGAGATTGTGTGTAAAGGAGTATAGGAGGAGCTTGGAGAGAGGAGGGGTGAAGGAAAGGACTGACTTGAGAAAGTTAGTAAAAAAAAAAAGATAGTATAGTAAGAAATAAGCCTATAACTCAAACTGTGTGTGTGTGGGGCTATGCAATGGGCTTGGTTGGGCTGTTGGGAGAGATTTTGTGAAAAGGAGTGAAGGACCCAGTGTCCTGCAGCCAGTTGGTTGGCTTTTGGCTTGAAGTACCCAAGAAACAAAAAGAGAAATATAGTAAAAAAATATATATAATACAAGTGTAAGTAATAGTAAAATAAGGGAGCCTAACTGGGGGGTGGGCTTGGGCTGTGCTGGGAGAGAGGAGCGTGAGTGACTGTGTGGAGAGTGTTCTGCAGCCAGCTGCCTGACTTGTTACAGGACAAGACAACTTGCAGTGTATAGAAAGAAAAACCCAACCCATGAGCCCACCAGTGAAAAAGGACACACAGACACCAGTGTTTAAAATAAGTTTATTATTATTGGTTCCATTAGTCTTTAAAAAAGTGACCACCAAATTTATATGGACAATATGCAGACGAACAAAGCCAAACAACAAAGTCTCTTGTCTCTCTGGTCAGCAGCAGCACCATCTTTTACGAGACAAACACAGTCTGGTACTACTTCCACAGATAAAAGTCATGAAACTGAATCTGCATCTGTGGTTCTGGATATAATTGCTGACCAGGTACTTGATGTAAACAGAGAAGCCCTAGTAGCCTTATCTCAAAAAGCCCCTGTGTCACTTGCTAAGAAACGGTTTACTGCTTGATAATGAGGTGGCAGTTGGGAGTAGTAAAGGCAAGAAATATGACCAAGAGAAAAGGGCCAGACTATTTCAGTGTCATTGGCTGTCCACTTATAAATGGTTGAGATACGATGATAAAAGGGCTTATGTACTGCACACTATGTGAAAGGTATCCCAGTATTGCAACTCCAGCATTTTCAAAAAAAACAAATGTCTTTGCCACAGGCTCTAACAACTTCGCATTGAGTCACTACGTGCACATGAAAAATCCAATCACATGTGCTATGCCAGAATCAAATATATTCTGAAAGTGGCCAACGAGCAGTATGTTGTGAGATTAGTGAGTCACCACTTTACCAAGCCTTTGCACAGTTGGAAGAGGCCACAAAAGCAAAGATGAGATGCCTGTTTAACACAGCGTATTCCATAGCCAAAAATCTTCGCCCTTTCTCAGACATGGAGTGGCTCTGTGAATTACAGGAAAAAAATGGCATTAAGCTAGGTTCTAATTATACTAACGATAAGCGAGCCAGGGACTTTTGCAGTGCTATTTCAGCAGTGATATCCAGAACCCAGATGTAGACTCTTGCTAATGTTAAGTATGTGACAGTTCTTGCTGACGGCAGTACTGATTACAGTATAACTGAGTGGGAAAATGTTTTCTTAAGGTTTGTTGAACCTAATTCAAAACAGGTGCATACATTGCTTATCCAAGCTGTGCCACTGGAACATGCACATGCAGAAGGTGTATTCCATGCAATATCAACTGCATTGGAGTCAGTAAATCTTCCTCTCAGTAATCTACAAAATGTTAACAATCCAGGACCGCTTCTTATTTCAGCAAATTTTGATGGGGCCAGTGTCATGATGGGTGAAAGAGGAGGAACCATAGCAAAGTTGCGGAACACTGCCGTCCTGAAATAATTGCGATGCACTGGCGTTTGCCCATAAGCTAGAGCTGGCAGTTCTCGAAGTGTTAAAAAATCCATTCGTATCAAAGCTGGAAAGTACTCAAGGGATTATTTAAATTTTATCACTATAGTCCCAAAAAATGAGAGAGCTCCAAGAAATTGCTAACGTGATGGATACTGATCTGGCGACTTTACTGCAATTAAACAAGTGAGATGGCTTGCCAGTAGGTCACGCTCGGTACATGCAGTTCAGGTTAACCTACCCACTGTTGTACAACACCTACATGCATCTTTGACTGCTGGTGGTGGTGAAAGTTCAAAACAAAGAGCCTCTTAAAAGAAACACAGAGTGTGCAGTTTGTAAAAGCTATCCATATACTGCAAAATTTCCTGCCAATACTAAAAACCTGTCACTGCAGTTTCAGCGAGATGACATAGTAATACTGGAAGTTCCACAGCTTGTTGAGACCCGCCTACTCCAGCTTATGGAACTGGAAACCATGCCAGGGCAATACATGGCAGCTTTCCCTCAGCCATTACAAACTAGAACAGAAATGTATGGAATATGTTGTGACAAAGAGAGGAGGGAGGAGAAGACTGTTCATTTCCATTCAGAGGCAACTGCCCAGAAATCAATTTTGTGACAGATGGACAACTGCAGACTTTAATAGATGCAGCAATAATGTATATTGACAACAGATTTAAAATTTCTCAGAGGTGCCTCTCAAATGGTTCAACTGCTTAGATTTTAAGCAGTTTGATCTGCAAGAGACCAACTAGCGGTGTTTGGGACCTCTGAACTTGCAAACCTGGCAGAATATTTTCACTTTTTACGGAGGAGCAGCAGGAAACATATAAAGTCAGAGTATGCTGCATTTAAAACAATATTGAAATCTGCCATTGAAAAACCCTATTTGCAGGTATATACCAGATTACTAAAGAAAAACACCCCAGATTATACACATTCTTGACCTAGTTGAAATACTCATGGCAATGAGTGTATCGACTGCAAAATGTGAGAGAGTTTTTTCTGTTCAGAACCTAATCAAAACATAAATCAGGACAAGGCTGGCTGATGATTCACTACAGTCTCTCCTGCAGATAGCAGTAGAAGGTCCTGAACTGCATGACTTTGATCCGGATCCAGCAATTAACCACTGGCTGCTCTCTGGTCCAGGCACTCGACATGTTCGTGGGCATGCTGTTGCTGCTGATACATTATCTTCTGGTTTAGCTGCCTCTGCTGCTGATGATCTTCTTGATGCTAGTACTCCTGCTCCCAGTGCCCCATCATCTTCTTCCTGGCCTAGCCCTTAATCACCATTTCATGTTCTTCTCAACCAACGGCCTAACTGGTTTTGGCTTGTCCTTAACTAATTCTGTATCATTTCTCCAATCTCTTCTAATACAGACTTCTGCCTGGAGTGTCTTAGTGTCCGGCCTGTACTACCCTGGCCTGTATTAACAAAAAAATGTATGAAAATATTGTTTTTCCTGATTTATGAAGTTCTTCTACATCTCTCCATCCATCCTATGAAATAATAGTACAACATATAAGCCCTGCCACACAGCCACACCATTTAACTTATTTCTGTTAAGTCAGTTTAATATTTCAATTGAAATGTACTGGACTACCACTCGGAACTCGAGGACTACCATTTTGTCAAGGCCACTTGTCCTGGACTAGCATGAGATTTTAAAATTTGTCGATCCCTGGATAATAGTCTCCCTAATACATGTAAGATGAGCTTACAACTTTTATTGCAAATATCCTTGTGTTTTAAAGAACAGACAATGAAAGGCAAAATACCAAAATGAGGCCTAATTGCAAGATGAAAACAACTCCAAATTAAACATACACACATATACACATACATATATACACATACATGCCACACACACACACACACACACACACACACACGCACATATATATATTAGAGGCAAAAAAACTCTGTTTAATGCATTAGTTAGGGTTGTTCCACAGCATCAAAAGTGAGGAAATTCGGTGTTAGGGTTGAAAGCCCCCCTTTGACCACCCGTCCACACCCCCAACTGGCATCGGGGTGCACATTGGGGTTGTCGGCCTTAACTCTCACCCCATCAGATGTGTGAAGAAGCAGAGGTATATGAGAATAGGGTGAGAGTTAGACCAACAACCCCAATGCGCATGCCGATGCTGGTTGGGGGTGTGGACGGTGGGGACAAAGGGGGTCTTTCAACCCTAACACCGAATTTCCTCACTTTTGTCGCTAGGAACAACCCTAACTAATGCATTAAAACAGAGTTTTCTGCCTCTTATTTCCCTTCTTTTTGAGAATGATAATGAAAAATAGTGAATGTAATGCCGCGGCGGGAGTGCAAGGCCCTTTGGGCCCTGTGCTCCCACCATGTAATGTCTTGTCACACAGTAATACAGTGCCTGCAAACACAACTGGTAATGTGCATGGTGATGCAAAGTGAAACAGAAAGATAAACAGTACTGTAGACAAAAATGGTTAAAATAATGCAAACGCAAGCACAAATGAAAACAAAGGGTACTTGCTTACATGGTGCGTAGGCGGAACAGTGAAGTGAAGGCAGGTCTGAACCACAAGTGGAAGCGTAAGGGCAACACTAATGTAAGCGTACAGGCTGGTTTTCCCCAAAGCTGCATAGAGAAGACAGTGAGTATAAAGAATGTATGCATAATAATGGGTCTCGAGCAGAAAATGAGGAGTTGGAATACTAAATTGCTTATACCTCCGAACTGCATTAATGAGAAAAAATTTAAAAGTCATATGATGTATGACTTTCCTGGCTAGTTTTATACTTAGCCCCCATCAGACAAAAAGTCCTTATCTCTCACCATTTCCGAGATACGGGCCTTGAAAGGCGCAGCGAATGCCGTAATGTTATCCTATGGGAAAAAAAGAGAAGTTCGGAGTATGATAACTTTGGCTCCCTGTAATATTTTTTCAACAAACCACTGAAAGGCACATCTGTAGGATGTTGTCTTTCTTCCCTTCAAATTTCAACCCAAAAGACCAAACCATTATTTTGCAGCAGGGCGGCAAAGGATTCTTGCAATGTGGCAGAAGCCGTAATGTTATCCTATGGGAAAAAGCATCAAATTTGGAGTGCCGTAACTTTGCCGCCCTGTAAAATGTTTTCACCAAAACACTGAAAGACACATCTGTGAGATATTGGCTGCATTCCCTCCAAATTTCAGCCCAAAAGACCAAACCGTTCTTTTGCAGCAGGGTGGCTAAGAAGTGCTGTCATTTTGCCATAGCCTGGAAAAGTAGTGTTGCAATTTGCTAAAGCTTTCGCAAAAATTTGCGACACTTTCATGAGTGCGACACTACTTTGTGAAAGTACTTTTTCCAGAAACTTGAAAACACATTTCTAGGGTGTTTAACCTCAAAATAAAGACACGCCTAGCATCCTCAGGGTCCGACTAGGTAAACACAAAAATAATTGTGTTGCTAGAGGATCCCAAATTTAAATGCAAGCATTTTTCTGGTCACCAACTGAAAACAAAATGGTGGATTTGCTAAAGTAAATGGGCCATTTGCGAAAGTAAAAACTGCATTTGCGAAAGTGTTGAACTTTTTATTAACTTTTCCCATTGACTTATAATGGGAAACTGTTCTTTGAATAACTTTTGAACCATTTTATATTTTTTCACAAAATCTTCAAAAGGCACATTGGGGACCCTGGCCACACGTTTCCTAAAGACTTCAGACCAGTCATGCAAACCGTGCAACCTGTAGAGACGACCAAAGAATTGCAAAAAAGCGTAAATGCATGCGCAGATCACGCTTAATAACTCTGCAGCTGTATATCTGAACAGTACAAAAGTTGGCAGATCCCAAGATGTTTGGTTCTTGATTGTGTATTCCAAATTTCAGGCAAATCCGTTGAACAGTTTGCAAAGTTATTAAGTGCAAAATTTTAGGTTTACCATGTAAATGGCTCCTCAACCTAACTATGGTAGCACAGTATACATATATATATATTATATATATATATATATATATATACACACACACATATATACATATATATATATATATATATTTATGAAATGGGTAGGAAAATTATGTCTGCTGATTTGATGGAACACATCACATGACTGCGTATATTAGAGTGCGACTGCATACCTGCACTTTTACCCCCCTGCAAAACAATTTTGATATTTTATAAGATAGATAAACCACTCTGAGGTGTGTGGTCGTGCTCTGATATACACAAGCCTTGGGTGGTTGACGCAGTGGCCTTGTGCGTAGTAATGCACACCAAGGTGTGCGTATATCAGAGCACGACTGCACACCTCAGAGTGGTTTATCTATTATATACTGTATATATATATATATATATATATATATATATATATACACACACACACACACATATACATACACATATATACAGTATGTATAAATTCATACATATATACATACACATACATATATGGCATACAGAGGGTTTAAAGTGAAGTTTACTCAAAGTAAGCCAATGTTTCACATAAAATGTTATGTAGAAATTAGCTTGAGACATCTTCCCAACTATACTCTCAACCAGTTAATACATTGCATACACTTTAAAGCCTTCAGTGTTGTAACAGGATTTAAATCATGATGATATGAGTTGTAAGTATAAGTGCCAAATGAAAAAACAAAAAAACAAAACTACTTGACAAGGACCCACAAGAAAATGAGACCATGAGCTTGATATGTACAGATTTCAACACAGTGTCAGTGTATAACAAACATATACAGTATCAGTCTAAGGAACCTAATTAAAACTCATAGGAATAAAATCCCCCAGCCCCCCTTTTTTTCTGGGAAAGATAACTAGTAGGAATGAGATATATGTACAAGAGTCCTAATACATCATCATTCACACCAATCTTTGCAATATTTACCCAAAGGAATTAAACCTTTTATGAACCCCCAAGTAAATGAGATACGCATCTTAATATGAACAGATTTAAAAGTGTGACAGTATGTAATCCACCCACTGACAACTAGTAGAAGGAAATAAATGTTCACTATATATGAGAACTAAGAGTCCTAGCCACTGTAACATCATTATGTCATCTGCTTGAATAAAAGCCTACTTCAATATCACCACAATAACCACACCCACTATACCCACAAAAAACACCCTAACATCCACATGAAAAAATACCCCATGCCACACTCCCCCCACACATACATGTGTACACACACACACCACACACACCAACACACAAGCACAACACACACACAATAAACACAACACACACACAAACAACGCACACACACAAAACACACCCAACCACATACACACACACACACACACAACACATACACACATTCACACAGTACTAAGGTGAGAAGCCAACATATAGATAACCAGAAACTAACAAAATCAAAGGCTCATTGAAGAACTGAAGTATTTATGCCCATCCTTTAAAGTAAAGGTCTGTGGAAGTTTAAGTGGAATAATGTATCAAATAACCCACATCAATGTTCATTCCATCCACCATCATATTGAGAAGTAAAATAAGTCTAATTTCAGAAGCCCATCTCTGTTGTGTACTGTTGAAATGTCCTTTTAAGACCATCACAGACATATCTGAGATTGAGTGGCCATCCTGGGAAAAGTTTTGCGCAACTGGTTTGTCTTCATATTAATAGAATGCCTGTGTGAATTCATTCTACTGTGAAGTTGTTGCTTTGTCTCCCCCACATAACCTGTGAGAGGGCATTTTTTGCATTGTATGAACAGATGAACAAAGCATTTCCCTGTATAGCACCCTCCTTTTCCCTGTATTTTCCATGTAAAACTGGAAAAAACTCCTGTACATTTTTCTGTATGCTCAAATCAATACATGTACACAACTGACTTCATTATGTCTGTCAGTAAAATCACTATAACGAATGTTAAGGCTGTTATTATGTATTTTAAATGGTAAAACTCACCTGCAACATATCACAGAGGCTATGGAAAAATGCTGGAATTTCTCAAGCTTTGTTCTCAATGTTCGCATGTCTCCAGAACTTCTTGATGGTATTATAGCATTGTTACAATGTACTGACACAGCCAGATAGCCTGGCTGAGATGCAATATGTCATATTCAGTGGGGTCATACTTTTATCCATTCTGGCAATGTACTGACACAGGATAGCTTTGATGAGATGCAGGATCTCATTTTCAGAGGGGTCCTAATTTAACCCACTTCTACAACGTACTGATACATGTTAGCCTGGCTAAGATGCAGTATCTCATTTTCAGTGGGGTCTTACTTTTATCTGTGCTGACTTAAACTATGCATATGTGAGTATAACGCATATGTAGTCATGTCAATGCTGCCATGATACGGCTGACTATGAGGCAATTGGAACTCTCATAGTTTTAAATAAATGGGTAAATAAATGCTAGGTAGCTAATCTTTTAAGGTTTTCAGAGGCTGCAAGGGGCATCTGAGGGAATTACAAAGAATGATAGTGGTGTCAACTGGAGTGTTCCTAGACTGAACAAAGCATTTCCCTGTAGGGCATCCTCTTTTTCTCTGTATTTTTCATGTAAAACTGGGACAAAACTCCTGTACATTTTCCTGTATGCTCAAATCAATACATGTACGCAACTGACTTCATTATGCCTGTCAGTAACATCACTATAACAAATGTTAAGGCTCTTACTATTTATTTTAAATGGTAAAACTCCCCTGCAACATATCACAGAGGCTCTGGAAAAATGTTAAAATTTCTCAAGCTTTGCTCTCAATGTTCACATGTCTCCAAAACCTCTTGATGGTATTAAAGCATTGTTACAATGTACTAACACAGCCGGATAGCCTGGCTGAGATGCAGTATGTCATATTCAGTTGATCATACTTTTATCCATTTTGGCAATGTACTGACACAGGATAGCTTTGATGAGATGCAGGATCTCTTTTTCAGAGGGGTCCTAATTTTACCCACTTCTACAATGTACTGATACACATTAGACTGGCTAAGATGCAGTGTCTCATTTTTAATGGGGTCTTACATTTACAGGTGCTGACATAAATTATGCATATATGAGTATGGCACATATGTAGTCATGTCAGTGCTGCCATGTTACGGCTGACTATGAGGCAAACTGCGGATGCGTGAGTATCACACATGCACAGTTCTGTAATAGCAGTATCAATTACAGCTGACTCTGGTGCAGCAACAGCACTTCATATTCTTTTCAACACTCTTGCCACTCCTAAAAGCTCTCCACAGCCATATTGGCTCAGTGCTGGCAAAAGCCAAGAAATGGGCAACACTGGGGACTGCTCTACTGTCTTCATGCCCACAGTCTATATTGGCAGGTCAGTTTAGAAGGCCATCACCTGTCAGCCCGGTGGCACAGTAGGTTGAGGCTTCTAGGCTTACCTCATGTCACGCTGGTGACCCAGGTTCGGGAACAACCTTGGGTCATCAGGGATCCAGCCGGGGGGGGGGATGTGGCAGGTTCATCACAAGGCTGTGCTGAGAAGTAGGTGTACTGTACAAATATAAAAAGGAAACTACTTTTCAATATTTTTAACCCAGATTCCTCTCTTACAGCCCTATCGGTTCTGGCCAGAGTTTGTTTACATAGCCATGAATGCACTGTTAGGACAGCAGATTACAAAAGTAGGCTAGCCTGCTGTTTCTTCTATACAGGCTTTTGTACCCCACCTCACAAGTAGTGACTCATTTTCACTGCATGTAATTTTGAATACAAGGAAAACTAAGTAATGTTGTTGACGGGTCAAAGGAAAAAAAAGTTGAATTCTTTCTTTTTAGTTTTTGTTGACCGGGAAGGAGGACTAGACAAAATTTAGTCTATTTCCAGCCTAGTCCCAGGGGAAGGGGATGCAGATGGATGCCAACCGAAATTGAACCAGATTTTAAGCTATTGATGGTATTTTTAGTGACATTTAATGCTTTGCCCCTGCATAGCAGAACATTGGATCAATCTGTTACAGAAAGGGAAAGGGGAGAGTGAATATTGTTTAATCAGGAAAGGGACACTAAGATGAAGCTTGTTTCCAGGTGTGACCAGGAAGCACAGGGAAGTTAAGTGATTTGCTCAGGGTCACACAGTATGCAAGTGGGAATCGATGGGATTCAAACCCAGGTTTGCAGTACAGTCCCTTTGACTACTATGCCATACTGCCTCTAATGAGTTTCAGGTTTTAAATACTTAGGATTTATATTGGACAATTGCCTAACATTTAGTGAGCCTGTTGCTATTTTTAATTAAAACTGCATATAGCAATTTGGATATATTATATACAGTATGTTGCTGTTTGACTATGGAGACCAGGAAAATAACTGTTAAGTGATTTGTGATCTCCCTGGTTGGCTATGGCATCATTTACAGTGCTGCTACTCATACTGTATTGAGAAGGATTCATGCTCATCATAATAATATTTGTAGGTTTGGCCTAGGTACAGATCATAGGACACATCACTGTGACCTATACTGTTGGTTACGGTGGTTGACATTTGAAAATCATAGTAAATTAGGTTATGTTGACAAACCTATGGCACATTCTTTATGATGATCATTCTGTGCCTTTAAGAATTTTTAGGGCTGTGGGTGGAAGCTACAGCCATTTTGGGATTGATTGTAGCTCTAAAAAACAGCCGATCATAGAACCTTCAATTGGACTTTTAGAAGCATCCTTCCAAAAGTCCAACGGAGCTCGAAACCCTCCGTCATGATCGGGCCACTACAGAATAACAGCTGCACTATTTCAGCTGTTACTTCCACATTCTGGGGCATGAACTGCTCATGTATGACTCGTGTGCATGCGCAGTTCTGCTGGCACTGTCATGCTGTAAATGGCAAAACTGCCATTCACCGCAACTGCGCATCATGTGCAGTTGTGTCGCCATCGCCAGCACTGGCAACAAACAAACCTGCCTCACACCCTCCCACTGCTGCTGTCCTCCCCACTCCCTCTGTTCCTGCCTCTGCACTGACATCAGGGTCCCCAATGCCCATGTCAGCATTATGTAGCTCCCCCCACTCATGTGGGACACTGGAAGCCCACCACAGTGTCCCAAATGTATTTTTTTCCCCCACCCTCTGCCGACATCAGGGTGCCCAATTCCCATGTCGACATCATGTACCCACCCACCCCCACTCCTGTGGCACACTGGGAGCCCACCCCAGTGTGCCCAAATGTCTGTTTAATTTTTTGTTTGTTTCCTGTAAACCCGGGTAATTTCTGAAAATGGGCTTTGGCTCAGTATACTTACCTGGTAAATAAAGTAAATGAATGAATAAATAAAGAAAACCATCCCCCGATGTGTGTTTTATTATCTGTAAAAAAGAAAATGGTCCCTCATCATTGCCCCAATCTCTGTACCCCATCCCCATCCACCCAATGCGCACCCATCTCCCCTTACCCCCCTTACCCCATACTTACCTCTGGAGGTTGGCGCTGTCATCCTCTTTGGACTGGGATGCGTCTGCACTCTTCAAAGCCAAACCACAAACTGAAGAATCAAAGGTAAGCATGCTATAATGCCATTCAGTGGGGTTTTCAACTTATGTTGATAAATCAGCCATTTATTTGGAGTTTTGGTCCCAAATTTTCAACATGGGGTTCTTGGAACCCCATTTCATGAATGCTTTCACTGTAATTTCATTACTCAGTCCTGAAAGGTGATTTCACATTCTCTGTGTGGAATCATCTTTCAGGACTGATTCACAAAATGACAGTGGCACTGTTCATGAGGTGGAGTCCCAAAAAGCCCATGTTGCAAATTTGGTGAAAAAAAAAAACCTCCATTACTAGTGTGTGTTGTGCAGTTTCTATGCACACTCCTAACTTTGGCAATTTTTAATATTTTCACTCCACATTTTCAACATTGCCATTTTTGCACACCTCCTTTTTACCAGAACAGCTATCATTTATCATATCCTGCCCTGTGGCACAGAATGGCACAGTTGCTCTGCAAAATCACCTTTCAGGATAAGTGAACAAAATGACACTGGCACTCTTCATGAAGATGGGCCCCAAAAAGGACATGTTGAACATTTGGTGCAACACCTCTAAAAAATGATCAAGTTACACCCGGGCGTTCAATAATTTCTATGCACACATGTAACTTTGCTCACTTGACAGCTCATCACAGTCCTATTGGCTCTGGCAATAGTTTGTTTCATTTAGGGTTACGCTGTTAGACAGCATTGCTTTTTGCATTCCAGCAAAGTCTGCTCACAAATTATTATTAATAAGATCAACTGATATGGAATTAAAATAGAGGAATGCATTGTCTGCACATAGGGTCAATTTGGAGTTAGTGGATATTTTAGAAATAGGGTTTATAAATAGACTAGACTAAACAAGAGGGGATGAGAATTAACCCCGTGGGATTCCACACGTGGTCTCTCACTAATAAAAGTTCCCTCAATTTTGATCATTTGTGCTCTTTGAGAGAGATAATGAGAGAACCAGTCAAGGGCCAACTTTCCCATTACCAAAGCATCTAATATACCAGAAATAGAATGGTCAATGAGACTGAGTGCCTTGATCAGGCCCACAAAGACTGCTCATGTAAATTTTCCAGAATCCATGGCATTCTATAAGATTTCTATGAAGTAGACCAAGGCAGTATCAGTCTTGTGCCCTCTTCTGAATCATTGCTGGTTTGAACTCAGAATGTTATGGTTTTTATCCAGGTGTTCCACAATCTGCAAGTGAACCAGTCTTCCTGTACCTTGGCCTGTATTGACAAGATTAAGACTGGTCTACAGTCATCCAGCTGGTATATTTAACCTCCTTTATTTATTGGAACAACAGATATTTTTTCCCAAATCTCAGAAATTTAACCAGTGCAAAAAGAGAGATTCAATACCTTGGAGAGTGGCTCAGAAATAAAAGAGGTGGCATAGTGGATGTGTCTCAGGACCATGCCATTGTGTCCAGATCACTAAGCCTTATTAATAAGTCTCTTTAATTTATAAATATCATTTGATGCAACAGCCCTGAGAAAACTGGAATCTAGTGGTATGACTAAAATGTCCAATGTGGGAATCTACTTGAAGTACAATAATTGTATTAGTGTCACTGGAAGCTATTTGATACTTATCCACATTAGTCATTTTTATGTTGGCGTGCTTGTACAGCCAACATCTTGCACTAGTAGCAGATCTGGAGGCATGGTCACTGTTGGGCGAATGCAGGGCATGCATCAGTAGGTGCGTCCCTTATTCCCCAATGAGCCTCCATGCCGGCACCACACCATGCATACTAATGTGGCAATCACATCAAATGAAAGGTCCGCTGCAATGCGAGCAAAGCTCGTCATATGCAACGGACCTCCCGATGTGCTTTCCCTGGTGTAAAAAAATAATAAACATGGCAGCATACTGCCTGCCATAATGCCGACTTCAGGGGCACCCAATCCCCCTGTCAGTATACCCTGTTACAACGTATGTGCTGATGGGGGAGCCCACTCCCCATCAGCATCATGCACCCCCCCATTTGTTATGTGCCGAGGGGGTGACCAATACCCCTCAGCTACTGTGCCCCCCCACTTTCATAGTTTGCTGATGGGGATGCCCAACCCCTTGTCGCATACAGCATCTCCCCACCCCAAAACACTTAGGTGGCACACTGAGAGCCCAGCCCTGCATGCCAAATCACCCTGAAAAATAAAAACCGTCCCACAAGGTTTTTTATCTTTAAACCCTGTTAAAAAAAAAGAAAATGGTCTCTCTCAGTCTCCCTGCCCCCCTCCCACAACCTGTGCCCACCCTCTGCAGACCCTGCCTCCCCACAACCCCTTCAGCCCATACTTACCTCCAGAGCCAGTGCGATGATCTTCGGTGGACCAGGAACACGTCTGCACTCTTCAAAGCCGACCGCGAACTGAAGAAATGCCAGCAAGCTGTTTAATGGTATTATTAGGGTACTTTCAACTTTGGTGCATATCTCAGACATTTTTTGGAATTTTTGCACCAAATGTTCGACATGGGGTTATTGGGACCCCTCCTCACGAATTCTGTCACTGTCATGGCTTTATTTGGTCCCAAAAGGCAATTTCGTGGTCACTGCACAGAATCACCTTTCCGGTCTAAGTAATGAAATGACAGTGCCACTGTTCATGAGGGGGGCTCTCAAAAAGCCTATGTTGCAAATTTGGTGAAAAAAATCCCAAAAATGGCTGTTTTACGAGCATGCATTGTGCAGTTTCCACACACACTCATAACTTCATGAATTTGTAATATTTTCACTCCAGATTTTCAAAATTGCCATTTTTCTATACCTCCTTACAAGTAGCGCAGCTGTAATTTTATGTATCCTTGCTGAAATGTGTTTTCGCACGTCCAACAGAGAATAGTGTGGTCGCTGTACAAAATCTGTTTTCAGGACAGTTTGAGAAAATGACGGTGACACTGTTCACGAGCAGAGGTCCTAAAATGTCTATGTTGAAAATTTGGTGCCAAAAGTCCATAAAATGACTGTGTTACAAGCATGTGTTGCGCAGTTTCCACGCACCCTTGTAATTTCACAAATTTGCAATATTTTCATGCCAGATTTTCAACATTGGCATTTTTTCACACCTCCTTATCAACAGTACAGCTGTCAGTCTGTTCAGGGTGGGGTGCTACAGTTGGGAACCCTAACACTGTAAGCGTGTGTTAGTATATTCACTCCAAATTTTCAGCATGGGCTTTTTGTGAGCCCACTTCATGAAGAGTGGCACTATGAGCGTGTTAGCTGGAAGGTGGTTTTGCACAGCAGCTATGTCATTTGGTGACACAGGGACAAAAACACATTTTTGGCAGGATGTGGAAAATGACATCTGTATTGTTCATGAGGATATGTACAAAAATGTCAACGTTGAAAATCTGGAGTGCAAATATGAAAAATTGGTGATGTCATGAGCATGCCAATAAGTGTGACAACCCACCTCTCCCTCTGGGCTGAAACAGCTTTTAGAGAGGGTGTGTGTGTGTCCTCAGGTATTCGCTGCCACCAGCCGGACTTTCTTTCTGGCACCTCTTTCAAGTGTACAAACTTGAAAAATCACACGTGCAATTGCACAAGTTAAAGTCTGGTAGTGTGTCTCTTTCAGGTGGCGGATGCTACACAGAGTTTACCTTAGCCAGTGGAAAACCAAATCTTACCTTAGAAAAATGACATCAGAGTCACAACTATTGAGCAAATAAATAGCTTTTACTTAACAGAAAGTGCAATGAGCATTTACAGGAAATGTATTTACAACACAAGAACAGTACAGCTGTCATTTTTCACAGCCTGCCCAAAATGTGTTTCCGCACCTGTGGCACACAATGGCGTGGTCACTGTGGGTAATCAACTTTTGGGACAGATTAACAAAATCACAGCACCACTGTTCATGAGGGGAGGTCCCAAAATGCCTATATTGAAAATGTGGCTAACACAATCCCAAAAATAATTGGGTTACGGATGTGTGTTGCACAGTTTCTATGCATGCTCATGACATCACCAATTTTTCATATTTGCACTCCAGATTTTCAACGTTGACATTTTTGTACATATCCTCATGAACAATACAGCTGTCATTTTCCACATCCTGCCAAAAATGTGTTTTTGTCCCTGTGTCACCAAATGACATAGCCGCTGTGCAAAACCACCTTCCAGCTAACATGCTCATAGTGCAACTCTTCATGAAGTGGGCTCACAAAAAGCCCATGCTGAAAATTTGGAGTGAATATACCAACACACGCTTACAGTGTTAGGGTTCCCAACTGTAGCACCCCACCCTGAACAGACTGACAGGTGTCAGGGTTGTGAGTTGGGATCATCAGCTGTAATGCTCATGCCATTCCACCCCCACCCTGTAGCCAGTGACAGGCATTGCGGTGTGCCTTGCAGTGTTTGACACAAAGTTCACCCCATTCTCCTATACTGCACCCACCTCAGCATATTTCCTTATGGAATGGGGTAAGTATAACACCCAAAACCCCCAAAGCACACCACAACACTTGTCAGTGTCTACAGGGTAGGGTGAGGTACAATGGCATGAGCGTATAGCTGATGACCCAAAGGCACACCCCAATGCCTGTCACTCTCTGCAGGGTGGAGATATGGTTGACGTCACTTCAATACTTCACTGCCATTCCTATTATGCATCTCTAACTCCTGCACTACCAATGCCAATGCCAGTGTGACAACATTCGGCATTGACAAATGCTTGTTTATATTTGCCATGCGTGCACATGCAGCACACATTTTGTTAGGAGAGTGGCTTTTGAGGGATGTGACACTGTCAGTCCAATGCAGAGTGGTCTGCAAGGGGCTCATCAGTGTCACACCAGTCATCAGCCAGGTTGATTGTGACAGTATTAGGGCTTCCTGGGCAGAAGCTTTGTGTACGTCAAAGGAAAGGGCTGACCCAATTGTAGGTCAGCTCTTTCCTTTGATCTATGCCACCCAGCAAGCTCTGCTGTTCAGTCATGATTGGCCTGCTGGGGAATTACACCCTGTAACAAAGAAAACCATCCATTGATGTCTGTTGCTGGTGCCACCACAACTGTTCCCTCCACCCAACCCTTCCTTTCAGCACTCACCCACCCCCACAAACAACACTGACACTGGTGGTGCCCAATTCCCCAGTGTCACCACCTGAAATAAAGAAAACTGTCCCTCTTAGTTTATATATACACATATATTATATATATATATATATATATATACACACACACACCCTGTAAAAAAGAAAACTGTCCATAGATGTCTGTTTGTGCCCCTGCCTTTACTATTCAATCACCCGACCCTCCCACTCAGCACCCACCACCCCAGACCCCCCACACACAAACATAACACTGACACTGGGGGTATCATCATAGTATCATAGTAGTTTTACAAGCTCAGGAGGCGATGTCTTTACATGAGCTCACCTCCCGAAGGTGGAATTATTTGTATAAATATTCAAATTTTATATTGCCCATATGCTGGTCTAACCTATGTTTAAATGTTTCCATGTTATTACTCTCAATAATTTCACCCGGAAGGATATTCCAATTGTTAATTACTCACTGGGTGTACCAGTGGCTTCTCTTTTTTGTTCTACAATGAGCACCTCTTAATCTAAGGTTGTGTGGTCTAGTCTGTGTTATGGTAAAATGTGTCTCTAGGCCTAAGGATTCAATAAGAACAGGATCTTTTATAGCTTTGTATGTTAAACAAAGGTCTCCACGTATATGGCAATAATTCATAGAGTAGAGGTTTAATTCTTGAAGCCTTTCCCCAAAAGTCTTATTTGTCATGCCAGTAATTTTTCTTGTCATTTTCCTTTGTACTCACGCTATTAATTTTTTTCCTCTATTTGTACGGGGAGCACAAAAAGGTGCACAGTAATCCAAATGTGATCTGACCAGACTCTTGTATAAAGATAAAATAACACCAGGTTGTCTAGTCTTTATGTGTTTCAGTATGCATGCCATTATTTGTTGACATTTCTTGACCTTAGTGATAGTATTATTTTCAAAGTTGAAGTTGTTATCTATAATTACTCCTAAATCTGTTTCGTATTCTGTTTCTTGCAACAAGACTTGATTTAGAAAATAATTATATATTTTATTATTGTATCCCAAGTGCATTACTTTGCATTTTTGTACATTAAATTGCATTTTGTTCTTTTTTGCCCATAATTCCAGTGCGGATATCTCCCTCTGAAGATCTGCAGTGGCCTCTAAAGAGTTTACAATACAGCCAATCTTGCAGTCGTCTGCGTACTTTGACATCCAGGTATTATTGGATGACTGCATTGATGAAATTAAGATGTTAAATAAGACAGGGCCCAAAACCGAGCCTTGAGGTACTCCACTTGTAACCTCTGCCCAAGGAGATGTATATCCCTTAATTGAAGTACATTGTCTACGGTTTTGTAACCATGATTCAATCCAGTTTATTAAGTCTTGTTCATATGCTATATTAGAATGTCATGTGAGACTCTATCGAAAGTCTTAGGAAAATCAAGAAAAAATAAATCTACGGGGAGACCCACATCAAGTGTAGAGCTAACATTTTTGAAAAACTGCAAATGATTAGTCAGGCATGATTTGCCTGTAGGGAAACCATGCTGTGTGATATCTTGAAAGTTATTTATTTTTATATGGTCTTCTAGTTTTTGCAAGATTAGCCTTTCTAAGGTTTTCCCTATTACTGATGTTAGACTTATAGGTCTGTAGTTTGAAACTTCTGTTTTATTACCAGATTTGTATATAGGGATAACTATTGCATCTTTTCATGATAAAATATACACTCCTTCTTCCAGGGATAGGTTAAATAGTTTGCACAGAGGACCAGAGATTTGTTCAACTGTTTCTTTAAGGAACCTAGGATGTATTTCATCAGGTCCTGCTGAGGAATTGATATTCAATTTTTGTAAAGCCATCATAGTTTCTTCTATGGTAATGTAAGTCGCTTCTGGATTATTATTAGTAATTAATATAGCAGAAATTTCCTTTTTTTCCTTTGGTGTGAAAATAGTAAGGAAATAGTTGCTAAGTTCAGTGGCCATTTCAGTTTCGTTGTTAAAAAGCCCTGTCTTAGTTTGAATGGGTCCCAGTATAGATTTGGTACCTCTAAGAGAGCCAATATAGCTATAAAACCTTTTTTTTAATGTCAACTGTATCAACAGCTAGTCTGTTTTCTGTATTTATCTTAACTTTCCTGATATTTTGTTTTACTTTATTTGAAAGCTTTTTATAATTATTCCAGTTGTTTGTAGATGGTTTCAATTTGTATTTCCTATAGCTTTTATACTTTTTATTGATTAATCTCATAATCTTATTGTTCCACCATTCTGGAGTTCTATACCCATTGGTATATTTAGTTTTCTTTGGGACCCAGTAGTCAAGGCAATGGTTTATTTTGTCCAGTAAAAGAGACCAAACCTGATGGACATTGAGTCCCATGAAGTCTGACTCCCAGTTCCATGAATTGAGATAGTTTATTATTTCCAAATAATTAGCTCTAGTATAATCCCAAATCAGTGTACTTCCTTTTGTAACAGCTATTTTAGTCTGAATTTGAAAAGTAATCATGTCGGAGGTGCCCAGTTCTTCCCGTGTTGCCACCTGAAATAAAGAAAACCATCTCTCATAATTTTTTTAAAACCCTGTAAAAAGACAACTGTCCATCGATGTTTATTGAGCCGTTAGTCCCCCCACCCAATCCTCCCACTCAGCACCCACCACTCCACACCCACCAAGCCCTTACTTACCCACCGGGGGTCCAACGCCATAATCCTGTCTGGACCACAGGCACATCTCCACTCTTCAAAGTCAGACCGCAATATGAGGAAATCAGGTATGTGGTTCAGTGTATAGTATTTCCATAGGATTTTGAACTTAGTGGCATAACTTGTCCATCTCTGAATACTTTTTCCCCAAATTTTCAACAGTGCTTTTTTTGGACCCCACCTCATGAACAATGGCAGTGAAATTAGACAAATCTGTCCTGAAGGGTGATTTTGTGGTCACTGCAAAATCACATTTTAGGCTGGAGCTGAACATTTTCTCTGACTTTGTTCATGAGGTGGGGTCATAAGAAGGCTATGTAGAAAATCTGGGGTAAAAATATTAAAAAAAACAATGAAGTTATGAGCCTACATTGAAATTTATGAATGCAGGCTTGTAACTTTGGTAATTTTCAATATTTTGACCCCAAAGTTTCAACATAGCCATTTATGAATATGACTGCTGTCATTTTTCTAATCCTGGCCAAAATGTGTTTTTGAACTTGTGGCACAAAATCACCTTTTGGGCAGGATTTGAAAATGTTCTCTGCACTTGTTCATGAGGTGGGCCCATAAGAAGGCAATGTGGGGGTCATAGGAAGATTAGGTTGAAAATCTGAGGTAAAAATATGAGAAAACAATGAAGTTATGAGTCTACATTGCAATTTTTCAACACATGCTTATATCTGTGGTAATTTTCAGTATTTTGATCCCAATTTTTCAACATAGCCATTTTTTCCACACCACCTCATGAATGTGACAGTTGTCATTTCTCAAATCCTACCCAAAATGTGTTTGAACACTTGTTTGTGAAAAATGATGTTTCAGCCATTGTTTTATAAATGACACCTGCCATACTCAGAAGGAGTGGTCACAAAAAGATTATGTTGAAAATTTTGGGTAAAAATGTAAAAGAAATAACCAAGATATGAAGAAACAAATTGTTCCAACATTTACTCGTAACTATTTTTCGCAGAATTTGGACCCTAATATTCAACATATCCCTTGTGTTATGCCACCTCCTAAACATGGCAGGTGTCATTTTTCAAATCCCCTCTGAAACTTATTTCCACAGTCACACAGCGAAATCACCTTTCAGATGGGATTTTAAAAATTCATCCTGTCTTGATCATAATGTCAGGTCATAAAAAGACTTGGACATTTAGGGTCAAAATGTGGGAGCCCACTTAAAAGTAGATAGTGTCTCTCAGCTGCCTTATCTTGGGTAATTACAATAATTACAATCTAACAATGTGTCAAAGTAGAACATCACTGAAAATGAGATACTGCAACTCATCTGTTCTGTCCTGGGTAAATATGTAGTAAAAATATGTACAAGCAAGACTCAATAAAACAGCAATACCAGAGCAAACATTCAGTATTGACAAATGCTTGTTTATCTTGTCTTTATCCTCCTGCACTACCCCAACTGATCCCTGCTTATGGCGACCCCCAGCTCATTCACCCACCTTGTCTAGGACTTATCCCATATCTTCTTGGAAAACCGTGAGGGAGTGGGCACCATGATCACTGGTGCAGAGCCTACAGTGTCGCCATTGCCATCCTGCTGGCCAGTGTGCATTTTCCTCCCATCTCTACAATCCTCAAGGTTTGCATCATGTGCAGCAGTGGTGTGCAGGTACCGTATTAAGGTCCCAAATGCTCTCTGTCTGCATTAGGCCCTCTGGATCAATGACCACAGCTGTGCCACCTCTCTGCTGCTAGATCATAGCCAAGCAGTGGTATGTGCTGTTCTCCCTGCCCAAAGGAGGAGAGCTGTCTATGGATGCTCGATCTTCCTTCCTTCCCCAGCCATCCCCCAAGTGACCCGGGTCTGTTTCCGAAGCTGGGTTGCCCACGTCCTTGTGGCAGTGCTACCGCTGACTAACATTAGTCAACTTTCATTGAAAGTATTAGCTGTACTATATCAACTGGGGAAGTCAACATAACTCCATTTCATTCAACCACCTCCTCTCTTCTATGCTTTACCAACACTATTCACTCTGCCATGGACCTTGGCCAGATCACTTCTGCTATCTTCAATGATCTGGCCAAGGCCTTTGACTCCATCTCCCACCTTCTCCTACTTGACAAGCTCAGTTCTGTTGGCCTATCCCCTGCCTCTGTATCCTGGTTTAGGTCCTACCTCTCTGGCTGGTCTCAGGTAGTCTCTATCGACAAAACTTCATCCCCCTCCCTCCCTATTCTGTCTGGCATCCCCCAGGGATCAATTCTTGGGCCTGTCATTTTTTTACTTTTTATAAATGATCTCCCCCTGGTATGCACCCAGGTATAGTATACACATGTATGTGGATGACACTGTCCTGTTTTTGTCCGTCCCCTCTATCCAGTCCATTCAATCCCCCCTTCAAAGAGATCTCACAGCAGTTACAGCCTGGTTTAACGCAAATTGCCTAAAGCTTGACACAAATAAAATGGTTGCCATGACCTTCGGATCCAAACAGAATCTTGCCAGGCAACACATCGTACCAGTGTTCTTCCCTGCAGCCAACACCCCCTTTGAGAATGTCCCGTTCTACAAGTACCTGGGAGTTTGGCTTGATCCCTCCCTTGACTTCTCCTCCCATTATAATGCCATGCACTCAAAACTGTGTCCTAAACTTGGGCTGCTGTATCACCACAAGGCAAGCCTCTCCCTCCCAGTTAGACATGATCTCCTTGTCAAATGGATCCTCCCATCCTTTGACTATGCCGACATCATCTACAGTGCTGCACCTGCCACTTCCATAGCAAGACTCGATGTTCTGTTCAATGCCTTTTGCCAGATTGCTACCAACTCTCTTTTCTCAACTCACCACTGTGATCTATATTCCTCTCTTTCCCTCCAATCCTTCACACAGAGATGCTCCTCACACTGCTCCTCCTTCATAGCCAAATTCTGGTTTGGGATCCTTCCACCCTACCTGGCCTCCCTTCTAAATCCAGTAACCCCCTCACCTTATAACTCACGGTCAAACTGCACCCAGACTTTCTCACTCCAACGTGTAAGTACTACAGCTGGCAAACTCCTTTTCTTTTCGTCTGCTGTCCCTCTGTAATACTGTCCCCCTTCAAATTCTCCTCTCTCTGACCATCCCTACTCTCAAACACCTCCTAAAGCCAATCCTGTCCACTTCCTGTATCTGTTCTCTCTCCTAGAATCCTCCCTGCCCTCTCACTACTTCCTTCTGACCTGATTCACTGTAATATTGCTGTACTTAGCCTTGTATATCATGTTCTGTTGATATGTGCCCTGTATTTATCTGCTACTCCTTATTTGTAATTTTATTGTAACTGCTTGTGCATAATCTCTTTACCATGTATCATCCATGTTATTGTAATGCTGTATTTTTTATTCGTCTGTATCCCCTTCCCCTAGTTGCACCTGGAAATGAGCTTCTGCTCACGGTACCTATCCCGGTCATCAACATTTAAATAAATAAATAGCATTGGTTTCTGTTTTACAGGAACTGAGCAGATTATATAAACATTGTTAGAATTTTTTTTGGATTCCTTAGGTTTTCAGTCTGTTTCTGTTTTAAAATAATCTGCCACTGCCATCTTAATTCACACACATTTCATAATTGCCTGGAGATCTGCTAGGTTTGTTGAGTACCCAAGTTTTAAGCATTATCCAGAGCTTTCTCATTGATTCATTAAATCAACTAGTAATTGACTCATTTTGAATCTCTACCGCTAATTCTGCTTTTAACCTGATGGATATGTTTATCAATTATCTTCATCATTTCACAAGAAAAATAGTCCAGTGCCAGAGTAAGATCAATTAAAGACAGATCTAAGACCAATTGATCGCTTACTCGCTACCCCACTACCCTGAGCTTACAGACACTGCACTGTGGTTTAACTTGGATAACCTGCTCTTATTTTCACCCCACCCAATCAGCATGAAGGCTGTCATGACAATCCTACAAGCCACCCTACTTATAGGACTCCACATAACCACCGATTTCTGTGCAAAAGTGCTGGCCCATGACCAGGCAGTCCTGTCATATTTCCAGTTCTTGCCCAATCAACATACCCTCCTCAGTTTGGCAGTCAATTGGGTGGAACTGACCCAACACTCTATAATTATAGCCCTGCTATGAAAGAGAGACTGCCTCCTTCTAGGATCCAACATCCAATACTTATCTCTCCCTGTGCATTATCCTTTATCTCAGTGCTGTGCCATTGTGCCCCTGCTCATTCTTTTTTTTTATGCTCCCCCTGTACACTGGCTGATCACCCCTTTGGGCCTCTTCAAGGACCAGTTCTCATCCCGGGCTACTCCCAACTACCCACCACCCCACATCACAGCCACGTTAGGGTACCCCAATGTATCCCTTCATTGGTTGGGTCCCCCTCCTGTGAAGGGACTGAGCCTTACTGGCCTTTCCTGTCATCCTGGGTGCTGCTGGGGTGGCTATTTATGGTCTGAGAGCTCCAGTGGTGAGGGTCCAGGAGGCCATCACCAGACTGGCCAGCGCACCATTTTTCTTCTGGATTTTCTCCCGCAGGAGCATGACATGCAGGGCATCAAGGCAGATGCCAACACCTGTCATGGTCCCCTAGGTAGCAGTACCCAAATGTACTGCTGTTCCCCTGGCCTCCACCAGGAGTCAGTAGGCACTGGTCCTCAACCCATCCTCCCTCTGAGAGAAGGCAAGCAGTCATCAAATGCTCAAGTCTTCTCTCCTCGGCCAGCGCTCCGACGCCTGAGTCCATTCCTGAACTTGGGTCACAGTGGTGAATCTTTCCATTGCATCAGCAGACCGGTGCCCGTACTCATTCTACTGCTGCTGGCTGGAGATATAGAGAGAGAAACCCTGGTCCCACAAACCTCCCAATGGACCACTCCAACCCCAACTGGACAAACTCTACTGGCCTGAAGATTATGCACCTTACTGTCTGCAGCCTTCCCACAAAGCTGGCAGAAACTGAAGCCTGGGTTTCCCTGTATAAGCCAGATATCACTGGCATCACTGAAACCTGGCTCAAACCCTCCACCCCAGACTCCAGTTGTCACCTGCAAAGCTAGTCCTTATTAAGACACGACTGATCTGGTGCCAAGAAAGGTGGTGGAGTACTTCTCTATATAAAGACACCATTACAGTCACCGCATGTCTCCACTCCAATGCATACTCCATCAGTGAATGGCTCATCATGGAGATCATGTTTGGGGCATTAAAGAAGCTATATATTGGGTGCTGCTACAACCCCCCTCCAAAAGGGACATACCTGGGTTAACACATCTGCTGTCTGGTCTACAAAAGCTCTCCCTGCACCAGGAACTCATCATTCTCAGGGACTTTAATTGCAACTCGATGAATTCCCCTCAACTTGACTATAAAGATCTCCTTAAACAGGTACCCAGTTAGATGAGTGCTACATTTATAGTGCCAGTCAAGACAGCATTAGTCCATATAGCACTACCATGGACAGCAAGCAGGGATTTACAGCACTAGCCATATGCGCTCCACTGGCCACTGTCCATGGTACTGCTATATGGAGAAGAGCAGCAGAATCCAGTAGCCAGGCAACAGTGGAGACCAAGGTTCTAATCCTGGTCTCCAAAATGTTTTGCTGATCGGAACTTTAACACTGTTGCGAGGGGCCATAGAAACAGTATTCCTTGGCCCACATATTTTTTCTTGCCCCATGACCCACTCCCCCCCGGAGTGGGAATCCTTATTAGGGGGCACAGTGGGCTCAGGGAGGGTGAAGGTGGTGAAACGGAAGCACATCCCCCCAGTTGTACTGCTCCACAATTCGTACACCATTCTGGCAGAGTGTGGTTCCTCTATGGAGGCACCCACAGTGGAGACCAAGGAGGATGCTGGGAACCTCCACAAAGGAGACCCACAGGAGGGTGGCATGAAACCCCACAGGGGAAGGAAACAACTCCTGGTGGGGGACTCCATTGTTAGGAGGGTAGAACTGGGGGGGGAGATAACAAGCTCCCTGAACTGGTGGCCTTGATGGAAGAGGGATGTGTGGAAATCATGGCAGTCACAGAAACATGATACACAGAGAACCATGATTGGTATGTCAACATACCAGGGTACACAATCTACAGGAGAGACAGGGAGGGTAGAAGAGGAGGAGGAGGAGTACCTCTCTATGTAAGAGAAGGGATCAAAGCAATGGAACTAAAGGATAAATAGGGAGGAGGGGAGACAGTGTGGGTCATCCTAGAGACTGGAAATGGCACCACAATCTGCAGGGGGGTTGTATATAGACCCCCATCTCAGGGGGAGGAAATGGAAAACGAAATGATAGAAGGTATCCTTAGAATGGCAGAAAAAGGGGAGATATTGTTGATGGCGGACCTGAATATGCCAGATGTTAACTGGAGCGCCTTTGCTGCAGCCACATACAAGAGCAGGATCATTCTTGATGCCCTACCGAGGGCATGCCTCAGACAGCTAGTGTTGGAACCCACTTGGGAGGGAACAATCGTAGACCTGATACTCTCAAATGGGGATGGAGAGAGAATCTCAGATCTAGAAGTGGGTAGCCATCTGGAAACAAGTGACCACCATGTGGTTCACGATAAACACAGCTGCAGAGTTATGCCATACAAAAGTGAGGGTACTAGACTTTAGGAGGGCTGACTTTGTCAAAATGGGAGAGTGCCTCAGAAAAGCACTAGCAAACAGACAAGAAGGAGGGGGTGAAGGAACAATGGGGAAACATCAAAACTGCCATCACAGAGGCAACAAGCCTTTGTGTGAAGCAAATAAATCAAAACAAACAAAAAAACATTATGGTTCTTAAAAGAGGTGGCGGGGAAGGTTAGGGAGAAAAAGATAGCATTCAGTAAGTATAAGGAAACACAGAAGGAGCAGAACAGAGAACTGTACCAGTTAAAGCAGAAGGAAGTGGGGAAGGCAGTCAGAATAGCAAAGGCCCAAACCAAGGAAAAGATAGCCAACTCAGTTAAGAAGGGGGGATAAAACCTTTTATAGGTACATTAGGGGTGAAAAAAGACCAAGGAAGGGATAGTGAGGCTTAATAAAGGGAGGGTGGGTGGGCAGAGAGGGACAGTAAAAAGCAGGGATACTTAATGAATACTTCTGCTCAGTATTCACAAAAGAAGAGGAGGGAGGTACCTAAGTCAATCAATAGAAGCACTCTGGATAGGGGGGTCGATACCAGTCCTTTCACAGAAGAAAGAGTTCTGAATGAACTCCTAAAACTGAAGGTGGACAAAGCAATGGGGCCAGATGGGATTCACCCCAGAATTCTAAAAGAACCAAGGTGAGAACTAGTGACACCACTAACTACCCTTTAACAAATCTTGGGCGGATGGTGTGGTACCTAAGGACTGGAGGAGGGTGGATGTGACTCCCCTTCACAAAAGTCGGAGCAAAGCAGAGGCAGGAAACTACAGACCTGTTATCTTGACCTCAGTGGTAGGGAAAATGATGGAATCACTTCTGAAAGAAAGAATTGTTGAGTACCTAGAGGCCAGCAGGGCACAGAACCCAAGGCAGAATGGATTCCCAGTGGGAAGGTCAAGTCAGATAAATCTAACAGATTTCTTTGAATGGGTGACCAATGTAGTAGACCAGGGAGGGGCTGTGGACATGGCATACTTAGACTTTAGCAAGGCATCTGACAAAGTCCCACACAACAGATTAATAAACAAATTAGCCAGCCTGGGAGTGGGTCTCAGGGTGGTAGCCTGGGTAAAAAATTGGCTGGACAACAGGACACAGAGGATAATAGTAAACGGAGTCCACTCCAAAGAAAAGGCAGTTACTAGCAGGGTACCGAAGGGTTCAGTACTGGGACCGATCCTTTGTAATGTCATTATAAGTGACATTGCAAAGGGACTGGAAGGAAAAGTATTCCTCTTTGTACATGACACGAAGCTCTGCAACAGGGTTGATACACAAGGGGGGGTGAAAAGGATGAGAAGGGACTTAGCAAGATTGGAGGAATGCTCAAAAGTATGGCAGCTTAGATTCAATTTAAAGAATTCAAAGTAATGCACCTGGGAAACAAAAACCCAGGGGAAGAGTACACAATGGGGTGGGGGATATTAACAACAACACAAATGGAAAGGGACCTGGGGGTAGTCATATCAGATGACCTAAAGGTAAGCAAGCAATGTGAGAAGGCAGTAAGGATGGCTGGGGGGATACTGGGATGTATAGGGAGAGGCATCACCAGTAGAAAACAGGAAGTTGTTATCCTTCTGTACAGACAGTTGGTGAGACCCCATCTGGAGTACTGTGTGCAGTTCTAGAGACCCCATCTCTGCAAGGACATAGACAGGATGGAGGCAGTCCAGAGGAGGGCAACTAAAATGGTGCAGGGTCTGCAACAGAAGCCATATGAAAAGAGAGACTAAAGGAGCTGAATATGCATACCCTTGAGAAAGGGAGGAAGAGGAGGGGATATGATAGAAACTTTCAATTACCTCAAGGGAATCAACAAAGTCCAAGAGGGTAGCATCTTTCAGAAAAAGAGATGTGCAAGAACAAGGGGACACAATTTGAAAATGGAGGGGGGAACGGTTCTGGGGCAATTTGAGGAAGTATTTTTTTTTTCACAGAGGGTGGTGGATGCATGGAACAGCCTTCCTGAGGAGGTTGTGAGATCAAAAACTGTGGGGGAATTCAAGAATGCATGGGGCAGACATAAGGCAATTCTAGTAGGAGGTAGGAAGAAGTAGGCTGTTGGTTAACTAGGATCTGCAGCTTATCCAATAGGTAGGGAAATGGTCAGACTAGGTGAGCCAAGTGGTCCTTATCTGCCGTCAAAGTCTATATTTCTATGTTTCTTTGTTAAGGCGTGCAGGGGGCACAGCCACCCCATGTCAGGGGGTGCGGGGGCAGAGCTCCCTGCAAAAGAAATATTGGCGCTATTTTTTTTGCACCCTTCTTGCCGATGGCATTCTTGTCAGAGCTCTTCTGACCAAGTGCTCCTTAAACATTGTAATCACCCCAATAACGCAAATCAACAACAGATCCCAAATCCATTCCTTACTGGACTGGATACTAACAAACAGGGAGGATAGGATCAACCAGACAAGTATACTGTCCGATTCTGTCAGCGACCATTCCCCCATACACTGCATCTGGTCCGCCAAGTACGTATGGCCACCCCCCAAATATCTGTCCTTCAGGGATTACTCTAGCTGTGACACTGACCACCTGTTCATTGACATCAGAGCTATGGATTGGACAACCCTGCATGCCCTTACAGAAGTAAATTCCATGGTTGGATTCCTCATGATGCCCTATTAAGCATGCAAGATAAGCATTTTCCTCATACAACCTACCGGGTATGAGGGGGAAACAGCAGATGGCTTCTTAGTGACCTCATCTCTATGATGAAACTGGGAGATACCAAATGGGCTGCCTACAAAGCCTCCCCCTCCCCCTCGCTCTTCAGCGATTCCAGGCAGCTATGTAATCTATGCAAACAACAGATTAAACTGCACAAGGCAAGGTATCTTAACTCCAGTGTGAAAGCCTGGGAAACCCTTGCCTGTTTTAGTTCACCATGAGCTCCATGACCACGCCTAAGTCTAGCCAGGCTGCTTTGAATCTCGGCACTTTGGAAGGCCTCCTCACTGACTTGACAGAAGTGGCAAATGCCCTTAACATTAAATTAACTGATTTCTCTGCCCACTTTGACAAACTGCTCCTTTAAAACCAAGAAGCCAAACCGTTATGCATACCCACATCTCCCAATACCATCCCACAGTTCCACTTTAAAGTTATCTCCTCCAAGGAAGTGCTCAAACTGTTGAGGAGCCTCCCAAACCTGAGAAGCCCAGGCAGTGATGGACTCTTGCCCTGTTTCCTGAAAATGATTGCCCCTCTTATAGCTAAACCATTATCTGTAATCTTTAACCTCACCCTAACCACCTCATCAGTGCCCACAGTCTGGAAGAGTCTGAGGGTAGTCCCTATTTTCAAGTCTGTTGACCAACTATCTATGGAAAATTACTGCCCCATCTCATTTCTATCACACCTGAGCAAGTTACTGGAGAAAGTAGTGCATCATTAGCTCTCTGAACATGTCACTAAGTATCATCTCCTTTGTCCATAACAGTGTGGTTTTAGAAAGAACCATAGTACTACCTTGGCACTGGCACTCCTTACTAACCATATTTTCAGAAACATGGATCTTGGAACCCTTGCATGTACTGTCTTTGCAGATCTAATCAAGGCCTTTGACATTGGTGGATCACACTGCACTACTGGCAGTGATGAAAAGTAAACAGGAACACACAGGAACTCAGTTCCTGTACCTTTTTTGCAGCAGGAATAGAGTTCCTGTGCTTCTTCCCACTGACACAGGAACTGAAATTCCTAAACCAGCAACATAATGACAGTTTCTGGACCTGTGACCTGAAATCAGGGTTTCCATAACAACATTTGACTTGTACAGAAGTGCTGTTTTCCTAAAAATACTGCAATATCTCTAAGTGAATCTACTAGTGTCGAAAAAGATAGATGTGTCTTCACACAGCTATCCTTCAGATTGAAGACCTTCATTCTGCGTTTCATATTTGCCAATGCCTGAGTTCATGTACTTCTTGTCTACCACTTGCACCACTGACTACTGTGCAAGTTAAAGGGCCTTGGTTGCTCCCCTGGGACTGCTGCCTGGTTCCAAAACTACTTTGCAGGCTGCTCCCAATCAGTAAATGTTGGAGGTGCCACCTCCACAGCCAGAGTTGTGACCACTGGTGCTCCCCAGGGCTCCATCCTAGGGTCTCTCCTCTTTTCCCTCTTTATAAACTCCTTCCCAAATGACAGCCTATCATGTGGCATAATACTTTATGCAGATGACCTGGTACTGTACCACAGTGATAAATCATTTGCACCACACAAAAATGGTTCATGGAAAATAAACTATAAGTCAATGCTAACAAAACCAAGGCTATGCTCCTGGGAACCAAACCAAAAGTTAGCAAAATTAGTGAACACCTCAGCTGCCCTTAATGTTCTATCTCCAGGTGTTCCCCCACTAGATATGGTATCTCACTTCAAATACATGGGTGTTACACTGGACCCTACACTGATCTTCTCCACACACACTGAAAACACCATAAAATGCATAAGCCAGAAACTGGCAGTAGGTTACTGCCTGGCCCACTACCTAACTCCAGAGGTCCGTCTTGCTATAGCCCAGGGCAGTCTCCTACCATTGTTGGACTACTGTGCCCTATCTACATGCAAACCTCCTCCAAGTAACTTACCAGGCTGACCACTACATATAACAATGTTTGTAGGTTTGCTCTGTTGGCACCCTACTCAACCCACCATTGCTCCCTATACTTATCCCTAGGCTGGCTTTCCCTCAGGCACACTGGGATTACCTCTTTGGCTGCATTAGACAGCACTTTCAGGTGTGGGAACCACTCCCTTTCTACCCCATGCTTAAACCTAGAGATTGCCCTTGTACCCCGAGAAACTCCTTCTGTCTACCTGTAAATACCCTCTCCAGTCTCCACCAGTCTCAGTGACAAAGCCTTCTCCACAGCTGCTCCAAAATTATGCAACACCCTTCTCTCCCACTTACAATCCCTAGACTCTCACTATATATTTACACCATGCTATAAAGAGTCATTGTTTGGGACTGTGTCATGCTCCTACCCATCATGGTGACCCCCACCCCTAATTCTTGCTCACCTCACCTTGGACTATGTTCCCATCCCGGGGTAGCACTGCCTTAACTACTTCTGTGATACGGACCTGGCTTAATGTGCATTTGATAAAATTGGAAATGGATCCTTTTGTGCTCAATCTTCTGTATGCAATATATGCTGAACTTATAACCTGCCTTGTATTGCCTGAACTGTAAAGTATTTCCTGTTTTCTCTACACCTGAATTCTTATTATCCATTTTCTGTATGTAATATACAGTGTTAGGTGTACTTTAACCTGCATTGTAATACCTGAACTGTAAAGTATTTCCTGTTTTCTCTGTACCTGAATTCTTATTCTATTGTATTCTTGAAATCCTTGTGCCCTCCGTGGCCTGAGCCATGCCTGAAAATGGTCCATTTGACCAGAGCACCCAGTAAACTAATACATAAATAAATAAAATAAATAAAATAATTAATTAAAGACAGATCACTTTGAGAGGAAGAGAAGTCAAAATGTTAAAATCATGATACACAATTACTTAGGGGTAACCTTCACAAGGTCACTTGAAGTTTCTGGCATTTGGTCCAGCTAATATCCCATATTTTGGTGACCAGAGGCTGATACTGGTTACCTCTGTGATGTTTTGTGAATTATGGTCACGTCTTCACTTTCAGTTGTTTTTCTTTCATGTTTCCTTTGGCATTTCCTCTGTCCCTTTAGAGCCTCAGAAAAAGCTAGTGTTGGAACTACTGACTCTTTATATGTAAATAGTGTTGTGCAAAAATAAAATTCCATATGCAGCATTGCCCGAAAGTCAGAATTTTGGTTCTACAAAATTTCAGAATGCACTTTGGCAACTTTTACGAAATTCTGAATTAGAATGGGGATTAATGTATTAACCTTCAGAAAGAAATTCAGCAGAACTGATCACTGAACTGTGTAATGACTGCGTGTATTGTGGGTTGATGTAATAAATTGCGGAATCAACTTCCACAGAACTGTCATTCCGCAGTTCACGTATTTTATTCAGCAATTCAGCCTGAATTTCAGTGAACAAGGCAAAAATTCACCAAACACATTTGGAGGATTTGGATTTTGGAAAAGAATTTTAGAAATTTGCCCAGCCCTACATATAAAAGCTTGCTCAAGTAATAACATCTCCAACATTACAGCTGTCTGCTCACTCCCTTTAAAATTCTGGAAGAGAACTGCCTAATTTTGGCTTCTGAGACTGGCATGAAACTGAAGGGATATCTGAGGACAAAGAAAGTACCCAGTGTTCTAGACACTGTGCCCTAGCAGTGCACCAGTTGTCCTGAGGTTATAAAGCTATCATTGCTGTGGGGGAGGGGGTGGCATACACTGGCAGTGCCACATAAAAAAATATTGTCAGTAACAGAAAACCTTGGAGCTAGCATCTTTGGCCACTGAGTTGTCTATAAATGCACATCCTCTAGCCTTTATGTAAACATTTTAAACTGTTGTGCTACCCAGGATCACATATATCATTATGGGCTAATAATACCAAGAGGCACAATTTTAAGAACGAAAAAAACCTTCCTAAAAAGATTAATTTTCCACAGCTTTGCAAAACAGCTGTGTTATACAAGATTGCCACTATTTCATTTGAAAGGGGTTTCAGGCTGGAATTTTTACAAAGGTATTTTATCTTTAAAATGTAAATGATGAGAAAAAAATTCAAAACAGGCCCTCGCTTAGAAGCTTCAGTTTAATGAACTGTTAGATCTCTTCATAATTCTGATGCCTCAGTCTGTCTCGTGATCTGAGCTAATCTTGTGGAATCAGTGAGTGGGTAAGGTAAAGGAGTCTCTTTAATGGGATTCTCAAGAGATTAAGACTTTTGCTGATGCCTTCTTGTCCTGAGGAGTGACTCTGAATGAGGATTCAGGGTGATAAACTCATTGACTCCCAGACAGCGCATTATGAACAGACAGTGTTGCCATTCTCAATGTGTCCTGGTGGAGAACTATGGTGAAGTTTTGTGGAAACCACTGTCTTCAGCCTTAGGTAAAGCAGAAGAGGCTGCATGTTTTGTTCATGGTACAGACTACTATAGAACTAGATATTTTCTCTCTTTATTTTAGTATTTGTGGAAATGCAATCAAGGAATTATTGCAATGGCTTCTATATACAGGCAAGATCTAGTAAAGAAGAGGCAAGTGTCAGATTTCTAGAATGCTTTGATAGTATATTTACAAACGGAATGGAAAAACAAGAACTCATTGTTATTCAGAAGCACAGTAAAGCTCACGCTGGCTTGGGGAACTATTTATTCGGAGAAGGGAACTATTTTTGTTTGTAAGCACTAAGACTGATATTAGAACCACACATGCCATTATGTCTCTGAGAGTTTGCTACCAATTATATTTGGTTCCAAAAAATGTTTTTACTTATTTATTTAGACTTTAGACATACTAGGAAATCCAAGTCAAGGCAAAGTGTCTAATTTTCAAGTGCGTTCGGGGGTGCAGTTATACCAGCAGGGAGTTTACTAACATTCCAAGATTAATGAAGTAAGCAGGCTTATAAATGATAATACAATTACGCAGTTATGCAAGCAATAATACCCAACAGAGTGGCTGATATTGGGCCGTACCCACACACCCAGGGGCATAATGAGGCCTGACACAGCAGGCAAAGGGCCTTATAGTCCATGGAAGGGCAGGAATAGCCAATACTGCCCATCCCTGGACAGTAGTATTGTGCTTAGAAAGTGGGATTTGTTAAATTTAATAAAATAGTTACAAAAATGTGTTTACAAAATTTACAAAATGGATAAAAAATAAAAAATAAATATTTTCTTGTAAAGTAGTCTCTCTACTGGTACAGTTTCACTAAAGAGGGTTTCAGTTTTGGGATTTATTTTTTCTTTTTGAAGGAAGCAGAGAGCATTTTTTTAAAACTCAATTTCATTTTCAACCACCCCTGCACCCTGAGAAGTAGAGAGAATTATTTGTTTTTTACACTTACTTTCTTTAATTTTTTTTACACTCACTTTAGTGCCCCGCACACCGCTGCTGGCAGCAATCAGGAACATGAGAGGAGGCAACCAACTGTTTTTAAGAGTGCACACACAGGAGTTAGTGCAGTCCCCTCCACCACCATCACCACTGTTTGTCTGCTGCTGGTGAAAATTGCTGATCGTGAACAGTAAGATATGGTGATATGAACAAATTCTAGCCAGAGCTGATAGGGCTGTGAAGAGCTACCAAATGACCAAAGTTACAAACGTGCATAAAAATTATGCAATGCCCAGGTGTAACTTGGTCATTTTTTGGAGGTATTGTACCAAATGTTCAACATGGCCTTTTTGGAACCCCTCCTCATGAAGAGTGCCAGTGTAATTTTGTTCACTTGTCCTGAAAGGTGATTTTGCAGAGCGAATGTGCCATTTTTTAATATTCAGAAATTGGTAGTGAACTTGATATGAGGTCTGGGAACTTTGCAAAGCTTCAGGAAGTGTGACAATCCCAGATTTCTACCAACATCACTGGCAAACTATAAATTTACAATATCTCTATCTCCAATACAAACACATTCTCTTTTTGAGTTTTATTTTGAAAGAGATTATTTTTGCTGCTGTACATGACATGGTCATAACAACAAGTATAAACTGTATTTACAAGTTAAATATTTAAAATGCATACTACATACTGAAGTAGTATTATAGGACTATTAAAAAGCAATGGTCAACTATGGAACACATCTTTTATTAAAACATGTTTTCCATACTTTCACTCAAATATTATTTTGGATAAACATTTCAGATAGCAAGTTGTTATTTTCTTGTTGGTGCCATATAGTGCTGTTCAGTCACAGTCATCAAAAACTGTAATGTTGCTAATTTATTCCTCTTGAATTTATTTAGTCAGAGTGCATGCTGCTGGGGTGTGTGTGTGTGTGTGTGTGAACATGCAACCTGTCACTGTAGATAAGCAAAATGCAATAGTCCCCAGTTCTGGCAGTCTCTCACCATTCACTAGGACTAAATGCAGACAGTGTGGAAACCAAGCACTTACCCTGCCCCCACACTGTAGCTGTCTCTGTAGATTATCCATGGGCTTAAAGCCCAAGTGGTGTCAGTCCCTTACCTCTTACCAACACTAAATCCATCACAGTGTGGGTAAGTTTGCACTGAGCCTGCCCCACATGATACTGTACCTGTGGATGAACTGAGGGCTTTATCTACTTTTCACCAGCACTAAATTCATCACGGTGGGTGAGAAGGTATGTGTGGGGGGGGGGCACTGCACAGTACCTGTCCCTGTGGCTTAACAAACAGCTTTAGTTTACCATCTAGTGCTATCTCAATTTATTATTTTCTTGTTGGTGCTGTATAGTGCTGTTCAGTCACAATTATCAAAAACTGGCATGCTGCTAATTCAGTCTTCTTGAATTTATTTAGTTAGAGTACATGCTGGTGTGTGTGTGTGTGTGTGTGTGTGTGTGTGTATGTTTGAGTGAGCATTCAACCTGTCTCTGTAGATAAACAAAACCCTATAGTCCCCAGTTCTGGCAGTCTCTCTCCATTCACCAGGACTAAATGCAGACAGTGTTGAAACCAAGCACTTACCCTGCCCCCACATTGTAGCTGTCTCTGTAGATTATTCAAGGGTTTAAATCCCAAGAGGTGTCAGTGCCTTACCAGCACTAAATACATCACAGTGTGGGTAAGTTTGCACTGAGCCTGCCCCATATGGTACTGTACCTGTGGATACACTGAGGGCGTTATCTACTTTTTACCAGTACTATATTTATTACAGTGGGTGAGTGTATGTGTGTGTGTGTGTGTGTGTATATGTGTGTGTGTGTGTGGTGGGGTTGCACAGTACTTGTCCTGTGGATAAACAAAGAGCTTTAGTTTACCTTCTAATGCTATCTCAACTGTACCTTGTATGACCATTGAGAAGAAGAGTCATCAGTGAACCTGATTCTGTGGATAAGCAGATGTGTTGTAAGTGCCCACCTTTCACTAGCACTGAATAGCAAATATACAAAGGTTGAACAGAAAAATATGAAAAAAAAACCCAGAAGAAAATGGTCTCCAATCCCAATATATGCCCATAAGAAGGAGAGAGCTAACAAAGGTGCAGCTGGACTGTTTGTAATCTGACACTGTAGTCTGCCCGCTGTTTCACAGCTTCAATAAATTCCAGTACAACAGATAACGAGTTAACCTCTAGGTCACTGAATGAAATAGAATAAATCTATTAGACTGAGCTGGAGAGATGCTCAATCTGCGGCCCTGCAAAAGTTCAATTGAGAGGCTAGAAACAGCAGTTTAAAAAGTATTTTTTTTGCTAATATCCTGAGAAGTTTGGCGGTACAATACAGTAGCATCCCCCCTCCCTTCAGATGCCTTTAACATAGAGCAGAAAATTAAAAAAATCAGAGGGGGAGTGCACTATTTTGCAGCTGTGGAGGAATACTTCCAAATGTCCAAAAGAGGAAGTTCCACGATCAGCCATTTTTAGAGCTACAATCTGATCCCAATAGGGCTGTGGGCTCCACCCACAGCCCTCAAAATGAGAAGAGACAGCATGCCTGCAAACTGGTAACAGCTTAGAGCATCTGTTTGTTTGGTGGTGAGACAGAAGCAGGGAAAGTGTGCTAGTGAGTGGGAGATCAGAAACGGAGTCAATGATCTAGCTGTCAAACAGTATGGAGTTTTTATTTTATTTTACAAAGAACAAGTTTCATAGGTTTCATAGGTGATTCCAAGCTGTGGGACTTTCATCCATAATGCTTGCCAATTGATTAAAATAGTGTAGTTCTGTCAGATAGGGCAACATCAAGATTTATTTTAAAGGTATTCATACTAGCACTTTCTACCACTGGTGCAGGCAGTCAGTTCCAAGTAGTGATGACCCTAATTGTGAACCAATTTTTCCTGAGATTTTAATTCCTTTTTGGTAGTTCCAGTTGGAGTTTATGTCTTCTAGTTAGGATTGATCTTTTTTATATAAAGTGACACAGAGGGCTGGTAGGCCAGTTGCAAGCTGGGCAACCCGCTAGATAAGCAAGAAAAAATACGGCTGCTAGGCAGCTTTTTAATATTCTTTTTTCTTCTTTGAATAAGTAAACTATATTCAGATTTCATCAACAGAAAAAGGTACACCACATAACAAACAGTAGGAACATGCATAATAAAAAGAAAGGGATACAATATAGAATAGAAAACAAAACACACGCCATGATCCTGCCCTCCCTGTCCCTCCTGCTTAATCAAGAGGGTCAGCTGGCTGGGTAACACAGTAACAAATACACAGGGTCAACATGTTGAGACAGAAGTGAAGACCTAAAAGTGATCTAAGCAGGAGCAGTGTGTCCACACTATGCCAAATCCATGATCCCCAGTACAGCATAAAGTGCATCCCAATGGCAGTGAAAGGAAGCATATCTGTGTTGCAAAAAAGTCAGCATTTTTTCCATGTGGAGAGCTTGCATAGTTTCTGCATGCCATTCTTGAAGAGAAGGAGCAGACCTGTCTTTTCAATGCTATAAAATGACTTTCTAAAATGCCAGTGTAATGAGCATAAAGTGGTATTTATGGTGACCCATCAGGTGTTCAACTTCCAACCCCAGCAGACAGGTCTCAGGGGTGAAGGCATCCTGCAGACCCAGGAGGAGGGACTAGCTGTTGAGCAACCAGGTGATATAGTGGCTGAACCTTGGCACAATACCACAGGATGCATTTCAGCATATCAACATCAGAGCTGCATTTGGTACACAAAGGAGAATCAAGTACCTTCCAGGCATGCTGTTTTTTAGGAGTATAATGCAGTATATATCTTGTAGGATTTTAACCTGCATTAGCCTAAAGTGGTCTAATTTGACACATCTGAGGGTGGGACACCAGATGCCTTCCCAGCTGTAATTCAAGGCATCCCAGGATAGGGATCCCTCCCAATAGTTGGATGGTTGCCCAAATCTGTGTGACACCAGATGCAAATGGCTTTATACAAGGGGCAAATGGGGTGCTTTGGCAAGTTGTATCAACTGGGGCAAGGCTGGAGATTTTGAGTCCCTGGCAGGTCGGGTGCCCAAGATTCCCACCACAGCATGTCTAACCTGGAGAAAAAGGTAAAAGTATTTCTAGGGACAATAGTTATGGGCTTGCAGTTGGGCAAAAGTGGCCCAATTGCCATCGTAAGAGAGGAGAGGCCACCTGCCTGCCGGTTTGGCCAATGTAAAGGTTTCTCACCAAAGTGAAAATTTTGGTTATGTCCAAGGGTTATGAAAATGATGCCACTTGATGTGTTTTAACAAGCCATGCCAGTTGAGCATGAATAGCAAGATAAGTAGTGATAGGGGATCCCTGAGGTCCTTAGGTAGGGAGGCCACCTTTGTGTAGAACAACGAGTTAAGGGTGAAACCATGTTGAGCATACAGATCTCCTTCTATGGTAAGTCACTGAGGACAATAGGAGGTATTGTGGGGAAGGGGGGCAGCAAAGGTACTGCATGCCTTGTGCTACATGATAGTAGAGTAGGAAATCAGGGAAGCCAAGGCCTCTAGAAGCTTTAGGGGCTGCTAGTTTGGTGTAAGTATGTCTGGGATGTCTACCTTGCCAAAGGAAGGAGGAGATAATCCTGTGGAGAGTTTGAAACCAATTAAGGGGAAGTTGAATGGTGAGCAAATTAAGGGGGTATAAGAGACAGGGGAGGATGTTCATTTTGATAATCTTGATCCTGCCCTACAATGTATGGGGGGGGGGAGCCCATCTGTAGAGTTCTTGTTTGAGCATGGACAGCAGGTTCGTGAGATTGTCCATGATTAGGCAATGCTAGGAGGTCAAGATGCGAATGCCCAGGTACAAAAGGGTGGAGGAGCTCCAAGTTAGACCGAGGGCAGCCAGATCTTGCCTGCAGACTTTGTGATTAAGTGGGAAAACCATGGACTTAGTAACATCGAGCTTGTAAAAGAAAGGTTATCAAACTTTTGGATTTCATAAAGGATAGCCTTGAAAGAGGTGACAGGGTTCTGAAGATGTAGCAGTATGTCGTTTGCATAAAGGGAGGCTTTGTATTCTTTTCCCCTTATAGGAATACCCCTAATGGACTTGCTGAGGTTAAGTTTGATAAGTAGAGGTTCTAGATATAAATTAAAAAGAAAAGGGGAAAGGGGACATCCTTGTCGAATTCCGTTGGATACAAGGAAGCCTGAGGACAGGACACTGTTGCAACAGATCTTGGCTGAAGGGCTTGAGTATAACAGGTGGATCCATTGTATGTAGGCAGAGGGGAATCCATAATGTTCCAGGACATGGAACAGGTACAGCCTAGAGACCAGATTGAATGCCTTTTCAGCATCCAAGGAGGCAAGGAGAGCAGGACCCCTACCCCCTAGATGCTGAGATGATGTGGAATAATTTCCACAGGTGTTCAGAAGACATTCTGCCACTGACATACCCAATTTGCTCTGGGCCAATCAGGGTAGTCCAAACCCACGGCCACATGGCAGGTAACAGTTTCTCCAAGATTTTTAGATCTGTGTTGAGTAGGGAAATAGGATGGTAGTTTTGCACTTGGGTGGCATCCTTTCCAGGCTTAGTCAGCAGTAGCTTGCTGAAGGAGTGCACACAAGGTGGGGTCTGCTGGGCCTCTACATACTGTTCATGATGTGTAAGATAGCTGAGATCTTGGCCCAAAGAGCTTGAAAAAATTGGTGGAGAAACTGTCAGGGCCAGGGGCTTTGTCGAAAGGGCAGTAATGGCTTGCTGGATTTCCTGAGTGTTAATTGGGAGGGCCAAGAATTCTTGTTGGTTTGGCATATGGGTGGGGTTCAGAATAGAGGACAAGTATTCATCAATGTTTTCCAGAGAGGATGTCAGGAGCAGGAGATTGTATAAGTGAGAGTACTTTGTTTGGAACAAGTAGGTGATGCACCTGTCATCTGTAAGAACTTGTCCCATGTCAGGATCCACTGAGGATGAGATGGAACGCTGGGTTTCCTATTGCCAGGGTGTGAGGCAAGAAGTTTGCTGGCTTTCTTTTCTTGCGTAATGTATAAAGTTTTGGTCCTGAATAGGGCCATTTCAGCCTTAATTCTGTTAAGTTCATGATGTCTTTCACGAATGATGCCCAATTTCCTAAGGACCCTTGGTGAAGCGGAACCTAAAAGGGACTGTTCAATCTACTGGATCTGAGTAAGAAGTGCAGAGGCCTATGAGTGCTTGCTTTTTTCTGCTTCATAGAGTGCTGAATCAGCTCCCCTTGGATGGCACACTTGTAAGTGTTCCAGAGGGTGGCAGTATCAGTGACTGTGCCCATATTCTGGTGGAAAAAGGTGGTGGCAAAGTGTTTAATGGAGCTAGGATTTGGGGGTTCTGCAGGAGGTGATTATTTAATTTCCAGGTCCTATCACACTCAGACTCCCCATCCAAGGTCAGAGATAGGCAAACTGGAGAGTGGTCAGTGAAGACCTGCAGAAGAATCTCTATGGTTTGCAGACCAGGTATAAGGTGGGAGCTGATAAGAAAATAATCTAAGTGGAACTGAGTGCCATGCAGGATGTAGTGAAAAGTAAACTCCTGGCGCGTAGGGTTTAATACTCTCCACAGGTCCACTCAAGTAAGGCTATCCACAGTCCTCAGGGTCCACTGATCTGGAAAGAGTCCTTTTTTGGAAGTGGGTGATCTGTCTAGCTCAGTGTCCATCACAGCATTCCCATCTCCCTAGGATAAGGGGGTATTGGGACCACTCAGGACCACTTATTTAAGTGGGTGAGTAGGGTGGTGAAGAAGGAAGGGTCACAGTGATTAGGGCCGTAGAAGTTGGCCAAGATAACTGTGATCATATCTAATATGCCTTTTAACAAAGTAAATCTCTAGTGGGGATTAGAAATTTGGTCTAATAAGCAGAATGGAGTATGTCTGGCTATTAAAATGGCAATGCTGACTTTCTTAAAAGTAAGATTGACACCAAAGGCTTGTCCCACCCAGTGGCATTGTAGAAGGGGAACATGTAGGGTGCAAAGGTACATCTCTTGGAATAAAATGATGGAAGGTGCACAGTGTTTTAAGTGAATGAGGATCTGAGCACATATCTGCAGAGAGTTGGCTCCTTTCACGTTCCATGTGATATGGGAAGTAGAGGTGTTAGCAATGGGGACTGCTATAGGTACCTGCAATATTCAGCCTGGCCTGTGAAACTGGGATCCTGTGGGAACATCCAGGAGAACATCCCATGGCAAAAGGGTCCCAATTCCCAGAGAAGCATGACCCTCTTCCCATGACTGAGCGGGCCCTCCTCCAACTGCCAACAACAATGCAACAAAGAGAAGCCCATAAACATTTACCCTCTCCCCTCACAAAGGCTGATATGCCAACTGATGCATTGTGCTGAATAAATACTGGTCTGATCTGGACCTAACCCAAAGGTCCAACTGCTTCCCTTCTGAGGTATAGGTTTGCATAGTCTCCACCATAATGCAGGGAAGACTCCTGCCATCTCGACCTAGTCACCAACTGGAGGGACCCTTAGTTTGCAGAGTCATGCAGGGACCTGTATCATCAACACCATCATGTCCTGCAAGCGAGGACACCCCCATCCCCCCACCCCACCTGAACCAACAGCCAGCAAAAATATCATAAACAGTGGGAGTAAAGACTGCTATCAAAAGGTCCAGATGAAACTACATCCAAAATAGCAAAAAACAACACAGTACTTAAAGGAAAAAACACAGAAATAGTCCAATCAATATCCATACATACTTCCAATGGAGTCCTGAGCTGGAGATGTGAAGGTGGAGGCCATCAACTCCAGAACCCGGGCTGTGAAGGTAAAAAAGGCTGAGTCAGAGGGAGGAACCATCCGACCCTATGTCAGTCTCTCATGGGGATGGGCTGAGTGTACAAACAGTTCAGGCCATATAGTGAGATCTTGTTGCCAGGGCAATGTGTCACAGCCACTAACAGAGTAATATGTTGGAAGCAATGCAATCTCCAAAGACAAGAACTAGGAGACATGGTTATAGCCTGAGACAGGTGCAATGTACTCCTATCTGCTTCTGTGTTCAGCAGCAATCTTAGTACTGCCAGGGGAGTAGCCAGGATTTCAAAAACTGAAGGCACACACATAAATACATGCTGTTTGGGGCACATTTGTATCCATGGCCAGTTGAGTTGAGGCATATTTGTTCAAAATGTTTGAATCCAAATGTAGGCCAAGGCCTATAGGCTATGGCCTGGCTACTCCCCTGACTGCTGTGGGGAGGGAAGAACTGCTGTTGTCCGATGAAAGGCAGATGAATGATGGACATTGGAAACATGGCGGCTACCCAGCAGAAGGTGGGAAGAGGTAAGCCGGCAGGAGGCAAGACAATAGGGCCATGGCAGCAAGCTATCTGAGTGGCTCCATAAGCAAGGCTTGCAGGGCTCCCAAGAGGAGTTTGTGAGCAATGAGATTCCAAGTCATTGGCAGCCAGCTGACACAGTAATTAAGATGACTGAGCATAGGAGGTCCCAGATCCAACATCAGGACTTGCCTCAGTCCTCAGAGTAGCTGATCACACGCCCCCCCCCATCTCAAATCATCAGGATAAGGAAGGAAAAAAAATAGGAGAGACCTGCACCTGTGGTTAATAGTCCATGGCAGCAGGGGTGGGCAGCTAAAGCCAGGCACGGAAAAGTTCAGACAGCAGAATCAGCAGCTGCTGGGAGGAGGATGTAGCTGAGTCAAAGGTGTGGGTGCCAGAGGGCAAAGACACTATCAGCTGGGCTGGGAACACAATTTGGAATTTGACCTGTCCAGGATGGAGTTTAGCTTTAATAGCATTATATGTTCTTTGTTTCTTGTGACCTGCATGGCTGAGGTAATTAAAAATATAGTAGTGGTTCCCATTTCAGTGCAGTGAGGCTTGGGTTCGTGCAGCCTGCTGTAGTGTGAGTTTGTCCTGATAGTTGAGGAATTTACAGATAAGTGCCTGAGGCTGCTCTCGCTGTGGTGGAAGGGGTCGGAGGGCTCTATGCACCTATTCAAGCAGGTGGGAGGTGCCATGGTCTGGAGTTCCTGGAATTTGGAGGAAAAGCTGGTCGAAAAAGGCAATAGGGTCTTTCTTCTCAGCATGGTCTGGGATACCCACCAGCAGCAAGTTGTTATGCCTATTGTGGTTTTCCAGGTCATCTAGTTTGTGTTCCAGGTGCTGAACTTTGCAGCGGAGCTCCACCACTTTATGCTCTTCTTTGGCCATGTCGTCATCCAGGGAGCTTACCTGGACTTCAATGTTGCTGACACTGCAGGCCAAGGAATCAAGGGACTTTTTGATGTCCTTAAGATCACTCGCACTGGCTGTAACAATTAACTTGATGGAGGTGAGCTTGGCGATGAAGCATTCCAGGATTGAGAATTCTGCATGGGGGCTTAGTGGCAAAACCAGGCTTTCGATCCAGGGAGGCTGTCGATCCTTTTGACGTCTTGCTGTTTCAGACTGGGGGACCTGCATTCTGTGGTTGCTTGCCTTCTCTGGGGCTCGCTGGTGTCACTGGTAGTCGGTCTGCCTCCTTTTGTGGTGGAATTGAGGTGCGTGGTGTTTGTGCAATTGTGCCTAAGCCTGTTCTGTTCCAACCCTTGATCTGTTTTTGTTGCTCGCTCCCTGGGCATTGGGGGTGGCCCTGGGTGGTGCAGACACTCTTGATGCAATGGTCTCCTGCATTCCTGTTGTGCCTCAGGTGGCTGGGTTGTCTGAGGGGTGTTCCTGGGTATGGGAGTGATGCGGTGGGAGTTGACTGGGGAACATAAACAAACACATTTCAGTGCAGAGTCTGTTCTCTCACTTTTATAGGAAGAGGAAGTTGGACTGGGGTTGCCAGCTGCAGTGGCATGCTCTGCAGGGTGTGAGAGATCATGGAGTGTTTTTTTGATGCTGGGGACAGTTTGGGTCCGGGGGGGTTAGAGGTGTCACTTTAGTTGTTCTAGTGTGGTGGGTATGGGATTGCTTGTCTCATTTGGGAGACACTCTGATCAGCTCTCTCTCTCTATCACCAATGTCCTGAAATGGAAAATATCACAAACAGCCACACAGTTTGCATGGCTTAGATAGGGCAACACGACTCTGAATCTGACATATGCCTGATTTCTTGGGTGTTGCCGATTCTCTTGGGGGACAGGGAGCCACAGCCCAGAGGTCCATGCACAACTATAGAGTTTTGGCTTCGATCTTGTAACTGTAGGATCCAATCTAACCAGGCTTTTAAGGTTAGCTTGCACAGTTTTTTTAGGTTAATTTTAAGCACAACTGGAGCCGCCGCTCTCGAGTTTATTTGTAACATTAGTGGAATTTCATGTTTAGGAAAGAGGGAATTCTTTAGCCTTGAACAAGACTCAGAGGCTAATAATTGAAAAGGGTTGGGTGGTTCACTGTTGGGGGTTCTTTTTCCTAGTGCTACCACCCCCACATATATATGATTTCTCTCTTCTGATATGCTAGTGGCAGCAGCACAGATTAGAGCATCATTTTCCTGTCTTGTTGCTTCTCTGTTCAATCTTAAAATTCTATGGAGCTCTTAGTTGTTATTTTTTATTTTTATATTTTTTATTCTTTTTTCTTTTTCTTTTATTTTCATTTTAGACTAGGTATTTCTTCTTTTTTTCAAATTAAGTAAACTTTATTGAACTTCAAATATGAGACAAAAAATATACAATAACCAGTATAAACAAATCTAGCACATACCAGTTTAACAACAAACACACAAGAAGAACATTTAATACCTAGACACTTATCAATATATAAAAGACCTTTGAAGCAAGGACAGAAAGAAAAAAAAAAGGCAACCCCCCTAGTCCCAGTATCCACCCCCCGGACCATCATTCCCCAACCCACCTTCCACCCCTACACCCAGAGAAGAACTATCCTACCCTCTGAATAGGAAAGTGCTTCGACCAGGGGGAGTAATCTCCAAGAAAAATCTAATCCCAGTCACATAATGTTCCCAAGTGCATGAGTGAACACCCAGGGGTCATTAGCTGTGACAATCTTACTTAAGTCCCTTCCAACCAAAGAGGAACTTCACCCAGATGTTGGAACGTTGCCCATACTCTAGAAACAAAAATATATGGATCCAGGTAGCCTTTACAGTCAACATTTACATTGATTGGATAGGTAACAGGGTATGCACTGGTTCCCACTTCCATTTATATCCCTCCAGCTTGTCTGTCATACTAGTGATAATCAGCTCCGCTTGCAAGGCAAATAATAGTTCACTGTACCATTCAATATAATTTGAAATCAGTTGGTCAAACCAGTGTCTAAGAATTAGTTTCTTAGCACAAGCTGCAATCAAAGCCATATGGAATCTTTGATTACCCAATAACCCCTCGTCGTAAATCCCCAACAGGCATATTTCTGGTGAAAAGGCTGAATCTAAGCCCAGCAGTGGTTTCAGACGTTGTCATATAGATTCCTAAAAGGGTATAACCTTATCACATGACCAAAAAATATGCAATAAGGATCCAGTGCTTTGTTATAACTGGAACACATATCTGATGGTAATTTACCCATTTTATGCAGTTTAACCAGAGTATAGAATAAATTATGGATAAGCTGGAGCCCTGGAACTGCGTAAAGCGGCATCGATCCCATTTCACATATCTATAGTTGTTCCTCCATATATGAGACCAATTATGGGTGTCCCTCAAAGAGGAAAGAGCTTGATCCCAATAATAAAAGTGCACTGGCTCCTTATCCAAAAGGTCCTCATACAGTTTATTACAGTAGTACGAGACTGTGTGAGAAGTGGCGGTCGTTGATGCCAAGCTGAGTACCTGTGTGCTATATGTCTTATGCCATACGCCTGTACCAAAATGGTGAGTTAACAGGTGAGACAACTGAAAATATCTGAAACATACAGAGGTGGGCCACTTACAAGTCTCTTGGGCTTTCAAAAAAGTAAGAAGCTTACCATCTCGAAGAAGGTATTCCACCAAATACACCTCTGGAAAAGGCCAAAATGTCTTACATTTCTTTTTACTCAGTGTATCAAATATATCTGTTACTTAAATGTTGGACCTATAAAGTCGATGTAATGATGGAAACCAAGTTCAAGGAGTTTTGTGACTGCATGACTTTAGTTTGCAGGATCTTGAGTGGAGGGTTACTTTTTCTGCCATTACTTAGGAAGAGACCCCAGGACTAACCCCATAAACATCATATTGTAGAATATTAAGGGCTTCAACCACCCCATTATGAGAAAATTGGTACTGGGGCATCTTAAAAAGTACCAGACTACTATAGGTTATGTACAAGAGACACATTTACCCGATGCTGAACAACAAAAATTAAGGAGGGACTGGGTCGGCCAGATATTTTACTCCTCCTTCACCTCTCATTCTAGAGGAGTGGTTATACTAATCCACAAACATTTGCCATTTAAAGCAGTTGGATGCACAGGGATGTTTGGTCCTAGTGCAGGGTGATTTACATGGGAAGTGGGTGGTGCTGCAGAATATCTGTGGGCCCAGCTTTGATGACCAACTTATACAAGATTTACTCCTTATACTGAGCTCTCCCCATGAGGAGATTGTTTTTGTTTTCTGGGGGGGATTTCAACTTTATTGTAGATTCGTTTCTGGATCGCTCCTCCACCCACCCTTACCAGCTCACTAAAGCCACACAGGTGCTCCTCAACCAAATAGGAACATTGAAACTTGCGGATGCATGGAGGGTAGCCCACCCAACCCTCTAAGATTATTCTTACTACCCCCATGTCCACCAATCACACACCGGCATAGACATGCTCCTTGTTTCGGTGGGCATCATGCAAACAATGGCATCAACATATTATCTCCCTATTCTTATATCAGATCACACAGTGCTGTGGCTGGTTTGGACCCCAAAGCTAGATGAAACAAACAATGCTACCATCTGGAGGATGGATCCTATCCTTCTCAAAAACAGTTTCTTAGAGCAACTGAGCACTGAGATTAAAGAGTTCTGGTTGCTTAATATAGGCTCGATAGAGAATATGGGCACAGTGTGGGACTCCCTAAAAGCATTTATCCATGGATGACCTATAGCGTATACCAGCCATGTTAAAAAGGAGAAAAGGAAGCAATTGGATTGACTTACATAAAAAATGATAGTGACGGAACAAAAGCACTGGGCTATTAGAGATCCGGGACTTAGTAAGCTAGCGGGAGAAATACAACAAATTATATAACAGAAAGATTGAGTGAGTGCTTACCTACCAGAGGGCCATTCTTCATGAACACAGTAAGAAATGTGGTAAGCTGTTAGCCTACCAAATCAAGCAGGAAGAGACCCATGCTTCATTGATAATATTGTCTCTGACTCTGGCACTCAAATTAGTAGTCAAGAAGGTATCAAACAGCAATTTGTGGATTACTATTCTAATCTTTATACAAGTGGACAAGATAACATGGTGCCCCGAGCAGACCTGAACATGGACAAGTTTTATGAGGGCCTGGAACAGTTTGGAGAGGAGGACAAAACTTTTTGGGAGGCCGATATTGTGAAACAGGAGGTCTTGCGGGCACTGGGCCACCAAACACCTTGTTTAATTCCTGGGGGCGTAAGCACCCCACTAGCTCCTCTTTTCACCGCATCATTTTGCTCCTGTCGGGGGATATCAAAACAAACCCCTGTCCCCCTGCTGCTCCCCATCCCACCACTTCCCCCTAAGGTTCTTCAAAATTTCCACTTGAATGCAGGAAACCTTCTCACTAAATTAGACCTTTTAAAATGTTGGCTAGCCCAACAGTCTCCTGATGTACTATGTTTTTCAGAAACATGACTGTCAACAAAGACCCCCAACCCCTCACTGTCCATCCCCTATTACTTGATCTTTCACCAAGACCATGGTAAGCAGGGTGGAGGGGTTGCTCTCTATGTCTGGCAGTCTCTATCATGCTCCATCTCCCTATTTGAATCCCACCCTGCCTCCTATGAATTAATCCTCATCCTCCTATCCCTTCCTTTTACACTCCCCATCGACATTGGAGTGCTATACACTTCCCCTCGGCTTGCCCCTAATTCATTAGTCTTATGCATATCTTCTATAGACCCCGCTGACAGCCTCTGGTGAGCTCATCATAATGGGTGACTTCAACCTGGACTGGATCTCCCCCTCCTCCAAGTCCTCACTCCTTAAAATGGAATCCCTTAACCTAACCCCGCTGATTACTGAACCTACCCGCTACAATCCCCACTCCCCTAACTACTCACTTATTGACTGGATTCTCACCTTACACCCGCACCGAGTCACTGATGCTGCTGTCCTGTCAGATGCCACAAGTGACCATCTGCCCCAAAATACATCAAGTTCTGCTCACTATGTTCGATTCACACTTCTGCCCTCCTACATGACCCAACCCATGCTGATGACCCCAGTCTATTCCAGACCCGATGTGAACTCAGCCCTCAACCACTTCATATCTATTCTCACACTGACTTGGAATTCTCATTTCCCTCTGGTAAATGCCAGAGTCAGGCATCGTCACCATCCCTAGATTATGGTTATACACAATGCCCAGTGTGAAGCCCAGGACAAAGCCTGGTTGCACAATAAATCCACAATGTCCTCCCAAACTCAGCAGCTTTATAAATCTCTCTAGAACACCTGTACCAAGGTGATCTGCAGGGCAAAGACTGACTACTTTAAAAGGCACCTGCAAACAGCTGGCCCAGTGGCACTGAGGGTTGAGGCACTGGACGCCACACCTCATACTACGCCGGTGACCTGGGTCCGGGAGTGACCTTGGATTGCCGGGGGCTGACAGAGGAGGGAGAGGATCGAGTGTCCAACAGACTGATCTCCTCCTCCAGGGAGGGGAAGGTTACTGTCCTACTCTTTGGCTGTCTCCAGTGGAGGCTGTAAGGCAGCACTGGAGTCAGGGAAGGCACAGGAGTGTGGGTATGTGGCATGCGTGTGCCTCCACATGCGCACACTCATGCCATGAGGGGAAGGAGGATGGGGCAGAAAATAGAAAATGGTGTCAACCGGCAGGATAACACCAGTCCTCAATAGGCTCTGCACACGGCCAGCTGGGTACCTCCGTGACACCGAGGTAAGTCCTGGTGGATGCCGGAGTGATGTGGCTGGGAGGATCCATGGAAGGGGGCCGATTAACACAGGAGGAGGAAAAAACTACAAATATAAAAAAAAAAAGGCACCTGCAAACCAACTCCACATCACTCGCCTCCTTCTGGAGAGTAGTCCACTCTCTTATTGACTCCCTTGAGCAATCAACCTCACCTATCATAAAGCTAAGCAGCTTATCCATTTCCAACCCACTCAACGTCGCTGAAATCCTCAATATGTTTTTTACCACCTGTGGTCTCCCAAACCACCCCGTCCCATCCCCCCTCACAGGATGGCTTCCTTTTCCCATCGGTCTCCCCACAGGAGGTCCTCCAGGCACTATACTCGTTAAATCCTAACAAATCCAGCCCTGACAGTATTCACCCTAAACTCCTTTGCCTCTCAGCCCCTGCAATAGCCTATCCTCTAGCCCACCTCCTAAACTTCTCCTTTTCCTCCTGCACTGTACCCCAGGCTTGGAAGATTGCAAGAGTACTCCCTCTCCACAAAGATGGGGATCCTACCATCCCAGGCAACTACTGGCCAATCTCCCTCCTCCCTGCAATTACCAAATTACAAGAATCCCTCATCCACTCCAGGCTGTCTGGCTTTCTATTCTCCTCCAGTTTCCTCTCTCATTTCCAATCTGAGTTCCAGAAACACCACTTGACAATCTCATCCCCTCAGCACATCACTGCTCACGTCTACTCAGCCATGGACAGGGGCCACATGACCGCTGCAATCTTCATGGACCTGGCCAAAGCATTTGACTTTGTCTCCCACCCCCTCCAGCTCACCAAGCTCCTTGCAGATGGCCTGGCACCCCACACTGTCAGCTGGTTCAAATCGTATCTCGACGATAGGCAGCAATCGGTGCAAGTGGGCAACTCCTCCTCCCCCCTTACCCATTCTAGCATGAGTACCTCAAGGATCTTTCCTGGCCCTATCCTGTTTACAGTGTTTATTAATGACCCCCCCTGTTTGTTTCAGCTTCCTCATGCATATGTATGCAGATGACATCATCCTGTTTGCCTCTGGGCCCACCATCTCCAACGTCCATGCATCTCTCCAACAGGACTTCAGTAAGGTGCTATCATGGTTCCTAGCCATTCACCTAAAGGTCAACACCTATAAGACTGTTACCATGATCTCTGGCACAGTGCAAAAAGTAGCTAGAACCCTCTCACCCCCAGTGTTCTCCAGCTGAGATGGTACCCTGCTCTGCAATGTCCACGCATACAAATATCTTGGGTTTTGTTGGACTCCCATGTAGATTTTTCAGTCCACATAGATGCCATCAGCACCAAGCTCTGACCCAAAGTTGGTATACTCTATTAAAACAAAACCTGCCTCCCCCTCCCTATCTGCCATGAGTTAGTGTCCAAGATGATACTTCCTATCTTCAGTTATGCCGACATTGTCTATGGTACAGGCCCTGCTTCCTCTCTCTCCAGACTAGATACCATTCTCAACTCATCCTGTTGATTTGCTTCCAACTCCCCCATACTGTACTCATCACTGCAATCTCTACTCCTCCCTTGGCATCACACCTCTATCCATTGGTGCTCTCTCCAGTCACTAACTCTCCTCGTCAAATTCTGGTTTTGTCTGCTTCTCCCCTAGCTCTCCGATGTGCTGTCCCCTCCTTCTATGATCTGTGCACCAGGGAACCCTGCTCTTTCTCCCTCTCCAGCCTCCCACACCCCAGCTGGCCAATCTGGCTTCTCCTACAGACTCCTCCTCCTCTGGAACCATCACCTCTCAAACTCCGCAACTCTCTTATTTCTCCCTCAAACAGCACTTTTACTCCTCCTTCCTACCCCTCTTGCTCCTGCCTCACTACTTCCCCCTCCTTATCTTAACCCACCCATATCCTCTTCTCATGCCTACTCCCTACCACCCTGGCTGGTCATCAGCTGCTTGATTATAGACTCTGCACTTAACTTGTCTGCTGGCATATTCATTGTACGCTAAAGTTACCTTTTTGTTCTGTTACAACACTGCTTGTGTTATTTGTGTCTGTCTTGTTCAATCAACCAGTTTTGTCATGCTTTTCCCCTATGATGCCTTGTATTTTGTATCATCCTCATGTCTGCTTACTTGCTCCCTGATGTACAGTAACCCCTCCCCTGGTTGCACCTGGAAATGAGTTTCGGCTCAGTGTGCCTATCCCAGTTATCAAAATTGTAAATACATAAATAATAAATCAATCAATAAATAAATAAATGGCAGGCAAAGCACTCGGACCAGACAGTATCCCAGCTGATCTTTGTAAGCAGTTAGTACAGTACATCTCTATAACAGGGTCTCTATATGAGCTCCTCAATCTGCCTTTAAAGAGAGCAGATTCCCACCCTCATTTTTCCAGGCCAGAATAACTGTTATTCCTAAGCCTGATAAGTCCCCACACAAAACTGCCTCTTATAGGCCTATCTCATTATTGAATGTGGATTTTAAAATCTATGCAAAAATACAGGCTAGCAGATTGGAACAAGTTCTACCTAAGCTGGTTCATGAGGACAAGCCAGATTTGGGAGGGGCAGGTGGGTGGTGTCAAACCTTCAAACCTTCCTCCAGGTCCTGGCCTAAGGACAGATGGACTCCAGTGATTTCCCAGTAATGGTCTCACTTAATGCAGAAAAGTCATTTGATAGGATTGTGTGGGACCTCCTCTGGTGCACAGTGTAGAAAATGGGATTTGGCAATAAATTTCTAGGTTTTGCCCAATCCATATACTCCAGCCCCACAGCCACAGTGCAGATTAACAGCTGACTCCCAACCCCATTCCCCCTTTATAGGTGAAATAAACAAGGGTGCCCCATCCCTGCTTTTATTTGATTTTGTTCTAGAAGCTTTAGTGAAAGTTCTGAGGCAACAAGCAAATATCTATGAGGTCCATCTGGGTGAGGTGACTGCCAAGGTCTCCTTGTATGCAGTTGATCTTTTGGTCTGTGTCACGTATGAACATCTTTACCCAGATTGGTTGAAGTCCTGCAGGACTTCAGTGCCCTCTTGGGCTACAAAGTTAATCTGGGTAAGACCATAGTGCTACCCTATGTATCTGTGACCATGGCGAGCTGCGACAATGACTGCCCTTTATATGGACTGGGGAGGGTTTCCAGTATCTCGGTGTCCAGATTAGGTGCAACATAGGAGACCTATATGAAGTTAACTACCCTCCTGTCCTGCAAAAATCAAAGATCTCTGCTATAGATGGTGGGACCTGCCCCTCTCACTCCTTGGCCATGCAAATGTTCTGAAAATGACCATTTTCCCAAAAATGTTATACTTATTCAAGGTTCAGGTAGTGCAAGAAAGCAGCAGCAAGGGCAAACAAGATGCTGGGATGCATAGCTAGGGAGATCAGTAGTAGGAGAGAGGAGGTTATACTACCCTTGTAGAGGTCACTGGTTAGGCCACATCTAGAGTATAGAGTTCAGTACTGGTGTCAACACCTCAAAAAGGACATTAGCCTGCTGGAGAATTCCAGAGGAGGGCCACAAAAATGATAGCGGGTCAACAGGGTAAGGCATATAAGGAGAGGCTGAGGGCAATGAACATGTACTCCCTGGAGGAAAGGAGAGAGAGAGAGAGGGGACATGATTGGGACCTTCAAGTACTTGAAAGGGATAAATAAGGTGGATAAGGAGGGTCTCTTTAAGCTCAGTGGCAACCATAACACGGGGGGGCACAGTCTTAAGCTGGAGGGGGACAGGTTTAGGAGGGAAGTCAGGAAGCATTTCTTCACAGAGAGGGTGGTGGACACTCGGAATGCCCTACCAGAAGAGGTGATCTTGTTGAAGACAGTGGACAGTTTCAAGAGAGGCTGAGATAGGCATAGGGGAAGGTAAGGGTCATGGGTAGGGAGGATGGGAGGAGTGGGGGGGCAGGGACAGTAGCTTAAGCTGTGGACCCTGCAATACAAGCAGATTAGAATGACCAAATGGCCATCTTCTGCTGGCTTCTTCATATGTTCTTTCTATCCCTATACCAGAAAGCTTTTTCAAGCAACTAAGAACATGCTCCACCACATGGTTATGGCGAGCAAGGACTCCTAGATTTAAATATGAGCAATTAGCTCATACACGAAGCAAAGGAGGCGTTAGTGCGCCCCCTTTTAAACATTACTATTGGGCTGCACAAATTGCAGCCACTAAAGAATGGTTTAACCTGCAGAGTTGAAACATGGGTATTCTCCTGGAAGAGGAATGGACAAAAACTATACGCTTTACAAATTTAATATATAACTCGAGTGGTGGAAACATAAGATGCGCTAGACAAAATCCAGTAGTAAAACATCCTTTGCAAGTCTGACATCAGGCCCACGGGCATATGGCAGCCAAATCTGCTCTCACTAACCTCACCCCCTTTGGAAGAACCCAGTCCTTCCATATTTCTTAAGGGATCACGGTTTCCTGACCTGGGTGGCTCAAGGTATCAAATTGCTTGGCCATCTCTATGAAGAGAGTAAACTCATATCCTTTGAGGACATGTGTCAGAAGTGTAGCCTCAATCAGACCCAATTTTTTAGATACCTGCAGCTCCAGCATTATTTAACGGAGAAGCTGGAACCCAGTTTTGCCCTTCATGCACCATCTGGTCTTGCATATACTTTGGTGGGGGATGGAGGACACTAGAGGTTTAATATCCAACCGATACAGAATATTAATACAGGCTGTCCCTAGTGATGCAGACTCCCATAAAAGCAGGTGGGAAACCATACTTGGGGAGATGACAACAGCAAAGGATTGGCAGGCTGTCCTTGAGGAGGGGTGGACAAAGACTATACAAAGTACATATAAATATATACACTTTATGACCATTCACAGGGCTTATTACACCCCTGCTTGAATTTCCAAATTTGATCCCCAGTCTGAGGGAGAATGCCCAAGGTGTAGTGCACAGTGTGCAGACTTGCACCATATGATGTTCAGCTGTGCCACACTGAACTCCTACTGGGAAGACATCTGCCAGATCTTAACATTTCGTATAAAGAAACCAGTGACCCTTTCAGCTAGACAGGTTCTTCCATGGAATTTTGGGGAAGAGGAACGGTGGCATAAAAAGTTCTTACTAAATGCAATAAGCTCAGTTAAACTGGGCATTTTGAAGCAGTGGAAGCAGGAAAGGCCACACACCATTCAAAGTTGGCTTGCCATGATGAAACAGTGCCAAACACTGGAGAAACTTATCTACCAGGTGAAATGAAGGGAAAACATCTACCCAGGGGTCTGGGATAGTTTTATAACCTATATGGGGAAAGCCAGTAACAGTCGAGATCCTGCAATCATATATGTCTGATCAACTTCTAAAGATATTCTGGCCATGCTGTATAGACATTTGGTACATTTAGTCCTATGGATTCAACTACATGTTAACTTAAGGTCTGACTTTGAAGGAAACTCTTTTCTCTCTTTTTATTTGAAAATGTTAAGTTACCAGTGGATTTGCTTCTTTTTTCCTTTTTTCCCTTTTGCACTGCTTTGTGTATAGTATCAATTGATTGCAATAAAATATATTTGAAAAAAAAGAGAAAGAAATCCTCCTCCTTATGCAACCTAGCATCTGGCTAGCTTTGCCTATTGTCTTGTCACACTTCCTGTCACCTTAAGATCAGCAGATATGATTACCCAAAGGTTCCTGTCTTGCTTGGTGACTACAAAGAGTACCTCCCTCCCCATCTTAAACACAGCCTCTGAGGTTCCACCCTAGGTGCACGACTTTGCACATTTTGGCACTGAAACAGTGCTGCCACACCCTAGACCACTCCTATAGTTTCCCAGATCCCTTTGCATTCTGTCCATCTCCTCCTGGGTGTCCACCCCATTGCAGATTTGTGTGCCATCTGCAGAGACACATCTTCCCCTCTAGTTCCTCAGCAATGTCACTTTTGAAGCCGTTGAAGAGGACAGGACCAAGTACCAATCCCTGTGGTACTCCACTGGTCACTCTCCTGTGCCCCAAATGACTGCCATTTACCATCACCCTCTGCCTCCTATCTTTCAATCAGTTTGATACTCAGCACACCACCTTCTCCCCCCCCAGTCCCAGGATGCTAAGTTTATTAATCAGCCCCCAGTGTGGTACAGTGGCAAAGGCCTTGCTGAAGTCCAGATAGGCTACACCCATTGCCCTGCCCTTATCCACCTCCCTCATAATACAGTCAAAGAAATCTACGATATTTGTTTGACATTGCGTTCCCCCTGTGAAACTGTGCTACCAGTGCTCCTGAAGCCCATTTGCCTCCAGGTATTCCATCAGTCTCTCCTTCAGTAGGGTATCAATCGATTTCTCTTCCACCGATGTGAGACTAACTGGTCTGTAATGGCTAGCCTCCTCCCTGCTGCCACTCTTGTACACAGGAACGGCATCAGCCCTCCTCTAGTCCTCTGGAACCACCTCCATCTCCAATGAGATGCTGAAGAGTGTTGGAAAAGGAGATTCCATTCCCTGGCAGACTCTGTCTTCTGAAAAAGGACTTGTATCCACTCTTTGCTCTTCTCAGTGTCTTCTGACGCATGCTGGTCTGCTCCCTCCCCCTCCACAGTGAAGGGTATTCATTTGAAATTGTTGCTTTTAGTGATCTTCTTCTACTCAGTGCCCCCCCCCGCTTTCCTGATCCTCACTATCCCTGCCCTTGCCTTCGTCTTTTTGCTTGCGTACCTAAAGAAAGTCTTATCCTCTTTTTTGACCTCCTGGGTGATTCTCTCTCTTCTGTTTGAGCCTTTGCTGCCCTCACCCTCCTTCCTTCTTCCCTTTATTTATCTAGATATACCTCTGTGTTCCCCTCTGTTTGGGTCCACTTGTACTTCCTAAAAGCTGTTTTTTTCTCCCTTACCACCTTAGCCACCTCTTTAGAAAACCATAGTGACCTTTTCCTCCTCTTACCCTTGCTTGTCTCCTTCGAACAGCTTGCTGTTGCCTCAGTTATTCCATCCTTTATTCTTTTCCATTATGCCTTCACTACCCCCCCATCAACACCCCTTTGAGGTATTTCCTAAGGCATTCTCCCATTTGGAGGAGGAAACTGGATAGCCACCTAAGGAAAGCTGCAGAGTCCAGACAACATTAAGGAGGAGAAGCAACTGATAAAAAGCCGCAAAATCCAGGAAGCTGAAGTATGGATAGCTGGACAGAGCACAGATAGCCAGGCAGAAGGCCAGATAGCAGAAGCAGCCACCATGACAGTGGGCAGAGGGATGGCGAGGGAAAGCACAGCAACAGAAGCAGGAAGGCAGGGCTGTGAAAAGGCCCAAAAGGTAGTGCACTGTGCTTCCATGCCAGCATCCCGAGTTCAGGAATGAGCTCAGGAATCCAGGTGGGTGGCCTGGGGCTGGGGGGCAGGATAGTGCTGCCATGCAGTAGCACTCCCAGTTCAGGAAGGGCTGATGCTGCACTTCTCTGCATGGGCACACCTTGTAATAGGCCGAGGAGTGATCCCTCATAATGGTGCACTGTGCATTGTGAGGTCAAACTTGGGACTACATGTTGCACCAGGTGAGGTGTGTGGGTGGGTACAGAAAAAAGGGGAGAAAATGGTGCTGGCAGAATGATCTACTGGACCCTGCAGCCTCCACACCACCAACAGCACATCAGGACCACTTCTTGATGAGATCCACTGTTGTGGGGGGTGGGACAGTCCATCCTTTCCTGGCCCTGCCACAGGGTAGAAGATTTCAATCCATGGGGCAATACACGTCCCAGTTAAGTCCCTGAGAAGGTGGTTGATGAGGCTGGGGATCACAGGATTGATGGGCGACAATGCCGCAATGGAACATGCAACCTTGTTAAAAACAATTGAAGATGGAAGGCAGCAGGCAGAAAGTGGCTAGCACAGTGGGCAGGAAGGTGTACAGGAAGGCAGCCAAAGAACACAGGAAAAAGGATCCAACTTAGATTTCCCCAAGCAGCAGCCTGACCAGGCACCAGAAGGAGCAGTATGGATCAGGTAGGCAGTGGGGATGACAAACAGATACCAGCAGACTACGATCCCAGTCATCAGGATGTCCAGAGACACAGAGTGCACTAGAAGAAGCCCAGAAGGGGAGCTGACCAGCAGTGGGCCAGAAGATTGCCATAGACCTTGAAGGGAGGGGCAGCTGCAGAATAGGGTTGCTAGCTGCATAGTCAAGCAGACTCGATAGACCAAATGGCCTTTTTCTGCTGACAGTTTTCATATATTCGTATGAAATGAGCCTTGGCTCAGCAGGCCTCTTCTGGTTACCAATTTTCAAGTAAACAAACTAACAAATGAATAACAGAGGAAAATGAGGAGACACACAGAACCTTGAAATGGTGAGAACAGCAAGGGAGGTATGAGTGCTGCAACAGCACAGAATGCACCACATCAAAAGTGCAGGACTCAGCAAAGTCTGCTGGAAGAACAGCACTATCAGGAAGGCAGGAGAGCCATGAGCAAGCTGGCATGACAGCAGGCAGAACACCCAAATGGAGGCAGGGCACTAGAAATGGGGCAGTACAAGCAGGACAGGCAACAAGGAAAGGACAAAAATGTGCATCAAAAGGACACCTGGGCTTGCGTTGTTTAAATACTGTTTGTGGGGTCAGGGTGATGTCACTCAACTGCTGCCACACCAAGCATATGAATTGCCCTTGCATTATGACACAAACAAAAATGCTAACCAATACAGCTTTTTAATTTAAAATATCAGATCTTTTCAGTGAATAACACAGTTACATTTCAGAGGAACTTCATACCCCGGCTCCGGCAGCAAGCTAAATGTTCACAGTTTATTTACCCAAGGCTGCCCAACTGTGATACAACACCTACATTACTGTTTTTATTTTACCATTTTCCTCTTTTATTTTTCCAGGCTGTGACAGGGAGATCCTACCACACTTGAGGACCAACCTTTCTTAAATCTGTTGCAACAGTTCCTCTGTTTCTTAGCCTAATCTATCCTTTACAATTTCTAGTCCATAAGGTTGGCCACCTGTTGGCACCCCATTCCCTTTCTTGACTATGCTATAGTGTACTCTTTAATTTTCCTTTTCCTTCTCAGGTCCTCAAGCAGGGAGATTATTGTGGTGACCTCCGAGCATATGTAAAACAACAGGTTGTGTTTATCGTTGTTGGATTTAGTATGTAATAGCACTACTATGTCATAAAATACTTCAATATATATATATATATATATATATATATACCTTATGTGTATAAAACCTGTAAATGTTGAAAATACCATGGCACTAGGTGTTTCTGATAAAGGTAAAAAGTACCAGCTGGCTGTATTAATCAATCAATCAATCAATCAAAATCTTTATTTATCCAGGCGAACATCATGGAGCAAGCACATTTACAAGATGGACCTGGTTAGCTCCGGTCAAATGGTACAATGTATACAGAGATATTTACAATAGAGCCAAATAATACAAGTAAAAAACAATTAATGCAAGTAAGTACTCAATGTTACGTCAGTCATATCAGTTCAGAGTGCTTCCTAATATTTAAGGAGGACATAAGATGAGGCTTAGTAGGAACTTCAGTAGGGAGAAGTGATCGGCCGCTCATGTAGGGAGCTGACACAAGCACAGAATTTCAAAAGTAATGTAATCACACAGCATCCCTAAATGTAACACTCTAAACAGAAGGATAAGGGACTTAACAGTCAAGGAGAAAAGTAATTACAGCTCTTTTTTGGCAAATTTCGGGATGGAAATCAGAATTATGCTTGGTTTAGAATGGACACAGAAGCAGACTGCAGGAACCAATCTGAAGCCAACGCTGAAGAGCGATCACGTTCCGAATGGATGCCTGCTAATGCTGTGCTATGCTAATGGGGAGTCTGAGCTTAGGTTCTCAGGCAGTGTTAGAGGCAGCACCGACCACCCGGTGCCCGGGTTTCCCACGCCTATGGGCCGGGAGCCCGTGGAGAGCACATCCCCAGCCTCTGCCTTAACTTCTTTACAAGGTCCTCAACGTGCTCGTGAATGATAATATTATGATCTAACCACACACCTAGGTATTTAAACTTTGAGACAAACTCCAGTTTCTCTCCAAGAACTGTGGTAATCTGAGGTAGTGCTCCAGAGCTGGCCAGATTCATCACACAGCTATAGGGTGAGAACAACATTGCTTTTGTTTTTTTAGCATTTAGAAGAAGCCTTTTTATGGAGGAGATGGTTCTGGAGCTGGTTAAATTCCTCCTGGAGATCAGCACAAACGGCTTCAGGTATCAGACGACTTATATATACAACCGTGTCATCAGCAAACAGGTGTTTGTTGGCCTTGTTAATACTCTCATCAATGTTATTAACATACAGTAGATAGCGAATAGTAAGGGACCAAGTATGGATCCTTGTGGTACTCCCCTCAGTAGAGGATTGAGTGGGGGTAGCTCACCCTCAGGCTTAATTTGTTGACACCGTCCTACAAGGTACTCAGTAAACCAATGCAAAGAAACTGAGTCCAGGCCTGTACTCTTCAGAGAAGAGAGAAGCAGGCTATGATCCACTGTATCAAAAGCCTTACTAATGGCTAGAAATACAGCACAAAGTTTCTGCTGTTCAGTTCTCGGTACCAATCATTAGTTACTTTGGCAAGGGCTGAAAAAGTGCTGTGTTTAGTTTTTAAGCCAGATTGCATAGGGTTTAGTAGGTTATTGGATTTGAGGTAGTCCCTTCGTTGGTTGCTGACAATCTTTTCCAGAAGTTTCGACAAAGTTGGGAGGAGGAAAATTGGTTTATAATTGTTAAGGTTGCAGGGATCCCCTGATTTAAACGAGGGGTTGACATGAGCAATTTATACAAATTAAGTTAGTTGTGCTATTTAAAATGCATGTAAATTGCTGTAAACTGAGACAATCTGAAATGTCATGTTGTTTTGCATATATCCCATGATGCTTTGCATTTCGGGAGTATGTGTTATGTTTTGTTTCTATGAAACCTGACTTATTGTCAATGACCTTTGGGTTAACCCTTGTTTCTGTGCTTCTGCACTGAGGTTCTTTGTTTTTAACTTTTTTCTTTTATTTGAGCCCACACTACCCAAGCAAACAGGGGTGGAGGCTGAAACTCAATGGCTAAGTTAGAGCAGAGATCAGTGAATCAGTAGGTGTTGGCTAAGTGCAGAGAAAGGACTTACATAGTCTGTTGCTGCAAACTGATGTACTGAAGAAGGGATCTGCCATGTCTTAAGGTTATCTACTGTATTTTGAATAAACACCACACAGAGATTGTGTGTTGAACTTGAAGGTCAGTATCTGGTCCATCTGTCATCCCACAGCCCCTCCACACAGGCCATCCCAATGTATTCTTTCCATTTATCAAGCCCTTTTATCTGGCTTGAGAAGGTGCCAGGGACTCTGTTTTCTTACCAGTCATTGCTCTACTCCTAGAATCCTGACTGGAAGGTAACCCAGAACTTATCCCCATGGATGGGACCAGAGAAACAGACAATTCCCCAAGCAAACTCCTGTTCTGTGTAGAGCTGTGAGGAATGTTCAGTTTGTGCTTCCACCAGAATGCTGTGAATTGTTCGAAAGTCTGCCTAATTCCAAGGAATTCTGTTGGAAGAGAAACTCCAATGTTTTGAAAGCAGAACTGTTTTTTTTCCCCATATTACTTTTTACCTTTTGTTTTTTCCATTTTCTCTCTGAACACCCCCTCCACCTCTTGACATGAATGTACATGTGTGGAAGCATGCGCACATCACGTCTCCGTGCTTCTGTGTCTCCAGACCTCTGGCATTGCCCTCCGGCCTCCACTAGGGGGCAGTCAAGAAGCAGAACAACAGCCTCCCCTTCCCCGAGAGAGGAGAGCAGTCCATCGGATGCTCAATCCTCTCCCTCCCCTGACAACCCCTGGCAACCTGAAGTCGCTTCCGACCCCGGGTCACCGGCATGGTGCAAGGTGTGCCATCCAGCGCCTCAACCCTCAGCACCACTGGGCCGGCTCAAAAGAATTGTTTTTTAACAAATGCAGATAAGTATGCCACAATTTAAATAAATTGTGGAATGCTATTCTGCTGTTTGTGTAAACCACAGATTTATTTTCTGCAAACCAAAGAATACTATTCAACAGTTTAAGTAATTATCTTGTGATTTACACAGAAACACTTTTCTGAATTCTGCGGAGTTAACAAAAGAAATTTTGAAGAGCATTTCAGAAGTGGAATAGCTATTATACCTGAATTTTGCCAGTAGATTTCCACATTCTTCATAGCTGCAGTTTAATAGTTGAGACCGGTGGGAGGAGTCAGTGAGGAGGGGATGGAACCTGACTAGGTCTTTCTGAGAGTTTGGTGGTGTGCAGCAGGCTTACCTGCCCTGCTGGTGTCAGTCACGTTTTTTGCTCCAAATTTCTCTCTTATGATCTGTCCCATTAGGGGACCACCCTGTTGGGGAGCATGGCAGGATATCTGTAGGGGTGTCGAAAGGGAGGGCTAGACAACCCACCTTTGCTGTTCCTCTGCCAGCCCTAGATGCACAATGTCTCAGCATCATTTGTCAGTTGAGCAGATGCGTGATAATATAAGGACCCCCCCCACACACACACAGACACACATCCTGAATGCAATGATTTCTTTCCCACACTGCTCCACTCCTCTTGAGTCAGGCCTCGCTATCCTCCACAAGACAGGATATGTCCAAACCGCATACCCTTCCTGTCTCAGTCTAACGGCTCCAGATGTTCTGGGCTTGGGATATGAACCCAGATCACTGGATAGTAAGTGGAGATGCTTCCCCTATGCTGGCCAGCCAGTCTTCACTATCTCCTGCTTCTACCCTGTTTTACAGCTGGGTGAAAGGAAGCACTGAAAGGTTAAGTTACTCACTCAAGGTCACACAGTGAGAATGTGATAAGTGGCTCTGGTGGTATTAGAACCCAGATCTCCTGTTTCCCAAGCCTCCTGTGTTTTAACCACTGGATGCCACTGCCTCAAATGCTGGTTTAGTTATTTTTGGTAGCCTCAGCTAAGCTCCCAGTAGAAAGCAAAATTGTTCATTTCAGAAGAAAATCATTCAAAACATAACTGGCACACTTGTCAATCTGCTCGGCAAGGTTTTGGGTTCTAGAGGTCCAGTGGCAAACTGAACCATATTACAAGGAAGCCTACACAAGGCTTTGCAGCACTGTGCATAAACAGAGCACTTTAAAATGCTATCAGCTCTTAGTGTTTTATCAGTGCACTATGTTCATCACGCAAAGATTGAAAGGAAAAGAAAAACATTAGAAAATGGCTGTAGTTAATTATATTAGCTTTCAAAGAAAAAATCTTCTAATCATGTTTGTTATCTCCCTTTCACTAGGTGACCTTTTCTTTTATAACATGCTGGCTTTAGAGTTTTACATTTCCCAAGAAAAAAGGAGATAATTAATCTCTGACTTGTGAATATGAAAAATGTATGCAATAGCCTTTCTTATTTGAAGTACTGTAATATAATACAGGCAATGCAGTTTTGCCTCGGAGCATGTGCATGAAAGATATTGTCAGGCAGCAAAGTGGTCTGTGACTCTATGGTGGTGGAATGTATCACCATGTAACTGAAAAAAAATTATGAACTTTCTCTTGCAAACAGGTCGTTTGACCATATATATTGGACTCTGTGAGGTCATGAATCTAAAGGCTCGTTCACACTGCACCTTGCCCCAGCAGCTCCTTTTGTAATCATTCAAAATAATTTTTATAAATGTCCCAGAGCTGCTTTCACACGGCATAGGTTTTCCTGCTGCCATTTTTCTTTCCGTAGATTTGACTGTTATTCTGGTCACTATAGGTTTGGTGGGGAATGTTTAGTGGTGCAGGTGGTTTGGCTGTTCAGACGGTACAGGAAACCAACTACACCACTCCACAAACCCAGGGAAAGAGGGAACATGAAGGCAACACCACGCAATGGAAATTGCCCAAACGGTAGTGTTCACACATGGGCAGGAGCACCAATCTGTGAGCCACTGTGAGCCACTGACAATGGCTCATAGTCGACTTTGTGAACAAGCCTTATGGTTCCCCCCTTTAAACTACTGACAGTAAAGTAGTATCTTGAGTAGAACTGTTCAGAATGTGGAGGTCTGCTGGAAGAATTCATGCATAATGGTAATTCTACTTCTGAACCTTTTCTGAATTTCTTTTTGAATCCTGTGCAATTCCACAAAGCATTTCTATCGAAAGGGATGAGTACATTTCAGCAATTACATAAACTGCATAATAATTTTCCATGGACTGTTGAAAAGGAATCCATGGTTTATATCAACTGTGGATTACTAGTCTGTAAGAAACATTCCACTTTTGAAATTTCAGAATTTTACAAATGACAGAATTCTGTGGAATGAAGTGGGATTTTCAGAAATTTCATGGAATTTTGTTCCATCAGTGTTTGAAAATTCTGCACAGGATTTATCTTTTTTTTCCATTTATTTATTGCAAGTCCTTGCACAAGGAACACATTGGGACTATAAGGCATTTGAGAGGTGTGACACTTCTGAGCCAATTACAGCTGAAACTGCAAAGGCTTAGCGGTGTCCACCAATGATCAGGCACTCAGATCATGACAGTAGTTCTGCTTTGCTGACGTGACGCATCCTCTACATGAAAGAAATGAACTATTCCATTGAGAAAGTGCTCCATTTCTTTCTGTAGCCATAACTCTGGCCATGTGCATTACAGTGCAAACTAATGCACATGGCTGGAGTTACGACCACTGTACTCTCTCTCCCTGTCCTCACTCCTCTGACCCCCCCAAAGGCTTCAACATTAGCTGCAGTGCAGCTTTCTCTGCCTGTACTCTCTCCTCTGCCCCCCAGGCTTCAACATTACCTGCGATGCAGCTTTCTCTTAAATCCAACAATGAGGTGTCCAATCCCCATATTGGCAATACAAACCCCCCCGTGCCACCACTGAGGGACACTGCGGAGCCCACTCCCAGTGTCCCAGTTATTTATTCCCACCCCCTTGCTGTCCACAACATTGGGGAGCCCACTTCCAGTCCCCATATCTGTATCCCCCACAACAGTCCTAGACACTGGGGAGCCCACTTCCAGTGTCCCCATATCTGTACCCCCCAATAGCCCAGGACACTGGGGAGCCCACTCACAGTGTCCCCATATCTATATCTCCCCCAAAAATCTGGGACACTGGGAAGCCCACTCCCAGTGTCCCCAAAAATCATGTAGAAATGTACCTGTAAAAAAGAAAATGGTCCCCCGACGTCTTTTTTTTGCCTGAAAACGGTCCCTCATCATCTCCCTGTTCACCTCCCCCATCCCGACCCTCCCTGTGTGCACTCACCTCCCTGCACCCCCTTACCCCATACATACCTCTGGAGGTCAGCGGATGTCATCTTCTGTGGACCAGGACATGTCTGCTCTCTTCAAAGCCAAACTGAGAACTGACGAATCAAGGTAAGCTCTGTATAATGGCTATCAATGAGGTTTTCAAAAAATCTGTCATTTTTAGGTATTTTTGCCCCAAATTTTCAACATGGGGTTCTTGGGACCCACCTCATGAACACTGCCACTGTCATTTCATTACTCAGTCCTGGAAGATGATTTTGCAGTCACTGTGTGGAATCACCTTTCAGGACCGATTAACAAAACAACAGTGCCAGTGTTCATGAAGTGGGTCCCAAAAAGCACATGTGGAAAATTTGGTGAAGCATTTCCAAAAAATGGCCATGGTATGAGCGTGCATTGCACAGTTTCTACGCAGGCACATAACTTTGCCAATTTTTAATATTTTCACTCTGAATTTTCAACATGCACATTTTATCACACCACCTCATGAACAGTACAGTTGTCATTTTCCCCATCCTGCCCAAAATGTGTTTTCACACCTCTGGCACATAATTGCGCAGTCACTGTGTAAAATCACCTATCAGGACTGATTAAGGAAATGACAGTGCCAGTGTTCATGAGGCGGGGTACCAAAAAGCCCATCTTGAAAATCTGGTGAAAAAATTCCTTAAAATGGCCATAATATGCAGGTTCATTGAAAATTTTTCTACACACGGGCGTAACTTTAGTAATTTTCAATACTTTCACTCAAAATTTTCAACATGGCCATTTTTCCACACCACCTCATGAACAGTACTGCTGTCATTTTTCACATCCTACCCAAAATGTGTTTTCACACCTGTGGCGCGGAATGGCACAGTTGCTGATTGAAATCACCTTTCGGGACTGAGCAATGAAGTGATAGTGCCACTGTTCATGAGGTGAGGCCCTTAAAAGCCCATGTTGAAAATTTGGAGTGAAAATACCAACAAACTCCCAGGGAGTTAGGATTTCTAACCATAACACCCCACCCCCACACTGCAGAGATTGACAGGCGTTGCGGTGTGCTTTGGGGTCATCGTCCGTAATGCTTATGCCATTCCACCCCCACCCACACTCTGCAGACAGTAACAGGCTGTGGGGTGTGCCTTGGGGTCTTCAGCCCTAACGTTCACCCCATTCTCCTATACTGCACACATCTCAGCTTTTTTCCTTATGGAATGGGGTAAGCGTTAGGGCCAAAGACCCCAAGGCACACTGCGACGCCTGCTAATGTCTGCAGGGTGGGGGTGGGGGTTGAATGGTGTGAGTGTTATTGCCGATGACCCAAAGGCACACTCCCAATGCCTGTCAGTCTTTGTAGGGTGGGGTGTGGCATTAGGGAAGTAATCAGAGAGGGATGGTGGACATCATCTACCTTGATTTCAGCAAAGCCTTTAACACTGTCTAACACAGAAGGCTGATTAACAAGATGGGTAGTCTAGCCATGGGGCACAAGCTGATAAACTGGGTTAGGAACTGGCTGACAGACAGGAGGCAGAGGGTGGTGGTAATGGGATCCAATCCAGGGAGAGGGGGGTGACCAGAGGGGTACCTCAGGGATCAGTCCTGAGACCAGTCCTGTTCAATGTCTTCATTACAAACATTGCGGAAGGGCAAGAAGGAAAGGTCTGCCTGTTTGCAGATGACACTAAAATCTGTAACAGAGTGAATACTCCAGAAGGGGTGGAGAAAATGAGCAGGGGCATGGAGAGGCTTGAAAAATGGTCTGAGGAGTGGCAACTGAGGTTCAATGCAAAGAAGTGTATAATAATGCACCTGGGAAGAGGGAACCCTGGGGAGAACTACAGGATTAGGGGGGGGTTCTGACAATAACCAAGGAAGAAAGGGACCTCAGACTTATCCACTCTGATGACCTGAATGTGTCAAAACAGAGCACAAATGTTCTAAGAAGTGCCAGTGGCATGCTGGGGTGTACAGGCAGAGGTGTCACTAGCAGAAAGCATGAGGTGCTGATGCCATTGTATAGTGTACTAGTGAGGCCTCACCTACAGTACTGTGTGCAGTTCTGGATGCCACAACTGCACAATGACATTAACAGGGTGGAGGCTGTCCACAGAATGGCAACCAAGATGGTACATGGCTTGCAGCACAGAACATACCAGGAGAGATTAAAGGACCTCAATATGTACTCACTGGAGGAAAGGAGAGAGCAGGGGGACATGATAGACACATTCAAGTACCTTAAGGTCATAAACAAGGGTCAGCGGCAGACATCTTCAAAGGTGCAGGGGCAGACATCTTCAAATGTAGTAGGAGTACAAGAATGAGGGGGCATGATATGAAATTGGAAGGGTAGATTAAGAGGAAATGAGAGAAAAGTTTTCTTCACAGAGAGGGTGGTGGTCACATAGAATAGTATGCCATAAGGGGCAGCGCCAACTGCTGAACTGAATGCACGCATGTGTTTGGAGCTCCAGATTCAACCAGTGATTTTCTACTAAAAAATGAGTTAACACTTAATTAGAGGCAGTTTAAATCAACAGATCAGTGCAGATTGAATGATGCTAAACAAACTGATCCTAAAATCAGCACAATGGGGAAACATAATCGAGGTGGCCAACAGACTGAAGGAGTATGGCCGAAAGTTGATAAGGCCCTGGATAGTTCAGCGCCATCAACCTCTACCTTGTTAGCAGAAACTGGGCAACCAACAAATGCTACTTTATTAAAAGCAATCCAGTCAATGGATGCTAAATTGGAGGCTCTGGGAGGCAAAGTGATCACTGTGAACGCGACCATAGTTGCGGTGCAAGGAGAAGTAAAATAAAACATTGGATTTTGCTACTGAGGCCATTACAACAACAGCGGGACTTGTGAAAGAAAACTCAGTGCTCCATCTATGCCTGGAGTACTTTGAAAACCAGACCAGAAGCCACACGTGTCCGAATGATCAGGATGCCACAGAAAGCTGGAGATGAAGACTTCAAAGCCTTCATAACTCAATGGTTAATGGAACATTTGCATTTCCAAAACTTTACCATCAAGAAGCTGTGTAGAATAACCCCTTGACGAGCTCTGGGAGATGATTCTCTTTCACGGACCATGATGATTGTCCTGGCTGATGAGGTCGAATGTGACCAGATGTTACACGCTACTAGATGGGCCAAAAACCTAGAATGGCAAGGCAAAGTCATCTGCCAGTTCCCTGACCTCAGCTACTCCACCTGATCAAGACGGAAGGCCTTCGATGGCATATGGCAGCAGCTTCAAGCATTAGGGGTCCAACACGTCTTGATGCTCCCTGCCAGACTAAAGATCATCTATGGAGGCAAGATTTACATCTTTACTGACCCAAAAGATGCAGGTAAACTCGTGGTCCATATTGGCTGTGAGTTTGCAGCCAGAGGATCCGACTCTGAATTTCAAAGAGAATTTTTAAAGATTCAACTTTGGACTTTACAAGAATGGTCAGTAAGGCAGTATAGCGTGGTGGTTTAAGGCTCTGATCTGCAAATCTGGTGACATCCAGTAGACGAGACCTGGGTTTGAATCCCACAGCTTCCACTTACATACTGTGTGGCCCTGAGCAAGTCACTTAACTTCCCTGTGCTCCCAGGCCGCACCTGTAAAAAAGCTTTCAGCTTAGTGTGCTACTCCTGGTTAAAAAAAAAAAAAAAAGACTCTGGGACTCAGTTTATGGTAGGGAAGGGACAAATGACTGGTTTAATGATACAAAACATTGAATGTTGTTGGGTTTACATGCAAAGTATGGTTTAATGCAGCCTGTTTGACAAATAGTGAACAGATACTCATATTGGGACGGTCCGGTGCTACAATACTGCTGTTTGGTTTCGCTGTAGGATGGCGACTTCCCACCATTACTCCAGATCACAGCACCTCACATTGGCAGCCATCATTCTTGCCACCATGAGGTTTTCAACTGGCAGGTTTTCCTTGTAACGTTTACTGAATACGTTGCTCCCGTTTGGAGCTGTGTGGTTAATTGTAGGTTACACATTGTTGGCCAGTAAAATAGGCTCTTTTTTGTTTCTGTTTGGGTTAAACTGCAACATGATTATGCTTGTAGAAGTTAGTTTTATTACAGTAACTTTGAATATTTCAGAGATACCTGGTTTAAAATAGGAGTTAAAACATAGGCTTAAACTGTTTGTCTTTGCCTAATATGCTCAATAGAGGACTCTTAGTACATTGCACGGATGGAATATATTTTAATTAAGTTCTCATCTCAGAGACCGTCCTCATTCGTGACAGTGTAAGCTCATCCTTACAGTTTCTATATGTGATGTATGATAAGGTACCCTTAGGATGTAGCATAATCTAGACTTGTGTCAAATCCTAATATTGCAGATTGACTATGTCTTTTCTCATGTATCAACTCTAGATGTAATGTGCTTGTTTTTATTTGTGCAAACTAATAAAAAATAAGTTTAAAAAAAGAATAGTGTGCCATAAGAAGTGGCGGGAGCAAGCAAGGCAGATGGTGGTGGTAAATGGGATCCAATTCAGGGAGAGGGGAGTGACCAGCAAGGTACCACCAGGGATCAGTCCTGGGACCAGTTCTGTTCAATGTCTTCATTAGTGACATTGCGGAAGGCCTACAAGGAAAGGTCTGCCTGCAGATGACACCAATATCTGTAACAAAGTGGATACTGGAGAATAGGTGGAGAAAATGAGGAGGGACCAGGAGAGGCTTGAAAATGGTCTGAGGAGTGGCAACTGAAGTTCAATGCAAAGAAGTGCAAAATAATGCACCTGAGAAGAGGGAACCCTGGGGAAAGCCACAGGATGGGGGGGGTGGGGTGACATGCTGGGGTGCATAGACGAGGTATCACTAGCAGAAGGTGGGAGGTGGTGGCAAAGAAACCCTGGGGAGAGCTACAAGATGGGGGGGGGGGAGTTGCTGGCAGTCACCAAGGAACAAAGGGACCTGCTGGTTATTATTTCAGATGACCTGAAAATGTCAAAGCAGAGTACAAAGGCAGCTGGGAGGGCCACTGGCATGCTGTGGTGCATAGGAAGGGGTATCACCAGCAGATGGAGGGAGACAGTGATGCCATTATATGGGACCCTGGTCAGGCCTCAGATGCAGTACTGTGTGCAGTTCTGGAGGCTGCACCTTTGAAAGGACATAAACAGGCTGGAGATGGTCCAGAGAAGGGTGACTAACATGATATGGAGCTTGCACCATAAAACTTATGAGCAGAGATTAAGGGACCTCAAAATGTACTGGGCAGAGGACAGGAGATAGAGGGTGATATGATAGAGACATTCAAGTGCATCAAGGGTATTAATGTGCAGGGGGGGAGACATCTTCCAATACAGGAGGAGTATGACAATGAGGGGGTATGACATAAAATTGGAATGTGGCAGGCTAAGAGGGAATGTGAGGATGTTTTTCTTCACAGAAATGGTGGTAGATGCATGGAATGTTCTGCCACAGGAGGTCATGGGAGCAAGCACTGTGGTTAGATTTAAACATACATGGGACAGGCATGGGAGAATCCTAGAGGTAAAGCTGAGGGAGGGTCAGAAGCTGTAGTCAAGTACATGGCTTATGGGCAGAATGGTGCACCCCTTTACAGTGACACCCCAATGGCGAAACAGGAAAAATGACCATTACAGCGACATTCATGGTAATGGTCCTTTTTCCCTGTTTCGCCTTCCCCCAGTGTTCCACCCCTTCCCTGGACCAACTCCGACCTGGAGTTGGAATCTTAAAGTCCAGGGGGTACAGGGGGCAGAGCCCTCCACATGGAGTGTGTAGGGGGCAGAGCCCCCCACAGAACAGGCAGCACAATACCTGCGTCGGTATTGTGCCGTCATGAGGGGGAGGTCGGCATTGTCGCTGCTGACATAACTTAGTGCTTCCAGGCAGAATGGAAGAGCCTAGCGGTCCTTATCTGCTGACAGTTTTTATGTTTGAACCTCTGGCAGCAATGTTCACAGAGTCACTCAACACAGGAGTGGTGCCATAGGATTGGAGGAGAGCAGCACATGTGGTCCCTCTACACAAATCCAGAAGTTGGGAGAAGGCTGGAAACTATAGGCCACTCAGCCTCATTTCAGTAGTGGGGAAGATGAAGCACTGCTTAAAGAAAGGATAGTGGAACATTTAGAAGCCATTAGTGCCTAGAACACAAGGTAGCATGGATTCACAGCAGGTAGGTTGTGTCAGATGGATCTGATAGATTTCTTTGACTGGGTGACAAAGAAGTAAATGGGGTGAGGGGGGCGCGGACATCACCTACCTTGATTTCAGCAAGGCCTTCAACACTGTCCTACATAAGAAGCTTATTATACCGCAGGCAGTGCGTAGGAGCCAACCCTGCCTCTGGTCCCTGCTCCACTTCCTCCTCCTTCACCGCAGTCTCTTTTGCTTCTTTTTTGTTTCAAGATTCAGAGGGAGGGGGGAAAAAAGAAATAAACTGGCAACCTGGTCAAACCCCAAACTGTACTCAGTTTATATAGGAAGTGGATTAAAAACTGAATCAACACATAAACTCACACTAGCCGGAAGAAATGGCAAGAGACAAAGTCAAGGGCAACGATGTAGGATGGAAGACATTTATCTGAAATTAGGAGAAAAAAGGAGTTTATGGGCAGGACTGGCAGCAATTGGTGTAAGTCCTAATTAATCTCCCCTGCTTTTGGCAACTTAACACCCGCCACACTTGCTCTCCCTGGTCCTCGCTCCTCTGCCCCCCGCCCCAGGCTTCTACATTAGCCGCGGTGTGGCTTTACTTATTGGCATCTCCTGACACCCGATGCACTCTGTCTCCCCGGTCCTCACTCCTCTGAAATCCCCCCTCCCAGGCTTCTACAAAAGCCACAGTGCAGCTTTACTTATTGGTGGCTACTGCCACCCACCGCACTCTCTCCCCTCTCCCAGTCCTCGCTCCTCTGAAATCCCCCCAAGGCTTCTGGCAATAGCCCAGTGATTCTTTACTTATTAGCAGCTCTGCTGCCCAGCATGCTCTCTCTCTCCTCCCCCAGTCCTCGCTCCTCTGAGCCCCCAGGCTTCTACATTAACCACAGTGCAGATCTACTTATTGGCGGCTCCTGCCACCCAACACACTCTCTCTCCCCAGTTCACTAAGGCCAGCAGGAGCAGCTTCTCTGACTAGCAGCTCCTTCCAGAATTTACGGTACAGCTTCCACCCTGCGGCACACACTGCTCTCACTGCTGCCTCCTTGCACCTCTGAAGCCAGTACCAATACCATACACTACTGCAAATACCTGCAAGTGAATGTTCAGCATTGACAAATGCTTGTTTTTAACTCTATTTTTGCTCCTATGTGTTGGCTGGGGATGTACTCCATGTCAGCCGATCAGTACCTCTTTCAGTCTTGCCTTGTGCTGTGCTAGCTCCAGGATCTGGTGGGGGATCCAGGAGACTGTGGCTTGCCCCCCATGTTGGGTCTCCCAACCTGCCCCAAATGGGAGGACCGAGATGCTAATCTGGTCCCCCAGCATCCCCCAGAGTACACCGAGTTGGCACCTGCAAGGACCCCAACGTCATTGTGTGGCTAGCACAGGGGTTTTCTTGCTTGATATTGCCCCCCCGGAGACGTGGATGTGCAATGACATCAATGCAAGGTGAGCAAGCTCCCCCACAGGCACTGCAGGCATCCTCCATCATCTCCACCCCTTCTACGTGGTCCTGTGCTGGTGTTGTACTCCCAGCCTCTGCTTGCAATCAGACCTACACCAGACTCCACCCTCCCCCCCTCCAGAGGAAGAGAGCACTCCATGGAATGCTCATCCTACCTCCTCTGGCCAGCTCTCGAATACTTCAGGCTCATTCACAAACCCAGATTGCCAGTGTCATGAGAGGTAGCACTACTACCGTGCTGGTGGGTCAGCTGCGCAGCATTAATCTTGACTGAAGTTCACCTGGTTAGGGCCAGATCAGTCGTGTGGTGGTAGTTATACCATGGAAGAGTGAAGTTGGAGATTCAAGTTCAAATCACTCCATGGTGGCAGGCTCACAGAGTGGCCTTTAAGCTATGACCATTGTATAACTGATTCATTAAGGACATTCCCTTGTGTTTTGCACCTCTTGTCAATTTCTAATATTATGCACATTTGATGACCGTGCACACATTTAAAATCCACAAAATAATCATAAAAAAACAGAAACACAGATGGGGGATGATTTTCAAAATGGTTAGATGCAGATGCACATGTATCCTACACCTGCATTGTATCCAGGAAGCCCTGCTGCTATTTTCTGAAGTTGCATCCATCTACAGCAAGAAGTCATGAGTAGCAGCAAAAAAGGCACACACTGTGAGTTGTATCCAATTAGGATGCACTTGTGTCCACTTTTGGTTGCAAACTTTATAGATGGTCTAGCTGGTTTGGATGCATTTTCTTTTAGAAAATAATGGCAGATGCATCTTGGATGGATCCTTTTAAAATTCAAGTTTGCCATGGGGCAATCCCAGCTCATGTGGCTCCCACCACTAACAAAAATTAAAAGGCATAATAATTTGGTGCACCTGTTGTCTGGTTGCAGGATAGAGACAATGGGCCTGATTTTCAAAGCAGCTGTTAGATCGACACAAGCTGTAGCAGACAGCAGCTTGTATCAATTGTCGGTTCGCCAGGGACCCTGCACCCGATTTTTATACAAGAGGAGTCCTGCCACCAAAGTTGGCAGATTTGCCACAACCACTCCTGTGCACTGAACAAGTGGTATATGGGAGGGGTTTGACAGAGGCAGTGGCACAACTTAGTATCCATGCCTTCAAGGAACCCCGGGCCCATGGCTGCCACAACCCCCCAGCAGATGCCACAGTGATGGACAGGCAGGGGCCAGGCAAGGTGCAGGAGTCAGCATGCCATGCAGAGCATGGAGCAATGTTTGCCATGCCACTGTGGCACAATGGCACTGTGGACAGTGCTCTGATGATTGCAGATGGCACACCTTGGTGACAGGTACCATGAACAGTATCACCCACCTGCAAGGGAGCTAGCAGGTTGTCACCCTGTACTTGTGACATGCAGCCCTGTCCCTTCCCATACTGTGACTGAGGGTGTTGGCACTATTTGGCATGTGGTGTGGGGGGGTGCATCAGGGACCCATTGGTGGGAGCACTACTGGTGGGGTGGTGCAAGAGCATTAGACCAGCCCTGGGCTGGTTTAAGCCTGGAGGGAACTGGACCACTTTGGTAATTCGAGTTAAGGGGATGGTGCAGCAGGGCCATGGTGCAAGCCTCCTTTATGCCTCAGCGCACCAGCATGGGTGGCACAGGTATGGCACAAGCCACTTTGGTGCACTCTGACCCCTGTTTGCTGCAAGTCCCATTTGAAAATTGGGAATGACACAAGGTGCGGTGCCATGAGCCACTTGCATTATTCCTCTTTGATGCAAGCACCTTGCTTCATTCCTGACGTTTTGAAAATTGGGCCCAGAATTTCAAAAGGATGAGAAAAACCACTGTGTTCTTCCTAGACAGACCAGCAATCAAATGTTTGATGGAAAACGCAGACAGCTCAATTAATTTCTTTAAAAACATTTGTCCTGCATAGTCCACTTCAGAATGTCACCATTACAATATTTACACCAATTCAGACAAGTGAGTCTTCATTTTTAAACTTTGTGCAAACAATCTCTCATCAAAAAGGGCCTCTATATTAAATGTTAGTAAAGTGCTTAGACTTATGGTTTAAAAGACCTAGGCCCAGATATTCAAAAGGGTTGTGCCATGCGCAACAGGGTTGCGTGTGCGCAACTTCAAAAATGCGCCATTCTGCGATATTCAGAAGGGGCCAGTTGCGCCACCAAAAACATGCTGAGCAACAGCGCAATGGAAATGAAGGCATGCGCAACCAAAGGTGGGTCCATGCATAAAGTGGCAATGCGAGATTCGAACACTCTGCGCACGCGCAAGAGTGCCAGAAGTTGCAAGAGATGGAATTGAGCCAAAATAAAAGGCTCAAGGAAGTGGCTAAGAACGCTAGCAGGCCACAAACTGGGGAGAGAGACAGAGACAGAGAGAGAGAGAGACAGAAGCTGGAAGGGCAGACAGGGGCAGTAGGTCCAGGAGGACAGAGAGGCCAGCGGGGTGCCTGGTGCAGTGGAAGCAGCAGTGGGGGCAGCGAGGGTAACACAGGAACAGCAGCCAGGGGGGCAGAAGCCAGGGAGATGGACAGTGCCAGCTTCCACATGGAAGCTGTAATGAGGGGGGTGAGACACCATGCTGCAGGGGGACGTGGCCGTGGAGGGGCTCGTCGGCAGTATGCCCCCGACAGGCGGTATCGTACCGCATCAGCTTTGAGCTGTACACAGATGTCGAGATCGTGGGCCGGTACCGCCTGAACAGGGCAATACTGAGACGGCTCTGTGAGCTGTGCAGTGATGTGATGCAGGCACCCTCACGGCAGTCACGCTCTGTCTGTGGAGACCAAGGTGACAGCCTGCATGTGCCTGCTACGCCACGGACACCTTCCAGAGGCCGACAGGGGACACCACAGGCATCACGCAGTCGGCCACGTCACGCATCCTCACCCAATTCCTCAGCGCACTGCTGCCACATGCTGTGGAGTACATCCATTTCCCCAGCACCGCAGCAGAGCATACAGCAAACATGCAGGAGTTCCACAGGGTAGCACATATGCCTGGTGTGCTAGGGGCCATAGACTGCACCCATGTGGCCATTCGCACACCACCTGGCCCCGACGGTCAGGCATATCGGAACCGAAAGGGGTTCTCCAGTGTCAACTGCCAGGTGGTGTGTGATGCCACTGGGCGCATTATCAATGTCTGTGCCACACACCCTGGTGGAGCACATGATGCCTTCATATGGCACCAGTCTGCACTGTGCCATCGATTCGAGAGTGGGGACATCCCCACAGGACATCTAGTGGGTGAGTACACATGTATGGAATGCAAACTCTGGGCAAGGGTGGGAATGACACAGGTGCCATGGTAGTGGCACACAAGGCTATGGGCAACATGGACCTGACATGACACTGCTCTCCACTATCTCCACACAGGTGACGGCGGATACCCACTCTGTCCCTGGCTGCCCACACCATACCGGCACCCCACGACCCCAGCGCAGCAATGCTTCAATGAGGCACATGCCGCAACACGTAACATCATAGAGTGGGTGTTTGGGATGCTCAAGGCACGCTTCCGATGCCTAGACACCTCTGGCGGTGCCCTACAGTACAGCCCCCAAAAGGCCTGTGGTATATTCCTGGTCTGTTGCATCCTGCACAACATGGCCAAAGACCATGGGATAGCGGTACAGGTCAAAGAGGGGGACAGCAATGGGGACGCCAGTGGCGCCGGTGATGTTGGTGATGAGCAGCCCCCCCTAGGATGGAGGGACCCCCGACTGACCCGGCAGGCCCAGCTGCACTGGGACACCATTGCAGAAGAGCACTACGCCCAACACAGGTAAGTCAAGGGGACATGTGCAAACCACACTGTCCATGCACAAACCACAGGCACACAGGGGAACACACCGTGCATGAAGGTCAGGGGAGTTGAAGGTTCCAGGCATACCAACACACCATCAGGGAGGGTGAGCACTCATATGGACACACACACACACCAGGCAGTGTACATGGGCAGAAGCACAGCACTCCTGAGAAGGCATTGCCACACACAGTACCACCGACCACCCCCACCACCTGTACTGACAAGTGCGTGTGTGTGGGACCTGGGCACCCTTGCACCTTGGTGTACAGTGCAATGCAGGCATCATCATGCACACGCACCTGTGGACAGCAGTTGGGAGGTGTGCAGGTGGTCCGTGTGTCAGCATGGTGAGCAGAGCACCCAGCAGTGCACTGCCCACCATGACACACATTGCACACAGGGCAGCACCAGACAGGGCCCGCACTGGGAGACAGCTCAGTCAGGTAGCACTGTCCCACGGCCACCACGGATGTGGGATGCCCCCCATGGCCCAGCAGCCCTGGCAGGCTGAGCAGGGTTACATGGGGTGGCGCTGTTGCACCACCAGGGTCCCACTGCGACGGCAACCTTGCCCGCACGGGTCTGCATCATGCCAAACAAGCGTGCACCAGGGTACTCGGGATGCCCACAGCAGAACCCGCATCGACAGGCCTGGTGTCACACGATGCGGGGAACGGGAGTGGAGAGCGCACTGTGTGGGGTGTGTGGTACAGGGGCACCTGACGAGTGTGCCCAATGCGTCGCGACGAGACCACTGCCTGGATCAGGCTGTCAATAGCGCGGTCACATCCGTCCGCGCAGGACCAGCTCAGCTCGGTCCCAAGCACACTCCTGCTATGCCGCTCCACGGACACAGACAGTGCCTCCACGGACCTTGCCAACCCGCCCCTGCAGCTGTGACCGATTCCTGCAGCAGGCGGGTGATGGCGTCCAATGGGTACTGTGCCCCAATGGCATCGTGACCCCAGGGTGTGGATGGTCCTGGTGCACACCCTTGAGAGTGGGCTGCTCGCCAGGACCAGGTATGGGCAGATCAAGGGCAGTGGACATGTGCCACTGTTTGACACTGTACCCCAGACCTGGTGTGACTGCTGCTGCCGCCCTCCAACTGCTGGAGCCCCCCAGGTCCACTCTGTTCCACCTCCTGCTGGCAACAGTGCCAGACACTTGCACAGGCACCGGTGCTGCCTCACCGGTGCTGACAGGCACAGCCTGGGACTGTGCCAGCATGCTGGTACACAGGTGTGAACCAGGAAGGCCCAGGGGCACGTGCTGGCCTGCCATGTGTCCGTTATGGGACACACACCCATCACTGCCCATTGCAGGGCTGCTATCATCAATGGTGCAGGTACGTGCCACTGCCATAGGCACAGCATGCTGGCATACCTGCATGCCAGACTGCTGAGACACAGGCTGTGCACCCCCCGCACCCGTATCACTGACACCAGAGTTTTTGGCCCAGCATTCATGCTGCTGCAGTGCCTGCTGGCTGGTGGCGGAGGTGGATGGTCCCTTCTCCACGTCCAGCAGGTCTGCATCACTGTCTGGACCCACCACCACCACCGTCTCTGGAAGACAAACAGGATCTGTAACAGAAAGAGAGTACATGTGAGTGCATGTGAACAACCGCCCCCCCCCAACACCACCACCATGTCATACCGTACAGTGATGGGCTTCCACCTGTCTGGAATCCTCCGCCTGGTACACCCACAATGGCACTCAGCTGCATGGCCGAGACCAGTGTCTCCTCTGTTGGGGTCAGCTGCAACACCACTGGCGGGCCCCACCAGTGCCAGCATCGCGCCGCCTGAAGGCTGCCACCTTCTTCTTCAGCCTCCTGCGGTCAGTCCCATCTTCTTCTTTGCATTCCTGCACGAGCGCTGGTGGCTTCCGTGCAGGTTGACAGCCCGAGCTACCCCTCCCATGCAGCTGCAGGTTCCTGAGGGTACCCTCCGTCCACTCAATAGTGGCTCATCCTCCAGGTAGGCCTGGAAGAGGGCCTCCGTCTCTGCAGCTGTGAAGTTCGGAATCCTCCTACGCCCGCCGTCCTCACCCTCACCTTGTCTCTGGTCAGTCATGGTGATCTGTATGTGTGGAAGTGGACACCTGTCACTGTGCAGTCTACAGCATTTCCCCATGAGCATAGGTGCCGGCCCGGGGCGGAAGCCCCCCACGTTTCTTCTCCATATGGCAGATACTAATAGAAACAGTGCCCTTTGTCCCTTTCTAAGTGCCCTTTTGATTCTCAGCCCCCTCAGCCTTTATCATCCTCCGGCACCCCTGCCCATGAGCATTGTTCTGAGCATCACACAGCATGTAACTCACCTCTCACCTGCAGTAACCAAATCTGGCCAGCACAACCCACTGTCGCATTTTTATAGCGCAACACATGCAAATGAGGAGTGGCGCAACTTTAATGACATGCTAATCGCGCCACTGTGCCTTTGAATGGCTGATCGAATGATTTGCATATGTCGGCTGAATATCGCGAATTTGCGCTTTGCGCAATACGGAAGGTCTGGCTGAGCCAATGGCGCAGGTTTGTGCCTGCGTGCTACACTGCATTGCGCATGCCCAGACAGCTTACGCATGCGTCTATCACGCTGCAGACCTGCTGAGAGCGATAGGTGATTCAGGCCATGGCCACCATTGTGCCAGTGGCGCTACAGCACTGGGCACTCTATGGCGCTGTGGCACTACTGCGCGATGGTCCACTGTGGCACTGGTACACAGCTTGGCAGTCGCGCAGGATGCCTATATGTCCGATGGTGCTGTGCGTAGCCTTGCGTCATTGCCGTGACCTTGTGTATGCCCTCTGCCCCCTGGCGCAGTTCGCATGCCATGTGTACGTCTTATTGCACTGTCTGGTGACAGCGCCATGTGATGACGGCGCTGTTCAAACACGCGATTGGAGCCTGTGTGGTCTATTGTGCAACATCTCCACGTGGGGTTACAGTGCAGCGGCCATATTGCCTGCTGTAAACTGGCTGAGATGGCTAGGAGGAGGGCAGTGAGTTGGAGCCCACTGGAGGTGGCCAACCTGGTGGCCCTGGTGGAGCCCCACTGTGAGGCACTCTATGGTGAGGGCCCCTCACCATGCCTAGGGACACATGTGTGGCAGCAAGTAGCCCGTGACCTGGTGGAGGTCACTGGATGGGGCCGGTCCTGCTGATCCAGTGGCCGGCGGTACAGTGACCTCCAGCGGAGAGCCAGACTTGACGCTGCTGCGGTCATGTGCCAGGCGGGCGTGGTGCCTAGGCCAGGTGAGTGTACCATCTATGCACCTATATTCTCTGTAGGGGTGTGTGTGTGCTTGGGTGGCTGTGCATAGGTGCCGGCTCGGACACGGTTGGCTGTGTCAGTGTGTGCAGCTGTGCGATGGATGGTTATGGCTGTGTGGGCAGGCACTCTCACTGGGGCAGGGGACACTCTGCTTTTGAGTCACACTGATGTTTGTCTCAACATATGTCTCCCACAGGCCAGAATCTGAGGACTCAGGGCGAGGGTGAGGTGGGCCATGCCAGGGCCCCGGTGCCAGTGGGTGTTGTGCCCCAGCAGCAGCAGCAGCAGCGGCAGACCCAGCTGCTTGAGGAGTGTGAGTATCATTACTTCATGGATGCTATTGCATGCTGGGGGGCGCAAGACCAGCAGCCATGCACAACACAACCATGCAGGAAAGGGGAGGTCATAATTCCACTATACAAGACACTAGTGAGGCCCCACCTGGAGTACAGTGTACAGTTCTGGAGACCATACCCACGTATGGACATGGACTGGGTAGAGAAGGTTCAGAGGAGGGCAACACGGATGGTGCATGGATTGCATCACAAGTCCTATGAAGACAGGTTGAAGGAACTGAACATGTACTCCTGGAGGAGAGAAGGGAGAGGGGATATGATGGGGACATACAAGTATCTTGCAGGGGAACAGAGTGCAGGAAAACACTATTTTAAGCATAAAAGATGTTCCAGGACTAGAGGCATGGGATGAAGTTGGAGGGACGATTCAGAGGAAACATGAGAAAGAATTTCTTCACGGAACGGGTGGTGGACAAGTGGAACACCCTGCCAGAGGAAGTGGTGGGGCTGACTTGGTCACAGGATTTAAGAATGCACGGATAGACATAAAGGAGTTCTGGAGGTCAGGGGTAAGTGCAACAGACTTATAGGAAAACAGAGTGAACTTACAAGCTCAAATGGGCAGGCTGGGTGGGCCCTTGGGCCCTTATCTCTGCCGACACTGTCTATGTATCCATGTAGGCACGACACAGGTGACATGCATCACTGTGCAGTATCACAGCACGTCTGTGTACGTGTCACTGGTGGTCCAGGCATGCACTGGGCACATAGCTGTGTAACTGGCATCGCACCACGTTGCCACGTCACTTGCCAGCCTAGTTTGTACTGTGATTGAAATGGGCAGTGTGTGTGGGCGGTGGTGCACATAGCTGGTGCCGCCTGTTTGTGATGGCCATGTGCATGTTCACTGTGGGTGGGTGCATGCCATCAAAGGTGTGGGACATTGGGCTATGTGGCTTGCAGGTTGGGTGGTGTTCAGGGTTGTGGTCAGTCACAGCCATTGACTGTGTTCCCATTTTCCTAGGCCTCATAGTTCTCAGGAGGATACAGCGGGACATACAAAGGCTGACAGAAGGGTCCCTAGAAAACCAGGCCATCCTGAGAGACATTCACAGACATGGCCTGCAGAGGGAGGCATCTCGCGAGAACAGCGGCACCGAGCAGAGGAGGACCAGCCTGCTGGCCTTAGACCAAATGCCCTTCCCACTTCACCCATCCCTACCACCCCTGCCTTCCCTCTCCAAGTTGTTCATCCCTACCCCTTGCCCACCCCTACCTTTGTACCAGGTACTCTCTTGTAAATAATTATAGTTGATTGTTTTGCACTTACACATTTTGATAATACATTTATATTTTGATATGAATACTGTGTTGGTCTCTGTTTTGCAGCTGGCTATGGTTGTTCAGTTGCAGTGGTGTACATGCCATCTGGGGTGATATGGTCCTGTATGTGTGTGTGTGTGTGTGTGTGTGTGCATGGGGAGGTATCTCCAACATGGCAGTGACTTTCTGTTGGTCTTGCCATCTGCTGCCACCCACTGCTGGGTGCACAGGGTGTGTCTGGCTTGTAGGCTTCTGTGTTGCATGGGGCTGACGAGTGCTGGGGGGACTGCATGGTTTCCTGCAGTGCCAGTCACTGCACATGGGGTGGTGTCTTGGGGTCACAGTGCAGGGTGTGCTGTGCATATGGGGGGCTGATGTGCACTGTGGTTGTCAACCCCCTGTGTGTGGCACTCTCAGCCTGCCAGTGGTTGTGCTGGGGTGTCATGTCTCTGCTATGCTTTGTTGGCTTGTCTCCATGGGCAGGTAGATCATCTGTCCCACCCCCAGTGATGCTGTTCTTAGGGTGTGCAGGTGTGGTGTGGGTTCTGCAGTGTGTTCCTGTGCCCATGTGTGGCATGGCTGGCAGTGGGCCCCAGCCTGCCTCCCTGGATGTGCAGTTCCATTGCTCTGGGGGGGGGGGCTGTGCTTGCGCTATGGCAGCTCTGGAATGCTCAGCTGAGCTTCCCTGGTTGCTCCATAGCGCAACATTTTGGCTCCGATTCTCCTTCCTGGTTGCGCGATGGCACAGTATGTGCAATATTCAGATGTTGGTTGCTTGCGTAATTTGCTCTGCTCCATGTTTGAATATCGCACCTGTTGCGCATTTGTGCAACTGGTTTGTGCTTGCTCCTGCTGTTGCGCTACTTTTGAGCGCAGTTTGAATATCTGGGCCCTAGTGTATACGTAAGTCATCAGTTAGTAAAGGCTGACCATAGTTGGAGTTCAATGTGAGGATGAGTTAAAAATCACTGTAACAATAATGTTAAAATTACTAATCCTATGACACCACCCACTTGTGCTTCTAGTTCAGAAAATGTGGACATTAATGTATGGTTTAGTGCATAAAACCATGTAAATCCCATGACATCTTAAAAAAAACAAATGTAAACATACTGTAGAATATGGCTGCAAATATAGCAAAAGAAAAAATGCAGGGGTTGCCATGATGATTTTTTTCTATATCTGCTTTCGTAGTGACAGGTTCAGACATAGTGGCAAATGTAACTAAAAATAAAAAAAGAATAAAATATAATGTGCCTAAAAGTCCTGTGGACACCCCAACCATATTACTCCCCACATTTACCAGGATATACCCGTCATATGTCTTCCCTTAGTGCTTACCCTCACCCCCAGTGAGGCAGGCAGGGCTTCCCAAACCCTACTGTGAATCAGGATCCAGTTCTGTTGGTGGGCCCAGATAGTTGGGGTGTGGGGCTTGCAAGTGTCTGTTGTCAGTTTGTTAGCTGGTATTTTCTCTCCGTTTTCTCCTGAGAGGACGTAGCATACAATAACATCCTGATGCACACCACATGCTTCAATGTGAAGTGCAGTGAAGTCTGCCATGCCCCTTGCTCTCTGGTGGTCCCAAACTTCATTTTTCCCTGCTTCCACTAGGACCAGACATTTGCAGGGCTTGGCAAACCTCCCTGGTAAGGAGGAAAGCAGTCCTTTGGATGCTCGCTCCTCTTCCCCCAGCCAACCCTCCTATGCCAAGTTTGCTCCAGAGTTCGGGTCCTATGTGTCGCATGCGGTAGCACTATCACTGTGCTGGCAGTGTGGCCATAGACATAGCAAGCTGAATTAGTATACAAAGTTCCACGTTTTTTATATTCAAAAGTTTTGCCATTCCCAACCTTCATAAACCTTTTAATGTTGGCGTGCTTGTGCAGCCAACATCTTGTGGTAGTGCAGATTCGCTCTCAAGGTTCTATGTCCCCAAAACCTCTTGATGGTATTATTGCCTTGTAATACACACTTATCTACTGTATCTATTATTCTATTTGTATTGGCTTTATTCCTACTTTGTACATTTATTAGCATTGTCGTTTTTGTATTTTTTGTGACATATAACATTGCTACTTTCATGAATCATGCTTTATAAACATAAGAGTAAAAATATAATATGTGATAGTGACAGTTGGTTGATTGCATAATCTGCAGGCGATGCCTGGGGATAGATATTAGTGGTGTTGTGGTTGCTTTCAGGCATTGTGTGGTGATGCATATTAATGGCTGTTGGTTGACTCTGTAGTTGGAGGTGAAGTCTGATGACAGATACTGGTCAAATAGATATTTGCAGGTTGAGTGGTAGCAGTACCAGAGATTAATCACCAGTGATATGAGCTTGGTGCCACCATCCTTTTGCATGCACCAAATATACAGAGCTTTCTTTTTGAATGTAATGTAATTTAGGAGTATCAGAACAAATGAAGGTAAACAAAGCTATAAATAATGAATTGGAAGCTGAAGATCATCAAATTAAATCAAAAAAGGTAAAGGACACACATTTGTCAAATGCTGTCTTACACCGCTGCCCTAGCTGCTTTTCACGGAAGCTACATGATTGGAATTCAAAGTTAAAAACTCATTTGGAATTGTTTTTGCAGCTTTGCCAAGTGGCTGAGCCTGTGTCTGAGTGACTGAATGATAAAAAAGATTAAACTTTCAAATGACAGGCAACTTCTGAATTATAAACTCAGAAAAAGAAAGAAAAAGCAAGCAAAATGGCAAAAACAGCAAAGCATAAATTCCATATTGCTGTCAAGCTGCACTGTCAGAGTGGTTTCCTTAGTTTCTGGGGAGGGAGATTGCAAACGACCTTGAGAATGAGAACTGCTTTCTGGTCAAGCTCAGAACTGCACTGACATGAAGGCAGGTGTGCTTGTCCTGTCAGAGGATTGCTACCCATTGTAGCTGCTGCTATGATGGAAACCTCACGGCCCTGTGCCATCGCCTGGACATGGCGGACGGAGGGAGGCCGATGATCTACTTGCTTGCCCAGTATTGTGGTTCATGGAAGACAAAGCTTGTAGCTGATGAGGTGAGCTGCTAGAGAAACTCCCAAGATTACTACCTGGCCTTTCTTACTTCCTAGTTCTGTTCAGTATAATAACATTTAACTACTGCTTTAGGATTCCTCCGGCTACAGCAGCACAGTGTACTTATACTTTGTTTTCTGCTGCTGGTGAAAATGGTCTGGATTAATAGGGCATTAGTGTAGAGACCCTCAGCTATTACATTCTAAACCTGCACATATTTGACTGCAGGTACAGCACTATTGGCAAGATCAGAGCTGCAACTTATGGCATTGCATCCTGTTTCTGGATCTTGATGTGACATAGATTATGGGCAAGATGCTCAGCAGTGAAAGGAAGGGAAGGCAGACAAAGATAAGTAAGCAGTAACCCATGGCAGAGTATGGAGTTATGGGGATTTAATGCATGGCTGGGTGAGTTGTGAGGCATGAAGCAGCTGGCCGAGAACCAGAAGAAAAGAAAAAGTGTCTGCAGCTGAAAGGGAGAGACAGGATGCAGGGAAGTAAATGTTATCAAGATAATCAGTATCTGTAGTCCTCCTCTCGTCCCTCTGTCTGTGAAGTCAGCAGTCCAGCAGTGTTGCGGCGGTCCATCAGTGTTGGTGGGTTCCCCTGAGCAGCAACGGTCATCTGATCATGGTGTGGGCTCTGTAGAGCCCCATTTTGTTTTATTTAAAATTAAAAGTTAAAGTTCAGTTCCTTGTCGGCAGCGCCCACAAGCAGGGCCACATCCTCAAGCAGCCAGCATTGGGGTGGAACAACAATGGAGCATCAGGCCATGTCAGTTCCCCAAAGGGAAGATCTCCAAATGCCTGCAGCCAGCACAAATGCCCAAACTACCCTGCCTCCTCTTCTAACTTCTCTCCTGGTTGGGGCGATGAGTTGGCAGCAGCACCATGGGACAGATGCTGACCGCCAGAACTGTCCAAAATAAATAAATTAATAAATAAAAGTTTATTTCCATGCTGGAGGGTGCATGAAAGGGCATCTGTTACATTTACAATGAGCTCCAGCAAAGGAGCTTAGGGCAAGGCAGGACCTAGATTTAAACGGACAGCAAAAGGGTTCCTGCCAGAGGCATAGGCAGGCAAAGCCCCAGGATTCACCAACATTAGCCAGGTGGGCTAGTGATAAAGGGGCTAGCTAGCCCAAAAGCTTTATTTTCTTAATAAAGCACATCTCAATTAAAATGATAGCCAAGCTAGCCAGCTGGGCTAGGGGCAGGGAGGCTAGTTAGCCCAAAGCTGTTCTTTTGTTATTCATCCTAAAATAAGTACCTGGTGGGTCAGTTAGGGGAGAACAAGCCCCAGATAATAAGGCAGAGTGCCCCAGTATGTTAAAGGTGGCTAGTAGCCAGGTGGCCACCAGTAGCCATGTTATGGCTAATTTTTGAAAGGTGGGAAATTCTTCCATTTCAAAGCATGCTTGTGGTGTCAGCATCAACCAAAAGCAAGGAGATGAGCATGGGTTAGCCAGTTACCCACCCCAGCAGCATAGTAGCCCAGCCCTAGCCAAGGGCTAGTGACCTAGTAACTTCCCAGTAACCCGCTATGTCAAGGAGGGACAGTGAGCATGGGACCTATAGCAAGTCAGATGGTCAGATTACCCACATCCAATAAGGTAATTCCCCTGATAGGCCCCGTCAAACCCAAATGCCTGTGGGAGGGGGTCTATAGGTTTCCTCACTAACAAGGCAAATTAGGATGGCAATAATCCCGTTACCATGCCCTGAAACCTATTGCTGTTCCAGACTATGTGTACTATGCCCTGCAACCAGCAATTGCCTCCCAAACTGTGTGTTTTGCCTGAAAGGAATTGCCTGAATTTTTATGTCTCCTACATTGGCCAGAGGTTCTTCAGTTTGTTTTGCATTTTGTTTCCTGGGTTCCTACATTGGTCCAGAGGTTCTTCAGTTTGTTCTGCTTTTCGTTTCCTGGGTTCCTGCATCAGCCCAGAGGTTCTTCAGTTTGTTCTGCATTTCATTTCCTGGGATCCTGCATCAGCCCAGAGGTTCTTCAGTTTGTTCTGTATTTCGTTTCCTGGGTTTCTGCATCGGCCCAGAGGTTCTTCAGTTGTTTCTGCATCTCATTTCCTGGGATCCTGCATCAGCCCAGAGGTTCTTCAGCACCTTCTGCATCTCATTTTCCCTGGAGTCCATCTTCAGCCAGGAAGCTTTACAGTTGTTTGGGCCTCTTGTGCATTTTAGTTCTTTTCCCCCTTCTTTTCTTCCAGTTCAGTTAAGCTGTCCAACAAAGTGCACTGGTGATCAGCGCTCTCAATCCTTGGCTAACACGATGCTCTGAGTTTTGATCTATGCCAGTCGTGCTGTCATAGAGTATAGCATTACAGAGTGATAAGAGAGTTGTAGTATCATTACAGAGTATTGGAGTACAGAGCGATGAACACAGAGTCACAGTTTTATTCTAGAGTATAGAATTATGGTGTGATAAGCATTATATAATGACAGAATTATAGAAGTATAGAAAATAGAGTGCTAGGGTAAACAGCTGTGCATTTGCCTATCCTCTTTGATGCTTTGCACCTAGTAAACCTTTTCCATTCTCTGAGTTTGTCTCCTGCCTCTCCTTCCTCAAGCACCACTGTACCAACAGCGAATAAGAACCAGTGCTTTACAAATTTTTGCCATCACAGACAGGATTTTAAAGGAGTCCAAAGCAGGCAGTGGCTTATTCATCATGGAGACCAGAGGATTAAGCAGCTGTTCTATGATCAATGGAGGATACATGGAGACATGTATGTTTTTTAGCGGGGCCAAATACGTAATGCCCCAAAGCTGGTGCCCAGCCTGGCCAACTTAGGCTATCAAAGAAGAAATGGAACTCCCACCTCAGGAGTGTTCCCCCCTCAGCATTGTGGAGTGTCTCAAGGGGACATTTCTGAATGGAACTTACAGCCTGTTCTGGTGCTGTTTTCTTTTTAAAAATAAGACAGTTGGAGTAGATCTCAGGACTGGACAGCTACCAGAGTAGAGGCTGCTCCCTGTATGACGTGACCGGCCAGCCAGAGACAGCAGGTGGGATTGCCTCATGCTTGGTGGGTCCCTCGCTGTGTTCTGGCTATTCTGGTGAAGAAATCTGGGTAGATCAGCAGTTTGGCAGTATCTAGTCGTGTGGTCAGTAATGGCCATTTCAAATGAAATGGAGGCCGGCAAGCCGAGTGGTCAGGGGAGGACTTTCAGGCACCCTGATGAAGAAAACCAAGAAGAAAAGTGGAAAAAGGAAAGTGTCTGCAGCCGGAAGGGAGAAAGGGATGCAGGGAGATAAATGTTAACAAGGTAATTAGTACCTGCAGTCCTCCTCTCGTCCCTCTGTTTGTGAAGTCGGTGGTTCAGCAGTGTTGCGGCAGTCCATCAGTGTTGGTGGGTTTCACTGTGCAGTAACAGTCATCCGATCATGGTATGGGCTCTGTACAGCTCAATTTTCTATTTTATTTAAAAGTTGAAGTTTAGTCCCTTATCGGCAGTGCCCACAGGCGGGGCCGCATCCTTAATCAGCCAGCATCAAGGCGGAGCATCAGTGGAGCATAGGCCCATGTCAAGGCCTAAAAGGGAAGACCTCCAAATGCCTGCAGCCAGCACCAGCACTCAAGTCACTCTGCCTCCTCTTCCTAGAGTCTCCCTTGGCTGAGGCGGTGTTGGTGGCAGCACCATGGGGCAGGTGCTGACCACCAGAACTGTTCAAAATAAATAAATAAAAGTTTATTTCTGCACTGACGGGTGCATGGAGAAGAAGCTGTTTGTGGGGCAAAGGACTGCCTGAGGGTGGACCTATTCTAATTTATTAATTTATTACAATGAGCTCCAGCAAAGGAGTTTAGGGCAAGGCAGGCCCTAGATTTAAAGGAACAGAAAAAGGGTTACTGACAGGGGCATACGCAGACAAAGCTCCAGTATTCACCCAAATTAGCCAGGTGGGCTAATGGGAATAGGGCTAGGTAGCCCAAAAGCTTAAATTTATAAATAAAACACATCTCAGTTAAAGTGATAACCAAGCTAGTCAGCTGGGCTAGTGGCAGGGAGGCTAGTTAGCCCAAAGCTGTTCTGTTGTTATACATCCTGAAATTAGTATCCGGTGGGCCAGTTAGAGGAAAATGAGCCCCAGATTGTAAGGGAAAATGCCCCAGAGTGTCATGGGTGGCTAGTAGCCAGGTGGCCACCAGTAGCCAAATAAAGGTCAATGTTTGAAAGGTGGGAAAGTCTTCCATTTTAAAGTGTGGTTGTGGTGTCAGCTTCAGCCAGGAGCAAGGGGAAGGGAGTGGGCTAACCAGTTAGTCACCCCAGCAACATAGTAGTCCAGCCATAGCCAAGGTCTAGTGACCTAGTAACTGCCCAGTAGCCCCCTAAGTCAGGGAGGGACAATGAACTTGGGACCTATAGACAGTTAGCTGGACAGATTACCCACAGCCAATAGGATAATTCCCCTGATAGGCCCTGTCTAACCCAAATGCCTGTGGGTGAGGGTCTTTAGGCTTCCTCACCAACAGGGTGAATCAGGGTGGCAATAATCCTATTAATGTGCCCTGAAACCTGTTGCTGTTCTGAACTGTGTGTACTGTGCCCTGCAACCAGCAACTGAGTCCTGAACTGTGTGTTCTGCCTGAAAGGAATTGCTTGAGTTCTTATGTGTCCTACGTTGGCCAGAGGTTCTTCAGTTTGTTCTGCATTTCATTTCCTGGGATCCTGCATTGGCCCAGAGGTTCTTCCGTTTGTTTTGAATTTTCTTTCTTGGGTTCCTGCATTGGCCCAGATGTTCTTCAGTTTGTTCTGCATTTCATTTCCTGGGTTCCTGCAGCAGCCCAGAGGTGCTTCAGTTTCTTCTGCATTTTGTGTCTTGGGATCCTGCATCTGCCCAGAGGTTCTTCTGTTAGTTCTGCATCTCATTCCTGGGATCCTGCATCGGCCCAGAGGTTCTTCAGTTTGTTCTGCATTTCATTTCCTGGGTTCCTGCAGCAGCCCAGAGGTTCTTCAGATTGTTCTGTATTTCATTTCCTGGGATTCTGTATCAACCCAAAGGTTCTTCAGCTCCTTCTGCATCTCATTTTCCCGGAGTCCCACTTCAGCCAGGAGACTTTACAGTTGTTTGGGCCTCTTGTGCATTTTAGTTCTTTTCCCCCTTCATTTCTTCCAGTTCAGCTAAGCTAGTCAATGAAGTGCACTGGTGACCACTGCTCTCAATCCTTGGTGAACACGATGCTCTGACTTTTGATCAATGCTGGTCATGATGTCTCAGAGTATAGGATTATAGAGCAGTAAGAGAGTCACAGTATCATTGTAGAGTATAGGAGTATAGAGTGATAAGCGTAGAGTCATAGTATTATTCTAGAGCATAGAATTATGGTGTGATAAGCATTATACAGTGACTGAATTATAGAAGTATAGAAAATAGAGTGCTAGGGTAAACAGCTGTGCATTTGCCTATCCTCTTTGGTGATTTGCACTTAGTAAACCTTTTCCATTCTCTGCGTTTGTCTCCTGCCTCTTCTTCCTCAAGCACTGCTACATCATCAGCAAATAAGAACCAGTGCTTTACACTATAAGAAATCATATTAGTGCAACTGACATTTGCAAATGTTATGATTAATAATGTGTTTATTGTTCGTGTATGTATTATGTAATCTTGTTTGTACAACTTCACCACAGTTGCCTGTGCAAACAGGCAATTTTGTCCATAGGCCCCCGTTTTAATAAATGGAATGAAATATGTTTGTTTTAATGAATTTACCTTCTTCCTAACTCTGTTTTGAACTGTGGTCAAATAAATTGAAAACTGAAAACAACAGATGAAAGATTAAAAACATTTTATTTGATTTAAGTATTAGCAACATGAGCTGGCAACATTTATAGTAATTCATGTTCTAACAGTTAACTTGGGGCATTTTCGGTCTTGCTGACATCTTCATTATGAGGAATCAGCAGTGTAGGTAAGCCTGAAGAATTCTACTAGACACAGGATTCTATGCTGTTGTACTACAGTAGCGGCACAGCTACTGAGTTACAGTAGTATTCTGACATCACTACTGTGGCTGAAAGTGTATGAATTTCCATACTTAGCAATACTGAACTATATATAGTAAGTGGGAACTATACACTATAAAAGGTTCCTGATGGTTTTACATTTATTCCCATTGAGACTGAGAATAACAAATTACAGATACATTTGTAATCCTGCGGGGACTCCTCAGTGTAATGAAGTTGCTATCTCAGTTAATTAAGTTAAATACAATCAATGCAAAAAACATACAACCAGCTGACAACAGCACTAAGCTTTTAAAAAACAGACCGTGGAAGTAGAACCTGGCAAGTGTGAGAACAACTCTGTCAATTTGTGTCTCTGTGGGCCACAACTTTATTTTTCCAAAAGGACTCCAGATTGAAATAAAACTCTTTTTTAGGTAGTACTATGAATTGATGCAGTGTTGTACTGTACGTACTGCCTAATGGCAATACTATTCATTCAGTACCAAATTTCTGAATGTAGACAGGCTGGTTATTGTGAGAGAAAACAGGTGGTGCTGTTGGGAAGGGTAGGCGCAGCTGATTTTACCACTGTGTTCAGCAGTTCCGTGGGTAGAGTATATGTGGGCATAGGACCCATAAGATCCGTGCACATGCACTTTATGGAACAGAGGGGTTTGCTTAAAATAAACTCTTTCTCCGTAGTTTTGGTGAATAATTGATAAGGGATGGAAGAGCCACAAATGGCTCTGAGGCTCTGATGAGCCATTATAAGTTCTGATAGTTATTAGAGCTGGATATGGGCACTAGGCCAGGAGGGATGCCAGGGATAGGGTAGGGATAGAGAAGGGTGGCAGGGACTATGATCTCTAGTAGTAGGGATGTGGATCACAGCAGGAAAGGGAGGTTGACCATGAGGGAGCCCCATTGCAAGTGAACACCAGTAAAAGGTATCAGCTTTTAGCTGGCCAGGTTTAGGGGGCCAACATGTGGCTGAAGCTGATTGCAGTAGATCCAGCACCAGAAACCCAGCCTGCCAAAGAGGATGAAGAAAAAGGCTGAGAAATGGGATGGACAGGAAGGTAGAAGTCTTTGAAGAATCTATTGTTAATGTGATAGGTGAGGTGGAGAGGGCACTGCTGGACCTGAATGCTATCTTGATTGGGATGGTTTGCTTGCCTAGTGTGCGGGTTAAGAGAGGGCTGTACAGGGCCAAGCAACCCAACTGGGGGCAGAGTAGACTGCCATCATCCATGTTGGCAAGAATGACATACTAAGCACAAGCTCCATGGACCGAAGGAAGTTATTCATATAGGGGACTATGCACAAAGGCACGCTGGGTACATGCGATTCACCCATACCAGGCCCACGTAACTACACACCTGCAGACAGGTGCAGGGTGTGTGGTATGTACAACCATGTGCACACACAGGATGCCTGTCTGTGGCCCTGCCCCCAGCATGTAGTTGGGGACACAGGTAGGCATCCAATCAGATGCCCATCCTTGGTCCTGAAGTGAATTCCCTTCTCTGAGCGGGATTCTGGGAAAGTGCAAGTGCCAGAATGGCTACATCCCTCCCTGTCAGCCTAGTGGGCTGGGACAGGATGATAGAGGGAATTCCAGTCCCACAGCAGCTGGTGGGTGTCACTGGGGCACAAAAAAGATATAGCAGGATCCCTGCTGCTGTAATCTGCACCCCTCTTGCCTGGCACTCCATGCCTTAGTGAATGGCATGGAGTGTGGGCATGACCCTAGACATGTCTGCATGTAGCTGCATGACTGACTGAAGGATCAGGTGCAAAAGGGATGCTCATCCCTTTCATGCATTTACACAACGGTCTGTGAGACAGCTGGTGCGTGGAATTGACACTTGATTGTCTACGCACCGCTGATCTGTGGCACATAGGCAATCTGCACCTTAATGCATAAGCACATAGTAAGGGATGTTCCTGAATTGAAAGGTATTCAGAGTATTCTTTTCCAAGACCATCCTGATCTTGGGGCTAGTAGGACATGGCAGCAGACCAGTGGATAGGCTAACGCTTGGTTTAGGATATGCTGCAAGATAGACAGAGCTTTTTTTTATGGCCAACTGGAGATCTTGATGTGGCAAGGGACATCTTAATGGATGGGCTGCACCTGCACCAAGAAGAAGTGGGGGTACTAGCCAGATGGATGGACAGGGCAGTAAGGAGGCAATTTTAAAGTAGAGGATGCAGGAAGGTGGCTGGTACAGGGGGTTGCCATGGGCTGGAGGCAGATAGAAGGGAACATTAGGGTAAGGACAACAGAGCAGGTGAGTACAAGGAAAAGAGACCCCCTAGGGAATAAAGGAAGCATGAAGGTGAAATTATTATCACTTGCATGCAGGTCAGTATGAGGGTCACACCCAACAATAGGGGTGCGCTGAAGGGCCTAATCCTAATGCACTTAGTGGGCCCAACCGAAACTTGGTGAAGGAGGAAAATGACTGAGGCAGCAGGAAAGAGGGATGCAGATTATTCTGGAGGCTATGCCTGACAAAAAGAGGGTTACATGGCTCTCTTTATAAGGGAAGAGGCACTGTGGAGGACAAGGAAGACATCAAGAGGGCAAACTGTTTGACATAGTCCATCTAGGTTGGGGGGAACATGCAGGATTAATTAACATTGAGAGGCAGTTTTTCTCCCAAAGGGCATTACACCTACATGCTACTTGTTGAGATAGTGGACATGAAGACAGTATAGACGTTTTATGACAAGCCTGTATACATTCTTGAATACCACAGGAATCACAGGATACCCTTGGTGGTAGAGTGAGTAGGTAATCACTATAAATTTGTATCTATTTGCACAGTATACTTCTTTCATCAGTACCTATGAAGTAGGGAAGAGGGGGTTGGATATGATGGACCTAGAGCCCCTTCTAATCTTCCATCACTATGTTCCTGCCAGCCTGGTAGCAAGCAGTAGCATGTTGGGGAGCAGACCCGAGTTGTTGTGGTTTAGCCAGAGGAAGGAGGATGGAGCATTCTCATGGACAACTATCCTTCGGGGAACAGGGTCAGTGTTCTCCACCGCATGCCTGCCACCTGGTTTAAATCTGGTGGCAGCAAAGCAGGAGACACTCATGTTATGAGCGAGAGCCAGTGTCAGAAAAACAGTGAAGAAAATGCACTAGTTGAACAGGACAAAGGCCAGCTTTCCACAGGCCCTGCACTACTGACTTCAGTGCTCCAGCTCCACAGCCAAGGATTGGAAATGGGCAAAGTTTGTGAACTTTGCTTTCTGAATGATTCTGTAAATTTTGCCAACTTTACCAAGTGTGAAGTACAGACTTCACAGATTTCAGCAGGCAAAGTGGCACTTCTTCAAGCGACGCCATGCAAACTTTCTAATCCTTGTTTTGGACAGGTTGACAAGGCTTCAGAACCAAAAGCCATCCCGAAACAGGTTCTCTTCTTGCAAACTCACTTTTCTGTATGTTACCTTTGAGTGTCATAAAGGTATCTTTTCCAGCTACTATAATAGCACTTTCTGTTCCTGCTCTCATATGACCTGTGTTGCAGCTGCGCCTAATAACCACTAGATGGCAATCATGTATTGCACTACAGGGGTTACATGCTAGATTGCGTTCTGTTTGGTCCATCAAATGCTGATAGAAGACACTTCCCATTTTCAGAATCCACCTTATACTTTACATCCTTGAGTTTACAGTGGGTCAAATGCTGATAGAAGACACTTCCCATTTTCAGAATCCACCTTATACTTTACATCCTTGAGTTTATAGTGGGTTTGTGAAGATAGTTCATAATGGCTGTACAGAAACAAAAAAGGAGATAACATGCTTTTTAAATGCCTAACCTGTCTCATCTTTCATTAATCAAATATCGGACACACTTCTTCAAAATATGGTAAAAAGTCAAAATATGGGACATGTCATCAAATTCCCGAGGCAGCAGCATGGAGTACTCTGGAACTGGGTCATTTCATAATCATTATTTGCTGTTCTCTGAACATCTCATAGTAAAAGGAATACTGGCTTTCAAGTCTCAGTCTACAATGTGGGATAATGGACCACCTTCTTTGTGTAGGTCAGAGGGTGTCTGTGTGAAAAAACTGAGAGGGATGTTCCTCTTAAATTGCAGCAGTTGAGAGATGCACTGTCAAAGCTACTGGGATAGGATCCCACATCAAAAATGATTGCTTCCTTAAGCAAAAAACAAAACAAAAAAAAAAAACACAGTTACCTTAATCGTTAGATACTAATGGCTGTGAGCACCTCATTTGAAACAAACCTCATTACTGACATGATAATTCTATAAAGGTTTGCAGTGACAGCAATCAGTGTAAAACCTCATGACATATAATAGGTTGTTATTTAATAACATATTGCCCCCAAAAGGCGAACACCGAAAAACTGTTGGATTGGGTTGACGGATGTGCAGCTACAGTTATGAAATGGCTTTAGGAATTGTTATATCCATTTGTAAACATTAGGGAGCTCAATGGAAGGGGGTCATCAATTTTTTCACCATACCCTTGAAAATTCAAACACTGCTGTGCAAACTTAATTTATAGATGGATTACCATGCTCTGATCGACTCGGCTGATCTTTTTGTTTAGAACAAAAGTGAGAGCCAATTAGGATGCAGTAATGTGCATACAGATGACTGCCACACAGACACACAATCCTTCCTTTATCTGCTTTATGGAACTTTAGCAAGGTGCAGGGTCTGATGCCCCAAAGCTCTGCTCTGAAGGAAAAGGGAAAATTGCTATTTTCACAACAAAAATAATGGCAAAATGGTTTATTTATGAGAATAAGAGCTGGTGTGGGAAAAATCTACATCCTCTCCAACTGGGAAGGTTCAAAAGTTGTGTCCTGATGCAGATCTTTTAGACTAGGCAATACTAGAATAGGTGTGACATACATACAGAAGCACTTTTGTTACGTACTGTATTGCAAAGTGCTTTATAAAGCAACAGGTAGTGCAGGTTATTGTGAAGCCAGGATTTTAGAAACTGAAGATCGAGCATTCATACATGCCATGCAGGAGAAGCTGAAATATATGGCCTGCCAAGTACAGGCAGAACTGGTCAAACTTTTAAATCCAAATGAATGAATACCACCTGGTTACCCTCCTGGCAAGGAATGTATGTAATACACAGTACCTGCTCATACCACACACAGCCGTAATGCATTTGAACCTATGTTATGTAGTGAAGGAATATTTTTCAGGAAATCAGGGATATATTCAGGATCTAAGGGTGAGTGAAGGTGACTAGCTACAACTCTGGTTTGGTTTCACAATCACCTCTCCTTTCTTTGGTTCTGCTTTGGATTTAGGCTGAAAACACTCCAGCTCCGAATTTTGTTTTTTTGATTGTCAAGCCAGCTACTTCCATAAAGGACCATATGCCATCCTAGTCCCATCCCAGTAAGTGCTTGCCCTCTCCAACCTCCTCTTGTACTCTACACCTTCTGTGACTGTGAGGGATGGGGGAGGGTCCATGCTCTCTCTAATTTTTTTAGATGCTGGTACCTTGCACTGTGCCAGGCACCAACAACATCTTTTCCAATACATCCTCCTCCCTAACCCCTCCCTAACCTGACCCTCCAATCCTCCAAACCCCACTTTTATACAAGCTGTCCCCTTGACCATGATCCTTGATTTTGGGGGTGGGGGCACTTAGTGTAAAAAATGCAGGCTAGCTCAGTCGCACCACTCCTTAAACAGCATATCCACTTCAGCACTACTTTTTTAAAATGTTAGTATACATGCTTCTGCCACCTGACTTGTCCTGATCTGGTCTGCCCCAGCCCAATCACACACCATCTTTAGGTACTTTTCTCATCCACTGTTCCCCCATGGCTTGCCCTCCTTACGATAGGGGCATTCAAGGCTCCAGAACCCCTCAGGTGGTCCCCCCTTACTTCGGGTATCAGTATCCAATAGAGGTGGATGCCATGGTTGGTTGTGTGGGACCAGCAGGGTGGAGGGAGTTGGTGGCATTCATCCAGCATTGGTTAGATGTTTTCCAACATTTTTCTGTCCCTCTCCCCAGGCAGTGTGCATAGTACATGCTGGGAAGTGCCTCTGTTGCACATGACATGCTTCTGCTTGGAGAACAAGCACCCTGGGCCACCAGAAGGAGTCACTATGGCACCAGAATGTACTGCCTCCCTTCCCTCGGCTGAGACATGCTGCCATTATCAGTGTGCTTCCCCAACCTTGCTGCCTTTTTTTTTTATATTGAATTTATTTACTCCTGCAGCTTGGTCTGCCTGTCATCCGGCCACCGTCCTCTCTTTCCATTCAACCTGCCGGCCCACTCGCATCCGGCTAGCATGTGCAGTACCCACAGAGGGGTCCCCACTCCCCCTGCTGAGCCCAGATCTAATACTGGAGTGGATTCCAGACAGATCCCTTGGGTGGAGAGAGGCACGGTCCTCCGAGCTTTTTCCCCCAGAAGTACAGATGTGAAATGATGTCCAGGCACTGCAGGCCGACATCCGCCATACTTCCCCTTAGACACACCGCTCCTGTGATGCTTCTGACTTCCATCGGGGGCCGCTGAAGAGCAGTGTAAGCCCTTTGCCTACCACAGGGCAAGGATTGAGCAGTCCATCAGATGCTCAATCCTCTTCCTCCCCAGCCGACCCTCGATGGCCGGATGGCCTTCCTGAACCCGGGTTGCCGGCACAGCACGAGGTATGGCGTACAGCGCCTCAACCCTCAGTGCCACTGGGCTGGCCCCCCAACCTTGCTGCTTGAGCACTGGCTCCCAAGTTTGCTCCAAAATTTGGGTAGAGGGTAATAGTAAATGGAGTCCACTCTGAAGAAAGGGGGGTTACTAGTGAGGTGCCGCAGGGTTCAGTATTAGGACCAGTCCTCTTCAATGTCTTTGTAAGCGACATTGCTGAGGGACTGGAAGGAAAAGTATGTCTCTTTGCAGATGACACAAAGATTTGCAACAGAGTTGATGCACAAGGTGGGGTGGAAAGGATGAGAAGGGACTTAGCGAGTTAGAGGAATAGTCAGATGTATGGCAGCTTAGATTTAATGCTAAGAAGTGCAAGGTAATGCACCTGGAAACAAAAACCCAGGGGAATAGTACACAATGGGGGGTGAGATACTAACAACAACAAAAATGAAAGGACCTTGGGGTAGTCATATCAGATGACTTAAAGGTGGGCAAGCAATGTGAGAGGGCAGTAAGGAGGGCTGGGGGGATACTGGGATGCATGGGGAGAGGCATCTCCAGTAGAAAACAGGAAATTGTTATCCCTCTGTACAGACAGCTGGTGAGACCCCATCTGGAGTACTGTGTACAGTTCTGGAGACCCAATCTCCGCAAGGACGTAGACAAGATGGAAGCTGTCAAGAGGAGGGCAACTAAAATGGTGCAGGGTTTGCACTGGAAGACATATGAAGAGAGACTAAAGGAGCTTAATATGTATAGCCTTGAGGAAAGGAGGGAGAGGGAGGACATGATAGAAACTTTCAAGTACCTCAAGGGAATCAACAAAGTCCAAGAGGGTAGCATCTTTCAAAAAAAGAGGTGTGCAAGAACAAGGGGGCACAATTTGAAAATACAGGGGGGCGGCTTAGAAGTAATGTAAGGAAGTATTGTTTCACAGAGAGGGTTGTGGATGCATGGAACCGCCTTCCGGAGGAGGTTGTGGAGTCAAAAACAGTGGTTGAATTCAAGCATGCATGGGACAGCCATAAGGCAATTCAAGGGGGTGAAAGTAGAAAGTAGTAGGCTGCTGGTTAACTAGGATCTGCAGCTTATCCATTAGGTAGGGAAATGGTCAGACTGGGTGGGCCAAGTGGTCCTTATCTGCCGTCAAATTCTATGTTTCTATGAAAGCATGACAAGCTTCTGTTGGGTCACTGGGTGGCCCACTTCAGGTGTTTTTAACTGAACTGAGAAAACAAGAGTACAGGAAGTGACCAGAGCAGGGCAGGTGGTAGCCATGGGACAAGCCCTGGCCACCAGAGAGGGCTAGAATATTTTCTTTTTATTATATTCTGTTTATCTCCCCCTGGCATCCGCAGGCAGGGAACCCCCCACTGCCTTGCCACCTATGTCCATCCATTGCTCCCCTGGTACCACCAACCCTCCCCAGTACTCCCACGGATTTTCTCACGTGGCGGGGCTGGGAAGGGAAGGGCCATCCTCTCCCCACCCAGTGCATCCAAATATGGTCATGGTCTCCAGTGGGCCGGTGACAGAGCAGGGCGCCATTTGGCAGAGCAGGGTCATGGAGACCAGGGGATGCTGTTTATTCTCTTCTGTCCTTCCTTGCGCCATGAACATGTGCGTGCAAGGAGGCTCACACCTGAAATGTTGCCACCTCCCATGCCTAACTCCATGCGCTGCCCCAACATCTACCAGGAGGCAGCCAAGGAGAGGGACGCATCCTCCTCCCTCCCTCCCCAGGAGAAGAAAGCAGTCCATCAGATACTTGATCCTCTCCCTCCACTGCCGACCCCCGGCAACCCAAGCTTACTCCGGAGACTGGGTCGCCGGCATGGCATGAGGTGTGGTATCCAGCACCTAAACTCTCAGCACCACCAGGCTGGCCAAAATATTTTCTTGTAAGAACAGAAATTAAGTGTCAAAGTACCTCAGGGAAGGCTAGAACCTCAGATCTCCCTTGCTGGAGTCCAAAATGCCAGTTTTGCAGTGAAATCACTGAACTTAACTTCAGCATCCCCTTACCCATACCGCTGAGCACTTCTTCTTTGAAAAGTGCCATGGGATCGTTAAATTCCAAGGCTGGTCAGTAAATGGGACATTCAACAAGAAGAGATGTGCATAGAAATGAATACATGAGCCTTCATAGTAAAAAAGGTTTGCTCAAAATATTGTACTTTTGTTTAAATACAAGAAGGCAAGCAATCAGGCATTCAAATCCAAATGGTAATACTGACTATGTGCCCTTTCGACCTGGGCAACCCCCAGAGATGGGCAAAAAGGACCACAGTTTAATGCTGAGAAACTGAGAAACATAGATTACTGATGACAGAAAAAGAGTTGTCTATTGAGACTGCCTTGGTGTCCTTCACTGACATTACTCTGCCCTTACAGTGCTCCCTCAAGATCCCTGACTCCCTCTTGTTCCTAATAACCACCCTGAAGATGTCTCATTGTGTTTTGAAACCTGATAAACTCTCAGCTCTGATGACATTGCTGGGTTGCTTGTTCCACCTAACCACCACTTGCTCCATGAAAAAATACTTTCTGATGTCCTTTTTGAAATCCCCCCTTCCAGCTTGAGCTTGTGCCCCCCGGTGGTTGTACAGTTCCTCAACTTGAACTCCATGTGGTCTGCACCCTATTCTAGCCCTGCATGTATTTTTACATTTTTATTAAGTCCTCCTTTTCCCTCTGTCATCCAGAGAGTACATGTAGAGACTTTCCATTCTCTTCATGTAGGACCAACCTTGCTGGCTCTGAATTTTTTTATTTTTTTGTAGACCACTGAATATTATCTAGCTTCTCCTTGTCCTTTTGGAGGAGATCCAGGGCAGATAAGGGCAAACTGGATTTGAGTTCTCACTGTGGTGAGCACCAGAGGGCTATCGCCCATAAGGACAGCAGCATTTTAGACTGGCCCGTTGGTGCTGAGGGTTGAGGCTCTGGACACCACACCTCATGCCATGCCGGTGACCCAGGTTTGGGAACCTGCATGGGTCGTCGGGGGCCGGGCAGGGAGGGAGAGGATTGAGGGTTCGATGAACTGCTTTCCTCTCCCTGGGGAGGGTTTGGGGCTCACATCACTCTGCAGCATTCCCCGATGGCATTCGGGGACACTACAAGTATGGTCATCACTTCAGGCATTCCCTTATGGCAATCGGGGGCACTACAAGTATGGTGAGTCTAGGGGGCTGGAGTACAGCAGACATTGACATGTTGTACCTTTGACGTCATTGCACATCAGTACACCAGAGGGGGGAAAAACGGAGGGGAGAAAAATGGAGGAAAACGGTGGTTGATCATGGTGGATTGATGGCTGTGTCTCCACACCCACGGATCCGGAAGAGTCACATTTGGGTTGGATCCAGATCTGGTGGAGGGAGTATGGGATGCCCCCCATGGGCACTGTGTGTATGCCAGCCTGAGTAGTGTGTGCTTGCCTAGGTTTGGAGGGATGCAGGAGGACGGAGGCTGGATGATTGCTGACTGAGCTGTGGGAGAAAGTATGTCATGATAAAAAAAAAAGGAGAGCAGCATTTCTGTCCAGGGAGATTGCTGTTGCAAGGAATTGACTGGCTCAGCTCCCCTGGACTGTAGATAAACAAAGTAAAGTAGAAACATAGAACTTGTTGGCAGATAACGATTGCTTGGCCCACCCAGTTTGACCATTTTTTCCCTGCCTATATGGTCACTGAAGACCCTACCTGATCTCCAACTAACCCCACTGCTTTCCTGCCAAAATTCTTTTGGGCCTATCCCATGCATGCTTGAAACCCCCCACTCCCCCACCTCTACTGGAAATCTGTTCCAGGTGTCCACCACTCTTTCTGTAAAGACGTACTTCATCTCATCCCTCCTTAACTCCCTCCTTCCAGCTTCATTGCATGCCCTCCAGTTCTTATGCTCATTCTCTTCTGAAAAATACTCCCCTCCTGTACCATATTCACCCCCATAAGGTATTTATAGGTCTTTATCATGTGTCCCTCTCCCTCTTCTCTTCCAGGGTGCAAATATTGAGATTCCCTCAGACTTTCCTAATAGGGCTTATGATGCAGCCCCTGCACCATTTTAGTTGTCCTCTTCTGGACAGCTTCTGCCTTGTCTCTGTCCTTCCTGCACTGTGGTCTCCAGAACTCGACATAGTACTCCAGGTGAGGTCTCCACAACAATTGATACAGTGCTAACACAACTTCTCTTCTGCTGGTGACACCCCTTCCTATGCACCCCAGCTTCCTACTGGCCTTGCCTATTGCCTTGTCACACTGCCTCACCATCTTGAGGTCATCAGATATGATTACCCCAAGGTCCCTTTACTGTCTAGTGACCCTCAATAGCTTACCCCTATTTTATACACCGCCTCTGGGTTTCTGTGCCTTAGGTACAGAATTTGGCACTTTTTTGCATTGAAACCCAGCTGCTATACCTTGACCACTCCTTGGGTTTTCTCAGGTCTCTACTCATTCTCTCCACCACCTCCAGAGTACCTGCCCAATTAAAGATTCTGGTGTCCTCTGCAATGAGACATACGTTCCCCTCCAACTCTTCTGCAGCGTCACTTATAAAACTATTGAAGAGGACTGGTCTCAGTACTGAGCCCTGAGGTACCCTGCTGGTTACTCTCCCTTCATTAGAGTGAGTACTGGTACCACCACTGACTGTCTCCTATTCATAAACCAATTTTGTACCCAGTTTACTATCTTGGGTCCCGCCCCCAAACTGTCCAGTTTCCTTATAAGCCACCTAAGTGGTATGGTGTTGAAGGCCTTGCTGAAGTCTAAGTAGGCCATGTCCACTGCCCCACAGTGATCTATTTCCCTGATCATCCAGCTGAAGAAATCGATCAGGTTCATCTGACATGAACCCCTCTCCCCAACCCCCGTGAATCAGTGCTGCTACCTCAGATCATGTAACCTGCTGGATTCAAAATACTCCACTAGCCATTGTTTTAAAAGTGTCTTCCTTAACTTCCCCTCCACTGACATTAGACTAACCCCTGCATGGAGTATAGGATGTCTTTGCTTCAACCTAAGGTGCAAGGCTAGGAGCTTCAATCAACATCTAGCAGATTGAAGACCTCACTAGTAGCACCTCTCCCTTTTCTGCCATCATGCTGAAGGTCTGTAGATTACCCCAGTGTGAGTAGTGGCTCGGGCTCCTTTCTCCAGAGTATCCCACAGCACCTCCAGACCCCACTTCCCTCGCAGTTTCCTTGCATTTCTGTTGCTCTGATACCCTCCCTCACATACAGCACAGCCCCTTCACCCTTCTTCCCTTTCCTATCCTTCCTCAACTCAGTGTAGCATGGTATGGCCATATCCCAGTTGTGGCTTCCTGTTCACCATGTCTCAGTGATGGCCACAAGTTTCATGTCTGCCTCCGCCACAATGGCCTCTAGATCTGGAATATTATTTCCAAGACTCCTTGTATTTGCAAACATGGCCCTCCACACCTTGCTTCCACTCTACCTGCTGCAGCCCCCTCCCTCCTTGTGCCCCACCTTATTTTTTGTTCCCATCCTCCTTGTCCTCTACTACTGTACTTCTTCCTTTAACCTGCTCCTTGGTAGTGTTTCCTACCCATGGCTCCTCTCTTCTGACTGATTCAATCTGTGGGGGGGGGGAGCAGTTCATACTTCCCTTTGTTTTTCCATCACCTCCCTCAGCTAGGTTAAACGTTCATTTAAACTGTCCACTGAGGACTGCAGTTTCCCTCCCAGACTGATGCAAGCCATCACCTCTGTATAGAGCCAGATCCCTCCAGGTTGGTTCCCAGTGACCTGTGATGCCAACCCCCCCCCCGCACCATTCCCTTAACCACAAGTTGAAGCTCCTGGTGTGAAGTACCATATTCAAAGCCCTGATCTTTCTGCAGCACTTTGGGACCAAGTTCTGCAGTAGGATTACCATTTGCCGCAGAATTTCTGTGGCAGCGGTTTGCAATTTCTGCAGAAGTTCTGCAGCACCAATGAACTGTCACATAACAGCATCAGCTTGTCATCCTGACACTATGTCCACAGCAGTGGCTATGGCAAATGGGATGGGGGAACCCACAGTACCACTGGTTAAAAAAATAAACCCACAGACTTTTAGAAATAATAAATTAAAAAAAATTTAAAAATAAATCTGTCAAAGTCCTATCCTATTGCATAAATGAAATACGCAGAAGGGACCTTTGTGTGATAAATGATTTATCTATACTCATGCTGTTTACATCTCTCATAGAAACATAGAATTAAACAGCAGATGAGGACCACTTGGCCCATTCAGTCTGCCCATTTCTCCCTGCCTACACTATTACCGCAAACCATGCCTGATCCACAACTCTTTCTCCCTCCACACTTCCTTTCCACTATGATTCTTTTGTGCTTATCCCATGCATTCCTGAACCCCACCATTATTTTTGTCCCCACCCTCCACTAGAAGGTTGTTCCAGGAATCCACTGCTGTTTCTGTGAAGAAGTACTTCCTCACATCTCTCCTGACTCCATCCCCCCTCCAGCTTCGTGAGGTCCCCACTGTGTATCACTTATATATTTATATGCAATCTGTAATGTGTTTTTAAAAAAATAGATGTCTTTTTCTGTGATTGTGAAATTGTATCCTCATTTGTACAGGTCCCTTTGTAGCAGCAGTAGTAGTAGATTTTATTTCTGTCTGGCACCCTTCCCCTGAGACCCAGGGTGCCATTACAATATATAAAAAAAAGAATAACACAGTCAATAAACCATAACTATTTGAATACATGCAATTACCACCTTAATCCAATAAAATAACATAAATACACTAAAACTCAATAAAACTTTAAGATGTGCTGTATGCATACATTACAGAGCTTCTCCAAAAGCTTGCTGGAATAAATAGGTCTTAAGACCCTTTTTAAAAAATATCCATAGATGAGGCCTCTCTCAGGGTCTTGAGTAAGGAATTCCAAAGGGAAGGGCCCACTACTTTGAAGGCCCAATCACCCAAGGTCTTCAGTCTTGTCCTCGGGACCACCAGGAAGCCCTCCACGGAAGACAGGAGTGGGTGAACTGGGGTGTGCAGGTGCAGGAGCTCTGCCAGGTAGGTTAGGCCCAGTCCATGTAGGGATTTACAGGTTAACAAACCTATCTTAAATAAGATGTGCCACTTCACCAGCAGCCAGTGCAGGTTACGCAGTACTGGAGAAATTAGTATGCTCTTGATTAGCCTGTAAGTAACCTGGCAGCTGTATTCGGCAACAGCTGCAGGTGTTGTAGTGTACTCCCATTAACCTCAAGGTACAGACTGTGAAAAATAGTCTAGCTTTGAGGTCACGAATGCATGGATCAGTATGGCCTTTGGAAATGGAATAACAGAATAGTGGAGATATTTCAAGACTCATTTTTCATGCCAACCCACTTCTCCTGATGCACTACAGTGCCCCATCAGGCCATGTCATGCACATGAACCCCTTCTGAGGGAAGGCTCCCCAGCCCATCGCAAGGTGTCACCTGTGCAACAGAAGACTGCTCCATATCTTCCCAGGCTTGGAGCAGTGGTGTACGACAGTGTTGCCCCCCCTCCATCCTTATACTGCCAAGTCAGCTCCCTGACCTCATCCCTAAAGTTGAGTCATCAGCACGGGACCACAACATGCTACCCATTTCATAATAACATGCAATCAATAAACTTGGAATAAATGTGTACAGCACAATTATTCATTTAATAGGTCTCGTCTTTCCACAGGTCTACACATCATTATAGTCCACATTTCTGGGCATAATTCTTTTATTTATTTATTATTTTTAAAGACAGGTTAATTCATTTTACCAGTTATTCAGTTCAGTGGGCTTCCCTATTCCTGGAAGGCACAAATAAATCTGCACAAATAAGTTATTTAGTTAAAAGATCTACTGTCTCTATACTGAGCAGTGTCAGTGGCTCAGTAGGTAGCACACTCGCCTCTGAGGCCGGGAGATCAGGGGGCTCTGGGTTCAGTTCCCACATCTAGCACTTGGATTAATAACCCAGTACTGATACTGTAGTGAAGCATGAGAGGGGTGCTGCACTTTTGAGGTGCCATCTTTCGGATGAGATGTTAAACCGAGGTGCCATCTGCCTGGATTGGTGGTAGTTCAGGTGGATGTTAAAGATCCCATGGCACTTATCGAAAAGAGTAGGGGAATTACCCTGGTGTCCTGGCCAAATTTCCCTCATTCACTATAAATACCACCAACAGCTTAATCTGGTTCAAAGTCAGTTGGCATTCATCTGTATCTCCCTCCCCCGGGTCGTGCCTGAAAATAGGCAGGATTTGTCTGGTGCACTTAACCGGTCAACGAAAAATAAATAAAAATAAAACTATTATCAAGTGTTTGTATAAGTTGGCCCTGATGCAATAACTTAAGACTGAAAATAATTTAGTTCAGGTTGAGCAAGTATTACAGTACCTGATGTGCAGTGCCACTTCCTCTGGGACTGGCAGCAGTGGTATATAAATGATTATTCATTTCTGTGGCAGAATGCAGCCTTGTCATTAGCTAATGTATGATGTGATGTCATTGATAATATCACATGCTAAGCATAGAGGGGCATTGGATATAAAAGCAGGGGACAGGAGCCAGGTGTGATGGAAAAACTATAAAAATTAATAAAGAATCACCAAGAAATACAAGTTACTCACCTGTAACAGGAGTTCTAGGAATGGTATATGTTGTTCATCCACACTTACTGGCAGGTTCCTTGCCGCTTTAAATCTTGCCGGAAGGTCTTCAAGCTGGGTCCTCCCAACCACCCACCCGGATGGTAAAACTCTTGGCTCCGCCCCATGATGCCAGATCTAGCCCGCTGTAAGCCAGATTGCGCGTCAAAGCCTGGGAGGTCGGGTGGGTCGTGTGGATGAACAACATATACCACTCCTAGAACTCCTGTTACAGGTGAGTAACCTGTATTTCTAGCGACATGGATATGTTGTTCAATCCACACTTACTGGCAGACTCCTAGCAGTTCTCTGGGAGGAGGGAGGTAAGGTGCCTTGCCTCTACTTGGGAAATAAGGACTGGAGAACCGAGGTCCCAAAACCAGCATCCTGGCATGACTCAAGGTCGATGTGGTAGTGGGTAATGAAGGTATGTGCTGTCTTCCAGGTAGCAGCCCTGCAGATTTCCTGGATAGGGACGTCCCTGGAAGCAGCCACCGATGCAGCAGTATGGTGGGTAGAATGAGCTCTTATCCCTTTGGGAGGTTCCATGCCCGCCAACCTGTAGCAGAGATCTATGCAGGAGGTGACCCACCCGCCTATCGTCTGCTTGGCTGCAGGTCTGCCAGGTGCGGCTTCAGCGTAGGAAACAAACAGCTGGCAAACCTCTCCCCGAACTTCAGCTGTCCGCTCCTTGTAATAAGAGAGAGCTCTTCTAGGGTCCAAAGTATGGACCCTATATTCAGCCTCCGAGGTATGACTGGGGTAGAACACCGGCAGAGTCAACACCTGGTTAAGGTGAAACTCCGACACCACCTTCGGAAGGAATTTCTGGTGAGGGCACAGGACAACCTTGTCCCTGTGGAAGACCAGATAAGAAGACTCGATGGAAAGCACCTGGAGCTCTCCCATCCTTCTGGCTGACATGATAGCCACCAAGAAGGCGGTCTTCCATGACAGGTGAGGAAATATCATACCTGTGCATTGTTCGAATGGCTTGCCCATGAGCTAGCCAGTACCAGCAGTAGATCCCACGGAGGTGGAGGTTCTCGCACTCGGAGGGATATGTGATCAAGGCCTTTGAAAAAGCACCCGACGACCTTCTCCTGCGCCACTGACTGCTTGCCGGCCCGCTCGGTAAGCAGAGATGGCTGCCAGGTGCACCTTAACGGTCGTCGACCGAAGCCCTAGCTGAGAAAGGGACCACAGGTAGTCCAAAACGCTGGCCAAGGAACAGGAGGAAGGGTCCAACCCCTTATGCTGACACCAAATGGAGAATCCCTTCCATTTGAAAGCATAGCATTTTCTGGTTGACTCCTTACGAGATGCCTCAACAACGTTGAGGACCTCGTCGGAAAGATCCAAGGCCTGGAACTCAAGCCACTCAGGAACCAGGCCATCAGGTGCAGGGATTGAAGGTCTGGGTGGAGTACCTTCCCCCTGTTGACTGAGATCAGGTCCGGGTGGACTGGAAGCCACCTCGGGAGCCTGGAACTGTGGCTGAGGAGTACTGGATACCAGAACTGGCGGGGCCAGTCTGGGGCTACCAGAATCACCTGTGCCTTGTCCCTCCTCGCCTTGAGAAGCACCTTGTGGAGCAAGGGAAATGGGGGAAGGCGTAGAAGAGGCCTGGGGTCCATGGCCTCGAGAAGGCAATCCCGTGCAGCGAGCCCTGCTGAGGGGGGTGGGCATGAAACAGCCTCAGCTTTGCATTCTCCCTGGAGGCAAACAGGTCCACCTGAGGAGTGCCCCACTGGGAGAATAGATCTTGTACTACCTCCGGCAGGACAGACCACTCCTGAGATGCAGCACCTATCTGGCTTAGGGCATCAGCCAGAGTGTTGGAGGCTCCTGCCACATGGATGGCTAGGACAGCCACCTCCAGTCTGCTCACGAGAGACCAAGTGCGGAGACCTTCCATACACAGAGGCAAGGAGTGTGTCCCACCCTGGCAGTTTAAGTAGTACATGGTCATGGTGTTGTCCATCTGGATCTGGACCACTTGACCCTATACAAACAGAGCGAAGGTGGTGAGGGCTAGTTGGACCTCTCGAAGCTCCAGCAGGTTGATGTGACATCGAGACTCCTGAGGGGACCAGAGGCTGTGCACTCTGAGCTCCCCCAGATGGGCACCCCAACCAATCAGAGAGGCGTTGGTTGTTAGAGAGACCGTCGGCTCTGGGCAGATGAATGGGATATTCTTCTGCAGATGAGCTGGAACGAGCCACCACTGGAGAGCATTCCACATCTTCTGGGTCACTATCACTGGCTGGTCCAGGGGGACCGGAGCGCTGTGACCATTGGCAGGCCAGCCCCCATTGAAGGGGACGCATGTGCCAGCGGGCCCAATGGACCATGCTGGTGCAGGCCGCCATGAGGCCCAGGAGGCGCAGGAAGTCCTGGGCAGGGTGCAACTGCCCAATCAGAAATGATTGGGCAAAGGAGGAAAGAAAATCGGCCCTGTCCGCCGGGAGCCGTGCTGTGGCTCGAAGAGAGTCGAGCTCTGCCCCGATGAACTGAATCACCTGCGTTGGCACGAGTTATGATTTGGCCTCGCTGATGAAGAGGCCAATCTGAGAGCAGATCTGGAGGGCCAGATCCCTGGACCGCTCCACCTCCGGCTTGGAGGGGGCTGCAATCAGTCAGTCATCCAGGTAAGGGTACACCCGGACCCTTCAGTACCGCAGAAATGCTGTCACCACTGTCATGCATTTGGTGAAGACCCTGGGAGCTGGAGAGAGGCCGAAGGGCATGGCCTGGAACTCCTAAATGGATCCCTCTGCTCTGAAGTAGAGGAATCGCTGGTGGGATGGATGGATTGGGATGTGAAAGAATGCATCCTGAAGTTCCAGAGAACAGAACCACACGCCTCGTTCCAAGGATGGAATGATCTGAGCCAGAGTGACCATCCTGAAGGTTCGAGACCTTAGGAACTTGTTCAGGTCATGTAGGACTAGAATGGGGCACCAGCCCCCCCGTCCGTTTTGGGACCATGAGGTACCTGGACACAAACCCTGGGTCTGATGGAGGATCTGCCACCTCACTGATCACCTCCTTCTGGAGGAGCAGGGCAATGTCGGCTCGACGGGCTGACAGAGAGGCTGCAGACCCCGTAGCCCCCCGTGGGGCAACGGCTCGATAGGGTGGGGACTGCTCGAATTCCAGATGCAGACCCTTTCCTACCACTTCCAGCACCCAGTGGTCTGTGGTGATATCAGACCAGGTGGAAAGGAAGTGGCGGAGCCGTCCCTCCATGGGGGGAACCCGGGGAGGAGTGATGAGGTTGGGGTGACACCCCTCAACCTGTCACTGGGCAGGCTTGGAGGAAGGACCGGCCGAGGAGCCTCCTGGACCTTTCCCTCCTGGCTTCCTGTTGGAGGAAGCAGCAGGCTTGGCTTTGGGGTGCCAAGTGCGAGCCTGCTAGCCCTGATGCTGGTGTTGCTGGGCTGGATGTGCCGCAGGGGCTGAAGACCAAAAGGGCTTACGCTGCGGCTGGTGGCCTTTGTCTTTCTGGGTAGATGTGACCAAGTCCAAGGTGGCATTGGATTTCTTGATCCTTTGCAGATGACCCTCCACCCCGGGACCAAACAAGTCAGTACCCAAGAAGGGAACATCTGCCAGCTTGTGCTGGGTATCTGCCGTAAAGGTAGAGATCTGCAGCCAAGCTCTGTGACGCAATGCCACTGCGGCCGCTACTGACCGGGCACATGAGTCAGCAATGTCCAGGGAAGTCTGGAGCTGCTGTTTGGCCACCGCCCTTCCCTGATCCCGCACCTGCTTGACCATCATCTGAAGGTCAGCTGGGAGATGAGGAATCACCTCATCCAGGGAGCCCAAAAGGGCATGTGAAAAGTGTGCCATCAGAACGGACGAGCTGGCCTGACGAAGGCTTAGTGAGGAAGCTGCATAGACTTTCCACCTGGAGTAGTCCAATTTCTTGGACTCCTTATCAGGTGGCTTGTCCACATCCCGAGCATTCCCAGAACGCTGGAAAATGCTGTCGGTCACTAGCCCCTCCGCAGAGGGGTGCTCCAAGAAACCGATGAGTGAACCAGTGGAACAGCATACTTTCGAGCCATCCTTGCCGAAGGTGCTGGACAAGAAGCTGGCCACTGCCATAGCTCCAGCGCCGGGCCAACAATGGCTTCGGCCACCAGGAAGGCCTCCGTGGGAGAATCGCCTCAGTCCAGTATCTCCGTGAGGGGATACTTGGCCCATTTTGAAACTGGTTCAAGCTTCATCCCAGTGGACTCTGAGATGAGCTGAAGCATTCCAAGGGACGAGGATGGGCTCTCGTCCACTGACTGACCCACAGTGGACTCCAGGTCAAGCGGCCTGAAGAACAAGGAGGAGTCGTTGTCAGACTCCGAGGAGTCTGCCAAGAGCTGCCGAGTGCCTGAGCCACCTTCCACCTGCCGAGGTCGATCGGGAGTGAAGATGACCGACAACCGGTTGGGCAAGCCCTGACCTGACCGAGAATCCTTAGTCGGGACCCCAGATTTAGGTTGTGGAGGCGGGGGTTCCACCACAATGGGTGGCGCAGCCAGTTTCGAATGAGCAACCGGTGCTGGCTTCGGCTCCTCGACCACTACAAGGGATTGTTTTGGCCACTCCGGTGACAGCCACTTAATGGCCGGGGAAGGCGATGGAGTCGGCTTATTCCCGGTCAAAAGGAGCTGCTGCCACATTAGATCCTTGTAGCACCAATGCAATTTGTGCCGGAGCCTATCCTCCAAAGAGGACGAAGACTAGGATGAGCGGCACCACCGCTTTCCATGGTGCCGAGACCCAGACTGCCAATGTCGGCGGGATCAGCTGGACCTGGAAGAGGTCTGAGACCGAGACCGTCGGTGTTTCCGAGGGTGGGTCTGAGGGGGGCCGGGGAAACCCACTCCTCCCTCGGTTCAGGGACCTTAACCGGCGAATCCGAAACAGGAGGCACAGGCAAGTCCTCGGTTTCCACCGGGGGAACTGATGAAGAAGGGTTGTCGGCTTCTCCAGTCAACAGCCCATCCAACGGGTCAAGAAAAATCTCGACTTCGTCAATGGGTGTCTCAGCTGGCTGACCTGACGGGGACACCGTGAAGCCAGTGGCCTTAGCTGCAACCTCGACCAAAGTCAATTGTCGACTGTCCGGGGAAGGAGACCTCTCCCACTCCCATGAACATCAACGGTGAGACCTACCTTTAGAGTCCTTCTTTTTGGACTGAGAGGAATTTCCCAAAGGACCCTCTTCCTTGGTGGAGAGGGATTGACAAAGCTCCTTGAATGAAGCTGTGTAGGGGGAGCCCAAGGAGAGTGGGATAAATGCCGCAACCGATGAAGATGATGCTGCGGCCTGGGCCACTTCCTCCTCGAGGGTGATCATCTGCTCGAGCTGATCAGCCGAACCCTCAGCCATGGACACCGCCCAACGGGCCTCCTTCAACTTGACCAGAGGATAACGTTTCTCGGGGCGCCCAAGTTGCAGTCTGGCAGCGCAATCCTCTAAGACCCGTGGCCGAAAAGGACCTGCACAAGTCGCAGGCCTGCGAATCGTGTTCAAGCCCCAGGCAGTAGATGCATGTGGAGTGTGGATCGGTCCGGGACATCTTCTGCCCACAGGGGCACTGACGAAATCCGGGAGTCGATTTGTCCATCGCAGCTATGAGGGAAGATAAAGACTGAAGTCTTGTAAATTTTAAAATTAGTTTCGGGTTAACCGAAGAGTTTGGATCCAGGCCTAAAATGCAGAACGCAAAGGAGGGAACCTGAGCTTCCAAGCGGTAAGGAAGTTCTGACATCATGGGGCGGAGCCGAGAGTTTTACCACCCGGGTTGGTGGGAGGAGCCAGCTTGAAAACCTTCTGGCAAGATTTAAAGCGGCAAAGAACCTGGCAGTAAGTGTGGATTGAACAACATATCCATGTCCCTAGAACCTTGCATTCTGCGGCACTGCAGATATTCTGCAGTAGGTTGGAAGTTCTGCACAAAATTCTATGTCCACAAAATTCTGGTGGCCTTGATGATATCCTCTTCTTGGCTGTAGACATGCAACACCTCAGTGAATATCACCATTAGTGAAACTTGTCTTAGCACCCCCCCCAGTTCCCTGAAATTCCCTTGCACAATCCCACCCCCCATCCCTTGCTAGGTCATTAGTTCCCAGGTGGACAGTGACATCCAGCTCCACCCATGCCCTGCCACCCTAGCGATCCTTAGGATTTGCTGTCCATCATTTGAGCCAAGGTGCCATGTAAACACATAACTTCCCTCTCTCCAACTCTTCCTGTTCCAAAATCTACCCTCCTTACAATTGACTCCTCCACCAGAAGCTGCTTCCTCCTTAGCTGGGGTCTTCTATCTCCTTCGTTGGGGCCTCCTCTTTGGCGAACCCCCAGATCCTGCCTTGCCACTTAGAAACAGAATTTATCAGCAGATAAGGGCTGCCTGGCTCACCCAGTATGCCTATTTTTCCCCACCTGTACTATCAACACGGACCCTAACTTGATCAGCGGCTCATTCTCCCCCCCTCCACTAGGATTCCCTATATCAATCACATGTAATCTTGAGCACCACCAGCATTTTTGCTCCCAAAACCTCCTCTGGCAGGCTGTTCCAGGAATCCACCACCCTTTCTGTGAAGAAGTACTTCCTCGCATCTCTCCTGAATTTACCACCCTCAGCTTCATAGCATGTCCCTTTGTTGAGCACCTTTTTTTCTATAAAATACTTCCCTCCTGTACCTTATTTACCCCAGTGAGGTTTTTAAAGATTTCTATCTTTTCCCCCAACCCTCCTTTGTTCCAGGGTGTACATATTGAGTTCCTTTAATCTATCCTAATAGGGCTTTTTATGCAGACCTCCTCTCGACAATCCCATGTGCCAGAATAGTGAAGGAATTCTGTAGTGGCACAGGTTCAGGAATGTGCCCTTGACCTGTCAACCCCACCCTTCTACAGCTCACCAATGTCCAGCTGGTCCTTTTTTCCTAGGCAACCTCTGGGGAAATAGTGGTAGACTCAGTGTTCCCTGGGTGGGAGAAGAGATCCACTAAATCTACCTAGCTCAGCCCAGAGATCAGCAACCTCCGCCTACAACCCAGAGAGGTGTGTGTCAATGGTGCAGCCCTTCAGTCTCCAAAATTCCTCCACAACCATTCCACTGCACTACTCCTATTATTGATTTATGTATCACCACCTAATGTTTTCAAATGTACCTTGTGCCTTTTGTCACTTTCCTGTGCTTGCTTCTGCCCCACCTACAACCCCTGTCAGTATTTACTTTATCACCTTACCCTAGATAGGGTGTTACTTTTTTCCCTTTTACTCGTTTGCTATCTCTGGATATAGCTCACTTGTAGCAGCTACCTGCTTGTTTCTTACCTAGCAGATACTCCATACCCCATCACCTGTAGTTAGCTAAACAGGTAACAGTATGTTGAAAGGGTATGCTGACTGTAGGTTGATTCCACAACCACAAAGACCAACACAGTGACAGATTTCGACTGAAATTGGCGGGTTACCGTGCTGGGCCCTGCAAACACTGATGGTGCATCTCCTGGTGTTACGCCCCTTCCCTGTGACAACTCCGACTCAGAGTTGGATATTTAGAAACCGGGGGTGTGAGTGCAGAGCCCCCCACATGGGGGGGTTGGGATCACAGCCCCCCTGCAGAAAACACTGAGACATCCCCAACAGAACAATGCTGACACTCAGCATTCTGTCTGACGCTGTCAGGGATGTCAACGGGAAAGATGCACTGCTATAGTAAAACCTGTTGAAAGGTGCCATCTTCTTTTGTCCGTCCAACAGAGACCTCTGCTTACCTGCTGTTGCCTGTGGATGCCTGCCACCTGCCGACACCTAAGATGCCAGTAACCTGTTCCACTGCTGCTCTGTTCCACTCATGTTCTGGAACATGATCATGATGGGCCATGCTAGTTGGATGGGATTTTATCCTCCAGCTGGGGCTTCCTACTACTCCCTGATTGGTCAGTGCAGTCAATTGACCTTAGGATTTTTTTTTTGGTTGCTGCCACCCCTGACCTTCAGCTGCTGAGCTGCAAATTTAGTGAGATCCAGAGGTTAGTACATACAAATTACAGCTTTTGCTTAGACGGCGCTATTGTGGATGTGAAAGTGCACCACCTGGGATCAGATGAACAGAGCTTCTGTATGCTTCGTTTCAGCTCCTGTGTTAGTCTTTTTGATTTACTCCCTGATCTGCTGGTGCTGGCAGGGATGAAGAGTGTACACCAAAATTCAGTGTGCAGGGCTTTTCGAATTAAACTGTGTCTCCTGCTCCTCTCTGATTGGTCAGTGCAGTCATGTGACCTTGTGTTCTCTCTTTCTGGTTGCAGTCACCCCTGACCTTCTGTTCTTGCCCTGTAAACTTAGTGACAGCCAGAGGTTAGTACATAGAAGTTACAGCTTTTGCTTAGCTCTAGAGATTCCAGGTTTTGCTTAGCCCTAGAGAAAAAAAAATCAGTTTCAGCTCTTTCTCCCCCTGGTGGTGAATTACAGCCATCTGAATTCCCTACTCAGATCCAATCTGATGGTGCTGTCTTTGATATGAAAGTGTGCCTGGGATCAGATGAGCAGAGATTCTGTATGCTCTGTTTCAGCTCCTGGTCATCCCTTTTGATTTATTTCCAAATCTACCAGCGCCGGCAGTGATGAAGAGTACGTACATGCTAGATATGTAATTCCATCCTAACTGTCTGCAACTGGCGAAAGTGAGTTCATCTGCTAAGCACAAAGAGTTTGCTCAGTTCTTCTTGGACAGGGCTTCTTCTAAATGGGCTGGGATCCCACCATCTGGGCTGTTACAACTCGGTAGGGTTGAGCCAGCATGTCATAATCACACTACTCTGTCCTGGAAAGAGCTTAGGTCAGTTACTGCGAAAGAGGTATGTGAGGTGATCTTGGAGTTGTGGTCCACCTTGTGTGAACTGGACAAGGCCCAACACATCTACTAGTGAGCTCTGTGAGGTTACTGGGTCCAGTGTTCATTGCAATTGTTGTGTGCTCTCTCTCAGAGGTAGTCTTTCCAAATGCATTTAAAGATGTGCTGGTGTGACCCTTATAAAGAAACATTTTTTGGACCTGGACTGCCTAGCAAATTATAGACCAATCTCTAACCGCCTATTCTTGGGGAAGGTTACTGAGAAGATCGTGGTGCTCATTGTTGTACTGCAGCTTGAGCCTCTCCTCATGGCCTATGACATCTAAGAGCTCCTCTAGTTCAGATTTAAGTCCAGGCACAGGACTGAGACAACACTTGGCAGGGTGCACAATGATCTTCTCAGGGCAAGTGATAGAGGAGAATGGTCTGTTATGGTGCTCCTCAATCTTTCCTCAGTCTTTGACACTGTTGACCATGGGCTGTTGCTGGACTTCCTAAGGAAGTACCGTGGACTCACTGGAACTGTCATCTGCTGGTTCAAGTCCTACCTCAAAGACAGGATGCAAAGGTAGTGATGGGGAAATTCTCCTTACTCCCAAAGCTCCTACTTTGTGGTGTGCCCCAGGGGTCGGTCCTCTCTCCCATGTTGCTCACAGTGTACGTGTTACCTTTGGGAAAGATCATCAGACATTACAGCTGGGTTTCCACTGCTATACAAATGAAATCCAGATGTATCTTTTGTTTGCACCTGAGACACCTGGTGCGATCAAAGTGCTTAGTATGTATCTGTCCATGATCCAAGATAGGATAGCATCAAGCTGGCTGAGGCTTAACCCCCAAAAGATGGAGGTACTGACTGGTGATTGAGTTGGGTTGGGGGTGTGTGGTGGCAGCCTAAAACGTGATGGAGCTGATGCTCAGGTACTCCAGGCTTGTCACCTCTGATTAGGTAAAAAATCTGGAGGACATTCTGGATGAGATGCAGACATTTGTGGCTCAAGTGTCCTCAGTAGTCCAAAGTGGCTTTTACTATCTTAGGCACATCGGCCAGATTAAGTTCCTTGTCCCTTCCAAAGACCTGCTGTCACTAGTGTATGCATTCATGACATTCAAACTTGATGACTGCAATGTTCTTAAAATAAAGTAAATAAATAAAATAATGTTCTTTACCCTGGGGTAAATGGAGGTGTCCTGTGAAGCTGTAGATAGTGCAGAATGCAGCAGCCAGGTTGCTCACAGTCCTACCCAGGTCCTGCCATGTGACCCTGGTTTTATATGAGCTGCACTGGCTGCCAGTGAAGTGCTGTATGATCTTCAAGGTCAAATTACTAATGTGTAAAGCACTATGCAGACTGAGCCCTGAACACTTAATGGAACTCTTGACTCCTCATCGATCATCCCTCTGGGGGTTCTTAAGGCTTTCTGTGGGGGATTTGTCATCTACTCCTCAGGGGCCTGTATTCTCTGGTCTCAGCCTACTAGTTTAGTCCTGGGATTGGTGTCTTGGCCTGTGTTCCTGACTGGTTTTGTGAGGAGGATACCAAAGAAGAAGTAAAGTAGAACTGTTCGACCATTTGGAGGAACTATTTGGTGTTGGATTGGATTGGGAGAGGGTGAGAGCCTCTCTTACCTTATGGAACAATTCATCTGAACTTGTAGTATACTTCACATATTTGGACGCTGACCTACTGTTATTATCTTGGGATTTGCAATATTTGATTTTGTTTTTTAGAATTGAGAGAGCGTGAGAGCCTCTCTTGCCCAAAATACTTATTGAGTTTTTGTATTTTATATATTTGGATATTTTGTTATTATTTTCTTTGATTGTAAAGTTTGTTTTATTTTTTTGTGGGGGGAGTTCTGTATTTTATTATATTATAGATTTAGTTTGGGGGTGGTTTAGATTTTTGTTTCCCTGAGTCTCCCCTGGTGTGAGTGTGTAGGGATTTTCAGAGAAACTATAGGGTTTTAAGTTATTGATTTTAATATGTGCAGAAGGCCTGCCCCCACAGTCGTACGCTATTTGGCCTCCGCCCTTCATGTCCTCTGCCCTTTCTCCCCTTTGCCATTGCAGCTGTCAACATACCAATGCTGTACAGTGTTGGGTATTGTACGAAGAGGGAGGAGGGGTTTGGGGGGTGTGAACAGTGGAGGTCGAATGAACGGGGACACCGTATTGGGGTAGTAAGGACCAGAAGATGCCCTGGGGCGAAATGGACTCTGGAACAAGGTCATTCTTGTCTGGTCTCCATACCCAAGGGCACCATCAATGATGATGGACAAGTGGTCTGTGCAACTCCAGAGGCCCGTCCAATTCGGGCAGTGTTGTGCAATGCCAGATCCATAAGGAACAAGACTGCAGTTATTACTGGTCTTGTTGGGTCTGCGGATCTGGCAGGCATTACTGAGACCTGGCTGGATGAGAATGCGGGTTCAATTTTGGAGGCCGCAGTCCCAGCTGGGTACACCACCCGAGACTGAACCACGGGGGGGGGGGTGGTCTGTTTTAAGACTGAACTGGGCCTCACAAGTGTACCAATTGAGAGGGCTGAGTCCTTTGAGTGTACTGCAGTGGCAGGTATGGGTTGCAGAATTGCTCTCATCTATCATCCACCAGGTGATGAGAAGCGTTTTCTGCAGGAAGTAGCAGACTTCGTCATCAACATGGCATTTGAGTCACCCAGGCTGATGGTCCTGGGTGACTTTAATGCCTGGGTCGATGACGAACTCTCGTAGTTTCGACAACACTTCCTCCAATTAATGACATCTTTGGGCCTCACACAAGTAGTTACTTCTGCCACTCATAAGGATGGTCACTCCTTGGACTTAGTCTTCCTCCTGGGGATCGAAGCCTTCGACCTGGGGGTGGAACCTGTCAGTTGATCCGATCATTACACTGTGCGTTTCAATTATTTGCACACACCCCCGTAGGCCTACCCCTGTGGAGATGGTCAGGTACCACTCATTGCGAGATGTTAGTTCTGAGGGCCTGATAGCGGTGCTTGACCTATCGGAGTTTTCTGGAGTGAGCAATGATCCTGATGCCTTGGTGTTGGTCTATAATAGGGCCATTTCCTCAGCTCTAGATTTAATTGCTCCTGTCCAAGTTTGTCCTCTCCCCCTTCGCCCTCGGTCTCCATGGTTTGATGGGACCTTGAGGGAGATGCGGCGACAAGGACGAAGATTATAGCGTTGTTGGTGGAGATCTGCCCTTGATACCGACCATCTTAGATTGATGGAACATTATCAATTCTATCATTCTGCAATCTCCCGTAAGAAGGTAGAGTTCCTGTCCAGGGAGATTGCGTCTGCTCAGAACTGACCAACTCAGCTTTTTCAAACTGTTGACAGACTGTGCAACCCAGCCTGTCTGCAGGTTCAGAAAGTTTTTTCACAAGTGGAGTGTGATGAGCTTGCTTGCTTCTTTGCCGCTAAGGTGGCCAACATCAGGGCAGTACTCCAGCCTGCACCCCCTATGGGAGAAGCTGTAGACCGGTGTCTGGCTGCAGCCTCTACTCTCTCCTGGAGTTCCTTTGACCAGCCTGAGTTCATTGATTTCATGAGGATTGTCCAGAGTATGTGCTCTACATGTTGTAGTTTGGACCTGGGCCCGACTTCCCTGATAAAGGGTTGTCATGATATTATCGGCCCGTTCCTAGCACGGGTAGTCTGGTGCTCCCTGGATATGGGTGAGTTCCCTAGCTCCCTGAAGGAGGCGGTGGTGATGCCCCTCCTGAAGAAAGCTTCCCTGGACTCAGACTGCCATGCTAACTACAGACCGATCTCTAACCTTCCCTTGGTAGGGAAGGTTATTGAGAAAGTAGTGGCCGTACAGTTGGAGAACCATTTAACCATCCATGACATCTATGAACCATTCCAGTCTGGTTTTCGAAAAAGGCATAGTACCGAGACAGCGCTGGTTCGGGTGCTCAATGATCTCCTGATGGCAAGAGATCAGAAAAGCCACTCCATCTTGGTTCTTCTTGATCTCTCTTCAGCTTTTGACACTGTGGACCATGGGGTACTTCTCGAGTGCCTGGAGTTCATCTGTGGCCTGTCAGGTACAGTCCTCAGTTGGTTTAGATCTTTCCTCACAGACAGAACCCAAGGGGTGGTGTCAGGGATTACTTCTTCCAGCCCAGTCTCTCTGTCATGTGGGGTTCCCTAGGGCTCGGTGTTGTCCCCCATGTTGTTCGCAGTGTATATGCTGCCCCTCGGAGACACTGTATGAAGGTATGGGCTGAGGTTTCATTGCTATGCAGATGATACCCAGCTCTACCTATCTTTGCACCTAGCCAGGATAGAGCTCTCTCAGTATTTAATAGCTACCTCACTGAAATCTAGTGCTTGATGAATTCAAGCTGGTTGAAGTTGAACTTGGAGAAGACTGAGGTAATGGTTGTGGACCCAGGTCGCAGGGTAGAGGGGACAGGAGCTGGTTTACCCTCGGGTGTATTTCTGGGGGGTGTCAAGCTCTCTTCCTCTGAACAGGCGTGGAACCTTGGGGTGGTCTTTGACAATGAGCTGATACTGCATTTGCAGGTGTCGGCAGTTGTCAAACTATCCTTTTACTATCTTAGGAACATCGCCAGGATTAAGCACTTTGTTCCGCCCAGCGATCTGCCTAAATTGGTCCGTGCTTTTGTGACCTCACATCTTGATTATTGCAACTCCCTTTATCTAGGGCTTCCTGAGGTTGATATCCATCCGCTGCTTGCAGCTGGTGCAGAACGCTGCGGTCCAGTTATTGACGGGTACATCTCGTGCCTGTCATATTTCTCTGGTTCTGCGCGATCTGCACTGGCTGCCAATACAGTGGCGGATCACCTTTAAAGTTGGTCTTCTGACTTATAAAACCCTACAAGGACAGGGCCTGGACTACTTGAAAGACCTTCTGGTGCCTTACTGCCCTAAGCGATCTCTCCGCTCGGCGGACAAGAGGTTGTTAGAGATTCCAAGGGTTTCTTTAAAATCTTCAGGGGCTCGTGCTTTTATGTATGCTACCCCTACCCTCTGGAATTCTCTACCCTGTCCACTTCATCAGTGTGCATCTGTGGAGGAACTTAAAGACTTATTTATGGTCTAAGATCTGTCCTGATAAATTATTGAAATTTGATGAGTTCAGATTTGATGTTTTATCTGTTTTGTCTGTAATTATTGTAAGGCGCCTTGATTTTGAGAAAAGTGCAATATAAATAAAGTTTTATTATTTATTATTATTATTATCCTGCCCCCTCCGCTCCTCTGAAGTGGGTCTCCTTACAGTTCCTAAGACATATCTAAAATCTTCAGGGACCAGGCATTTGAAGGAGCCAGTCTGTTCTTGTGTGAACTCATTGCCAAGGTCTTTGAGGGAGGCCCCCTCGATGGAGGCTTTCAAGAGGGGTCTAAAGACTTTTCTATTTAACAAGGGTTTTGCTGACCCTTAGGGCCTTTGTATCTACATCTGTAGATGTCATTTTCTGCCAAATTGAAGTTATTTTTTTATTTACTTTACGTTACTTTAGTTATGGAGATTGTTGTTGATTTGAAGTCTGAACTATATTTTGTCATATATTGTTTTATTCATGTAATTAATATTTCATGTAAAGTGCTATGAGCATCTGGAAAAGGGTGTAATACAAAATAAATTACTACTAGTACATGACAGGCCATGCACAGTATCTAAATGACTCAACTGGAAGTCATCATATGACATGATCTTTCCAATACTCGACCATTCTTCATCAGCACTCTACCAGAACAAAGATATCATCTACTGGTTGTATGTGTTTTGCCTGGTATACCCTTCCCCCTACACTCTACACATCCAACTGCAAGCATTTAAATCATTCTCACTTGCTGTAACAGGATGTAACAAGAAAACTGCTATTTTTTAACTGATCTCTCAGTTTGACTGAATGTAAGTTTCATTTGAATGTCACCCTGAGGCAAGCTGCTGCTGTTCAGGAGGATTACTTACTCTAGATAACCATTTTAAATGTGAATAGCACAGAGCTTAGGGTCTGACTACAAGCCAGCTCACAATGGAGAAGCCTACTGTGTTTGCACCTAGTCTCTCAATGGCTAGTAATTAAAGTAATTGGCTTGTTTGTCCAGAGTGAATATCCTAATTATCATGGCCAACTCTAGCTACCAAGAGTTAGACTGGTCTGAACCTGTCCTTAGGCTTGTTGAAAAAGTGGGGAACTTTCCAGAAGAAGTGGGCTGAACCTCCCAAGTGATATAGCGAGGGACACCAGACCTGTATATCACAAGGAGTCGTTGACATAGGTTTTTATATTAATTTGGGAGCCAGATACTGTTGGCCCACCATACAAAAGGACAGTATTGGACCTTTGGATCTCCTGGCCTGTGTGGCACCAAGTCTCTGATTCCTGAGCGGGCTAGTGGGGTAAGGAAGCAAATGTTTATAGGAGTGAAGTGAGGTTCTTCTGTTGTAATTCATTCCACTTAAAATCACTTATGTGCTAAATTTCTTAGTATTATCTGTCCTTTAGTTTGCTGTATATATTGTAAATTTAGTGTAAATACTAAATATGCTATATTTAATGTAAATCTGTGACTGCTCTGTTCTAATGTGCACAAGAAAACCATTTTTATTAAACAGCATCCATGATCTGCTTCTGGAAAGAACTTTTCCAGATTTAATAAGCAACCCTTTTTTTTTCTGATACAGTACAGGGAGAGGTTACCTGGAACAACTAAAAAATATAGACAATGCAGAAAAATGAAGACCCATGGTCCATTCAGGGGGTTCCTGGTGGCAGTTGAGCTTCAGTGTGAAGAAGTTCAGTCATGCACATTGGGAGGAAAAACCCAAGAGCCAAGTACAGGTTGGGAGGGGTAGCTGTCACAGAGTTGGATAAAGTGAAGGACTTGAGTCACATGATGGTGCACTGAAAAGCATCTGTTCTTACAATAGCCCCTCACAGCATCTTTTTATTTTCAACATTACTAACGGTATGGCTTGGGACTAACATTATAGCACTTTTAACAATGCTGTTATTAGTCCATCTCAAGCCACTACACTTGATGCCCAAGGATGTCAGGAGCATCTTCATCAGACCCAGAAAGGACTTAACAAGAGGAGTGTGGTCCTGGGACTGGAGATAGGCTTATCTATCAGGATAAGCATGTTGCAGATCTTTGATTGCTTATCTTCTTCATTTGTTTTGAGTCACGCTTGGGGTTTTATGTTGTTGTTGGGGTATGGGCTGGAGTGAGTATTGGTTTCACAGACTTTGTATAGGGTCTCTCTAAGTTGATTGAGATGGTACACCAATCTTATATTATGCCCAGAATCTATGACTCCTACCACTGAATATACTTTGTGGAACACTAAAAGGGCATGTTATATGGTTAAAAGATATCAAATCATTAAGCATCTTACGCAATTGGGCTTTGATGTCAAATGTTTGCAAGAAACACATTTATTATTCTCTGAATGCATTCTCTTTAGAAGAGACAGAGTGTATAAGGCAGGTCTTTGGGGTGGGGGACACACCCGGGAAAAGAGTGGTTACTATTTTGCTTAATTGCTCCATAAGATTTCACCCCTATCAATGTGTTAAGGATCCCGATGGAAGGTACATATTTGTTATTGGCCATTTGGATAATGTCGAAGTCCTACTGGGTAGCGTATATGGGCCCAATTGTGACTCACTGCATTTTTTTCATGAATCTAGCTAAAGTGATAGCCCCCTTTCTGACCTTCCATTTGTCTGGAATAAGACTGGAATTTAGCACAGTCTTGTGACCTGGACTGGACTGGTACAGCTAAGGGAGGATTACCTCCAGCACAACATTCATTATATGATATGTTAGATACAGTAGATTTGTGTGACCTGTGGAGACTTCTAAATTCCTCTACCAAAAATTATACTTTTTTCTCTCCTGTGCACAACTCGTATTTGAGAACTGATTTTATTTTAATTAGTCAATCTGTTCTCCATGGGTTACACTTGTGAAATTGCCCCTAGGGTTCTTTCAGACCTATCCTTAGTCTGGATTCAGCTTTCATTTCCCATAGGGGCTAATAAAGACTCTGTATGAAAATTAAGTAATCAATCACTCAAAGAAAAATTTATAGTGAACCATATTAAAGACACCCTAATCACCTTTTTAGAATTGAATTGGGGTTCTTTTCTGTGAAGGGACATGGAATGGGCAGCTTGCAAATGCACATTATGGAGATAATTCATTAGATTAGCTTCAAAGCACATTAGGGACTATAAACAAAGAAATTTCCACCCTTCTGAGGGATATCTGGACTCTGGAATCTCAGATTAACCTCTCGGCACTGGAGGATATTAGACTAGAACTCTCGGTATTGAGATATAAATATGCGCATTCAATGAGAGAAAAGGCAGAATATGCAATATTTAAAGCACACTCCTTCTATGTGGATGAGGGGGGAAAGCTAGAAGGCTAATGGCCTTATGGCTTAAAAAACAGGAATGTTCTAGGCTTATCACCCTTATTAGGTCGGAGTCAGATAATGTCCCTAAGACCTCCTCCAAGGAAATGTTTAAGAATTTTATGATTTTTACAAATCTTTGTACCGACTACAGCCAGTACCTCCATCTACAAATGCAATTTCAGAGTTCTTAGCTTCCATTACTTTACCCTCCCCAACAAAGGCCCAACAAACAGAACTGGTCAGGCCAATTTCTCAAACAGAGGTGTTAGAAGCAATTCTGTCTCTGCCCTTGGATATACAGCAGCTCCTGGGCCCGACAGGTTCACATCTAATTTTTATAAAACCTTTACTAAGGAAATCGCTCCCCTTTTAACACTAGTTTTTGTTGATATATATGATCATTTATTTGATTTAGTTTTTGTTGACCGGGTGTGTGCTCCATAGAGCAGAGCTGTCTATTTTCAGGCACGACCCAGGAGGTTACATGTAGTAGGGTAAAAACAGCAAACTACAGGGTTAAGACAGGTGACAACAGCTGTACATTTACCTAACAAAGCACTGATATACAGTGAACACATCACAGTAGCAGAAGACATAAGGAATAGGCAGAACAGTGGCATCATACATAACAACAAATAATATAGTACAACAAAGAGTATTAAGTACCAGGGATAATTAGGTTCAAGTAGAGCTTGGGGAGAGCCTTACTCAGTGAAAGGACCAAGTGCCAGGGCAGAACTAAAAGGGACAGGCAAGGACGTGTCAGCTCCCACCACAGGAAAAGTGGCTTGAGCTCTCAAGTATCTTACAGATTTCCAGTTTAAAAATCCGGTGAGTTTGGGAGTGCCTGAGCACCAGCAGTAGGGAGTTCCATAATTTCAGAGCATAATTTTGGGCTATCAGATTCTACAATAGCAGAGGCTTTGATCACACTTTTACCTACGTTGGGGAAAGATCCAGAATATGTGGCAAATTACAGACCTATTTCTTTAATGAATCAAGACTTTAACATTTTAGCCAGGATACTGGCTAAAAGGGTAAATGGGGTATCGATGGACTTACTTGATACAAACAAGTGGGCTTCATGCCTACTAGAACTTCAGCTGATCATCTCATAAATTAGCTCACCTTTTCTCTGTGTCTGGAGACCCCAGGTTCCTGGCTGCTTTGGTGTTTCCAGAAGTGGAGAAAGCTTTTGACAGGGTATCTTGGTCATTTCTTTTTAAAGTCTTGGCTAAGTTTGGACTTCCAGCAGAGTTAATCAGCTGGATGTGGGTCCTATACTCTAAACCACATGCAATGATTTATTGCAACAACGTGTTATTCCCTAATTTTCCTTTGAATTGTGGCACCCATCATGGCTGCCCTTGTCACCTCTTTTATTTAACTTGTATTTGGAACCCTTGCTTATTAAGCTAAAATCCAATCCACTAATTACCAGTATTTCAATTGGATATAACCAATTCCAGTTCTCCGCTTATGCGGATAACATCTTACTCCATGTGGCACACCCCACTATTTTTTTTTTTTTTTTTGGTCCAGACCCCTGATCCTCTAGTGAGAGGTCAGCCCAGTGCCCCACCTGCTGCCCCCAATGCCCAGGCTTACCTCCCTGGGTGGGGCCACCAGGAGAGCTCCCCCCAACGGTCACTATTGGCAAGCCCCAATTTATCCCCTGGGTTGGGGCCACGGGAGAGGGACCCCCCAGTGGACAGTGGTGGCAGTGGGGATGATGGTGGAGACAGGCATTATGCCTGGGTGGCCAACTTTTGTGTGCATGCTGGAGCCCTGGGGTCAGGGACGTGCAATGATGATCAGCATCTGCCCTGCCCCCCTAAGTATTGTTGCCAGCTGCGGCAGTACCCTCTACCTCTGCCAGGATCCAGGGAGCAGAAGACACTCTTCCCCCTTCCCCCAGAGAAGGAGAGCAGTCCCAGGATGCTCGATCCTTCTGCCCCTGGTCATCCCTCCAACTCCCAGGTCCATTTCTGAACCCAGGTTGTCAGCGTCAGAAGTGGAAATCCAACCACTGTGCCAGTGGGCTGGCCACCACACTATTTCTATCCCTGCAGCATTGGCAACCATTAGATTATGCCAGTGTATCCAACTATAAAGTAAATATTCATTAAACTGTGGTGATGCTCCTTAATGTGGTGGTCTGTAAGACAGATATCATTAAGTTGGGTCTGGTCTGGTCACCCTCTCAGCTTAAATATTTGGGCTTACAACTAACTAGGGATCCTTGTAAACTTAAAAAACTTAATCTAGATTATTTGGTAGTGGCGATTAAGCAGGATTTGGAATGGTAGTAATCTCTTCATTTGGCACTGTGGGGACAGGTTAACATTATTAAGATGAATGTATTATGACATCTCTTTTACCCTTTGCATATGGTTAACATCTTTCTCACACAGTCCTGGTTTACCAAAATCCACTCTATGATCTATTTATTTGGGCTGGTTAGGCCATTCGACAAGTTTATTATAAATTAGCCGCCCCAAGTTATTACATGGCTAATGTTTATCACATGTTGGTGTGTATTAATGATCTAGCCATGCCAATAAATATTTACAATGGCTGGCACCAGAACCTCTGAAACAGCATACTTCATATACACCTATATGGCTGGCCCAGGGACGTAGTTAAAATATTAGTTGTGGGCTCACACCTCACTCCTTGTTATTCACCAAATATGTAATGCTCCATCAGGCTCTTCAACACTTTTTTATAGCCATTTCTCTCAAACTGCATTGTCAACTGGGAAAAACATTACATTTTACCCTACAGAAGGATGTAACCCACCCAGTCTTTGTGAGCCCTAATTTTAAGATAGTTGGGAAGGTGATTCCCATAGACTGGCTGTTGAATTTTGATATCCAACATGTGTCTAATTTGCTCTTAAATGGTCACCTGCTATCTTTCAAGCAATCCAAACTTCCTTTAACTTCAATACTTACTCATATGATAACTTCTCACATGGGTACTATGCCATGGTTGGAAGATAATGGTCCTTTTCTTCAACAGGTGGTAGACTTAGTGAGAAAACCTAATGCTGTTTCCTGGCTTTACACTGCCATTTTTACTAAACTGTACCGGACCCTGGGTGGTGAATGCCTGTACTGGAAAATGTTTTTTCCCCTGACAGGCAGTTGGGAGAAAATTTGGTCTGACTTGTACACTTTTGTTGCTAGAGATAAATTGAATATTATACAGTTTCAGATACTTCAGAACCTTTGCTATACACCACATAAACTAGTCAAGCTGGGTAAACTATAGTTGGGCAACTGCAGCAGAAACGTGCTGGGAGAGGGAACTTTATTTCAACTTTTTGGGGAATTTAACAAGGTTAAAGATTTACAGGAAAAGATTAATAAATGAGCTGACCCTCTTTTGGGCTTGGAGCATTTCTTTACCCCAGAAATGAGTCTCGTAGGTGACTTTAGCCAAGTTTCTGCAAAAGAAAGGAAACATTTTATATCAATGATAGCATTAACTGTTAAAAGATTAGTTTTACGCCACTGGTTGGATCATGATACAATGTTTTATACTGAATGGCTGCATTAATTCCTATTTAATTTGAAACTTGAGAAAATTATGGTAAGTTTACATAATAAATTGCCAGAATATGACAAATGCTGGGGCAAGCTATATACCCTTCCAAGCACTCCTTCTGTGTGAAACATTGCCCCTATTATTAATTTGATATGTTTTCCTTTTACTCTGGGTATGTGGGCATTGACTTTGTATGTCTCACTTATGATGCTGTACCATACTAAGATTTATGCTACCAAACCCTATGCCAGTAGTTCTCACTAGGCGTTATATGTGGTTTTATGTTTTGTGTCTTTTGTGTGTTTCATGTTTTAAATTCCTGTACTCACAGGGATTGTTACTGTTTGTTGCTAACATTTTATTGCTTTATTTTTCTCTGATTCACATTGCTGTTGCTGGGTATACCTTCTGCTGCATTATTACAAGGTGTGCCTACAGGTGTGTGCTAACAGATTACTGCTGTACTCTTCTGATTCAAATTGTCTTTTCAAGTTCAAGTTCAAATTCAAGTTTATTGCAGGAAAACTCCATTGAGCAAGCTCATTCACAAGGAGGTCCTGTGACATATAGACTTTCACAATGTACATACATAAATAGATAGTAAACAGTATATACATAAAGCACGCATAACATAATACAGGCATGATATACATACAAGGACACCACATAGGATGACCGCAGGTGGTAGTCAACTAATGTAACACAGGGTAGCAACTTACAGATTACCTACTGATAATTGAAACATGATGACTGGTGTGTGCAATAAATACATTTTGGCAGATGGATCAAACAACAGAATATAACGAATAAGAAGGGTCGGAATGATTTGATAGTGTGATCAGTGCAGCGTATACATAGATAAAGCCAGAAGTAGAAGGGGAAGGGAAAGCAGTAGTTGGGTAGCTGCAGCAAGGTAGCAGATATAAGCCAGGTGCCAGATAGTGGGATAATATCTTAATGTGAATGAAAGTGCAAGCAAAAAGTAGTTAATAAGAACAAAGCAATTATGCCTTACCAATGGAGGCACATGGCACACATGGGGAAGGAAGAGGCTTAATGACAGTTAGATGAGTCTTTTATTTTGGCTGAGCTTAGCAATTTGTAAGAGTTTATTGAAACTGTGCTAGTTAGTTTCAGTACGGTCTGTAATTGGTTCCAAATAGAGGGAAGGGCATATGCAGTAGCACGTTTACCAAAGGAGGTCCGCGTCCTCGGTATATTAAGCATAATAAAGTCAGATTTTCTTAACGAGTATGCACTATGTGAAATACTAATGAGGGATGAGAGATTGATTGGTAATTTCTGCAGGCGCAGTTTAAGAGTCCAAAGTCCAGCATGGAGCAGGTGTCAAGTAGTAAGGGATGTCCAACCAAGGTTGCCAGGTTTTGCAAGGTATATCTTCTGTTACTGCTTTATTTTTCCCTGTAGCAAAGTGTTTCTTACAGGGTATATCTTCTGTGAAATTATTACAGGTGGTGCTTAAATTTTTGTGACTTTTTATCATTAGGCTAAGCAAAATTACTGTTTGCCCCTATTTTATTTATTTCTTTTTTGTAGAAAAGGTTTTTTTGTCTCAGAGGTGTTGCAGTCTCCTTCTCACATTGAAGACAGGGAGAGTGAGAAAGCAGACACAGCTTCCTTGAATCAAGGAGGTTATTTTCTAGACTACACTGAACTTAATTATTACTTTTTGGACCTGTGTAAGTAACTAGTATTGATTCTGTTTTTTGGGGTGGACTTTTCTTAGTTTTAACTTTAATTTGCCTGGGAGTAACTGTAGCTGGGAGATATTTGCAGTCAGCTGTGACTAGACCTGTTACTTCGTCTTTGTGAAATAGGTGTCCGAAAGGAAGGAAGGCACTTCCCGGGGCGGAGGGTAAGAGTTGTAAGTGATTGTTTCTGGACAGCATAGGTTTACTCCCACCCACCTTCCCCTCACCCGCCCCAAGCACATGACTCCTTTACAGCAGGGGCTCTGACATCACTTCCTCAAAACTGCTAACAACATACACTTGTTCATATCCTTAAAGGCACAGCACACTGAATAGGGGGTAGAGACACTCACAAGCTTGCACACACCAAAACAAGGAGAAAAAAAAAAAGCATCTGTAACTGGAAGGGACACAGACATGTGGGGAGTGGTGCAATGCACTGGCTGTGGAGCAGCAGTCTTCCAGGAGACATTCTGGAAACTGCATTGCTGCCCTATTTGCAGGCACCTCTCTGGTCTGAGGGAGGAGGTTGTTCGTCTCCATGCTGACCTGGCAAGAATTAAGGAAACCTGCTCACCCACTCAGGGACCACCCAGGCCACCATCACTACCTCAGAGGTTACCAAGAAAGAGGAGTGGTTGAACCATTGTGGGCTCAGGGAGGGTGAGGGTGGTGGAACAGAGGCACATCCCTCCAGTTGTGCCTCTCCACAATCCATTCGCCACTCTGGTGAAGCATGGTTCCTCTTTGGAGGCACCTGCAGTGGAGATCAAGGAGGATGCTGGGAACCTCCACAGTGGAGACCCACAGGAGGGTGGCCCAGGACCTCACAGGGGAAGGAGACAACTCCTGGTGGGGGACTCATTAGGGGGGTAGAACTGAAGGAGGGAGGAAAGGAGGTGAGGTGCCTGCCTGGTGCCAAGGCTTGGAGGGACAGGAAATGAATCCTTAGGATCGTGGGAGCAGCAGCAAGGGGGAGGGAGCTGGATGTCATTATCCACCTAGGGACAAATTACCTGGCTGAAAATGGGATCAAAGCAGTGCAACAGGAGTTTGTGGAGTTGGGGAGGGGCCTTAGACAAGTAGCACACATGATAAATTTCTCACAAGTGCTACCTGTCTATGGCATGGATGAGGCTTGGGCACTCCACACCATGGGATTCAATGACTGGTTGAAAAGCTGGTGCAGAGCTCAGGGATTTGGCTTCATTGGGGACTGGGGCTCCACCTGGAAGGATGCAGACCTATACAGGCACAATGGTCTGCATCTATCCTGGAGGAGAACCAGGATCCTAGGTGATAGGTTTAAATGCTTCAGTGGCAAGCATTTAAACTAGCCAATGGGGGAGGCACTGAAGAGGAGAAGGGAAATCCTAGCCCTCCCCAAAATCAGGGTAATTAGTGAGGTAAAGACCAAAAATAGAGCAGTCGATAGGAGAAGGGCAGTGGTAAATGGAGAAAAGACAAAGGCAGTAGGGACAGGATGGGCAAAAGAAATAAAGCTACAAAATGGAGGGTAATGAGTATCAATGCCCGTAGTCTAGGTAAAAGCTCCCTGAAATGGTGGCCTTGATGGAAGAGGGATGCCTGGATATTGTGGCAGTCACAGAAACATGGTACACAGAGAACCATGACTGGGATGTCAACATACCAGGGTACACAATCTACAGGAGGGACAGGGAGGGATGAAGAGGAGGAGGAGTAGCTCTCTATGTAAGGGAAGGGATAAAAGCAACAGAACTAAAGGGTAAACAGGGAGGAGAGGAGGCACTGTGGGTCACCCTGGAGACTGGAAATGGCTCCACAATCCACACAGGGGTTGTATACAGACCCCCGTCTCAGGGGGAGGAAATGGAGAAGGAAATGATAGAAGGCATCCTTGGGATGGCAGAGAAAGGGGAGATATTGCTGATGGGGGACCTGAATATGCCAGATGTTGACTGGAGCACCTTTGCTGCAGCCACATCCAAGAGCAGGGCCATTCTCGATGCCCTACAGGGGGCATGTCTCAGACAGCTAGTTTTGGAACCCACTTGGGAGAGAGCAGTCTTAGACCAGGTACTCTAAAATGGGGATGGAGAGAGGATCTCTGATCTTGAAGTGGGTAGCCATCTGGGAACAAGCGACCACCAAACAGTGTGGTTCACGATAAACTTAGCTGTAGAGTCAAGCCACACAAAACTGAAGGTACTGGACTTCAGGAGGGCTGATTTTGACAAAATGGGAGAGTGCCTCAGAAAAGCACTAGCAAACAGGCAAGAAGGTTGGGTGGAGCAACAATGGGGAAACATCAAAACCGCCGTCACAGAGGCAACAAGTCTTTGTGGAAGCAAATAAACAAATCAAAATGAAAGAAAAAAACACTATGGTTCTCAAAAGAAGTGGCCGGGAAGATAAGGGAAAAAAAGATAACATTCAGGAAGAATAAGAAAACACAGAAGGAGCAGGACAGAGAACTGTACCAGTTAAAGCAGAAGGAAGTGGGTAAGGCAGTCAGAATAGCAAAGGCACAAACCGAGGAAAAGATAGCCAACTCAGTTAAGAAGGGGGATAAAACCTTTTATAGGTACATTAGGGAGCAAAGAAAGACTAAGGTAGGGATACTGAGGCTGAACAAAGAGGAAGGTGGTTGGGCAGACAGTGACAGTGAAAAAGCAGGGATACTGAATGAATACTTCTGCTCAGTATTCACAATGGAAAAGCAGGGGGAAATACCTAATCCAGTCAATAGAAGCACTCTGGATAGGGGGGTTGATATTAGTCCTTTCACAGAAGAAAGGGTTCTGAAAGAACTATTAAAACTGAAGGTGAATAAAGCAATGGGGCCTGATGGGATTTACACCAGAATTTTAAAAGAACTAAGGGAAGAACTAGTAACACCACTGACTACCCTTTTTAATAAATCTTGGGAGGATGGGGTGGTACCTGAGGACTGGAGGAGGGTGGATGAAATTCCCCTTCACAAAAGTGTGAGCAAGACAGAGGCAGGAAACTACAGACCTGTCAGTTTGACCTCAGTGGTAGGGAAAATGATGGAATCACTTCTGAAGGAAATAATTGTTGAGTACCTAGAGGCCAGTGGGGCACAGGACACAAGGCAGCATGGATTCACAGTAGGAAGGTCATGTCAGACAAATCTAATTGATTTCTTTGACTGGGTGACCAAAGCAGTAGACCAGGGAGGGGCTGTGGACATGGCCTACCTAGACTTTAGCAAGGCATTTGACACAGTCCCACACAAAAGATTAATAAACAAATTAGCCAGCCTGGGAGCGGGTCCTAGGGTGGTAGCCTGGGTAAAACACTGGTTGGACAACAGGACACGGTGGGTAATAGTAAATGGAGTCCACAGTGAAGAAAGGAGGGTTACTAGTGGGGTACCGCAGGGTTCAGTTCTGGGGCCGGTCCTTTTTAATGTCTTTATAAGTGACATTGCAGAGGGACTGGAAGGGAAAATATGTCTCTTTGCAGATGACACAAAGATCTGCAACAGGGTTGATACACAAGGTGGGGTGGAAAGGATGAAAAGGGACTTGGCAAGGTTGGAGGAATGGTCAAATGTATGGCAGCTTAGATTCAATACAAAGAAGTGCAAAGTAATGCACCTGGGAAACAAAAACTCGGGAAGAGTACACAATGGGGGGTGAGATACTGATAACAACAAAAATGGAAAGGGACCTGGGGGTAGTCATATCAGATGACCTAAAGGTGGGCCAGCAATGTGAGAAGGCAGTAAGGAGGGCTGGGGGGATACTGGGAAGCATAGGGAGAGGCATCACCAGTAGAAAACAGGAAGTTGTTGGCCCTCTGTACAGACAGTTGGTAAGACCACTGGAGTACTGTGTACAGTTCTGGAGACCCCATCTCCGCAAAGACATAGACAGAGTGGAGGCTGTCCAGAGAAGGGCAACCAAAATGATGCAGGGTCTGCATCAGAAGACATGTGAAGAAAGACTAAAGGAACTAAAGATGTATAGCCTCGAGGAAGGGGGGGCATGATAGAAACTTTCAAATACCTCAAGGGAATCAACAAAGTCCAAGTGGGCAGCATCTTTCAGAAAAAGAGATGTGCAAAAACAAGGGGGCACAATTTGAAGATAGAGGGGGGACTGCTCAGAGGTAATGTGAGGACGTATTTCTTCACAGAGAGGGTTATGGATACATGGAACAGCCTTCCTTAGGAGGTCGTAGAGTCAAAAACAGTCGGGGAATTCAAGAATGCATGGGATAGACATAAGGCAATTCTAGTGGGAGGTAGGAGGAAGTAGGCTGTTGGTTAACTAGGATTTGCAGCTTATCCGTTAGGTAGGGAAATGGGCAGACTAGGTGGGCCAAGTGGTCCTTATCTGCCATCAAATTCTATGTTTCTATGTTAATAAAAAAAAGTGAAGGACTTGATGGTAGCAATCATAAGGTTCCTCAAACCATCTACACAATGCAGTAATGTGGTGGGAAAAGCAAACAGAAGGCTTGGATGCATCAGCAGGAGGATAAGTAGCAGGTGTAAGGAGGTTATACTACCTTTTTATAGATCCCTGGCCCAGCCACACCTGGAGTATTGTGTACAGTTCTGGAATCCCTACAGCATCTGAGAAAGGACATGAACAGGTTGGAAGCTGTGCAAAGGAGATCCATGAATAATGTTTCAGGGTCAGAAAGTGAATATACTATATATGAACAGAGTCTGGAGAGCCTGAACATGTACTCATAGAATTCCAGGAGAGAAAGAGAGGATATGATGAGACATTTAAATGTATAAAGAGAAAAAACAAGGTAGGCACTCGTACATTGTTCAGACACAGTGAGATTAGGTACACCTGGGGGAGAGGTAGCAAGCTGGAGAGGGTGGGTTCAAGTTCAAAAGAAACAATAGGAGGTACTAGTTCATGTAAGAAGGTGGAGGGGTGGAACAGACTGCCAGGGGACATGGTAAATGCAATGACCATGGGCAGTTTCAAGAGGGGTGGGACAAATACAAGGGGAAGATCAGGGAGTCAGGCATGGGGGTAGGGACTTGTACCTTAAGCGCCAATTGCTGCCACACTGGGCAGACTCAAGAGACTGCAGGCCTTCACCTGCCAGTCTGTTTCTATATTTCTATGTCTAAAAGGCCCTGTACTGTGTGAGAAACTGTCAGGCCTTGTGCTGTGTGAGCAGTGGTCTATAGCAGGACTCAAAAGGAACTGTCCTGAAAGAGTTGTCAGCATGTTGGTGGAAGCATGATTAAGTAAATCAACTAGACTGCCCTTGCTACACCCCAGGGATCTTGGGAGTATGCTGAGTGTGAGTGACTCTTGCTTTTTATGTTGCTTTTAAAAATGTATCTTTTTACCATTGCTTATTAATGACTGCCTTTTGCATTATTTAAGAAAAGTTCTGTGGAATACATTGTGTATGAAAGGTACTATCTAAGTGATTTTACACATTTAGCTGAAACTCCATTAGATTTGATATGGAAGGGAACATAAATATTTTATTTTTTGTAGTTTCTGAATAATTGTTTCATAACGCAAGATTAAAATACATTAGTCTTAAATGACTCTGTGCTCATATGAGGGACAATGCCTGAGTCTTGGGTGTAAATACTTTAAATTGTATGTGCTGGGTACAAAGCATGGAACCCAACAAGGTTTTAAAACCTTAACACACACTGACACAAATGATGAAGAATACATATTGTAGGTCACTTCAGAAGAGGGTAAAGTAAGGAGGGGTCTGGATGCTGGCCTTCCAATTAGACCCCCACACTCTACCTATAGAAGATTCTGAATTTACAGGTCAGGGGCATACAGTATAGTGCTTTTCCTGTTCCTGTGTTTGAAGTTGTTGTACCCACTTATGTGAAATAAAGGTCTTCAACTCAAGAACTTTGATGAATGTGCATGAAGGGTTCATGAACATCCATCAAAGTTCACCATCTGCTCTTCAACTCAGCTTTTGAATCAAGTTCATGAACTGCTCATCGACAAAGTTCATGAAGGTGCTGAAACCTTAAAGGACCATGATGTACTGTACTGAGTCAAAAATCATTTTACGTAACTAATTTGTATATCAGAATGTAGTAATGTCCCACTGTAAGAAACACAGAAACATAGACTTTGACGGCAGATAAGGACCGCTTGGCCCACCTAGTCTGCCCATTTCCCTACCTATTGGATAAGTTGCAGATCCTAGTTAACAGCTGCAGATCCTAATAAGAGTTATAAAGCAAAACAAAATCTGAGCATTTTCAGTTTATGATGGACACTATGTATGCTACTTGACAATTAAGTATATGAGCACCCAAAAGGATTAACATTTAAACTCCCCACATTTTAAAAGAGGTTCAGATTCTGCTGATGTAAAATAGCAATAGGCCTTTCCTATTTATGAAAGGGAGGTGAGCAGTGATTCCATTTGAAAGAAGAAAAACTGAAAAATCTTAGTATAAGGTAAGGTAGTAATTCTAAAAGGCATGGTAAGAAAAGTCATATATTAGAAAATGTCGAGTTTATTGAAAGAATTGTCTGGTCATGGTTAATTGTTTAGGTTGTGTGATCAAACAACTAAGGGTTACATGGGGTTGCCACCCATTTGTACACAGGGTAAAAATATTTTGAGAACAGGACTAAAACAGGTTGCCTGATGAATGAATCATTGTTATAAAAGCAGGTTATTTCTGGCCACCAATAAGTGTGATGGACTGCGTCAACAAAAATGTTCACTAGCTGAGTCATATGAACTTTCATGAGCAGTTATGAAATTTATGTTCATGAATGTTCATGAACACAGGTGTGCTGTTTAATTTTCATGCACAATTTATGCACATTCATGAACAATTTGATACATGCTTCATGAACATTCCTGAGTTGAATTCATGATCTGTTTTTGAAAAATTCCTGAACATTCATGAACGGTTCATGACCCAAATCCTCCTAGGTGCTCGGGGGGACATCTGGTGTTAACCTGGGTGGTCCATTGGGGTCCGCAGTCTGTGGGATTATTTGGGCTGCCCCCAACCCCCAGGCAATGGGTGTGTGTGAGAGCATGCCCTGTGCTTTCTGGGCTCACTTGCAGAGACTGAGGACTTTTTATGGTGAGCTTAGGAAGAAGAACTCCTAGTGGACTCCTTACTTGGTCAGTTTGGCCAATGAATCCTTTTCCGGATACTTGTAGACGACCTGGTTTGAGACATTTTTTCTTCTTTTTTCCCTTTTGTCTGGCTCAAGAGAATGGTCATTTTTAAGCAGTGAGAGTGTTTTGTTTTTTATTCTTTTATATTGTTAATTCCAGGAGGCTCAGATGAGAGCTGGTGGCCCCTTGGATGTTTTACTTTACTTAACCCCGTGAAGTGAGAGTTCATGGGGGCGTTTATTTCTACAAACTGGCGTGGAAAGACTAAGCAGACTGCTTTATGGACTTTTTATGAATTATTAATTTACTGTTATTTTTTTAGAGTGTGTTGGGGTTTATTTTTTGGGGGGTTGTAGTTTTTATAAAATAGGGATTTTTGTTAATACTTTATTCTTGGATTCACTGCTGATATTGTATTGGCAGTATGTGTTGGGACCATTCTTCGGTGGGCAGGCATTACTCCCCCTCCAGACTGAGAGACCTACACCCCTTTTATAGCCCCCATTGCAGCCCATTGTGCTTTGGGGATTGCTCAGAAGGGTTGGAGGGGCTGGGCCCCCAGGTCTGGCGGGCAAGGGACGTGGGGTGGGCTGATTGGGGTAGTGGGATCAAGGAGGCACCCCGGGATGAAATGGGTCCAGGAAAGGGGACCTCCCTGACTGATTCCCATACCTGAGGGCTCCATGGGTAGTGGGCAAGTAGCCCGCTCTTCCATGGCCTCTCAGCCAACCCAGGCGGTATTATGCAATGCCAGGTCAATAAAGACCAAGACAGCAATTATTGCTGATCTTGTTGAGACATCTGACCTGGTTTGTATCACAGAGACCTGGCTGGATAAGAATGCTGGTCTGGTATTGGAGTCAGTGGTTCCAGCCGGGTACTCGGTGATACACTGCCCGAGATTGGATCGTATGGGCGGGGGTGTAGCCGTCTATTTCAAGACAGAACTGGGCCTTGTAGAGGTTCCAGTGGGGACCACCAGATCCTTTGAGTGTATCATGGGAGCAGGTGTGAGCAGAAGGATTCTTCTCATCTACCATCTGCCTGGAGATGGGAAAGTTTTCCTACAGGAAGTTGCAGACTTCATGGTCAACATGGTGTTGGCATCCCCCAGATGGTTGGTCCTGGGGCATTTCAATGCCTGGGTCAAAGATGAACTTTAGCACTTTGGTCAGAACTTCCTCCAACTGATGATCTCGTTGGGCATCACAGAGGCAGTTACCACTGCAACCCATTCTCAGGGTCACTCCCTGGATCTGGTGTTCCTCCTGGGGATGGAGGCCGCTGACTCAGTGGTGGAACCAGTTGGATGGTCGGACCATCACTTTATAAGGTTCAGTTTTGTGACTCCCCCGGTGAGACCTGCCCCTTTGGAGATGGTCCAGTACCACCTTTTGAGGGGGTGTTACCCCAGAGGATCTGATGACAGTGCTGGACCTATCGAGCAGGCCATTGGAATGCTCGGATCCAGGAGACCTAGTAGTGCACTATAACAGTATGGTGCTGAGGGCCCTGGATTCCATAGCTCCTGTCCTAGTTTTCCCTCTCCCTCTCCATCCTTGGTCCTCTTGGTTTGATGGGATTTTGAGGTGGTTGAGGAGAGTGGGGAGAAGGTTGAAATGCTGTTGGAAGAAATCTGGCCTAGAGGAGGACATACTTAGGTTGATTGCTCATTACTTGGACTATCAATCAGAATTCTCCCATAAGAAGGCAGAGTTCCTTTCCAGGGAGACTGCTGCAGCAAAGAATCGACCGGCTCAGCTCTTTCAGACTATGAACAGGCTGTGCAATCCAGCCTGCCTCCAGGGCTGGATAGCTTTTTCACAATTAAAGTGTGATGAGTTCACTCAATTCCAGGACTGTTCCAGGACTAGAGGGCATGGGATGAAGTTGGAGAGAGGACGATTCAGAGGAAACGTGAGGAAGAATTTCTTCACAGAACGGGTGGTGGACAAGTGGAACACCCTACCAGAGGAAGTGGTGGGGGCTGAAACAATCACGGGATTTAAGAATGCATGGGATAGACATAAAGGAAGTCTGGAGGTCAGGGGTAAGGGGCAACAGACTTCTTGGAAAACATAAACTGAACTTACAAGCTCAAATGGGTAGACTGGGTGGGCCATAGGCCCTTATCTGCCGACACTGTCTATGTATCTATGTATCTATGTAATTCTTTGCAGATATGGTGTTCTCTATCAAGTCGGAGATCTGCCTGACTCGTTCAAATGAGTACGGCTGAGGTCGATGTGAGGGCACAGACACCCAGTCTGTTTGGACAGATTTCAATCAGCCAGCGATCATGGATATCGTGAAGATTGTTCGGAGCTTGCAACCGACTTACTGTAGTTTGGATCCTGGTCCAACCCACCTCCTTGTGGGGTGTATGGGTGCCATCGGACTGATCCTTGCTGAGATAGTCTGGTGCTCACTGGATCAAGGGGTGTTACTGGACCCCCTGAAGGAGGCTGTGGTGACACTCCTTATAAAGAAATCTTCCTGTGACCCAGACTTTCTTGCAAACTACAGACTGGTCTCTAACCTGCCCTTTTTGGACAAGGTTATTGAGAAGGTAGTCATGTTGCTGCTCAAGAGCTTTCTTGCCACCCACGAAGTCTATGATCCTCTCCAGTCCAGTTTCAGGAAGAGGCATAGTACTGAGATGGCATTGGTTCAAGTACTTAATGATCTCCTAATACGAGGGATCCGAGGAGTCGTTCGTTCTTGGTCCACCTTGATCTCTCTGCAGCATTTGACACCATGAATCATGGGGTGTTGCTGGAAGGCCTGTGGCTACTCTGCAGACTGCCTGGGGCAGTCCTCATGTGGTTCCATTCTTTTCTTACAGGCAGAACTCAGAGGGTGGTGTCGAGGATTTTTTCCTTGGCCCCCTTCTCCCTGCCTTGTGAGGTGCCATGGGTTTCCATGCTGTTCCCCCATGTTGTTTACAGTGTATATATTGCCATTGGGAGACATTATAAGGCAGTATGGGCTGAGTTTTCACTGCTATGCAGATAATACTCAGCTTTACATGTCCTTTGTACCCGAACAGGACAGTGCGATCTCGGTCTTTAACAACTGCCTCGCTGAGATCCAGGACTGGATGAGTGCTAACTGGTTGAGACTGAATCCGGATAAGACTGAGGTGTTCATGGTGGACCCAGGTCAGTGGGTACAGAAGTTGACTCCTGGGCAGCCATCTGGCCTTGTGCTAGGGGGTAACCAGTTGAGACCTTCTGAACAAGTGCGGAATCTGGGCGTTGTGCTTGATAACAAGCTGATGCTAAAAGTGCAGGTGTCAGCATTTGTCAAATCCTCATATCATCTGAGGAACATCACCCGGATAAAGCATCTCGTTCCACCAGAGGTCCTTCCTAGATTGGTTCACGCCTTTGTGTCCTCTCGTCTAGCTTACTGCAATGCTTTATACCTAGGGTTACCGGGGGTGGATCTCCATCACCTGCAGCTGGTGCAGAACGCTGCAGCCAGGTTGTTGACAGGTTTGTCAAGAGCTAGCCACATCACACCTGTGCTGTGCAAACTGCACTGGCTGCAGGTGTGATGGAGGATCACCTTCAAGGTCGCATTGCTGACCAATAAGACCCTACATGGACAGGGCCCAGGTTACTTGCAAGACCTCCTTTGGCCCTATTGCCCCCTCCACCCACTCCACTCCACTGATGAGGGATTGCTAGAGGTTTCCAGGGTCCATCTGCAGACGTCAGGTACTAGGGTTTTTTCTTTTGTAGCCCTGACCCTGTGGAACTCTCTATGTTGTCGGATTAGAGAGTGCCTGTCCACCTAGACTTTTAAATCCTCACTAAAAACATATTTATTTGGAATGGCATTTGGGGATAATGTTTAGTCTTGTTACTGCTGCCTTGTTATTTTATATATTTTATTTGATCTGATATTTTTCATATTGTGTATACGCTTCAGTTTGTTAAAAAGTACTTTAAAAAAAAATTTGATTGATTGATTGATTTCACCTGGGGATGGCAGGATTATGGAGAAATAAGTTCAGCTGCAATACATCATTGCTTGTGTCAAGGTAGTATTTAAATAACTGTGTTGAACCTGTAACTCACTCTGCAGGTAAGGGGCCAACAGTAAAGGAGGGAGACACTAAGGGGAAGGAGGTGGAAACAATTCCCTTCTCAGAGGAAAATATCCTAAGGGAACTGACAGTAACAAAAGTCGATAAAGTGATGGGGCCAGATGGAATGCACACTAGGATACTAAGGGAACTAAGGGAGGTGTTGGCTGCACCATTAGCAGCTATGTTTAGCCTGTCATTGAAACACGGGAAATACCGGAGGACTGGAGGATGGCTAATATGGTCCTGCTATACAAAACTGGAAATAAAGATGAGGCAGGTAATTACAGGCCAGTCAAACTGACCTCTGTAGTATGCAAATTAATGGAAAAACTGCTGAAGCAAAGGATAGTGGCACACCTGACAGGCAATGGGCTGGAAGACCCAATACAGCATGGTTTCACTGAGGGGAAGTCATGCCAAATGAACCTCACAGAGTTCTTCGACTGGGTTACCAGGAAGGTGGAGTGGGGGGGGCTTTGGATGTAGCATACCTAGATTTTAACAAAGCATTTGCTAAAGTACCACATCAAAGGCTTATAAACAAACTGGAGAACCTGGGAGTTGGTTGCAAGGTACTGTGATGGGTAGAGAGTTGGCTAGATAATAGAACTCAGAGGGTGGTGGTGAATGGTGCCTGCTCTGCAGTGGGCAAAGCGACCAGTGGCGTCCCCCAGGGATCAGTGTTAGGACCAATCCTCTTTAATGTCTTTATCAATGATATTGCTAAGGGGCTGGAAGGACAAGTATGCCTGTTTGCAGATGATGCAACACTCTGCAACAGGGTGGACACACCAGATGGGGTGGAAAGAATAAAAAGGGACCTAAAAAGATTGGAAGATTGGTCAAAGGATTGATAGCTAGATTTCACACCAAGAAGTGTAAGGTAATGCATATCGGGCACAAAAACTCAGGGGTAGTTTACCACCTAAGGGGAGAGGAAATTGCAAGCTCAAAACAGGAACGAGATCTGGGGGTCATCATCTCAGATGACCTGAAGATGACAAAATACTGTGACAAGGCAGCAGGGAAGGCTGGCAGGATGCTGGGCTGTATAGGTAGGGGAATCACCAGCAGAAAGAAGAAAGTAATACTACCACTGTATAGATCATTGGTGAGGCCTCACCTTGAGTACTGCATCCAGTTTTGGAGACCCTATCTTCAAAAGGACAAAAACAGGGTAGTGCCAGTACAGAGGAGGGTTGCACAATAAACCCCATGAAGACAGGCTGAAGGAGTTAAATACGTATTCACTGGAAAATAGGAGGGAAAGGGGTGACATGACTTGAAATGTTTAAATACCTCAAGGCAAAAAACCAAGTTCACGTTGGTACCATATTCCAGAGAAAGATGTCAAGGACCAGGGGCACCATATATGAAGCTGGGTGGGGGTTCAGGGCAAGGGAGGAAGTACTTTTCACAGAAAGGGTGGTGGACAAATGGAACAGTCTGCCAGCAGATGTGGTGGGGGCGGAAGTGGTCACAGGATTCAAGAAAGCATGGGAAAGACACAAAGGGATTTTGAAAATACACGAGGAGGGGACAGTGGGCTGATTAAGATTTGATTAGTAACAATAACTATGGTAATCTGGGCAGATGCGATGGGCCTGTGGGCCCTTTCTGCTGACAACTTCTATGTTTCTATGTTTCCAGTGGTCATGATTATGAGCAACACTGAACAAACTGATGCACATGGGGAACTAGGCTCATCTAGCATGGCTGAGGTGGTCAGGGCATCCTGCCTGGAGAGCTTAGAGGTGGTGGTAGAACGGATAAAGAAAATTAAGCAAAGAGGTGTTGTGCACACTGCTGCCAATGATGTAAATTCAAATCTAAAGTCACTTTTAATGCAATTGGAAAGAGTCTCATTACAGGAAATGAGTCTGTGGCACAACATATCTAGTTTACGAGATTATATAACAGTTAAGAGTGCCATGGAGCTAAGGCTGGATAAACAGCCATCAGCTGGACTACAGCATTTCAAACACAAGTCTAAGTGGGAAGAAGCTCTGGCAGAATGCTTTATATAACTGATAAAAATACAGATTAAAGGAGACAGTAGAAACTACAATAACATACAAGAGGAGACTAAGACACTGCAGACTGAAACTGGTAAATTTAAAGATACAGCTGAATTCACAAAGTAAGAGAAGGACCTTAATGGGATCCTAAAAAAAATACGAACAAGAAATTGATGAAACAAAATTCAATAAACATATCACAGATTCGCAGGACTATTAAAAAGGACAAGTGTCCAACTAAGGAGGACCAGCAAGAGTTAAAACTCAGGGGCATGGCTTTAGCAGATCCAGGTCCTGTTCGATATACTGTATAGCAAAAGAGCAAAAGTCATCCACATTCAAAAAATAATATAAATAATAATACTGAAATAAGTGATTCTGAAGAATAAACTTCCAGTGCCGAAGAATAAGGAAATGAAAACAGATTTTTTTTTTAATTTTAGAACAACCTATATAAACCTATAGATTGCATAGCCAATATTAAAGAAACAAAAGAAGAACAAAACAAAACTAAAACTAGGGCAAATGACAAGGCAAGAGGCTCAAAAATCGCAGTAAGGAAATCTTTGAGAACAGAGGATCAGACCAACAGGAAATTGTAAACTTAATCATTACCTCAGCCCCAGGAAGAAGTATTGAAACATGGCTTAAGTGTCATGCCCTCACCACGTGTAAATACATACCAGTTGGAAGTGGACCTTTTTAAGATTTTCTGTAAAATAAATTTTAAATATCATTTTGAGAGCACTATCATTAAGAGTTTGAATGTTAATGAAATGGTGTTTTCTGAACTGAATTTGATAGGGAGCAGAATAAGAGAAGATTTGAGTTTCTTAATTGCTGCTATTAATACCTGGGATTCTAACATATGAGATGTACCACATGACAACTCAAATATTTTGAACTCTTGGGATGACATGATTGCCCTTCTGAAAATATCCAGAATGTGAGAGACTCTGAACTTTTTCCTCTACATTTTGCTGGCATGGACATTGAAGCCATTATAAATTAATCATGTTGTAGAAGAACTGCAAGTGTCAGTTGATAATTCATCAAATGTATTAAATGTGCCTAACATGAATATTGCATGGTTCGGGGGATGGGATTCTTAGGGTACCCCATGCTATGCCAGAACAATGTAAATGGTTGTTTAGAAGTAGGTACATGTTCTATCTTGGTGTAATAGACCCACTGATTAAAACCCACCAAACGCTAGTAAAAAATTTTGTTGAAATTTTATTGGGAGTTCATTGGAATTTCAAGAGAAATAATCTGAGTGAGGATGAATGAAATGGAATTACTGAACTAAGAGGGGATATCTGATATAATCAGGAATTTGGATGAAGGAGGGAACATACAGTAATTATCTTGGATAGGAAAGACTATGGAAAAGAAGCTTACTGTTTGCTATTGGATATGAAAGCATACCAGATATTAAAGAAAAATCAAACAAAATAATTCAGCAATACCTTATTTGAATTTTTGGATAGGACCATGCAGAAAGGAGAAATTACAGCTAATGAAAATGAGTTATTCAAAACAATGACTCCAAATATGGTTACCTTCTTTTAAATCCCAAAAGGCCCATAACGACGAAAAAAGACAAAAAACTGGAGTCCCATAGTGTCAGGTATAGGATTCCTGTGTGAAAATGTATGTAATTCCATTGATTCTTTCTACAGACATTGGATATTACATTGGGATTCTATGTCCAAGAAGCCATAGACATCTTTGGTAAGCTGGAAAAGTTGAAATGGAAAGACTCCTACAGGTGGACAGCGGTAGACATTTGTTCATTATACACTAGTATCCTGAATCTGGTGGGCTGAGAAGCACTTACACACTACCTTAAAAATAATATCTGTATCAGTGTACCATCCACCCAGTTTTTAGTGAATTCAGTTGAATTTGTCCTAATTCATAATATTTTAATATTTGTCCAAAACATTTTTTTCTGTACAAAATGGGAACTGCATTGGGGGTCACTATGGCACCCACATATAACTTATTTTTTTGATTTTGGGATTCAGGTTTATTTTTAATGATCGTAACCCTTTTGTGGTTAAGATGGTACACTGGTACAGGTATATTGACGAGGCACTCATCATCTGGGATGGAGAAGAAAATTCAGTCCAAAATTTAATGGAATATCTGGAAGCGAATGATTTGAATTTGTCATTAAGTTTAAACCCAGATCCTGAAAAGACTACTGTATTGTACATGGTGGGATAATTCTGTTGGTATAATGATTGCTTTTTAAACTAAAAGGGACTTTTCCCTTAATCATTAGGGTAAAGCAGCAGGGCATGTTAAATGGTGAACATTTTCACCTATACAATTTAATTCTATTTTAGATTGCCCCCTTCTATCCTGTCTTGTATAATACCTTTTTCACTATGTTGAGTCTGCTTTTACACATTTGTTTACGTCTGAACAATAAAAGAAACACTCTTTGTTTGTAAATAGGTCTTGAATTAATGGAGTTAGTGGGATTAACAGTAGGACTAGCGGTACTACTAATACAATGGAGTACAAGGCATCATCAATGAGATGGTTTCAGGAATAGAAAGTCATTGGCACACGGTAGAAGAGATACAAGGCTGTGCCCACTAAAACACTGTGGTTTTGTTACATTTTGATTGATGGCATTTTATGTGCATGGGATGGAACTTTTGAAGAATCTGGGGTTTGTGGAATGGTTAAACTGCAATGAACTTAACCTTCATTTTTTACAAGTAAATTTAGTTAGGACACTAGTGACTTTCTGGACATCAGTTTGTGCTCTGATGTCACTGCTTCTAAAGTAATTTCAAGATGCTTTAGGAAACCGACTGCTACTAACAATTTTTTGTTAGCTAGCAGTAATCATCCCAGGAAACTGAAACATTCAATTCCCTATATCCAGTTTCTGAGGTTGTAATGAAATTGCTCTGAATTTAATGAGTTTCAGAAGCAGGCGCAGGAACTAAAACAAATGTTCCTGGAAAGTGGCTATCCCAGAGATGTGTCAAATGCAGCTTTTAATAAAGCAGCAGGAACTGGGATCTGACCATAGGGAACTGCTAAAACCAAAGCAAAGACCACAGGGACACTGTGAACCTGTTTGTTTCAGAATTCTAATTATTTGGCTGGAGCCAAAGAGAATACCATACATAAATTCTGGCCTGTATTACTCAGTGACAGCACATTAACACAACACATTGGTGAAAAACCTAGGGTTACCGTTTGCAAGTAGTAATTTTAAGGACAAACTTGTAAGAAGTCAATTTTCCAGTGGCCGTTGTGGGATTAGAACATGACTACCTGGGCCAACCTAGTGGCGCTGAGGGTTGAGGCACTGGATGCCACATCTCATGCCATGCCAGCAACCCAAGTTCGTAAGCGAGCTCACACTGCCAGGGGTTGGCAGGGAAGGTAGAGGATTGAGCATCCATGATAGCTCTCCTCTCCTGTGGATTGGTGGACATGCTGTCCTGTTCCTTGGCTGGCTCCTGGTGGAGGATAGGGGCCACGCCAGAGTCCAGGGAGACAAAAAGGATGGCATTGTGATGTGCATACACCTCCACATGTGTGCGATCATGACTGCAAGGGGAGGGAACTGGAAAAAACATGAAAATACGGCTGCAGGCTATATGAAGCCCCTCCAGCATGCCGGTGCTGCTGCCTCAGGTACTGCCCATATTGCCCACTCCAGATATTTGTATAGGGGGAGAGGACAGCTCCCTCACCTTTTGCCCCACCACGGGGAGTGATCCATGGGGAACACAGGGCTCGGGGGTACCGGAGGAGCAGCAGCCGGGAGACTGGAGGAGGACTGAGGGCTGCCTGCTGGCCAAAGAGGAAAAATAAAAGATGGAAAAAAAGAACATGGCTACCCACCAAAACCCCTGGAATGTTCAGATATAGGAATTGCAATATATGCAGTTTTTGTGTACAGGGATCCAGTTTTACAGTACCCAATAGAACTTGACAGTTACAATCAGGCAGTTCATTGCATGCATAACCACTTTTTATGGTTTACGTGATTTGGTGCTCCTGCACTCAACTTTATATTGGTCTCATTGTTTGCCCTTTAATGTTGAGAATGCAAGAGCATATAAGGGACATCAAAAACTTTAACTTGGAAAATTCGGTTGCGGAACATTTTTGTTCATTCACATACTGTAACAGTGATGTTTCACAATTCAAATTCATGGGTTGGAAAAACATTAGGATGGGGGGGTAATAGGCTTCAGGAACGGTTAAAATTAGAAACAGTTTGGATATTTATTTTGGATGTCTTAACACTGGATGGTCTGAACATGGAAACTGATTTCAAACCTTATATGTAAAAGATTATTTCCATGTTGCTTTACATCTGGTATTCTGCACCTCTCTCCCTCCGTACCTATCATTTATTATTCTTTCCCTCTCACATCTGTGATTTTGTCATTATTTAATAACAATTAGTCCTCCTTCTACACCTACCCTCTTCTCTGCCCTTCCTTTTTCTTTTATTCTTTTCCTTCATCCATTCCTTTTTAAGTCCCTGAACTCTCCCCTAATTTGGCAAAAATTGTAATAAGGCTGAGTTCATCTGCATTTATCGAATATTAAACATTGTTTACTTCTATTTTTTCTCTTTAGGCACAATGAGACAGTGGAGCGCAGGATTTCCTGCTACAGAATGCCATGATACTTAGCTCCCAGCTCTGGTTTGTCTTCTCTGCTCTCTTATATTCTCCTTTGAGATAAATTTGATTGCATGTCTGAATGTTGCAATGTGTCAAAATGCATTATAATATATTTGCTTTTTGCTTGATTGATCTTTTATACATTTGGTTATATGGTTTATTTTAGTCAGTTCATGCTACTTATTTCTACGCACACTGTTTTTGATGACTTCTAAGTGCTATAATTTAAAGTGTAATGTTTAACAGGGGGTCCATCACCTATGACATCATAATAGGGTGACCCAAGCAAAGTATTTAAACAGTTTGTACTCTCAGCTGAGTGCCCCCTGAGGAAGCTCAAAAGTTCTATGTGATAACAGCGAAAGCCTAAAGGCGGTTGCCGTTATCATGCAGTCAGAGTGCTGAAAACATTTTTCAGCACTCTCTGACATACTAGCTTACAGGACAACGGTGCGGGAACATATATTTTCATGCTTTCTGTGGGGCTGTGCCCCTACACCTTCCTCATGCAGGGGACTTCACCTCCGCACCCCCCTACTAAAGGATTCTCAACTCCAGGGGGGTGCATGTTGGGGGGGTGAACGCATGGAAAAATAAAAGTCCCAGCCGGGTGCAATAAAATAACACCAGCGCCCCAACCTGAACCCGGTACCTCACCCACCCCAACCACAAGCCATCACCTGATGCCACAATGCAGCTTGACAATCCACCATAGTGCCACACCCTCCCAGCCCACACTCGCTGTGCTCGCTCCCCCCAGCACGTGTACATATTGCAACATCCTGTCAACCAGTTCACCCACCCACCCCCTCATCCGGTCACCCTACCCTCCCATCGTGTGAGGGATTTTGCCAGGAAGGAGTCGACATTATGGACGGTGTCCTTCCCCATGCACCCACCTCACAGTATACCAAGCTCAAATGAGCGATGTGCTGGGGTGTTTCAGTGTGGTCTAAAGCTCTCTAAAAGTGAGACAAACTGTGTTTGGAAATGTTCAGTAAATGAATTCATCATTTTGAAACTTACACCTGTGCCAGTGGTTTTCAGGAACTAACAGCACTGATTTGTGAGTGAGGTTGTCCTTGTTTGTTATGTGCCCACAATAACACATTTGCCTTATTTACTTTGTATATACTTCAGCTTCTACTATGAGCTCGAGTGAGTGGACCAGGGTGTAGTCTATGCTGGGAATGTTCCATCTTCTATTGCTCTTGACAAAGGGGACCATATCCCTTTGAAGACCTCCATGGTGTTTTTTGCCCTGTGTTGTGTATGTTCAATGTTAAGGCAGTTATACATATTTCTACCTCAGGGTGCAATACAGGGAGGGTCTTTACCAAGCCAGTATTGCAAGATAGTCTTCCTAGAATTAACCAAAGCAAGGCTCCATAACTGTCTAGCTTGTTTAGGAAGACTGATATTGGTATCTGCCCCCAGTAAGAGCTCAGTCAATGATTTTGAGATTTGGAGTCTGAGCACCATCTGCATAATGCTGTGCACTTCTACCCAGCACACACTGGCTTTTGGGCATATCAGATCACATGGAGAAAATCACCATTAGTGATTTTGCATTTCAGAAAAGTGGAGATTTATCAGTATCAAAGAGATGCATTTTAGCTGGGGTCAAGTAAGTGCGGTACATAAAGTTTTACTGCACCTCTCTGAGATGGTTGCTTCCAGCACAGGTGACAAAATGGGTCACAGCTAGAGCTGTACAGAATACAAAATTCTGCCCACAGAATGCCTGGGGAATGACCATTCTGATTCTGTGGAACTCCACTGAATATTTGTGAAAATTCCATGGAATTTTGAAAATGTTAAATTTCAGTTATTTCATTGTAATTTTAAAAGTAAATGTTCAAATAACATCAAATGTGAAAAGTATGCAGTACCACACAGTGTACAAAAGTGTACACAATTTCAGAGTTGTAGATTGAAAGGAGGCAGAGTTATGAATGGACAAACATTTAATTAAAATGTAATTTTCAGTTATTTTGAGATAATTTTAATATTTCTTATCCAAATTTTGCCGTAATATCGGTATTTTGAGAATCATGGAGGATGCATATATGCATCATGTTTTAAGTCTCACGCTTTAATGGGTGCTGAGTTATAGGTAGCCAAATATTTTGCCAAACTTTGGATTTCTGTAATTTTAGTATAACTTTGATAGTAATTATTGAAATATTACAAAAATTGCCAGGTATACAGGATATCACTACATTTGTATATGCACATAGTTTCAGATTTCTAGCTTTGAATTGGGTTGCCTGCCAAACATGTTGCGAAAATTTAAATTTTGGTTAGTTCCCTCTAATTTCAAAACTGCATATCCAAATTTAACCAGAGTTTAACCATTTAAACTACTATACCACATGAACATTTCTGAAAAGGTTAATATTTTCAGCTTTAAATGTGACTGAATTAAAAGTAGTCAAACTTTCACAACATTTAAATTTTTGATTTTGCAAAAATGTAAACTAGAAATTTGTAAACCCCTGAAACTTTAAAACTAGAGAATGCAATACCATTAAATTTGGCACGATCTTAGACCTTACAACGGGACTGTGTGTGCCAATTTTATTAATTGCTTGCTGCAAGAAATTGCACAATAACATCTGTACTAAAGTCAAATCCCATGAGTCTTTGTGCAAACTGCTGAATTTAATGACAAATTCCATAAAACTGGAATGTTCTAATTTCACTCAGCCTTATCTTGGGAGGGAGGTCTAATTAAAGTACGGGAGTATAAGAGTCAAGTAGTGCAGGGGGTCACCAAGTTCTGGAGTTAGATGCACAGTTTCACCAAGAAATGGACAGCTGTGCTGGGTAGCACAACAGCGGTAGACCCCCAGGTTGGAGCAAGAAAGCACAGAGTGTCAACAATTCTGACCTGAATGCAGGATATTTAAGGATCACATCCAGTACATTTATGACCAGGGAACCTGGAGCACATGCAAGTCTAGGACTTAGAGGTACTCAAAGAGATGTAGCGGGGGAAGACAATGTCTTGAACAGCAGGATGAAAGAATTCTGGCTATTCCAACAGGGTAGGCTGATAGGAAAAGGAGTAGATGAGTCATATTTTAAGGGAATTTGTCACTGTAAAGAACAAAGATGATATCAGTGGGATCAGTAGCTCTACTGAGTCAACCTGGCTATGCCTAAAGAGAAGGGGGGGTGGAATAGTCACCGAGTGAGGAACAGCGGGATTGCAAAAAGCTCAACCCAGCTTATCAAATGAAGTAGTGATATGTGCATTGTTAATGTTAAATTCCACACACACAAAAAAAAAATTCTGGATGCTTCATCTACAGAATAAGTTATCATAAATATGTGAGAAAATGTTACTAATACATTTTTTTTCTTCTGCAAAATTAAAACTGCTTAACCAGTTTATCCAGTTGTGTTAGACACCAGGATACATGGACTATGGATATGCATGTCAAATGTTAACTCTATGCACGCACAAGCAGAGAAGTTACAAACATCCACATTTTTGACAGTTTTCACAAAGTTTTGAAAATATTTACATGGTAAAGTTTTGAACCCCTGTAACTTAAAAATCTCTTATCTAATTGTTTCCATATTTAGAGCATTATATAAGCATTTCAAAAAGGTTATCCATACTCATGTACACATGTCTATCTCTAAAGATGCCTGAGTTATACACAGATTAAATGTTTCATGAAATTTTTTGGAAAAAATAAAATGACAGATTTTGAGCACATATAATTTTGAGATGCTGCATCATATTGTCATGAAATCTGGCACATTGTTAGAACACCTATCATCAAGAAATCACACCAAATTTAAGATCCCTGACCCAACAGACGATTATGGTATATGCAGATAAAACATGTTCATGAAATTTCACACAAACAACAAAATTACAACATTTGAGCACCAATAATTTTAAAACTGTCCTACCAAATTATATGATATTTGGCACATTTGTGGCTATTGACTAAAAGAGTACATATTCCAAATTGCAGCATTTCAGATGGAACAGTTGCCATGTTACAACCAAATTACTAAATTTTAACAATTCTGCAAAATTCTGACACAATTCAGTAGAATTTCATGGAATTTTGTGAAATTCGATTGAAATTCCACAGATTTGGAATTTTCCCATTCTGCACAGCTCTAGTCACAGCCGGTTTTCAGGTAGCCTGTGAGATCTCCACACCCAGGTCTTAGCTCTATTTGGACACTTCCATTTGTGGGTACAGGGCATTCTCTTACAAGTAAGCCATAAAAAACAGTCAGGGGACTACACTGAGGGGTTTGTATATAATACCCCAAGCTGGTAATAAATCATTCTACTCAAACCTCTTTCTCTCCCACTCCTGTACCCATGCTCTCACTCTTAGGTATGTGAAGAAATCCTCAGTTTGGATGTCATATTTTAGTTTAAGGTCAGATAGTGACCATAGCAGTCCACTGCTAAATACAGATCCAACCTGTGAAAGACCCAGCCTGTTCCACTTTAACAGTGCTTGGTGTACAAAAACATTATAACCCTATCTTCCTAAAGGTGACCACTAAGATGGCTGGGAGAAAGATACCTTTTTAGCAGGTGCTATGTAGGTTTTATTATGGCAGTGCAGTCCTATACCCTTAATGTGTTCTGTGTAAGGGACTGTGTTGAATGGTGGAGAGGGCTGGCCCATTAGGACTGGGGACAGAAGTCCCCAGAGGATACCTGTTCCAAGTTCATCCTCTTTGATTAGCAGCCAAGCTGATTGGGGTTGTGTGCTGTCAATTGGGAGGTAGGCCATTTGTGTTGCCCAATAATATAATTAAAGTTGGGTAATACACAGACCGCCATTTTTATTGGCATTGGAGAACTGTTTTTTTTTATTCTGGCAGGTTTGACCCTCCGTACAAAACTGTTTACAAATGCAGCAATTGATTTGAAGAAGGATGTGGGAGTTTTCACTGGAAGGGTTTGAAACAGGTATAGACACTTTGGTAACGTAAACCTTGTTACCACATTAATCCTGCATATAACAGTGAGAGGGAAGGCCTGCCACCTTACACACTTCGAGTTAAAGACTGTAGTAATGGTGCATAGCTAATTGTATGTAATGCAGAGGTGGAGCATGCCAGGTGAACCTCTATATATTTAATGGCATCAGTCACCACCTAGCCCAGTGTCCCAGTGAGTTATTAGTTAGGGCAGCTCTCCCCACCTTGCCCACTGGTAACATTTCACTTCTCCACAAGTTTATTTTGTGTCCTGAGATTACGCAATATTCTTTCAACAGGTGGTCAACAGCAGGCAACCCAGACCCCAGGTCAAGCAAGTACAGCAGTATGCATCATCAGCAAATAGACAACTTATGTTCTTCACCCTACCCCACTATCTGGCCCTTAATATCTGGGTTGGTTCAGATTGCTGCTGCTGTTCCAGTGTGAGAATGTATAACAGAGAGGAGAAGGGGCACCCATGTCTGGTGCCCCTTAACAGCTTAAACAACAGTGTGAGACCTCCATTGATTAATATTTGGGACTCTGGAGGTTGGTAGAAAACACACACCCATTTAACAAACCGTTCTCCAAGTTGGAAGCGCTGGAGGGTCTCAAACATGTATCCCCACTCCACGCAGTCAAATGCCTTTTCTGCATCCAGAGTAAGGACTGCTACCCCATGCTTTGCAGATGGTTTTTTTTTTTTTTTTTTTACCACTTATAGATTACATTAAGTGTTCTGTGGACATTCGTTTTGCCTTGTGCCCCTTGACAAAGACCAGACCGGTCAGGACAGATAACGTCTTGTAGGGCTGGCTCAAACCTCAAGGTCAGTACCTTGGCTATAATTTTATAGTCAGCCATTAGGAGAGATAGAGGCCTGTAAGAGGTGCATAAGGTGTGGTCCTTACCTGGTTTGTGTAGTACTGTTATTGTGGCTGACTGCATGAAGGGGGGCAATGTACCCCTATCCTCAGTCAGATAGATAGATAGATAGATAGATAGATAGATAGATAGATAGATAGATAGACAAACACATTTATTTTTCAACAGGATCGAACTCTTAGGACTATAAGACCTGTTTAACAAAGCTGTCCTGAAATTTTGATGGTTGCATACTGACATATGATATTACACATACTTTGCAATAAATATCTTTACAGTATTAAAGAAAACTGTTATTTACAATGCTACAAACCACAGTCCGAAAAGGCTCCAGACAATTTCATACAAAACAGGTACATCTATCCATTAGTACAGTGTCAATACTAATTTAAAAAATGTTAAACATTCCACTTAGCAAACTTAGCATTCCAAACCTCTGGTACTTGTTCATTCCAAATCTTTGGTAAATAGTAACATTGTTGCATTTTACTATAGTGTGTTTTTAACAAGGGAGACCATTAAACTTTAATTCTCTCACATTATGTCCATCGTTATTTGTCTGAGCAAATCTAGATGAATTCATTTCATCCCCACTAAAATCCTTAAATGCCATCACCCCAGTCCACTTTCTTCTTCATAGTTCTTGAGAGTCCCACCCCAACTGATTTAGCATACTGAAGTGATGGCTGCCAAAGTGACACCTCAAAACAAAATGAGCTATTCTAAAGTAAGTTTTGTCCCAATCTATTTAACTGCGTCAAGGTGGCATATTGATAAGTTACATTACCATATTCTAATATAGGTAACAGAAGCTGCTGTACAATCCTATTCATTGAATCTTTTGGGAGTATGAGAGCTTTCCTACGAAGGACTCACAACCTAGTATTTACTTTACTTACAGTATTAGCAATATGTTCTTTAAAGGTTAGCATGTTATTAATTTAAACTCCCAACTATTTATATGAGGCTGTCATTTCCACATTTTGCTTATCTAGTGTGAATATATCCAACCTGTTGTCTGTAGTTAATTAAGTACCTTTGGCCCTAAATTCCATAACCTGAGGTTTTTTCCTACTTAAAGCCATGTTTGAATCCATGTGCTAATATTATAGAATGCCAAAATCAGACTGCAATACTTCTTGAAGTTCGGCTCTGCTCTTAGCTCTACCAATCAATACCATGTCATCTTCATAGAGACGTATTTCACATTTAGTAATCATCTGTGGAAGAGAAGTTACATAAATCCAAAATGGCAGGGGGCCCAAAATCAAGCCTTTCTTCTTTGTCTGGTAGGCAGCCTCCAATAAAGACTTGATGCATACGCTCTGTTAAGTATGACAGAAACCAGTTTATCACTGGATAAGACATGCCAACCAATGAGAGTCGATCTAACAACATTTCATAATTGACCAAGTTAAAAGCTTTAGAAAGGTCAACAAACACTGAACCGGAAGACTCACCCGCCTCCAAATCATAAGAAACAATATTAATAAAGTCTGCCTGTGCAGTGTCTGTTGACCTCCCTAATCTAAAACCAGCCTGGCAAGGAGACAAAAGATTGTATATCTCCAAGTAATCATAAATCTAAATGTTGTACAAGGGGTCTCAGTTCTGAAAGGAATGCTTTATAGAAATCTATAGGTAGCCCATTTCGGCCAGGGGCTTTCCCTCTTCTAAGGTCTTTAACCACTGTGTCTATTTTTCCCCTTTTCAAGGCTTGGATCAGGTATTCAAATAGGATGGTGGAGACCAATGGTATCAGGGCACTGAAAAAAAACAAACTATCGTACTGCTCGTGTGTGGTGCTTCCCTATTCCCTCCCTTGTGGAAGTTAGGTCTTCCCTACAGGCCCTGATGTGGGCAATATTTTGGGCCCCCTCCCTGCTTCTAAGCTACCAGGCCATCAGTTTACCTCCCCTGTCACCATCAAAATATTGGCCTGCTAGGGTTAAGAGGATGGGCCTTTCTAGTTACATGCGGATTATATTACTATACTCCCATTTTGCTTGCTATAGCCTGTGGTATAGGACTTGCATGGGACTGAGCATACAGTTCCTCTCCATCTGGGAGATCTTATTTTCCAGTGTTTTAATAGTTAAACCTTTAAGTTTATGCTGGAGGCTAGAGTATGATATGGATCACAGCCTTCAGTGCTTCTCATCTAGTAGAACATGATGTGTAGCCAGGTTTCTTGAGAGTCAGGTACTCATTTAAGCCATTAGAGATGATTTCCCTGTATTTAGGATGCTGTAGGAGTACTGTGTCTAGATGCCATGCTCTCGTGGGGGTTGATACTCCTCCCACCCTAACACCAGCAGCACAGGTGTATGGTCAGCTATCAGTATGGGATTGTATCTTGTCTGCTCCACCAATCCTACTGTAATCCTGGCCTGTACATAACATAATAAAATCAATAAATAATTAAAACAATGTTAAAATTAATCTAAGGCAGCAGCATTTAGAATGGAATGAGAGTCAAGATGGCCGCCAGGCTGGGCGTGTTGCCGTCACTCGGGTTTTGAACCTCTGTTTCTGTGTTGTTTTGTGTTATTTTAATCTATTACTTCAGACTATTTTAGACTTTGTGAACCCTGGGTTTTCGCGGTTGTAGAGACTAATCGAGGGATTCGATTTAGGCTTTTGACTTTCGGCTGTCACGGACCTGCGGTGGTGTCTTTGGAGTTCCAACAGGATCCGTTCAGCAGAGTAACATCGGAGGGGCTCTTTTGTTTCCGCCTCATCCTGCGGTGGTATCTCTGGATTTCAGAGCCAGGATTCGTTTCCAAGCGGGAGGAGCACGTGGGAGGGGTTCTCTTGTTTCCGCCCTCCTTTTCAGTGTTCAGCTCCTGGACGAGTTTGGGGAAGAGAGCGGGAAGCCTTTTCAGTCCGAGTGAACGTTTAAATTTATTTTTGGGACCATTTGACTGGAAAGTCCGTGGAGTCCTGGACTGTTTTGGATCAGGTGGCTTTGGGTTTCTTTATCAGTTCCTTCGATGATTAAGTGGCGTGTTCATTTAGATTGGGAATAGGGCTTGAAAGAGCCCATTACTTCACGCTGTTTCAGAACCCTGGTGGTGGATTGGAGTGACACTGGATGGGTTTGCCTTCTTTCCTTTCTTTGCCAGAACTTTAACCTGGCTATTTGACTTGGTTAAGTCTAATTGTGAACAGCTTAGATTTCAGAGTGTTGAATGGCCCTGTCTGAGTAAGGTTTTAAGTAACTGGCTGTGCAACTCTGGTTTCAGCCTCTGTTAGTCAATTACCGGTAGGTGTCTTGATTTGGAGTTTTGCTCGCTGCAGGGGTTTGGGGTATTTTTTAGTCAGGGAGCTGGTTGAGTACCCCACCCTTGAATCAGGAGGACTGCCACTTTTGTGGTACTCTTCATGACTCTTTGGTAAGGGTAGCTTTGGACTCCTTCAAGGATTACCTATTTGGGAGAAACATGGGGCAATGAGTTAAGCTGACTTTTTCTGGCCAAATTTTACAGATTCCTGAATTATTTTGGTGAAACTTTGGACCTCTTTTGCATTACACCCATCCGTTTCCTGCCTGATCTACGGACATATTAATTTTAAGGACTTTGTTTTGGTTTGATTTATTTTATTTCTGAGTTTTTTGATTATGGCTTTTGGACACTGGAGGTGAGAGGTCTTTGTGTCCTTTAGCTTTTTATGTTTTGATTTATTTTATCTCTTTTGTGAGGGTAGAACAAATATTATCTTCCCCTTGTTGTGAGAGAACTTGAGAGGAGCTTTTGTTCTGGCCTCTGCTGTTATATCCCATAAGGGCTAGGCAGTGAGTGCCTTTGTCCTTTCCTTCCCGTGGTGAGAGCAATCCGGGGGGGGTGGGTAACAGCTTAGGTTTAGATTTTTCTTTTTCTTTCTTAAGGTTATATTTATGATTTTGTTAAATTGATTGTTAATTAGTTTCGTTGTGGGTTTTAGTTTATCTTATTTAAGCTGCAACATGTGCTGGCCTGTAGCTCCCACGGTGGTGCACTATTCATCCTCCTCGCTTCGTGCCTTCCGCCCCTTTGTCATTCCTCCTCTTCATTTTGACACCTACCAGCACTGTAGAGCTCTGGGTATTGTTCGTAGGAGAGGGGGGGGTTGTCGAACAGAGGTGGATGAATGAGCAGGGCCATCGTATCGGGGTAGTCAGGTCCAGGAGGCGCCCTGGGGCGAAATGGAATCCAGATCGAGGTTCTCCCTGTCTGGTAGCCATACCCAAGGGCACCACAGAAATTAGTGGGCAGATAGGCTTGACAACCCCTGAAGTTTGTCCAACTCGGGCGGTGTTATGCAATGCCAGGTCTGTTAGGAATAAGACCGCTATTATTGCTGATCTTGTTGGTTCGGCTGACCTGGCCTGCATCACCGAGTCCTGGCTGGATGAAAGCTCTGGCCCCACCTTGGAGGCCATGATTCCGGCCGGGTACTCGGTGATACACCGCCCGAGATTGGACCACAGGGGCGGGGGGGTTGCAGTCTGTTTTAAGACGGAATTGGGTCTCACGAATGTGGTAGTCGGTGAGACTGGGTCTTTTGAGTGTACAGTCGTAGCAGGTGTAGGCATTCGAATTGTCTTCATCTACCGTCCACCAGGAGATGGGAGATGCTTCTTACAGGAAGTAGCAGATTTCCTCGTCGACATGTCGTTTGAGTCGCCCAGGTTGATGGTCCTGGGTGACTTCAACGCCCGGGTCGACGATGAACTCTCAAATTTGGGTAATGACTTCCTCCAATTGATGTCTTCTTTGGGCCTTACACAGGTGGTTTTCACTGCTACGCACAAATCTGAACACTCTTTAGATCTAGTCTTCCTTCTAGGGATCAACGCATTCGACTTGGGGGTGGAACCAGTCACCTGGTCTGATCACCACATCGTGAGGTTCAATTTTTGCACCCCCCTGAGAAGACCAGCCCCTGTGGCGATGGTCAGGTACCGCCCATTATGGAATGTTACTCCACAAGGTCTAGCGGCGGTCCTTGACCTCTCATCCTTCGGTTCGGTGAGCAATGGTCCAGAAGCATTGGTGCTGGCCTATAATAAGGCCGTCACGACGGCTCTGGATTCTATTGCTCCTGTTCGTGAGAACCCCCGATCCCTTCGTCCCGGAGCCCCATGGTTTGATGGGACCCTGAGGGAGATGCGGAGACAGGGGCGAAGGTTAGAGCGTCGCTGGCACAGGTCCGCCCTTGATGCCGACCACTCTAGATTGATGGAACATTATGTTAACTATCAATCTGCAATCACCCATAAGAAGGCAGAATTCCTGTCCAGGGAGATTGCAGTTGCTCAGAATCATCGAACATTCAGCTGTTCGAACTGTAGACAGACTGTGCAACCCAGCCTGCATGCATGTTCGAAAGCTTTTAGCAAGTAGAGTGCGACGAGCTCACTCAATACTTTGCAACTAAAGTGGCCGACATCAGAAGAACCTGGGTCCGTAAGCTCTATGGGTGAAGCTTTTGGACAGCATGATGACAGTGCCTCATTTCTCCTGGAGTTCCTTTCGTCGACCTGAGTTCGTGGACATTATGAGGATCATCCATTCTATGCACCCCACAAGTTGTGGCTTGGATCCCGGTCCAACTCCCCTCATTTTGAGTTGTTTGGACATCATTGGTCTGGTCCTGGTGCAAATAGTTTGGTGCTCCTTGGAATTAGGTGAGTTTCACTGCTCCTTGAAAGAGGCTGTGGTAACTCCTCTCTTGAAGAAAGCTTCCTTGGACCCGGACTCTTATTCTAGTTATCGACCTATCTCTAACCTCCCCTTTATTGGGAAGGTTATCGAGCGATCGTAGTGGTTCAACTGGATGACCATTTAACCATCCATAATGTCTACGAATCCTTCCAGTCGGGCTTCCGTAAAAGACATAGCACCGAGACTGCGCTGGTTCGGGTGTTAAATGATCTTCTGATGGCGAGGAATCAAAAGAGACGTTCCATTCTTGTTCTTCTTGATCTCTCTGCAGCCTTTGACACAGTGGACCACATGGTGCTATTAGCTTGCCTGGGGCAAATTTGTGGAATGTCTGGAACCGTTTTGCAATGGTTCACGTCATTCCCTGCGAAGATCATGAGAAGTTGTGTAGGGATTTTCCTCTGACCCAATTCCTCTGTTGTGTGGAGTGCCCCAGGGATCCGTGCTGTCACCCATGTTGTTTGCAGTGTATAGGCTGCCCCTCGGAGGTATCATTAGACGATATGGGCTGAGGTTTCACTGCTATGCAGATGACACCCAGATCTATCTGTCTTTTGCACCCGACCAGGATGGAGCTCTCTCAGTGTTTAACAACTGTCTGAGGGAGATCCAAGACTGGATGGATTCTAGTTGGCTAAAGTTGAACTCGGAGAAAACAGAGGTGCTGGTAGTGGATCCTGGTGGTCGGGTGGTGAGGCCGGATATCGGTGCTCCATCAGGAATTATTCTTGGTGGAGTATCTTTGCCGTCCTCAGAACGGGTGCGTAGCCTTGGATTCATTCTTGGCGATAGGCTGACTCTTAAAGCTCAGGTGTCAGCTGTTGTCAAGACTTCCTTTATTATCTCAGAAATATTGCCAGGGTGAAGCATCTTGTTCCGTTTGACTCCTGCCTACTTTGGTTCATGCTTTTGTATATCTTCCTTAGACTATTGCAACGCCCTGTACTTTGGGCTTTCTAGGGTTGAAATCCGCGCATACAGCTGGTGCAGAATGCTGCAGCCGGGTTTTGACTAGGACAATTCGGTTCTGTCATATTACTCCCGTGCTGCTGAACTGCACTGGCTGCCATGCGTGGCGGATCACCTTAAAGTCATTTTGCTGACTTCAAAGCCCTTCACGACCAGGGTCCAGCCTATCTGAAAGACCTCCTGGTGCCTTACTGCCCTGACCGATCCTCCGGCTCGGCCGACATGGGGTTGTTAGAGATCCCAAGAGTGAGCTTGAAATCTTCTGGCAGCAGAGCATTTTTATATGCTGCACCCACTCTTTGGAACTCTCTACCATGTCGGTTACGGCAGTGCACCTCCGTGGAACTATTTAAAAAGGATTTGAAAACTTACTTGTGGAGCATGGCTTTTTTAGATAATTAGTTATTTATTAATGCTTGGATTTTATTATCATATATTTTATCATGTTGTATGCTGATTTTATGTACATGTTTGTTTATGTAGTGTTTGAATTGTTTTAAGTTGTTCAGCACCTTGATATATTGAAAGGTGCTATATAAATAAAATTATTATTATTATTATTATTACTGCACTGTCACTAAAATTATATCAATCTGGACATAGGAAGAGTGTGCGTAAGAATAAAAACACTATTCCCCTGCCTCCGGCTAGTCACCACGGTATACATGCACATCAAATCTTTGAAAGCCTTAGCACTCTTGGACAGTGGAATGAGTGTTGTGCTAGCTCTATATAGTATAGTGTCTACTACACAACTGTAGTCCCCCACTAGTACTCAGAGCCCATAATTTTGCCATTTTCTGTGCCATTAATTGATAGCAAGAAGGATCATTGATTTTAGGGCCATACAAAGATCTCACCAACAGATTACTGCCATCTTGCATACCAAGTTGTACCAAACTACAGCGACCACCAGAATTGTTCTTGACCTTTTTGACCTCCCCAGGGAATTGGAGTCAGAGCCAGACTGCTATGCCCATTGCTTTGGCATTAAAACGTGACCCATGCCAGATGACCCCCCCAACTCAGCGCAGTGCGAGCCATATCTTGCTCTTTCATATGGGTCTCCTGTATCAGCAGCATGTCTCCTTTTATCTTTTTTTTTCATAGAGGTGTTTATACTCCTTCGGTGGGCCACTGCTGCCATCCACCACCCTACCAGTCTCCGGGGGTCGTTTGAGGTCTTGTTACGCTGTGTGTGCCCCAGCAGACCCCCACAAGTCAGTCTGGAGGCATCATCCCGAGGTAGCCCCTGACTTTTTTTCCTGTTTTTTCTCCCACTTACCCCGGGGCCCCAGACAGATAGGCGATGCACATGGAGGCACATGCCCTCTTGCTCCAGTAATAGCCCCACCTCCCACCCCATTGGCCTAGCACCTTGGCTTCCCTCAGCTGCACTGCCTCCTGGTCTTCACCATGAGACAGTCAAGCACCGAGGGAGCTCAGGTTCCCTCCCCAGAGAGGAGATCTGCCCAACGGCAGCTCATCCTGCTCCGAACCCTCCCCATGCCAACCTCTGACAGCCTGCACTTGCTCCCAAACACAGGTCTTCGGCATGGTGAGAGGAAAGGCATCCAGCGCCTCAGCCCTCTATGCCACTGGGCTAGCACCTTTTGTCTTTTTGACCCAACTTATAGCTTTCTTCCTTTTGACCACATTTGTAAGGCCATTTCCTTTCCCTGTTACAATGTGCAGTTTTTCATCCATTATCTGGAATGACATTGATGATCAGCTCCTCCCCTACCTGTTTACCAACATCTGTTTTGTTTTAAGTACACCATGTTTAGTGCAATTCCCAAATGTACCATTAGCCAGCTTGAAAGTATCCAAAATTGTTTAACATTCCACTGAACTGTTCCCACTACCCCAAAGCTAAACTGTAACTATGTTCTTTGCAGCAAATGACTACTTCCTCCCCTTACCCTATTCCCAGCTGAGAAAAAAAAAACAGAGCTTGAAGTATCTTCCCTGCGAATAGAAGGTGGATCTGGGTTAGTATGATTAACATGGCACTATAAAAAAGTACAGTTACGTAAGAACTTACCGTAAGCCAGCAGGGGGTCCTACGTAAAACTTCTAGCTAGCAGTATACAGTGGGGGACTGCCCCCTGATATTGGCCCACTCCCCGATGTTGGCCAATGGTATAAAAGGGGAAGTCCCCCAGCCTATCTCAGTTCTCCCACTGGAGACCCCATCAAACATCAGAAATGGAGAACCAAGAAGGTTCCTCTGAAATGAGGAAAGAATAAGAAAACAGTCAATGTAGAGACAGTTACCAGGGGGAAAGTGGGAGAGAAAGCAGCACCTGCTGCAAGAGCTCCTCTTGAAGATCTACTGTTACAGTAAGTTGCTACATAACTGTACTATCTCACTTAGAGGGGGAGCTCTTGCAGCAGGTTACACCATAAGGACTAAGTCCTAAGCAGTGAAAGGACTAACCCCCCTTCAATTGGGAGGAGGTAAAAATCTGCTGGAAAGCTCATGAGAGCTGGCACTGAAGGACAGCAAGACTGAAGCCTGCCCTAGGACAAGAGGCAATATCCAAACTGTAATGCCTAATGAAAGTATGTACAGAACTCCCAAGTGGCAGCTGCACATATGTCAGCTGCAGACACATTTTTAATGGAAGCAAAGGAAGCAGCCATTCCCCTGGTAGAACGGCCTTTGACTGGTCCTGGCAAAGGCTTGTCATATTTGCGGTAACAATAAACAATACAGTTAACTAGCCATTTGGACAAAGTCTGCTTAGAAACTGGAGTCCCTTCAGTCCTTGGTGCGAAAGAAACAAACAACTGCTCAGACTTTCTGACAGCACGAGTGCGATCTAAGTAGTAATGAAGCACCTGATGGACATCCAGAGTATGAAGAAGAGCCTATCCTTGATTAGAATACTCTGGATAGTAAACAGGTAGATGGATGTCCTGATTCAGTGTACACTCAGACACCACTTTAAGCAAAAAACTTAGTATTCATCCACAAGGATACCCTGTCCATGTGGAAAACTAAATAAGGCTCGTTACACATCACAGCTCAGAAATCCTTTGAGCAGAAGTAATGGTAACTAAAAAAATAATGCTTTCTGCAACAGAAAGCGCAGCTCACAACTTGTGGCTGGTTCAAAGGGAGGCAGCATTTTTCCAAAACGAAACAAAAATCCTAATGAGGGTCAGGGTCCCTGACAGGAGGTTTGAGGTAAAGAATGCCCCACAAGAAAGTGCCGGAAAGATCCAGCTGGGTAAAGGTCTTGTACTCTACAGGTGCATGATATGCAGAGATGGCTGATAAGTACACCTTAACAACTCATTACCTCCAATAGCTACATATGAAGTCTGAACTATCCATTGTTTACCTGACACAAAATGGCTGCTCAGGAGGTAATGAGTTAATGGAGTAGCAACTCAGCCCTGAGTCTCGTAGGGAAAGGAGGTACTCCAAAACAGAATTCACAGAACATGGGAAAGGCTATAGATGGTGAGCAGTGGACCAAAGACAGAACTGACCGAGCAACTTCTAGGTCTACAGGAGCCATGCGTGCAGGTGCAATGACTTGAGGTCTGGATGGACCAGGGTACCGTGCTCCTGGGAGAGCAAACCTGAGCTCAGGGACAGGGGAATCGTGGGTTCTACTGCCCGCTACTGAAGTAGTGGGAACCAAATCTGATGTGGCCAATAAGGAGCTATTAGAATCATTCCTGCTCCCTCCCACTGCAATTTGAGGAGGACTGTCTGCAGTAATGGGAACGGAGGGAAGGTGTACAGAAACCTCCCTGTCCAAGAGAGAGACAATGCATCTTGCCAGAAAACACCAAGCCCTTGATCTAGTGAGCAAAAACAGGGCAGTTTGGTGTTGAGTGGGACATGAGGAGGTCCAACTCGGGCCAGCCCCACCTGTTGAATAGCTCTTCGGTCACAGATTGGAGAAGTTCCCATTTGTGTGCCTTGGACCGAGACTGGCTTAAATTATCAGCCAAGGTGTTTTGTACATCTGGGACATGCACGGCAATGAGTTCCAGATGATGCTCGATGGCCCAGTACCAGACTCTCATGGCCTCCCTGCAGAGGGGATAGGAGTGACTCCCCCCTGCTTGTTTATGTAGAAGACCACTGACATGTTGTCTGTCTGAATAAGGAGAGGGTCCAGGAGCAGACTTGTCTGGAAAACCTGAAGGGCATAAAGTATCGCTTGCATCTCCAAAACATTGATGTGGAGATGTTGGTCTTTGGGAGACCAAGTTCCCTGGGTCTGATGGTCTGCCAAATGTGCACCCCAGCCCAAGCTGGAAGTGTCCATAGTTAGAATCTGACAAGGAGACTCCTGATGAAAGTGAACCCCTGTTGAAAGATTGGAGGGGTTCAACCACCAAATCAGAGTCTGGTGCACCGGAGTGGAGACTGTAACTAGCTGCTCCAATTCATCCGTACGTTGGTCCCATTGAGCTTAGAGGGTCCACTGGGGAACTCTCATGTGCAGGCATGCAAGAGGGACTGTCACAATGGCTGCTGCCATGTGTCCTGGCAGTAGCATGAATACTCTGGCTGGCACCTGGCATGATGAGGAAGCTAGGCGAGCCTGTTCTCAAAGGCGCTTTGCTCTGTCAGGAGGTAGAAAAGCCTTGCCTTCAGCAGTGTCCAGAACTGCCCCAATGTACTGCAACTATTGGCTGGGCCATGGGGAGGACTTTGGGAGGATGAGGGTTATCCCTAGTTCTTGAAACAAAGTAAAAGTGTCTGTCATGGTAATGAGCAGCTGATCCCTGGACAGAGCTGCCAGGAGCCAATCATCCAGGTAGGGAAAGACGTAGTGTCCTTTCTACCTGAGGGCCACTGCCACTACTGCTAGGCACTTTGTAAAGACCTGGGGAGCTGAGGACAGGACGAATGGCAGGGTGCATAATTTGTAATGGTTGCCTTGAAAGAGGAAGTGAAGGAATCTCCTGTGGGGCTGGAACACTAAAATGTAGAGGTATGGAAAAAGGAGGGGGAAGCAGGCCTGGAAGGGTGACCATCCTGAGCCATTTGTATTCTATATACTTGTTCAGGTGGCTGAGATCGAGGATGGGCTGTAGGTCCCCTGTTTTCTTCAGGACCAGAAAAAAAGTGGGAATTAAATCCCTTTCCTCTTTGAGCTGGCAGCAACGGCTCTATGGCCTGTTTCAGCAAGAACACTTCGATCTCCTCCTGGATAAGGGAGAGGGGTGATGGATGGTAACGTGTGTTCATGGGGGGGTGTTGTCTGGGGGCATCTACGTGAACTCACGGGTACGCCTTTTCTCTATCAAATGGAGAACCCACTGATCCATCATGATTTTTTGCAATCCCTCTATATATATAGAGAGAAATAAGCCCCCCTACCACCTCCCCCAGGGATTCTACCGGGGGAGGGGGTTGGATAAGGAGTCAGGTCATGGAACTGGGGAGAAGCAGAGGGGCCTTGGAGGTTTTGGGGGCTCTGGGTCCCAAACTGGCCTGAGAAGTGGCCATACGCTTAAAGGTACCTCTCGTTTGTTGGCCCTGGGGCTGTTGCCCCGAAGACTGACAAAATGGTTGGTGCTGGTTTTGTTTCTGAGTGGATGTTTACATGGTATGTACAGATCTAACAGTCTTGCCAGATTCCTGGAGGTGAGTTATGACCTTCTCAGAGTCCTCGCTAAAAGGAACTGAGCCCTTAAAAGGGGCATCCATGCTTGTTTGGACATCTGGATTAAAAATGTGGGAGCCAAGAATAATGGCAGTGGCAAATGCTGGAAGCCACTGCCCTGGCTGCAGAATCTGCTGTGTCATAGGTGGAACATAAGACATGTGTGCCTACGTCCAAACCTGATTTTAGGATATGTAGCAGCTCCACTTTCTGGGGTGTATCCTGCTGAGTCTGGACTAGTTCCATGGCCTTCTCCCACAGGGAGTTCTGATATTGGACCATGTGGGCCAAAAATTCAGAAAGCCGATGGCACAGGTGGCCGAGGCATAAACCTTCTGCTGAGCTGGTCCACCAGCTTGAAATCCTTGTCCAAAAACTGGGTGCAAAGATGACATCCTCTTGGACCAATTGTGGGCTGCAGTATTGGCCATGGAGTCCACAATAGGTTGTTCTCCAAAGTAAAGTTCATCTTTGGGAGCATTATAGAGATGGTCAACTTTCTTGGAAACAGCAGGGGTGGAAGACAGGCATTTCCAATCAGATTTGGTGATGTCCTTGAATGGATCCACCAGAGGAGGAACCACTACAGGTTTTGGATCCTTTTGGCAGAGGAAAATAGCCAAATGGTGTCTCTCCGGGTCCAAATCTTCTGTGTCCCAGCCCATGTTGGACTGGAAATGCCGACACTGCTAATGTTGGGTCATCAAAGGAGATCCTAGGATGTCCATGGGGTTCACCGGAGGGGAAGACAACCCCGATTTGGATGACACTGAGGTAGAAGAGGAGAAGCTCCGGACCGACTTCCCTGAGGATGAAGATCTAGAGGTTGAATGCCAATGCTTACTGCCATGTGACCTACATTGGTGCCTGCCTGAGGACCTGGAGGATGAGTGGCGGTGCTTTCTCCCATGATGTTTGGAGTGACCCCTGCCAGTATCATCTGGTTGTGGGGTAGGCTCTTTTTGTGTCAGAGTAGGTTGCTGAGAAGGAACCTGAGGCCGAAGCCCCAAGGGAAGAGGATCCTTGGGGGGGGGGGAGTGCAGGTGTTGGCAACAGGTCGACCTTAACAACATTCCACCATGATGTGAAAAGAGCCATCAGATTGGCAGAAGATTCTGTGGATTAGAGGGATTAACCGGCATCAGCGGGGGGGACATCAGACATTCCCGACGTTGGTCCCTTAGGAAGCAGCAACACAGGCGTTGGGTCCTGAGGGTTCTGGTTGACCAGCGGAAGCCCAGCAGCATCTGGTTATCTGGCGCCGGCCAAATGTCAGGCCCCCCTGGCATTATCTGACCTGTAATACTGTATTAGGGTCAACAAGTGATGCAGGGTGGTCAGGCAATGACGGAATAGGTGTTACCGGGGCTGACATCGGGGTGTCCAGTGTCAATCAGACAGGCGTGGACTGGTGCTGGTCAGGAGAAGCAGCTGGCATTGGCCTGGAGGAAGCCTGTCTTGGGGAGCCAACTCCTGAGTGAGGTAGAGGTGTCACCCTCCTGGAGGAGGCTGGTGCATGCCCCTGGTGTTGCTGGGTGGTGTCAGTTTTGGAGCCAGGAGCTGACTTAGCAGATGCCGAGGCTGGGTGGATAATGGGCAAAGACCTGCTACCTGAGGAAGACCCAGCTGAGCCACCTGGCTGAGAACTTGTAGACTGGTGGAAGGGCCTGACCATCAGGGGCTGAGAGGCTGAGGAAGAAGTCCCCGACTGTAAAGAACTACCGCCTAATGTCTGGATGAGGGTGGGTGGTTTGACCATGGGAAGCCTCATAGGAGAGAGGGCTGCCATGAAAGCAGAGTCTGACCTCCCACGAAAGGACAACCCAGAGCTGGTCGCCTTCAAATGAGGAGAGAGGGAGGAAGACTTGTCCTGCTTCTCCCTATGTATGTATGTATGTGCTTTCCATCCGGTGGGAAGACAAAGAGGTGGAAGTCCCAGAAATTGGTGAGGAGGAGGAACCTTTTCCCTGTATTTGTTTCTCCATCACTGCCACTTTCTTTTCTAGCAAGAAGCTTTTTAGGGCCTTCTGGCAGTGGTTTCTGGTCCTCTGGTTGAAAGTCAAGCAGTGCTAGCAGGCCTAAGTGTCATGGTTTGGACCTTGGCAGAAGAGGCAGACAGCATGGCCATCCTTCGATGGGATTTGCCTGCTGCAAGGACACTTGGAGCACCGCAGTTCTACTGACAAGGTCTGAAAAGAAGACATGCAGAGAAATTGAGAAAAAAATTCTGATTTTGCAAGAGAATAATAAAGCATGGGTGATCGCAAAACAATGGTGGTCGACTAGAGCAGAAGGTGTCCTGGAGTCAATGTGCGAGGGTCGACGGTGGGGAAAGAACTGAGGAAGGGCTGGGGGACTGCCCCTTTTATACCACTGGCTGACATCAGGGATGGGCCGAAGTCCGGGAGTGGTCCCCCGCTGTATACTGCTAGCTAGAAGTTTTCTGTGGGATCCTGGCACCTGTCAGCTTCAGTCCTTATGGTGTAGCCTGCTGCAAGAGCTCCCCCTCGAAGTGAGATTGAGTGTTCTCATGACCTAATTCATTTCAACATCAAGTGTTAGAAGAATGTTCCACCCCAATGTACAGGAGTGGAGGCAGAGTTCATAATTATAGCAGCAATCATGTTTGAACCAACACAAAAAAATACAACTTCTGGAACTGGGTTGGTTCATGAGGCACTCACATCAACATCCTAATGCAAGTGTGGCTCAGTCACATGAGGCGCAGGGGCACCCGCACGCAAGTCTCCACAGCAATACCAGCTTCCTACTACCATAGTCTTGGCTGAGTTATTCACTGTGATTAGTAAGTTGAGAATCAGTGACCATAAGAACCAGAATCAGTACAACCTTAGTAAACCAAGAAAACTTCCACACCTGCATCCAGGCATGGAGACACACTGCTTTGACTACAACATCACGTTAACTTAATAGTGAAAAAAAAAATGAGGCATTGTCTAAAACATATTGAGTTCTATAATAATCATAGCTGGGATGTAGTATTTGTGCCACACTGTCGTAATGGGGCACTGGGGCACCTTTTGGAGTATCCCTGTGACCAGCACGAGATCTGGCAACTTTCAAGTGTCGGTAGCATTTGTCCTGCAGGAGAGAGCCATCACTAGCCCCACTGGTACCCACAGACCAATTCATTTATTAGCTACTTTGTGGTCGTGTACTATTTAACAACTCCTCAGTCCCATTGGTGCTGAATGCTAGTGTTTATTTGCAGCAGGCGTGCATACACCCCCTTTCCCCCAGGTTCTATCATTGTCCCATTGCCTAAAGGTTCAGACATATGTATTAATCAGTGGTTATTCCTAAGTTACACAGACTCGTAAACATACATACATACAATCGTGGGGAGGGGGAGTAGAAGGATCTGCAAAGTAACCAGCCGTGTAATCATCACACAGTGCTCCCTCTTGCACCTCATGGCAACTGAATGGCAAACAGATGTCAACTGAAGTAACTGTCATAGGCCATGTTTTACGTCCATTCTCAAAGTCCCTTGTGTGCTGCTGCCTGTAAGTTATTAACAGTATAGTATGCTGGAGCAAATATTTAATGAAGTATTGTAAACACATTTTTCTAAGTGGTGTTGGGGGTGTTTGTGGTGCGGCTGTGAGCTCAGATTTCTTTGGGACTGGGTATGTTTACAAGGGAGCTCAGCCATTCCCAGAGCTGCTAATTAACTTGACTGTCAATTTTAAGTCTGCGGTTTAGTTCATGAGAGCGGTGGCAGAGAGACCCTAACTTTTTCAGTCTTTTTTTTTTAACTTTATTTAATCTCCTACACCCCAGGGCATCCTTCAGGAGTGCCCACTCGGAGCCCGCCCTACTCCCAACCTGAACCCCTGCATCTCCCTGACCCCTTCTCCCTGTACAGCTACAGGTAGGCCCGACCCCCGGTACCATCTCCGGGGCTGAGTCCACCCTCCCTCGGTGGCTAACTCCTAAGTGTGAGGAGCCTACCTGCAAGTCGTCGGGTCCTCCGGAGGGAGAGATCCTGGGTGCGTCTGGGCCGGTATTTGGGATGTGGGAGGGTCCATCGGGGCCACCGTCAAATCCCAACTATATAGGAGGCTTTTTCTTGCTTTTTCTGTCCCCCTCACCGTGAAGCCCGGCCAGCAAGGCTACGGATTGCTGTGGCTCTGCCCCCAGGCATTACGCCTCACCGCTACACTGGCGATCATCCAGCCACCACCAGAGGTCACTCCAAGAGCGAGCACATTCCCATACCCACCCCCGGGAAGAGAGAGCAGTCAGCAGATGCTCAATCTCTTCCCCCCTGCCGACCCCTGGCAGCCCCGGCTCATTCCTGACCCAGGGTCACCGGTGTGGCATGAGGTGTGGCATCCAGCGCCTCAACCCTCAGTGCCACCGGGCCAGCTTAACTTTTTCAGTCTTGAGGGAAAGTTTTACTAGTTATGACACCCATGATCATTGATTTAATCCCAGGCTATCCGGCAACCACCATCTCCCGTCCTCCCTTCGCTGTCCCCGACCCCCGATCCCCTGACTGACAGAGAAAAAATAGGTGCTGACCTGTCCCAATGAGCTGTCAGTACTATTTGAATTGCCAATCACTTGCAAAGACCATTGACAATTGTTACAGTGCTGATCAGGTCAGGGAGGTTGAAGGCATGTCTCCTAGTGGAGAGGGTGGTATAGCCACCATCAGCCAAGGTTCCGGGGCAGCTGAGGATAGCGGGGGAGTGGGATATGATGGGCTAGTTGAGGACAGAGACACAAGTGAGACCTAGATTACTCAAAATTAGCTAGTGTCCATGCAACTGGGTCAGCTGCTCAAGTGGAGGAGCCAGTTCCCTTCATTGAATTTCTTCCCTCTGTGGCCACATCCTCCAGGTTAACAAAGTCCTCAGCAGCTTGTGGTGAGTCAAAGAAGCATGATGGCCTGCCCAGCCTGGTGAGCCATAGTCAGGATGGGTAAAGGTGGGTAAAGTCCCAGACTGGGAGGTGCAGTTTTGATTTTATGCCAGTAAATTGCTGCAGCTTGTACTGTAGATCTCTACTATAATCCTGGAAGATGCTGACCATTACTTCATCAACGTGGATAGGGCCATTCATCTTGGCAACCCAACCAAAGTTCCAGCTCTTTATCAGGATAGCAATTATATTTAATTAAATAATGCCTTGGTTGGTCTCCTGGCTTGGGTCGTGGGCCTGTTCTGTGGGACCATTCTATTTCAAAGTTTATTATAGCTGGGCCTAACTTTAACTTTTCAGACAATCATTACTGAAAAGTTGGGCCGGGGATTGTGCCCTCCAGGCCCTCTGTCAACCACACTAGTCACAGATTGGATTGGCAGGCCTGATTTTCCTGGTTCTCAGACCACTCTTGCAGGGTTGTCAAAGTGGATCAGAGCTGCTCCCTGTCCTGTGTAAGATCTGTGAGTGTACCTTCCAGCTTACTAACCCGCCTATCTGTCACATCCAGCCTGGCAGCACTGGCAGTCATTGTTTCTGTCAGTCCTAATACAATGGATTGAACATGTCTGGGCTGACATGATCTCGAAACCCTCCTTAATGTCTTGCTGCAAGTTCAAGATCATCGTAGCCAGGGGTCTGTCTGCATCTTCGACTTCCAGATTCCTGCCTGATACCATGGCAGGGGTTCTGGTATGGCCTTCAAGAGGGACTGATTAGTTGAAGCTGCTGGTTCAAAAGAGAGCAGAGTTTGCTTTTTTTGTGATCTGAGAGTATTCGTTAGTGAGACGCACCCCCCAGTGTGGCTCAGAAGTTGTATTTGATACTGGATGCTGCTGGATTGCCATTTTAGTAGGTGCCAGTTGGGAGCTACACTACAGAGAAACCATCATCTTGCCCTGCCAGGCCATGCCCCAGAAACACTCCTTTTAATATGGTTTTCCCCAGGTATTCATTGGTATTATCAGCTGTTTTTGAATACCCATTGTTTAACATCACTTTTCTTGTGACTAAAATGAACTAGTATGCAACAGATACTGCTACCTGACTTTATGGGACAATTAAGTTTGAAAAACAGCTGAAAATAATGATACAAACATGGGGCTAGACATGTTAGAATGACTACTTTTATTAATTCAAATATGAACTAAAAGTGCTAAAGCAGACTCAAAATAGGGAAAAAGTATATTTTACAAGACAGAAGATATGAGGCAATCAAAAATAGAATAAACAAGCATTTGTCAATGCCGAATGTTTGCTTGCTGGCATTGGCATTGGTAGGGTAGAAGTTACAGAGCTACATAACAGAAATGGCAATGAAGTACTGAACTGAAGCCAACCCCACCACCATCCTGCAGAGAGTGACAGGCATTGGGCTGTGCCTTTAGGTCATCAGGCATAACGGCCACGCCATTTCACCACACCCTACCCTGCAGACACTGACAAGGGGTCTATGGCCCTTATGCGCACCCCATTCCATCAGAAAATACAGTGAGATGGGTGCGGTATAGGAGAATGGGGTGAACTTTGGGGCAGAAGAGTACAAGGCATACCTCGATACCTCTCACTGGCTGCAGGGTGTGGAATGGTATGAGCATTACAGGCAAGAATCCTTAGTCACACCCCTGATGCCTGTCATTCTCTACAGGGTGAGGTGTTATGGTTGGAAACCCTAACACCTCAGGCATTCGTTGGTATTTTCACTCCAAATTTTCAACATGTTTTTTTTTGTGACCCCCACCTCATGAACAGTGGCAATATCAGTTTGTTAGCCGAAAGCTGCTTATGCACAGTGACTACGGCATTTAGCACAACAGGTGCAAAAACACATTCGAACAGGATGTGAAAAATGACAGCTATACTGTTCATGGGGAGGTGTAAAAAATAGCAATGTTGCAAATCTGCAGTAAAAATATTAAAAAAACTGGTGAAGTCACAAGTGTGCATAGAAACTGTGCAACGCACACCCATAATGTAATTAGTTTGGGGATTTTTTACAGCAGATTGTCAACACAGGCATTTTGGGACCTCCAATCATGAACAGTGTCACTGTGATTTTCTTTATCTGTCGAACAATGATTTCCCACAGCGACCATGCATCTCTGCGCTGAAAGTGTAAAACACATTTCGGCCATGTTGTGAAAAATGACAGCTGTACTGTTTATAAGGAAGTGTGGAAAAATGCCACTGGTGAAAATCTGGATTGAAAATATTACAAAGTCATGAACTTACGATGATGGTGGAAACTGCGCAATGCTCACTCGTAACAGTCATTTATGGACTTTTGTCACCAAATTTTCAGCATAGCCATTTTAAGACCTCTGCTCATGAACAGTGTAACTGTGATTTTCTTAATCTGTCCCAAACATTGCTTTCGCACACCGACTGCACCATTGTGCTACATGTGCGGAAACACATTTTGGGTGACATGTGAAAAATGGCAGCTGTACTGTTCATAAGGAAGTGTAATAAAATGGCAATGTGGAAAATCTGGAGTGAAAATATAGAAAATTCTCAAACTTATGAGCGTGCGTAGGAACTGCGCAATGCACGCTCGTAAAACAGTCATTTCTAGGAATTGTTTCACCAAATTTTCAACATAGCCATTTTAAGACCTCTGCTCATGAACAGTGTCACTGTGGTTTTCTTAATGTGTCCCATACATTGATTTCGCACATCGACTGCACCATTGTGTGCTACCTGGGCGGAAACATGTTTGGGCAAGATGTGAAAAATAGAAACATAGACTTTGATGGCAGATAAGGACCACTTGGCCTACCCAGTCTGCCCATTTCCCTACCTAGTGGATAAGCTGCAGATTCTAGTTAACCAACAGCCTACTTCCTGCCACCCCCACTACAATTGCCTTGTGTCTGTCCCATGCATGTTTGAATTCCCCCACTGTTTTAGCCCCAACATCCTCCCCAGGAAGGCAGTCCCATGTCTCCACCATTCTCTCCATGAAAAAAAATTTCCTCACATTACCCCTGAGCTGTCCCCCCTCTATTTTTAAATTGTGTCCGCTTGTTCTTACACATCTCTTTTTCTGAAAGATGCTACCCTCCTGGATTTTGTTGATTCCCTTGAGGTACTTGAACATTTCTATCATGTCCCCCCTGTCCCTCCTTTCATCAAGGGTATACATATTAAGCTCTCTCAGTCTCTCTTCATATGATTTCTGATGCAGATCTCGCACCATTTTAGTTGCCCTCCTCTGGACTGCTTCCATCCTGTCTATGTCCTTGCATAGATGAGGTCTCCAAAACTGCACACAGTACTCCAGATGGGGTCTCACCAACTGTCTGTACAGAGGGATAACCACTTCCTTTTCTACTTGTGATGCCTTCTATGCATCCCAGTATCCCCTGGCCCTCCTCACTGACTTCTCACATTGCTTATCCACCTTTAGATCATCCGATATGACTACCCCAAGTCCCGCTCCATTTTGTTGCTGTTAGTACCTCCTGCTGTGTACTCTTCTCCTGGGTTTTGTTTCCCAGGTGCATTACTTCCACTTCTTTGCATTGAATCTAAGTTGCCATATGTCTGACCATTCCTCCAACCTTGCCAAGTCCTTTCTCATCCTTTCTACCCCCTTGTGTATCAACTCTGTTACAGATCTTTGTATCATCTGCAAGAGGCATACCTTTCCTCCAGACCCTCTGCAATGTCACCTATGAAGATGTTAAGAGGACTGGACCCAGTACTGAGCCCTGAGGTACTCCACTAGTGACCCCCTTCTTCCTGAATGTGTGCCACTCACTATTACCTTCTGTGTCCTGTTGTGCAGCCAGTTTGCAACCCAGGCTACCACCCTGGGACACACTCATAAGCTGGCTAACTTGATTATTAATCTTTTGTTGGGACTGTGTCAAATGCCTTGCTAAAGTCTAGGTAGGCCATATCCACAACCCTCCCTGGTCATTACTTTGGTCACCCAGTCAAAGAAATCTATTAGATTCGTCTGACATGACCTTCCTGCTGTAAATCCATGCTGCTTTGGGTCCTGTGCCCGCTGTCTCTAGGTACTCAACAATTCTTTCTTTCAGAAGTGATTCCATCATTTTCCCTACCACTGAGGTCAAACTTACAGGTCTATAGTTTCCTGCCTGTCTTGCTCCACTTTTGTGAAGAGGAATCACATCTTCCCTCCTCCAGTCCTCAGGTACCACCCCATCCTCCCATGATTTGTTAAAAAGTGTGGTCAGTGGTGTCACTAGGTCCTCCCTTAGTTCATTTAGGATTCTGGGGTGAATCCCATCAGGCCCCATTGCTTTGTCCACCTTGAGTTTTAGGAGTTCTTTCAGGACTCTTTCTTCTGTAAATGGACTGGTGTCAACCTCCCTACCCAGAGTGCTTCTATTGTCTGGTTTAGGTAACTCCTCCTCATCTTCTTTTGTGAATACTGAGCAAAAGTATTCATTCAGTATCTCTGCCTTTTCACTGTCTCCCTCTGCCCACCTCCCCTCTCCCTTATTAATCTTCACTATTCCTCCCTTAACCTTTCTATGCTCCCTAATGTACTGTACCTACAAAAGGTTTTATCCCCCTTCTTAACGGACTTGGCTATTTTTTCCTCAGTTTTGCCTATTGCTATTCTGACTGCCTTCCCCACTTCTTTCTGCTTTAATTGATACAGTTCCCTGTAGTGCTCCTTCTGTGATGCCTTATACTTTTTGAATGCAGCCTTTTTCTCCTTAACCTTCCCTGCCACCTCTTTTGAGAACCATAGTGTTTTTTTTACTCCTTTGTTTTCTTTATCTGTTTCACACAAAGGCTTGTTGCTCTATGATGGCAGTTTTGATTTTTCTCCATTGTTCTTCCACCCCTCCTTTTGCCCATTTGCTAGTGTATTCCTCAGGTATTCACCCATTTGCCAAAGTCAGCCCTTCTAAAGTCCAGTATGCTTGTTTTGTATGGCTTGTCTCCATGGTTGTGCTTATTGTGAAGCACACACTGTGCAGTGGTCGCTTGTTCCCAAATGTTCACCGACTTCTAAATTTGTGATCCTCTCGCCATTTGAGAGTACCCAGGTCTAGTATTGCTTCCTCCTGAGTGGGTTCCAACACCAGCTGTCTAAGGCCTGCCCCATGCAAGGCAACAAGAATGACCCTGCTCTTGGATGTGGCTGCAGTACATGTCATCCAGTTAACATCTGGCATATTCAGGTCCCCCATTAACAGTATCTCCCCTTTTTCAGCCATTTTGAGAATGTCCTCTATCATTTTCTTGTCCATTTCCTCCCCTTGAGATGGGGGTCTGTATACAACCCCTGTGCAGATTGTGATGCCATTCCCTGTCTCAAAGATGACCCAGAGTGCCTCTTGTCCTCCCCCTTTACTTTTTAGTTCTGTAGCTTTGATCACTTCCCTTATGTATAGAGCTGCTCTTCCTCCTCTTTTCCCCTCCCTGTACCTTCTGTAGACTGTGTACCCCGGTATGTTGACATCCCAGTCATGGTTCCTCATGTACCATGTTTCTGTGACTGCCACAATATCCAAGTGTTCATCTTCCATCAAGGCTACTAGCTCAGGAAGCTTGTTTCCCAGACTATGGGCATTTGTACTCATTGCCCTCCATTTAATGTTGGCTTTATCCTTTTTTCCCCCATGCCTGCTCTTTTTGCCCTTGTCTATTTTTCCATTTAACCCTGTCCTGCCCTCTGTTGAGCACTGTGCCTCAGTGTTACCTTACTACCCATCATGTTTTGTGGGAGGCTTGAAATTTCCTGCCTCTTACAGCTGTACTGCTCATAAGGAGGTGTAGTAAAATGGCAGTGTTGAAAATCTGGAGTGAAATATTGAAAATTGCCGAACCATTGGGGCGGCGAGGAACCGCGCACGCACGCCATAAAACAGCTACTTTTAGGAATTTTTCCACCAAATTTTCAACATAGGCTTTTTGAGAGCCACCTTATGAACGATGGCGGTGTTGTTTCATTACTTTCGGCCCCAAAGGTGATTCGGCGCGGTGACGTGAAATCACCTTCAGGGCTGATTAACACCATGACAGTGAGATCATTCATGAGAAGGGTCCCAAAACCCCATATTGAAAATTTGATGCAAAATTCCAAAAATGCCTGAGATATGCAGAAAGTTGAAAACCCCTATCTATCCATTATACAGCTTACCGTCATTTCCTCAGTTCGCGGTCAGCTTTGAGAATACCAGGCACGTGTTCCAGTCCACGAAAGATCAGTCGTGCGGAGTCCTGGGGTAAGTATGGGGTGAGGGGGTGGGGAGGCAGGTGCGCAGTGGGTGGGCGCAGGTGGGGGCAGAGACACCGAGGGACCGTTTGAGTTTCAGGTGTTTTTTTTTTAAATGACGATGATGCGGGACATTTGCCATGCTGGGGTGGGCTCCCAGCGTGGCACAAGGATGGCTGGTGGGGGGGCGTGGAGCTGATGGGGGATTGGGCACCCCCGTCGGTTATACTGATGTGTAGCCACGCTGGAGTGGGCACCCAGCGTGGCATAGAGAACTCTGTTTCTTGGGGGGGGTGCAGCACAGCGACGGGGGATCGGGCACCCCCCGTCAGCTACACAGTGTGTGGAGGGCGAGCACTCAGTGTGCATGCGTGCGTGTGTGTGTGGTGTGTATGTGTGTGGGGGGAGGCGCTCATGAGCAGGCGATATCTTATCGCTGCTCACTGAAGCGTAGCTCCCCCTTTCAACTGTATGCCACTGCATTTTGTCTGCTGTCATAGACAGCTCAGCAGGCATTGGAGAACTGTGGCTGCACCTGCAAACACACTGCCTGAATTGGAAGAGGGCTGCCACACCTCCGAAAACTCAGATGATGGCACTATGTTTCTTGCACATGCGTGCAAGCAAACATAAAAAATATGGGTCAAAAATGCTCCCCGTTAATGCACACTGCTGCTTTAATGCACAGGACATTTGTCCCTGCACTCTGACAGGTATAACTCTGCTATACCACTACTACAGGTATTGTGTGCTTTGAAAAATCAGAATTTAGGCTGCTGTGTTAGCTTAGCAGTTAAGGTGCTCGTTTCCACATGGAGGATTGTGGGTTCAGTTCCTGAAGCTTTTATTTTAACTGGTTGTAGCAGCAGTTGGAGAGGCAGTCCCAGGGATTCACTCTCCACTCTAGGAGGGTTTCTAGCTCTCCTTGCATAATGGCTGCCCCCAGGGGCAGAGCGTGCATTGCAGCTGCAAGCACCCCCCTCCTTAGTCCTGTATACGTCTCTCCAGCAATGGCTGTAGAGAGGGAACCATTGATGGGAGGGCATGGTGACACTGACAAAAGGTCCCACTCATTTCTGCTTACTAATTTTACAGGGTGCATTGCCACCAACCATGACAGGATTGGACTCTCAGGTATGGTAGGCAAGGGGCAAGAGACTTGTTTATTTCATTTATTTGACAATAGGTGACTGGGATAGGCACATTAAGCTGAGACTCATTTCCTCGTATGTTAGAGGTGTTTGTGTGTGTTTGGGGGGTGAGTATAGGGATAATATGAAATACTAAAAAACAGAATGAGTAAAAACAGCATTGAATATCCCTGCTCTCCCAGAACACTCAAAACACTGAAAACCCTTCAATCTTTCCTCATTAGTGGTGCAAAACCAGATTTTCAACACTGTATCCTACATATTTGTTTTAGTTTGTGGTCCAAACATCCATTTGACTGCTGTACTTTGTAGGTTCTACTGTACTAAAACTGTCTCAGGACTAAGAAACTGTTTCGTGAAATAACATGACTGAGAATTATGGTATAATAACATATCAACTGGCTGGTTTATATCCTGAGGCTGAGGGCTGAGTGATTTCAACCACTTGAAGGGGTGTTTCTCAGTCAGAAATGTGTTATCCCACTTATAAAACACTTTTAAAGTTCATTTAAGTAACCAACATGATCCAGGGACAGCACAACGTGACATATGAGAAGAGGTTAAAAGATCTGAACAAGGGCCGGCCTGATGATGCTGAGAGCTGAGGTGCTATGCAACTTACCACTCCCCATGTTGGAGACCAAATTAAGAAATGAGCTCAGGATGCCTCGGTAGGGAGGGGAAGGGAGGGCCAAGAGTGGATCAAACAGCCATCAAGCACTCCGCTCATGGGCATGGTTGTCTGGCCATCTCAAATCCTGGCTGCCACAAGCTGGAGGCCTGGTAGACGCGCCAATGCATGAGCTGCAGACGTAAGCCAGGGGAAGGGAAGCTGTGGTTCCAGGTCGTATATGCACCGCCATGTGCACATGCAGCCCAAGTTGCTGCAGCTAGGGGAGGGAGAAAAGCGATGGAAAATTATGGCAAGGCAGTTGTCAATGATGCTCAGGGACCAAGCCCCACCCACTCCACCACCAGGACACCTGCAGACCACACTGGATTATGACCCTGGGGGACAGCCTTCCCACCCTGGACCCCACCATGAGGGGCAATATGTGGGAGTACTGGACCAGTTAAAGATAAACCTGAGGAGGCAGTAGATGGTGGGGGTAGGTGGGGCAGAGCAGATGGGAGCCAAGCCTGCCTCAGCCAGGGAGTAAAAGCAGATTATGAGAAAAAAAAGATCTGAGCATGTACACACTTCAGGAGAGTTGGAAAATAAAAGATATGATTGAAGCATACAAAAACCCCAATGGGTTACACAAAGTGTATAGCAGGGAATTGTTTGGACTGAGTGGGAAAACAAACTCCAGGGGCAACTCCCTGAAACTAGCAGGGGGTAAGTTTAAGGGAAATACCAGGAAGTACTTTCTCCACAGAAATGGTGATGGAGGGGTGGAATAGGCTGCTGGAGGAGGGGGTCTGTGTGAAATCAGTGGGGAGTGGGGCTTCAAATTAGGATGGGATAGATACAAGAGCTCGGTAAGGATCAGCATTGTACTCTAGATGCAGCAGTGAGGAATGTTGTGGATTATTCAATTTCTTTAGTTGTTTGTTTTGCAATACTGGGGCATTGGATTTCCTTATGTGTCTTTTGCTTAATTTTAAAGAAGTATTTTGTATCAGTTTGGGCACTGCATGCAATAGAAGGCTTTAACTAACTTTCTTTTCTATGTCGGATTGAGGGGCGGTGTACTGTACTTTGAAAGTTTAGTTTTGTGTTTTTTTTGGACACTGTATACAATTAAATGTTTTACCTGTGTTTTATGTTGTCTTGCGTGCACAGCGCAGACAACAATTTGGGGTTACTTGAAGTAGAAGAGCAGGTTTTGAGGCGTGGGAGTGTTGTGGCCAGTGGCACCACTGCTTTTTAGGGCTGGGCTCCATGGCACAAATTAGATTGCACGCTGTCTATGACAGCAGTTGCAAAACGTGACACCAACCTGAAATGTTTTAGCTGCTGCAATGAGGGAGTGACCCCTCATTGCAGGGCATGCCTTGCCTGGTGTAACATTTCAAGAAACATGGCAGACGGTGGCTTGCCACCCGCCGCTCACAGTCCTAGGAAGCCGACATGGGGTGGTGCCCAATACCTCTGTCAGCATATGTGACCCCTTTACTGATGTGGTCTGCCAAGGGGGTGCCCAATCCCCCTCAGCATCATGCCTCCGAACACAGATATGCTTACCGACGGGGGTGTCCAATCCCCATGTTGGCATGTTAAGCCCCCTTCCCATTTTCCTGCCGCTGTCCCACCCCAATTGTGTGCCACACTGGGAGCCCACTCTAGTGTGGCTAACAGGCCATCCCCAAAGAAATGTGCCACATTGGGAGCCCACCCCAGTGTGGCCAAACCTGTAAAAAAAAAAAAAAAGAAAAACAGTCCGCGGTGAATTTTTAAATTTTTGTTACCTGAAACAAAGAAAACGGTCCCTCACCGTCCTGTCCCTCCCCAGCCTACAGCCATCCTCTGAGCACCTGACCTCCCACCCCATTCTACTCTCCGAGCCTGGTGCGGCGATCTTTGGTGGACCGGGAACACATCTGCATTCTTTAAAGCCAACCACGAACTGAAGAAATGCCGGTAAGCTGTATGATGGCATACATTTATTTTTTTTCAACTTTGGTGCATATCGTGGCCATTTTTGCAAATTTTGTCACCACATTTTCAACATGGGGTTCTTGGGACCCCACCTCATGAATTTAGTCACTGTCATCTCATTATTCAGCCCCAAAAGGTGATTTCGCTGTCACTGCATGGGATCACCTTTCAGGACTAATCAATGAAACTACAGTGTCACTGTTCATGTGGTGGGCTCCCAAAAAGCCTATGTTGCAAATTTGGTGAAAAAATTCCAAAAAATTACTGTGTTACGAGCGTGCGTTGTGCAGTTTCCATGCACGCTTGCAAGTCTGAAGATTTTTAAATTTTTACTCCAGATTTTCAACATTGCAATTTTTCACACCTCCATATGAACAGTACAGCTTTCATTTTCCATATGCTGCCACAATGTGTTTCGTACATCCAGCGCACAGTGGTGCTGTGGCTGTAGGAAAATAATGTTAGGGACACAGTAAAACAATCACAGTAACACTGTTCATGAGCAGAGGTCCCAAATGCCTATGTTGAAAATCTGGTGCAAAATCAATATGTTACAAGCGTGTGTTGTGCAGTTTCCATGCATGCCTGTAACTTCATGAATTTAGAATATTTTACTCCAGATTTTCAACATTGCCATTTTTCACACCTCCATATGAACAGTACAGCTTTCATTTTCCATATGCTGCCACAATGTGTTTCGTACATCCAGTGCACAGTGGTGCTGTCACTGTAGGAAAATAATGTTCGGGACACAGTAAAACAATCACAGTAACACTGTTCATAAGCAGAGGTCCCAAATGCCTATGTTGAAAATCTGGTGCAAAATTACCATGTTACAAGCGTGTGTTGTGCAGTTTCCATGCATGCCTGTAACTTCATGAATTTAGAATATTTTTACTCCAGATTTTCAACATTGCCATTTTTTCACACCTCCTAATTAACAGTACAGCTGTCATTTTCCAAATCCTGCCCAAAATGTGTTTTAGCACATCTGGCACACAGCGATGCAGTCACTGTAGGAAAACAATGTTCTGGACAGAGTAAGAAAATCACAGTAACACTGTTCATAAGCAGAGGTCCCAAAATGCATATTTTTTTTTTTTTATGTAATGCTTTCTGCCACCTGCTGTGGCACACTACTGGCTTGGGGCATCCAGCTGCCAGCTCCTCCCACCCGGAGAACTGGGTAGCTCAGACTTCACCCAGGAGGATCTGGGACAGCTATCTTGCCATCCCGCTGGAGGGCTCCCCCTCTGCCTCAGTCAGCCAGGACAGCCCCGGACCCTTCCTGACAGGATTCCGCCAAAGTCCTCAAGGTGTCTCGGAGCACAGCCATCAAGCTGCATGGCTGCACCCAGCCATTTTCCTCAGATTGGTCTCCTGGAACGCGGACATGCAATGACGTCTGGGTGCAACGTGCTGATGTCTGCCGCATTCTTCCTCCAGATCACCAGCACTTGTAGTGCCCCTGGGCATCCCCAGGAGCCACCACAGCATGGCAAGATTCCCCAACCCACCCCAGGACTGGGACAGCAGTCTACGGATGCTCAATCCCAGTCTTCCCCTGCTGACCCCCGATGGCCCAGGCTCATTCCCTAACCCGGGTCGCCGGCGTGGCACAAGGTGTGGCGTCCAGTGCCTCAACCCTCAGCACCACTGGGCTGGCTACCAAAATGCTAATGTTAAACAGTTGGTGAAAAAATTCCACAAAATGACTATGTTAGAAGCATATGTTGCGCAGTGTCCATGTACAGTCATAAGTTCGAGAATTTTTAATATTTTCACTCCAGATGTTCAACATTGCCATTTTTGCACACCTTCTTATGAACTGTACAGCTGCCATTTTCCACATCCTGCCTGAAATGTGTTTTTGCACATTTGGTGCACAGTGGCGCAGTCGCTATAGGAAAACAATGTTTGGAACAGAGTAAGAAAATCATAGTAACACTGTTCATGAGCAGAGGTCCCAAAAAGTCTATGTTGCAAATTTGATGCACAAATTCAAAAAAATGACCGTGTTACGAGCGTGCATTGTGCAGTTTCCACTCACGGTTGTAACTTCGAGAATTTTTAATATTTGTACTCCAGATTTTCAACATTGCGATTTTTTCACACCTTCTTATGAACAGTACAGATTTCATTTTCCATATGCTGCCCAAAATGTGTTTTTGGACATCCAGCGCACAGTGGCGCTGTTGCTGTAGGAAAACAATGTACGGGACAGAATAAGACAATCACAGTAACATTGTTCATGAGCAGAGGTCCCAAATGTGTATGTTGAAAATCTGGTGCAAAAATTCCACAAAATTACTATGTTACAAGCGTGTGCTGTGCAGTATCCATGTACAGTTGTAAGTTTGAGAATTTTTAATATTTTCACTCCAGATGTTCAACATTGCCATTTTTGTACACCTTCTTATGAACAGTATGGCTGTCATTTTCCACATGCTGCCTGAAATGTGTTTTTGCACATTTGGCACACAGTGGTGCAGTCACTGTAGGAAAACAATGTTTGGGACAGAGTAAGAAAATCATAGTAACACTGTTCATGAGCAGAGGTCCCAAAAAACCTATGTTGCAAATTTGGTGCACAAATTCAAAAAAATGACCGTGTTACGAGAGTGCATTGTGCAGTTTCACGCATGCTTGTAATTTCGAGAATTTTAATATTTTACTCCAGATTTTCAACATTGCAATTTTTCACACCTCCTTATGAACAGTACAGCTTTCATTTTCCATATGCCCAAAATGTGTTTCGCACATCCGGTGCACAGTGGCACTGTTGCTGTAGAAAAACAATGTCAGGGACACAATAAGACAATCACAGTAAAACTGTTCATGAGCAGAGGTCCCAAATGCCTATTTTGAAAATCTGGTGCAAAAATTCCATAGAATTACCATGTTACAGGCGTGCATTGAGCAGTTTCCATGCATGCTTGTAACTTCGTGAATTTTGAATATTTTTACTCCAGATTTTCAACGTTACCATTTTTTCACACCTCCTTATTAATAGCACAGCTGTCATTTTTCACATCCTGCCCGAAATGTGGTTTCACACATCTAGAGCACAATGGAGCAGCCGCTGTGGGAAATCAACGTTTGGGACAGATTAAGAAAATCATACTGCCACTGTTCATTAGCAGAGGTCCCAAAATGCCTATGTTAAAAATTTGGTGAAAGAATTCCAAGAAAAAACTGTTACGAGTGTGTGTTGCACAGTTTTCATGCACGCTCATAACTTTGAGAATTTTTTATATTTTCACTCCAGATTTTCAACATTGCCATCTCTTCACAGCTCCTTATGAATGGTGCAGCTGACATTTTTATGTGGTGCAGAATGGTGCAGTCACTGTGGGAAATCAACATTTGGGATGCATTAACAAAATCACAGTGACACTGTTCATGAGCAGAGGTCCCACATGCTTTCATCAGGTGGGGTCACAAAAAGGCCATGTTGAAAATTTGGAGTGAAAATACCAATAAACACCCAGGGCATTAGCGTTTCTAACCATAACATCCCACCCTGTACAGACTAACAGGCATTAGGGTATGCTGGATTGTTGGCTGTAATGCTCATGCCATTGCATCCCCACCCCCACCCTGCAGCCACTGACAGCCATCCAGGTGTGTCTTGGACTCTTTGGCCCCAAGCTTTACCCATTCTGCTATGCTGCACCCATCTCAACATACTTCCTTATGAAATGGGGTGAGCGTAAGGCCTGATGACCCCCAAGGTCAACACTTGACCTTGTCAGAGTCTGCAGGGTCGGATTAGGTGAAAAGGCATGAGCGTTATGGCCAACAACCCAAAGGCACACCCCAATGCCTGTCATCACTCCCTGCAGAGTTGGGTGGGGCTGACGTTGGTTCTATACTTCATTGCCATTCCTATTATGCACCTCTCTAATTCCTGCACTACCAATGCCAATGCCAGCAAGACAACATTCGGCATTGACAAATGTTTGTTTTTTTGTTGTTGTTGCCAGTAGGGTTAATGCCCTAACACCTCTGTCCTCTGTCATATTAGAGTTGAGATTATGGAAATGTAGCTTAAACAAAACCTAGGATGTAAGCACCTGGACCCAGACCCTTTCTAAATGTTTTATCCATTTACATGTTTAACGGGTGTAACATTTCATAATTACTTTCGATCACTTCTGAATGAGGACTGTGCTAAACATTTAAGTCATTTTCCCAGTAGAATCTGATTTTAAGCACTGGTTCAAATTTTGTTATTGTTCCAGCTCTTTTAGTAACCTCAGTTGGCATTTCTGATTTATACTCTGGTGGTAAGTACCATTTTAGAACTGTATGATGTAGTCTATGCCCTCTCAACCAGAAAGTTCTGTAGTAGAACACTGAAGCATTGTGCCAATAGGACACAAGAGCAAGGACATAAACTACATCAGAGAGTTTTAAAATGGTCCTTACCACAGCATGTAAATCAGAAACATTTCTTAGGATAACTAGAAAGCCTGTATTGCTAGACTCATAACAGGATTTAAACCAATATTTCAATAGCAGCTTCTACTGGGAGAAAATGAAAATCCATACTTTAATAATTCTCCATTATTCAGATTACTTTGAGTATCAAGTAAATAATTTCTTTCTGATGGTGCACCAGTACGCATCTAGTAATTACTTTAGAAGGATAGTCCAGTTATATTGATCCCTCAGATCCAATGCTTTTAGCTCATTGACATTTGTATTTGTTTGTAGCTGTATCTCCTATTCTGTCTTTTTACAGTGCCCATGGATTGATTAATAATGTATCTATGTGTCTGTCGGTTTGTCTAGCTATTTACCCTATAGGCTGGGGTTGGGGAGTTGTCATGTGTTTGAGCTGTCAGTCTATTGATCTTTCAACCTTAAAACATTGTACTAAAAATAATGCACCTGCATTATAGTGGACTAGCAGGGCATTATACTGCTCTGGCAGGATTTTGCCTGTAAGTTAAAACGGTCCCATTTGACCAGTTCTCAACCAATTAATTTATTTATTTGAATTTTGGTAACTGGGTTAGCCCACCAAGACATTACAGTCCCTTTTTCAGGGGCAGTCTGGAAAGTGCAGAACATAGACAATGACATGGCAGTAGCAGTGGATGCATTTACATCATCCACTGATTTACAAGAAGTCATCATTTGCAGAAACATTCACAGACTAAGCATTTACAGATTACAAAGACATGGCAGTTATAGTGGTTATATTTACATTGTTCATAGACTGACAAAATGCACCATTTACAGATACACGTACATCCAAAATTTACATAATCAGAAGGGGTCAGGGTGAGGATTCTTATACATATGAGGATCAGTGAGCGGGGAAAATTTATGCATAGCATTATGGAAGCTGGACCAAGAGTCAATGGAAGCAGAAGCAAAGTGATGAGGCATTGATGTGGTGTAATAGAAACATAGAAACATAGAATTTGATGGAAGATAAGGACCGCTTGGCCCACCTAGTCTGCCCATTTCCCTACCTGACGGATAAGCTGCAGATTCTAGTTAATCAACAGCTTACTTCCTCCTGCCCCTCACTAGAATTGCCTTATGCCTGTCCCATGCATTCTTGAATTCTCCCACTGTTCCTGACTCCACAACCTCCTCATGAAGGCTGTTCCATGCATCTACAACTCTCTCTGTGAAAAAATACTTTCTAACATTACCCCTGAGCCGTAATAGAGAGGTTTGGAACTTAGTGAGGAAGGTGCAGGATAAGGTAGAGTGGGGTAGTGAGTTCCTGCTAGACACTGCCGAGAAGGCAAAAGATTGATATTGATGAGGAAGACACCATTCTATAAGAATGCAATATTTATTATGCTGCCATGTGTACCAAGTCTGCAACATCATCAGGTAGCACTGAAGCAGGGTTGGCATTAACCCTCCACCTGAGTTCCAAGATGGGATTTTTGAGAACTCTGATGTGCAAAAATAAAGTACAATTATTAAGTACTGCTGCTGCAAGCAATTTGCACCATCAGTTTCAATAAAAGTGTAAAGTAATGTAATGAAAAGATATTCCGACAGATTTGAGATGCTCAAATTTTCCTGACTACCCATCAACTTTAGAGACAGAAGATTCAACTGGCCCCCACTTTGCAAAGGCCAACACAAACCTTGATGAAATGGTATACTATATATTAAATAACATACGGTGCCCTGAGCTGTCAATATAGTTAGTTTTTTTTACAGTCCTAGGATTTTGACATCCTCATAAACCATAAAAGTGAAGCTGAGCAGGTTAATCCAGTCATCACAAATGAAGGGTATAAACCACAACAACACATACAAAAATATAATACAAAGCACCTCATGATTTACTTTTTATAATAACCATTTCTTTTCTTGTTTTCTTTAATATACTTTTTTAACCCTTGGTTGCCATTCCTTCAGCACTGCCCCTAGCACCCACCTTGCTTCCCTTGTGCTTTACCTCCAGAATATCCCCTGGCTTGCCCCCCAGGGTGGGGCCACGGCACCTTACTAGGTCTGTCTATGATGGCAGAAGGTATCAGCTACTGGCGACATTGCCTCCCTGGCTTTCTCCCCCCCAGGGCAGGGTTCAGAGCCTGGAGATGTCAGCTGTATTAGGTTAAGGAGAGGCAGGGAGCAATTGAGGCCAGGAAATGGGGGCGGTCTCCATCCTCAGCAGCCAATGAGTAGTTTTCCTGTTTTGTCCAGGGGTGGGGATGTGCAGTGACATCCAGCATCCACCCTGCCCCCCAGAACATTCAGGTGCCAACTGCTGTGGTACCCCTGGCCTCCGCCAGAGGTCAGTCATGCTCCAGACACACTCTCCACCCTCTCCCTGGAGAAGGAGAGCTATCCTCAGGATGCTACATCCTCCTCCCTTGGCCAGTCCTCTGATGCCCTGGGCCCATTCCCAAACCTGGGTTGCCGGCATTGCAAGCAGAAATCCAACCGCTGCACCAACAGGCCGGCCGCTGTAATAACCATTTCTAAAAAACATTTGTAATAATTCCCGTAGCCGTTATTTTTAATGTTGGAGTCGACTCCACCTGCTTTTATACAGTCTCCAGATTTAGTTATTTTATAATTCCACCCCCCAACACATTTATTCAATGCATTGCAAACTTATAAGTAAAAGAGACTCACTAAGGGCTGGGTGTTCAATGACAAAAAGTAATCACTGTAAAACTAAACTTATGGCACTCCTACACATAGTAATGAAAAGGCAAAAAGTCCAGTAATAATACTGGACTTTATGCCTTTCATTACTATGTGTAGGAATCATAACAAGTTCTATCTACAAACTTATCTGGCTGATCCTGGCACTTCTATCATCTTCTCTGTTCAAAACAGCCTCATAATGTCACGTGAGCTGCACAGTGCTCCACTCTGCTTTATTCCCAGTGGTGGCATGATCAACTCTTTAACTTTGTTTCACTCTACTAGTGGGAACACAGTATAGCACTAATGTGAGACTGTATTCAGCACGAAAGCCAGAAGGGCAGGATAAACCAGCTATGCTGTTCATTGATTAAATATACTGGGTTGTGGCCGTGAGTGTGTGTGTGTGTGTGGGGGGGGGGGTGAAAGCTGAACTGGAGTGTTGGAAGTAAAAAAAAATTGTGAGTGGCTAATTAAACTATAAGCACCAACACATTTTGAAAAAAAGTTCCAAAATTTCCATTTTACAAAAGTACAGTATAATGTCAAAACCATGCATAATGGGATTTTTGACATTATACTTGTGTAAAACAAAGATCAACATCTTCTGAATTCAAGTAATAATTGGTCTTTAGCAGTTATTGTAAGATTTTTTTAATAATGAAAGCCATTTACATATTGCCTTCTGTGTTTAACAATGAGGGCTACATGGAAAAACACAAAAGGCAGAAGCTAATGCCCTGTTAAAAAACAAACTGTTGTGGAAGTGAGATTTCTTACCCAGTGTGATCTCAGATTGCATTGGCATTGATAAGGCCAGATGTTTGACTTCACAGCTGAAAAGTGCATCATTATCAATCTGAGGGTTCAGAGTCCAGGTGATTGTGGCCCGCACTTCCACCGTTCCATCATTCATGGGGATGTGGGTGTGTCGGAAGTAGTAGGTAGGCTCGGAGCTGTGGACCCACCTTGGAAATTCCCTGTTTATTATAGTCTCTGAGATTGCTTCAGTTTTAGGACTGGCCCGGAGGCCTGTGTCATGTGTGATACTCTTGATAGGATCCTCTGTGAAGGGTCTCCCTCTCTCTTGAAAGTCCAAGAGGGAGAGGGATTTCTGCATTTTGGTGTCATCCAGTTCCCGGCTTATGAGGTGCTTGGGTTTGCTATCCTTTAGTCCTGCTACAGAAGCAGATGGGGGCTCCGCTAATGGAACAACTTCAATCAGCTCTCCATCTCTTTTAAAATAGACCTGGGAGAGAGAAAAACAGAGTTATTCATTTATTTGAAAAAAAAAAAGACATATGTTCTTTAAACATTACCCCATACAATCAGACTTCCAGGCTGAACATAGCACAACCGCCGCATTAGCAAAGGCTACAAATGACTGGTCTACAGCCCTCAATCACAAGCTCACCTACGTGACATTATTTTTAGATCTTAGCAAGGCTTTTGACACAGTGGACCATATCATCCTACAGAATAAACTAATGAATGCTGGTCTAGGTCCAGCTGCCATCACATGGTTCAGATGCTACCTCACGAAAGACAACAGCAGTTGAAGGTTGAGGTCTGTCTTCCACCTGCGTGCATATTGGTGAAGGAGTGCCACAAGTTTTCATACTGGGACCCTTGTTATTTATAGTGTATATTAATGACCTAGGTCACAAATTTGCTAATGCCAAGCTACACCTTTATGCAGATGACACTGTTCTCCACACTGCAAGCTCAACTCCAGAGTTAGGCATACATTCCCTACAGGAGGCATTCAATCAACTTCAAGTCAACTTACACACATAGAAGCTCCTCTTAAATGCAGCAAAAAACTAAGTATATAATCCTCTTGTATAAACCTGTCTCCCCCTACCCTAGCTTTTAACACTTTTTCGAATGAAATATTGGAATTGGTAGACTCATTCAAATATTTGGTAATATAGCTGGATAACAGATTATCATTCACAATACATGTTGGAAACCTCTATAAAAAGCTTTGACAGAGGCTTGGATTTTATTTCCAAAACAAATCTTGTTTTAAATGTGAAGCTAAGAAAATACTTGTCCACGTCACATTCTCCCATTATTAGACTATGGAGACATTAAATACAGAACTGCTACTGCCTCTAATTTGGCCAGTCTAGATGTGCTGTACCATAGAGCACTACATTTTATTACTGACCTACCTTTCAACACTCACCATTGTCTCCTTTAAAAGGAAGTAGGATGGCTCTGTCTTGATACCAGAAGGCTTAGGCACTTAATTATCCAATCCTTTAAAGCACTGAGTAACTCCCTTCCTCAATATATTTTCACTCTCTCTGCAGATCCCTAGGGCTATACAACCTTAGAAAGCACACTGTAATCCTGTTTGATGTCCCCAAGCATTTTTCAAACTATGGAAAGATGGCCTTCAGCTGGTCTGCTCTCATGGCCCGGAATGAACTCCAAAAACTAACAAATTGATCTCACTTGTCAGCCCTTGGTTCTTCCAACCACTGCTTGATCAACGTTGTGTAGACAAATGTACATGCTACTAACATTGTACCTGTAACCCACACTATATGGTAATTCCTGATGCACTGTTTCATTATTGTACCACAATTATCTATGTAAAACTGTAAATGCAACCTTGTCACTCTATCTTTTTATATGATGATACTTACATAACTGTTCACTGTCTACCATTGTATGTTATGCTAAGCTATTTCTTATTGCTCAGCACCACAACACCTATTACAGATATATACATTGCCTTTTTGTTTCCTTTATGCTATTTGAACTGTACTAACTTGCTGTTATTCCTAAATCATCAAATTGCTTACTGTTTTGCTATTATTCCTATGTTCCTATGTTATCAAATTGTTTACTGCATTGTATTCTGTCCTACCCAATACCTCCTTGTAAATGAGCTTTGCTCAATGGAGCTTTTTCCTGGTAAAATAAATACAAATACAAACAAATTACACAGAAAGCAGGATAAACGAGGAAACATTATTTTTTATTCATTGACAGTGCTCTCTCACTATAACAAACATAAGCAGCATTCGTTATAGCCCCTTGTTTGTAAAAACGAGTGTGACTCAGAAATACAGTACAAACTCAAAGTTTTGCATATATGCACTTTATTTCAAGCAGGCAATCAACTGAATAATTTCAACTAAAATAAAAAAGGGTTACTTAATTATTTGGGTCACCATGTGTCACTCAGTTTGGTCTGGACTGTTTTCTTTTTGGATGCAAAATCCCATGTATATGGTAGGAGCAGGCACAATTGAAGCAGTTTCAGTGTGTCAGCACTCCTCACAATATAATAATGTTAGCCCTGTTTCCAAACCCTTTATTGCCCCTACAACTGTATGTTTTTCAGTCTCTTTCTCTAGTGAGCCTTCTGCAGGATTTTCTCAAATGTTTCAGTAACTCTGCAGCAGCTTTGTCATTGCTGGACCTCTGCCCCCCAGTTATGCAGACCTGACAACTGCCCAGTGATCTCTATTACAAAACAAGTTCTGGCTATAGACGATAGGGGTGCATGGGATGAATTTGGGGTAAAAATATTGAAAATCATCAAAGTTATGAGCCTGCATTAGCAAAATGCAACATAGGGTCATAAATGTGTTGTTTTGTAATATTTGTACACCAAATTTGTAACATGGCCTTGTTAGGACCCTGCCTCATGCAGAAGGGCAGAGAAAATGTTCAACTCCTGGCCTAAAGGTGATTTTGCACAGGGACTGCAAAATCATTTTGTGGGACACAAAAACACATTTTGGGCAGGAGTTGAAAAATGACAGCTGTCACATTCATGAAGTGCTGTAAATAAATGACTATGTTGAAAATTTGGGGTAAAAATATTGAATATTACCAAATGTATGAGCCGGCATTTGCAAAATTCAAAATAGCCTCATAACTTTATTTTTTTTTAAATATTTTGACACCAAATTTAGAACATAGCCTTGTTATGATCCCATCTCATGAACAAGGGCAGAGAAAATATTCAACTCCTGCCCAAAAGGTGGTTTCATACAGGGACAGTAAAATCATCTTTTGGGATGTAAAAAAACACATTTTGGCCAGGATCTGAAAAGTGACAGCTGTCACATTCATGAGGTTCTGTAAATGGCTATGTTATGAATTTGAGAAAAAATATTGATAATTATTTATTTTATTTTTTATTTAGTTTTTGTTGACCGGGTAAGTGCACTAGACAAATCCTGTCTATTTTCAGGCATGACCCAGGGGAAGGGGATACAGATGAATGCCAACTGACCTTGAACCAAATTAAGCTATTGGTGGTATTTTTAGTGAATAATTGCCAAAGTTATGAGCCTGCATTCGCAAAAGTCAATGAAGGTTCATAACTTGATTGTTTTCTAATATTTTTACATCAACTTTTCAACATAGCCTTCTAATGACCCCACCTGATGAACAAGGGCAGGGAAAATGTTCAACTCCTATCCAAAAGGTGATTTCATGCAGAAACCACAAAATCACCTTTTGGGATGTAAAAAAAAATGTGGCCAAGATTTGAAAAATGGCAGCTGTCACACTCATGAGGAGATGTAAAGATATGGCTATGTTGTGAATTTGGGGGAAAAATATTGAAAATTACCTAAGTTACGAGCCTGCATTCACAAAATTCAATGTAGGATCATAACTTTACTGTTTTTTATTGTTTCTACACCAACATTTCAACATAGCCTTCTTATGGCCCCACCTCATGAACAAGGGCAAAAAAAAATTTCAACTCCTACCCAAAAGGTGATTTTGCACAGAGACCACAAAATCACCTATCGGGACAGATTTGCCTAATGGTAATGCCTTTGTTCATGAGATGGGGTCCCATAGAAGGTATGCTGAACATTTGGGGCTAAAATATGCAAAAATGGCTAAGTTATGGCACTAAGTTCAAAACTCTGTTGAAATACATTGAGCCGCAAACCTGTTTCCTCAGTTGGCAGTTTGGCTTTGAAGAGTGAAGACATGTCTGTGGTCCAGATAGGATTTCGGCATTGGACCCCCTATCAGTAAGAAAGGGCTTGGGGGGGGTGCTGAGTGGAAGGTCGGGTGGAGGGCAGTGTAATGGTGCAAAAGACATCGACTGACTTTTTATTTTTTTCACAGGTTATAAAAATAGGAAAAAAGACGAGGATTCCTGCACTGTGTGATTGGGCACTATGGGGTGCCACTGTTACATTTCTGGGGGGGAGTGGAATGGTGGGTGCTGAGAGGGAGGGTCTGGTGGGAGGAAGAAACCATACATATAAAAAATGAAAAAAGAACCCCCTACACAAATAACCGCACATGCAAGGTAGAATTACACCTATACTTTCTCTGTGTGCCTCTCTTTCCGATCACTGGCACAACAACAGTAAGCAAGAGGTTGACAGGCATTTGTTGGATGCCCCCCCCCCAACAGATGTACTTTGCAAACCACTCATTACAGGGAGGATTCCCCATCTCTCCCCAACTACCTCCTGCTCCCCATGTGTCTGTCTCCTGTGGTTGATGTCACAAGAGAAGCAGGGACAGTTGGAAACCATACAATTGCTCAGGAGAGCACATCGACAAACTGCACACAGACAGTGAGAGAGAGAGAGACAGAGGGAGAGAGAGAGAAACACACACTAACTGAACTGCATGAATTCTGACAGTTCCCCGATGGAAGGCAACAATGTCTCTCACTTACATTGTGGGGTCCAGTCCTGGTCTACTACCACATCCTTCTTGCTGTCTATCTCACTCTATCTCGCTCTCTCTTTCCAGTGGGTGCCTCACTGGGACATGACTCTGAGAGAAGACTGAAGTGTAGAGTGCAAGCAGCTGCAGGGCTGGCATGTGGGGTCCCTTGCTGTTTCTTGTTTCTGTCTCCTCATACCACAGTCTCTTTTTTTTGGGGGGAGGGGGGCCCAGGAGCTTTGCTGGGACTCTCACTGCAGGACACCCCCTCACTCTCACTCTCTAAGGTGACTCATGTAAACCAAGGCAAAAAATTCATGATTTTACATTTACGCCGACAAATACTGCAATTTATTTGCCCTGCTGCAGCACTGTTCAATGGTCACCTTTCTCGTTCTGCTGGCTGAGGCATACAAGGAGTCCCGATGGCAGTTCCCTAAATTGCTCTGTGAAACCATGCATTAAAAAGATAATTTAATGCACAGCCATGCAGAATGTGTCCACCAATGGGATGTCATGCTCCGGACAATCCATGTTATAACTACCGTAAGAGACAGTGAAGGAGTTCTTCACAGAAGCGGAGGCAACTGTTTTGTCATGCCAACATGTACATTCACAAGGAATGCGGGAGTCCTGTTCTCATAGCAAGAGGTCTGCAGGGCTCTGCCCACAGCAGCCCTAATGACACACCACAACTTGTTTTGAGTACAAAAAAGGCTGCAGCTTTACTTAAATTCAAAACTCACCAAACATATTTACATGCATTAATATCATTGTAGAGATATAGATACAACATATACATTACACTACAGATACATCTATACAAATAATCATTAAAAAAAAAAAAAGACCTCTGGGGCAGCAAATTCATGTTCTATTTGGCTTGATCCTCATCTGTTCATGTCTTGTATACCGGGAGAACTCTGGCCCATAGGCTTGTCAGACCTACCCAAGGCTGTGTCTCATATGAACATACAAAGAAGTGAGCAGAAGAAGGCCATTTTGTCTATCTAGTCTGCTCTTATTGCAGGGTCTACAGCCTGAGCTACTGACACTGCCCCCACTCCTCCCATCCTGTCCATTCTCCCCACCCATAACACTTACCTGCCCCTTCTGTCTATCCCAGCCTCTCTTGAAGCTGCCTGCCATCTTCAATGAGACCACCTCCTCTGGCACCACATTTCAACTGGCCGCTACTGTCTCTGTGAAGAAGTGCCTCCTGACCTCCCTTCTAAATCTCCCCCCTCCAGCTTAAGACTGCGTCTCGTCATGTTATGGCCACCACACAGCTTGAAGAGACGCTTTTCATCTACCTTGTTTATCCCTTTCAAATACTTGAAGGTCTCAATGAGATCCCCCCCCCTTCCCGTCCTCCTGGGAGTACATGTTCAGTGCCCTCATTCTCTCCCCATATGCCTTATGTTGCTGACCAGTGATCATTGTTGTAGCCCTCCTCTGGACTATCTCCAGTAATTTAATATCCTTTTTGAGATGTGAGCATCAGTACTGAACTCCATACTCTAGATGTGGCCTCACCAGTGACCTGTACAAGGACAGTATAACCTCCACTGTCCTACTGCTGATCCCTCTAGCAATACATCCCAACATTTTTTTGCCCTTGATACTGCTTTCTTGCACTGTGTGGAGTATTTCAGATCACTAGTGATTATCACTTCCAGGTCCTTCTCCTCCTCCTCTGTTGGAGATACCCTGACACCTCCCAGGTAGTACTCCATCCGGAGATTATTGACTCAAATATGCATAAGTCTGCATTTCTTGGCACGTAAGCCAAGCTGTCAGATCCCGGTCCACCTCTCAAGCTTTTTCAGATCATCCTGTAGGTCCTGTATCCTTCTGGCTGTGTCCACCCTCTTACAGAACTCAGTGTCATCCGTGAAAAAAAGGCACATATTTCCCTTAATTCCATCCCCAATGTCATTGCATGAAGACATTGAACAATACCGATCCCAGCATCGAGCCCTGTGGGACCCCACTGGTGACCCCTCTGTTGCTAAATAACTCTCCCCCCAATACCACCCTCTTGGTATTATCCCTCAGCCAGCTTCCCACCCATCTGGTCTTCTTCTCCACAACCCCAAGATCCACCAACTTCCCGATCAACCACTTGTGGGGTACAGAGTAAAAGGCCTTGCTGAAATCTAGATAGAGGATGTCTGTCTTAGTGAACCATTCAAAGAGGTTGATCAGATTCGTTTGGCGCAATCTTACCTTTATAAACCCGTGCTGCCTCACATCCTGGAGACCATGAACCTCTAGATATTATGCCAACCTTTCCTTATGTATGGTCTCCATGAGCTTACACACAATTGAGGCCAGACCAACATGTCTGTAATTCCCTGGGTCATCCTTGAGGCTGCTCTTGTGGAGGGGAACCACATATGACATTCTCCAGTCCTGCGCCGCCATGCCCAACTCCAGTGAACTATTAAGCAGGCCTGCCTGTAGCCCTGCAAGCTCCTCTGCTAGTTCCCTCAGTACCCATGGATGTACTCTATCTGGGTCTAATGATTTGTCCACCTTCAATGCTAGCAGCCCCTCCCTCACTTTATCCTCCTCTATCACTATATCTGTGATCCCCTGTCCCCCGCTACTGTTCTCCCTCCTGAAAGCACCGGTCCATCCTTCTCGATGGTGAAATTGGAACAGAAGTGTTAATTTCGTATCGCTGCTTTCCCCCATTTTTCTCCACTCACTTGTCTCCTTTCTTAGGCCTAACAATTCCATCCCTCATATCCCTTTTCTTTCTTGCTTATATAGTGAAAAAGGCCTTTTCTGCCTTCTTAATTCCCTCAGCAATCTGCAGTTTCTTCTATGTCTTAGCCCGTTGACTTCCTTACTTGCTAAACTAGCAAAGCTTAGGTAAATCTCCCTACCACCTCTCTCTTGGTCTTCCTGAATTTCCTATAGGCTAGCCTTTTTTCCCCTTACTGCCTGGGCGACTCCAGAACTGAACCAGCGTGGGTGCTTTGGCCCTCAAGTTCTTCCTCCTGAGCCTAATGCATTCCTCTGTGGTAACCATTATTCCTTCCTTCATGAAGGACCTCCTTTGGTTCACCCCCACATGTGCCTTGATGCCTGCCAAGTGCCTTCTTAGCACATCGCTCATCTTCCTGAAGTCCGCCCTCCTTAAATCCAAGATTTTGGTCTTAGTTGGGATGCTTTCTCTGCCCATATCCACACGGAACCACCAGTCCATCCTTCTCCCTGATAAAAATGGAACAGAAGAATTCATTTCATATCTCTGTTTTCCCCCATTTTCCTCCACCCACTTCTCTACTTTCTTAGGCCTAACAATTCCATCCCTCTTGTCCATTTTCTTGCTTATATAGTGAAAAAGGTCTTCTCTGCCTTCTTAATTCCCTTGGCTATCTGCAGTTGCTTCTGTGCCTTAGCTGGTATCACGTCAAGATAGCAAACCAAAATGAGTGACTCATAAATGAGCACATCATTTTGGTCACTTTCAGGTTCAGTGACTATGAAAGGTTAGCGAAGGAGGGAATAGCAATGGAGGATGGGGAAAAATGGCTCAGGGAGGGAATAGCGATGGGGACAAAGGAAGAGGGATGGGCTAAGTAGGGACGTGGAATGTGATGTCACCAAGCTACCCATGTAGCGTAGTGGGTAGGGACACCATCTGCATTGGTGGTGGTCCCAGGTTCGGGACTACAAACAGATACCATATTTTACTTTTGGCAGTTTTTTTTTTTTTAAATTATTGCCGTCCTCAGTCCCTCGTCTTTCCTCCAGTGTCAGCCCCCTTCCGAGATGATTATAAAAGTTTGAGGGGTGTGGGAGGCATAGCCCCCAGCATTAAACATTGATTTACATATGCGCTGATTTTGTATTTGGCGTAGATGGTTGTATGTAGAATTGGTTTTCACCAGGATGTACTCGCTCTTTTGTGAGTCGCTTAAAATGGTTCGCTGTTATGACATGGAACCGTCTTAGCCAGTTGACTTTGTTACTTGCTGCACTAGCCAACCTTAGGTAATTCTCCCTATCCACCTCTCTCTTGGTATTCCTGAATTTCCTATAGGCTAGCCTTTTGTTTCTCTTACTGCCTGGGTGACTCCAGAACTGAACCAATTGGGTGCTTTGGCCCTCGAGTTCTTCCTCCTGAGCCTAATGCATACCTCTGTGGTAACCATTATTCCTTCCTTAATGAACGACCACCTTTGGTCCACCGCCATATGTGCCTTGATGCCTGACAAGTGCCTCCTTAGCACATTGCCCATCTTCCTGAAGTCTGCCCTCTTAAAATCCAAGATTTTGGTCTTAGTCAGGATGCTTTCCCTGCCATATTCACATGGAACCACACCATGGGATAGTCACTCCCAACCAGAGGATCTCTGACCATTAAGTCCTGTATGTGCTCTCCATTCGTGAGCACCAGATCAAGGATTGCCTCCTCCCTAGTTGGCTATGTGATGCCTTGAGTCAGGAACCCACTCTGGAACCCTTCCAGGATCACCTGACTCCTGGCATATATTGTGGATGGTATGCTCCAGTCTACTTTAAGCAGGTTGAAGTCCCCCTCTATTACAACCTCTCCTTTCTCTGCAACCTCCAGTATTTGTGAGGTCAGTTCCCTTTTCCTCATCTCATTCTGCTTGGGTGGTCTGTAAACCACCCCCAACCTCACCATTTTCCCTCTATTGGACCATAACTGAACCCACAATGCCTCTACCTTTCCCTCGCCAGACTCTTCCTTTGTACAAGTTATTCCCTCTCCAGTGTAAACTGCCACCCCTTCCCCTTCCCTGCTGCCCTGTCTCTCTTATATAGTTTATCCATTGGACAGTCCCCCCCCTTTCCAAATGGATTCTTGGAACTCCAGGACCTTTACCGAGGAGCATGCCTACCCAAGGCTGCACTCTTCACCTACAGGTTCTCTTTGCCCCATGTTCTAGTGCATGCTCTAATTATGTGACTGCACCCTTTTCTGTAAAGCTTACATACCCAGGGTTACACCTCCAACCCCGCTGTCACCCAATCCAAACTTGCTGAAATCTTTTCCCAGAAAACTTCTTTTTAGGTGGATCTGACATGAATTTACTTCTGTCAGATCACCCTATCATTTAAGCTGTGACTAGTGGCAAAGCAAGTACAGAAGCTAACAGTCTGCAAGAAAGGGTGGGTGGGTGTGAAAAAATGCTGTGTTAAGCTGGTCCAAAGAGGGTGATTCCTCTCTGGACCAGCTCTTTTCTAGTAGCCCAGGCCACTACCCACTGGAGTGGCCTGTGCTGACCCACTTAAATACTTCCATACCTGATTGGGCTCTTTGGTCCTGGGACTGCCATCTTTGCCTGAAGGCAAAGGCAGCCTACCCCAACAGGTGATAGGGACCGTGTACAAAGCCCTCCCTCATGAGAGGCTGGGGAAGTCAATACCATGTCTGCATCAAAATCCCCAAAGCCACCCAGTGGATAATTTGAATTTGTTTTTCCCCCATAAAGTTCCTTTGCAAATTGGTCCTCCTTTTCGCAGACCAAGGAACCAGATACATTAAAACCACTACAGTGTTGTTGCATGCACCATATCTGAGTCACCCAATCAATATCAGCTTTGTCTGTTTTTCTAAGCTTTTGCATGTCAGTTCTTCAGACTCAGAACAGTTCTGCACAAATTCTCACAGGGCATCCTCCTGCTTATTCAAAGTGCAGTCGTTGTCTTTAAATAGACAGTTTTGGAGGCTGTTTTTCTTTAGCATTACCATTTTCAAACAGTCAAAAATGACATGCTTGGTTTATACTACATAACCAGACTGTTGTATTTTGTACAATAGAGTACTGCTGATAACAACATTTGAACCTTGTTCCTCAGATAGTGGTACTAGTTACATTGTGGGAGGAGGGACTTAAACTTTGTGCAGATAGCAGCAACTCAGCTGATTGCATGGAGACACGCATGCTCACAGTGAATAGCTTAGCTGATTGCTCAGCTGGTTGTTGGGAGCCATCGCTTGCATTTGCTATAACTAAGAATTTGCAATGGCAAGGTTCTGTATGGTGAGAGAGTACTATATTTGAAAACTGGTGACCGGGAGAGGTCCACTGAGCCAAAGATTGTTTCCAGATGTAACCCAGATGAAGCATAAAAGTTTGAAATCAGATGAGCTCAAACCTTCAAACATGGCTGAAAAGGCATCAGTTTTAGGGACTATTTTAAAATTAATTCTCTCTGCTTTTTAAAGCTCAAGAAACAGTTCAGAAGGAGTCAAATTCCTCAATTTTCAGTTGCCCGATTGTTTTAATTCAAACAAACACTGGGGTCAAAGGATTAAACAAAGTTTGAACTGGTTCAAACCATTCCAACCAGTTTGACTTTGAGGTTTAACTGATGGATCAATGGACCATCGGGCTCCTTGTATAGCAGTAGTAAATTTGATTTGATATGGATACCTTCTCTGGAAGCTCATGGCACTGTTAAAGACAAAAACATATAGCAAAACACAAAATGATTCCATAAATACAATACATAACATAAGATACAATTTTCTTACATAAGTAACAAAAAACAGGGGCATGGCACCACATAAATAGAAAGTGTGACTAGGGAACATTTCAAATATCAAATGCTTCATAGAAAAGATAGAATTTAACACCCCTCTTAAAGGCCTCCACTGATGGGGCCTCTCTGAGGCATTCAGAAGTGTATTCCATATAGCAGGGGCCACAACAGTGAATGCCCAGTCCCCCAGATGACTTCAGTCAAACCCTTAGTACCACCAAGAGACCCACGTCAGAGAAGCAAAGAGTGACACAGTGCTGGGGAATGCTTAAGCAATGTAGGGGGATAATTAGTAAGTCTTTTAGAGTTGGAATGATGGTAGGGACCAGAATAATTGTTAATGAGCTGGAATGAACAGAATTATTTGGAGAGTAGGTATGTAGATTGCATTTAGAACACAGATTGCAACTTTGGCATATACTCTGTCTGTCCCTGCTTCAGGCACTACCACCCATATGGGGTACTGTGAAGACACAGAAACCCTCTTGAGGAGAGTTACACCCATAGTGGTTCACTATGACATGATTCCCTTAGATCAGAAGTACCTTAAGCAAGAAGGCCCTGTTTCATGAGGCAGTAGAGAAGCCACCAGTGGAGATGGGATAGATAGTGGTAGCAATAAAATGAGAATCAAAAGGACACTTTGATGTGCATGGTTTATGTACCACTCAATTGGAGTGAATGGGGCATGCCACCCACTGCCCAACTAGATGGCGGGCAAGCCCTTTATTCAATGGACCATTGTTCTCTCTGTTTATGAATGCTTAGGCAACACAGAGAAATGGCTAGAAGAACTGGTAGAACTGGAATGGTAGTAGGAATCAGACTGATTGGTAATGAACTGTAAGGTACTGTAACATAGAAACATAGAAGGTGATGGCAGAAGGAGACTGTTTGTTCTATCTAGTCTGTCCTTGATTTAATTCTACCCCACTGTAATATTTGGAAGACAGGTAGTATGTAGAAATTCTAACACATAGATTGTAATTGTAACTTTGACATGTGCTCTCTCTGTCCCTGCTACAGGGACTACCATCATTACGGAGTACTGGGAAGACACAGGAACACTAATAAGGAGGGTTCCATTCCTAGGGGTGCTGCAGGGACATGGACTCTCAGACCAAAGGTAACATAAGGAAGAAGTCCCAAAAGAGCAAATTATGGAACAAACACAACACGTACTTCCCATGATGACAGGGTTATGTAAGATCTTGTCCCATTTGTTATGCAAAGAGTGTTAAAAGCAATGATCTATTTTGTGCTCTCCTATTCTGCAAGTTATCTGTCTCTTGCCTGTCTGATTGCACAACAAGTTTGTCTTGTGGCACCTAGGAATTGGTCACTCCAATGATCCCACAATATCCCCTGTAATCTCTCTTCCTTCACTTGTTTATATTCCTTCTTTCTCCCCTTGCTTCTCTGTGGTTAAAAGATATGTGTGAATCTTTATGTGATACTGGGATCCCTTGGTTTGTAAATGTATATAATTATATTGTTGACATGGCTGCAGAAAGCTATTTGGGTTTATTAGAAAAGATAACAATCTGGAAAACAAGCTTGTTGACAGAATTGTCAACAGGAAACCAGCTCTGGGACAAAATGTATGATTTTGTTGCACCTGATAAGACTAGATTTGCTCTTCAGGCTAGCTTCAGGAAGGGACATGACAATGTTTTGAAAAATGTTTTTGAAAACCAGGAGATGTAACTTACAACAACAGGATACAGAATTTGAACTACAAGGCAAAAACATCTTATATAATCACAGCAATGTTTTTTTTTCAGGGGAGACTCAGATGGAGGACTTTTTTGTTTGTATTGCTTTGATGTAAAGCTATCTTTTACACTCTTATTTTTTTTTTATTTTATTATTGATAATAATAAAATGCTACTTGTGAATTTTACAACTTCTCCTGGACTGCCTATGCTTCCTGACCTATGCCTCAGTAATACCCATAAGATGAGAAGAGATGAAGCATAGGGAAAGGAAATTAAGTATTCTAGCATATAGGACTGCCATTCAGCTCTAACTCTCAAAAGAGTAATAATCATAATATCATTATGACTTTCCTCATGGAGATTAAAGTCCCTGAGATTGAAACATCTGGGGATCCAAGGCTTGGGTCACCATCCCTTAAGGCTAAGGACTACTTATTATGTCTGGAAAAGGGCTTCAGACATGCTCCTTCAATTGACAGGATGAAGAGTTTCTCCTTCTGTCTGTAGACTTCCACCCTCACTAAGGTGTTGCAGGGCTGCCCATACAACAGAAGGAATCCCCACATGGAATGAAGTCACCCCTTGAGAAGTACTGATGGTCAAAGCTTATGCCAAATGAATGACAGAATAACTGAAGGAATAAGAAAAAAGATGAAGATATACTGACAGCTGCTTCAAACTTAGCTGCCCTGATATTCCCCCTGAAAACAAAGCTCATGTTAAATGCTGGAGCCAAGTCACTAATGGACAAAATCTGTGGGGCAGTTTAGAAACTAAGCCCTGGAGGGGCAAGACCCAAGGTAGATGGCCCCGGAGAGGCAGAATGGTTGAACCCTTGAGGGGCAGGGGTTAAATAGGGTAGAATGCTGACAATAGAGAGAAAGCAAGGAAGGGTGGAGCTTGTGTAGATACAGTGCAGCCCACAGTGTTACTGTATGAAACAAGGCAATTTCAAAAGCAATTAATCCCTTTCATTATGCGGTAATCTGAGACACTGTGTTGCTTCCTGTCAGTCTTCACTGTAGTTTGATGAGGCAAGCACGGCCAAAGTTGGTGTTATGATGAGTGTAATAAGAAGGGTGAATGCACTGGTAGTTAATATGATAAGGAGGGCTTAGCTGGACAGTAGTGCGATCAGGAGGATGAAGCCATAGTATGAATAGTATAGTATGAGTGGTGAACCCAAAGAGAAGGCCTGGAAAATTGTCTGGGCAGGCAGGTGAACCGTGAGTAAAAGGTGAGGCAGCAGGTGAAGTGTCCAATCCAGTGAAATGGCCACAAAAGCAAAAGGTGGAGTATGACCACAGCTCCATCAGCTGACCTGGGAGGGGAGTAGCCAACCAGGGAAATGTGCAAGTCCAGCAGGAGCCATTGCACATGAGCAGGTAGGGGGCAGCATAGGGGAAAGCAAGACAGAGCAGAGCACCAGAGGAAGGAGGGGGCACAGAGAAGCAGCAGATAAGATGCAGAGGCATGCAACATAGGAAACGAAGCAGACAAGATACTAGGACCATACGGAGGGAAGTCAGAACAGCAGCAGGCAGTGCAAAATTTTGAAAAGTATCAGAGAAGTGGAAAAGCCAGAACAAGACAACAAACAGAAGCTGGTCACCAGAGAACAACAACAACATGATGAAACAGAAAGCAGCAGAGGTGGCAGGCAGGAAGGAGCGGCCCATGGAAATTGCCAAAGACATCACCAGGGAAGGTCAAAAGGAAAGCCACTACACAGTCGCCACAGGGGCATAGCAGGGCAGAGAAGACTGAGCAGTCCACAACAGCAGTAAGCCAACTGGGAAAAATAGTAGGAACACCAGGAGCAGGCAATACTCATGGCCAGTGCAGTTGGTTTCACAGAAGGAAAGGCAGAAGGGAGCTGGAAGATGCACAGCAGCTGGAGAAGTGATCAGGATGCTCAGCAGCCACACATGTGGCACATGGTATAAGGAGGATGGGAAGTGAGGCAGTTGCTGCAGCTCAACAACATGCATGGTTTAAGTACTGCTCAATGAGTGGCATGGTACATGTCCCTGACTGCCCCATTGAAGTGCAGGTAAACCAGTTAACTAACACACACACACACACACACACACACACACACAACAAACGATCATGACGGACGTTTTCAAGTTTCGGTATAACTGTTCACAACTTTGAACTATCACAAAAGTTTAGTTGACAACCTTTCTGTTTGCATTTCTATGAAATATGTTTTTTACCGCTACTTCCAGTGGTAAGGGTAAATATATGTACAGTCAGGAATTGTTCTGTTATACAGCCTTAGAAAATATTGTACAGTATTTACCAGCAGACGACAAAAGCTCTAATGTGAATAACAGGTTACTTTAGGTTGGCATTAGTAACTAAGAGCTGCTGATAATGAAACTGGTCAACACTGCACAGTTAAAACACTTGGCAGTGAACTGTTTTATATGTACAATGTGTACCTTTACACACTGTCATGATTCTTCCTTTATACTGTATCTGTTCAGATCTGTTTTTTCACTCAGCTTCTGTGTTCCTTCTTTAGTAAAGCTATTTTTTACATATTACTTCTGCCTGTTGTCGCAAATGGTAAGTTGTCATAAAAATGCTAGTGCGATGAAAGACAACGCTTCTGTGCTGAGCTGCAGCATTACTGTAGCACTGCCTGTCATCATGCTAGCACTTTCCCTGTGACAATGGACTCTCAAGACAGGCAATGAAGTGTAAGCAGCCTTTGTGCTGTCTATTTCTGCTTCCTGGGCATTCGGTAATGCTGTCCTTTACTGTTTCCTTAACAGTCGGTAATGTCAGTTCCATGGTTCTATGCTGCTCAGTGAGCAGCACTGAACAACGAAACTGATGTCCTGGGCTGTCCAGGAAAAAGGGCTCCAATCAGCAGTAAACACTAAAGCAGAGGAATTAAAGGCAGATGCAGTGGCAGTAAAAATGTAACAGAAACATTTCTTGATTTAAAGTAAAACAGCCAAAGAATATCGATAAGTGAATAAAATGTTAAAAATGAAAACCGAGGGTGTTTAAATATATTGCAACCACGTCTTAACATTTTCCAGTTTGAGGTGATAACCACCTGATACTCCTCCCAATGACTATTGCCAATAGAGGACAACCCACAAGTAAGGCAGTAACAGAACAAATAACACACCACTGGCCACACAGTACATAACTTCTTTAACTGACATTCTCTTCTCCATGATTCTCTGTAGTTCTGACAGCTCCCTGCCAGCTGACAATGAGTGGATATTAATAAGTTATAGCCTGGCTGGACTCCGTCAACAAACTGGCACATCATAATATTTTGGGAGGGATTACACAGCAAACCAGCTGTGAGTCAATGTTCTTGTAATATAGCTGCTAAGTTGAATATTTAACCTTAATTGAAATTGGTGAAATTTTCCAGTTTGCATCCACATTGGTTTGATAAAGTTCAAAAAGGTACAAGTCTGAGCTTCTTTAGAACTGATAATTACCATATTATTTGCATCTTGCTGATATCAAAAACTATGCCAAATAGCAACTGCCTGATTTGGAAACCATACAACTGGGACAATTTTGGAAGGGCAAGGTGAATATGATTGGACAAAACATAATAACTATTGAGGTTCACAAGGAGGCTCGATTGCTTTTCATGCCTGTTTACCTCTTCCTAAACCAAAATTCTGTTTATTGTAAAATCTGCCACTGTTATGAAGTGTGATACAACATATGCATGTATAGATCTTCATAATGCATAATCAAATCTACCCATTAAACAAATGCATAAATAAATAAATACATAAATAATGCATAATTAATTTATTTTAGCCAGAAAACTATCACCAGAAGGAGTGTGCTGAGCTAAGAATAGTTTCCAGATAAGTCATTGGCATTGTAAGACAAAGAAATGAATACAGTATTACAGTACACAGTCAAAAAGACACAGTCCAGTCCATAAGCAGGGCAGGTAAACAACAGTAGAATCAATATCAGAGTACAAAAGAGTGTATTTTTATGCAACACTACCACTGTAACCGAACACCTTTGTAAACATGGTTTCCAACCCTAGCAGTTATATCCTGTATAAAAACAACACAGATATTAAGTAGTAGACATTCAAATATAATGTTCTGATTGTCAGATGATGAGGCAACTCATGTAAGTAATAAAATATGGCAGAGTAGGCAGTGTTGGCTAAATCCACATACCTAGGGTAGAAATGGGCAGAATCTGTGAATTTCAAATTCGAAAAATTTCATGAAATTTCATACATTTCACAAACTTTTCTGACATTTTGACTTTGGAAAAATTCAAATGTTCCAGATATTTTTGGTGAATTATCTATCACCTTGTTCTGGAAACTTTTCTGGTTGAATTGCAGAATAATACACATGAAATGCCGAATGATAGTTCATACATAAGTCCACAATACATGTAATCATTCCACAGTTCAATGGTCAGCTCTGTGGAATTTCTTTCTGCAGTATGAACTATTGCTCTGCAATTCATATTCATCCCACAGTTCAGTGACTCACTGAACTACAGAATGTATATATGAATTGTGGATTAATGTATTAAACTACAGAAAGAAATTTTGCAGAACTGATCACTGACAGTGATCAGTTTTGTAGAATTTCCTTCTGCAGTTTAATACATTAATCTATAATTCATACATTTCATGCCATTGCTCTAAGTCAGAATTTCTATGAAACTTACCAAATTGCATTCTGAAATTTCATAAAAGCAAAATTCTGAATTTCATGGTAATTCCACTGGTGAAATTTTATTTTCTCGCAGCACTAGCCTGGGGGCATAGTAAAGCCAAACACCACAGGCAGCAGGCCTTAAAGTCTCTGGAATTGTGGGTATAGTCCAAAACTGTCCACCCTGGAGTGTCTTATTGTGATTAGAAAATGAGGCAAAAGACAGCTTTATTTTGTTTTTGTTTTTAAATATTTAAAAAAAAAGTTTGCTTGTTGAATTGTCTAAAATCATCCTTTTTTTGCAGCTGAGGGTACTGAGAAGATAATCACAAGGGTGAGTTAATGGCTGCCAATACTAGGGTGACTAGTGGTCTGGAGTTTTCAAGCCTGCACTGCCCCTCACAGTCTTGTATGTTTCCCACTGGCTCACTAATACTTGCTGTGTCAACAAGAAGGCCATGGTCAGCTCCATCTGGAGTACTTCATGTACTTCTGGGCTGCCCAAGACAAAAAAGTACATTATGGCATTTGAGAAGGTGCAACCAAGGCATCCAGTGATAATACCACCAGAATATGGGTGACCGTCAAAATGGCGACTCCATATTTGGCACTATTAGAACGGGCTACCCACAAGGATAGCGATTGGTTCTACTGCAAGGGTAGGGGAAAGTGACAGGGAAAAAAGGAATGGCGAGGGGAAGGGGAGTAGTCGGGAAAAGGGTTATGTAACGGAACTGTCCCTGCTGCTGCTAAGTCAGCTGTGTGGTGTGGTAATGAGGGAGGCTGGCTCTGGCACAGCAGGTACTGGGGACAGGAGGGACAAAATTTTGCCTCAGGCAGCAGCTCCCGGACTTAAATTTTTTTTGCACCCGAATTTGTGCCCCCTCTCTGACATGATCCCTTATGGAGTTAGGAATTTTAATTCAGGGTGTGTGAGAGGGACAAGCTCCCCGTGAGGGGGGTGGAGTACAACCCCTCAAAAAACAATTTTGGCTGCCAGGTTTCCATTCATCGTAAGTGTATAGCGCTAATTTGCTTTTTGGCGATATACACTCACCATAATAGTGATTGTTGTTTGGTGATCACTATTGTGACATATAACCTGAAACCAAGGGCCACCAAATAATCAGGGGTATGGAGGACAAAAGCCATGAGAAGTGGCCAGCCCTAGTATCAAGTTGTCCATGTTTTCATGCACAAACATGGTAGTCCATGGACATCCATGATCACCCCTGCTCTGACTCTGACCTTTGTCTACACAATAACTCCATCCATGGTTTATCCATGATTCATGGACAAGATTTTCCATGGTTGATGAATATGCACAAATGCTTGGAAAAACCACACAATTTAGGGAGACTAATCAGGAGACACAGAAACATAGAATTTGCCAGCAGATAAAGACAGCTTGGCCCACCTAGTCTGCCCATTTCCACCTGCATATAGTATTACTGCAGATCTTACTTGATCTCTGGCTCATTCACCCACTCCCCCTTCCCTTTTCCTAAGACTCTCATATGCCTATCCCATGAATCCTTGAACCCCACCACTGTTTTCACCCGCACTACTTCCACTGGAAGACTGTTCCAGAAATCCACCACTCTTTCTGTGAAGAAATACTTCATCACATCTCAGCTGTATTCACCCACTTTCAGCTTCTTATCATTCCCCCTTGTCCTTGAACATCTGTTTTTCAGAAAAATACTACTCTCTCATATCTTATTTACAACCGTGAAGTATTTAAAGGTCTCTATCATATCCCTCTCCCCTCTAGAGGAGAATGAAATCCATTTTCCATTTGGTAAATGAAAGAAAAAAGATTCTGAAAATAATGTTTTGAATTATCAATCAATCAAAATTTTGTTTATCTAGCGCTTTTCCAGAAGCTCAAAGCGCTTTTACATCGTAATACAAAATAAAATACATAGTACAAACATGGACAGAGTAAAATCACAGTATAATACACTTATCTTGATTAAATATTAGGTCTTAATACAATATGCTTAAACTTAAAATTCCTCAGGAAATGCCTGGCTGAAAAGGAATGTTTTTAATTCCACTTTTAAACTGTTGATGGTGCAGCACTCCCTAATCTGTGAGGTAGAAAGTTCCACTGGGTTGGGGCCACAAAAGCAAACATGCGGGCCCCAGAGGTCTTTAAACAGACCCTGGGAATCTCTAGCAATTATTCATCATTGGAGCGGAGTAGGCAGAGGGGGCGATAAGGGTGCAGAAGATCTTGTAGATAGCTAGGTCCCTGTATACTGTATATAGGACCTTATAGGTTAGCAAACTGACCTTGGAGGTGATTTGCCAATTTACAGGCACCCAGTGCAGGTAGCAGAGCACAGGTGTGATGTGGCAAGATCTTAGTAAGCCAGTCAACAGCCTGGCTGCCACATTCTGAACTAGCTGCAATCAGTGAAGATCAATCCCCAGTAGCCATAGGTATAGGGCGTTGCAGTAATCAAGGTGCAAGGTTACAAAGGCATGAACCAGAGTTGGCATGTTACCAGGCGGAACCAGGTGCTTGATCCAGGCGATGTTCCTCAGGTGATAAAACAAGGTCTTGACAATGGCTGACACCTGAGATTTTAGTGTCAAGCCGCTATCAAACACAACACCCAGATTTTGTACCTGATTTGAAGTATGCAGCTGGATATCTCCGAGCCAAAGTCCAGAGATCTGACCAGCTTGCAGCTTCATGCCTTGGTGACCTGGCTCTACTTCCAATACCTTAGTTTTGTCTGGATTCAACCTCAACCAACTGACACTTATCCAGCCCCAGATCTCAGCGAGGCAGTTGTTAAAGACAGAGATTGACCCCACTTTGCTCAGGTGCAAAGGACATGTAGAGCTGAGTGTCATCTGCATAGCAGTGAAAACTCAGCCCATACTGCCTAATAATGCCCTCCAAAGGCAGCATGTATACTGCGAACAACATGGGGGATAAGATCATTGATCCCTGCGGAACCCCACATGACAGGGGCACAGGTGCCAAGGAATAAATCCCCGACACTACCCTTGGCATCCTGCCAGTGAGGAACAATTTAAACCAACTGTGGACTCTACCTGACAGTCCACAGAAGAGCCACAGGTGCTCCATCAACACTCCATGGATCACAGTGTCAAATGTTACAGAGAGATCGAGGAGAACTAAGGTAGAATGACTCCCATGATCCATTGCCATCAGAAGATCATTCAGTACCTGAACAAGGGCAGTCTCAGTACTGTGCCTCTTCCTGAAACCAAACTGGAGAGGATCGTAGACATCATGTGTTTGTTTGTTTTTTGTTAATGAGTTTTATTGTTTGTTTTTTTCAACACACATTACATGGTACAGGAGCACAGTGATAAACATAATGCACAGTACAGTTACAAGTTTAGAGAAGGAGTACAGTCTGGTGTCAAGGTTCACGGTTTGAAAGCAAAATAGCAAGTAAGTATACAAAAGGAGAAGCACCTACCAGGGGAGGGAAGGCCTATAAGTAGGTGGAGTTTACATTGTGTAATTTACCTTGCCATACCTGCAGATCCTGGGGTGACTTCTCTGACCTGAGAACAGAAACATAACAACCACAAAGGACCAGGCAACAACTCCAGAATAAGACCTCGGTTAGCATCTATGGGATCACACATCTTAGTCTAGTCTACAGCAAGACACTCATCAGGTAGCTGCCAGGGAGTTAAGCAGAGTAATGACACTAGTCACAAGGTGTAAACATCAACCTATTCCTGTTCTGGGTTTTAAATATGTGATGAAGGGGTTCCAGCAAGAATAGTATTTAACTAGTGTGTTAGCTAAAACATGCATCAAGTGATTTAATGATGCCATCTGGGTGAGTGGGCAAAATAATTCTGAGAAAGATGGGACTTCAGTAGTTCTCCAGCGGCATAGTGTGAGCCGTTTTGCCTGGATACTAAGCAGGGCAAGCCTGCGCTGTTGATGTGCAAGGAGTCGGAGTTCCTGGGGAGGATGGCAAGTATCCATACATACATATTTTTTTACCTTGCTTGTTCTCCCCTGTAACTCCCAGTCGGCACCTACTTTGTCCAGGCATCCCCTCTTCCTCCAGCTGCCGTCCATCCATGCCCATCTCCCAATCGGGCCACCACCCTGCTACCCCCATGGCTTACCACCCATGGCAAGGAGCCCCCAACTTCCCACCAGGACCGGATCTAGTATGGGTGGTGCCCTTAGAGACAGGGCTTTAGGCAGACGGCCATCAAGCTGCATGACAATAGCTGTCATTTTCCATTTTTCTTGGTGGCAGAGCATGCAGTGTCAGCAATGGGTGTGCCACATGTGCATCCACACGTAGCGTGCTTGCCGGCTGTTCCACCTCCATGCTCCAGTGTAGTGGCCTAGCATGCCAACACCTAGCCTCCACTAGGTGTCAGACAAATGCCGTACGCTGTTACCCACCCTCCCTGGGAGAGGAGAGCAGCCCTCTGGATGCTCAATCCTCTCCCACCCCAGCTGGTCCCCGATGACATGCTCGCACCGCAAACACGGATCGCTGGCATGGCAAGAGGTAAGATATCGCTGTCTCAGCCCTCCACACCATCAGGCCAGCTCCCAAGTATCCATATTAAGGGGTCTGGCCTTACCTTGGAACCTATAATTTGGGTGGCCAGCCAACAGACAGCTGTCCAGAAGGGACTTAGCAGGTGACATTGCCACAATATATGATACAAATCCCTCAGCTTGGTTTGGCACCTTCAGCAGAGATTATTATCCATAAGTTTAAATTTATAAAGCATATCTGCTATCCTGTACAAATGGTGGAGGATTTTGTTCTGCATTCATTTACTCCTCATGTCTGGGTAGCTAACATGATTTTCAATGATTTTTCCCACCTAATTTTAGACTCCAAGGACTGAGAGGAAATACTGTCCCTTAAAGAAGCATTAATCCTACTGGCCTGTTCCCTAGGGAGCAACAGCCACCCTGTAATCCTCTCAGGCAGGGAGGCACTGAAGGGGTGCAACTTTAGATAGGCTGTTAAAGAGCTGCAGAAGCTGGCCTGGTGGCGCAGAGGGCTGAGGCACTGGCACCTTACCTCAAACCACACTGGCGACCCGGGTTCGTGAATGGACTCAGGTCGCTTGGGGTCAGTGGGCACAGGAGAGGACTGAGCATCTGAAGGACTGCGCTCCTCTCTTGGGGTGGGTTAGGGTGATGCCTCGCTCTGTAGTGGCCCCTGGTGGAGACTGGGAGCACTACAAGAAGCGGCGTGACGTCAGGGGTGCCAGGAAAATGTAAAAACTGTCCTGGATTGGCCAGGTGACAGCAGACGATCTGCCGACACCACCAAAGAGCTCTTGAGGAGCCTGACTGCCTTACCAGCACCCTGGGGCTGAGAGAAAGAGTGTGCTGGCTGCCCTACCAGTGTTCTCCCCCTCAGAGGAGGGGGACCCACTCGGCGAAGAGTTACACCGAGCTAAACCAGGGTTGACTGTGATCTGAGGTAGGGGGTTCCAAGGGAGGATTTTAGGTGGATGTCAGGGATCATGGCTGCCTGAAGGAAATGGCAGGTCTAGGGGCATGAAGGAGGGGATAAAGAAATAATGCAAAAACAAAAAAGAGATGCAGAGCTGCAAATACCTCAACAAATCTGATTTCCCCAATTCTTTCTCCTTACTTAATTCCTGAGAAGGTTGCAGCCCTTGTCCAGTCTGATCCAAGATATCTGCCAATATAGCAATGCCTTATTGTTCCCAGTGGCTTAATGAGCTGGGCTTGTTCTCTACCAGAATATGCCTACTGCTGTGTATTGGAATTAGAGAGAAGGGTCTAGAGTTTGCTTTAAACCTGGCATGCACTTTGTTCCAATTTTTGACTGATGAAGCAATGTTGGGTGTACTGCCAGGGTTTTGGGGAGAGGGTTGTAGATCAAAAGGGGGAGACCATGCACTTGAGACAATGTATTTTCCATATGTAGCCACTGAGGGGAATCAGGGGTCACACTGGTGAACTGTTTTAGCATTTGGACAGTTGGATATGCCCATTTATATCCCTCTAGCCACAGGAGGCCCCATCGCCTGTCCTTCCAGTGGGATCTTAGTTTATTTCTGCTATAGTGAGGTTTCTTCTGCTTCCAAAAGAAGTTGCCAATAGCAGCATCTATGATCTGAAATCACTTAGGGGGCAACTCTCAGGGTATATGAGAGAGGGGGTATAAAATCTTGGGGGCTGAAATCAATTTAATAGCCGAGATTTTCCCCGCAAAGGTAAGATTTAAAGTCCTCCACCTGTCCAGCTCAGTTTTGAGCTCGGCTACAACTGGCTTCAGGTTTAGGTCCTACATTCCCGAGATATCTGGAGAGATATGGACCCAAAGGTAGACCAGTGAATCCAATGCCCATTTCAGTCCAAAAGGGGCTACCTGAGCAAGGGTACAACTGGGGTAATGGGGGAGCACTTCTGTCTTAGATCTGTTCATCCTCAGGCCAGAGTATCCTTCAAAATCAGATAGAAGGGTAAGGAGGGCTGGGAGCTAAGTTTGGATATCAGTCATGGGTACGAGTAGATCGTCTGCATACTTGAAGGTAGCATACGATGTGTTCCCGACTGGAACACCTCTGATGTTGAGGGGTTGTCTTATGGCAGCCTCCAGAGGTTCTACAGCTAATACGAAAAGCAGAGGGGATAGCGGGCAGCCCTGTATAGTGCCCCTACCCAATGGAAAGGGCTCAGACAGGATAGCATTGGTCAGAATTTTGGCCATGGGTTGTTGGCAGAATGCCATGGCCCAGCGTCTAAAGCACTCCCCAAATGTCAAATGCTGTAGGACCAGTGTAAAGTAGTCCCACTCTAAGGGGTAGCAGGCTTTTTTTTGAGTCTATAGCTTCCGCTGACACTGCCACTGCCGTCGGAGTGGGAAGTAGCCTAGCCTGATAAATGAGACTGAGCATGAACCAAATGTGATCTCTGCTGTATCGGCCGGGGACAAAGCCCACTTGTGAGGGATGGATAAAGGTCAGGAGTAGCAGATTCACTCTACAGGCCATGATCTTAGGAGAGAGCTTACGGTCAGTGTTGATCAATGAAATGGGCCAGTAGCTCGAGGGCAAGGTGGGGTCTTTTCCTTTTTAAGGAACACAGTAATACCCGCTTCCTAGGGAGTGTGGGAGAGGGGGGAATATCATCAGTAAGCACCTCATTATACATAGAGCTGAGGAAAGAGAAAATTTGAGGAGAAGGAATTTGCCAGAGTTCGACAGGGAAGCCATCCCGCCTGGGGCCACAGTTCATAGTTTTTAAGGCAGCTTCCACTTCAACCGGGGAAATTGGCAGGTCCAGTGTGGCTGCCTACAGAGGAGAAAGCTTAGGGAGTTGAAGGGAGGAGAGGAAATCCTTAACTTTATTTGGGTTCATAATTCTGATGAAAGTGTATATGGCAGTATAAAACCACTTCATAATGGAGCTGATTTGCAATAAGTCCATGCAAGTCCTCCCTGTGTGTTCCCTAAGTTCGGAAATGTGCCTTTCCGCCTGTTGTTTCTACAACCTGTTCGCTAACCCCCCTCTTCCCCTCCTTCCTAGTATTTATGTTGCAATCTTCAAATGGCCACCTCTGCTTTGTGGGCCAGCAGATCATTTATCTCCAGCCTAATTCTAACCGTTTCCTTACCCAGTATGGAGTCTGTGCTGAAGTTCTGTGTTTGCTTAACTTGGGATTCTAAGATTTTTAGTTGTGCCTCTAATAAGTTTAAAAGATGCTCTCTGTGCTTCCGGCACCTGGCCACAAAACCCATTATGGCCCCTCGAAGGGTGGCTTTAAAGGCCTCCCAAGTGGTCCCTGATGAGTTGCCAGAGGGTGGGTTTTCAGCTAGAAAGTGGGCTGTCTCAGTAGCTAACCATGCCTTAAAATATGGATTTCTTAAGAGGAGGGGATCAAGCTTCCAGGTGGAGGATTTGAGAGGGTTGGAACTCCAGAGGACATGAAGGTGAACCAGGGAGTAGTCCGATATGATCATAGGCATGATCTCTGAGTCAGTCACACATTGGCTAAGGGGAGACTAGCCAAAAGTCGATCCGACCATGGATACCACGCACCGGGGAGAAGGATGAGAAATCCCTCTCCCATGGATGAAACACCCTCCAGATGTCCATCATCCCCAGATTCAAGATCAGCTGTTGTAGTGTTAGTTGAGCATTAGGGTGTGCTTGTGGGGCATGGAACTGTGGTCCACCTACAGTACAAGGGAGAGATTAAAGTCTCCTCTAAGAATCACAGGGGTAGAGGTTTGAGCCAGGGTTCCCAGTGTCTGTGCCACATCATGATAAAACATTGGGGCATCCTCAGTTGGCCCATATACATTACCCAGTACAAGGGGGCACTCTGGTGTGTTAATCAGTGCCAGAACCCATCTACCTTGTGTATCCTTTTTGAGTTGGGTAACTGTCCATTTAAGGGTTTTGTGGAGAAGTATGGCCACTTTCTCTCTTTTTTGTGGGGGCTGAGGAGGAGGAGAAAACCTGTCCCACCCAATCCCTAGCCAGCTTATCATGGTCCAGCTTCATTAATTTGGTTTCCTGCAAGAACGCCAGGGAGAACCTCTGCCGCTTTAGGTGTGCTAACACCTGTTTATGCTTTACCTTGGTATTCAATCCCATAACATTTCAGGTGTATCCATGAAGGTCACCCATGATCCAGAAGGTGGGAAATCAAATTAACAGGGAGCATTAAACAAACAGTAGCTGAGGCTGGGGTCCTGTCTAGCATCCCTCATAGGAATTCATCAGTGATCCCTTTGTTAATGTAACAATCAAACCATAAGTTAAACCTGCCAAAATATTTCTAAACACGTTGTCTAGTCATTAACCTTCACACATTTACTGAAAGGGAAAACGGCCCATAAGCTGCAAAAACTATTTACACCATCTGTACCTTGGTCAGATGTCAGGCCAGGTATTCGGAGACAGATAGTAAGGCATTCAAGCCAGTTACCAAGGCCACCTATTTCTCTCTGCAGGGGTGGGGTGGGGGTGGGGCAGAGCAAGTCCTCTACCAGTGGAAATCAGCTGAGCACTGGAACAAGGATAGCTTTAGGGACAGTCAGCACACTGTGGGAAGAGGTGGGGGGGTGCACCTACATCCGCAACTCCCAAGTTGTAGATGTCTTCTCAAGGCATCTATGTAGGAGGGGAAGCAGGGTGCTATCATGGGGAAGAGAAAGTCCTGGTGGTAACCTGTCAGTTTCACCCTTCAGCAGCTAAGCAGGCCAGAAATGTGACAGTCCTAGGGAGTTAGGGGCCTGTAGTTCCTCCTATATAGGGGTCCAGTCCATCTCACTGGTGGCAGCAGAGGAAGCCAAGTGGGGGGGGTGAGATGGCCCTCCTGCCCTGAGGGGGGCAACTGCCCTGGGGTGGAGTTAGAGCTATGCTGGAATGTTCCTTCGTATTTACCAAAGACAGGCCGAGCCAGTACCCTTAGTCTGCTCTTTAAGAGATGTATCTCATAGCTATTACCCCACTAAAATGTCAGTCCTGAGCAGTTATAAGAGTCTCATCATAGCGGGCAAAGTTAAGTCAAGTGTTACATGTGCCAAGGAATGGGGGAGAACCCGACAGTGTTCTGCCTCTGGCTGAAAACAGCAGTCCAGCAACCAGTGTGGCCTGAGGTGTGGAAGTCGGGGGGGATTACCCCCAAAAGGTTTGGCCTGGGCGTCCAGCTGGCAAGCTGGGGGGGGGGACAGGAGAGAAAAACCTACAGGGCTCCCTGTCAAGGCATATGAGGTGGCATTACAGCATCTCAATCCCCCCTCATCTCCCCTAAGAACCAAAAGAGCATTTATCTGACAGATTCATGTGGAGTTTTCATTCCCCGCTGGGGCTGCTGATTCCTGCTTGCCTGTTCTGTCTCATGCTCATGTTGAGGTAGATGTGGAGGAGCGGCCTGTTCCTTGCAATCCTTCAGCTCCTGCATTGACCCGGATGCTGCCTCTTCAGCCCACAACTTCTGCCCTTGGGATGGGCTCATTCAGCCTAGTCTGCATTGTGGCGTATCTTCCCCCTCCACTTTGCAGTAGTGTCTCGGCTGGATTCTGCAGCACCACAGATCTGTTGGGGAAGTGGAAACTCTGTAGGTCCATGCTGTCATACTCCAGTGAGGCTTCCCACTTCCTTCTGTCTGCTGGGTGTTGCTGGCACTCATGGCAGTGAGGAGTATGGAGCTTTTTGTTTCTAGAGGAGAGGGAGGTCTCAAACATTAGAATCTCCGATCGAGCTAGTTGATGGGGTGAAAAGGCAAACCCATCCATCTCCCCTCTGTGGGCTAGTCAGTAATGCTCTGCAGTGGGGGGCAGGGCAGCAAAAGTCCTCTAGAAAGGATTTCTTAAGAAAGTCCCTCAGGCTGTCCAAAGTGGAGAACAGAAGGGGGGTGCCATTATACATCACCCACATAGTAGTGGGATATCGCAGTGTGAAGTGGAGGTTGCAGTGATGGAGGATTCTCCAGCACTCAGTGAAGGCCTTATGCTGCTCTGAGAGCTCCTGGGTGTAATCCTGGAATATTTGAATCCTCTGGTCATTCCAAGTAAGGTGCCCTTTATCTCTGGCTGCTGCAGTTATGAGTTATTTTTGTCTAAAGCCAAGAAAGCGAGCCAAGGTAGGGTGCAGGCAATTCCTGGGTCTTAGATGGGGAGCAAGGGAGTGGTGGGCCCACTCGATTTGGAGTGCCATGCCAGGAGGGGAGACCAAGCAATTGGGAGAGCATCTTCTGTAAAAAGCTGATAGTGTCCCTTTGCTCCACACCAATAAACTGCAAATTATTGCGGTGACTGTGGTTCTCTAAATCATCCACTTTTTCTTGGAGGATTTGAATCGAGCAGGCTTGCTCCCTTGCTGCGGCAGCCACTTCTTCCACGGCTACATCATGGGAATTAAGATGACATTCTGTTTGAAAGACTCTGACTTCAATAGCTTGCAGTATCTGAGAATTGTTATTGATAGCAATAGTCATCTGTACCATCTGCGCTAGCAACCGGGTAAACATTTGCTCCATTTTTGCAGATTAAGTGGTAGCCAGAGTGGACGATGCCATCTTGCAGGCCTCAGGGTTTCCAGGCAGTCTGGTTTTAAGCAGCCAGTCTACCAGCCAGTTAGGAAAATAAAGGTAACTATCAGATGTAGCTAGGTGCCTCCAAAGTTAAGGCTATAAGTAGAGTGCAGAGATGGTCCCCAAATGACAGATGATAGAGGATTCTGTCCTGTAGTGTGAGGAGTTAGATACCTAAGCAGCTATCCTGGTCCAGGGCTAAGCCATTCCTCCCAACATCATGTGTTCTTAAATGGTCATCTAGTTGTGCAGCCACCACCTTCTCAATACCCTTGCCCACAAAGGGCTGGTTAGAGATAGGTCTGTAGTTTACCAGGCAATCCGGAGCTAGAGATTTTTTCAGGAGAGGTACTACTACTGCCTCATTCATGGGTTTCGGAAAAAACCCTGTCTCCAGTGAGCTTTAAACTATCCTAGCGAGGACTGGCCTGATGACTTCAACACACCCCACTAGGAGGTGTGTTGGGCCCAGAGCTAAACTACAGTATGTTGGATGCAGTCTCTGGATGACCTGCACAATGTCCACAATCGCCAGCTGGCTGAAGTCAGACCAGACAAGCCAAATACTTACAACCTCAAGCCCATCACCACAAGGCCCATTTAAGGGTGTTAAAAGGAGTGATAGTGGCAATCTTATCGGCAAAGAACTGAGCAAACCCATCACATCTAACTTTTGAAAAAACTCCCCAAGCCTGAAAGCAGGTTGGATTGCACAGCCTGCCCAGTCTGGAAGAGCTGAGCTGGTCTGCTCTTATGTAAGGTAGAAGCCATGCTTTAAATACAGTTTTTAGCATTCCTTAATAATTTTCATTATTTGGTTTTTAGGTATATTATGAATCACATGTACTATCTCTGTGATCTGTTTAAGTTAATATTACGGATGATATCATGTTTTAAAATATAGAAACTTCTTTTATACAACACCAGTAGTGATACATTTTCCTTGATAAATTTGTTTATCTCACTGTCTTACCTCCAGATGAAAACATATATCTGGAGGTTAAATATGTCACAATGACTCTCCATTACCTAAGGGCCAATCTGAGACCAGTTTTCACAATGTGGATGACATAACAATAGCCTTATCCTACTCTGAAGCTAGCTGCTGAATTCAAAGGGCAACATAGAGGATAATGTATGGGCATCAGTTAACAACAACGCTGTATTCACTTCAAGAGGTTACCATGGCAACTGTGTAAACCTCAAGAGCGAAGCTCGAGAGGTTTACTGTTGCCTGGCAACCTCGAGAATTGAATTCAGCGATTTTGTTAACTGATGCCCATACATTGTCTTGTATAGTGTATGGGCATCAGCTGAACATTTCTTGATGGTGGCAGTGATTATCTCACACTCACAGTGAGGATTGTTGCTCATCCCCTCCCCACCCCAGCGGCCACTAACACGACAAGAAGAAGACCCGCTCGGTCCATGTTCTCCCACTGTCCCATACTCAAGTTTTTAAATTAAATATGATGCTACCACCTATTCCGAACATCAGGACTGTCCTTTCATCAGTGCTGCTGTCTTTTATTGAAAGGATCTCACTGCTGTGGTTGTTTCCCCATGATCAAAACTGATCTGTCCTCCATGCGGCTATTTACACGGAGCTGAGCGTCACTGACTGCACATGCGCAATGAGGATGGATACTGTTGTACCATTGATGTGACATCCTCAAGATGGTACAACACTATGTTGACGTCACATCGATGGTACAACAGTATTGTGTTTCCATCAAATTTTATGCACAACAGTGCTCTCCCATACAGTATAGTTAACTCTGCACAGACAGCTGATTTAAATGGTATAACTTTAAACTGACATTGCATAAATCGAATACACAATAGCTTTACTCAAAATATACAACTTATCTCCATTTGTGAGGGAGCAGGACTGTCATAGCTCACTTGAGTTATGGTCCTCTCTCTCTCAATCTTGAAGATAAATTGCATATTTTGAGAAAGGCCATTGTGCATCCCTGTTTATCATATTAGGAATTCCATTATTTAAACCACTTGTGATATAAAAAAATGGTTTCTTAAAATATGTTAAGTTGAAGATGTAGTACTAAAATCTATTGTTTATTAATTTGCCATGTTAATTAATGAATAGTTTTTGTTCCATTTGGCTACTGTTCTTGTTCAAAGCTGCTATAGAATTCTTCAAGCATGATCTCTGTATATTAAAAGGTTTTCTTTCTTTTTTTCATCATTTCTTTATTCTATTTCGCTCTGGCAGACCCATTCTGGCAGCTACTCCCAGCCCCCTCACCTATGCTACCCAAGACTTACCTTGTGCTCTTGTACCCCATGGGTGGGTGGATTTTGTAGTATGCAGGTATGCCACCGTAACCATACAGTTGGAGGTATTTTCTCCCCTTGTTTTTTCCCCTCTATCCAGACCAGCATTGCATACTATGACATGCCTAAAACCAGGAATCCAGCACTCACAGGCAACCAGCATAAGGAATCCACACAACAAGGTGCTAATGAGCAAAGCTGATGCTTTATTTTATTGTGATTCCTAATAGCAGTAACAGACATAACTCCAGCTGCTACCTGAGCCCCAGTGCTTCGACTTCACTCAGCCTTTGTCAGAGGAGCATGCTGTGGTGCGCTTGCTCTGCATGAAGATGCAGGAATGCCTAAACACCAGCACCCGACCAACCATGTGAGAAACTGCTGCTCTGCCACTTAGCCTCCGCAAGGTGATGGTCTTGCAGCACAATGCACTGTACCCCCTCTCGGAAGAAGCAAAGCCATGAATGCTCATTTCTTCTTCTCCAAGCTTGCCCACAAGAGACCCTGGTTCATTATCGAACATCGGTTGCCGGCATGGCAGCAGGTGAGGTGCCAAGCACCTCAACCCTCTACACTGCTGGGCCAACACTATAATGACCTTTTTCTTTTTTTGCCATAAAGATTTTTATTGATGATTTTCACACCATGAAAATGCATAGGTTACAGAACACATCATTATGTGCTTCCCTACAAGTATGAGGAGGATGTGGGAGAGCAATATAGTACAGAATTATAATACATACAAAAGATATTTATTTATTTTATTTATTTCAATCTTGTATTAACACCTTTGAGCTAAGAGCTCTTTTACATAGGTTCCACGTCATGCCACACAGACTGGATACAGGTCAAGGTGCAATAGGAAGACAGATGTGTATCAATAAAAATACAGGCAATTACAAAAAACAAGCACAATAGACTGACAAACAATGTACAATATATGCCTGGGTTATGGTCTAATATAAGACTAGACTAAAAAAAGAGACTAATAGTACTGAAGCTACACACTAATAACTGAAAATAATGTAGATCAGCCTATGGGCCTTGTCAAGGGAGGAGGGAAAGATCAAGGTAGTGAGAGTTGAGAGGCAAAGGGACAGAGTAGAGAGAGATGGAGTAGGGAGGAGAGGGGGTGGAGGAGTTGAGAGTTAGAGCAGGAATCAGAGTAGGAGTTGGGACAAGGGAACAAGTATGGATGGAAGGGGAGAGGGGAGGGGAAGAGGTGAGGTGGGGAATGAGGGGTAGGTAGGTTATAATGACGATTGTGTAACAATAGGCGGGGTAGTTTAAGGAAAAGTGGGGGTAGATACTGTGATGTAGACAGCCAACTCTGAGAGCTGTAACAATTTTTTTTATTACATATAAAATATGTGATGAGAAGGTCAGTTTGAGGAAACTACTGTCTTACTGGAACTGACACATTAAGATCCCCCAGGGATAAGTTCAAAAGGACAGGACATAGTTAAACTGCAGATATATGGGGTGCAATTATCTTGTCAATTAGCTTTCATCCCAGGAAATAAGATTAGCCATTCATAATTCCCTCAGGGAAAATCCTTTGACTTGCAATAGTTTTCAGGAAGAACTTGGGGGGTGTCAGAGAGAAGCCAGAATGGACATTGAAGAGAGAGGTTGATGTCTGGGCCAGGGAGGACCCAGACGAATTTGGAAGTTCCAATATACATTCTTGGGGAATCCTTGAATTACATCAGAGAGATCTCTGAGGTGTAGATTCCATGGTCCAGACAACATTAAAGAGGCAAATACACTTTTGCTTTGAATACAGTGATTTAGATCAAAGAAACTTTTGAGATGTATGTGTAGCAGAGCACAAACTGGTTTGGTCTGGTTAACCTGAGGGAGGAAAGGCAGTGAGGTCGCCTATTATGTTTTTTTAAATATTTTATTTGGACATCCTGTGAGATGAAATATAGATGTTGTTACACCAAGGCGGAGTTATGTGACCTCAGAGAAGGCTGGCCCAGAACTGTGTTTAATTGCTGAGAGAACATTGACAGAGACACAGAAGACAGCATTTCTGACTGAGAGAAGAGAGACCATTAAAGCACTGAAAGAAAGTAAGCATATATGAGATTAGACCAGTCTGAATAAATGTATTGTAGGAACTGCACTTTTACCTGTTTGTTTTAAGGCTGCATGTGTTGAGATATGTTTTGTTCTGTAATTATTGTTCTGTTTTGATATTTTAAAGTAAAGATATATTTTATAACAGAAACTGCCTGGAGTGCCTTGACATTTCTTTTTATTTTAAGTGGAGCTTTTAAAAGGTTATAAGTAACACCGTGTACGAGCTTATTGTATACCAAACTGGGAAATGGATAGAGTTATCTAAAGTCTTGCATAGAGTTCTAAGGGTTCATTTGAAAGACCTGGTTGTGTGCCCATGGGCAAAGATATCTGCCCCCCCCAAAGATGGAATTATCTGAGCCTGATAATTGGGTATGCTAACAAGAGGTTATCAGTTTGAATCCCTCCAGAGCTTGAGACTAAGGTGACTTGAACCCACAAAACAGACAAGAGGGTTACCTTGTTCTGTTCACTGTACACAAATCATATGCTCAGAGGTTGGCACTTTGGGAGTAGAGGACTGACCGGCTGAGCGAGTTTGTGACAGATTTGGTTGTCAGCCGTGGCATAAAATGTTTGGTGGTATAAGCTTCACTGTTCAGTGTGTCAGCTTGAGACCATTTAGCTCACTTGGAAAAAAGAAAGGCAGTGTTTTATTTCAAAAGGAAACAGAACTATATCCCTTGACTTGCAGTTAAGTTCCCACCCATTTTTTTTTTCTGAAGTGCCAGTCAGAATAGAATTAGTAGTGACGGAAGAAGAAAATGGCTTCCAACTACAGTAGGCACACTGTAAATTTCTTAAAGCAGTTGTGCGGGGACAGGGGAGTCCCATTTGGGGTGAAAGCCAGTAAGCAGAATCTCATAGAGGCCCTGATGGTAGCAGATACCCAGAGCGGTGAGTCACAGACCGTGACTGAAAGGGACCAAACCTCAAGTCTGGAAGGGCTAGTGGCCAGTGAGGGGTCCCAAGCTGATGAGGTGGACAGCAGGGACACTGTCAGTGAAGGGCCACAGCAGCAGGGACAAGTCACCAGTATCCTGAATCCAGAAGTTCTCGTGTTGCAACTTGAGTTGTGCAGGATGAATCTGGAGTCCCAGGAGAGGAGAGAAAGGGAACAGAGAGTGGCAGACCATGAGGAGCATGAATGCCAGCGAGCTGCAGAGGAGAAGAGAGAGTGAGAATGCAGAGAGGCAGAGGAGAGGAGACAGGAGAGAGGAGTGCCAGTGGCAACACGAACTGGAGAAGCTGCGACTCCAACCAGCGGCACTAGGGCAGGAAAGTGGCTTGGGTTTAACTGGGACTGCAAGACTGGGTTACAAATTGAACTCCAAATTAATAGCCGAGTTTAAGGACAGAGAGGACATGGACACCTTTTTAAATTCTTTTGGAAAAGTTTGTATTCAGGCTAAAATTTCTAGAAAGTTCTGGAGCTTCCAGCTATGCCCATTAATTACAGGAAAAGCTCGGGATGCATTGGGTCAAATGAACAATGAAGACAGTGATGACTACAGCAAGTTAAAAACTGCATTGTTAAAAAGGTTTGAATAAACTGCTGAATCATACAGAGCTAAATTCTGTAAACTCAGGAGAAGCCCTGATATGAGCTATGAGGAGCTAGCCATGAAACAACGTCAGTTTTTAAAACATTGGTGGGAAGGAATTAAGGAAAACACTGTTGATAAAATTGAAAATGTGATTTTATTAGAACAGTTTTATTGGACATGCCTAGCAGAGTTAAAAATCTGGCTAGATGACCGAGATCCAAAAACAGTGCAAGAGGCTGTTGAACTCTCGGACCACTATGCTAAGAGCTGACCTGCTCTGAGAGCAAATTGGGCAAGTGTGGCAGTGCAGAAAGGGAAATGCGTACCTTCAGGGCAGCTAAAACCCTCACTGCCTCCACCGAAGCCAGTTATCCCCAGGTTTCAAAGAAAAGATTTCTGAAGTAAGAAATGTTTGTTGGTTATGTAAAGAAACTGGGTGCATTGCCAGACAGTGTCCAAGAAGGCAGGCAATAATACGCAAAGTAGTACCAGAAAGGAAGTGGGTTGTTTGTGTCTCCCTGGAAGCATGCCAGTGAACATGAGGGAACACATGCACCCAGTCATGGTAAATGGCATACAGACGCAGGGGTTAAGGGACACAGGGGCATCCCTGACATTGGTAAAGGGGGATCTGGTACAGCCTGGTCAGCTTATACCCAACAAATGCATAACTGTACAAGGGATTACTGGTGAAGAGAAAACATTGCCATTGGCCAGTGTTTTCCTGGACTGGGGTGAAACAGGGGGAACTGTGCAACAAGTGGCTGTAGCCAACATATTAGCAGTGGATGTGATCCTGGGTAACAATCTCTAACAGGGGATGGTATGTGCAGTTACCCATAGCCAAGCGTCCAGGGAACATTGTAGTTCCCTGAGCCTCCTAGAAGTCATTGGGGAAGATACTGAGAGGCTGGTTCCCCAGCCTGTGTCTCCAGAGGGGGAGACTGATAAAAAGAGGGTAGAAATTTCCTCAGTAGCAGGTAACCACATAGCTACAGAGGGTTACTCTGAAGAGGGAGGGGTAACCTCTTGTCAGAGGGTTGGGATTGACAGTGATCCTGAGGGCCCTGACACTAGTGTGAGGGACCCTAGTTTAGTGACTGAAGGGGACCTGTCTCATGCCTTGGGAAGGTGTGAGGGGTTTGCAGCTGCTCAGAGAAGTGACCCTAGTTTAGAGAAGCTGAGGGCTTAGGCAGACTCTGACGGTGCACAGGGGAGCTGACGGCAGACATAAGGTTTATTGTGAAAATGGACTTATGTATACACAGGCAGTACTGACAGAGGGAGAGATGCTAGGCAGGCAGCTTGTCATTCCCCAGGGATATCATGAGCAGTTGCTCCAGGTTGCCCATGATATTCCCTGGTCTGGTCATCTGGGAATCACGTGCACAATGCAGCGGTTAGCCCAGAATTTCTACTGGCCTAACTTCACCCAGCAAGTGAAGAAGTATTGCAGGTCTTGTCACCGGTGCCAAGAAATAGGGAAGGTGGGTAAGAAAACCCAAGCCGCCCTGATCCCCTTGCCCATAGTGGAGGAGCCATTCCAGAGGGTGGGAATGGATATTGTGGGGCCTTTTAATACCCCCAGCTCCTCAGGGAAGAGATTCATTCTGACTGTGGTGGATTATGCCACCCGGTACCCAGAGGCAGTCGCCCTATCCTCACTGAGGGCAGACAAAGTGGCAGATGCCTTGCTTGGGATTTTCTCCCGTGTTGGGTTTCTGCAGGAGGTAATCACTGATCGAGGGGGTTCCTTCATGTCAGACCTAATGAAATGTTTAAAGAAGAAGTGTGGGGTAGTGCAGAGATGCATGACACCGTATCACCCACAAGCCAGTGGGCTTGTGGAACGCTTCAATGGTACCCTAAAGTCAATGCTCTGGGCGTTTGGTGAACAGCATGGAAGGGACTGGGAGAAATACCTTCCCCACCTGTTTGCATACAGGGAGGTGCCCCAAGAGTCGACAGGATTTTCCCCCTTTGAGCTCTTGTATGGACGCTGGGTACATGGGCCCCTAGGCTTGATCTGGGAGGACTGGGAAGGCAAGCACGCCACCCAGGGAACTCCCATTGTGGATTATGTCCTAAGGTTTAGGGAAAGGCTGAAGGAGCTTATGGGGACAGCCCAGAGCAACCTGGTAGCTTCCCAGCAGAAACAAAAAGTATGGTACTACCGCAGAGCCAGATCTCACTCATACATGGTGGGTCAGGAAGTCATGGTCCTTATTCTGGTTTGGAAAGACAAGCTGCAAGCTGAGCGGGGAGGACCGTACAGAGTGGTTAGGAAGGTAAATGATGTAAACTACATTGTGGAGTTACCTGACCGTAGACAGACAGAAAGGATGTACCATGTCAACATGATGAAGCCATATGCAAATAGGACTGACATGGTGTTCGCTGTGTGTAGTCATGGGGAGGGGACAGACGAAGGAGACCCCCTTCTGGACTTGCTGGAATAAAGTAAGAGGGAGTCATCTGTGGAGGAAGTAAAATTGTCTCCCCAGCTGACCCCAGGCCAGATCCAGAAAGTGAAGGAGGTTTTAGCAGACTTTGCCCCCTTGTTTAGTGCCAAGCCTTGACTAACACCCTTAGCAACACACAATGTGGAGACAGGGACTCAGACACCCATACGGCAGACAGCATATCAGGTGTCAGAGGCTGTCCAAGAGGATAGTAGGAGGGAAGTGGAGGAGATGCTGGATTTAGGGGTAATCCAGAGATCCCACAGTCCCTGGGCCTCACCTGTAGTCCTTGTAGCCAAGCCAGATGGCTCAAATCATTTTTGTGTAGACTATCGTGGACTGAATGCAGTCACGAAGTCAGATGCCCACCCGATGCCCCGGACGGACGAACCCCTGGACAAGTTGGGGGGGTGACTTACCTTACAACCATTGACCTGACAAAGGGGTATTGGCAGGTAGAGTTGATGGACAGAGTTAGGGAGAGGTCAGCCTTCATCACTCCGATAGGCTTATTTAAGTTCAAAGTAATGCCTTTCGGAATGAAGAACGCCCCGGCCACTTCCCAAAGGTTAGTGAACAAGGTGTTAAATGGTGCTGAGAAGTACGCCGTGACTTACCTGGATGACATTGCCATATTCAGTACCAGCTGGGAGGAACACCTGTCACACCTTAGGGAAGTGCTGGGCAGAATACAGAGGGCCGGGCTCACTGTCAAAGCCGAGAAGTGCCAGGTGGCCATGGGAGAAGTGGCATACCTCGGGCATGTGGTAGGCCAGGAACTGCACTGTCCTAGCCAAATCAAGATAGAGGTAATACAGGCATGGCCCAGATCAGAAACTCAGAAGCAGGTCAGGAGTTTTCTCGGGACAGCAGGGTACTATCGAAAATTTGTACCAAATTACAGTGCCCTGGCTGCTCCCATATCTGACCTGACAAAGAAATGGATGCCCAAGAAAATTACCTGGGGCCCAGCCTGTGAGGATGCCTTTTCCAAACTAAAGGAGGCACTGTGCAGTGCTCCTGTTTTGACAAGTCCCAACTATAGTAAAACCTTTATAGTTCAGACAGATGCCTCAGACGTGGGTATTGGGGCAGTCCTGAGTCAGATATCCAGCCAAGGGACTAAACACCTTATCGCATACCTGAGCCAAAAGCTGCTCCCCCAGGGAGCAAACATACTCCATGGTAGAAAAGGAGTGTCTTTCCCTAGTGTGGGCCCTAAAGAAATTGGAGCCATACTCATATGGGCAGCCTTTTGTGGTGCAGACTGACCACAACCCCCTGGTTTGGCTAACGAAGATGTGGAAAAACAATGGCAGACTGCTCAGATGGAGTCTTGCTTTACAAGGGTATGATTTGAAAATCGTACATAGGGCCGGAGCCAAGAATCAGAACTCAGATGGACTGTCCAGGGTCTATGAGGAGTGAACTGATTTGGGAAGCTCATCCCATGTAGGGGACAGTGCCCCCAAATTCAGTCCAGGTGGGGAGGAGTGTGACATAGACAGCCAGCTCTGAGTGCTGTAACATTTTTTTTATTACATATAAAATAAGTGATGGGAAGGTCAGTTTAAGGAAACTACTGTCTTACTGGAACTGACACATCAAGACCCTCCAGGGATAAGTTCAAAAGGACAGGACATAGTTAAACTGCAGATATCTGGGGTGCAATTACCTTGTCAATTTGCTTTCATCCCAGGAAATATGATTAGCCATTCATAATTCCCTCAGGGAAAATCCTTTGACTTGCAATAGTTGTCAGGAAGAACTTGAGAGGAAGGGGTGTCAGAGAGAAGCCAGAATGGACATTGAAGAGAGGTTGATGTCTGGGCCAGGGAGGACCCAGACAAATTTGGAAGTTCCAATATACATTCTCGGGGAACCCTTGAATTACATCAGAGAGACCTTTGAGGTGTAGATTCCAAGGTCCAGGTGAAATTAAAGAGGCAAATACACTTTTACTTTGGATACAGTGACTTAGATCAAAGAAACCTTTGAGATGTATGTGTAGAAGAGCACAAACCAGTTTGGTCTGGTTAACCTGAGGGAGGAAAGGCAGTGAGGTCACCTATTATGTTTTTTAAAATATTTTATTTGGACATCCTGTGAGATACAATATAGATGTTGTTACACCGAGGCGGAGTTATGTGACCTCAGAGAAGGCTGGCCCAGAACTGTGTTTAATTGCTGAGAGAACCTTGACAGAGACACAGAAGACAATATATCTGACTGAGAGAAGAGAGACCACCGAAGCACTGAAAGAAAGTAAGCATATATGAGATTAGACCAGTCTGAATGTATGTATTGTAGGAACTGCACTTTTACCTGTTTGTTTTAAGGCTGTATGTGTTGGGATATGTTTTGTTCTGTAATTATTGTTCTGTTTTGATATTTTAAAGTAAAGATATATTTTACAACAGAAACTTCCTGGAGTGCCTTGACATGTCTTTTTATTTTAAGTGGAGCTTTTAAAAGGTTATAAGTAACACTGTGTATGAGCTTATTGTATACCAAACTGGGAAATGGATAGAGTTCTCTAAAGTCTTGCATAGAGTTCTAAGGGTTCATTTGAAAGACCTGGTTGGGTGCCTGTAGGCAAAGATATCTAGCCCCCCCCGAAGATGGAATTATTTGAGCCTGATAATTGGGTACACTAACAAGAGGTTATCAGTTTGAATCCCTCCAGAGCTTGAGACTAAGGTGGCTTGAACCTACAAAACAAACAAGAGGGTTACCTTGCTCTGTTCACTGTTCACAAATCATACGCTAAGAGGTTGGCACTTTGGGAGTAGAGGACTGACCGGCTGAGCGAGTTTGTGACTGATATCATATCACAGATGTAGCTGAATCTGGAAAAATCAGCAAACTAAGCAAACTAAACTTCTGTAACTAAACTCTTTCCCTCTGTCATTGGGCTATGGTTATGGGCAGATCCTGGATGAAACAAAAACAAAAAAGAAGGAACTTCAATATGACCAATTATCTCTGGCTCACTGTATAGTGAAGAATCGAGAGAATTTCCCCATCTTGTTAAAGAGGGCTTATTTAAAGTACTATCCTAGGGATCACTGACAAAAATTTATGGAAAACTGTAGGGTATACGAAGAATGGTTTTCTCCCACAGGAACACTTTTCTGATAATGTAAATTTTAAAACAAAACAAAGATCAGGTCTGTATCTACACTCTGAATATACACAGGTCCAAGGGTGCAGTGGGGGGGTGGGTATTGACAAAGAAAGTCTCCCCCGCCAGAGGGTGATGTTACTGGCTTGCAGAAGATGCAAGGCAAATGTCAGAGCCATGGACGGACTGTCAGAAGCAGAGCTGAGATCAAATGAGAGACCTTCATGTTTTCAGGGGATGGGGGGACAGGTACCACTGAAGGATAACATTTGGTCTGATGTGGTCCCCAAACTTTATGACAGAGAGCCTCCTTACCCACTGCGGATATGTTATCTTCTCATATCTGCACTCCTTTGCATGTTAGGGCTGTCCATTCAGCTGGATTGGGGAAGGGATGTCTTAGGATCACTCTGGCGGCTGTGGAAACAGCTGTAGCTGACCAAAGCTTTTGTGGAAGGGTACACCAAGGGGCATCGGAGTATATACCCAAGAGTGCTATCTTGTGATCTGGTACTGGTGGGAGCAGAATCAAAGCAACACATGTTGCCTAAACTGCAGTCCAGTACTGCACCAAATGGGAGCATGATCACAGAACATGGGTCAAATAGGCCTGGGGGAAGGATCATCTCCAGAACTCACTGTGGGGTAGAAGGCCCATTCTGTACAAAGCCAATGGAGTGTGGTAAGCTCTATGAAGCACTTTACATTGCAAAGTCCAGCATGCCATTGACCAGACATGTTCCCACTCCACTTAGGTAATGCCCACTCCCAACTCTTGGCTCTGTGTCTCACTTGGGCTGATGGATAAGGAAGGGAGAGTAATCAGTTTCAATTTATATATGGTCCCAGTTATATCTGTGTTTGTCCAGTCAGGATCCATTTTTCTATGGCCCCATTCTGTGGGACAGTATATTCTTTAAGTAACCACCCTTTTAATACGCTTTGAAACTACAGATATTGCCAGCGGCAACAAACTGGAAGAGAATAGTCTGTGACCAATTGGGAGAAGGATTTCAGTGTCCCAAGGGATTCACTGAGGACCTCTTCAAAGGTTTGTATGCCTGCTTCTTCTCAGGCTGGCCAACTTATAGGGTTCATATCAATAAGCAGGTTGGGATTCTTCTATAGGATCTAGCTCTGGAAAATCGAGGAGACCAACCTGTAAGAGAGCCTCCCTAAGCCAAAGTATCCACTTGGCCTTCCTATAGAGGGATAAGCAGGAAGGTAGTTTCCAGTCAGGGTGTACCAGTTCCCTGGTTTCTGGTAGAGAAGCCCACCCCTGGGTCCCACCTGTAAATGAGCTCTGGTTCAGTGTGCCTCTTCCAGTCACCAGTTTTCAAATGAATAAATTAATTAATTAATGAATAAAAATATACCTGAGCAATCTCCCAGGAAGCCCAAGAGGGAGTGTGTTTTGTCAAGGAAGGGCAATAACAGTGCATTGCTGGCAGAGAACATATGCTTGGTGATATTCTTACATATCTGGGAGTCCAAAGCCCAGTCCCAAGGCTGCTTATATTTTGCCAGAGATACCTTGGGTTGTTTTTGAGACCAAATAAACTGGGAGAAAATCATGTTTATGGATCTAAAAAAGGCTGATGGTATCTACAAGGGGAGACTGGCTGAAAGATAATAAATCTCGGGGAGGGCAATACATTTTAAGCTGTTAACTTTCCCACCCAGGAACAGCCACAAGGAGCGCCAGTGCTGGACATCCATTTTAAGTTTAAGGAGTGCCCCGGATACATTAGCTTTCAGTATATCCTGTATGGTGTGTCGAATGGCAACCTCCAAGCAAGTAATGCTCCTGAGCAATAATGGTATTGGTGTCCCAGAAACATAGCTGGGATGCAAGAGTCTATTAAGGGGGGGGATCAGAGACTTTGTTCCATTGAGTTCATATCCAGAAATAATTGCATATTAATTTATGTATTTATTCATTCATTTATTTTCAAAGATTTTATGAAGAAAGACACACTAAGCTGATATCAGCATGTTTCCAGTTGGATCCTGGTGGCAGGGGAAGAGAGGAGGAAAGAACAGATTACAAAATGCAGAGTAAGATTACCTAGAATGGAACTAAATACATCAAAATACACAATACAATAATGTTAAAAGAAAACTGGCAATCAGGAAGTTATATACATTTTTTTGTGGAACTGGCAAAAGACCAAATAAATAGTAAACAACATATCAAAAAAGGAAGTAAAAAGGAAGACCAGCAGTAGATTTCATTTGAGGGAGGCAAAAGAGCGAGAGCAAGCATTATGAAGAGAATAAGAGGATGGAGGGGGCAAGGAAAGGAGAGAGGCAAGATACAAGGGGAGAGCCAAACCAAAATTTGGAGATAAAGGAAACAGAGTGGGTAAGGCACCTGGGATCAAGAGAGGAGAGGTAGAGGGAAGAATACAGAGTACAATGATGTGTAATGCATAGGTTTATCAAGGGCAAAGAGACAGAAGGCATGGAAGAGAGGGTCTAGTCCAGATAAAGTGAACTTTGGAGCAATATTGTAAACAGTGACTCTGAAGTCAAAAGTAGGCAGAATTATCTTAATGAGGATTTCTTTGCATGCTGGAAGTGGAATGTTTTCCTTATTTCTGTATAGTGCCCCAAGCTTAAGGTGGAGCATCTTGTGGATAGCATCCACATGAACATAAAAGTCTAAATGGCGATCAAGTCAAATCACAAGGTACTTAAAGGATGAAACATCTTCAATATTAGAACCATTAAGGATATAAACAGTAGGGAGGTGAAGGACTCTAGCAAGTCTCTCTTAATGCCAGAAGTCATTGAAATAGTTTTTTATTATTGCTCAAATTATGTCAGATAAACACTTTTAATAACTTGGGATGTCTGTTAGAAATAAAGAAATGCAATCTGCAAAAAGAAGAATTTTGTGATATGTCTTTTTCACTCTCAAGCAAGGAAAGGCTGGGGCTGCTTGCATCTTTTAAGCAAGAGGCAAAATAGCCAGAAGAAACAGTTATGGTAAAAGCAGACGCTCTTGGCAGGTACCCCAACTAGGGGGAAATGAGGGGATGCTACAGAATTGGTAAGCACTGCTGCAGTGGGGTTCTGGCATAACAGTCGAAACAAAGATGTAAATATCTCCAGGAAACCAAAGTGATGGAGTACTTCAAAGAGGAAATGCCAATCCACTCTGTCAGAGGTCTTCTCTGCACCCAGTGACAAGATGGCAGCAGGCACTACCCCCGGCCAGCATCCAATTTCAGATCTAGCATATGATGGGTATTGTCAATCCCCAAGCGTCTAGGTACAAATCCCACCTGATCTTCAAGTACAAGCCCTGGAATAGCTATTACCAGTCTCCCTGCAATAACGTTTGCAAACATTTTAGCGTCCATGTTGAGGAGGGAGCTAGGACAGAAATAGGAACAATGAACACTGCCTGGATCCTTCTTTGATATCAGGGTAATTAAAGCTTGCAAAAAAAGTAGGGGGGAGGGTTGCAGTCTCCCAGGCCTCATCAAGCACTCAAGTCAGGTGGGGGGCAAAAGGAAGGAGAAAGGGAAAGAGAAAGGGAAGTTGTTAAACCAGTTAAACACTAAGTCAGAGCTTGTTTTCCAAATGTGACCTGGGAGCACAAGGAAGTTAAGTGACTTGCTAAGGGTCACACAGTATATATACAAGTGGGGCTTATGGGATTCAAACCCAGGTCTCCAGGTTTGCAGCTCAGTGCCCTTAACTGCTACACTACAGTATACTGCCTAAAAGTAAGAAACATAGTGTGAAATTCACAAGGGTAGCCATCATGAGCAGGTGACTGGCCACAGGACATAGATGTGATTGCTTCTTGAACCTCTTTAACAGTTCAATGTTTGGGGAATAGTGATGGGGCATTAGTGCTTATGTAACTTGTAGTACGTTTTGTGGCTTTACTCTATTCCCAGCCTTGAGTAGTAGGTATCTATGTAGGTAGGAATTTGTAGGGAATAGAAAGCCCATGAACAAAGGTGAGAAGAACACCGGAGCAGGAGGAGGAGGAGGGGATGGTGGTGGACAAAAACACTCCCTAAGCAAGGGAGGTGTGCTAGTGATGGGTTTAAGTAAAAGTTGTGGGAGGAACTATTCCCCACATTGAACCGTGGGCTTAAGCCCTCCCATTCAATGTTTGGGGAATAGTGATGGGGTATTAGTGCTTATGTAACTTGTAGTACTTTATGTGGCTTTACTCTAGTCCCACCTTTTAGTAGTAGGTATATAAGTAGGAATTTGTAGAGGATAGAAGGCCCAAAAATATACCTCTTCCAACTCATGGAGAGTATGACCGCTAGCACTCAGAAGAGAAAACACCCCTGTGAGGAAGAAACCTCTGAGGACCCAAGGCCATTGGGTTGCCCATCCTCTGGGCAAACTAAGAGGAGATTACCCTAAAAGTGGATCAGAGTTCTTGCTCTGGATAAGGTATGCAGTTCTTGAAGGCTGACAACTTCCATCTTCCCAGGTTTTTGATGATATGCTGCAGGCTGCTGTGTCTGGAAGCTGAAGTTGCTGCTCCAATTCGAAAGAAGAATCCTTATATGATCCATGAACCATTTGGTTGTCATAGGCTGATGGCAGCTGGAGAGCAAAAAGCGGGAAAAAGACTGAGAGTCGAGGTGGAAGCTTCTTACGGAGTCCAGATGAATGATGGGATTGTATACTTCGCCAGTGGAAAAATACTGAATAAGAACTCCTTGGTGCAGTCTAGCCATTTTAGATGTTGGTAAGAGTAATTGATAGTGATTGTTAACTTTGTGTAGATGAGACACTTTGAGGAACACGGAGGCAGAAGATGAGGTGACTGTGAACTCTCCAGGTCTGAGAAATCCCAAAAAGGTAAGACAAATGGCTGAGGAAATCATAAGCATAATGAAAGAATCAAATGGTTTTGAGTTGAGGATATCGAGCAGTTGCCGAAGAAGGGGTCCATCGATGGGCAGGCGACAGGGAACTTTAAGCCCTGACGTTCTTTGGATTCCTAGCACGATGAGCTTGATGGATGGATTACTGAATAATGAAGGAGTGGATGGAGCAGATTGAGACAGGCTGAACTGAATGCCAGAGAGATATTGTTTTATAGTTCCATGGGAGAGCTGAAGAGATTTATGACAAAATGTGAAGAAGGCAAGAACAGAGTCAATGTTTTCATTAGGAAGAGGTAATGGCGGAGAGCTATAAAAGGAGGTGTAACATTTCCAAGCAGTGAGGTAGGATGATCTAGTAACAGGAGTTAGGGTAGTCCAAATGAAATGACAAGCTTGCACAGGATAGTAGGATATATCATTATGAGATATGTGAACGGTGGAGGAGTGACCATAGTGGGATCTGCTGAAGGGCAGAGATGTCTGAATTTCTGAAAGGAAAAATGGGACAAGGCATCAGCTGCTTCATTCTTATGTTCTAGAATGTGAAAACACTGTATGATGAAGTGGTGAATAAGGAAGAGCCAAGTCAATCTATGTAGAAACATCATGATGACGGAGGACGACAACCTGCTTTTGGAAATTATGTTCACAGTGGGCTGATTGTCAATGAAGACTGAGATAGTTTGAAAGGAGCAATGAGATCCCCAGATAGAGGTGGCCACGGCTATAAGATAAATTTCAAACAGAGGTGATGATCTGGAGAATTCCAGGAGAGAGGAAACTTCTCGGGGCCACAGGGTGGCAATCCAGTAGTTTCCAAAGATGGCTGCATAGCTGTGACATGGTGAGGCATCTGTGTGGATCCTTGGCTGATAATCAGGAGAAGGATCCCAGTAGAACTTACAGCATCCAGACCAACCAGAGAGGAATTGAGCCCACATAGCAAAGCTGAATTTTGCTGCAGCCATGATGGTGACGCAATGATGGAGACCAACTACAGAATAAGCCAAGGAGAGAAGGTAAGAAATAAAGGATCAGCCTTGAAGGACAATTTGAGTGGCAAAAAACTCAATTGAGGTTACAGGACCCAGAGTCTTCTCTTTTGACAAAGGAACCACAAGATCACTGAACAAAGCCACTAAGGCAGAAATACCAGCAGCTGGTGTCGAGTCTGGAGGGTTGATAAGGAGAAAGTCATCCAGGAGATGAATGACTAATGGACGGTGATTGATATTCAACAATGCCCAGCAATGGACCTTGGTGAAGATGTCAAATAGCTTAGGACTGCTTTTGCAGCCAAAGGTCAAACGGGTGGAGAAATATAATTGGTCCTGCCATTGCATGCCATACAAGCGCCAGAGAGAGGGGTGGATTGGGAGGAGCCTGAAGGCATCAGTAATGTTGGCTTTGGTGAGCCATGAACCAGGGCCAAAGCATTTAATGACAGAGATGGTGTTGTCAATTTGAGCGTAAAATAAGAAGTAATGTTCAGACGGTATCAGCAACTTAATACTAGATGTTGCTGTGTTCCTAGGAGCTGAGAGATCAATGATCAGACACTTTTTTTCCAGATAATTTACTGGTGGCAGTGCCTAAGGGGTTAATCCTGAAGGAAGGGAAGGGAAAGTAGGAGCACTAAAAGGTCTGATAATGAATCCTTTGTCCAGTTCTTTTTGTAAGAGCTGAGTGACCATGGAAGGTTCCTTGGTGGCAGAGTGAAGGTTGTGACAGATGAAGGAATCCATAGGGAGCACTGATATACCTGTGTGGAATCCATGAGCGAACCCAGAAATGATATGGAGAGCCATAGATGGGAAAGGATGGTGTTCCAAAAGATGGGCCAAAGCTGGAATTTTGATGGCTGTGGATGGATGACTCTGTAGTCATAGTGGGCGCATGTAACGAGCATGATCTTCTCCCCAAAAAGTGCAGACATGAAGCAGGGTACAGCCATATAAGGGGCAGCCTTATTCATTAAAATTGTTCCACATGGCCTTGCCACCAAAATACTTGACAGGACGGCCACGGAGATCCACACAGGTGGAGGGATTGGAGATGGTACGAACAAGTCTGGGTATTGGATTGGCAGGAGAGACAGACTATCTGCCAGAGTGAACCAGATTGGTGGTGGAAGGAGCAGATGAGGAAGCTGACAGTGAGCATAAGGGGGCAAAGTGATTGAAAGACCCACACAGAGAGCAGGAGTAAGTTCGCTGACCAGTGAAGTGACTGCAGAAAAGCTTGGTGTCCAGGATGACCCAATTAAGTTTGAGAGCATAATGGTTATGGGATACAGATGCTTTGGCTGAAAATGATTTGTGATATTCGAAAAAATGGGTTCCCCGGACCGGACGCTAAGGTTGGTAATGAGGTATAGGTATGAATCAAGCTCCTCTCATCATGACGGAAATGCTGAACAGAGAATGTCCCAGTATATGCTGAAGGCCAAAATAAATTCCAAGAGGGTTAACTTGAGAAGAAGATGGGGGTCCTTGGATTTAAGCACAACTGAGATGTCATCACATGATACTACTGACTTTCAACGTCTTGAGATGCAATTAGAAGGGAAGCTAGGTTGATGTCCTTTCCATCTATGAGGTCTCTACAGAGATGAGCAGGAATGAGGTGAGCAGGAGTAGTGATGGGAGCTGAGGTTGAAGATGATGTACCTGCAGGAAGTGGAGGGACTGGTACAATGGAAGGCGAGGCAGAAGACAGTGAGGGTGGAGGAGCAGGAGCAGGTGGCACTTGATTTGTGACAGGAAGCGAGGGTTGATCAACCAGGACTGGAACGTTAGTAGTAGGAGGGAGGCGAGCCTTGAGAGCAGATACAAGGGAATTCAAATGAGAGACTGAGGTGGAAATCTGGGCATGAAGTCTTGGATTTCATTCAGGGGGGCATTAGAAATGGACTGGCCATCTTGGTCGGGAACTCGAGGATGGGAAGGTCCAGCTTGAGAAGCAATGAAAAGGTTGAATAATTCTTGCTTCCTGGCCAAAGTTGCATGGGGAATACCATGTTTTTTAAGTTCAGTAACAAGATGAGGCACTGACCAGTCTGATATGGAAAAGTTAGCCTTTGACTTGCATTTCCAGTGTGCAGGGGCTGGAGCCGCTGTATTAGATTGGGTTGCATCAGTATTGCCTGGTGGAGCAGAGGATGACTCAGTAGACTGGGATGACTCAATAGTAAAGTGGATGATAGTCCAAATAGGATGGAGAGGAGATTCTACTGGTGAGAGATACAAAGCACAGCAATAAGGAGACCTGTAGGCAGATAATGGAATAATAAGAAAAATAGATATAGTCTCCCATCCCAGAGACGGGGTATGTCTGTAACCGAACCTCAACAGGCAGGGCAAGGGATAGAGACTAGGCAGGTGGAGGATAAGGACAGACTTCCACCTTAATGTTGCAATACATGTGTAGGTAGAAGGTGGAGTTCTCAGGCAGTAGGAGAATTGTAACAGAATTCCATCCACTGTAGACAGGGGAAGCTTACCTTCGCTCAGCACCTCAGAAGACACGAGTTAGGGATGGAGTCCAGAGTACTGCTGGTATGAGCAGGCAGAAAGTGCAAAATGCTGCTTTAGAAAGAGGGTAGATAAGGAACTGAAACTGAGTTGTGATGATGAATCAGTACATGCTTGTGGTAAGAGATATGTAGAATGGTAGGCATGGTAGACACATAAACAGAACATGATGTGTAGTGGAAGGGGCCAGCCTTGGAGCATGACAATGGAGGAAAGGAAAACCAACAGAAAACAAAGGCATGAACAAGGGAAGGAAATAGGTAATTGGAGCAACTGAGGTTGTAGGCAGCAGGGGAGGAGTAAATAGGAGCACCTTGGTTCAGTGGGGCGGGAGCACGTGGGTGCACCCCCCCAAAGTCCTGAGGGGTATAGCGCAATTGGTCCTGCAGAGAGACAGTTATGAAGAGCATCCAGGCAAGAAAAATGAGAATAGTAAATGGGAATAAAAGCATGGGGCAGAAGGAGACAAGCACAGCACATCATGGAAGTAATCTCAAAGAGCAATGTGATTAACATAGGCTGGTCTGTCTTACAACCCCCTCCCCCCATATCACAAGCAAGCCAAGCGGTGCTAGTAGAAAGCGAAACTCTAGCTGCTGCTAGACTGTTTCTAATCTGTAAAGTCATATATAGAGACATTCCTTTGAGACATTGTAGCAGTTTATAGATACAGTTGTAATATAAAAGTAGCATATGAAGTTTTTGTCACTATCTGCATTTGGGAAGGCCAAATTCCAAACCATTTGTACCACTAACAAGCAATTGTCAATGCTGAATGTTGGCTTGCTGGCATTGGTAATGGTAGTGCAGGAGTTAGAGAGATGCATAATAGGAATGGCAGTGAAGTATTGAACTGATGCCAACCCCACCCCCACGCTGCAGAGACTGACAGGCATTGGGGTGTCCTTTTGGGTGTTGCCCATAGTGCTCATGCAATTTCACCTCTCCTTATCCTACAGACACCGGCAAGTGTTGCGGTGTGCATTGGGGTCTTCGGTCTTTACGCTTACCCCATTCCATAAGGAAATACACTGATATGGGTGCAGTATAGGACAGTGGGGTGAACTTTGGAGCCAAAGAGTCCAAGGCACATCTTGATGATTGTCACTGGCTGCAGGGTGGGGGTAGGGGTGGAATGGCTTGAGCATTACGTCCAACAATCCCAAGTCACATCCCTGACACCTGTCAGTCTCTACAGGGTAGGGCGTAACGGTTGGAAATCCTAATGCCCGAGGCATTTTTACTCCAATATTTCAACATGGACTTTTTGTGACGTTACCTCATGAACAGTGGCACTATTAGTTTGTTAGCTAAAAGGTGATTTTTGTACAGCAACTGTGCCATTTGCCGCCACAGATGCAAAAACACATTTTGCACAGGATGTGAAAAATGGCAACTGTACTTTTCATGAGGAGGTACAAAAAAATGGCAATGTTGAAAATCTGGAGTGAAAATACCACAAATGCACAATGGTACGAGCGTGTGTGCAATCTGCCAATGCACGCTCATAACACAGTCATTTTATGGAGTATCATCACCAAATTTTCAACATAGGCATTTTAGGATCTCTGCTCGTGAACTGTGTCAATGTCATTTTCATAATCTGGCCCAAACACTGATTTCCCACAGTGATTGCGCTATTGTGGGCCGGAAGTGTGGAAACACATTTTGGGTAGGATGTGGAAAATGACAGCTGTACTGTTCACAAGGAGGTGGACAAAAATGACTGCTAAAAATCTGGTGTTAAAATATTATGAATGCGCGAAAGTTGTTTGAGCTCAAGCGTGAGTAACTACGCGAATGCACGCCAGGAAGGCATTTGTTGGATTTTTAACAACAAATTGGAACATAGGTTTTTGAGAGGCCACCTCATGAACACTGGCACTGTCATTTCATTACTGGGTCCCTAAAAGTAATTTCGCAGTGACTGCAAATCACCTTTTGAGGTTGATTAACACCATGACAGTGATAAAATTCATGAGGAGGGGCCCCAAAAACCCCATGTGAAAATTTGGTGCCAAAATTCCAACAAATGCCCGAGATATGCAGCAAAGTTGAAAAACCCCTATTCTTTCCATTATACAGCTACCGCATTTCCTCAGTTTGCGGTCAGCTTTGAAGAGTGCAGACGTGTTCCCAGTCCACTGAAGATCGTCAGCCAGACTTGGAGGTAAGTATGGGGTGAGAGGGTGAGGGGGTGGGGAGGCAGGATGCGATGGGTGGGTGTGGGTGGGGCAGAGACTATGAGGGACCATTTTTTTGTTACAGGGAAGAAAAAAAAAACCTAACATCGCGGAACAGTTTTTTCTTTTCAGGGAACTTGGCACACTGGAGTGGGCTCCCAGCGTGCCACCTAACTGTTTTGGGGGGGTGCTGCAGCCGACGGGGGTTTGGGCACCCTTGTCAGTAGACAATGGGGGGTGAATTTATGCAGATGGGGATTGGGCACCCCCATCGGCACACAATGACAGCTGGGGGGAGGCAAGAGCCAAGGGGTAATGGCCACCCCCCTCTGCATGTAAGAAATGCAGGGGGGCTGATTTATGCCGACAGGGAGTGGGGTCCCCCATCGGCACACAATAAAAGTGGGGGGAGGCAAGAACCGAGGGGGATTAGGCACCCCCCCTCGGCATATAGGAAATGGGGGGAGGCTGCTGTATGCTGACGGGGAGTGGGCTCTTCTTTCTGCAAATTTGTGCTGCCACAGAAAACTGGCTGGGGGATTGGGCACCCCCGAGGTTGGCCGCCATGCTGCTAATGTGGCGAGCACGCAGGAAGGGTCTGCTGCATCTGATGAGCTTTGCTCGGATTGCAGCGGACCTTTCCTTAGCTGTGCTCACTACATTAGCATGCATGGTGTGGCGCCAGCATGCAGGCTGATTGGAGAATGAGGGACACACCTACTGATGTGTGCCCTGCATTCGCCCACCTGCTGCCGCGCCTCCAAATCTGCACTGTCCCACGATGTTGACTTGTGCGTAAGTGTGGCAAGCCAACATAAAATGTAGTTGTCCCAGGAAATGAATATGTTGCTCCCTGTAGTGTAGGTATAAGATTTGAAACTGGGCATAAGAGCGCTATGGGTCAGCACTGAAAATAAGGATTGCAGAGAGGTACTTATGGTGCAAATGGAGAGACTGCCTGCAGCCATGACATGGAAGAGGTAGTGATGGCCAGGAGAAAGCATGGTCTTACCAACACTGTAGTTCCTGCATTCATAGGCTGACCCCACAGAGTTGAAGGAGATGAGGAGGTGAAGGGGGTACTTGCGGGGTGGACAGAAAGCAGGCATGCTTCCGAAAGGGACCTGAGGAAAGACCAGGGAAAATGTAGGGAATGAGCGGGGATGCTCATAAGCACCAGGCAGAGGGATGGAGTGTGTCATAGAAGCCCCCAAAAAAACACATGGAGTGGGGAGAACCGAGGCACAATCGGGAATGGAGGGAAGTGAAGAACATGAGGGGGAGGTGGCAGGCACCACCAAAGGAGACCAAACGGACAAAGGAGAAATCAGGTAGAACACAAACACAGGGAAACAAGAAGGAGAAGGGAGAGGGGAATGCACAAAGCAAGGGGAAAACAAACCAGACAGCAGCTGCAGTATCACAAAGAAGGAACAGCCACACGAGCCACACAGGGAGCTCAAGGCAAAAACACTCCCAAAGCAAGGGATGTGTTAGCGAGGGGTTTAAATAGAAGTTGTGGGAGGAGCTATTCCCCACATTGAAGCTCGGGCTTAAGCCCACCCATTATTAGCTGTATTAGCACATGGCATAATAATTCAGGCAGCTGGGGCATTAATCAGAAAAAAAGTGATCATGTTGAGTTGAATCCGAGACTGGACAAGCTTGGTAGAGCTCTTTGTAAAAAGACACAAATTCTGCATTGATACAACATTTCAGCCCCCTAGTAAGAGATAAGAAAGAGATATTTTTTTTGGTCTTCCTAGAATACAGCCAGTGAGCTAACAATCTACCAGGCTGCTCACCAGCCTCCCAGTACTTTTTGTGGAGATGAACTAGAGCATGGGTAACCTGGCATTGAAGGATTGTCTCAATATCAGCCCTGAGTTCAAGGATCTGACTTTGAAAGTGGCTGCTCCCTCTGGCAAGTAGTGGAGAGTTTGCTCCAGATGACGAAGCTACACCTCCTTGTCTCTTAAGATACTTAGTTCACTGTCTGTAGACCAGTTCACTGTCTGTAGACCAGTTCACTGTCTGTAGACCCTGGATGTATAAGCTAGCAAAGCACCCTGGAAAACAGCTTTCATGGGCTCCCATAATGTTGCCTCTGTAACTCCAGAATCTCCTTTTACCTAACTCCAGAACCCTGATTATGCAAAAAAAAAACAAAAAAAACAGGACTCTAGTACTCCCCATAACTAGGTACAGAATGTTGGGGACGATAGAAAAGAAATGTTTACTTCAAACCCCAGGAAATCTTACTGTATTCTGACTTATGCAGTATGGTCTCACCATAGGACTGCCCTGGAGTCAAAATGGTTAATAGGACCTATGCAAATGATGGAATGCTCAGCTCAAGCTCATTTTTCAAATCACTGTCCCTGGTAAACAGCTTCTAAACCATCAGATTCTTTACTCCGCTTGCCTCAGTAAGACATCTCCAAAGAGCTCTCCTTCATCACTTGAAGAAACTTTATTTTCATCACTAGTAAAGTTTATTTTATTGGTATTCCTTTTACTGTCCTTGGTCTTCAGGTAGTAATTGTTTAGATTTTATATTATTTTGGGTAAGTAGTCATTTTTCTTCTCAGTTCATTAACCGGGAAGAAACCGACAATCTTCTTATTTTTCTTGGTTGTCTATATTTATATTTAGTTTATCTTTATTTCAGACTCGGTATAGTCGGTTAGTTTAGTTTACTTTAACTGGGGTAATGCCTGGTTTTCATGGGTCTTTTCAACCTGGCTAACCCCTGGCTTGTTTATATTTAAAAATTCCAGGGTAATTCCTGGTTTCCTTATCGTTTTTTTACAACCGCTAAAAAAAAAAAAAAATAGTGTGTGGTTTCTGGGTTATGTCAAAGAAGACTGAAAAATGAACAGGACCCACAGGTTTCCAGCACTGTACTGAGTTTGTGGAATTTTTTGCTAAAGCAGATCCACACCTTATTTGCTTGTTCTGTCTGGGGTCTGACCACCTGCAGACAGACTGAAATTTGTGCCAATTTCCCTCGGTCTACTATTGAAAGATGACAAAAAAGACTAAGAGAGAAAATGGCTGAAAAGGTTGTTAATCCAGCCAGTGAGCAACCAGTTAAATCGGAGGAGTTGCCCTGTGACAGGGGCGATAGCTCTGTTAAGAAAAGAATCGCGGATAAGGCTGCTGAACCAGCTGTCGCAGTTAAAAAGAAAAGGAAAGAAAAGCACCAGGAACCGCAACCCAAATCAACTGCGGTACCTTCTGCTGAGGAGATTGCTAATGCAATCAGGATTATTCAATCCCTACAGTCTCTGGTTCCGGATGATTCACAACCGGTTCCTAAAATTCCCGGTTCACAGGCTCCCTGTTTAATAGACCAAAGTGGGGAGCCTTTCGAGGACACTGGTTATGGTGAGGAACCAGATGATGAGGATGAGGATAAGGACTATGGTGATGATGATCTCATAGAACCAGATATCTCTCCTGAATCACATTGGCCAGATTCCCCTAATAAGGGAAATGAGGATTTTACCTCATATTTTGCTTTCATGAAGCAAGTTGCTCAGTCTCTCGACCTCCCATCCCAGGAATCAATAGAGAATGAGGAGGAAGAGGACTACAAATAAATGATGGATGTCCTACAATCTAAAAGGTTGCTTCTTCCATTACATAAATCCTTAAAAAAGCAGACCATAAAGGTCCTGCAGACCCCCACTTTTGTCCAGCCTACAGACAAAAAGGTGGACAGAAAGTACTAGGTGGCTAAGACTGGTGCTGATTTCCTGTTTGGACACCCCAACCATGAAGGTGTGGTGCAGGTTGCAGCTTGTGACAAAGCTGGCATCCCTCTGACCTCCTAACCCCCCCAGAAAAAGATTCTAGGAGGATAGACTCTATTGCCAAGAAGGTTCATCTTGGATCTTCCCTGGCTATTAGGCAGGCATCTTATATGGCCTATATAGCCAGGTACCTCAAAAATATGTGGTCCACGGTGCTGGAGATAGCCAAGGCAGTTTCCCCTTCCATGGCTGCTGACCTGGAGGAAACTGTTAAAAAGGGCATTGAAGCCTCAAAAACACAGTTCAGGATGGCAGTGGATGCTAATGACACTGCATCTAGACAGATGGTTTCAGCTGTGTCTCTAAGGAGGTTTGCAAGGCTCAAAACCACTAACCTCACACAGGACACTCAAAACAAAGCAATGGATTTTCCTTGAGAACCAATGTCTGTTTGGAGAACAAACAGAGGCATATATGAAAAAAATGGATGACTATAAAGCTGCTTACAAAAGTGCAGCAGTTAAGGAGAGAGCTGCCAACACCCAGCAACACCATCCAAGGGGTAGCAGGGGTAAAACTCCCTATAGGCCCTTTTTCCAGTCTCAAGTTTTTCCCCAGTACCAGCTCAGGGGATACTTCAGGGGCAGGGGCAGAAGGGGCAGTGGCCGCACTAGCCCCAGTGTCCAGCCAGTAGCACAGTCAAAGTAGACACCCTGAGGGGACTGTCCGGGTCACCTCCCCATGCCCAGTACGGGGCAGGTTGGCCCACTACTTCCAGGAATGGGAAACCGTCACCACAGACAAGTGGGTCCTGGAAGTAGGGGGCCAGGGACTTACCCTCAGCTCCAAGGCTATGACAAGGTTCAGGTCAAGAGCTTTCAAACCATCTTCTCCATCAGAAACAGCCTTGCTGGAATCAGAGGTTTCAAACCTCCTAATGCTCAAGGCAGTAGAATCAGTACCTCTCAGTCAGCTGGGAAAGGGAATGTATTCAAGATACTTCCTCACAGGGAAAAAAACCGGGGAGTGGCGGCCCATTCTGGATCTCAGGTATTTAACCAAGCATCTGACAAAACCAAAATTCAAGATGGTCACTCTGGCTACAATACTACCTTGTCTAAGACAGGGAGACTGGCTAGCATCCCTGGATCTAGAAACATAGAAGTTGATGGCAGATAAGGACCGCAAGGCCCATCCAGTCTGCCCATTTCTTTTTCTACCTTATAAATGTGCCATCGGCCTTTGCTCTGTCAGTGGCCTATCTATTCATAGTCATTTGTATTGCTCCCTTATGCCTATCCCATGCCTGTTTGAAGCCCTGCACTGTATTCATAGCCACCACTTCTTGTGGTAAGCCATTCCATGCATCCACCACCCTTTCTGTGAAAAAGAATTTCTCACATTCCCCCTTAATCGGCCTCCCTCTAATCTCATGCTGTGTCCTCTTGTCCTGCTATTTTTCTTATATTTAAACATGTTAGACTCTTTCACCTTGTTTATGCCCTTAAGGTGTTTGAATGCCTCGATCATATCACCTCTCTACCTCCTTTGCTCAAGGGTATACATATTGAGCTCCGTTAATCTGTCCTCATATGTCTTCTGATGCAGTCCCTGCACCATTTGTTGCCCTTCTCTGGACTGCCTCAATTTGGTTAATGTCCTTGTGAAGGTGTGGCCTCAATACTGCATGCAGTACTCCAGATGGGGCCTAACCAGTGTCTTGTACAGAGGATTATTACCTCCCTCTTACGACTTGTGATACTCCTACTATTACACCCTAACACCCCCCTAGCCTTACCTACTGCTTTAGAGGTCTGCTTGGATGATTTTAGGTCATCAGTGATGATGATGCCCAAGTCTCTTTCTTCCTTTGTGACTGCTAGCAACTCCCCTCCCAGCCTATAGGTGGCTTCAGGGTTTCTCTTCCCTATGTGCATGATCTCAAGGATGCATACTTCCATATCCCAATTAGAAAGTCACACAGAAAGTATCTCAGATTCAGGTTACCCACGGGCCATTACCTGTTCAGAGCAATGCCTTTTGGGCTCACATCCACCCCAAGAATGTTCACAAAGTGTCTTGCTGTAGTTGTGGCCCATCTAAGGTGACAAGGGGTGTCAGTCTTTCCCTACCTGGATGACAGGCTCATAGTAGATCAGTCCCTCCAGCAAGTCAGAGAGGCATTGTCACTAACACATGACATTCTATCCTCTCTGGGGTTTCTGGTGAACCACAAAAAGTCTGTTCTGGAACCAGTTCAGCTGCTCTGATTCATAGAGGCAGAACTGGACACAAAAAAAAGGGATGGCTTACCTGCCTCAGGACAGGGTGGATAGGCCTATCCAGGTAGCTGAATCTTTCAAACTTCATGTCTCAATGCCAGCAAGGCACTTCCTTCAGTTGCTGGGCCACATGGCAGCTTCCACAGCAACTGTGCCAGGGGCCAGGTTTCAGATGAGAGACATTCAGTTTCACTTAATAGAACACTGGCCCCAAAGAAAGGATCCCCTTTCGAAGCTGGTTCCAGTCACAGTCACTCTTCTTCAAGTCCTGCAGTGATGGCAGGAAAGAAGCAATCTCAGGCAAGGAGTGCCCTTCCTACAGCAGCCCCCTTCTCTGATACTTACAACAGATGCATCCCTCCTAGGGTGTGGAGCACATCTGGGGGAACACACTACTCATGGTACATGGGAAAATCAGGAATCTCTCCTGCACATAAATCTTCTGGAGCTTAGAGCAGTTCTACTGGCTCTTCAGTTTTTTTCCAATCAGGTCAAAGGGAAGGTGGTCCAGGTCAGAACAGACAACAAAACAACAATGTATTACATAAACAAGCAAGGGGGAACAAGGTCAATTCCCTTATGCACAGAGGCAATAAAAATTTGGGCCTTGGCTTACTCCCTGAATGTTTCCACCACAGCGGACAGGGATGTTAACCTACCTAACTATCAGCTATTCAGAGCTGATCGCCAAACAAGGGGAGGTGGAGTAGCCATATATGCAAAAGCTGGTATAGCTGTATCCTGTACTGCTGCAACATCTATGCCCAAGGAGTTTGAATGCCTATCTCTAAAAGTCTCTCTCCCCAATACAGCAGCTTTTCAACTAATTGGATGGTACAGACCCCTCTGCTGAACACAAGCTCTTATCCCACCTGGGGAACCTGGTCAAGCCCAGCACTGAAGAAGTCATTATTCTAGGTGACCTGAATTTCAGCTGGCTCACCCAGGCAGCTACACCTCTGGTATCATTCTGTGACACCTATGGGCTCACACAGTTAATTAATGAACCAACAAGAATAAATGCAAGGAATAGTAGTAACAGCACACTACTTGATATCATGCTAGTGAGTAAACCACATCTATTCACACACGCTGGAGTGCTCCTATGTGATATAAGTGATCACTGCCCCATCGCAGGGATAAGATCCACCAGCATAACAACAAATCCTGCAAAATTCCTCATGAGGAGATCCAAGAAAAACATCAATATTGAAGGATATCTGCATGATCTAGCTTACTCTCCACGCTGGCAAAAGTTTTATCGTGCACATTCTGTAGAAAAAGCTCAGCAGTTGCTAAATAGCATTATAATAAATGCCCTTAACACCCATGCCCCAATCTCTAGTATCCGAATAAAAAACAAATCCTGTCACTGGTTTTCAGCTGACTTCAAAGCTGCACTGCTGGAGAGAGACAAACTCTGGAAAGTGGCAAGAAAAACTAAGAATGCAAACGACTGGATGATTTTTAGGAAAGCCAGGAATAGATGCACCAGGAAAGTTAGGGATGCAAAGGCTGCCTTCTACCTGGCTGAACTCGACTCCTCCTACCATAATCCTGCTAGGTTTTGGGGCACCATCAAGGGTATGATGGGACAGGACGCTAACAACCCCCTTCCAACTCAACTACACAATAGTTATGGCCCTATCACTGGCAAAATGGAAATCCTGGACGCATTCAACAACCACTTCACAATGGCTGGCCTTGCCTTTGACACCTCCCCAGCTAACCTGTTGAGGGACCAATTAAGCTCCCACTACATTGGTGATCAAAGAGTTGACTCTTCCTTTAGCTTCAAACCTATACTGTTGAAACAAGTTGAGGATCTATTATGGCATCTGGATACCAAAAAAAGTGCAGGAGCAGACTCTCTGGACCCCTTCTTTCTAAAGATTGCGTGCCATGTACTTGCAGTCCACCTAACACACCTCTTTAACCTTTCACTAAACTCTGGCTCTATTCCCACACTGTGGAAGATAGCCTCAGTGGTCCCTTTCTAAATCAGGGGACCCTATGGATCTTAATAATTACAGGCCCATTTCCATTCTACCTGTGCTATCCAAGATGCTGGAGAAATTAGTGAGTAATCATCTAAGGGAATATCTTGACAATGCTAACCTATTAAATCCAGCTCAATCTGGATTCAGGGCCAAACATATCACTATCACTGCATTAGCCAAGGTCACAAATGACTGGCAAATCGAATTGGATAAAAAGAATAATGTCTGTGCAGTATTCCTGGACCTGAGCAAAGCAATCGATACTGTGGACCATGAGCTGCTACTCTCATCCCTGCACTCCCTTGGCCTAGATCCACTCTCCCTTAAGTGGTTCAGATGCTACCTCTCCGGTAGGTCACAGCAGGTAAAAGCTGAAGGTGACCTATCCCCATTAAGACCACTGTCAAGAGGAGTCCCCAAGGCTGTATTCTGGGTCCTATCCTTTTGCCATTTATATAAATAACATTGATTCAACCTTACCAAGTCCTCGTACACCTCTTTGCTGATGACACTGTTCCGTATGTCAGCAACCCTTTGCCTACAGTTGCTCATGAAATCCTACAAACAGAATTCTCTTTGTTACAACATCAGCTACTCGAGAAAAGGCTTCTGCTAAATGCAAAGAAAACTAAAGCAATGATGTTCACAACTCAAAACTCCACCAGCACATCCTCTTCAATCACTCTCCCCCAGCTATGCACTATACTTGGAGAAAATCTGGAGTATGTTGAAAACTTCAAACAGCTAGGTGTGTGGATTGACAACAGACTCGACTTCACTCATCATCTAGAAGAACTGTTAAAAAAGCTTCTCCAAAGGCTTGGCCTCCTCTATAGATTAAAACCCTTCCTTAACAGAGACTCAAAGATGAGGTTAGTCCTGGCCATCTTTCTATCAGTTATTGACTATGCAGACTTCCTTTATAGTCACTGCCCCATCTCCTACCTTCACAAGTTGGATACCTTATATCATAGTGCAATAAGGTTCATTACAGATCTATATAATACCCACCATTGCTCTCTTTATGACGAGTTGGATGGGTTTCCATTCATATCAGGAGGAGCAGAAATGCAGCTCTATGGATTTACAGAGCTTTATCAAAAAAACTCCCAAACTATATCCTGGACTGCTTCAACCAGACCACTCCTAGCTCCTATGCCCTAAGAAGCAACAATATCACCCTGCTCAAATTGCCAAAGTCAGCACCAGACTAGGGAGGGCAGCAATCAGCTATTCTCTAGCTATAGCATGGAACACTCTACAAAAATCCCTAAAACTGTCCATTATCATTCCATTTGCGTCCTTTAAACAGCATTGTACAGCCTTCTTCACAGAGAAATGCAGTTGCTACCGCTAGAGCTAGATTAGTCATCCTACAAATCTGGCTTCCAATCATATATGGCATATTCCTTCCAGTCAGACACCCCCAGCTTATGGCACCCAATAATACCTTCACCATCCTAGTATTCATTATGTTGTGTGTCTGTCATGGCCCCCATTGGGATATGTATGTACTGTACATACTGTAGATATTAGCTTAACCTTCCTTTAACCGAGTTTTAACATGTGAATTCACTGTACATCATTGTGTTATAAACATTATTTTTCTCTGTATGTATAACTGTCTTATAAAGCGTATGATGTATTTGCTGTGTATCAACTATTGAACCTTGACCTTATCAGGTCCATCTTGTAAATGAGCCTTGCTCAATGATGTTCACCTGAATAAATAAAGATTTGATTGATTGATTGATTGAGCTGTTCACCTTCCAGGCAAGGGCAATGTTTTGGCGGATGCCCTCAGCAGAAAAAATTAGAACCACCACAAGTGGTCATTGAACAAGCAGGTCTTACAGACCATTTTCAGGAGATGGGGCACCCCAGAGGTGGATCTGTTCACAGCCCCAGACAATCACCAGCTCCCACAATACTGTTGCAGACCCTCTATCAAGGGCACAATTACTCTGGATGCACTTCTGCTGGACTGCACAGGGAGGTTCCTGTATGCCTTCCCTCCTTTTTCCCTATTACTGAAAGTAATAAACAAACTCAGGCTCCAACCAGCATAAATGATCCTCATTGCCCCAGATTAGGCCAGGCAGCCTTAGTACTCCATGCTCCTATCATTGTCGGTAACCAAACCAATCAACCTTGCCAGGAGGTACTACCTGCTGTCATTGTCACAGGGCAGGATCATGTATCCCAGTCTTCTATCCCTCAGACTCAAGGCATGGCTCTTGAAGACTTAGAATATGCAGGTTTACATCTCTCAGAAGGGGTTCTGGACATACTGAGAGTTTCCATGAAACCTTCTACCAAGAAAACTTATGCCTCCAAATGGAAGAGGTTTTCTTTCTGGTGCCATGGAAAGGGTTTGGATCATGCCCAGTCTAGCCTCTGTATAGTCCTAGACTATATGCCCATTTGCACGCTACAGGTTTAACTATTGCCACACTAAGAGTACACCTGGCAGCTGTTTCAGCTTACTTATCAGCAAGTAAGGCTTCCTCATTGGCCTCGAAGCCAGTGTTTAAAAGTTTTTTAAGGGATTATTACGCTTGCATCCACCACACAGGGAACCTATCCCCATGTACGACTTGAATAGTTGCATTGCTCAGCTTACGCAGCCCCCTTTCAAGCCCATGTCTTCAACAGATCTCAAATATGTGACTTGGAAAACAGAGTTCTTGGTAGCTATTACCTCTGCCAGAAGGATCACTGAGCTCTAGGCATTGTCTACAGAGCAAGGTTATATTGCTGTCCATAGGGACAAAATAGTTCTCAGAATTAACAGGAGATTTTTGCCCAAGATGGTATCAGATTTCCACCTTAACCAGTCTATTACCTTGCCAGTTTTCTTTACTGACCACTGCACTTCAGGTGAGCGTAGGTTGCACAGCCTGGATATAGAAAGGGCAGTCAGCTACTATATGGACCACACAAAGGGTCACAGGCAGGCTCAGATCCAGCTCTTCCTCACTTATGGAAAGGTGGGAAAAGGTAAGCCTGCCACCAAATGATCCATTGCTAGATGGATTGTAGCTTGTATTCAATTCTGTTATGGCAAGGTGGGAAAGCAACTACCTGCAGGCCTCTGGGCCCACTCGACCAGGGTACTGCAGCCACTCAAACAGCTGCTAGAGATATCCCTCTAGTGGACATCTGCAAAGCTGCAACTTGGAAAACAGTCCAAACATTCACCAAACATTGTTTGGATGTCCAGGCCAGAGGTGATGCCAGGTTTGGCACATCAGTCCTGCAGAGCCTGTTTCCTTAATAGGTTCTAGGCCCACCTCCAAAGGCATTGCTTGGCAATCTGCATAAGTCAAAATACAGAACGATTTCCTTGGGTGTGAAGAAAAAATTACTCACCTTAGTAATTTTGTTTCTTCTAAGGGAATCTTACTGTATTCTGAGCTCCCTCCCTTCCTCTCCTACTGAAACCTAAGGTCACTGCACTACTGCTGTGGTAGAGTTGGTGAAAACCTAGGGGCATCTAGAGTTCTTGTTTTTTGGGCATCTGTGACTTGAGTCTTAGTGATGTCACTGGGGAAACAATTTTCTAAAGAGGGGATAAACCCCATATTGTTGCTCTTCCCCCACTTTTATTTGGGAGGAGAGTTATGGGGATTATTGTGATTATTGCTGCTAGTATTATCATTATTATTATAATAGTAGGAAATGGCTTAGAGCAGGCTTTGTAAGAATCTGACAGTTTAGAAGCTGATTACCAAGGACAGTGATTTGAAAACCTAGCTCAAGCCTAGCATTCCATTATTTGCATAGGTTCTATTAACCATTTCAGCTTCAGGGCAGTCCTATGGTGAGACCAAACTGCATAAATCAGAATACAGTAAGATTCCCTTAGAAGAAACAAGATTACTAAGGTGAGTAATTTTTCCTTGCCATTTATTCCAAGGCACTGGATGGATGCTCCAGCTGACATGTAGAATAACAGGAGCATGGTCTGAGGTAAGAAAGCTGCTCAGCTCTACCTTACCAGTTTTGTTCAGCAATTCATGGGAGATAAATATTACACTGATTCTGCTATAGGAGTCATGAGTAGAAGAGTAAAAAGTAAAATCTTGTTGACCAGGGTGGACAGTTTGCCAGGATTTAAGGAATCCCAAACTTTGAAGAAAGGACAGAAGACATAAGGCCACCTGACTCTGCAAGGTTCCATGTGATCACAGTGAATGCATAAAAGCAAAAGTCAAAACAATGACTTTTTAATAGTGAATGCAAAATAGGTGGTATATCAAAATATCACTATGCCAGAAATAGCTCAAGCAATAACAGCACACAGAAGCAAATGCCGACAATGTCAGGTGTCTCCAGTTGACATAGGTTCATAGGTTCATAGAAGTGTACGAGCAATGAAGGCATATGTAAGGATGCCCATTGTATGCTCGCCACCCATATGTCCTATGGGTGGAAATCAAATTTTTTGTTTCCCATATGTTTATCCAATCTTTGCTTAAAGGTATTTAAATTATCACTATTAACGACACTTACAGGTAAGTTATTCCATAAACCCACAACTCTCTGTGTGAAAAATAGACTCCTTCTAGTGGATATACATTTTTCTCCAATGAGTTTATAACCATGACTCCTAGTTGATTTGACATTGGAGGCAGTAGTAAGTCCAATTGTGGTTCTTAAATAATCATTTTTTAAGGTTTGATATACCAATATTAAGTAACCTATTTTCTGTAAAATACAGACAAATAAGGGGTGAAGTTTTTTAATCTACCTTCGTAACTATTACTATGTAAAGATTATACTTTTTTAGTGAATTTACGCTGAACACCCTCAGCGAGTTTTAAACCCCTTATAGAAGTTAGTGCACAAAATTGAGAACAGTATTCCAAGTGGGGATGTACCAGACTGGTGTAGAGTGGCATAATAACCTTGGAGTCTCTACTTTTGATATTTCTTAAAATAGAGCCAATTATTTTATTACATTTTTTAACTTTAATTATATTATTTTTTTCGAAAGTTAAATTATCTGAGATTATGACACCCAAATCCTTTTCTTCCAATATACTTTTTAGATAAACATTGTTTAAGGAATAATTGAAGGGGATGTTATTTTTGCCCAAATGTAAGACTTTACATTTGTCAACATTAAAAAACATACCATAAGCCTTTGTCCAGTTTGATAGGTTGTTTAAATGATTTTGTATGGAGCATTTATCATGAAAGGTGCTTTCCAAACTACCCATTTTGCAGTCATCTGCATATTTTGCAACCCATATCTTATCAGTAGTAGGCAGTGTAGAGACCATAATATTAAACAGTATTGGACCCAGGACGGAGCCCTGGGGAGCAACACTAGTCACCACAACCGTCGCAGACAGGTGACCCTTGACTAACTGTTGAGTTCTGTTTTCCAACCATGACTGTATCCAGTTTATAATATTAGGTTGCAACTTAATTTTGACCAATTCTTGTAGTAAGACTTTATGTGATACTTTATCAAAAGCTTTGGAAAAATCCAAAAATATTACATCTACTGGAATACCCAAGTCCAAGGCAGCACTTACTGGTTCAAAAATGTAGTAGGTTGGTCAAACTGATCTTTCAGTCACAAAACCATGTTGAAAGATATCTACTATTTTATTTCTTTCTAAATGATCTATAATATGGGCTTTAAGCAATCTTTCCATAATTTTGCCTATGATGGAAGTCAGGCTTGTGGGCGATAATTGTTAGGGTCATGTCTGGATCCACCCTTATATATGGGTGTAACTATAGCCTCCTCCAAGCCTGAACAACTTTACCTTCTCTGATTGATGAATTAAATAACACGGCTAGAGGACCAGAAATTGAATGACTAATTTTTTTAAAAATCTGGGTGGAATACCATCAGGACCAGGAGAGCTGTTTGATTTAAAGATTTACTTTGTTTTGCAACCTCCATTTTGTAAAAACAGGAAAACTAGAATTATTTACTAGAAGAGGCGTATTTGCAGCTTCCTTAGTTTCGAAAACTTTTAGAAATGTCTCATTTAGAATTGTAGCAGTAGTTGTTTCATCTAGAATAGGTATATCATTGATGTTAAAGGGTCCAATTGTGTGATTTCTTTCTTTCATGGAAACAATATAATTATAAAACTGTTTTTTGTTGTCTTTAACTTTAGTAACTAAGTTGAATTCAATTTTAGATTTAGATGATTTAATCATGTGTTTTAATTTTTTGGCTGCAATTTTGTATTTTTCCAGGAGACTGTTGGAATTAACTTTTTTATATTTTCTATATAGTTTTCTTTTTTTTTGTAATTGTTTCTTAATTTTTGAGGACCACCAAAGAGAGACACGTTTATTGTTGCAGTACTTCATTCTATAAGGAACCCAATTTGAAGACAAATATTGATTTTGTTATTAATTAAATCCCAAATTTGTAATAAATTTAGATTATTTAGTTCTGTCTCCCAATTCCATTTAGATAAAAAATCATTTATTTTTTTATAGTTTGCTTTATTAAAGTTTTTGATTTTAGTAATGCCATTTGTGCTTGGAAAGTCTGCTATGTATTCATAATTGACCATGCAATGATCACTATCACCCAGAGGAGGAAGTATTTTGATATCAATTTTCTCATTAACATTGGTGAGTACAATGTCAAGGATATTGTTACCATGGGTAGGTTTATTAACTATTTGTTCTAGGTTAGATTCAAGAAAAGTATCCATAAACATCTTTTCAGTATTTGAAGCTGATGTATAATTGTCCCAGTTGACAGTTGGAAGATTGAAATCACTCATCAGTATATAGGGAGTATCAATATGTACCTCAGATATTTCTTCTATTAAACTTTGATTTTCATCATTAGTTAAACTAGGAGATCTATATATTAGCCCAATTACTAGTGGACTATGGGGGAGAAAAAATTTGACCCATAAGCTCTCATTATTACTTGTTTTAGTTTTAATTGTGTTTGCTTTCAAGTGTTCATTAATGTATAATACAACACCTCCTCCCTTTTTATTTTCATTTTGTTTTTTGTAAAACTTATATCCCTTTTTGTCAGTGTTCCAGTCTTCATCCTTATACCAAGTTTCAGTAACTCCACAAATTGATATTTTTTGTGCTTGAAGGATGTAAGTAAGTTCTTCTTTTTTGCTGCGTAGACTTCTGGCATTAGTTAATATAATATTTATATTTGGTTTAGAAATTACACCAGTAGTGTTCATTTGGGGAAATTTACGGTTGATTATGGATGCAGGGTTTGAAGAATAGTTGAAAAATTGAGGTTCAAGAGTTGTATCTAGAACATACAACTCGCCCCTTGCTGGAAGTTTAAACAACTATTGATAGAATGCACTATGCTTTCACCCAATAGCCTACTACCCCTCCTGCTGAGATGGAGTCCGTCCCAACAATAGAGGTTTGATTTACCATAAAAGTCCTCCCAGTGAGTTATACATTGTATATGTTGTTTAAGACACCAACATCTCAACCAATTATTTATTTCTCTCATTTTACATTGTTGGGAAAGATTTGCTCTTGGAATAGGCAAGATTTCAGATAGAACTACCTCACATCCTAAATCCAATAATTTTTTTGTTAATGCAACATAATCTTCTTTTAGTTTTTGAGAAGAATCCTTTAGAACATTGTTGGCTCCTATGTGAACTATTACCAAAGTTTAAAACCTGAGTTTTGTAAGATGTTGCTGGACATCTCTGTGATGTCAGTAATGCCAGCACCTAAGCTTGAAAAGTTCTATTTGTGTTGTCAGGGTTGCAAATGATTCTATCAATATGTTTGATGATAGAGTCTCCTAGCACTATAACCTGTCTTTTTGCAAACATCATCTTGATTTAGGTCCAAGTTGTCACAATTTTCTAGTAAAATCAAGGGATTTACATCAACTTGGTCATGTTTTTTGGCCTCTCTGGTGTCAGTAACATTTTGAGATTGCTGGGAAAAAGAGGTGAAGAATTAAACTCTGCATTTGAAAGATTCATATTTGTTATAGTAAATATTAGGTTTTCTATATTTTCAAAATTTTCAGAAATGGGGACACTTATTGTTTCTGGATCATGGCCTGTATCTGAGATATATGTTAAGGGATCAAAGGAATTGAAAGTAGAAACCGTAAATCGGCCTGCTCTTCTGCACTTTTTTGGATTTTTTTGAATTTGTAAAGTGTACCAATCTTCATCTGCATTATCAGATGGATCTTCTTCCCTTGTTCTCTTAACACTAACTTTTTTCTTTTCTTTTTGTGCAGGGGGTATTTCAATAGGTTCTTGACAAGTGGTGATAATTTAATTTGCCTTCTGGCATTTTGATAATGGTCTAAGTTTTTTTCCCTGATGTTTGGGCTTTTTGCCTACCACATGTACTTTGGTGGGTTGGGAAATATCACTAATTTGATTTTTAAATCTACTAGACATTTCCTGTTGGCTGGTCTCTAAAAAGCTTAACCTATTGTTAATTCTAATTCGGCAGTTAAATCATGGTTAACTTTACATTTAACATAGGTAAAGGGCAAGGTGAAGTTGTTTAACTCAGATATTAAGTACACATTACAGGATTGACATCTGCAACCATAACACTCTTTGTTTATTTGGATAATATCTTCCATATTTTTACATAGTAAGTTTAACTCCAAGATGGTATATTACAGTTTATGTAATATATGTGGGGGGATCTGCCCCCCGCACTCCCCACGGGGGGGGGAGGTTCTCCCAATTATTTGCTATTTCCACATTGCTGATTTCACGTGATACCGTTCTCCAAAGCTGTGCCGCCTCAGTGTGGTCTAGGTCTCATACATGGAGTGATATCCCCCCCCCCATATTATGATGCATGTCAGGTCCCCTCAGATTTGGGAATGCAGGTCATCAAAGAATCCCATATCAGTATCAGATAGGGCATATACACTCCCCAGTGTGATGGGGTCCCCCAGCTAAGTTCCATCCACAATGGCAGCCTGCCCTTTAGTGTCCCAATAAATATGCTGTATACCCAGTTGTATACCCTAGGCACACACTACCACTACCCCTCGGGAACTACTAGAGTATGCACTGCAGTATACTTCCCCTACTCACATTTCAGATATTCCACTTCATTTGTTGAGAAATGGGTATTTTGAGTCAGGCTACCTCACAACCCATGTGTTTCAGGTTTGTTAGGACCTTGCTCTACTTCAAAGGACAATTAAGCAAACTAACATTTCAGCTTACTACATTCAGGGCCATCTTAAGAAATGGAGTGATAGGTTCTATTAAAAATGAGTATAAGGACCCAACCTTTGCTTTAACAGTGCACCCTACCCCCTCAAGTTTTCCCTAGCAACCAGAACAAAAGTAACAAGCAAACCCCACCCAAACCACAAGCCCATGCAGAAATGTGCAATTATCCTGGAAAAGAAAGATTAGATGAACAGTCAAAAGAAAAAAACAAACACAATATTAAGTAAGCATGTCAAGAGTGTGCCCCCAAGAGTTGGGAAAGGCACCCCAGTTACTTATCCTATAAAGATAGACAAGGTTGAGTGATTAGTCCACTCTACACAAAACTGAGGTTATCAGAACAGACACCAAAACCCACCCAATCTCCCCTTCCCTGCCCCCACAAGTTTACATAAAAGGAAATGAATTTGTAAGAGTGATCTCCCTATACTAGATGTGGAACCATCTTACTGATGATGGAGTACTGTCCTTCAACCTAGAAGGGAAGGGTAGGCCATACTGTACCTTGTAAGCAGGAAGCAATAAGCAGTACTATAGTAATGAACAAAGGAACACAAAAGAGGAGCAGCAAAGGGCTCACAGACGGGGACTGCAACACAAACCAAAAACATATGCAGTGCAGTTTCCTATAATGGCCAACAAATGGCCATAAGAAATTAGTAATAACCAGTGTAAAATTAAAATAGTCCATGGAGCAATAACTGCCTGCAGGTAGCCTGTGTACATATGCAATAGCTACCCTGATTCTGTGCTCCACTGAATATTGATGCTGTTAGAACAATAAAGAAGTTGTCTGGCTGAGGCAGACCAAAGTATGGCATGATCCCCGCTGTACTGGAAACCCACCATCACTGCTACTGGAGGAAATGTATAAAGCTGGGGAACATAGGTATATATAAAATGGAGCAAAACACGGTAACCCACACAATACAGAAAAAGTTCAAGGAGCAACTGAGTTATTGGTACATCAAAGTAGCAGTGGGGACCAAAGCAGCCAACCTGCTATCTGCAGTTGAAAGGTGCTCAATAGGCTCTGTCAGGCTAAGTATGACTCCTAAGAAACCAACATTACTTACAGATCTAATAAGAGAACAAGCTGACACGTCAGTGCAGTGGTTGGATTTCTACTTGCGACGCCAGCGACCCGGGTTCAGGAAAAGGCCTGGGTCATTGGAGGGCCAGCCAGGGGGGAAGGGTCGAGCATCCTAAGGACTGCTCTTCTTCTCCGGGGGAAGGTGTGGTATGTTGCCAGTGCATAGGGACCCCTAGCAGAGGTCAGGGGCATCACAGCACCAGACTGCCAACGAGCATCAGTCCCACCCCCTGCCTATAGGGGAAAAATGAATGCCTGCCCCCTGCCTTAATGATGCCCACCCCCAGCTGCAAATCAACTCCCCAGGCCAACTCTCACCCTATCCCATTGTTCATGGCACCTTAGGGCCAGGTGCCACATCCCCACCCTGGGGGGCAAGCCAGGGGGTCCTGAGAGAGCAGCTAATGTGGGGATGCTGCAGCCATGGGGTCCATGACTGGACAGATGGCTCGGCAGAAGGCCCAGGCACCAAAAGAATAAATAAAAAAAAAAAAAGATCTAGTAAGAGAACAGACACTTCCATTGCAGCTGGTCCCCCTGGCATAGGTGAGATCTCTTCAGCTCTGAAGTAGAAGTTTATTGTTCTAGGAATTAATACCTTTGAGTCAAGGCTCTTTTACAAAGGTTCCATGTCATTAAGTACAAAAACATAATAGACAGTGTTACAAACAATCAGTAAGCCGTTTAACAAGGCCACAACTTAAACAGTAACATTTATGTACAGAAAATTAAAAAGAACTCAAAGGCAGTGTCAAGGGCAAGTAATAAGGATTGGAGAGCTTGAGAGGGGAGAGAGAGAGAGAGAGAGAGAGAAATAAGAAGTTTAGGAGCAGACAGAACCAGGTTAGTGGTACTCAGGTTGTATTTGTCAAAGAGGAGACCATGGTGGTTGAGTGAAACAAATGTAAGTATGTAAGTGCACTCAGTGGGATGAGACTTTAGTCAAAGCAGTCACAGGAGCTGGAGGCTATGAGGTGAGTGTAAAGTATGGATTTGAAAGCTCCCAATGTCGTGGAGGATAGGGAGGGCAGGTTAAGGGCATTGTACCAGGTAGGGGCATGGTATGTAAAAGATCTTTGTCCCTGAGCAGTCTGGCACTTAGGGACAAGGAAAGGTTGGTGGTCAGATCTTCTGGTGGTACGAGTGCCATTGTTCAGGCAGAGCAGTTCCCGGATACGTGGAGGAGTGAGTCCCAAGATTGATTTTTTTGCCATCACACAGGTGAGATACATGAGGCAATTGGAAAGATGCAACCAACCGGTTTCCATGTAAAGGTCACAAGTGTGGGTCCATCTCTATGCTCCAGTGAGGAGTCGACAGGTTTTGTTTAGTGCTGTTGAGACGTGCTTTAGTGCAGTGGTAGTAGCTGAGCCATAGACAATTAGACCATAGTCTATGATTGAGATGATGGAGCTTTGAACAGCAATCCTCAAGTCAGCTTGGTTGAAAAATTGACGGTTCCGGTACAAAATTTCAATGCATTGGTGCACTGTTTTTGCAGTGTTATCGATATGAGCCGCAAAAGTAAGACATTCGTCAAAAGTGATACCAAGGTATTTGAAGGTGTTCACTTGTTCTAGTGTATTTCCAAGAGAAGTTTTTATGATGAGTGGAGTATGCCTATTTATGTTTTGATGACTAGCGAAAAGCATGACTTTTGTTTTTTTTTTTGATTTAGGACCAGTTTGTGCTCAAGGAACCACTTTTCAACACATGAGAAAGCAAGCTGCAAGCTCTGTCGTGGTGGATTTGGATCCTTATGGGAGGAGAGAATTACAGCATCATCAGCATAGAGTATTAATTTTTCAGGTCAGGATTTGGGAAGCAAGTTTAGAAATAGGCTGAAGAGGAAAGGACCTAAAATTGAGCCCTGGGAGACACCAGAGAGGACCGGTTTGGAGTCAGAGAGAACCTCAGAGATTTTTACTGTTTGAGAATGTTGTGCCAGGTAACTTTTTACCCAGGCTCCAGGTCCCTCGGCTAGCCCAATGTTGAGCAGAATAGAGATTAGAAGGCTATGGTGAACAGTGTCAAAGGCCTTTGTGAGGTCTATGAAAACAGCTCCGGTTAAATAACCCTTATCCAAGGCTTTGTGAGTTTCACTAGGGAAATCAAGTAGGGCTGTCGATGTACTGTGTCCTTTCCTAAATCCAGGTTGCTGAATGCAGAGTAGATCATACTTTTGCAGGTAGTCTGATAGTTGATCCACCATGATCTGTTCAAGAGCTTTGGAGAGGGGTGGAAGTATAGATATGAGCCGATAGTTCCCTGATGTGGATTTGTCACCCCCTTTATGCACTGGTGTGACTATAGCAGCCTTCCAGGTGTTGGGGAATTGACTTTGGCGCAGGGAGAGGTTGAGAATTTTGGTGAGGGGGTGGATCACTTCTTCCAACGTGAGGGACAGAAGTTTTAGATCAATGGTGTCACTGCTATTTCTAGATTTAGAGCAGGCATTTTTTATGTATCTGTAGGCTTCATATGTCTTAACCATTTTAAAGTGAAATAGTGGTTTGTCTGGCGAGGTGGTTTGGGATACGAGTTTTGGAACTGACAAGTCCTGGAAGAAGTCTGGTGAGAGGACACCACTGAGGTCGGTGAAGGTTTTATTTAGGGCATCAGCCATAGTCTTAGGGTCACGGGTAGTGGAGCCATTAATGTTCATTGCCGTGGGAGAGGATTTAGACTGTGCCTGTAATATTACGTATATTGTCCCAGAAGGATCTCCCGTCACCCCAGGTGGTTTCTAAAGCATTCTTGAAATAGGAGCTCTTCATTTGCCTGATTTGTGAAGTGCATAGGTTGCGCGCCTGTTTATAGTTAAGTGAGTCTGTTATGGAGCCTGTGGCCCTGGCTATAGCCCAAAGATGGTCACGTGCTTTAAGCTGAGCCAGTAGTTTGGCTGTTAGCCAGGGATTACAGAGGGCTTTGATTTTACGTTTTTTGAAAGGTGCGTAGGTGTCACAGGCAGTGTTGAAAGTTTTAATGAAGAAGTCTAGGGCAGTGTCCACATCCAGCATATTGTAGGTAGGGGACAAGTCTTGTTGTAGGAGGCAGGTCTTTAGCTTAGCAAGGTTTCCGTACAGTAGCATTCGACTTAGGATGGTTTTAGGAGGTGGTTTGTGGAATTTATTTGTCCAGATACAGATCACAGGGGAGTGATCACTGAGGGAGTCGGAGAGAATGGTGGTGTTTTTTATCCGGTCTGGGCGATTAGTAAGAATCCAGTCAATGAGAGTGCTGGTTCCAGTCTTGTAGTTTTTTCTAGTAGGGGAGTTGACCATCTGTGTTAGGTTGGTTGCTAGGATAGTATCCCTGCTGGGTCCAATATCTGAGGCAAGCCAATTTATATTGAAATCACCGAGAAGGAGGAGCTCAGAGTCAGGAGGTTGTAATCTTGCAAATTCAAGGATAGACTGGAGCCCAGCTCATGGGTCTTTAGGGGGCATGTAGACTGCAGCCACAGTAAGCACTTTGTTATGGGCACCAAGGAGAAGCTTGACAGGGAGAAGTGGAGAAGTTGTACTAGGGTGTTTTCTGGGGAAAAACTGGCAAGGTGGCACGAGAGGTAGTCCTTTATATAGATAACACATCCACCCCCCTTTCTTTTTACCCGGTCAAGTCTGAAGAGGTTGTAGCCTTGGAGCGAGATTGCATGATCTGGAGTGCTAGGTGTTAGCCAGGTGTCAACAATTACAAGTATGTCAGGATTATGTTGTCCAATAAAGGCTTGAAGAGATGCCAGCTTCGGAAGGAGGCTGCAGATATTTAGAGTAGCAATGGATAGCCCGTTTTCAGTTTTTGCAGGCTGTATCTTAATGTTTGAGCCAGGGCCAGGGTTTGGGTGGATCCCACCAGACATGAGAAGTAGGAGGAGCAGCAGTTTGAGGGATATCTCCCGTAGCTCATACCATGTAACATCTTTCCTCTGCATGCTGCCGGTTTGGATACAGTGCAGTCACCTAGGGTCCCAACAAAGGAGGGTTGCTAACGACAGGTGTTCAAATACGATTTTTCCAGCCAGGGCAGTTGTTTGCACCCAGTCCTTGGTAATGGGGTGCCTCAGATAGAAATAAAGGGTATTTGCTATTGTTCCATAATGAAGGTAGGATGTCAAGATGCTTACAGTGGGGGGTTGCGTGGGGTAGGAGGAGAGAGGAAGTTGACACAGTGGATAACAAATGGAGAGAGATAGAAAAGACAGGAGGAGGTTTACATGGGTAAACCCAAGGCTCACACATGAGCAGAGACAGATCAATTTCGGTGGTGTGCCTCCAGGCGGAGGATTTGCCCCATTGCCAAATGATGTAAAATAATCAAATCCACAGGAAAATGACCAGTAAACTGTTTGATCTATGGTAACTAGACAAAGGATGTGTTAACTTCCTGGAACACTGGCCTGGGGCAATATGCGGGAAGTTAAAACCCTTTGTCAGTGTCTTCCCTTTGTTTAAATAGTTGTGAATGGTTCTCAAAGACATGCAGTTCCCTTTAGCAACAAGGTAGATAGAAATGTGGATTCAGTTTGCACTTCCCAGGTCAGAGCTTGTAGAATTTCTTAGCTGTACTTAATTTGATTGTGATGACTTCCAAAAAAGTTGATTTATAACGAGAATCCCAACATCTGCTGGTGATGTTTTCCAGTTTCTTTGTCCAGGAAACTTTCATAGATCATATATCCAAGAATGGTCTAGTTCCTCCAAGCCAAAACACATGAAAATCCACAAAACTAAACTATTGACAGAGACAAACACAAACACCTAGCCACAACTCTACCCTGGGTTAGTGAAGAGTATAATCTCAAAGCCATCTGACATCAGCAGGGTCCTACATCAGATCCTAGTGCAGCCTGGAAAAAAGCTTCTGCTGCCTCAGATGTCAAGAAGGACTGTAATTTTTCCCATAGTGCTGTACTACTATGATCGCCGGGTACAAGAGGAAGTACTGTTGGCCCTAGTTGCACAGGCCTGCTTTCACTCCATCATAGGGTCTGTAATCAAGTATGGAGCAGGGCTAATTAGGATAAAAGGAAATTTTTTAACCTTCCACAAGGACATCTTTGAGGTCTTAGCAGCCAGGAGAGTAATCTTGTCTGCAAATCTTAGAAGTTTGAAAATCAGGGGCTGTGGTTTTGCTGATTTCCCCTGCTGCTGCTTCTCCATTCATATCCTATGTGCATGCTGTATTTCAAAACTATGACCTGCTGTGAGACTAAGCCATAAAGGGAGCAGGCACCTGAAAGCTTCACTGGGTATTTTCCTTCCATTCCTTCTGCCAGACCAATTATGTGTAAGTTATTGAGTCACCTGCTCCCCTCAAGGTCTTCTATTTAATTTGTACACCACTGCATGTGCCCCTTAGGAACCTGCAACCTCTGATCATGCTCTCCCACTGCATACTCAGTAGTCTCTGTGGATGTTTCCAGCTGGTCAACCCAACCTGTGAAAGATTCTATTGCCAATTGAGTCTCTGTTAGTCTTCCAGTTCCTTTTCATGGTAGTAACGATTACCTCTAGGAGTGCCAAAAAACATGAGGCAGCACAGGCAGGTAAGATATGGAGCTATAGCGGAACACAACTGAGGAAAACAACAAAAATGTTGTCTAACAAACTAAGGATCGAAACATCGACATAGATACTGTTTAAAATGTATTACATACCAGTACAGTAGCAAAAGTTCCCCAAACAGATGTCAGCATTTTGCATTCCAATCATGTGCTTTGCCAAGGCTGACATCGGTTACTTGTGGCCTTGATTTACACACATTGCTTAAAGAAACATTAGCATTTACTGTAATACGATATTGCAAGACACTAAGTAAAGACAAGACAAACTAATAGTAAAAATGCATATGCCATTTGCAAAACACTCCCGAATATCGTAACAGCTCATCAAAGACATAAATAACAAGTATAAAGGGGGCAGGGAATTACAGAACTTTTTTTCCACCAGTCATAGGCCTAGGTGCTTTAACTGCATCAAAACAAAAAAGTGCGCACTAAGCAGGTGGTGCTCATGAAGAATAAAAACACTTCACCAAAGCAGATTCGGGCACTCACCACTTTGTAAAATAGAACACAAACAGCAAGAGATAATGAACTTCATTGTCTTATTTTATTAAATGACAATCCATAATATTAAACAGACAAACACATAGTGCCAGCTTACTGTGTTAACTGCACCATAGAAGAACTTCCATCAATTAAAGCTACAACATTTTCTTAATTTATTAGCATATGAGAATGCAGAATTTGAGATTTTAAATGACTATAAATAATCACAATAATATTTTTTTTTTTGTAATTTATGATGAATAAATAAGGGATATGAAATATGGAGAGTAAGATAAATGATATATCTATATGAGCACAGTTTGCCCTCAGGTAACCTAACAAGTGGCGTAAGCCAAGAATGAGGGGTCTGAGGTCAAATTGCACAAATACAGATAAATCACTCACCTAACTGGCTCCTATTTCATATTCCATTTATAAAATAGGGACCAGTTTCAACTGTGAAGGTAGAGTTGTTTGTAATACATTATTTTTTAAAAGAGAAATTCAAATGGACTTTTTAGTGTTTTACTGTTTATGCCTCTGCTTTCTGTAGAGGTTGTTAGGCACTTGCTGTAAATGCTAGGTTGTCCTGATGGTGGAGGCAACTTGACATGCACTGTAACTGTGTGATTGGTCAGAGAAAATTTGCAAGCAAACATGGCAGTGCCATTTAGTGAGAGAACGCTGGTGGAGTTCCATGTTTCGGGAGGCAGCAAATGAAAGATTTATGTTTTTAAGTTTCTGAAATGTATTTAAAAAGTGCTGCTAAGGTATGAACCTTTACTGATGAAAGAGTGAGCAAGTAAGCACTAGCAGTGGGAGTAAAATGTGAAAGAGCACTTGGCATTTGTTCAGGAGGCATTTTTTTCTTTAAAAAGAAACACAAAATGGATTACTTCTGTTTATGAGTAGAGATGTGTCAAATTGGAAATTTTCACCTATTGAAATATTTTGCGTAATTTCTACATTATGTGAAATTTTTCACCTTGGCGAAATGTAATTTTGCCTCTGATTTCGCTTTCGCATTATGCAAAATTATCCCGATTTCTCCAATTTTGCTTTCACGTAAGGCAAAATTTCACCAAATTATGGTGAATTTTGCCAATATTTTTTCATTTTGCAAAGTGAAATTGCAATGCATTGTGGATAAACAGCTGAAATATCATGAGCAGGCTATTTCCTGCACAGTATATTGTCTGTTGAGTTGGAGAGCAGTTCAGTGTGGTGCATCACAGCCAATAAACCCTTCAAAAGGTGTCAGCATGGCTCAGTTGATAGCACATCCACCTCTGGACCAGAAGGTCATGGGTTCTCGTCCCACACCGGGATTAGACTTGCACCTAAAAATGTTTGCTACCTGACCCTACTATATATGGGGGGCATGTTAGGCTTGAAATCGTGTAGAAAACAGCAGATTTGGGTCCTGGTGGTGGATGTGAACCATGTAACTGCATGTCTGACACCTGATTTATGTCTGAATGTACTGTAACATTTTTTGGGAAACATTTCTGAACCCGTGTGTCATGTTAGGCAATGGCATCACCATGGTTAGGCCTGAAAAACATTTGGAACGGTGCAGAAAAAAGCAGATTTGGGTCCTGATGGTGGATGTGAACCATGTAACTGCATGTCTGACACCTGATTTCTGTCTGAATGTATGGTAACTTTTTTGAGAAACATTTCTGGACTTCTGGGACATGTTAGGCAGTGGCAACACCATGATTAGACCTTAGACCATTGGTAAACAGTGGGCCAAACAACATGTTTTGGTCTAGGTGGAAGGTGTGCAACATATAACATCATATCTGACACCAGATTTAGGTCTGAATTTACTGTAACATTTTCTGGGAAACATTTCAGGAATTCTGGCCTTCTGGGCCATGTCGTCAGTGCCAGCACCAGATCTGTTACATCTTCGTAATGTTGCACACAACAATATGTGATGCAACATCACATAGCATTGTGAAACAGTTTTTTTAATAGGCACAGTACTTAACATTTGTGACTAGGAGGAGGAAATATGTTAAAGAGCAGGTGACATCTTCAACATAACTTTAACAAAACATAACATTGACCAACAATTCAGTTGCATTCCCCATATATGGAGTTTGAAAAAGAAAGGCTGGCACCAGTCGAAGGCTGTGAGCCATTAGGGCCCTGTACACAGAGTCTGTATGTTTTGAATTCAAATGCTTTGTGTGAGTTGCTTTGGCTCAGAGTAAGAAGTAATCACCTCCACAAGCACATATCCATAAAGTGCTCTTTTTTTATTACAGTGTGGCATGCAAACAATGTAAAAAAGGCTCCCATGATCCAACTTAAGATCCTCCTCCATTGGTATCGAACCCTGGCCGCTCTTTACTCCTGGGGTCTACTTCCTCATGCAGAATGCTGAAGGTGTCGGCAAAGCCTGGCCCACATCAACCATGTCCTTTGGGAATGTCCAAGCCTTGCCCCCTTCTGATCCGTAGTGGCGATGGACTGCTCTAGTGTTCTGGGTCAACCTATTGACCTCTCTGATCCTATGCTTCTCCTGGGGGACCCCTCTTCATTATGCCCACTGCCACTAGCTCAGAAGGAGTGGATTCTAGTGGCTCTGTTAGTCTGTTAGAGGCCTAAAGGCTCCTACTAATGAAATGGAGGCAGGCTTCACCCCCCCCCGCTATCTCTTTCTGGCATTCTGCCCTGGCCAGACTAGCCGTCATGGAGAGACTTACCTATGACAAGAGAGTACAGCTCCATATCTATTATTGCTAATGGGAAACATACCTCAACTCCCCTCTTTGAGCAGGGAGAACTAATAGAGAGATCAAGAAAAGGGACTGTATTCTATAGGGAGCATAAGACAGTAACAATCACAACAGCAATAGTCAGTAACATTATTTTACATTCAAAATAAAGAAATAAGAGGACTTAAGGAATGGATGTAGATTAAAGAGGACAGATTAACTTTTTTTGGTTTATTTTTTTTTTATAGGGGGAACATACAAACAACAGAATGGAAGGTAGGACAAGCATTTATCAATGCTGAATGTTGTATTGCTGACAGTGGCATCAGTAGAGTCGAACAGATGCATAATAGGAATGGCAGTGAAGTATGAAAGTGACGTCAACCTCACGTCACCCTACAGAGACTGACAGGCACCGAGGTGTGCCTTTGGGCATCGGCCATAACATTAATGGCATTTCAGCTCACCCTACCCTGCAGTGCAACAAATATCGCATTGTGCTTTGCGGTCCTTGGGCCTTACATTCACCCCATTCGGCCATAACGCTCATGGCATTTTACCTCACCCTATCCTGCAGACACTGACAAGTGCTGAGGTGTGCCTTGGTGTGTTCGGCTTTACAGTCACCCCATTTCATAAGAACATTCACTGAAATGGGTGCAGCATAGGAGAATGGGATAAACTGTGGGGCTGAAGAGTCCAAGGCACACCTCGATGCCTGTCAGTGGCTTGAGGGTAGAGGGGGATGGTATGGCGTGAGCATGACAGCTGGCAATGCAAAGGCACACCCCTGACACCTGTCAGTCTGTACAGGGTGGGACGTTATGGTTAGAAACCTTAATGCCCCAGCTGTTTGTTGGTATTTGCACAACAAATTTGCAACATAGCATTTTTGTGACCCCCACATCATGAAAGTGTTTGGCACCTCTGCTCATGAAATAGTGGCAGTGTAATTTTGTTACTCTGTCCCGAACATTGATTTCTCAGAGTGACATGCCATTCTGCCCCAGAGGTGAGAAAACACCATTCAGGCAGGATGTGAAAAATGACAGCTGTATCATTCATAAGTAGGTGTGAAGAGATGGCAATGCTGAAAATCTCAAGTGAAAATATAAAAAATGCTCGAATTTATGAGCATACGTACAAACTGCACAATGCACACTCATAACACAGTCATTTAGTGGAATTATTTCACCAAATTTTCAACATAGGCATTTTGGGATCTCTGCTCATGAACACTGTCACTATGATTTTCTTCATCTGTCCCGATAATTGATTTCCCACAGCGACTGCGCCACTGTGCGGCAGTTGTGCGAAAACACATTTTGGGCAGGATGTGAAAAATGACAGCCATAATGTTCATAAGAAGGTGTGCAAAACTGACAATGTTGAAAATGTTGAATGAAAATATTACAAAATTTCAAAGTTACGAGTGCACGTGGAACTGTGCAACATACGCTTGTAACATACTCATTTTGTGGACTTTTGTCACCAAATTTTCAACATAGGCATTTTAGAACCTCTGCTCATGAACACTATCACTATCATTTTCTTAATCCGTCCTGAACACTGATGTCCCACAGCGACCATGCTAGTCTGCGCTGGTAGTGCAAAAACACATTTCGGACAGGATGTGTAAAATGACAGCTGTACTGTTCATAAGGAGGTGTGGAAAAATGGCAATTTTGAAAATATGAAGTAAAAATATTATAGATTAGCGAAGTTATGAACATGCGTGGAAACTGAGCAATGTACACTTGTAAAAAAGTCATTTTTTTTTTAATTTTTTCACCAAATTTGCAAAATAGGGTTTTGAGAGTCCACCTCATAAACAGTGGCACTGTCGTTTCATTAATCAGTCCCAAAAGGTGATTCCACATAGTGACCATGAAATCACTTTTCGGGACTGAATAACACCATGGCAGTGACTGAATTCATGAGGTAGGGTCCCAATAACCCCATGTTGAAAATTTGGTGCCAAAATTCCTATAAATGCCCAAGATATGTACCAAAGTTGAAAAAAAAAAAACTATTTTTGCCATTATACAGCATTTCTTCAGTTCGCAGTCAGGTTTGAAGAGTGCAGACATGTTCCCGGTCCACCAAAGATCATAGCACCAGGCTCAAGAGGTAAGTATGGGGTAAGAGGGGGCTGTGGGGAGGTGGAGTACAAAGTGGGTGGGTGCAGGTTGGGGAGGGGGTGGACAGCGAGGGACCGTTTTCCTCTTTACAGGGTTTTTAAAAAAAAAATAGACATCGCGCTGCAGTTTTTTCTTTTAGCAGGTACATTTGGCATGCTGGAGTGGGCTCCAGCATGCCACCTGCATGTTTTGGGGTGGGGGGACTGGAGCCGATGAAGACTGAGCACCCCCATCGGCACATACTGGGGGAGGTCTCATGGGCCGAGGGGGACTGGGCACCCCCTTGGTACACAAGAAATGGGAGGAACATGCTGATGGGGATTGGGCGCCCCCATCAGCAAAATTAAGTTAGGAGGGGGCTTGCCGACAGGGGGATTGGGCACCCAGTTGGCTTTCTGATGGACTGTGTGAGGTGGCGGCTGCCCTTCACCTTCCCTGTCACTGCCACCACGTTGCTCACAGAGGACACCAGCAGTAATTGGTTGCTGCAATCAGGGACCACTCCGTGGCACTCCCTGAATGCAGCGGCTAATTTCTTTTAATGTGGTGGCACATTTGTGTAACTGCTGTCATAGACAGCATGCTCTGCCACTGGCGCCACAGAGCCCTGCCTGAAAAAGCAGTGGCACCATTGGCTGCAGCAGGACCGCACCTCTAAAACCCATTTCTCCACTGAAGCAACCATAATATATTGTCTGTGCTGCATGCGCAAGACAACATAAAAATGAAAACAAAAAAGACAACTTAATTTGTGCTGCCATATTAAGTGCCAGTGGGTCAGCCATGGAGTTCAGACAGGATGCCCATGATTTTGTCAAAATTACACTGCAGTTTAGAAACCCCACCCCCCGAGCTTCACTAAATTCCAGTCTGAAATTGCTTAACTCCTGTCAGAGATACTGGACTTCAGACAGGACAGCTGATAAGTCTGCATGTGTCACTGCCACTACTGGCAGGGTGGGGGCTGCCTGTGCTGCTGGATTTGGAAAGGGGGGATCCTGGAAACATCTTGATGTTACTGACTGCTGCTGTTTTCTGGTATGGCGAGCACAGCGAGGATGTTTAACTGGTCCAGCCATGCCTCCCTCCTGCTCACCCCCTTCAGTGTTTACACCCACACTGCTCCCCACAGCTACACTTAAAGATGCCGCCACCTCCTGCAATTTGAGGTCCCATTGCAGCAGGTGGTGGTGGACCATGTGGCTATGCTGGCTGGTTGTCCCGAAGTGGGATCCACACTTTCCTTGACACACTTCCTGCCCGTATAGATTACAGGTGACCGCTGGCTCACTAACCAATGTTAAGTAGAAAAAATCCCTGACAGGAGAACTTCGGGGATGACAGGGCCATGGAGGGCTGCAGATAATGCCCCAGGCGCTGACTCCACTGGCTGCTCAGAAGGGGGCACGGTCTCCTACTACCTGGGCAGAGGAACAGTATCCTCATGGTGCCGGGGAGGGGCATTGTCTCCAACTGCTGCTGCTGAAGTGGAGGGGCCATAGTCTCCTCCTGCTGCAGGGGAAGGAGCACCGTTTGCTGCTGGGTGCTGGAACCAAAAGCCTCTTGCTGTGGCATTTCATTTGTGATGGTTAGCTGAAACACACCTATAGGTGCCCCACTGTCTTCACCCTTCTCCATTATGTCCGCAATCCACAATCACCACCAATTCAAACAAACAAACAAGAAAAAGAGACAGAGACTCAGAGAGAGCCGGTGGGGGCAGGGGAATCACACACACACACCAGGTACTGAAATATGAACTCTGACAAAGAGAAACAAGAAAAAGTTTAAAAAAAATAGCACAAATTAAGCAATTTAGGTGTTAAAGTGCACTCTGCAGGCATAGGAAATATAAATGCTGCCTGCTTCCTCAAGATATATAGCACAGGAAATGAACCACTTACTTCCTGCCTGTTTAGACTCAACCATGTGGTCACCAGAAGAGTGAAAAGTCCAATTTTGCCCTAATTTAGCCTCAGATGCACAGGCAAAATTGGCAGGGAAATTTTGCCGAAAGGCATAATTACATGAAATGTTTCACTGAGCAAAACTGGTGATTTTGTAAATAATTTCGCCAGTGAAATAAAATTTCGCTGCATCTCTATTTACGAGATGGAGGCAGTGACTAACATGCCTTGCTTGAGAGCAGGGAATGAGCAGGCAAGGCAGCAGAATGGGGGCTGAGTGCTACTGGACCAGAGCAGTAGGAGTGGAGTGGAGTGAACAGGGATGGCAGCTGCAGCATTTGGAGAAGAGAGCGTGTGGCTGGGGGATGAGGTAAAATTGTTATGATTTTTTTTCAAATGTTGGAGTGCGGTTTCTGTAATGTGGCAGTTTGTAGTTAATAGCAATGATGGATGTACTGAGTGTAAAAATAATGGTCTTCTGGGGAACTGCAGGAGTGGCTCACTAAAGGTGCCAAAAAGTGAAAATCTGTGTGTAAAGTACTGCCGGTGGGTAGAGGGTAGGGGGGTCAGGAAGAGTATAGTTGCTCTGATAGCTGGATTTATCAGGAGCATTCAGAGTCTTATTGCTATTGCATGAATAAGATTTACAGAAGGACATTAATTGAGCATAAACAATTAATATGTCAGCTTGTCAAATTTTAAAAGAGTTCCACTTTTGTTAGCATTAATAGCAGTTAGGCTATTCTAAAGGTTATGCTTATGAATGATGAAAGACTCCATTATGGAGAGGAACAACAGCAGCAATGCGTAAGCAAATGGAATCAATTTCAAAAGTATGTGTGGCTAATATGTATTCATTACAAAAAAAAAATGAAATTACCTGAAAGGTGTAGAAATTTGTTTTATAATGCAGGAAACTTCTGAAATTAACAAGCATGGTCATCCATTGTCTGTCCCTGGGCCATTTACCATCAGTGGTTTTCCATGGATGACTGTTGTTCAAATCATGGATAAACCATAAATGACAGTGGTCATTGATTATGTATAACCATGGTTTAATCATGCACTGCCATGGCTTATCTGTGATCCTAAGAGTGTGAAGAGGCTCTTAACATGTCCACTCTGGAGAAGAGGTGACTAAAAAGGGACATGATCTCAGTCTTCTGCATCCTCAAGGTTATTGACAAGATGGAACAGATGGAGATGTGTGATCTATTGTGCTCCAGCAAGATACAGAGTCATGCCATGAAGCTCAGAAATAAATTCAGGTGCCGGCCCGGTGGCACTGAGAGTTGAGGCGCTGGATGCCTTACCTCATGCTACGTTGGTGACCCAGGTTCAGGAATGACATCAGGTTGTTGGAGTGCCGGCATGGGGGGGGGCAGGCTCGAGAAGAGCTGGCAGGCTGCCCTCCTCTCCTGGGGGTGGTGGGGGTAGGTTGTTATCCTCCCGTAGTTCTGCTCCCATCTGGTGGAGATCTGGTGAGATAGCATAGGCGGAGGGGGTGGCAAGGATGGGAGAGTGGAAGGGGCAGAGCTGGCACGATGGTGTACATGCATGCCTCCACACACCCATACCGCTGTGTGCCGGGGCCTCGGTGTGGTAAGTGGGGACCTACAAAGAAGAATTTCATAAAAACCTATATAAAAAAAAAGGAAAGAAATTCAGAAGTAATGTAAGAATATAAAAGCACTTCTTCTCTCATAGTGTGGTGTGCCTGTGGAACAGTCTGCCAGTTGAGACTGAATATGAAGACAACACAGGCCTCAAGCAAATCTGGACAAATTATTTGCTTACAAAGGGAATCGTTTATCATGGTTGGTGAATGTAGTAGTAACAGCAGTGTGTGTGTGTTTACCTTCAATTTTTAAACAGGATCCACAGTTGGTTGTGAGGTCATATGGTATAATATATGCAGGAACCAGGAAAAAGGAACTGGGAGTAACTTGCATGGACAGGGTGGTAGGGTACATTTCAGGGGCTATTAAGGAAGGTCCCATTTTTCCTATGTTACATTTCTGAAAGTGATAAAAGATAACATCCTGTTGCATGTCATTAAAACAAAAATTACACAAGTTCTTGACATGAATTTCAGAACATTTTCTATTTAACAATGGAAAGATTTTAGAACTGTTAAAATGTATTACTGTCTTCTAGTTTGTAAATGAAAATTTAACTGGTACTTAATCACATGTCATGGGCTTACCTTGCTTCTGTGCACCAAGGACACCTCATAAATTTAACTGATACTTAACTACCAACAAGGTGGAGATCCCTCATCCCCTGGCAACTATCACCCCATCTCACTACTCTCTACTCTAGCCAAACTACAAAAACATCTAGTCCTCTCTCAGCTCACCTCCTTTCTATCTGATACCTTTTTCTTCACCCCATTGCAATCTGGTTTCAGGAAAAACACTCTACCACCACCTCCCTACTTCTGCTCACTGTCTCCATCCTCTCCAGGATGGACATTGGCCAAATCATCTCAGCCATATTTGTTGACCTTGTCAAGGCTTTTGACACTGGTTCCCACTCCCTTCCCCTTGGTTCCCTCTCATCTGCTGGTCTAACCCCTTCTGCCACTAACTGGTTTGAGGTCTACCTTACTGGTTGAACCCAGTCAGTTAAGATTGTAGATGCCATCTTGTCACCCCTCTCAACCTGCACTGGTGCCACTCAGGGCTCCGTGCTTGGTCCCCTTCTATTCTCCATCTTCCTTAATGACCTGCCATCTGTCTGCTCCCCTCCTCTGCCAAACACATGTACGCTGATGATACTGTCCTCTATGCATCTGGCTTATGCCCAGCTGAGGTTACATCCAGCTTTCAGCATGACTTCAACAAGGTCCAGCTCTGGTTTGCAAGCCATCAATTATTCCTCAACTCCAAGAAGACAGTCTCAATGACCTTTGGCACAAGGCAGAGACTCTCTAGGTTTCCTCACCTGCCCACTTTCCACACTCTTGATGGGAATTTACTTGAGGACACCTCATCCTTCAGATACCTTGGTGTTTGGTTAGACCAACACCTCAACACCTCAACTTCTCTGGACACACTGATGCCATCCAGAAAAAAACACATCCCAAGTTTGGTGCCTTGTTCAGGAACTGCAGTTGCATACCTCCTACGGCTAGGCGTGAGCTTGTCCAGAAGGCGATCCTCCCCATTTTTTACTACTACGATGTAGTCTATGATGCTGCTCCTAAGTTCTCCCTGACCAGATTGGACACTCTCTTCAACTCCTTCTGCTGCTTTGCACTTGAAGTTCCCTCTCGCACCCACCACTATGACCTCTATTGAGCCCTTTCCTTCCCTTCCTTTACAAATAGATGCCTCTCACACTGCGCTAAATTCACTGCTAATCACTGGCTGGGTGAAGCCCCTTCCTACCTCTCCCCCTCATTTATAACACCCCCTCCTCCTTCCCACTCCCTCAGATCTACCGACACTTGTATGCTAATTGTCCTCTGCTGCTACACCCTCTGTGGCCAGCCTGGGTACTCTCACCGTTTCCCTAAAATATGGAATCCTCTACCTCCCCAAATCCAATACACCTCCTCCCTCTATTCCATCAACACTGCCCACTCCAACTACCTTGCACCTAACTGTTTCTGTCATGACCTGCCTTAATTTCCTTCATCTTGCTCCTTACAGTTTGTCCCCTTTGGAATTTACCCAGTGCCTCTATTGAATCGACTGCCTCTACTAACCCTAGCCCCTCCTGGGTGCTAGTTCTTATACCATTCTCCCTTCTCCAACTCTCTCCACCTTTTTCCCTAGCCTTCACACTCCTCTTGCAGGGCTCTCAGCATCCTGAAGGGGTCTTATAGTGCCTAGGTTTGCCACCTTTTATTCCCCCATCTACCTATCCTTGGCCTTCCAGGTCCCTTGCATGGTCCCCAGCATCCTGGATGGTTGTTTGGATCAGGACCCATCCCCTCCCAGGTGTTATTTTTCATTCCCTCCTTCTCACTATCCCTCTATAATGAAAACACCTAACCGCAGGAGGGTTTACAATCGCCTGAACCTCCCTGTCCCCTTGCAGGGTTCATTGCATCCTGAAGGGTTCTCTTTTTGGATCAGGCCTTATTTCCCCTCCTAGGTGTTAATCGCACTCACTCCCTCTCTCTCTTTCCCTCTCTAATCCCTACTCCAGTTTCCTGTCCCCCTGCCGGGTTCTCTGCATCCTGAAAGGGTCTCTCTGGGACATGACTCTGCACTATCTGTCACTTTGTCCTCTCTCTCCTTCATCCTATATTTCATGAAAGCACTTGTTCACTTATTACCATTGCACTTATTGTTTTCACAAATTACATATGTATGCAACATTGTTTGTAACAACTGCCTTAATTAATTGTATGCTATGTTGATCTTTGTAACTTGAAAGTAAAATGACTCATCCCTATTGTACCCCTTCCCCCAGGTCACAATGGGAGGCAAGCAACCTGTTGCTCAGTGTGCCTTCCTGGAGGTCACATCTCAATGGGTATATCTTGGACAGCCAACAAATACAGTTGGAAAGACAGGGCTTTCTCTTAGAAAATGTCACCAGCTGTGCTCAAAACCTGACCTTGTGCATCTAGCAGAGATGGTGCCTTCTTATTGTGCACAAACTGAAAACTACCAGTGCAATACTAGTTAAAATGTTATTACTCATTGATATATTTTAGTGGGATTTTCCATTTAAAATTCTGCAAACTCTCACCTTGCAGAATTCAGTTTCTTCAGTGGAATTCCATGAAAGGACGAGTTCTACCAACAGAATTGGTGAGATTGTGTGGAACACTACATTATGCATGTAACCCAGACCCCTGCTTCTAGAATTGGGTTAGACATGCCTAGCATTCCCCTGATTAGGGAAGAATGCAGAGTAGCATGCTCCTCAAAAGGGAATAACTAGGAGGCACCCAAGGATAGAAGGAGTTCTTAAAGTTTATATGAGTGCAGTAAGAGTAGAGGATCTGGCAGAGCTGTTTGGTGGCATCTGGGCTGTGACTGTATTATCTGGGGGCTGTCTGGGCTGGTGCCTGACGAGGTACATACAGTACCAGGTTCAAGTTGGCTTTTCAATGGCATCCCTGCACCAGTCTTCGGGGGCCCTAAACCATACAAGAGCTAGGTAGTAATGGAGCACCAGCTGCATCTAAGGTCTTGGTAAACCACCAATGCCAGGCCTCATTCAGGTGGAAAGGGCACCACACTGGTGTGGTCCCTGTGGGGAGGGTCAGCTATCCCACAACTGGTAAGGCTGTAGTTTTTATCTAACTGAAGAAATGTATTGGGTCTCTTGTGGGAGCCCAACTGAGTGGACCCTGAATGGGTCACATCACAAATAATACCTGATAAAGCATTTGTTTTCCTGAAACAGTACCAGAGGGAGAAAAAGGCATGAGTGGACTCAACCCCTCTGCCTGGCTGGGACACTGGAAGGAGGAGGAGGTATTGAAACTGCCATTTGGACAGTTTGCTTGCTAAGGAGGACTCTGCCCATTGGAAAATTAACTTTAGGTTCTCTGCTGAGCTGAACAGCCTAGTCACAATTTATTGTTTGTTTCTGGACTTTATTGCTGGTATGATTAATGTTTCATGTCTAACATATGTCCAGTCTCTCAGGTCATGAGCAAAACAATGTTTGCCCCTCTGTTCCAGGTTGGAACTGAAGGTACTGAGGCATTGAAAAGTGTAGCACTTATGTTTAAACTTATCCACAAGTCAGCAATATTCTTTTGGCATCTGCAACAGGCTTGGTAACCATGGAGAGGGAATGAGTTATGTATGTACTGTATATATGTATGTATTTATTTAAATTTATAAAGGCTTCACTAGAAGAAGCCAACTGAGCTGAGGCCAGCTTGCTTCTAGAGGTGAGCTGAAGAAATGTCAAGAAGACTAATTCTGGTCACAGCCAAAATGGCTGCTAATATATTACCCTGAAAAAAGATATAGAAGAAATGTATGGGTTTGATTTTAATCGACTAAGCAGGATCACCTTGTAAATTGTGCATTTGTAGCCCTAAAGGGGCAAACTTTTACCTGTATAAAAAAAAAGATTTTACTACTACTTGTTATAATATTGTGGTTTAAAATTTACAAATTTACAAAACGAACATCAAGGTAATGCAGAGGCAGCTGTTGTTGGCTGAGGACTTGTAGCACAGGCATGCACACATGAGAATGCACACAATAATCACAGATGCATGTGCATACAGAGTACAATACTTCATGCATGCATGCATGAGCACACACACATGCATACACTCATAGCCATTACAACAGTTGTGCACAAAAGGCACAAAGTTTGATTAGATTCCCTGCAAGTACTTTTTTTATAATGTATCTTTTATTATGTAGTCCTCTTAATCATACATACAATTCAGTGTATGCTGGCTCCCCATTTACACTGCCCAGTCAGTTGACTTCGCTCTGGCTCACTTTATAACCACCTTCAACAAAGCCTGTGACTTATACGCCCCCTCTTCTAAGCTAGTTGTGAAATCCAGATCCACCCCTTGGATCACACCCCCACTACTAAGCCTGCTTCAGCAAAGGGATAACCTCTGGCACAAAGCCATAGACTCCCAAAGCACCCTGGATAGACAACTCTACAGGGAGGCTCGCAATAAATGTACATGGGCTTTGCGGCAGGCGAAAGCCCTCTACTACCAACACACCCTAACCTTTGGGACAACATAAAGCAACTCAGTGGCAAATCTCGCTCCCCCACCCCCACGCAACTCACTCTTAATGGTGAGGTCACTCATGATCATCCCACTATCGCTGAAACCCTTAACTCGGCCTTCTCGGATCTCTCCCACATCCTCCCTCCAATTCCCCCGCCCACCTCGAGTTCTACCAATACCCCTCCGCTCGAGTCATCACCTGCCACGAGGCAAAATGCTATATTACCAGGGCTATCTCTAATACCCGCTACAGCAATGACTCCCTTGATCTTAAACTCCTGAGGCTCTCCCTTGATGCCACTTTACCACACCTCACTAAAATTCTTAACCTCTCGCTCTGCCTTGGCCAGTTCCCCTCTACCTGGAAGAGAGCCATAATCACTCCCATCCTGAAGAGCGGTGACCCCACTAACACCAGCAACTACAGACCCATTTCAATACTATCACCTCTCTCTAAAGCTCTAGAAAGAATAGTCTCTGACCAGTCTCTAACTAAGCATATGCTTCTCAGCCAGGAGCAGCATGGTTTCCACTCAGGTCATAGTACCATCACCGCTCTCACAGAGCTCACCTCATTCTTACACGAAGCCCTCGACCATGGCTCAATTGCCGGGGCCATATACGTGGACCTAACCAAGGCCTTCGACATGGTCAGTCACAAGCTTCTGCTTCAAGTCCTCCCTAAACTAAATGTGGTCCTGGAGACATTGACCTGGTTCAAGGATTACCTCACAGGCCGTTCGCAACAAGTCAGGATATGCTCCACCCTCTCCACCCCTAAAACAGTTTCCTCTGGGGTCCCCCAGGGGTCTATCCTAGGCCCACTGCTGTTCACCCTCTTCCTAAACTCCCTCCCTAAGTCTTGCAGTGGTCAGTTGCTCCTCTATGCTGATGATGCGGTTCTGTTCTGGAAACACCCCCACCCTACCGCCCTCCAGCAGGCCCTTCAAAGGCACTTCTGGGAACTAGAGACCTGGTTCTCTGAACACCGCCTAATTATCAACTATAATAAAACTAAGTCCATGATTTTTGCCCACCGCCAAAATCCTCATTGTCAGTCTGCTCTCCTCATCAAGAACGCTCTAGGTGCCCCTCTGGAACAAGTTTCCAGTTTCAAATACCTAGGTGTCACTCTAGACACCTCCCTCTCTTACCAGAGGCATACCCAAATTCTCTCCTCCACTATCAGCTCTAGAGTAGGCATCCTGTACCGGCTCAAGCACTGCTTACCCCCTCAGGCTATGCAGCTCACAGTCACCTCCTCCATCCTCTCCCTTGTGGACTACAGGATTACTATATACGGCTCTGCTGAACCCACCTCCCTGAACAGGATAAACATTGTCCTGAACAAAGCCTGCCGCCTAGTCACTGGTTGTGATAGGCTAACCCACACCTGTGATCTCTATGCGTTATCTGGTTGGTTAAACTTCCAACATCAATTACAGTTCCACACCTGCATCCTCGCAAAAAAGATACACCTTCACCTAGCCCCCGTCGGACTTTTCCCTTAATCAGTTCACCACCTCACAGGTGCAATACAGGCTTCTCATGGCTCCCGTTCCTTGTACCTCAATGTAGAACTTCACTGGGGCAAAGATCCTTCCGATGCCGAGCCCTCTCTGGCTCAATGCATTACCACACTCACTTTCACAGACCCACAGCATCTCTCAATTTAAAACAGGCCTCAAAGCTCACCTCCTTGAGAGAGCCATATGCAACTGCGGCCAGCTCTGCTCACCCAGATGACTGCCCTTCCTCCCCCTACTCTCGACTCAGGGTCCCACAAGGCCCCACGTAATTCTCCAAAATCCCGCCTGGGTATCCCAAGATTGCTGCCTAACTTCCTCACCAGTCATTAAGTTTTGCCTGGACTGCTCCTTTGATTCAGTTATGTATATTCTGCCTGTTTCATGTATGTTCTCTACTGTATTTGTCTACCCTCCACCCTTTGTAACCAACGTGGAGCCTTTGCAAAAGAGTCTGTGACTCAAAGGTTTGTAATTCCGATTGTTTCCAATAAATAAATAAAATAAAAAAAATTCATATTATGGTACATCCACACACCTTATTGAAACATTGTTATATAACCTCCCCAACCTTCTTATGTATAAATTATAGGGCTATAATTATTTCATGGGGGTGACGGATTTCATGATTACCATGAAATCGGTAGTCCCCTATGAAAATCACCAAATTCCTAATCATACCAAATCCTCCATTGTAGTTACTTATTTATTTATGCCTTCCGTATGTAGCCTCACCAAGAATCAAAACAAGCATCTATATCTTAATAGGGTGGTGGTGTGGGAGGCATGGCAAACAGTGTTGACTGGGAAGTCCATTTCTGGAAGCAGCCGCCCTTGTTTGAAAATCAGGATCAGGTCTCTTGAGTTGTGAGTTGCAACTTGTAGCTCCTTTTCCGTCTCTCGCAGTGAGTGAATGGAGAGGCTGGAACAATAGGATGGTTCCTGTCTACAAGCAAGTCCATTTCTAGCTGCAGCAATCCTTGTTTAAACATCAGGATCAGGTCTCCTGAGTTGTGAGTTGCAACTTGTGGCTCCTTTTTCGGCTCTTGCAGTGAGTGAATGGAGAGGCTGGAACAATAGGATGGTTCCTGTCTGCAAGCAAGTCCATTTCTAGCTGCAGCAATCCTTGTTTAAACATCAGGAGCAGGTCTCCAGAGTTGCAAATTATGGCTGAAAGTCCGATTTGTGTTCAAACAAAAATACACAAATATTGCAGACCTTGGTGCAGGAGGAGGGCAAGCTGAATTCAAACTGTTGCTACCCTCAGACCCCTGGTTCCTTTTTCAGCACCCATGGCAAATGAACAGGGAGACTGAAACAGTCCCCAAGTTAAATAGCCAGCCTCTGTAGATTTAAATGTTGGCGGGAGCACTTCTCGTCACTTTTTTTGGTTTTGAGTTTTAATAAATATCTATTTTAGGACCGTGAAGTGCTGTGAAATTGGTTGATTTTTACCATGAAAAAATGACAGCCCAGTGTATAACTCATAGTAGTCTGTACAGTATTTAGAACTTAATTAATTAATACAGAGCATTGTGGAACTTTGAAATAGATAATAATGGTGGCATATTATTTCCAATTTCTTTCTATTTTGACCCATATATATATCACCATAATCTTCTTCCAAATCGTATAACAATTTTTTAAAATGTAGAGTTTCCCAAAAGGTGGACCACCACTTCTGAAAGTTGACAGGCTTAAGAACTTCTTCTTTCCAATTTTCTAAAATTATATGTTTTAGAGCCATAGAGGCAAGTGCGATAATTTTATATTGAGCTGGTTTTAACTTTAAGTTGTTAAAATGATAAGAGATAAATCTCAATTGAACAAGATACTTCGTATCCCAACTAATCTGTCATAATTTTATTAATTTTTAACCACCAGGTTTTTAGTTCTTGGGCACTCCCATAAGTAATGGATGATTTCTTGCAAGTACTGTATTGTCATACTTGCATAGCGATAGATGACTTGCATGTTGGATCACACCTGGAGATAGCCTTGGCTCAGTGTACCTTTTCCAGTCACCAAATGTTTAAATAAAAAAGAACATGTGGCAAATGGAGGCTGGCTGTGGAGATGAGCAGAAAGTACACCTCTCTCTGATTGTTCTGTTGGGGGATTCAATTATCCGGGGAATGGATTTGGGCACAGATAGTAGAGAGGAAAGGGTGGTAAAGTGCTTTCCAGGAGACATAGCTCGGAAGGAGGGGGAGCACATCCAGAGGATCGCTGAAGCTGTGGCAAGGAGGGGAGTGCTGGTGGTCATTATCCACTTGGGGACAAATAATCTATCCAAGGATAAGGCAAGCTTGGAGCAGGTGAAGGAGAACTTTACAGTGTTAGTAGGGTACCTGGGGAAGGTAGCAAGTTCTGTGACATTTTCGAAGCTGCTGCCAGTCCACGATGGGGGGAGGGGAATCTCTGCATTAGTAACTTCAACACATGGTTGAAAGGCTGGTGCAGTGAGAAGAGGTATGGCTTCATTGGGAACTGGGGACCCTCCTGGAGTGATACAGCCTTGTACAGTGGGGATGGACTGCATCTGTCCAGCAAGGGGAAGGCAACCCTCAATGGATGGTTTAAATACTTTGCTGATGAGCATTTAAACTAGCCAGGGGGAGGGCAACAGGAGCAGGGATACTCAGGCAGCCCACCCTCACATAGTAGTGAAAGCAGAACAATGGAGCAAGAAGAGGAGTTGATATTAAGGTCATCGGGGTCAGGCAGAAAGGCAGTAGGAAAGGAATCAGGAACACAAGAGAAAAATATCAGGAAAGGGGGGGAGAGATGCAGGGGACCAAAAACAGGAAGAGAGAGAGGTCAGACAGTAAAACTTGGAAGGTCATGGTGACAAATGCATGCAGCCTGGGAAATAAAGTCCCAGACATGGAGGCCTTAATAATTGAAAGAGACCTGGACATAGTAGCAATAACTGAAACCTGGTACACAGCTAATCATAAGTGGGAAACAAATCTAACAGAATATGTTCTATTCAGGAGGGATAGGGAGGGCAAAAATGGAGGGGGAGTAGCCCTGCATGTTAGAGAGGGTATAATGGCAACACAGGTACAGAGTAGGCAGGGGGAGGCCAAGGCACTGTTGGTCATCGTTCAACCTGGAAATGGCACAGCAATATGCACAGGGGTGATATACAGGTCTCTAGGACAGGGAGAGGAACTAGACAGGGAGCTAGTGGAGGAAATACATGAGATGGCAATGAAAGGTGAAATTCTATGAATGGGAGATTTCAATATGCCAGATATGGATTGGAACAACAGTGTAGCTGCTTCAGCCAGAAGCACAAGGCATCCTTGACTCACTCCAGGAGACTGGAATCAGACAGCTTATGCTTGATCTCTTCAGAGACAGGGCAATTCTGGATCTAGTAATGACCAATGGGGTCTAAATCACAGATGTCCAGGTAGAAGGGTAACTGGGATCCAGCAATCACAACATTGTGTGGTTCCGCATAGGGACAGAGGCTCACTCAAGTCATACTAGGACAAAGGTTTTGGATTTCAAAAATGCTGACTTTGTTGAAATGAGGATAGGTATCAAAAGAGCCCAGGAGAAAATGGGGGCATTAGGGGGAGTGGAAGAACAGTGAAAGCATCTAATGGAAGCTTTACAGGACGTAAGAAATCAATGCATCAGATTGGTAGCCAAAGGTAAGAGAAGAAGAAAACCACTGTGGTTCTTGAGAGAGATGGCAGAAAAGATCAGGGCAAAATGGAAAGGGTTCAGGAAATATAAGGAGACCCAAAGGGAGGAGGACAGGGAGGTGTACCTAAAGTGTCTAAGGGAAGTGGGAAAGGCAGTAAGGAGAGCAAAGGCACGTATTGAGGAAGGTTTAGCACAGTCAGTTAAAAAAGGGGACAAGACATTCTTCAAGTACATCAGCAAAAGGAGGAAAAACAAGGGGGGATTGCAAGGCTCAAAGGAGAGGGAGGATAATGCAAGGAGGGGTGACATGGAAAAGGCAGAAATAATGAATAAATATTTCTGTTTAGTATTCATAGAAGAGGGGGAGGGACAGAGGCCACAGTAGTACAGTAGTTGCCAAGGGGGTAACGAGCTGGACAATAGTACATTCACAGGGGAAAGTGTCCTGCAGGAGCTCACTAAATTGAAGGTGGACAAAGCAATGGGACCAGATGGCATACACCCAAGGGTATTAAGAGACCTGTGAAGGGTGACAGCAGAACCTCTGGCAGCAATGTTCACAGAGTCATTCAACACAGGGGTGGTACCAGAGGACTGGAGGAGAGCACATGTGCTCCCTCTACACAAATCCAGCAGCAGGGAGGAGGTGTGGAACTATAGGCTGGCCAGCCTCACTTCGGTAGTGGGGAAGATCATGGAGACATTGTTTAAAGAAAGTGGAGCATCTAGAAGCCATTGGAGTGCAGGACCATAGACAACACGGATTCACAGTGGGGATTGTATGTCAGACAAATCTGGTTGATTTCTCTGACTGGGTGACAAAGGAAGTAAATCAGGGTGGGGCAGTGGACGTCACTTACCTTGATTTCAGCAAAGCCTTTGACATCGTCCCACATAGGAGGCTGAAAAACAAGCTGGGTAGGCTGGGAATGGGGGGGCAGGGTGGTAAACCAAGTTAGAAACTGGCTAACAGACAGGAGGAAGAGAGTGGTAGTAAATTGGGTGCAGTCTGGGGAGAGGGGTTGACCAATGGGTTGCCTCAGGTATCGGTCCTGGGGCCAGTCTAGTTCAATGTCTTTATTAGAGACACTGCAGAAGGGCTGGAGGGAAAGGTATGCCTGTTTGCAGATAACACCAAGACCTGTAACAGAGTGGATACCCCAGAGGGGGTGGAGAAAATGAAGGGGGACCTGGGGAAGCTTGAAAAATGGACCAAGGAATGGCAAATGAAGTTTAATTCAAAAAAGTGCAAAATTATGCACCTGGGACACAGAAACCCTAAGGGGGGGAGAGTTGCTGACAGTCACAAAGGAGGAAAGGGACCTGGAGGTTATTGTTTCAGAAGACCTGAAAATGTCAAAGCAGAGTGCTAAGGCAGCTGGGAGGGCCAGTGGCATGCTGCTGGGTGTATAAGTAGGGGTATCACCAGCAGAAGGAGGGAGGTAGTGATGCCATTATATAAAACCATGGTCATGCCTCACTTGGAGTACTGTGTGCAGTTCTGGAGGCCACACCTTTGTAAGGACATTAATAGGCTGGAGATGGTCCAGAGAAGGGTGATTAAGATGGTATAGGACTTGCAATACAAGACTTATGAGGAGAGATTAAGGGACCTCAATATGTACTCACTGGAAGACAGGAGGAAAGAGGGGGCATGAAAGAAACATTCAAGTACCTCAAGGGTATAAACAAGGTGCAGGTGGGAGACATTTTCCAATACAGGAGGAGCACAAGAATGAGGGGGCATGACATGAAATTGGAAGGTGGGAGGTTAGGAGGGAATGTGAGGAAGTTCTTCTTCACAGAAAGGGTGGTGGATGCATGGAATGGTCTGCCTCAGGAGGTGATGGGAGTAAACAAAGTGGATGGATTCAAGCATGCTTGGGATAGGCATGGAGGAACCATAGAGGTACAGCAGCAGGTGGGTTGGAAGCAGTAATCCAATACAGGGGCTTACAGGCAGACTAGATGGGCCAGGCGGTCCTTATCTGTTGACAATTTCTAAGTTTCTCTGTTATCACAGATAAAAAAGGATGTTGTGAACATCCATGGTCTTCATTGTTCTGTCCCTGATCTTTATCCATAACTCCATCTATGGTTTGTCCATGATTCACAGGCAGGATTGGTCATTTGCTGATGCACAAATGTCTGAAAAAGCTGTGCAAGCTAGATAAACTACTCAGGAGAGCTAAACCCATTTTCAGTTTAGCAAATAATAAATACAGTTCTGCTAAAATAACATTTACAATTAGTTCAGGTCACAGCCATGTATCCTTGATCTAAATATAGTTTTAACCTCCATGCTTGATAATGGTTTAATGGTTTGTTTTTCTAATTATGATATTAGCCAAACCTAGTCCCTTTTTATCCTGTGTTAGACGGGTCTATTTGATAACGGAGAATGCCTAAATGCAATCACCGTTATTGCTCAGTCAGAGTGGCGAACACATTTTCAGCACTCTGACAACCCTGGTGGACATATTTTTACTGCTTTCTGTGGGGGGCTGTGCCCCCCCCACACACACCCCTCGCAGGGGGACATCACCCCCCGCAAACCCCTATTTAAGGATTCTCAACTCCAGGGGGGTGCATGTTGGGGAGGTGAAAGCAATAAAAATAAAAAGGTTTGGGCTGGGCACAATAAAAATCACACCAGCGCCTGGACCCGAACCCGATACCTCAGCCACCCCAGCCACTAGCCAATCCCTGACACCATGATGCAGCTCGACTGGCAACCGTAGTGCCACCCTCTACAGCCTCTCCACCCCCTCCCAGCTGATGCTCACCATGCTAGCTCCCACCCCCCGCATGCTTACGTATAGTGACATCCTGTTGCCTAGTTCGCCCAGCCCCTCATCCGGTCTCCCTACCTTTCCATCGCCGTGACTGGATTGCGCCGGGAAGGTGTTGCCGTAATGGACGGCACCCTTCCTCATGTGCCCACTTCATGGATTACCATGTAAGATTATATAATGGATGGCATTGTATCCTGGTTAAAATATAAACACTGTTCTTATCATATTAGTAATTCCATTATTTAAACTACTTATGGTATAGATTTTACAGAAAAAGTGTATAAAATATTTCAAGTTGTCAGTTAAGACTTATTTTGAGATGTTCCATTTAAGTAATTGTGACAGGGTGGACCCTGTCCCATTTATAGGTTCATAGGGTAAGTTCAGGTCCACAAGTTTCAAAAGCCATATATTGAACCTGCCCCTACTTGGAGGTCAAATTCCCATTTCTCATCTCCCATATATTTATCCAAAAGGGCACAATTTGAAGATAGAGGGGGGATGCCTCTGAGGTAATGTGAGGAAGTATTTTTTCATGTGGAGGGTTGTGAATACATGGAACAGCCATCCTGAGGAGGTTGTGGAGTCAAAAACAATGGGGGAATTCAAGAATGCATGGGAGAGACATAAGGCAATTCTAGTGGGGGGGTAGGAAGAAAAAGGCTATTAGTTAACTAAGATGCACAGCTTAGCCATTAGGTAGAGAAATGGGCAGACTAGCTGGGTCAAGCAGTCCTTATCTGCCATCAAATTCTATGTTTCTGTGTATAGGTAAGGGACATAGACTGGCAAGCCAGCATCCAATGCCAGACTCTCCAGTTCAAAAAAATGCATCAGGTTGGTGGTACACATTCTCCCCACTGCAAAACCATGTTGGGATACGTCTACATGATGAAGAGCTCTCAAATTGTTCTCCAGTAATTCATTGATAAAGCTCTCCATCACTTTGCCTATAACTGATGTGATACTTATCAGGCAATAATTCTCTATCTTGGTCTTATCCCCAGACTTAAATATCGGTGAAATGTGTGCCACCTTCCATTCTTCCAAGAACATACCTTCTTTCAGGGACTTGTTAAAAAGAATTACCAATGGGATGGATAACTCTTCAGCCAATTCTAACAAGAACACAGGATGATATCCACCAGATTTATATTTTTAAAATTTATATAACTTGTCTCTGACCTGCTCAGCTGTTATAATGAGGATATCTGTTGGCAATATGGTAGGATCTATTCCTATAGAGTAGCTACTACCTCAGGGGTCAACCTTAACTTTTTTTTGCACTAGCCAGCCAGGCTAGTTAACCACAGATTGCAGTAGCCCGCAGAAGTTTGCAGTAGCCCACAGTCAGTATGGTTAACAGTGATTTGTTAAACAAAAGGCAAATAAAATTGCATTTGTCCTGCCAACAGTCTGGACACATACCAACTGATTTTGCACTATGCCTTTAACTGCAAACCGCACATGTACTATCTCAGCTTCTGTGACTGAAGAGTCAGTGGTTCTGCCACTGATGACTGAAATGAACTTTGTTCCCATAATTTTTTCTTGTAGCACCATGTGTTCAAGCTCGGCTACACAGTGGATAAAGTTGCAGGCATATTTGTCATTCTGATATGCTGGACTGATATCTAGCCCTTTCATATCATTAAGGCTGCACATCCACACAAAGTCTGTGAAAGGACATCCTTTCTTAGCAATTGCATGACACGTGAGAAACAGTTTAACCAGACGGTTAAGCGTTGCTTCATTCATGTTCTTCAGCATTCCTTCCTCATTACTTGTCCCTGGAGTAGCAGTGCTGGCATCTTCCTTTTCCTTTGCCCTACCATGAGCTTCACTGATATTATGGGACGAGATACAGTCAAGCCAGAAGTTATCTGTACCGAAACGAAAATTATTGTTATTGCCCACCTTACACAACTGTATTTCATGTTTGATGCACAAATGGCAGAACATCAGATCTTTTGCACCATCATACCCCAACCAGTCATATTTTTCGAGCCAACGTTGCTGGAACGAACAGCTTCACTTTCTCTTTTCATACTCATGATCTTTTATTTGTTTGTCTTCATCAGCATGATTTCTATTAATGTTAGTTGGGTTACTGACTTCTTTAATATATTTCCACATGTTCAGATTTGTAGTTAATAAAGTTGTGTCGTGAAAATTGTGTCTTTTTCTTCCCCTTTTCCTTTCTTTTCCCACCCTGGCCACAGATCCCAGAAATGCTTAATTGTCCCAGTTCTATTAAAAAAAATGTTCACCAAAAAAAAAGTAAGGATAAATTCAACAGCATCAACCCATACTACTATTTATTTATTGTTATTCTTTGGCAACCAGGTAACTCCCATTGGGCACAAGACCCGTTTACAGGGATGGCCCAGGAATACAGGGAGGTTAAGTGACTTGCTTAGGGTCACACAGTATGCAAATTGAGGCTGTGGGAATTTAAACCCAGATCTGCTGGATGTGCAAAGCCCATTCACAACCTGTTGCTCTCTCTGTTAAACACTCTCCAGTTTTCCTTTCTATAACAGCCATGTATTTTAATATGCTTTGACCACCTTTTTGACAGTTGAACTATCAGTACTTGTAGTATCCTCAATACTACACTGTGTTCCCTTTACCTCATCAGCTACTGCTGTTTCTTTTCAAATGTCTAAAACATCACATTCCACAATTTCAGACACACCATTTCATGCTATTTATTCCAATGGCCTGTAAAGGTGTAGCTAATATCATGGCATGTTCAGGTTGGTAGTGTAAAAAATAGGACCAGCAGCTGCTGAGGACTTATGAGAGAAATAATCAACACAGTGACAAAGGCAATAAAAATGTGAAAACTAATTTGAAAAAGTGAGTCTAAAACATATGACAATATAGGAAAAACAAAAAGGAACCCATTAGAGCATATAAAAGGTATAAAAACTGTTTCCTATCATGGTAGTAATTGCCCATACTTAAAATTCAGGGTTGGAAAGATTAGGTTGATTTAGTGTAATGGTCTTAATAGCCATACTTTACACTTCCTAGACAGATTGGTTTTACAAACAAAGGCCTGTGACTAGAGACATGAGAACTCTTTTGTTACCTGGGTATGCATGCAACAGTGAATGATTTGATACAATCAGTTTTAATACTATCTGAGCACTCAAAATAGCCCAAAAACTGGACTACATTTAATCAAAACCTGATAAGGACCCTGAAAACTGTATTATGAACTGGTCAGGTGGCAACCCTAGAACTGTGCTGCTCCTGGACACAGTCACAAATCTGCCTGCCACGAGTATTGAGCTAAACAAGGAAAGGAAAAGGAGAAAGGATCTTTACCAGCAAAAAATAAAAGCACTAGTTACTATAAAATGAAACAGTTTGTAAATGTACTACACACAGACATCGATTTTTTTCATTTCACTAGTGCTAAGGCAGCACATAGCTAAACCGCCATGAAAAGGACATGGCTTTAAATTAAATAACAGTTATATTTTTTAATTAAATAACAGTTGTAGTTATGTATTTATTTGTTTATTTATTTGATACCTGGGTTGAGAAAGGAACTGCAGCCTTTCACAGGAGGAATTGCACTAGCCCAGCCGGGCAAGTAACAGAGATTCTGCACTAGCCCATGGCAATCTGCACTAGTACCTGGGCTAGTAAATGAATGTTAAGGTTGACCCCTATACTACCGTCTCTTAGATATACACTCTGGAAGTATTTACAGGACATGTTTGCAATGTCCCAGTCACAATCAACTTCTATTTCACCATCCTTTAGAATAGTGATCTGATTTCGACTTTTTCTTAAACTTCCTATATAGTTGCAGAACTCTTTACTGTTATTACCCCTCTTTGTGGCTAGGCCGAACTCTGCCATAGCCTTCCCTTTTTGAATATCACTTTTACACTTTTTAACTAAAGATTTATAAACAGACAATCTTTCAGGGGTTGGTTTCTCTTATGTTTCTTATAGGCCTTGTTTTTCTTATTTATCAACCTATGAATTATGCATGAGAACCATTTGGGCATGCTGCCCTTCCTGTTATATTTATTTATGAGTGGGACATGATTTTTTTATACATGTCTGTAGTATGTTATCAATTTGTTCCCAAGATTGTACCAAAGAGTTACTTTCTAACTCATCCAAGTTATATGTACCTATTATCTGCTTGATTTTAATATAGTCAGCTTTATTATAATCCCTAATTGTTGTTTTCCCTGATAGGGAGTCATCCACCAGGAGGGATCTAGCCATGTTGTGGTCACTGATTCCTAGAGGCTTGATTACTTTCACATCCCTCATTGCCCCTTCCATATTACTCAGTATTATGACCAGAAGAATATAATATCTAGCATTTTGTTTTACAATCTGAGCTAAACAGTTAGTTTTGCATATTTCCAGGAACCTTTCCTCTATACTCCCCTCTCTATGCAGAGACTCCCAACATATATGAGGGAAATTAAAATCACCTATCACAATAGTGTTGTGTGTTAACTTTCCACTATCAAGTAAGTCCAGGAAGTCTGTGTTTTCCTGTTCACTTAGGGTAAGTGATCTATAGCATACCCCCAGCCTAATATTTATTGTCCCAGTTTGAAATGACAGCCACAACTGTTCAACCTGGTTCCACTGGGTGTTATTTTGGTCAATAACTTTTGCTTTTAAATGTGATGCAATGTAAGCCCCCACTCCTCCACCCTTTTCACCTATTCTTGGTTTGTGGTAAAAATCATATCCATCAATTTCGTCCACCCAGTCATCCTCCCTAAGCCACGTCTCAAGTCAGTCCACAGATATCTATATTATCTCTATGCATAGTGTACTTGAGTTCATCAATCTTTGGTTTTACACTTCTAGCATTGACAAGTAAAAATGTTATTCCTTTCTTCCTTCTACTGTTGGTGTCTTTGGACCGACTTGGCTTTCCTACATGGCTTGTTTGTACCTGCATAATTCCCCTGCTGAGATCAGTTTAAATGTCAGTGTCAGTGGCTCAGTAGGTGTTAGTGTCAGTGGCACAGCAGGTAGCACACTCGCCTCTGAGTCCAGGAGATCAGAAGGCTGTGGGTTCTATCCCCACACCAGGCACTTGGGTCAATATCCCAGTACTGACACTGCAGTGCAGCATGGGGGGTGCTGCACTCCTGAGGTGCTGTCTTTTGGATGAGACATTAAACTGAGGTCCCATCTGCCTGTTCTGGTAATAGTTTAGTTTGATGTTAAAGATCCCATACACTTCTCAAAAAGAGGAGGGGAAATTTTTATTAAGATTCAAAAACAATCATACAAATAATACATCAAAGCCGGATGAAATAAACAATGTACAAAATAAAAGGATGATCACAAAAAAACTCAAACATTTCCTATGCATTTAAAAGAGCACTGAAAAAAATCACTACTCTCCCAGAAACTGAAATCCTATCCACCCCAAAAATCAAAAAACACAATATACTGTATAATCCTAATACAATATACTTCTTATACACAGTTAGTACATATCACTTCCTTTTGTTCATTAAGAAACAAAATTCCCAGAAAGTTGATACTGTAATATTTATCTAGAAAAATCATCCTATCCAGTGTATGCCTTCCCATAAATAATCACATGCATCTTCACCCAGAGTCCTTTTCTCATAGAGATATATTTTGTCTAATTCTGCTTGAAGGTTAAAAAACATATCATGGAGATGTACCTCCTTGTTTCGTAATACCATCTGACAATGAGCCTGCCAGATTGTCCACTTCATACAAGCTAGAATAACATGTACTGTACCCTTCTTCCATTTCCTCCAATTAGGCAATATTTGGCCTTGGACCAAAATGTCATAAGTCATAGTAGAAAAGATAGCTTCCTTCCACATAGATGCTAATACAGACTAAAAACCAGTAATGCAGACAGTCAAAATACATATGCCTTATAGTCACAATCATGTCCTGGCAGCCCCTTTCAGTACATATCATTTCCTCTAGACGTTTATGTTTGTGGTTTCCTTTAACATTAAGCTTGCCATGCCCACAGAGCCAAACAATATCCTGCATTTTCAAAGGTATTCTATTTTCTGTCATACTATTAAGCAATTGTGCACAATCAAGTCCAGGTGCAAGTAGAAAAATAGGCTCTTCAAAGTAACATTTTTCAACCAGTGTTTTGTAAAATTGTTTTTTTGTCATATTCAAAAACCATGTTAACTCTGTTTTCCACATACGGACATAACGCAATGTGGTCTGCACATAAAATAGTAAATGTTTGTATATAACATGCCATTCGCCTCTTCTCCAAGCCGTCAAAAAACCTGCACCCCAATCCTGCATCCTACTCGTACCTGCATCTGCATGTCCCACTAGTAATGGTCTTATGTTTGAGTAAAAAAAATTAGTAAAAAAATACACCAGGGGTTGTAACATACTAGCCCCCCTTGTTTCCATGTTCTGTATGTGTGCACTCTCTTTACCAGGCTGAGTCTGCTTCCCCATAGTAATAAGAAAAAAACTCCTAAGATTTGTGTATGCATGTCAAAAGGCAACAGGTATACGTGAGATATATATATAAAAAAAATTGGAGCTATATATGTCCTGATAAGATGTACTCATTTCTTTCTGGTAATTTTCCATGATTTCCATGTCTGTATATCTGTAAGGCTGTATTATATGCCAAATCCCTATTATGCCTTTCCACTTCTTTTGTCCCAAATTCAATTTCCAAAATTCCTGAAGGCCCTTCTGCCGCAGGGATTGTGAACTCAGGATCCACATGCGTAGCACGAATGGCCAGCACAGTGATTTTCGAATAATTTATGCATATTCCTGTATGTACTGAAACTTTTTTATCAGATGTAAAGCTTTCTGTCTGTCCTGCAAAGTGGCTACTGTCAGAACACAATCATCTGTATATGCCATAATTTTTCTACACACCGCTCCAGTTTTACTCCGTATTGGCATAATTTCAGCAGTATTCTCTATCAAACACAGAATCAGATCTAATCCAAATACATATAAAAGTGGATTTAATGGGCACCCCTGTCGCACCCCCTTCCTCACATATACTGGTATACCTAAGTGCCCGTTAATCAGAGGCATCGTCTATACGTCCTTATACAGAAGCAGTATGAAATGTATCATCTGCTCTAGTATGCCATATACTGTAACTCCAAAACTTTCCAAACATGTTCTTGTTTGATAGTGTTGAATGCCTTCTCCTGATCAATGGACAGTAAGTGTTGTTCTGTGTCTAAGGACATCCCTTGTTCAATTATCTCCCTGACATAAATCAAATTCTGGTAGATATTCCTACCTGGGATTGCACATGTTTGAGTGTCCAAAATTAGTTTTTGTGCAACCTTTGCTAAACGAGCTGTCAACATTTTTGTTAATATTTTGTAATCTGTAGTGAGCAAACTTAAAGGCCTCCAATTTTGTGTGTCTTGTGGCTCTCCCTTTTTATATAAAAAAAAATCATAATGCCATCCTTCATACTCCTACACAATATATATTCCTGCTGCATCACCTCATATACTGTTGCCAGCACAGGTGCCAGCTGTTCTATAAACGCTTTATAAAAATCATTCGGTATGCCATCTATTCCAGGAGTTGTATTAGCTGATAGTTTTCCAATAGCTAATTTAATTTCTTCACTGACTATTGGTAGAAGCAAATCTGTTTCCTCTGTTCGAGTTAGAGACAGACTATCCAAATTATTATACACATTACCCTCCAAGACAGTGTTATCCTTATTTTGGAATGTGCGAACTATATGTTGTACAATGTGGTGAATAGTACCATTATCAGTCGCTATTGTTCCCTTTTCATCTTTCAAGGCTGAGATGATGGTTTTCTATACACCTTGTAATTCCTCATCATAGGGATTTATTATCTCTTTTTTCCCTTTTGTCATGAATTTTTGATTTACTGCCATGGTGTGCTCCTGCTCCTTCAGGTATGCACACATATCTTCTTTTATGGCATCCAATTTTACCGACATATCTTTCCCTGTTTGCATCATTTGGGTGACAACCTTCAAATATTGTGCTCTTAGTCCCAGGTATTTAATATACTTCTTTTTTGCTGTCTTACTTGTCATAGAAATCATAAGTTCCTTAATATCCCTTTTTGTATCCTCCCACTATCCTATCAGACTGTCATACAGAAATGTAATCTCAGATCTAGCTGTAAGTAGCGCCTGTATTTCTGTAGTGTATGAGGTATGTAGGGTAGAAGTGTTCAGTTTCCAATACCCTCTCTCTATTGTGAGCTTATGATGTGACCCCATGTCCATCTTAATAGCCAAGTGATCTGATGTTCCTAATGGGAGAACTTGTACTGTCTTATCCTATCAGTAACAAGCATTTGTCAATGCCAAACATTCGCTTGCAGGTATTTGCAGTGGTGTTTGGCACGTATGGTGCTTTACTCTAATGCCCTGTGCGACTGCTGGTATTTGCACAATAAATTTTCAGCATGACCTTTTGTTACCCCATTGTGCGCTACAGAGGCGGAAAAACGTTTTGGGCAGGATGTGAAAAATGACAGCTGTACTGCTCATAAGGAGATGTGGTAAAATGGCAATGTTGAAAATCTGGAGTGGAAATATTGAAAATTCACAAACCTAGGAGTGTGCGTGGGAACTGTGCAATGCACGCTTGTAAAACAGTCATTGTTAGGAATTTTTTCACCAAATTGTCAGCATTGGCATTTTAAAACCTCTGCTAAGGAACAGTGTCACTGTGATTGTCTTACTGTGTGCCATACATTGATTTTGCACACCGACTGCGCCATTGTGCACTACATGGGTGGAAACACATTTTGGGCAGGATGTGAAAAATGACAGCTATACTGCTCATAAGGAGGTGTGGTAAAATGGCAATGTTGAAAATCTGGAGTGAAAATATTGAAAATTCGCAAACTTACGAGCGCGTGTAGGAACTGCACGATGCACGCTCGTAAAACAGTTATTTTTATGAATTTGTTCACCAAATTTTCAACATAGCCATTTTAAGATCTCTGCTCATGAACAGTGACACTGTGATTTTCTTAATGTGTCCCATACATTGATTTCACACACCGACTGCGCCATTGTGCGCTACATGGGCAGAAACATGTTTTGGGCAGGATGTGAAAAATGACAGCTGTACTGCTCATGAGGAGGTGTAGTAAAATGCCAATGTTAAAAATCTGGAGTGGAAATATTGAAAATTCGCAAACCTACGAGCGTGCGTGGGAACTGTGCAATGCACGCTCATAAAACAGTCATTTTTAGGAATTTTTAAATGTCCAACATTGCCATTTTAAGATCTCTGCTCATGAACAGTGACACTGTGATTTTCTTAATGTGTCCCATACACTGAGTTCGCGACACCGACCATGCCATTGTGCGCCATATGGGCAGAAACACGCTTTTGGGCAAGATGTGAAAATGACAGCTGCACTGCTCATAAGGAGGTGTGGTAAAATGGCAATGTTGAAAATGTGGGGTGAAAATATTGAAAATTGCAAAATTACGAGCAGTATAGGAGCTATGCAATGAACACTGAAACAGTCATTTTTAGGAATTTTTTTCACCAAATTTTCAACATAGCCATTTTAAGACCTCTGCTCATGAACAGTGTCACTGTGATTTTCTTAATGTGTCCCATACATTGATTTCGCACACTGACTGCGCCATTGTGCGCTACATGGGCTGAAACATGTTTTGGGTAAGATGTGAAAAATGACAGCTGTACTACTCATAAGAAGGTGTGGTAAAATGGCAATGTTGAAAATCTGGAGTGAAAATATTGAAAATTCGCAAACCTACGGGTGCGTGGGAACTGCGCTAACACGCGCTGAATAAAACAGTCATTTTTGGAATTTTTGCACAAATTTTCAACATGGGGTTTTGGGACTCATGAATGATATCACTGTCATGGCACTATTCAGATCCAAGGGTGATTTCCGCAGTGACTGTGCAGTGACTGTGAAATCACCCTTCAGGCCTGAATAACGCCATGACAGTGACATCATTCATGAGAAGGGGTCCCAAAAACCCCATGTTGAAAATTTGGTGCAAAAATTCCAAAAAATGCCTGAGATATGGAATAAAGTTGAAACCCCTATTCTAGCCCATTATACAGCTTACCGCATTTCTCAGTTCGCGGTCGCCTTTGAAGAGTGCAGACGTGTTCCCGTCCACCAAAGATCATCGTGTTGAGCTCGGAGGTGAGTATGGGGTGAGGGGGGTGGGGAGGCTGGGCGCAGGGTGGGTGCGGGTTGTGGGAGGGGGACTGGGAGATGCGCATGGGACTGTTTTCCATTTACAGGTAAAAAAAGCGATGACATGGGACATTTGCCACACTGGGGTGGGCTCCAGCATGGCAGAAGATGGCTGGGGGGGCGAGGAGCCGACGGGGATTGGGCACACCCGTCGGCAAACTACTTCACATTTGCCACACTGGGGTGGGCTCCCAGCATGGCACCAAAGCTTTGGGGCGCGTGATGTGAGGAGGAGCGCGTGGCGCTGGGGACAGCGGACGTAGCCAGTGGCGACAGCGTGTGGTTTTCTTGAAGCGGCACCGCTGTCATACATAGCCCCGCGACCAATTGATGCAGGACCACCATGCCTGCTCAACGGAGCACTGGATTGCAAGTGAGAGGCACACCTCCAAAGTGTGCTACTCTCCCAAAACGTTCCTTGCGCATGCGCGCAAGCGAACGTAATAAACTAAAAGGTATTCCTAGTGGACAACTTTTCCTTATAGAAGTGTGTGTTGGGTCTACCCCCAAAAGCTCATAAATGTCCTGTAAGCAATTTCTTTTAAGGATATAATAATAAAACTTTATTTATTGAGCACCATTCAAATGCCAAGACACTTTACAGTATTTAAGAACAGATTCCATAAAAATATAATAATTTAAATTAGATCATTAAAAATCATGACAGTTCATAAAAAGCTTGACTCCACAAAAAAAGTCTTAAGTGCCTGCTTAAAGCTCCCCACGGCTGTACATTCCCTGAGCTGATGGGGCAGAGAATTCCAGAGGGTTGGGGCTGCAAACATAAAAGCACAGGCCCCAGAAGATTTCAAGATAACCCTCGGAATCTCTAGCAACCCCTTGTCAACCGAATGGAGCTGTCACATAGGGGTGTAAGGAATCAGAAGCTCTTTCAAGTAGTCATTCAGGTGTAAGTGTCACAAAATACTTTGTCTGTTCTACACCCCCAATCCCTATGACTAAGGTACCAGCTAAAATCCCCTCCCCATAAAATCATCTTTGAGGTTTTGAAGTAGGGTTCTGTTTTGCTAAACAAACTTGTCCTATCTGCCTTAGACGGATGGGCGTATGTATTTATTAACCAGTATACAACCTCATTTATGCATACATCAATCATCATAGCTCACCCAGGCTGAATGTCTAATACTTTAAGGACTTTAGATTCTACTTGTGTAAACAAAATACCTACACCTGAACAGGTGTCTTCCCCTATAGACCACACAGAGGGTCCCCATCTCCAATCCCATTGTGCTTGTGTAATTTCATGGGTGCTATGTAACCTGATGTCTTGCACAGAGTAAATCTGCCCACCTCCCACTTTTAAACTGGTTAAAGTAATTAAACACTTTTCCTGTGATTTTAAACTATTGACATTTGATGTAATGCACGTAATGGTAGCATGCATGTTAAGTTAGGTTTATTCCTCATTTTCTTTTTCCTCTTTTAGGCTTTGGTTTTTCTTCTATAATCTCTCCAGAATTATCCAGTTGAGATGATGCCAAAGAGGAGACATCAGAGTCCCTTCTAAACTTTTCTTGCTCTGTATCCATCAGGACCTCATATGTGTTTTGCGTGTATAAGGAGTATTTTTCCTGTAAGTCACTCTGCCTCATAGAAAGTTTGTTGCCAGACTTTGACTTCATAACTCTTTGAAAGGAGAGATCCACAGTGGTTTCTGGGGGTGGCATATCATCCTCCATTCTGTCTTCTACTGGAGAGATAGCAGATAGTTCCATAAACTTAGATGTTTGTCCTGTACTGAGCTCTGCCTCGGGCCTTACTTACTGTTCTGACTGCAAAATGGTGTGTTCTGGAGCTTCCTGTGGGTGTTCTGGTATGTCTGTACTCTGTTTAGTATTTTGTACAATGGTAACCTCTGGTACATCCTTGGGGTGAGTTAGGTGCCCCATGTCTTCATTTTTTTTCTCCTAGTTTTTCTTTGTGGCTGTGGGACAGCATTCTCTGTTTGTAATGTTAAATCCTGAAGTCTTGCTTTTTCCTTTTGTGCAGTTGCCACATATATGTCTTGCTGTACCCACAAGGTTTGGTCTATGCTATTGTGCAATGCCCACACACAATTCCTGAAAGTGTGTCCATTTTTATTACACAGATTGCACTTAGGGGGCGGGTGCCAATGTGCTCCTATGTGGCCTAGTTCTTCACAGAGCCCATATCGTTGTTTTTCACATATGTTGCTGAGATGCCCCACATCCCCACATTTGTAACATGCCCTCTGCTGTCCTGGGAAAATGATCACCCCTCTGTCTCTGCCCCCCAAAAAGCAGGTTGGGAGTTGCTTCGTGATCCCATTGTCTTGCATCAGGGTGATTTTATGCTTTCACCCCCCAGTCCAGATATGTTCCTCATCCAGTATGGGTTCAGGGTATCCCATAATCATGCAATGCTGTTTCAACCAGTATGTAATGTCAGTTACATTTACCCCTACATTTGCGGAAGAGGACTTTGATTTTTTTAAAGCTAGGTTTTGTCAGAGGTATTGATAAAAAAAAGGCCTCCATAGGGGTATATTTTTCAAAGCCTGATATTGCTTCCAGAACCTTTCCAATCCGGCTGGGTGCTTAAAACTGTTGTCATACATGATATCTCCAGGCACATGAATCAATGTATAGATTTCGTATGCATAGTATTTCATACCTGTCTTCAATAATGCTCTTCCCATAAAAATCCTGTCTGGAATGCAATTCATGTCACCCCTAAATCTAAGACAGACTGCATTCTGTCGTGCTGCTGGCTTAATTCTGGTATGCCTATCATCTGGAAATAATCGATCCCAAGCATTTGTATTCCATACATTATAGGGTGTCTGGTCTTCTCGTCTCAAATCCTCATTTGTGCCATTCTGTTCAGTGCTGGGTTCAATATTTATTGTGGGGGGGGGCAGGTATGTCATTCTCAGTGACATGGATGTCATCGTTTGTGGGAGGGAGGCAGGTGAAACCTGTTCCTGTAACTTCTGTACATCTGGAGTTTGCATTTCTCCTTCCAACTTTTTAAAGCCAAAAATAAGTCAGGATTCCCTTTGTCTGATAAATCATGTAAGCCTATGGGAGTCGCATGTCCTGGTGTGTTTTTGTCTATAGGGACTGTACTCCTATTTCCAGCTTCCCCTGAGTTCATCGTGGGGGCCTGTATACCTCTTAAGATAACTTGTGAGTTAGCATCCCACCCTGAACCATCCAAATTTTTCACCCATCCTACACCCTGAAGCATCTATGTAACCCATACTGGTGTGCTTAAGGTAGGGTCAGTAGAAGCATGGGGAGTGTTAATAATTCCCATACCTCCCTGTGGGTTAGGCCCTTCCTTCTGTGCCCCTCAACCCTTTTTCCCTTTTGTCACAGAATCTTTTTGTATATTCTTTTTAACTGTGCTCCCCCGTTGAAACACCAATTGTAAAGGTTATGTTTTTTTTTCTGTAATGAGAGTGTATCTGCTAATTCTGGATTTTTCTCCAGCCCAATACCCCCTTCACTAGACATTTCTATATTATCTGGCATCACATTCTGGTGACTAACCTGTGTGCTCCCATCCGAATCCTCTACTAGGCAAATAATTGGTACCTGTATCCTCGGAGAGCTGATGTTAGGTTGCTGAATCATTTCATCATTCTCCTGTATGCCATTCATATCTTTGTCTGAAAAAAGCTCTGGTTTCTCGTTGATCACTTTTTCCTCACACACTGACCTGTCTGGTTTCTTTCTTTGCTCTCATTCCTTCCAAGCCCGTTCCAAATAGTTCCTACATTCCAAAAAGCGCTATTCCTTTAACTGCATGTACTCACGGATCATGTCTTCTGAATCATCCAGCTGGATATCCCTTGATAGATTCTGGGTATTATTCACATATGCTGCATGGTGAGTGCTGTCAAGATCCATCCCAGCTTCAGTTGCAAGAACAAAAGTTTCCTCACCAACAATTGATTCCTCCTCCAGAATTTCGGTCTCTAATGGCAAGTAGGCTGGGAGGAGACCTGCTCCTCAGCCTTGTCAACATCCTTCTTTCACTGTGATTCAGGGAGACTGGCCATCACAGCACCATTCACAGCGCCCTCTAGTGTCGAGGAGGGGAATTTCCCCGGTGTGCTGGCCAAATTTCCCCCCATTCACTAAAAATACCACCTACAGCTTAATCTGGTTTAAGATCAGTTGGCATTCATCTGTATTCCCTTCCCCTGGGTGGTGCCTGAAAATAGGCAAGAATTTGTCTAGTGCACTTACCCGGTCAACAAAAACTAAATAATAAAAAATATAAAAAAATAGGTATCTATATATTTCCTAAGTGTCTGCCCTAGTTCTTTACTCCCTTTCTTATTTAGGTGCCTTCCATCTTTTCCAAAATACAATGTATTTGTGTCAAACACTTCCCAGGACTTAATGCAGTCTATGTTGTTTATAATATACCACCTTCTCCAAGTATTCATTCTTTTTATTTTCTCATTTATCCCACTTCTTCCCTTTGGTATTGGTAAGATCTCTGAGAAAACAACCTTCCCATTTATTTTCTGAATTGTTTTCTCTGTACTCATACACTGTAGGTACATCTGGTCCTCTCTGGTTCTATACAAATCATTTGTGCCAGCATGAATTATGATTAATGGTGTATTGGAACACTTTTTAACCATTTTAGGAATCGTAGTGTCCACGTCTGCTAACGTTGCTCCTGGCAAGAAGCAACTTGCAATGGTTTCTTTCAGACTTTTAGTTGTATAAGCGTCTGTATACTTAACTATAGAATCTCCAATAACATAGACCCTACCCCCTTCTAAATGGTTCTCCATTTCCATGTCAGTGATATGGTCTTCATTTATGGAGGTAGCTTCTTGTTCATTACCATGATCTTGTGTCACCTCTTCTGAGGACCCCCTGGATTAGCTGCTACACTGTTTTCTTCATGTCCTCCTGTATCTTCCCCCACTGGCCTAGAGTTTCCCTGCTCAGCTGCTTGCACTACATCTATCCTGGGAATCCTCAGTTTCAATAAGATCAGTTAATGGTTTGAATGAGTTGTTAACTGATAACTGGAAGGTCATCATAGCCCTCCTCTCCTTCTTTGAAGTTCTGGTACTGGATGGAAATTTCCATTCATTTTCTGTTTCAATGCTGTTTCTATCGCTTTTCAGTGACCCCTCATTATTTGGCCTACTCTCCTTGGACAAATTAGTTGAACTATCTGTGGGTTTGTAACATTTTAACTGCAATTCCAAGCCCCAAATCCTCACTTTCAGTTCTTTTATTTCTTTACATTGTTTACATGTGTAAATGGTTGAGCCCGGTCTTTCCCCTACACTAAATTTTAAACAGTCATGGCATTTAATTCCCAATTCTCAAGATTTCAGGGCCACAATGAAACCTTCCATATCTGCACTGTTTGGAGTCCGACGCGTGCCTTAATCACCACCTATACTCATTAGGGTACTCCAAACTATTACCATGTTAAGTTGGTTTTACTGTCCCTCTGCTGTTTCTTGTGTCATTGTACCCACTGTACCCATGTGAACAAGCATAAACCCTCGTCGAGATGCGTGGGTCTGAGCGTGCATCTCCGCATGTAGTACCACATGTTTGAGCTTGTGGTGCTCGCTTCTGCTTCCTGATATATGTGCAGTGACCTGGAAGTACCAATGTGGTCGCAGTCACACACAGCACTAAATAACCTGTTCAACTGATTTAAAATTGCACCCTGGCTGTTCAAAACAGAGCACAAGGTTCAAACACTAGCCTGCTAAGTGCCCAAGCTAAAATAACAGCCTCCTTGCAGTGTTGTTGTTCATGTCTCTGTCTTTAGAACTACACACCCCAGACCACTTTCTGTCTGGTTCTCTTCACAGCAGTTTACACAAACAGCACATTAATAGCAACAGCAGCTCCAGCATCCACCAAGACTGCCTCCTCCTGTCCCTCAGCTTTTGGCTGACACATAGGCTCAGAGGCAGTCCCAGAGTTTGCTGGTGTTCGCTCCTGCTTCCTGATATATGTGCTGCGACCCCAAAGTACCAACAGGGTTGCAGTCACACACAGCAGCAAATAACCTGTTTAACTGATTTAAAATTGCACCCTGGCTATTTAAGACAGAGCACAGGCTCCAAACACTCGCCAACTAAGTGTCCCAGCTAAAATAGCAGGCTCCTTGCATTGTTGTAGTTCGTGTCTCTGTCTTTACACCTACACACCCCAAACCACTTCCTGTCTGGTTCTCTTCACAGCAGTTTACATCAACAACACATTAATAGCAACAGCAGCTCCAGCGTCCACCAAGACTGCTTCCCCCTGTCCCTCAACTTATGGTTGACACACAGGCTCAAAGGCAGTCCCAGATTTTTGCTATGGAGGAAGTGTTTAAATGCAAGGATCTATTCTTTCCTTTTCTGTCTCTTCCCTGTCTGGTTGTGCAACCCAATTTTCCTGTGAGGCTTTGAATTTATTCAACCCGGCAATCTCACAATTCTTTGCCTCTCACTGTCCCTCAGTTTTCCCTTGCTGTCTGCATTTTCCTCACTTGCATATCTGCTAATATAAAATATGTGCAAATCATTGTATGGAAATGTAACTGATATTGGGATCCCTTTTGTTTGGAAAATGTGTAGTATTACTGTTGAAATGTAAATAATTATAATTTGAGATGATTATAAAAAGCAGTTACTTGAGTGCAAATGTTTGAGCCTTTTGTAAAAGCTGTGCAAATGCAGCCTCTCAGCAGAAGCACATTGTGTTCTAGTAGCCCTGCCTGATATTTACAAAAACAGGATGCTTGCTAAGAATGGGGTTGGCATGACTTATAAAAGAGCTGAGCTGAAACTGCAAGAACGAGAACAAGGGACACAGAGACTGAAAGAAAACTTCATTTTATTTTGCCTTTGTAAATAGTTATACTGAACAAGTTTATTTTATGATACTGCTAGTGTAAATAAATACATTTTTGGTGAATTCTACAACTGTTCCTGGTGTTTCCTATGCTTCCTGACCTGTGCCTCAATGACAGATGGTGTTGCCTAAGTGGGATTTACACCATGCATATCCTAAGACATGAGTTTTGTGTGTGGGTACTGGACCTAGTACAAGGGAAGCACAGAGAAAGATATGGATTCTGCAGCAGCAAGTCCAGGAGTGGTTACCAGGAGAATGGCAGCCAAACTAGCAGATACAGAAGTTCAGTCTGAGACTGTACAGCCAGCACAAGTTATGGAAAAAGAGCAGGCAGGGACAGAACCTGAAAGCCTGATGTACTTTTTCAAATGGTGGGCTATACAACAAAAAGAGACTGAGAAGCAGAGAGAAAAAGAGACTCAACATTTAGAAGCGCAGAGGAGAGAAGAGATGCAGCGACAGGAGAAGCAATGGCTGGATGCCTTGCAAGCAATCAATGGCAGAGGATCTGGCACACATCCAGATGAGCAACAAAATGCAAGGAGTTTAAAAGCCATTAAACTTACAAAGTTGTGCCCTTCAGATGATATAGAGGCATGCCTGAAAACTCTTGAAAGAGTTGCCACAGCCTGCCAATGGCCAAAGCAGCAATGGACAACTAGACTGGTACCCTACCTGACAGGGAAAGCCCAACTTGCCTACAGCAATATGGACACTGCACAGTCAGAAAACTATGACCTGGTGAAAAGCGAAATCCTGAAAAGGTATGACATCTCTGGAGAGACATACAGGCAGAGATTTCAATCTCTGAGGTACAACTCGGTCGACAATGCTCAAGAAACCTTCACCCGACTCACAGAACTCCTGATAAAAATGGATCCAACCAGAGAGCAAACAGTCCCACAGATCATTGACACATATGCCATGGAGCAATTCATCAACATCTTTCCTACAGATGTGCAGCTGTGGGTAAAGGAACACTGACCAGGGAGTGAGGAAAAGGCTGTTTCTTAGGCTGAGGACTACCAAATAGCCAGACAGACACCACAGCAGTGAGGTAACAGCCAAGCACTGGTAAGACACTCTTCTTTCCATTTAAACTCCAAGCCTGATAGGAACTCTGGTGGGGGTAACAAATCTGGGCCCAAAGACGTTATCTGCTATAACTGTAACAAGCCAGGTCATTTTGCAAGAAACTGCCATAGTAAGGAGAGTGACACTGGAACAGATTTGTCCTTGGCAAATTGGGGAAAGTACTTAACAGATGTGAAGGTAGGGGATAAGACTACGAAGGGACCCATTGATTCAGGAAGCAGACAGACTCTAGTGCATCTTAAAGTGCTGGGAAAACACTGTGCAAAGGGACCAGGTTCTAGTGTCATCTGTATCCATGGGGACACTCAGTACTATCCCACCACCCAAGTAACTCTGACCATTAAGGGTGTGTTGCACCAAATGAAAGTGGGGGGAGTACCTAAGTTACCTGTACCTGTGATTATTGGAAATGACTTTCCGGGACTTACTGAGTTGATCAAAGAAGGAGTAAATCCCGATGTGTCAAGCAGCTGTGGTGACAAGAGATCAGGCAAAGAACATTTTAGATGGTGGGGACACTTTTCCTTTCAGTGATTTTGATTAGGACTTGTTTGAGCACAGCTCCAAGACCTCAAAATCCAGGAAAGAAAAATGAAGCCTGAAGAAACTATGATAACAAATGACTGATGGACATAAATGGTTAACATATGAAAATGCTGAAAGTAAATTGAAAACTGATTGTGATTTTCTTTCAGAACAAACTAACAATGTTTCTCTCCAGGGTTATTTTAAGCAGCTGAGGGTAAAACCAAAACAGGGTGGACCAGTGTTTAAAAAATGTAATGGATTACTGTACAGAGTTTGGGTTAAACTAAATCATCCCATTCCAAGGCAACATTATGGGACTTCAAAGGAGATGACTTTGATAAGATGGCCAACAGAGTTAAACTAACCCTGGCAAAAAGAAAATACAGGTGAGGGGGTACAGGCAAAGTGGGCAAGCATTAAGGATGCAATACTTGAAGCAACATCTCATTGTGTTAGAGAGAAAAGGAAATGCAAAAGAAGAAGGAAACCACTTTGGTTCTCAAAAACAGTAGCAGTAGCAGAAAAGGTCAGAGCCAAAAGCTGGCCTTCAGGAAATATAAAGGAATGCAGCGGGATGAAGATAGGAAGGCATACCAAACTTCCCTAAGGGAAGCAGGGAAGGCAATAAGGCAGGCAATGGCCGAAACCTAGGAAACACTAGCACAAACAGTAAAAGAAGGTGACAAGACTTTCTATAGATTCATTAGTGAAAGGAGAAAGTCCAAAGTGTGTATTGCTAAGATCAAAGGGGATAAGGGGGCGTGTGAAGAGGCGGACCATGTAAAAGCATCTATCCTAAATGGATACTAATGCTCAGTATTTACTGAAGAGAAGGTAGGGCATGGCCCACAGTTCAGCACCATGGACACAAGGGGGGAGAGAGGTGTGCACGTGTCCCTTCACAAAAGGAAGGGTCCTACAAGAGCTCGATAAGCTCAGGGTGGACAAGGCAATGGGACCTGATGGCACACATTTCAGGGTACTAAAGGAGCTAAGGGTGGAACTAGCAATGCCATTATCAGAACTGTTTAGTGAGTCTCTGAGCACAGGAGAGGTCCCAGAGGACTGGAGAAGGGCTCATGTGATCCCACTCCACAACAGTAGTAGCAGGGAGGAGGCAGGGAACTACAAACCAGTCAGTCTTACTTCAGTAGTGGGCAAGATTATGGAGGCACTCCTTAAGGAAAGGATAGTGCAACACCTGTAATCCATAGGAGCACAGGATCCAAGACAGCATGGGTTTACAACAGGAAGGTCCTGTTAAACTAATCTCATAGATTTCTTTGACTGGGTAATGAGAGTGGTGGACCAAGGGGGAGCAGTTGATGTCACCTACCTTGACTTCAGCAAAGCTTTCAATACTGTTCCACATAGAAGATTGATTAATAAGCTGGGTAGGCTCGGGTGGGTCAGAAGTTGGTCAACTGGGTGGCAAACTGGTTGATGGGCAGAAAACAGAGTGGTGGTAAATGGTATACAGTCAGAAGGGATGCAAGTCACAAGTGGGGTACCTCAGAGATCCGTCCTGGGGCCAGTTCTCATTAATATCTTCATCAGTGACATTGCAGATGGACTGGAGGGTAAGGTTTGTCTGTTTGCAGATGATACCAAGATCTGTAAATAGAGTTGATGATCCAGATGGGGTGGGCAGAATGAGAAGAGATCTGGATAAACCGGCAAAATGGTCGGAAGATTGGCAACTGGGGTTTAATGCAAAGAAGTGCAAGATCATACACAGACGGAAGAGAAACCCTGAAGCCACCTATAGGCTGGGAGGGGAGTTGCTGGCAGTCACAAGAGAAGAAAGAAACTTAGGGATCATCATCACAGATGACCTGAAATTATCCAAGCAGACTACTAAAGCAGTAGGTAAGGCTAGGGGGATGTTGGGGTGTATAAATAGGGGCATCACAAATCGTAAGAGGGAGGCAATAATCCCTCTTTAGAGGACACTAGTTAGGCCCTGTCTGGAGTACTGCTTGCAGTATTACAGGCCACACTTTTACAAGGACATTAACCAAATTGAGGCAGTCCAGAGAAGGGCAACCAAAATGGTGCAGGGACTGCATCATAAAACATATGAGGATAGATTAACTGAGCTCAATATGTATACCTTAGAGCAAAGGAGTGAGAGCAGTGAAATGATCGAAACATTCAAACACCTTAAGGGCATTAACAAGGTGAAAGAGTCTAACATGTTTCAATATAAGAAAAATAGCAGGACGAGAGGACACAGCATGAGACTAGAGGGAGGCCTATTAAGGGGTAATATGAGGAAGTTCTTTTTCACAGAAAGGGTGGTGGATACATGGAATGGCCTGCTTCTGGAAGTGGTGAATATGAAAACAGTGCAGGGCTTCAAACAGGCATGAGATAGGCATAAGGGAGCAATACAGATGAGTATGAATAGGCCATTGACAGAGCAAAGGCCAATGGCACATTCATAAGGTAGAAAAAGAAATGGGCAGATTGGATGGGCCTTGCTGTCCTTATCTGCCATCAACTTCTATGTGTCAATGTAAACTTCAGACACAGGAACATACAGAACAATTGGTTATACCACAGAAGCATAGAATAGAATTATTACAGATAGCACATGATAGTCCTATGGCTGGTCACTCAGGGAGGGATCGCAACCTTGCCAGATTGCTGTATAGATTTTACTGGCCTGGAATTCGTAGCAATGTTGCTATCTATTGTAATTCCTGAGCCGAGTGTCAGAAAGTAGCCCGAGTCACTAAGAAAGACAAGGTGCCCCTGGTGCTCCTACCCTCAATAGATGTGCCTTTTGAGACAATTGCAATGGATGTGGTTGGTCCTTTAGACAAAAGTAAAAAAGGTAATAGATTTATCTTGGTAGTATGCAACTATGCTACTCGATACCCAGAAGCAGTTCCAATGCATACTGTTACAGCTCCAAAAGTTGCAGCAGAGCTTGCCAAAATTTTCAGCAGAGTGGGCATATCTAAAGAAATTATTATTGATCAGGGTAGTGGTGGTGCCAAGAACGAGGAGCACTTGGGTGACAGTGGGCTCAGGGAGGGTTAGAGCAGTCTGGCAGAGGCACATCCCAGATCCTATTCCACTCAAGAACTCATATGCCACACTGGCAAATGGGGACAACCAAATAGAGGTACCCAGAGAAGTGGAAGTAAAGGATGTGGAGGTTAGCCAAGGAGGTGACCTCAGCGGGGAGAGCAGTAGACCCCAGAGGAGGAGGGAGCGAATCCTGGTGGGGGACTCCATCATAAGAGGGATCCAGCTAGGAACACAGGAGGGGAGGACAGGAAGGTGAGGTGCCTACCAGGTGCCACAGCATGGAGGGATGGAAGGAAGATCCTGGGGATCACTGGGAAGGCAAGACGGGAGGGTGAGCTGGATGTCATTAACCACCTACTGTAGGTACTAATGACCTGGCAAATGGGGAGCCAGAGGAAGTTCAGGAAGAGTTTAGGAAATTAGGGAGGGGTCTCAAGCAAGTAGCTACTTCTGTCACTTTTTCAGAAGTACTGCCTGTGAGAGGCAAGGTAGAGCATAGGGGTGCCTGCATCAGGAACTTTAACTCATGGTTGAAGAACTGGTGCTGTGAGGAAAGGTTTGGATTCATTGGTGACTGGGGACCCACCTGGAAGGATGGAGGTTTGTTCAAGCCTGATGACCTGCAACCATCCTGGAGGGGAATCCAAGCACTCAATGATAAGTTTAAATGCTACATTGACAAGCATTTAAACTAGCAAAGAAGGGTGGCAGGCCAGCAAGGAGGGTACCTATTTGCTCACCTCCCACAACTAGCAGTGGAACCAGTGAACCGGAGGAGTGGCTATCTCTACAAAGCAGTGTGCAAAAGATGGAGATTAGCACACAAGAGGTGGATAGGCAGAAAAGGGGCAAAATTCAGCAGAAGGGTAGACAGCAAAGAGAACCAGGGATAAAGGACAACCAAGGAAGGGGCTGGAGTAGAACAGCGAAACAGTCTAGGGAGATCAAATCATGGAAAGCCATGGTGCCAATGCCAGAAGCCTTAGCAACAAGATGGAAGATCTGAGGCTGTAATGGTGCAGTCAGACCTGATATTATGGCCATCACTGAAACCTGGTGTAATGATAACCATGACTGGAGATGGCCATACCTGGCTACAACATATTCAGAAGAGACAGGGCAGGTAGGAAGGGAGGAGGAGTGGTACTGTATGTGAAAAATGACATAAGGGTCACAGAGATCCAGGAGGAACAAAATGGGGGAGAGATACTGTGGGTTAAGCTGGAAAGGAAAATGGGGCCAGCCATCCGCACAGGTGTGGTCTGTAGACCACCAGCACAGGAGGAAGAAACAGATAGAGAGCTGATGCTAGCCATCCAAAGAATGGCAGACAAGGGTGAGGTAGTACTGGTTGGAGACTTCAGTATTCCAGACGTGGACTGGAGCATCCCAGCAGCAGCAGCAACTAGGAGCAGATTTATTCTGGACTCCCTTCAGGGTGCCTTCCTCAAGCAACTGGTCATGGAACCAACTCGGCAGAAGGCACTACTGGACCTTGTGCTCATAAACAGGGACAGTGTGATGGGGATAACAGTGGGGAGCACCTGGGGAACAGTGACCACCAGTCATTGTGGTTTGAAATCACAGAAAGAGCAGAACCAAACCTCACAAAAACACGTATCCTGGATTTTAGGGGGGCAGACTTTGGGAAAATGGGGAGATACTTGAAAGAGGCATTAAGGGGAATAAAGCAGGAATCAGGGGTTGAGGAACAGTGGGCAGTATTTAAAATGGGGATTACAAGAGCAACAGAATTATGCATTAAGCAGGTTAGCAAGAGGAAAAGGAAGAGGAGACCATTATGGTTTTCCAAAGAGGTAGCAAAGAAAGTGAAAGCCAGAAAGATTGCATTCAGGCAATACAAAAAGACACAGGCAGAAGGGGATAGGGAAAAGTACCAGGAGAAGCAAAGGGAGGCAGGGAGGTCAGTAAGGGAAGCCAAAGCTCAGACAGAAGAACACATGGCAAAATCAGTGGGTAGAGGGGACAAAACCTTTTACAGGTACATAAGTGGAAAAAGAAAGGCAAAGGGAGGGATAATGAGACTGAAGGGGGAGGATGGGGGCCGCGTGAAGGAAGACAACAGTAAAGCTGACATATTGAACAGGTATTTCTGTTCAGTCTTTACTGAGGAAGAGGAGGGTAATGGGTCTGAAGGGAGTACAAGTGGTGAGAATGGTGCAGAAATGGACACAAGTCCCTTTGCACGAGAAAGAGTCCTGAAGGAACTGGAAGTAATAAGAGTTGATAAAGCAATGGGACTAGATGGGGTGCACCCCAGGGTTCTTAAAGAACTAAGAGAGGTGGTGGCTGAACCTTTGGCTATCCTGTTTAGTCATCACTGGAAACAGGGGAGGTACCCAAAGATTGGAGGACAGCAGATGTAGTCCCCTTATACAAAAGTGGGAACAAAGAGGAAGCAGGGAACTACAGACCAGTCAGCCTCACCTCGGTAGTGGGGAAGATCATGAAGCACTACTGAAGGGAGACTGGTGGAAACATCTGGTTGTCAATGGACTACAGGACCCAAGGCAGCATGGTTTCACCAGGGGAGGTCATGTCAGACCAACCCTGGAATTTTTGACTGGGTGACTAGGGAGGTGGATCAGGGAGGGCAGGGACATGGCCTGTCTGGACTTCAGCAAGGCCTTTGACACTGTGCCCATAGAAGATTATTACACAAACTGGGGAATATGGGTGTGGACAGGACTGTAGTGTGGTGAGTAGGTAACTGGCTGGGTGGCAGGACACAGAGAGTGGTAGTAAATGGCTGTCACTCCACAGAGGGAAGAGTGACCAGTAGGGTACCACAGGGATCAGTGCTGGGACTTGTCCTATTCAACATCTTCATCAGTGACATTGCGCAGGGCCTAGAAGGCAGAATTTCACAGTTCACTGATGATACAATGCTCTGTAACGGAGTAGACACACCAGAGGGTGTAGACAGAATGAGAAGGGACCTGCAGAAACTTGAAGAATGGTCAGGGGCTTGGCAGTTGAAATTCAATGCAAAGAAGTGCAAGATAATGCATATGGGGCACAAAAACCCTGGCACAATATATCAGTTGGGGGGTGAGGATATAGCATGCACCAAGCAGGAAAGAGATCTTGGGGTTATCATCTCTGATGACCTCAAGGTAGGGAAACAGTGTGACAAGGCAGCAGGTAAAGCAAATAGGATGCTGGGATGCATAGGCAGGGGCATCACCAGCAGGAAAAGGGAGGTCATAATTCCACTATACAAGACACTACTGAGGCCCCACCTGGAGTACAGTGTACAGTTCTGGAGACTTTACCTACGTAAGGACATAGACAGGGCAGAGAAGGTTCAGAGGAGGGCAACAAAGATGGTACATGGATTGCATCACAAGTCCTATGAGGACAGGTTGAAGGAACTGAATATGTACTCCCTGGAGGAGAGGAGAGAGAGAGGGGATATGATAGGGACATACAAGTATCTTACAGGGAGGAACAGGGTGCAGGAATACACTATTTTTAAGCAAAAAAGATGTTCCAGGACTAGAGGGCATGGGATGAAGTTGGAGGGAGGATGATTCAGAGGAAACATAAAGAAGAATTTCTTCACAGAATGGGTGGTGGACAAGTGGAACACCCTGCACGAGGAAGTGGTGAGGGCTGAAACAATCACGGGATTTAAGAATGCATGGGATAGACATAAAGGAATTCTGGAGGTCAGGGGTAAGGGGCAACAGACTTCTAGGAAAACATAAACTGAACTTACAAGCTCAAATGGGCAGACTGGGTGGGCCATAGGCCCTTATCTGCTGACACTGTCTATGTATCTACGTAGTAATTTTGGTGCTGTATTTCTTAAGGAGCTGTACAGACTACTAGGTATTACTGCCATAAGAATCTCCCCCTATCATCCTCAGACAGACGGTCTTGTTAAGCATTTTAATCAATCCCTAAAATGCATGTTAAAAAGGTTTGTAAAACAGGAAGGGAAAGACTGGGACCAATACTTGCCTTAATTACTTTTTGCATAAAGAAAAGTGCCACGGGCATCAACAGGGTTTTCACCATTTGAAATGCTGTATGGTAGGCAGCCAAGAGGGCCACTGGATGTGATAAAAGAAACATGGGAAGATAACCCCACTCAGAAACAATCTATAGCTTCTTATATGTGAGCCCTAAGAAAGAAGCTGGAAAAATATGTAAAAATTGCCCATAGTAATCAAGAGGAGGCCCAAAATCAGCAGAAGGTATATTATAACCATGGGGTAAAAGAAAAAGTTTTCGAGCCAGGTGAAAAGGTTTTGCTACTGTTGCCCATGAAAGAAAATAAACTGTTAATGAAGTGGCACAGGCCTTACAGAGTACTTAGACATACTGGCACTGTTAAGTATGAGACTGAGACCCCTGGCAGGAAACATCCTACTAAGATATACCATGCTGACCTCCTCAAGAAATGGGTTGAAAAATTGCCAAAATCTGCTTTGCTAGTTTTACCAGAAACTGATAAAGAAGAGATGGATGTGGCTTATGATAGACTGGAACAAACTGTAACTGCTGATGCTGTAAAGGTGACTGTTTCCTTTACCTCAGAACAAACTGCAGACGTTCATAATGTGCTAAAGACATTTAACAGTACTTTTACCATGGTACCAGGCAGAGCAAAAGGAGTTGAGCATGTAATAGCGACAAGGAATGCTCATCCTATTAGACAAAAGACATACAGGTCGCCAGAGTGGTTCAGAGCAGTCATAGTTAAGGAAATACAAAAAATGAAAGAATTGGGTATCATAGAGAAGTCGAGGCATGTTTGGTCATTTCCCATGGTAACTGTAAACAAAAATGAAGGGGTGTTAGAATCTGCCTTGATTTTAGGAAACTTAATCAAGTTTCAGAACTTGACAGTTATCCTATGCCCAGAATAGATGCTTTGGTGGACAGACTGGGAAGTTCAAAGTATATCAGTACCCTCAATCTCACCAAAGGTTTCTGTCAAATATCGTTAGGTAAAGAATCCAGAGATAAAACTGCATTTGCCACCCTTATAGGATTCTATCAATTCACTACCATGCCATTTGGTTTACATGGTGAGTCAGCTACATTCCAGTGGTACGTGGATGTAAGTTTATCCCCTCACTCTGGTTATTGTGCTGCGTACCTAGATGATGTTGTGGTGTACAGTCCAGACTGGAAAAGCCGCCTGGAACACCTATGAGCAGTTATCCAAGCTATCAAAAATGCAGGTCTGACTATTAATCCTACCAAATGTACATTGGGCATGCAGGGAACCAGATATTTGGGCTATGTGCTGGGAAATGAAGAAGTTAAGTCAGAGATTTCTAAAATAGAAGCTGTAGCTAACAGTCCTGTACCTAAAACAAAGAAACATGTCAGATCATTTATAGGGCTGGCTGGTTATTATCAGAGATTTGTTCATAACTTTACTGAATTAGCTACTCCCCTCACTGATCTCACAAAGAAATGGTACCCAAATAATGTGAAATGGACCCCAGAGTGTGATGAAGCTTTTCAAGCCATAAAGGCTACATTATGTTCCGACCCTGTTTTAAGAAGCCCAAACTTTGAGAAACCATTTTTGTTACAAACAGATGCATCTGAGGTAGACCTAGGTGCTGTCCTAAGTCAGAATGTAGATGGGACAGAACATTCTGTTCTGTACATAAGTAGGGAATTGCATGACAGAGAGAAAAGGTAATCCACTATTGAAAAGGAATGTCTAGCAGCAAAGTGGCCATGGAGTCCCTTAAGTTTTATTTGCTGGGGATTGATTTTGTTCTTGTAACTAATCACAATCCTGTCTGTTGGCTTAACCAGATGAAAGATAAAAATTCCAGAATCACAAGGTGGTACCCTGGCACTACAGCCATTTAAATTCATGGTGATTCACAAATCTGGTAAAGAGAATAGCAATGCTGATTTTCTGACAAGCTATGGATCAGGAATTGAGGATTCTGAAGGTTGAAAACCAAATGAGTTTAAAATGTACTGTTATAGAAAAACAGATGATGTGCATGTGCTTAATATCTGAAAGCACCAAATGTTAGTAGAGAATAAAAGGTTTTGGAAACCTGTTTAATAAAACAGGTTTCCTGTTAAGGAGGGGGTATATGTGACAGGGTGAAATAGGACCATGTTCCATTTGTTATGGAGGATGTGTTTAAATGCATGGATCTATTCTTTCCTTTTCTGTCTCTTCTCTGTCTGGTTGCGCAACTCAATTTTCCTAAGAGACTTCGGATTTGATCACCCCAACAATCTCCCAATTCTTTGCCTCTCACTGTTTCTAAGTTTTCCCCTTGTTGTCTGTATTTTCCTCACTAGCACATCTGCTAATATAAAAATACATGCAAATCATTGTATGGGAATGCAACTGATATTGGGATCCCTTTTGTTTGGAAAATGTATAGTATTACTGTTGAAATGTATATAATCATAATTTGAGATGATTGTAAAAAGTTAATGGAAAACTCCAGAGATTACTTGAGTGCAAATGTTTGAGCCTTTTGCAAAAGCTGTGCAAATGGGGCCTCTCAGCAGAAGCACACTGTATTCTAGCAGCCCTGCTTGATATTTACAAAAACAGGATGCTTGCTAAGAATGGGGGATGAAAAGACTTATAAAAGAGCTCAGCTGCAACGGCAACAAAGATTAGGAGAACAAGGGCCACAGAGACTGAAAGAAAACTTTATTTTGCCTTTGTTAATGGTTATACTGAACAAGTTTATTTTATGATACTTCTAGTGTAAATAAATAAATTTTTGGTGAATTCTACAACTGCTCCTGGTGTTTCTTATGCATCCCGACCTGTGTCTCGATGACAGTCATTTACAGGGGTCAAGATACTTTACAAGTATCAACTCCAAGTGTAAAGACTGGATTGAAAGATCTGACTCCAAGGATTTCTTTAATTTCTAGTTAGCCTCATTGTAGGTTTGTGCCATCTTTTATTTCAGGTAATTGTAATCAATCCTAAGCCTTGCCTGGATGAGGTTACTTCTCAAACTAAATTATGCCATCTCTAACCATAGCTGTGAATGACAACTACTGTACTGAGTATATCTTTTTTGTTTGTCAATGTAAAAAAAAAAAACAGTTTCTCAAAATATAATACAATTGTAGCTGGTTGAGCTGCAGTCCTAACATCTATTGCTTATCAATAGACATGTTAATTGATAAATTGTTTTGGTTCCATCCTTGGTCAAAGTTGCTATTGAATTCCTCAGGCACGATTTTCATGTATTGCAACCTTTCCCAGTATGTTTCCTGGATGTTCTGGGCACATCATAGTCAACCATATTTAACCATGGTTCATTCATGTTTGACCATGGTTTCTCCATGGTCATAAGAGAATGGGATAGCAATCAGTTTTATATGCATATCAGAATGCAGAATTTGACACTTAAAACAATTAAAAAAATATTTGTTTTTCTTGTAATTTGTGAAAAAAAAGTAAGGTTTACAAAAATAATTTACTTGCTTGAACAAATAAAAATGGTTAATAAGAACTAACCATAGCTTAACAAAGTTCAGGTTTAGGCAGCATAAATAGCAAAGACCATTCTATTAGTTGTGAATGTGGAGAAGCTCCATTAGAAAGTAGAACACTAGTATTAATGTGTAAGTAAATTAAAACTGTTTTTAAAGTGTCAGAAGTATTTGTGGATAGTATGTATTCATTATAGTATGATAAGGTTGTTGGAAAAAATGAAATTACTTCAGCGGTTTTATAATGCAGGAAATGTCAGAAATTAACAACCACAAATCACCACATTCAAGTTCAATACATCTCAGACTATATTGCGAATGTGCTGGTGCCATTCTGTGACTGGGGTGGGGGTTTGGGGCAATAGATCTGAGGGTAACACCAGACACCAGGGATATTGGCAATACATCAGAGATGGGAGTATAAATAGACACCAGGGATAATATTACTGTAGGATGAGGGAGGGAGGGAGGGAGGGTACCACTAGAGCCAGGGACATTACTGGAGAATTAACCAGGATAGACCAGCTGTGATGCAATGTCTCATTTTCAGTGGGGTCCTGCTTTTACCCATTTTGACAATGTATTTTTTTCTAGATAAAGCACCTGAAATTCAATATCTTATTTTCACTTGGGGCCCCACTTTCACCATGTATTTACTCAGGATAGGCCAACTGAGATGCAATATATCATTTTCAGTGGGGTCCTGCTTTTACACATTTGCACAATGTATTATTCAGGGTAGCCCAGCTCAGATGAAGTTTCTCCTTTTCAGTAGCATTCTGCTTTTACACATTTTTACATTGTATTTCCCTTTGGATAGAGTACCTGAGATGCAAAATCTAGTTTTCAGTTTAGTCCAGATTTGACACATGTTTGGAATGTATTGCTAAGTCAGAGGTTGTCACTGTCTATGGTGTTGGCAGCAACACCAAGGAGGGTGACAACACAGGCTCCAGTGACTGACATGATGACCGTCATGGTGTTAGTCCTTGGTCTGGTATCAGGTGAGGCAATAATATCGATAATAGATAAACTGAGATGCAATATCATTTTCAATGTGGTCCTGCTTTTAAGCCCTATTTTCAAAGAGTTCCAAGTTTATCAGTTTCATGATTTGAGGGCAAGCTTTCTTTCAAAAAAATTACAAGTCAAAAAAGTAGGCATGCATTTAAAATGGTGCATGCATTGTTTTTCTGGTACAGGCTGTTTAGTATCCAAACTGCTTGACCATCCAATAGATGGTCTTACAGTGCCGGTGGACATCCACTTTGAAAATGTAGATGGACAGATCCAGTTTTGAAAATACTGAACAGATCTGGTTTGAAAATATGGATGGACCAATCTAGTTTGATAATGTAGGCTAACAGATTCAGTTTAAAAGCATAGATGGACAGATCCAGTTTGATAATATGGACAGACAGATGAGGATGGGCAATGTGGGTGGACAGATCTGGTTTGACAATACTGATGGCTAGATCCAGTTTGACAATATGGACAGACAAATTTGGTTTCAAAATATGGACAAACTGATCCAGTTTGAAAACAAGGAACAGACAGATCCAGTTTAAAAATACTGACAGAATGCTTTTGTTTGAAAATATGGGTAAACAGATCTGTTCTGAAAATATGGACGGACAGATCAAGTTTGACAATATGGATGGAGAGATCTACTTTAAAAATGCTAATGGACAGATCCAGTTTGACAATACTGACATCCAGAGCTGATATGAAAATATGAATGGACAGATCCTGTGTGTAATATGGATGGACAGATCTAGTTGCAAAATCTGGACTGACTGACAGATCCAGGTAGAAAATATGGATGGACAGTTCCTGTTTGAAAATACTGACTGACAGATCTGGTTTGAAAATATGGATGGATGGATTCAGTCTAAAAATCTTGCCCAGTACATCTGTTGTTGGAGGCAACATTTTGAGGATGCTATAAAACTATGAAAAAAAGGTCAGTAAGTGATTCAGGATTGTAACACATAGAAGTCACCTTCTCTGGCGGCAGTTTCTTAAAGTGCTTAATTCATTATTACTGCTTTGTTTTAACAAATCACACCTGTTTCCTGGATGCAGGGGCACAAAATCCACCCAGACTGTCAGACCACCTAAAATTACTTCTAGATGCCATCATCACAAATTATGCCCTGAAAATGATGCATGCTTAAAAATTCTGATGCACGCTTCATTTCTTTGCCTTAAACCAAGAAAACATTCATAAATGCATCAGGAAAATATTGAAAATAGGGTGCTGACAACCTGCTGCATTTAGCAGGGTGCAGCTGTATCAGAAGAAATGACACAAGTGCTGTGTTCAGAGCTTCGAAAACCCTGTCCATAGTGTTGTTAAAAAAAATCTATAATTGATTGACATACGCAGAATCCATTACTCTTTGGAGAGTGAAACATTAAGACTTCTCTGAAACAAATACTACAGGCAAACAGAAGCCTGAAATACTGGGAGGGGGACTAAATATACTATTTGCCATATATTCATCTTCCAAATGTAGGAAGATACCATACCGTAATCAGTTTCTAAAACACAAAACACATATCTGCCTCAGCTGTGCAACATTTAATATCTATAGGCAAGTAATGAAAGGCCTATTCCTAAAGCTTTTTACAGTTCCCCTTTGCCACAGCCATTCAAGCAAAAAATAAATAAAATAGCCTCATCTAATAATGAACCCGAACTATATTTTTTTAGCCTTATAAAAACTCATTCTGGGCCTTCAAAAGAAATTATATAAAATTGATAAAACTCCTGTGACTTACTTTACTACAAATAAATAGAAACTTCAGGGATCAGGCTGTTGCAGTGTACAGCTTGATCAGAGTAACAGCAGGCACAAAACACACACACACACACACATATACACTAGACTGACACAGTGTAACTTTTTCAGAAAACCAGACTGGCAGTGAGACAATGTCAGCTCAGCTGAGTCTGACAAACGAGACCAGGCAGTTATTGCCCACTCCAATTCCAGCAACTCACATTTATTTGTTAGCAATAAGACATGATAGGGTGTGTGTTGAACAGATATTACCGCACGCCCAGGAGCGTAGTAAGGCACGAGGCCACTGGCAGAGTGTCTTCAGCCCCTGGAAGTGTGGTAATAGCTGTTCAACACACACCCTGGAGTGTCTTATTGCGCTTATAAAATGGTCACCTTTTTTATCTTATAAAAGTTTAGAAAAGTGTGTTTATATGTAGAAAAAAAGATGATTTAATTGTTAATGTATGACAAAATAGTCCTTCCGCCTATTTAAAAGTGACGTCACTATGTAATTGCGAGTAGTACTGCTGATTCAATTTTGTTGCACTACCCCAGTGCTCTAGTGTACTTCTTACAGGTTTTTTAGTTTTTTAATAGGAATGAGCTTAGACTGGGGAACTGAACCTGAGGGATGCTGATCGGTGGAAAATCCAACTGGTGCCATGCCCTACTGTTTGAATCCCGGTCCGGTAACTGTTCCTGTGGGCACTTGAAACTCCCAGCCCATACAGAGCTCAGGCTGTGGCCTGCTTCGTGTGGGTGGGTGTATTTGTGAAATAAGACAGCTGGTGTGCTGTGGGAGGCACTGATTGAAGCGCCACCATTCTTTTAGTAATTGCAGGTTTTACTACAGTCCTTTTTTTTTTTTTTTTGCGAGTGGCTCCAAAGCTTCGGTGAACCGCTATGCTGCTAAAACAATGGCGGTTTTTAAAAAATGAACATTCCATGCCTAGCTTTGAACATTCCATTTAGAGGCATTGATTTCTTTGCCTGTACTTTTTTTATTCTATGTGTAATACAGATATTACACTGGTTTTCTAGCCAATCGACGAGCTTATTTTTTCATGCTCATTTTATAAATTCATTTAAAGTTTTACCAGGAAGGCATACTGAGAGATACAATGCTCAATTCCAGATGCATCCTGGTTGAGGGGGATTAGAAGAGTACTTTACATGCAGTAGCACATTACAATGACGAGATATTCACAGTGTACAAGATACACCTGCCTCATGTCATGGGAAGAGCTATTAGTGCAAACGACAGAGCTGGAGCTAACAAGGGCCAAGTGTCACATCAGTAGAGGATTGTTAACTGTATGAACAAACAAGCATGTGCTGAGTGTGAGGCAAGACAGTGTCCAGAGTGGAGTTAGACCACAAACTTGAGTGGTAATGTGGAACAGGTATGGTAAAGCAAGAGTCTGGGGTCAGAGCATTGTCAATCTCAATATGAAGGAAAAAAGCAAATATGCTTGAGGGCTAATGTTAGGGATTCATTCTGCACTCTGTCTGCACAGACTCTGGCCTTTAGTGAGGGGGCTTTGATTTATACAGTAGCTGGCTTTCCCTTTGCTGGCTAGCTAGCCTGCAGTTTAACTGTTAGTGTAAATCTTTACGCAGAGCCTGGAGATGCTGGCCGACGATGGGACAACTCACATATTTATATAGAAACAAATAAAGTGCTAATTAATGGAAATCATTCTGACATTTCAAACAGACATATAGAATGAGGCACTTTCTGTTTGCCATGCAGATTGTGTCATTTTGTGAGTACAACTAGTGTCAGGGAGAACCAAAAAAAGCTGATCAGTTATTCACATCTTTGTCTCTCATTCCTCTGACATCTTTGACTAAGTAGTCCTCTTTTTCTCTGTGAAGCTGATGTCTTGAAGTCTGGTCTTTGGCAAAGCTCCAAGTGTAGTGTAGGCAGCAGCACACTGTGCATGTTAATGGCACTTTACAGTATGCACTGGGTAACAGCAAAGCAGAAACCTACTACTGAGGAAATCCAACATTTTAACCCCCACAATGATGCATTCCTTTCAAAGCCTGGCTGCTTGTGAAAGTCTCCTTTGTGCTCTCTCTCTCTCTCTCTCTCTCTCTCTCCTGCATGAGGGCTCACTGTAATATTATAGAGGTAATATGAGGTTGGGGAGGTTGTACAAGGGAATAATGACACTTTGGGCAGCAGATAAGAACCAAGGCCAAAGGTCGAGGTCTTTATTTCCTGCATGCAGTACCTCTATTCCTGAGGAAAACCTTCCCAATATCACATTTATTGTTTTTATAGCAAGTAAAACAAACTGTCAAAAATATTGGACAAACAGATAGAAGAGGTAATATCACTAATATGCTATTTATTTAAATTTTAACTCCAAAACTTTCTTTTTTAAATGAATTGGGAGTTTGAATGAACTGGGAGTTTTACACATTTTACTTGCTTTGAAATAAGCATCTGACAGAACGCTCATGAGTTGGAATTTAGGCCAGAAACTCATTAGCGTATCTAGTGTGTCTTTATCAGCTCATTTGCATACCTAGTGTGCTTCCGTAGCCTGATAAAGGCACACTAGATACGCAATCTGATTGGGTGGGTGGATCTCCATTTGCTATAATCTTTAATTTATTCAGCAAATCCCTACCACATGAAGTGTCTGATGATTGCTACTGCCATTCAACACTATCACCTTCTGCAGACGCGCCAAGAAAAATGGTGAACTGCTATCAAATCATTGAACATTCTGGAGACCATTCAATGCATAGCCAGGATCTAGACATGTATTGTGAATGCACCTTGTCATCGTAGGCATGCTACCAATACGCAGTCACTTATGAAAGGAAATGGCTGAAATTTTAAGAAAAGTTCTGTTCCTAGCAGCAGATTTATGTCAGCTTTTTCATACAATAAATTAAATGGAACCTATCCACCATACTGAGGAGTGGTACACTCTTGCTCATTGTTAACCCACCTCTTTCACCGCCACAGCCTGGAAACTGAGTGAAGCCACAGTGTCGCTGCCAAAAATACCTCACACAGTGAATCTCACAGCATGCTGTATTGGTGACTACATATAGTGCGGAAGTATTCAAAACCTCTGTTCAAACTGATAGTGCCAGCTTACCTATCGGAGATGGTGACCTACAGGCAATCACTAAGGATTGGATTGCATTGCCAATAGACAACTTGAAATGGGGGGTCAAGTAGCTGGTATGCAATGTTATAGATCTCTGTGTGATCTTTAGCATCGCATTACAGCTGTTTTGTGATTGGCACCTGCTGATTTTTTTCCCTTGGAGTGGTCAATACAGCTCAATTTGCCTTATCCTGTTTTGACCACACCTTCATAATCAGCCTTGAAAACATTACTTCCACCCAATTTCAGTGTCCTCACTTGAGTAGACTACACAAGTTCAAAATACTGCAGGCACCTGTAGAAGGTAATATGTTTTCACATTTGCAGTGTTTCATATCTGGAACAGCTTCGGGACCAGTGGGAGACTGAGTCCAACATATTATGGATAAAGCACAAACTAAAGACAGAAAATAAAATTAGAGAGTTTTTTTTAGGTAAAATGTTTGGACTTGTAATTAAAATGGCTAGGAACGCTTTTAAAAGTAACCAGCAACTTGTTCCTAGAATCTTTAGCTGCAAATCTCTGAAGAATTGCATGCCAGGAGACATTAAAAAAGTTTGGGGAAGGGGTTCTCACACTGCCTCAGTGGGCAATGAGTTTCTTGCTAACAGGACCAGTGGCGAGTGGATGCATCCTTCAGCCCAGCTTTCCAGCCCACCTGGCTCCCTCAGCCTAGGCCAACAGGGGTGGTCATGCACTGGTAGGAGATCCCCACTCACCTTTCCAAGGAAAGAAGCATCCACGATGGATGCCCATCCTGCCCCTGCTGCCCAATGTGAAGCGTTCCAGGCTCAGAGTGCATAATGAGGTTGGCTGCTTAATAAGCATATACCCGTGTTACTGGACCATCAGGTGAGCCAATATGCATTCATAATTATTCCTTTTATGATGTGATTATGTCTTTTTTATGCCATGGTTGGAATGCCAAGAGAATCATGGAAATAGCCACAAATTCTAGACTCAACCAGAAAGAGTTCTATAGTTTTGTTAGGTCCAATATAGGAATATATTCTACAGTGGGCCCTCTCTTAGTATCCAGCACTGTGGTTGAACATAAGCAGGAAATAGCTAGCACACTAAACAACTACTTCTGTTCAGTCATTAGTAACTCTGAGTTAAACAAGCATTTGTCAATGCCGAATGTTCATCGTGTGCACTGGGGTCATGGGGGGGGGGTGTTTAAAAGTTGCTTCAGTGAAGTTGTTTGTGAGGTGGTCTCCCAAAAAACATCTTTTGAAAATTTGGAGCAAAAATATTTAAAACTGGCCAAGTTATGCCACTAAGTTAAAAACCCTACTGAACTACATTGACACCGAAACCCCCATTGAAATACATTGAAGTGCATACTTCAGTTCGCGGTTGGGCTTTGAAGAGTGAAGACGTGCCTGCAGTCCAAGGTAGATCATGGTGACAGACCTCCAGTGGGTAAATATGGGGTGCATGGGGTGTGGGGTGGTGGGTCCTGAGCGGAAGGAGGTGGTTGGGTAACGGCAGAATGGACAGCGATGGATGGTTTTCTTTTTTACAGGGGGAAAAAAACGAGGGACAGTTTTCTTTTTTTAAGGGAGTTTGCTGAACAGATGAGAACACTGGGGGATTGGGCACCCCCAGTGTCTGTATACCATTCAGGGGAGGGGGGTTACACAGCAGACAATGATGGATGGTTTTCTTTTTTTTTTGTAGGATAAAAAAACAAGCATTTGTCAATGCCGAAATTTTGATGTATTGAAAGATGTCCACCTCTGCATCTTGTTTGTGCCCTTAAGGTATTTGAACACATTAATCCTTTCCTCCAATAAGTACATATTGAGGTCTTTTTAATGTCTCCTGATATGTTCTGTGTTGCAAGCCATGTACCATCTTGGTTGCCTTTCTGTGGACTGCCTCCACCCTGTCAATGTCCTTGTGCATTTGCGGCCTCCAGAACTGCACACAGTACTATAGGTGAAGCCTTCCTAGTGCATTATACAATGGCATCACCACCTCTTGCCTTCTGCTAGTGATACCTCTGTTTATGCATCCCAGCATGCCAATGGCCATCCTTGCAACATTTGTGCTCTGCTTTGACACCTTTTGGTCATCAGAACTGATAACTCCTAGGACCCTTTCTTCCTTAGTGATCATCAGCACCTCCACTCCATCCTGTAACTCTCCCCAGGTTTCCCTCTTCTCAGGTGCATTATTTGGGCTTCTTTGCATTGAACCTCAGTTGCCACTCCTCAGACCATTTTTCAAGCCTCTCCATGTCCCTGTTCATTTTCTCCACCCGTTCTGGAATATTCATCCTGTTACAGATGTTGATGTCATCTACAAACAGGCAGGCAGACCTTTTCTTCGGGTACCCCATTGGTCACCCCTTCTCCCTGGATTGGAACCCATTACCACCACCCTCTGCCTCCTGTCCACCAGCCAGTTTCTAACCTAGTTAATCAGCTTGTGCCCCATTGCCAGACTACTCATTTTGTTAATCAGCATTCTATGTTGGACATTGTCAAAGGCTTTGCTGAAATCAAGGTAGGTGACATCAAACATGATTTACTCCCTTAATGAGGCATTAGGATTTCCAGCTGTAATGCCCCACCCTGCAGAGACTGACGGGCATTGGGGGTGTCCCTTTGGGTCGTCAGCTGTAACGCTCATGCCATTCCAACCCCACCCTGCAGACACTGACAGGCGTTGTGGTGTGCCTTGAGGTCTTCAGCCCTAATACTCACCCCATTCCATATTGAAATAGGCTGCAATGGGTGCAGTATAGGGGAATGAGGTGAACGCTTGGGCCCAACACTTCAAGGCACACCCTGATGCCTGTCACTGGCTGCAGGGTGAGGGTGGAGGTGGAATGGTGTGAGCTTTACGGCCAACGACCCGAAGGCACACACCTGGCTCCTGTCAGTCTCTACAGGGTGGGGAGGGGGTGTTACAGTTGGAAACCCTAATGTCCCAGATGTTTGTTGGTATTTTCGCTCCAAAAGTTCAACATGGGCTTTTTGGGACACCACCTTATGAACAGTGGCATTATCATTTTGTTACTCAATTTCAAAAGGTGATTTCACGCAGTGACTGTGTCATTTGGCACCACAGGTGCTAAGACACATTTTGGGCAGGATGTGAAAAATGAAAGTTGTAGTGTTCATAAGGGGGAGTGAAAAAATGGCAATGTTGAAAATCTGGAGTGAAAATATGAGAAATTGGCTAAGTTAAGAGCGTGCATAGAAACTGTGCAATGCACGCCCGTAACAGTCATTTTTTGGAAGTTTTTCAACAAGTTTTCAACTTGGGCTTTTTGGGACCGCCCCTCATGAACAGTGGCACTGTGATTTTGTTACTTCACCCCAAAAGTTAATTTTGCACATTGACCACGCCATTCTGTGCAGCTGGTGTGAAAACACATTTTAGGCAGGATGTGAAAAATGACAGCTATACTGTTCATTAGGAATTGTGAAGAAATGTCAATGTCGAAAATCTGAAGTGAAAATATTTAAAATTGGCGAAGTTATGAGTGTTCATAGAAACTGCACAATGCACACTAGTAACTCAGTCATTTTTGGGAATATTTTCACCAAATTTGCAACATAGGCTTTTTGGGATCCCATCCCATGAACAGTGGCACTGTTTCATTACTCGTCCCAAAAGGTGATTCCACGCAGTGACCACAAAATCACCTTTTGGGACTGAGGAATGAAATAACAGTGACATGTTCATGAGGTGGCATCCCAAGAACCCCATGTTGAAAATTTGGGGCCAAAATTCCTAAAAATGACTGCGATATCAACATAAGTTGAAACCCCCATTGACTCCCATTATACAGCTTACATTTCTTTCTTTCAGTTTGCCGATCAGCTTTGAAGAGTATAGATGTGTCCTACCCCTCAGAAGATTACATCCACCAACCTCGGATGGTAAGTATGGGGTAAGGGAGGTGTGTGTGGAGGTGGGTGTGCAAAGGGAAGGTTGGGATGGGGGAGGGTGACAGGGGAGATAACGAGGGATGGTTTTCATTTTTACAGGTGAAAAAAAAAAAAGACCATGAGGGAATGTTTTCTTCATTTACAGGTAAAAAAAATAAATATAAATTTAGGCACTCTGGGGTGCGCTCCCAGTGTGCCACAATAGTGGTGGGGAGGGGGATGTTGACATGGGGATTGGGCACCCCAATGTCGGCTAGGGACATAGACAGGTTGTGGGGGTACATCCGACATTGGGAGTGGGCATCCTGGTGTTGGAAAGGGGAAATAGTTTAACCAGGGAAGACACACTAAGTGGCAGCAGAGAAAGGGGACAATGTTTAACAAGGAAAGACATACTAAGCCACAGCTGAAGAGCTCACTATTCAAAGGACTGTGTCGTGGGCAGCATCGGCTCTGTCCTTTGAAATGTTTGCCGAGATAAGCCCCCTCAGCCAACCAGGACACTGCCTGCTGATTTGCTGGCCACAGACCAACCCCTGTAGCACTGCCAGCCATTGAGCCAGCACCCCTCGTCCCTCTCTCTAGCAATTCTCATATCAGCATGCTTGTCTGCACTTGTGCACATGATGAACATAAAAAGGAGAGGACAAACAAAAGAGAGGGGCAAACACCCCACATAGATTGGAATACCATTCTGAAAATGCAAACAGGTTTAAACTTGAATAAATCTCTGACCTAGACCTAATTATCATCATCTGATAATGCTCAAAGAACTTGCCAATGAAATTGTGGAACCATTAACATTGATCTTGAATAAATCCTTACAAAGTGGGACTATTCCAAAAGTATGATGGAAAGCTACAGTATAATCTCACCAATCCACAACAAGCATTTGTCAATGCCGAATGTTTGCTTGCTGGTATTAGCATTGGAAGTGCAGGAGTTAGACAGATACAGAACAGGAATGACAGTGAAGTATTGAACTGATGCAGCCCCACCCCCACCTTGCAGAGATGGACAAGCATTGGGGTGTGCCTTTGGGTCGTCGTCCATAACACTCATGTCATTTCACCTCACCCTAACCTGCAGATATTGACAAGTATTGAGGTGTGCCTTGGGGTGTTCAGGCTTTATACTCACCCCACTCCATAAGGAAATAAGCTGAAATGGGTGCAGTATAAGAGAATGGGGTGAACTGTGGGGCCAAAGAGTCCAAGGCACACCTAGATGCCTGTCACTGGTTGCTGGGTGGGGGTGGAATGGCATGAGCATTACTGTCGACAATCCCAAGTCACACCCCTGATGCCTCTCAGTCTGTGCAGGGTAGGGCATTATGGTGGGAAACCCTAATGCCCTGGGCATATTTTCACTCCAATGTTTCTACATGGGCTTTCTGTGACCTCACCGCATGGACAATGACCCTATCAGTTCGTTAGTTGAAAGGTGATTTTGCATAGTGACTGTGCCATTTGGTGCTGCAGGTGCAAAAACACATTTCAGCTAGGATGTGAAAAATGACAGCTGTACTGTTCATGAGGAGGTGTAAAAAAATGGTAATGTTGAAAATCTAGAGTGAAAATATAAAAAAATTGGCAAAGTCACTAGTGTGCATAGAAACTGTGCAATGCACACCCATAATGCAATTATTTTGGGGATTTTTTTATACCACATTTTCAACATAGGCATTTTGGGACCTCCGCTCATGAACAGCGACACTGTGATTTTCTTAGTCTGTCGCGAATGTGATTTCGTACAGTAACTGCGCCCATTGTGTGCCACAGGTGCAAAAACATGTTTTGGGCAGCATGTGAAAAATGACAGCTGTACTGTTCATAAGGTGGTGTGCAAAAATGACAATGTTGAAAATCTGGAGTAAAAATATAAAAAATTGGTGAAGTTGCGAGTGTGCGTAGAAACTGCGCAATGCACACTGGTAACAGTCATTTTCATGTTGGCGCGCTTGCGCAGCCAACATCTTGGGACAGTGCAGCTTTGGAGGTGCGGTCGCTGTTGGACAAATGCAGGGCAAGCACCAGTAGGTCGTCCATCATTCTCCAATCAGCTCGCATGTTGCGCCACACTACCTACATACGTGGTGAGCACATCTAAGAAAAGGTCCGTTGCAATCTGAGCAAAGCTCGTCAGACACAACGGACCCTTCCTACGTGCTCGCAACATTATCAGCATGGTGCGGGCAGCTGCCCAACTGCCTACTTCGGGGTGCCCAACCCCTGTCAATTTACCCCCCACTATCTTTGTGGCAGACGGGAGCCCACCCCTTGTCGGCATTAACCCCCATTGTTAAATGCTGAGGGGTGCCCAATCCCCCTCGGCTTGCCCCCCGCTTTGTGTGCCGACGGGGGTGCCTAATCCCTCCACCCCCAATGTTGTGTGCCAACAAGGGTGCCCAATCCCCCATCGGCTACCGAACTCACCAAACATTTAGGTGGCACGCTGGGAGCCCACCCCAATGTGCCAAATCCTCTGAAATACAAAAACTGTCCCGCGATGTTTTTTGTTTTTTTTTCCACCTGTAAAACGAAAATGGTCTCTCGTAGTCTCCCTGGCCCCCACCCTCTGCGCCCCTACACCCCCTCACCCCATACATACTCCGAGTCCAGTCCGTTGATCATCGGTGGACTGGGAACATGTCTGCACTCTTCAAAGCCGACCGCGAACTGAGGAAATGCCGGTAAGCTGTATAATGGAATAAATAGGGTTTTTTCAACTTTGCTGCATATCTCAGGCATTTTTGGGAATTTTGGCCCCAAATTTTCAACATGGGGTTTTTGGGACCCCTCCTCATGAATTCTTGCACTGTCATGGCATTATTCGGTCTCGAAAGGTGATTTTGCGGTCACTGCACGGAATCACCTCTCGGGGCTGAGTAATGAAATGACAGTGCCACTGTTCATGAGGGGGGCTCTCAAAAAGCCTATATTGCAAATTTGGTGGGAAAAATCCAAAAAATGACTGTTTTACAAGCGTGTGTTGCGCAATTGCTACGCACACTCGTAAGTTAGCGAATTCGCAATATTTTCATGCCAGATTCTCAACATTGGCATTTTACCACACCTTCTTGTGAACTGTTCAGCTGTCATTTTTCACATCCTAGCTGAAATGTGTTTTCACACTTCCAGAGCAGAATAGCGTGGTCACTGTATGAAATCACTGTTCGGGACACATTATGAAAATTACAGTGACACTGTTCATGAGCAGAGGTCCTAAAATGCCTGTGTTGAAAATTTGGTGACAATACTCCATAAAATGACTGTTACGAGCATGCATTGTGAAGTTTGCTCACATGCTCGTAAGTTCGCAAACATAATATTTTCACTCCAGACTTTCAACAGTGACGTTGTTCTACACCTCCTAATGAACAGTACAGCTGTCATTTTTCACATCCTGACCAAAATCTGTTTTCGCAGTTCTGGTGCACAATAGCGCGGTTGCTGTGCATAGCCCGTGTTCGAGACACATTATGAAAATGGCAGTGACACTGTTCATTAGCAGATGTCCTAAAATGCCTATGTTGAAAATTTGGGGACAAAAGTCAATAAAATGAGTGTTTTACGAGTGCACGTTGCGCAGTTTGCACTCACGCTTGTGACTTTGTGAATTTGTAATACTTTCACTCCAGCTGTTAATCATTGGTGTTTTCCCATGCCTCCTTATGAACAGTACAGCTGGCTGAAATGTGTTTTCACACGTCCAGTGCAGAACTGCACGGTCACTGTGCAAAATCACTTTTCGGGACAGTTTAAGGAAATGATGGTGACACTATTCATCAGCAGAGGTCCTAAAATGCTTATGTTGAAAATTTGGTGCTGAAAGTACTCTGTGCAAAATCACCTTTTGGGACACAGTAACAAAATTACAGCATTATGCATCTCCACCTCCGCCACTGCCAATGCCAGCGCGACAACATTCGGCATTGACAAATGCTTGTTTGGAATTTGTTCACCAAATTTGCAACGTGGACTTTTTGGGACCTCTCCTTATGAACACTATTACTGTGATTTTCTTAATCTGTCCTGAACATTGATTTCGCACAGCAACCACGCCATTGTGCACTACATGTGCAAAAACACATTTCAGGCAGGATGTGAAAAATGACAGCTGTACTGTTCATAAGGAGGTGTGGAAAAATGGCAATGTTGAAAATCTAGAGTGAAATATTAAAAATTCTTGAAGTTAAGGTGTGTGGAACTGTGCAACACACGCTCGTAACACAGTCATTTTTTGGAATTTTTCCATTAAATTTTTTTTGGGAGCCCACCTCATGAACCGTGGCACTGTCATTTCATTAATCAGTCCTGGAAGGTGATTCCGTGCAGTGACCACAAAATCACCTTTCCGGACCAAATAATGAAATAACAGTGACTAAGTTCATGAGGTGAGGTCCCAAGACCCCCATGTTGAAAATTTGGGGCCAAAAGTCACAAAACTGGCTGCGATAGCCACATACGTTGAAAACCACCCATTTATGTCATTGTATAGCGTACCGGCATTTCTTCAGTTCGCAGTCGACTTTAAAGAGTGTAGACGTGTTCCGCTCCACTGAAGATCGTCACACCAGACTCCAGAGGTAAGTATGGGGTGAGGGAGGTGCGGGGAGGTGGGGTGCGCAGAGGGTGGATGTGGGTTGGGGGAAGGGACCCAATGGCAGGGGACCATTTTCTGTGTTTCAGGTTATAAAAAAAAATAAATAAAAAAGCACCGTGGACCATTCTCTGTTTTTTACAGGTGTAAGAGTTTGGGGGTTTATGTTACCCACACTGGGGTGGGCTCCCAGTGTGGCACACAATGGGGGTGGGGCTGGGGCAAGAAAATGTTGATGCGACGGAGAAGGGGTTAAACATCCTAACAGAGGGATTGGGCACCCCACTAGCAAGCGTGTCTGTGTTTGGGGGGGATGATGCCAAGGGGGATTGGTTACCCCCTTGGCAGACTGGGGACAGGGCACTGAAGCTGACGGGGGTTGGGCCCCCCGTTGGCAAGCCTGTCTGTGTTTGGGACGGAATGATGCCGAAGAGGATTGGGTACCCCCTTCGGCAGACAAAACACAGCAAACGGGCACATATGCCAATGGGGGACTGGGCTCCCCCATTGGCAAACAAACTGGGGAGGGGGTATGCTGACAGGGGGATTGGGCACCGCTGTTGTCGGCTTGCTGGGGACTATGAGAGGTGGATGGTGACAGCTGCTGCCATGTTTATTGAAATGATACAGCAGGCAAGGCATGCCCTGCAATGAGGAGGCATGCCCTCATTGCAGTGGTAAAACTTTCAATTTGGTGGCATGCTTGCAGACTACTGTCATAGCCAGCATGCTCCTTCATTGGTGACACACAGATGAGCCTCAAAAAGCAGTGGCAGCATTGGCCACAAGAATGCCGCACCTCCACAACCTGCTTCTCCAGCAAGCTGCCACAACATGTTTCTTGTGCATGTGCACAAGCAAACATAACAAGCATTTGTCAATGCCGAATGTTTGCTTACTGGCATTGGCAGTGGTAGTGTAGAAGTTACAGAGCTTCGTAATAGGAATGGCAGTGAAGTATTGAACTGAAGCCAACCCCACCACCACCCTGCAGAGAGTGACAGGCATCGGGGTGTGCATTTGGGTCGTCAGGCATAACGGCATGCCATTTCACCACACCCCACTCTGCAGAGACTGACAAGTGTGACGTGTTCCTTGGGGTCTTTGGCCCTTAGCGCGCACCCCATTTCATTAGGAAATACGGTGAGATGGGTGCGATATAGGAGAATGGGGTGAAGTTTAGACAAGAGCCCAAGGCATACCTCGATGCCTCTCAGTGACTGCAGGGTGTGGAATGGTACGAACATCACAGGCAAGAATCTCAAGTCACACCCCTGATTCCTGTCATTCTCTATAGGGTTGGGCAATTTAGTTGAAAAGCCTAATACCTCAGGCATTCGTTGGTATTTTAACTCCAAATTTTCAACATGTTTGGTTTGTGACCCCACCTCATGAACAGGGGGAATATCAGTTGGTAGCCGGAAGCTGCTTATGCACAGTGACTACGGGATTTAGCACCACAGGTGCAAAAATATTCCCAACAGGCTGTAAAAAATGACAGCTGTACTCTTTCATGGGGAGGTGTAAAAATGGCTATGTTGCAAATGTAGTAAAATATTTTAAAAAAGTGAAGTCACAGGCGTACATAGAAACTGTGCAATGCACACCGTTATATAAGAAGGTTAGGGATATTTTATATCAGATTGTCAACTCAGGCATTTTGGTGCCTCCGATAATGAACAGTGTCACTGTGATTTTCTTTATCTGTGCCGAACAATGATTTCCCACAGCGACCACGCATCTCTGCACTGAAAGTGTGAAAACACTACTCGCCATGTTGTGAAAATGGCAGCTGTACTGTTTATAAGGAAGTGTGGAAAAATGCCACTAGTGAAAATCTGACTGAAATATTACAAAGTCACGAACTAACGAGGATGCGTGGAAACTGCACAATGCTCACTGTAACACAGTCATTTTATGGACTTTTGTCACCAAATTTTCAACATAGCCATTTTAAGACCTCTGCTCATGAACAGTGTAACTGTGATTTTCTTAATCTGTCCTAAACATTGCTTTCACATACCAACAGCACCATTGTGCGTTACATTTGCAATAACACATTTTGGGAGACATATGAAAAATTGCAGCTGGACTGTTCATAAGGAAGCTTAATAAAATGGACATGTTGAAAATCTAGAATGAAAATATTGAATTTGCAAACTTACGAGCATGCATAGGAACTGTGCAACGCACGCTCGTAAAAGTCATTTTTAGGCATTTTTTCACCAAGTTTTCAACATAGCCATTTTAAGACCTCTGCTCGTGACCAGTGTCACTGTGGTTTTGTTAATGTGCCCCATACATTGAGTTTGCACACCCGACTGCGCCATTGTGCGCTACATGGCGGAAGCTGCGTTTTGGGCAGGATGTGAAAATGACAGCTGTACTGCTCATAAGGAGGTGTGGAAAATGGCAATGTTGGAAATCTGGAGTGGAAATATTGAAAATTCAAAACCCACGAAAGGCAGTGGAACTGTGCAACGACACCTTAAAACAGTCATTTTAGAATTTGTCACCAAATTTTCAACATTGCCATTTTAAGATCTCTGCTCATGAACAGTGACACTGTGATTTTCTAATGTGTCCCATACACTCGAGTTCACATAACGACTGCGCCATTGTGCTACATACGGAAACATGTTTTGGTGAGATGTGAAAATGACAGCTGTACTACTCATAAGAAGGAGTGAAAATGGCAATGTTGAAATCTGGAGTGGAAATATTAAAATTATGAACCTCATGAGCGCATGAGGAACTGCACAACGCAAGCTCATAAAAACAGTCATTTATAGGAATTTTTTCACCAAATTTTCAACATAGCCATTTCAAGACCTCTGCTCATGAACAATGTCACTGTGATTTTCTTAATTTGTCCTGTATATTGATTTCGCACACCGACTGCGCCATTCTGCGCTACAAGGATGAAAACACATTTTGGGTAAGATGTGAAAAATGACAGCTGTACTACTCATAAGACAGTGTGGTGAAATGGCAATGTTGAAAATCTGGAGTGAAAATATTGAAATTTCACGAACTTACGAGCCTGCGTAGGAACTGCGCAACGCACGCTCGTTAAACAGTCATTTTTTGGAATTTTGGCATCAAATTTTCAACATGGGGGTTTTGGGCCCCCTTTTCATGAATGATGTCACTGTCATTGTGGTATTCAGTCCTGAAGGGTGATTTCACAGTCACTGCGCAGTCACTGCGCGAAATCACCCTTTGAGCCCGAATAACGCCATGACAGTGACATCATTCATGAGAAGGGGTCCCAAAAACCCCATGTTGAAAATTTGGTGCAAAAATTCCCAAAAATGCCTGAGATATGCAATAAAGTTGAACCCCTCCTATCTAGCCCATTATACAGCTTACCGGCATTTCCTCAGTTCGCGGTCGGCTTTGAAGAGTGCAGACGTGTTCCCGGTCCACCAAGATCGCCGTGCCAGAGTCCGGAGGTAAGTATGGGGTGAGGGGTGTGGGAGGCTAAGAGCGCAGTGGTGAATGCGGATGTGGGAGGGGCTCGGGAGACGCCAAGAGGGACAGTTTTGGTTTTACAGGAAAAAAAAAGACGTCATGGGACCACTTGCCACATTGGGGTGGGCCTCAGCGTGGCACCAGGACTTGGGAGGGGACGTTCAGCTGACGGGGATTGGGCACTCTGGCAATAAAATTAAAACCAACGCGGATCCATGTGCCACGCTGGGGTGGGCTCCCAGCGCAGGCACAAGGACTTTGGGAGAGGGGCGCTGCTCAGCCGACGGGAATTTGGGCACCCCTGCTCGGCAACATGACGGATTGCCACGCTGGGTGGGCCTCAGCATGGCATCAACTACTGGGACCGAGATATGCAGCTGAGCCGACGGGATTGGGCACCCTGGCTATACGCTGCGCAAGGGGCGACACGCCTGCGGTTGGGAGCTGCACGCGAAGCAGCTTCTTATCGCTGCTCACTCAAGCGTAGCTCCCCCTTTCAACTGTATGCCACTGCATTTTGGAGCGTGTCATAGACAGCTCCAAAATGCATTGGCTTACGGGGGCCTCGCCTGCCAGCACAGTGCCTGAATTGGAGGAGGAGATGACACACCTCCGAAATCTCCGATGAAGGCACTATGTTTCTTGCACATGCATGCAAGCAAACATAAAAAGGGAGATAGGAGGCTAAAGACTAATTATAGACAGACTGATGTCACATCACAATTATGGAGACTTAATAAGGGAACAGATGAAAGCATACTTGGTGGAAAGCAGCTTGGTTGATTTAACACAAGGTTTCCCGAATGGTAAACTTTTGTCAGACTAACTTACTCAGCTTCTTTGAGCCAATAAACAAGGCTCTTATTTAGATCAGTCAGTGGATGCCATTTACCTTGACTATCTACGGCTTTTGATATGGAACCTATAAGGAACTGATTGAAGTGTTATGGGAGACTAGTATCAACACTCATACGGTTAGGTGGTTAATGGGGGGGGTGACTATCGGGGTTCCCCAGGAATCAGTCTTTGGGCTTACATTTTTTAACCATTATGTCACAGACTTGCAGCCTTCACAGAGGTAGCTTTCAAAGTTTGCTGATGACATCAGGTTTGAACTTACTGTTGATACTCATGACCAGACCAGATACTACTAATGCAGAACCAGTGAAACAATCTCTCAGTCTGGGCACAAAAAGCCAAAATGACTTTTAATCTAGACAAGAATATTATACTACATTTTGGCAATAGCAATAAGGCATCTTATACTTTAACTGGGAGTAACATTAGGGAAACAACTGGTAAAAAAAAAAAAGACCCCGAAGTACTTATTTCCAATAACTTTAAATCAGTCAATCCACTTGTAACCTTTACATTTTTATGTGTTACATCCTGTTTTATGATTGTGTGTATATATTTGTCTTTTTAAAATCTCAATAAAATAATAAAAAAGCTTTAAATCATCAGCACAGTGTGTTTGTCATAAAAAATAACAGTAAGATAATTCACTGCATTAAAAGGAATGTTTTAGGTAGGAACTGCAAAATTACTATATGCCACATAGGTGTAAATCTCCAGTTAAGCCTCATTTACTGCACTGTAGTTAGGTATGGGCCCCTCAACTGATCACAGCGATGACAGGATGGAGGCAATACAGAGCGTGGTTAACCAAATCTCTCCGGGGGGGGGGGGATTGGACACATGAACAGAGACTACAGAGCTCAACCTCTATAAACTCAAATATAGAACATCGAGAGGAGATCTCATCAATGCAAATGAAATGATTGATAATGATGATCTCAGACTGCGGTTGGGTTTGAAATTTAAAGAAAGTACTTTCTCGGCTAGTGCTCACAATTATCAGCTAAAAGGTGAACTCTGTAAGACAAAAAAGAGAGGACACTGGTTCAGCCTAGAGATGTCTCATTATGGAACCACCTACCATCAAATGTGATTTAAAAGTAAGCCATCAGTAACTTTTAAGAAAAAAAAATTGATGACTTTTTTGAGGCAAAAGGAAATTACAGGCTATAACTGCTGGGAAGCAGTGGAAAGTCTCATGGGACAGCCTTTTTATGTCTGAATTGCTATGATCCTATGTAAGCCTATGATCCTGTTAATAAAATACTACCAGGGCCAGATTAAGACTAAAAGGGCCCCCGGGTGCTTTTAAACTGAGCCACCCCCCCCCCCAATTGAAAGTATGAGATTATTCCTTTCTTTTTTAACAAAAATATTTTATTGTTCCAAAATATTTAATTGGTGCAATTCCTTCCTTTTACAGAAAGTTGAGAGTTATAGTCAGACAGGTCCCCCTCAAATGCTAGGCCACCCCACACAGGATTAGCTCAGACAGGTAGGACACCCAAGAGCTCTCCACCTCATTGGGCAGCTCTAAGATGGGCTATACAGCCACTTCTGAGAGATGAGCCGCTCAGTGTGCATGGCGGTACATCACTCCATTCTTCCGTTAGAGATTGCTATGGTTCTACCCTCCTGCTCACTCATGACTTTCTCTCTTCCTCCACAGCAAAGCTCCAACACCAAATTGTTTGCACCCCGTAAGTCCAAAAGTAAGCCATTCTAACACAGCCTCACTGCTCTCGTTAGCTTTCCTAAAACACCTTGTCTAGTCTTAATTCACTCCTGCCCAGTCCCCTCAGATACGTCAAAGTTCCTCTGTACTGTAGCAGCTGTTACTGCAAAAAAGGACTTGGATTTAAGCATTTTCCTGTATTTTGTGCCATGAAGGCCAGCCCAGTCAGACACACACAGTAGAACAAAAAAACATAAAAAAATGGAGTGTTGGGTGAGATGTGACTCCCCCCACTCCCCCGGGCCCTGGGCCCAGGACATTGTCTGGTTTGCACTTTTGTTAATCTGGCCCTGAATACTACTACTACTGTATACCCCCTATAATTATTATTTTTGTTTTTTAAACAAAAGGAGCCTCAACCAACTTTCTTCTAATGCAGCACTGATCCAGTGGCTTCACTGCATTCCCAATGGCCCTTCCCCTCCTTAATGTGCCTTTCAGACCCAGCATGCTGCCAGCTTGCACCTTAGGACAATATGTATGATGATGTCCTCTCACAAGGTTCACCCCCTGTGCTTCCTCATTGCATCAACTTTCTAGCAGCTTTTTCCCATAGTCAGGTTTATCTCAGCACCAGCAAAAGCAATACAAGGTGCCACTCCATGAGTTTGGGGGCCCAAATCAGTGGCTGTCAGAAAACCATGAAGCACACCGCCTCCAAAGAGAAAACAATGGGTCCATGCCACAAAAAATGCAGCTCAAACTGTATCTTCCCAATCCCAAGTAGTCAGAGCATGGCTATATACTGCTCTTCAGCCTTAACCACCCCACGGAAACATTTTGATGGCTGCTCCATAGGACTACCACCTCCTGACCATGGTGCCTGTGCCCTCCCAAACACTGTTTTTCCCTATATTAAGGGACAACATGTCTTGGCCAAGAATGTGGCACACTAGAGTGCTGAACCAGATATGGCTCTGCTCACATTGAGCCTATGCACGAATGCCTATGCACCATGTATGGGCAGCATTTAGGCATGCCTTCGTCCATATGCCACACAGCAGGGTCCAGCACACCCCCAGCAGCATTCACCCTAGGTACGCTAGTGCCTTGCATGCTTGATTCCCTAGTTGGCTATGTGGCACAATGCTGGGGTGGGCCAGGGGTGTGCCAGGGGGTGTGCCCGTGCTGCTCACCATGCATGAAGATGCTATGTGCCAGACCAGGATGTAAAATGGTATGTGAGAAGGGACCCTGCTGTAATATTAATGCACCCCCCCACAGGTTACTGGCAGGATGTGGTGGCAATGGGATCCCCCTGCATTCAGTTACCCCAGCCATTTGGGCTGTCTGGGTGGGTTGGTGGTGGCTGTTCAAGCAAACATCCATTGTTTAATTCAGTAGGGTTCGCACCTTCCCAGGATCCCCTGCTCATGCATGGAAGAGGATCCACTATGGGACCCAGGATGGGCATCCTATTGGATGTCCAGCTGTGTGTCGTGCTCCACCCTCACACAGCCATGATCCACCACCCCGTGACTGCACACTAGGGGGCTGGGGGGGTGCAGACCATCAGCCGGCAATAGTGAATGCTGGCCAGTGCACCACTGTATGGAGGTGCGGAGCAGCAGGGGTGATTTTTCAAATAGTACATTAGCTTACTGTATACCATACAATACCATACAATAAATCAACCAGTAATACAAGGTGCAGAAAGTGGAAACAGCAACGAAGTACTGGTCATTGGCACAGCATCAGGGTAGCCTAGCTGTCTGTAATGCCTGCGACCCAGGTTTTGGAAAGAGCCTTTTGGGGAACAGCTGGAGGGAGGAGGATGGAGCATCCCATAGGCCACTCTCCTTCTCCATGGAGGGATGGCAGCATTCTCCACTGTGATACTGCCACCTGGGTGACTACAGGGGTTGGTGCAGCCTGAGGAGCTTGTGGGAGAAGGATGCGGCCTGGTTTTGGAATGCCACCATACAATTCAGTGTACATGTACATCATGGATCCTTAGTCTGCTGTGTCCTGAAGTAGTGCTGGAAATGGTTAAAATTCACTGGGCGAACCAATCGCCTTTCATGTAGGATCAAACATACCTAACAGGCATCCGAGAACACATTTTCTTATTATATGTTGCACCTTCCTTGCAGCCGCTCATCACATGTGCAGCTGCTCCTAGGAACACCAGAAGTGCCTCCAAAGCCTCTTTCATTGTACCTCACTGTAGAACTTTGCAATGCCAGCAATCGTTCATGTTCAGGGCACCAGCCTGGTTAAACTGCCTGCTTGCTACTGGCCTGACCAAACCCAAATTAGGGCCTTTTATAGTTAAGCCGTGGCTGCACCTCATTGCCAGTAGTTCACGTGACTGAACTTAATCCTCCCTGTATTTACTATTGTCCTTCCCATCTCCTGCCCTGTATGCCCTTGATGACAATGTCATTCCTGACTGCTACTTTTTTTCACTAGGTATGTAACTGCATTTATTACTTATGTCTCATACTCTGATTTTTGTACACCCCAGATGACAATGTCAGTCCTCTCGCTGCTACTCGACTTGTGTGTGTGTGTGTGTGTAACTGCACTAATTGTACAAACTTCCTATCTGTTTTGTGTTATTTACCTCACTGTAAAAGTTGTTGCTTGTCATATTTTATTCTCACACTGTCTACTGATCCATTGTCTTTGTTGTCTTGTTTATTCGAAATGGAGCCTTTTTAAATAAGTCCCTGACTCAAAGGTGTTCTACTATGAGATTTAAATAAATAAATACAATTTTAAATGTTATGTATTTAGTTTTATGTCTCTTGGCAGTTAAAGGTTACACAGGAACAATCCCTGGTCCCCCCCCCTTTCCACCACTGTTCTAAGTGCTGAGGGAAAAAAAAAGAGGAAAACCCCCAGTGTACGGCAGCATTGAGCCCTATACTTGAGCCCTCTCCTCTAATGGGACTATAGTCACTGTCCTCCACATTAATTTATTTATTTGCTTTTGGTAACCGGGTAAGAGCACTAGGCAAAAATCCTGCCTATTTTCAGGCACGACCCGGGACATACAACAGACTTGTGGAAGGCAGTTCCCTTGAATGCTTCCCAGTGGAATCCACCATGGGGCAAGATGTCCAGCAGACCCCATGAGGACTGGTAAGCACTAAAGAAGGAGGGAACTGGGTGGTGCCTAAGGCAGAGGTGGCAGCTGCAAGAACTAGGGAATAACAAAAATATTAAAAAACAAAATACTGGGAAGCAGAGTAAAAAAGGGTACAGCCCAAAATGGTGATCAGAAGGATATGCAGCATGTCAGTGAGCCCAGCTAAAGGAAAATAGAAGTACAGCTAATTATAGGAGGGAGTTTATGCACCTTACACCCATGGGGAACATGGCATGGTAAGAGAAGTGTGGTATAAGCCACAAGCTGAACAATCAAGCAGGCATGATTGACTGACAAGGCCTTTATCTGCTGGCTTCCTTCATATGTTTCATATGTGTGTTAGTCTGATGAAAACTTTAGAAGGTCCTCTGATGCCTGGGTCCTCACCTCATTTCCCCTGAAAAATCAATCAATCAATCAGTCAATCAATCAATCAATCTTTATTTAACTAGGTGGAACACCTCTGAGAAAATACTTATTTGCAAGATGGGCCTGGGCGGATACACAGAATCATACAAAATCATACAATAATGCAAGATCATACAAAAATGCAAGAGTCATACAATAATGCAAAAAGTTGTAGGAGCAATATCGCAAGAACATACCGGAATAACGTACATAGATACATATACAATGTGTAGATGGAATAACAACAAAATTACATTTAGCTGGGTAAACAAAAGCAACTACATTTTGAAGAAGGGCTAAGGCAATAAGTGCGACAGTCAGTAGATTATAAGTACTGACCCATAACTGAACAGGGCTTATAATAGGTAAGTGCTGGTGCCATCACAGCAGTGTGGTGGATGCACACTTGGCACGGAATCTTGATGGGGGGGAGGAAAGGAGGCAGAGACTGGCAAGCAGAGAGGGAAGGGTGAAATGTATGATTAGTTCAGGTCACATGGGCAAAGGATGGGATATAGGTGATTATCAGTGGGAAACAGAAGGGTGTCATGTGTCAGCATAAGCAGGGGGGAGAGAGAGCTGTGCCACTAGGTTAAGATGGAGGACGTGGATGAGGCAGCCATTCAGTGACTACTGACACGGAGGTAGCATCTAGAAGGAAGAGGATGGGGTACAGGTACATGGGTGATTATCATGGGGAAATAGAAGGGTGGCATGTGTAAGCATAAGCAGGGAGAGAGAACTGTGCCAGAAGGTTAGGATGGCAGGACATGGAAGAGGCAGCCATTCAGCGAGTACTGACACAGTAACAACACTGGCCAGCCTATCTTTGTATAATGGTACCCAAACAGGGACCCAATGGTTTGAACATGGAGCCTGTTGCTGGAAACTTCTTACTGGACTTTTTTGCAGTGCATATTATATACTTTGTGTACTCAGGACCCCCTTCAGTGAGAGAGACAGACTGGTGTAGCAGAAAATCAGGCCTGGCCTGAAGGTCTGAAGCCCAAGGCCACATGCATGGAGTACCTGCTGAGGAACATGGCAGAACTGCTGCTGAGACACAGAATTTGTCATTAGAAAAGGACCACCTGACCCACCCAGTCTGTGTCCCTGCCTAGTCTGCCTCCACAGACCCTAACTGGTCTTTGGCAACTCTCTGTCCTCACTGCCTGCTCACTAATATTCAGTATTAATGGTTTGGCAAGCTCAACCCATCACATTTACAATACATCATTATAACATTTCTAGGAGTGTACTGGTGTGTGACCAAACAAAAGCTCACAATTATGACATCAGTACCCCTCCACCCCATTCCCCCCCCCCCCCCACTCAGCTGTTTTAAAGCCTGCAATGTATTTAAATTACTCCAGTTTTTCTTTTGCTTGTTTTACATTGTTAGAGGGGGTGGTCACCTTGTTGTGGTTGTCAGGCTTGATCATAATTCAGTTGAAAGATGAGACCAAAAACCCCTCTAACAGTCTAAAATAAGCAAACAAACGAGTTATTTGAATAAATTGCAGGCTTTAAAGCAGCTGAGTGGGGGGGGAGGTTTGGAGAGCACTGGTATCATAACTGTATGCTATTCACTAATATTCCCCTTATGTGTGTCCCATGCATGCTTGAAGCCGATACTGTTTTTGCCTCGACCACTTCTGCTGGCATCCTGTTTCAGGTGTCTACCAGTCGTTCAATGAAGTAATACTTCCTCACATCCCTCTTTACCTCCCCTCCTCCATTTTCATCACTTACTCTGTGGTCCTAGTGATCTTCCTTCTTTGAAAGAGACTCCCCTCCAGCTCCCTCTTCACCCCCATGAGGTATTTACAGGTCTCTATCAAGTCCTCCCCTCCCTCCTCTCTTCCAGGGTGTACATGCTGAGATCCCTCAGTCTCCCCTCATAGGGCTTTTGGTCCAACCTCTGCACCATTTTAGTTGCATCCTGTGGACTGTCTCCACCATGTGTATGTCCTTTCTAAAGTGCGGCCTCCAGAACTGGACGCAATACTCCAGGTGCAGTCTCACGTGTGAGTGATACAGTGGCAACACCACCTCCCTCCTCCTACTAGAGATACCTCTCCCAATGTATCCCAGCATCACACAGGCCTTACTCACTGCTTTGTCACATTATTCTGCCACTTTGAGGTCATCAGATATGATAACCCCAAGGACCAGCTCCTGCTTAGTGACACATGACAATACCCCCACATACACACACACCAATCCTATACTCAGTTCCTGGGTTCCTATGCAAAATTTTGCACTTTTTAGCATTGAACTCCAACTGTCAGGTTTTTGACCACTCCTTGAGTTTCCCAAGATCCCTAAGCATTCTTTCCACACCCTCATGATTGTTCACCCTCTTACAGGTTTTGGTATCATCTGTAAAAAGTTATACCTTCCCTTCCAGTTCATCTGCAATGACACTTATAAAGACATTGAAGAGGACTGGTCTCATTGTTGAGCCCTGCAGCAACCTGCTGATCACTCTTCCATCCTTATGTAACCCCCCCCTACAAATGGGGGTTCCAGAAAGTCTTCCTTGAGTGTGCCTGAATGCCCACTGCCAGGCTGGTGTCCTGTGTCTTAACCATTTAAAGGCTATTGCATGTGAGTGCCTTTATAGCCTCTGTGTCCTGTCTCTTTAAGAGCTGCCTATATCGCAGTGTATAATTAATCTGGCTGGGGGCTGAGAGTGTCTGTGCTCAAGTCCCACCTGGGCTGCTAGATAATCACTCCGTTCTGCCATCGCTAATTGCGCAGAAGGAGTTTTATTTGAATCTGTAACCGTTTACTGTTTATCTGCTTTATTAGCAATAGTATGGTAGTTTGTCTAACCTGCCTTCTTTGCAGCATGGACTTTCGGTATTGCACCACCATTTTGGTTTTAGACTGTCAGACAGCACCAATCAGTGCCTCTGGGGACTCTAAAATGGAGCCTGTCCCCAGGGGTCTTGTGGGAGCAAATTTCTGTAGGAATTGTAGTTTTTACATTTTGGCACCAAAACAGATCTGGAGGAGGAGCCCTTGCTTTGACAGACAGATGAATCAACAAATCGAACCTTTTGGACCAAAGGGAAATTCCTAAGCTGCCTGCAGCAGAGGGGCAGAAGTGAGTTTGAGCTGGAAGAGTGAGCAACTCCAGCTCGAGGAGCTGCTGCCCTACGGGGTAGCGTGGGGACTTGGCGGGAAGGCTGAGTCTGGCCTTTCTGCCTTCAGCTCTCCCGCATGAAGAGAAAAGAGAAGCTTTATTTCAGACTACATCTCTGAGCCATTTCATTGTGCCCCGATTAATGGGCATGACGAGCAGTGAATCTGTCTGGAGGTACAGTTTGGAGAGTGAACAACTCGAGTGATTTGAGCAACTGCTCTTGCGTAATTCGAGTGGGAGATTGGTGGGAAGGCTGAGTTTGGCCGGTCTGCCTGCTGTCTCTTGAGAGGAAATCCTTTGAAAGGCTTAGCAATCGGACTGTATCTGAACTGGAGTGTGACAAAGCTATTGAAGAGTGACCAGATTTAAACCTGAAGAAGACCGAAGATATGCTGTACACGATCGGCCTGTCAGGACATCCAGTTGCCACAGAATTCCCTGTTTTGCTCAGAGACACTGATATTGCTGCCGGACTGCTATCCACTTTGTAGTATGGTAATTGCTTTACTATAAATGTGCTGTGTGCTGTTAGTGGGTCGTGATTTGTTTCCCCACAGTTTAATTGTGCCACACTTGCTGGAAGCTACATCCAACCTTCCCGGACTGATATCCGAACTGTCTTACCCGGCCTGGGCCCTGCCACTGTGGCCCAGCCAGCTACTCACTCCACATAGAAGACCATCAACGAGAGACCTGCCTGGGGATCAGCCCCCTGCTCATCAACACGAACAGGAACGAAATCATGGTGAATCGTGTGGGCCCCGCTTCTCCTGGCAAACCAGCAAGTCATCCTGCAGTCTCCATTTCATCCATCCTGTGTCCTGTACTGGGTAGCGTGTGTAAACACCAGGGTAGCTCTGTGCAACAACAGCTCAATCAGTGTGTCATCTGATTTAATTGTTTTGTTTAATCATCATGAACTGAGCCTCCTGGCTCCAGATTACAAATTGCGTGTGGTTGTGCATGCCTTTTCTTTTCATTCCAGGGCCCCAACCAGGTGCGATGCAGGCCTATCCCCGGCAACATTCCAGGCTAGCCCACCTTCCTTCCAACTGGGTACCCACAGCGTGTGACTGTGCAGGGACTAAAAGTGCATGTATAATTGCCTGACTAGATCAGTTTTAGAATCAACCTGATTACGCCCCTCCCTTGTTCAATTCCCCTAAATAAATCAGATCTAGCTCTTTTTGCATTTAATCTGACTGTGGTTCCAGTTTGCACCAAAAGTACTGTACTGTTGTTATTTGCTGTGCCTAACCTTGTTTTAGAGAGGGTCTCCAGGGTCAAGCTGATGGAACCAGCCCTGGTGGTAAGTGCAAACAGTGTGGGGATTTGTATGCTGAATAGCGGCTACTGTGAAAGTGTTTGTTGCTTATTATTTAGGCTACTAGAGGGGAACCAGGGGGGCTACAGTGTCCCGTAGGGCTGTACCCAGGTTAGTCTTGCTACTAACAACCCTGTCCTCTGGGGGGAGGCAGCCGTTTCAGTACCCAGGCCTCTTAACCTGCAACTAGCCACGCAGGCAGGGGTAGTAGACCTTGGGATAGTGCCACCTATGGGTTACACTTAGAGTGAGTGCCATTAACCACCACCCTCTGTCTCCGATCTGTTAACTCATTTTTAACAAATCCACCAATCTGGATCCCACCCTAGGCTGCTCAATTTCTTAATCAGTCTCCTGTGTTGCTAATGTCCAGATAGGCCATATCCACTGCCCTCCTCTGATCTATTTCCCTGGTCACCCTGTCAAAGAAATCAATCAGGTTCATCTGGATTGACATTCCCACCTGTAAATCCATGCTGGCTTTGGTCTTGCAGCCCATTTGTTTCAAGATACTCTACCAACCTTTCATTTAACAGTGTTTCCATTAATTTTCTTACCACTGAGGTGGGGCTCATTGATCTATAGTTGCTAGCACCTTCCTTGCTGCTGCTCTTACGTAGAGTGATCATGTCTACTCTCCTCAAGTCCTCCAGAACCATGCCCAGTTACAGTGAGCTGTTGAATAAGGCTGTCAGCAGGGCAGCCAGCACCTCCCTGAGTTCTTTTAGTACCCATGAATGTATCCCATCCAGTACCATGGCCTTTTCCACTTTCAGAGATGCAAGTCCCTTCCGGACTCTTTCGCTGGAAAATGGACTTTAGTCCACTTCCCCTCCTCCTTGTTCCTGCTGCTCCCTAGTGATTCAGCCCATTCCCACTGTAAATACTGAGCAGACGTACCTGTTTAGGATGTCTGTTTTTCCTTGGCCCCCATCTGCACAGTCTCCTTCTACTGTCCTCCTTATCCACACCATCCCTCTTTTTGCTTTCCTCTTCTCACATATGTACCTGAAGAAAGTCTTAGCCCTATTTGCTACCCATTTGGTTATCCTTGCCTCTGTGCTTTTGCCCTCCTCACTGCCTTACCTGCTTCCCTCTGTTTTTCCTGGTACACCTCCCTGTCTTCCTACCTCTGCATTGCCTCATACCTCCTGAGTACTACCCTTTTTTCCTTCACCAACAGGGCCACTTCTTCAGAGTACCAGATCAGTCTCTTTTTCCTTTTGTTTGTACTCACTTCTTTCATGCAATGCTGGTTGCCTAAATGATGTCCTTCCTTATTCTTCTTCCCCACTGTTCCTTTACTCTTCCCCCCTGGCAATTCCCCTCTCCCCCATGAGGCAGTTTCTAAGGCAGTCTCCCATTTCTTTAAAATCCACCCTCCTAAGGTTCAGGACCCTCAACCTGGTGTGGTTTGCCTCTGTTCCCATCTTAATGGCCATCTCAATGGCCATCTTATTCCCCCATCAGCCTGCATCTCGCTAAGGTATTACCCCCGTTACCTCCTCCTCCTCCCCTCCCTCCCTCCCTGAGCTATCTCACTTGAGGCCTCCACTTTAATAGGCGTCCCTTCTCCCTCTCCTTCTTATGTCCTGTTTATTACCTTTTCCTCTGCCCTCCACTGTGTCTTCCACCCCTCCTCCCTCAATAGTCTAATGAACTCAACTAGTATACATTGAATTGTTGTCTATTTACTTGTTACAATATTGTTTCTAATGTGTTTATGTATGTAAGGAGTGTGTGATAATCAGGGAAACAGCATTTAATTCGTTTTATTTTTTATTTTAAGTAGTTTTGTTTTTAGGGCCCAGTTGAAGTTTTTTTTTACAGTATAAAGGTGGCAGCCATGTTTGTGGTGGAAGATCAGTTCTGGCAGTAGAGGGCTATTTGAAATGCCTGTGTTCCAAATGCCCACTGATCTGTGTTGCAGGCTCTTCACTGCTGAGCAGTCCTTTTTTTTAACTATGCGTAAACCATATTTTACACATAAATAAGAGCCAATCAGATTACATGATTTTACCCTGCCATTTTATAATTACTTGTTACATACCAAGCCTTGCACTCATGCTTATGCTTACTGATCTTGTATTGTTATAATTTCCTGTATTACTGTCTAGTGTACCATGAATTGTTATGATATTGTGAATGAATTTGTCCTATGTGTCCAGGACCATCTGAAAATGAGCTTGCTCAATGATATAACTTGCCTGGTTAAATAAAGTTTGATTGATTGACTGATTGATTGATTGATTGATTGATAATGTTAAACAATATGTACCATGATCACTAGTACACAGGGGACTGTCCACCATGACATCTGCATTCTGCCCCTATTTGTAAACACCAGGTCTGGTACTGCTCTGTCCCTAGTGGGTTTGTTGACTAGCTGCCTAAGAAAAGCCCCATGTAGGGGTCAGGGATGGTCTTGCTCCTTGCTGAGTTGCAGTTATTAGCCTCCGATCCACATCTGGCCAGTTGAGGGCCCCAAATAGCAGCCCCTTCTCCTTCTTTGCCATCCTGAGGATGTCTACCCCAAGTGCCTCATCCATCTCCTCTTCCTCCACTGAAGGTCTGTATACAACAGAGACTGATTGACTCTGTTTGTGGTAAACAACTTGCACATGAACTGTGGATAGGGGTGGGACTCACATGATGGCAGCATTGTGCTTAAGAAAGTTGACAGAGCTGATACCAAGTAAGCTAAGCAAAGGTTTTGACTGCAAAGTTACAGCATGGCAGATTCCAGGCATGTGATGCAAATAACTATTATACCCTAGCAGGGATTCGACTGCTAGAACAAGATGGTGAGTGCCAAGTGAGGCTCATTTGTATGGCCTGTGGGGGGGCATACATTATTTCATCATGCCAGGCAATGTATGTGCCACATGCAGACTGCCATAACTGAGAAACAACGTATAGGAAGCATGACAGTCCAAGGGCTCGCATCAGGGATTCCGTGGCCATGTGAAGGGTAAAGACTATGGATGAACTGAACACCACAGAGAATGAGATGTGAAAAAGGATGGTCCAACTGGAAGTAAAGTCACAGAGTCCAATGAGCTCTGGATCCAAACATCAATTGGGGCTGATTCTTACCTGTGAGAGGTAGGGATACAATGAATGTCACTGTCCCTTGCTAACTTGTGTAACAGTAACTAAGTAAGGATACAGTACATGTGGGTGTCCTTTGCTAACTTATGTACCAGTAAATCCACTGTTCCTGGGAGCACCCTTAAAGTGTATGTGGTACCACACACTTCTAACGATGATACATTATGGGCCCAATACTGAGCAGACAAAAACACAGGTGGAGTATGGAAAACAAGCAACAAACAACCACACAAATTGTAATCCAAACCAGATGGTCTACATACAGCCTTCCATCTGGGCTGTCCTCATGGCATAGTCCTACGTAAATACATAGATAATTATGATAGAAAAAGACCCATCAGCCCATCCAGTCCACCCACCCTGCCTAACTGCTCTGCACTGGCCTTAGTGGCCATCCCCCCATTTATTTCTGACACCGCTTTTCTAACGTATCCTATAGCTAAGCTTCAAGGAGTCAAGGGACAGATAGTGGAGGGAGACGGGGAGAAAGCTGCGATCCTGAATGAATATTTCTGTTCAGTCTTCACTGTGGAAGCTCATGGGCAGGGCCCACAGTTAGAATTTAAAGGAATGGAGAAAAAGGAGGTAAACACCAGTCCGTTCACAGAGGAGAGGGTTCTAGAAGAACTTGCAAAGCTCAAGGTGGACAAAACCATGAGTCCAGATGGCATACATCCCAAGGTTTTAAGGGAACTGAGAATTGAACTGGCAGCCCCTCTGGCAGCCCTGTTCAGTGTGTACCTAGACACTGGAGTGGTCCCAGAGGACTGGAGAAGGGCAAATGTTGTCCTGCTTCACAACAGCAGGAGTAAAGAAGATGCAGGGAACTACAGACCAGTTAGTCTAACCTCTGTAGCAGGAAAGATAATGGAGACACTCCTCGAGGAAAGAATAGTGGAGTACCTAGAAGTCATGGGGATGTTGGACCCCAGGCAACATGGGTTCACCTCAGGATGGTCCTGTCAAACTAATCTAATAGATTTATTTGACTGGGTGACAAAGGCAGTAGATCAGGGGGCTGTAGACATCGCCTACCTAGATTTCAGCAAAGCCTTTGATACCATCCCACATAGGAGACTGGTCAACAAGCTAGGAAGCCTAGGGATGGGACACAAGGTGGTAAACTGGATTGAAATTTAGTTAAAGAACTGAAAACAGATGGTGGTGGTAAATGGAAACCAGTCAGAGGAAAGGGAGGTGACCAGTGGGGTACCTCAAGGGTCAGTTCTGGGGGCAGTCCTCTTCAATGTCTTCATCAGTGACATTGCAGATGGGCTGAATAGAAAGGATTTCCTGTTTGCAGATGACACCAAGATCTGCAACATGGTGGCTACTCCAAAGGGGGTGGAAAGCATGAGAAAGGACCTGAATGGTTGGAGAGATGGTAAAACGTGTGGCAACTAAGGTTTAATGCAAAGAAATGCATAATCATGTACATGGGGAGCAGTGACCCTGGAGCAAGCTACAAGTTGGGGGGAGAGCTGTTGGCAGTTAGTAAGGAAGAGAGGGACTTGGGGGTCATAATCACAGACAACCTGAAGGCCACAAGGCAGATGGCCAAGGCAGTGGGGAAGGCCACTGGGATGTTGGGGTGCATTGGAAGGGGAATCACAAGTCGAAGGAGGGAGTTGATAGTTCCACTGTACAGGACCCTGGTGAGGCCTTACCTTGAGTACTGTATCCAGTTCAGGAGGTCACACCTTCATAAGGACATTGACAAAATAGAGACAATGCAGTGGAGGGTGACCAAAATTATGAAGGGTTTACATCACAAGCCTTACGAGGAAAGAGTCAGAGACCTCAATTTGTACACACTGGAGCAAAGGAGGGAGAGAGGTGACATGATAGAAATGTTCAGATACCTCAAGGGCTTGAACAAGGTGGAAGGGGACAACATATTCAAGTTTAAAAGTAGTGCCAGAACATGAGGCATGATATGAGACTCCTGGGTGGCCACATAAGGGATAATGTCAGGAAGTTCTTTTTTTACAGAGAGGGTGGTGGATGCATGGAATAGTCTGCCCCAGGAAGTGGTGGCTGCCCATACGGTGGCAGGCTTCAAACATACATGGGACAGGAATAAAGTAATATTAGAGATGGGATGAAAAAGGTAAAGTCAGTGACCAGATAGGGTCACTGGCTGCTTTGTCAGGTAGCATAAATGGACAAAGTTTCAAACCTTGTCCCTGCATCCTGTTGTTGGTTGGTGGGTGCAGGTAGGGGAGGCTAATCCCAATAACGTGTAAGAAAGAGATATAAACTGCACTACAGAGAATGAATACTCAGCAGCAGTCATTACTTCAGATTTAAAATAGTATTTATTACTGAGCCAACTTGCTCTAGAATTGATGCTGGTCAAATACACAAGCACAAAAACCCCAGCACTTCGCCTTCTCCTTAATGCTTCATGAGGGGGCCATATTACTGAGACACTAGTTCATTTTTATAGTCCCTTCTAGATGACATCAGCAATTCATTAGCAGCTATTCCTAATTAATCAATCAATTACAACAGATACCAATATTCCATGTTGCCGTGGCATGGTGGAACCTCAGTTGGGAACTGTTTCTAACAGTTCCACAGCACTTGGGAACCGACCAAAATGTTATATTTTTTCCTTTTGGGGAACCATTTTTCAGGGTCTTGTGATCAACTGGCATGTCAGATAGACCCAAAAAGAGGACTGGACCCACTGGTTTTAAAAATTATGTTAAATGTTTTAAAATTGTGGCCAAAGCAGATGGCCATTACCTTTACCTAAGTTGTTTGGGTCCAGCCCATATCTGTGCTAACTGTGACTGCTCTCCTTCTCCAGCAGGAGGGATGCTGAGTATCTGGCAAACTATGGACCCCTGGTGGAGGCCAGGGGTTCCACAGTGGCTGGCACTGTCAAGCATGGGGGGTGCGATGGACGCTGGATGTCATTGCACATCCCTGCCCCCAGGGCTTTAGCATCAGAAATAAAGCTGGCCCTTGTGTATGATGCCAGCTCCACCACCATCCCCACTGCCCACCAGTGCCCACCCAGGGGGGGTCCTGCTTCTGTGGCCCTGACCCGTGGGGTAAACCGGGTCTCACCTATCCCAGTATCCGTCGGAAGAGAGTGCCCTCCTGGCGGCCTCACTCAAGGGGCAAGCCTGAGCATGGATGGTTGGTCAGTGGAGCGGGGCTGAGCTCTGATCAGTGGTTCAGAACAAACAAAAAGAAAAACACCTCACTGCCTCTCCCACTGAAAAACAAAGGGAGATGCCAGTGTCACACCAAGATATACCCTCTGCAGCAGAAATAGCTAGGGTTTCACAATTAAATCAAACCTTTCAGGTTGTGGGCAACGTCCTTAGTACCCCAGCTGGTCCTACTACAGCTGTCCCCTCTGATCCTGGGCTTTGCCAGGGAATTTTCTTTGATGGAGGTGATGATGAATAGGAGGGTGAACCCTTGGAAGCAGATGTATCCCCTGAACAGGAGTTTGGCTGTCCTTCCAATGGCCAGGAGGATTTCTCCTCTCACTATACCTTTGTCCAGCATATGGTGGACACTCTGGACCTCTCTATTCAAGAGACCACTGGGGAGGATGAGGAGGCAGACTTTTTAGACATGATGGGTCTCCTTCCCCCCAAAAAGCTACTCCTTCTAATTTATAAGTCCCTTCGCAGGGCTACTTTCAAGTTACTCCAGAATCCCACCTCCATTCCAGGGGTGGATAAGAAAATAGAAAAAAAAATACCAGCTAGATAAAAGTAATGCTGAGTACCTTTACATACATCCAGATCACGAAGGAGTGGTGCAGGCTGCAGCCTGTGATAAAACTAAGGTGCTTCTTTCATTCCAGCCTCCAGAAAAAAAGAATCACCACAACCTCTCTGCTGCTCCGCCTCTCTACTTACATTTTTTATTTATTTTGTTTATTGAACTTTCGGTATTACAACCTTTGATCGGTGACTCATTTACAAAGGTTCCACATCAGAGACACAACAACATATAGAAATACAAAATATTTAAGTTACATGAGCTATAATACAAGGGATTGTATGATACAGGAAGAGGCACACAAATGCTAGGTGCAAGATATAAAGAAGTACAAAATATAGTACCATAAGTACAAGTTGCAATGGCAGACACTAGAAAAACAAACAGTAACAATAATATCACATGTGGCAGTAGGAGAGGTGGTGGTAAATATAGAGGGGAAGTGGTAGGCGTGGGTGCAGTCCAGTAGACCTTGTTAAGTTTTAAGGGGGTGTAAGACCAAGGGAGGTGGAGGGACAAATGATGAGCAGTCAGTAATGACCTTGTCTAGTACATGGCGTACATACTGTAGCTCAATATCAGAAGGCTCTCTGGGATGCTGCACTGGCTATCAGCCAGCTAGCCCCAGACGGAGTGGCTCAAGACTTGGCAGAAACTGTAAAAACTGCCTTGGAAGCCACAAAATATCAGCTTCATGTGACTGTTGATGGCAATGACACGTCTCCAGTGCTATGGCTAAAGCCATCTTTCTCAGGTGCTTTGCCTGGTTGAGAACTACCAATCTCTCCCAGGATACCCAGACTAAAGCTATGGACTTCCCCTGTGAGAACAATTCTCTTTTTGGGGACAAACAGAGGTATACATGAATAAAGTGGAGGAATATAAGACCACCTATCAGAGCAGTAAAGCTAAAGAGAAAGCCTCTACTTCCTACAAGCCCCAAGGTAGAAGGGACAGAAGTTGGGGTTACTATTAGGGCTGGGAGAACTTGGTGAAGTTCTGACCCTTGTTAAATAAGAACTGGAACATGGTGAGGTTCTGATTCTGATTAGTTCTGATTTATTGACAAATATTTGAAAAAATGCAGAAAAGTGGCCAAAGTCAGTCACATTTGACACAGAGGCCCAACGAAAATAATTTAATGGATTATTTGTATATAAATTAATGTAAAACTGCTAAATAAAAAAAACACTCACTCACTACTAGCCCCTTCTTGGCTGGTCTGTAATGGTGGCATATCCTGCTCGGGTCCGTGATATGAGTGTGCTGGAACAGATAGGCAGACAGAGAGAGAGAGACAGAGAGAAAGACCGATGCAAATACCCATATCATAGCACCACCAAGCACTACTGGCACTGCCAGGCAGCTAAGATTTTTTTTATTAATGGTGCTGTGTGGGTATTATTTTGATGGATGTTCCAGTCAGAGCCAAACAGGCCAAAGAAATGGATATGATTGATCAAATAAGTAGCACTAAGAGAGTCCACCCATCCTACCCATGTGAAGGATGCAACTGTTTCGCATGCCCGGTGTACTGTGGTATATGGTACACTACCTGATTCAAGAGGTGGTAATGTTTTCTAGTACTATGACTACTTCTACTGAATCTGATCAACACACTGAATCCTTAAAGGAGTAGTCAACCCAGAATTTGCAAAAACATATGTTGTGCAGAGTGTTTTGATTTGTATGTAAAGTCCTAGTGTGTTCTTCCCTCTGTCTGCTATTAGAAGTTTTTCCTAAATTAGCCTGCTAGCTTTATGGTAGTTTTACAACCCCTGGGGATCTCCATCCCAAATAGGTTTATTGCCTTTCTTGCTCCTACAATGCATCCTGTCTCATGTGACAGTGATGAAGCCAAGCCCATAGATTTAGCATATGCACTGCTTAAAATCAGTTCACAACAGCAGAACTGTGTAACTGTTTTTATCCAGTGATCACAAATGGCAACAGTTACAGTTTAGCAGATACCTGAGAGCTAGCTGAGTGGGGTTTCTGTAAGAAAACAGCTACTAAATAGCTCTAATTCACTATTTTTGTTTTCTATGTGTGTGTCAGGTCTAGCTAGCAGTAGTGTTTTCAATTTCAAATTTAGTTTCATCAAACTACACACAACAATAAAAAGCACATAAATTGTCCCAGATCATCAATGTTACAATTAGCAAAGACTGTAGTTGTTTTCTTACAGAAAACCCATTCAGTTAGCTCTCAAGTATTTGCTAAACTGTAAATCTAGGTACCAGCATTCTATTAGGTAGAACTGGCAGTTAGTGCTGATTTTGCTTTGTGACATGATTTTCAATTTTGATTTGTTACAAATGTAAAGTATCTTTTTAATAAAGTATGAAAAATATGTATGTGGAAGGAGTAGCTTTTTGGGGGGAAGGAGACCCATCATATCTAAAAAGTCTGCCTCCTCATCCTCCCCAGTGGTCTCTTGAATAGAGAGGTCCAGAGTGTCCACCATATGCTGGACAAAGGTATAATGAGAGGAGAAATGCTCCTGGCCATTGGAAGGACAGTCAAACTCCTGTTCAGGGGATACATCTGCTTCCAAGGGTTCACCCTCCTATTCATCATCACTTCCATCAAAGAAAATTCCCTGGCAAAGCCCAGGATCAGAGGGGACAGCTGTAGTAGGACCAGCTGGGGTACTAAGGACGTTGCCCACAACCTGAAAGGTTTGATTTAATTGTGAAACCCTAGCTATTTCTGCTGCAGAGGGTATATCTTGGTGTGACACTGGCATCTCCCTTTGGTTTTCAGTGGGAGAGGAAAAATATGTATGTGCAAGTTATTTAATTAGTTTAGTGAATATTGTTTTATTATTTGAAAAAGTGTGATACACTAAATGTGTAATGCAGTGAACCATTGTAAAATGGAATCAAATGTGTAGCTGAAATAATCACTGTCATCCTATCGCTTTCATGCCATACCACACACAGGAGTGAAACTGACTTGAAAGTATTTAGCAGTTTCTAGGCTGCAGAGTCATACCATACACATGACATATTTGTTCAGTAAAAATGTATGAATTAGGCCAGCCCTGTGGCACTGAGGGTTAAGGCACTGGATGCCACACCTTGCGCTGCAAGGGGACCCAGATTCGGGAACGAACATAGGATGTCAGGGGTCGGGAGGGCTGGATTGAGCTGTCATCCAACAGCTCTCTTCTCTCCTCACCATTCAGGTGTAGAGTTTCTCACTGCTCTTTCAAACTGCAGCTTTCTCTTTCTCGCCGAAGAACTGTGACATCAGACTCCTGGAATCTTTGAGCACAATTTTCCACTCATAAAGTGTAGACTGTCACTGCCCCTTCACATATTTGCAGCTCTCTTCCAGCTAAAACTGCAAAACTGGATTCCTTAATCCAAATTCCTCTACAAATGGGGGAAGGCAAACACAGGCCCTGGGGGACAGGTAGCTGGCAATCCACAGGCAGGCCCTTTCCCCAACCTTGCAGTCCCATTTTCTTCATAGCAGCTGGAGACCCCGCTCCCTCTGGAGGGACTCCCGCTGAACTGAAACTAGAACTCACAGTCCTTGGGCTTTTGGGAGCTCTCTGGCAGCTCCCCATTTGCTGAAATCACTGTCCCATCCAAAAATGAATATGTATGAATCTCCTTCAACACCCAATTAGTTGTGTGAAAGACCGCCAAGTATTTCCCCAGCTTTTTCCCCCATAAGTCCTCTGAAAGGTACCATAGTCCTTGGCAACAATCCTGGCCCTCTGAGTGGCTGAAACTGGGGACAAAACCTGCGAACATGGCTGCTGAAAAACAATTTCCACCTCAGTCCACTAATGCCCCCACTGTCATGCCCTGGTGCAGCCAGCAGAAACACTTTTGTTTTCATTTGCCCCCAAAGCCTGTTAGCAGTCCCTGTGCTCTTCAAAGCAACTACACAATTTAACATTTTTATTTGGTCCTCTTCCTGTTGCTGCTGCTGTTTTAGCCTATTGACAGGCAGCACATACATAATCCCACCGCAGTTCATACACTGTCCCCATTCCATGTCCTGCTGCAGCCAATATAAATGTTTTTATTCCTTTATTGCCCGCAGTCCTATAGCTGCTTTAGTGCCCTATTAAAGAGCAGCTGACACCTTCAAGATAACTTTAACAAAACATAATATTTAGAGACAGTTTGGCTTGTATTCCACATTAGTTTTGTATTCCTGCTCCCCATTATTTATTACTGATGTGATTTGCATGAAAACAGGATGTTTGCTCCTGAAATGTTTATCGATTCTTATTTCTCCCTACTTCAAGTCATAATGCACTGCTTGTGACCTCACAGTTACTCCCATGGCAACATATTGTGATGTCACAACAGAGAATTGTGACTTGAGGTAGGGAGTAACCTATAGAGGCAGATGAACTCTGAGGTATAAGGATCATGTAGTCATGCAAATTTCCTTAGTAAGAAATAATGTTGAAGAGAAATCTATAGACTATATATGGAATGCAAGCTGAATTGTACCTAAATATTATGTTTTTCAAAGTTTTTTTTTTTGAGGTGTCAGCAGCTCGTTAAGCATTAGCAGGGTTTAAAATTTTAATTTGGCCCTTTCCCTGTCAAGAGTGCCAGGGGTACCTACACCATCCCCAGTATTCAGCTGGGTCCTAGTGGACCATGATCCCGGCTTCATAGTGCACAACACCAGGGAGTTGTTTGCATTTTTTCTCACTTCTTTCTCCCATGTGTGTAACCTATGTTATGGTCTCTAAGTGCCCCAGAGGGTGCCAGCCCAAAGTACCAAGGTCCGGGTGAGAAGTCATGTGGAGACACAGCTACTGACAAGCACCAAACAGCGCCATCACCCTCCCGCAGCTGTTCATTATCCAGTGCAGTGCCAAGCCCTCCTAAGGAAAGGAGAACTGTCAGATGATAGCTCAATCCAGTTCCTCCCTCCCCCGTTGACCCCAACATTCTGGATTCATTCCCAAATCTGGGTTGCGGCACAGAGTGAGGTCTGGCATCCAGCACTTCAACCCTCAGCGCCACTGGGCTGGCCTATTTCATACATTTTTACTGAACAAATATATATAGTTCATGGCATGAATCTGTAGCCTAGAAACTGCAAAATACTTTGAAGTCAATTCCTCTCCTGTGTGTGCTATGGCATGAAAGCAACAGAATGCCAAATTGACAGTGACTATTTCTGCTACACACTTGATTCCATTTCATGATAGTTCACTGCACTACAAACTTAGTGTATTGCACTTTTTCAAATGATAAAAACACTTGTTTTGTATTTTATTCGCCAATCTAATTAAATAACTTGCACATACTTTTTTTATTTTATTTATTTATTTGAATTTTGGTAACCAGGTAGGCCCACTGAGACCATGCAGTCCCTTTTTCAGTGACGACCTATGTACAATTAAATGCACATGGGTACAAGGGTTAGTCAAAGACTTCAGGATAGTTACAAAGCAGCCTTAACAATTTACATTGTGTGGGGTTAAATAAGGAATTAAAGAAAATATATAATTAAATACATTTGAATTACATATTTACAGAGCACTTGCACTCATACATACTTTAATATTTTATTGGAAACATACTTCACATTTGTAAAAAAAAATGAAAATCATGTCACAGAGCAAAATCAGCACTATCTGCCAGTTCTACCTAATAGAGTGCTGGTACCTACAATTACAGCTAGAGTCTTTGCTAATTATAGCATCGATGATCTGGGCAATTTCTGATCTTTTATGATTGTGTATAGTTTGATGAAATTAAAAGTTATAAAACTAAAACACTCCTGCTAGCTAGACCTGACACATAGAAAACAAAAATAGTGAATCAGAGATATTAGTATATGCTAAACTATAACTGTTGCCATTTGTGCTCACTAGATAAGAACAGTTACACAGCTCTGCTCTTGTGAACTGATTTTAAAGCAGTGCATATGTTAAATCTATGGGCTCGGCTACATCACTGGCACGTGAGACAGGATGCATTGTAGGAGCAAGAAAGACAATAAACCTATTTGGGATGGAGATCCCCACTGGTCGTAAAACTACCATAAAGCTAGCAGACTAATTTAGAAAAAACTCCTAATAGCTGACAGAGGGAAGAATACACTAGAACTTTACATATAAATCAAAACACTGCATAACATATGTTTTTGCAAATTCTGGGTGGACTATTCCTTTAAAGAATAAAAATGATGGACATAGTGATCACCACCATGCAGGCAGGCAGCCAATCACACATCACATTGGTCAAGTGTAGTGCAGTCATAAAAACGTTTGCCACTGCCACCTGAAGACCTGATAGCACACAACGCAATTACATCCTTCCTAGTTCCACAACTGCTGCCAACCACTGTCAAGTAATTTAAGTATCAAAAATAAAATATAGTACTAATCTCAGCCCAATTACTGTGAGATGTAACCAGGCTAGCATACCACACACACACAAACAATAAAGAAATTATATGAATTTTCAATTTAGTAGCATTTTTTTCTGTGAAGTAATCGCAGCCAAATATGTGGGACGTGAGAAATGTAGAGAGTATTCAGTTTCTGGGTTTAAGGCATCTGCTAAGTCATGCACTGTACAAAAATGAAAGCAGTACTGTCAGGATCAGTTGCAGAGGGCAAAAAAAGTGACAAGTAGTAGTAGTAAGGACTGGAGTAAGGGCAAAAAGTGATAAGTAGTAGTCGTGACTCATGAGGACAAAAAGTGATAGTAGCAGTAGTAGTAGTAGTAGTAGAAGACAGCAGTAACCTACCTTCCAGATCAGACAGTGAAAAGTACGTTTGTGACATGAAATGCAGTTGCTTGCTGTATTTGGATTCTGAACCTACTGATTTTTATTTTTTTCTATGCTGTTCGTGTGATCATTGACGTAATAGTGGCCTGGTCTAGTCTGTCCTGATCTGACTTGTTGCTATTAATTGCTACCTCATTTAGTAGACTCTATTCACAAAAGATTTTCACCACAGGCACGGATTCTTGAAAGTGTTTTGGGAATAAAGCCTGCTCAGAGCAGTCAGTATATGTTTTACTCAGGTATCATTTGAAATTAAATCAAGGAATGCTAACTTTAAGAAATGTGAGGTGCTCACCATTTTCTGGTGTCAAACAGGATCGTGTGTCAGTAATGACATTACCAGCTGAATTAATCATTCCAAACAGACAATAGTCAGAGGGCAATTCATGTACTTCATTGCAATGTTTATTAAAGCAGGCTACATACAGTATTTTGGTTGGATTTCCAGTATTTCAAAGGATTAGCATTCCATCTGATATTGGGCTCTGCCAGGTACATTTCAACAATGGTCTGTGCTGAGACTGTGTTACAAGAGGCAGATGAAGAAGATGTTACAATAATATCTTCTAAGTGACTCCAGAGACATGCAGCTGAACCAAGTGATTATGGGACAGTGCTGTTTGGCTGGTGGTGAAGAAGAAGATTCAGCTGCAGTGGCTGAGGAGGAAGAGGGAGAAAATGCCACAACAGTAGAGGATGGGCCACTTGATGCTGTGCTGTATCTGAAGAAGATTCTGAATATGGTGCTGCTGTTGTACTCTGTTCCATGACAGCATGCATCTCATCAATTATTTCTTGTTTTTTTTTATCTCGAAACAAGTGTCATCATCATCATCACTCAATAGCTGCTTCAATTTGTATCATGTGTCCAAGACTGTTGCTTTAATTTAGTGCTCAGAATGAAGCATTTTACATAGTTTGTCATCTTCTTCAACTTTTTTGATCATGCATCTCTTTAGATCTTGTATTCTGGGGGGCAACCTGCATGTGTCAGCAGCACCACTGGCAGCCTGTGTGATCATGGAACTGGCTTGTTTCTCTAACTTTTCCCTAATCAGATTCAATCTGAATTTTAAAATTCTTATTAGGGGTATCACCTGGCTGAGAGCTGCTGTGTTTGCACTATCTTCCCCTGGTGATTTCCTCAAATGGCTGGAGCAGTACAATGAGAAACTCCAGCATGGCCTACTGTGATGGAGTAATATAGATGTCTGCATCACCAATTTTATTTTCCAAGGAGTATTGTCTGACAACTTTCTTTTGTTCCAGCGGCCTTTAGAACATATAAAAGGTTAAATTCCATAGAGAAGAAATGTCTTGGATCAGTCTGTGCAAAGGTAAACTGTGCTCCTGCTGTGTTTTTTCAAACAAGTGACAGGCTTTGCTTGAGTGAGTGAAATGAGTACATATTCTTTTAACAGTGCTAACGAGAGCCTTATACTCCCTGTCATCATCGAGAAAACTGTGAACTATTAGATTTAAGCAATGCGCAAAGCAGCAAATGTGAACAAAGCCCCCTCCTCCAAGGCCATTCTTATGCTGGACCCATTATCTGCAACTATAAAGACAACTGACAGACCCTGTGAAGTGAGCCATTGCTGTACTGGTTTTTTAAACTCTTCATTGATGTTGTATGAGGTATGTTCAAATGGAAAATAAAGCATTCTTAGGAAAAAAATGGGAGTCACGTGATGCAGAGCACTGTGTAGCTGAGTTCCCTGGTAGCTCCGATCGCCTTCCCTCTAAACTAAGCCATCGTTTCGGTTTTAACTTGTCCCAGAGGTTTTTTTTTTATCATAACAGCAGAGGAGACTGCACTGAATTGTTTGAGGGCTAGATGGAAGCTGAGATGCGCAAAGTCCCTCCAAAGCACACTCCTCCGGTATCCCCGGAGAAGGCCCCAAAGAAGGCAAGGGCCTTGAGTGGGCAGTAGTCTCAGGGCACTGCGATGGGGGAAACGGAAAGCGAGATCCTGACACTAGCAAGATTTTTGGAGGAATTTCGACCTTTCAAGCAGGAAATGAAAGAAATGGCCAGTGAAATTAAGTGTACTTCTGGAGCATTGGAGGACCTGACCCGGAGGACAACGGACAGCGAAGCTAGAATTCGCTCTTTAGAAGGGAACGCTGAGAAGATGGATGTGGGGGCAACCTTGTTGAAGCAACTGGTAGCCAAGTTGGAAGCAAAGGTTGAGGACTTAGAAGGGAGATGCCGCAATAATGCAGTGATTGTGGGTTTACCGGAGAAAGAGGAAGGGCCAGACCCGATTAAATTTGTGCAGAAGCTCGTGGAGAGAATAGCAGGCCCCTCTCCATATGGCCCCAGTTATACAATTGAGAGAGCTCACCGAGCTTTGCGGCCAATGCCCCCACCTAATGCTCCACCACATACCTTGATTTTCCGATTTCTGAACTATTTAGAACGGCAACTTTTTCTAACAAAGGCAAGAGAGAACAAGGATCTGTATTGGGAAGGAGTTAAGATTAAAGTGGTGCAGAACATCCCTGTTACTGTGCGGCAGAGGAGGTCGGCCTTCAACCCCCTGATTAATAAATTGATCGCGGCGGGTGTGCGATTTAAAATGGGCTACCTAGCCAAATTTCAGTTCTGATAGAGGGGAAGTGGAGGCATTATGAATCGGTGGAGATTGCCCGTCGGCATTACAAGCAGCTTTCCTAATTTATTCAAGGACCCTGAAGTTTGCAGGGAGCTATGTGGCAACCTGGGATGCAGGCTTATGGCCTATGGAGGAGATTAGGACATCATACAGCAAGATTTTTTTTTTCTTTCGCCCGAGGGTTTGGAGCCCGACTGGTGCATCACTTGGGCCCTGCAATGCATGAAGATGGAAGCATATGAGGCGCAGAGAGTTTTCATGGACTGGGACTTTAATTCGGAGCTTGTTCAGCCCTGATCACGTTTTGTATGGGGCTTGAGAGTTGGACAATGGACAGAACTGTTTAACCTTGGCTGAACAGGGGAGATAGTAGGTCCCCAATTTCCCACCCCCCCTCTTTTTTTTTTCTCTTTCCAGAACACGCTGAAGTGAGCAAGAGCCTCCTTGTGGGGACTGGGACATAATCTCATGTGATGGTGTAGTACATCTCAGGTGGGGTTGGAGGTTAATGATAGTGTGAAACTAAAGAATAGTTTGCTTTTAGTAGTTGGAATTTAAATGTCAGTAGCCTTAGTAGCAATGAGTATCGACATGTGTAGATTACAGGAACATAGGGGATCTGGATGGGTGGGTATAATGAGGAACCTGTTAATAGTTGTGGAGGGTTTAGTTGACCCAAGAAATTGATTGGATTATTGTAAACGTGGTGAAAATGGGAAGCAAGGCAGCACTGTTGGGAGGGGATGCGGGGTGAGGTGAGCGTGTTTGTGGGCTGATGTCATGGACCAATAGAGGTGGATGGGGGGTTGTTTGGGTTCATGGGGTGTTTATGGATGAGGGGTTAATGTTCAAGATTGAGATGGCTAGGTATGGGATGGGGATACAGAGATGGGGCGGATGGCACAGGAGAAGGTAGAGTGATGCAAACTTTTGCTAAGGGATGGGAGGAGGAGGGATGGTCGAGGGCTAGGCCAAATAGGCATCATTGTGATTATAAGGTTTGTTTGGGGGTAGGGGGTGCACAAGTTCTCAATTTTAGCTATAGGATAAGTGATTTTAGGGGGTGCATACCAGGGCTCGAGTTAGAAATTTCAAAGGATGGCATTGCCTGGGGCTCTTAATGTGATATCCTGGAATATAAAGGGTGCACGCCAGAGGGTCAAGCAGTACAGTATTTTAAAGCACCTGGAGGTATTAAAGGCGGACATTGTGTTTTTACAAGAGACACATTTACTTCAGTCGGAGTGTAATTTTATGAGGCGCCGGCAGATGGGGTCAGTTTTTGCTTCGCAAGGTAATACGCAGAGCAGAGGCGTGATGATTCTTTTGTGTAGATCCGTATCTTTTGTGCCGCTTCAGGTTATTCAGGATGATGAGGGTAGAATCGTGCTGGTCAGGGGTAAACTTCAGAACGTGGAGGCACTTCTTGGGGCGATTTATGGCCCCAACACAGACTCCCAGGAGTTTTTCGTTACGCTTCTAGAGATGTTAGCCCCTTTTGTGCAAATTCCTATGATCTTAGAGGGGATTTGAATCTTGTCCTGGACCCACAGATGGACAGGTCTAGGGGTAAAGCCTCGAGTTTGTCGCCTGCTCAGCATGCCCTTTGTGAGGTGTTGGATCAGTATGGTCTAGTGGATGTATGTAGAGTGATCTACCCTAAAAATAGGCAGTACACATTTACTTCAGCAGCACATGGATCGGAGTCCTGTATAGATTACATACTGCTATCCGGTACCCTCCTTTCTGGGGTACTAGAGGCGGAAATTATGCTGGGACTGCTTTCCGATAATGCTGTGGTAGTTGCATCTATTTCCCTTTCTACTCTCCCTAAGAGAGGAAATAGATGGAGAATTAATAACCAGATGCTGCGCAGCCCCCATGTCATAAAGTTTGTAACTAGGCAAATAGAGGAATTCATAGATAATAATGTTAAGGACAACACTAGCCCGGATATGGTTTGGGGAGCATTTAAGACATTTATAAGGAGATTCTGATTGACAGGCCCAAAAGGAAGAAGGAACGAAGTTCGGTATTAGCTGAATTATTGGGTCGAATAAGAAATAAAGAGACTGCTGTGGGTCTGCAGTCGACTGATGATGAAAAGCTGAGCTGGTGAAGCTGAGGGATCTATATTTAAAGTTGTTGGGGAGCAAGCAGAATTGGCTTTAATTAAGACCAAGGCGAGTTATCAGGATCAGGGGAGAAGGCGGGTCACTCTTAGCTAGGAGGGTTAAACAATTGAATCATCTCGTATAATCCCAGGGATCTTATCGGAGGTGGATGGCTTGGTTAAGACTACCCCGGAGATAGTGCAAGAGTTTAGATATTATTTTAAATCCCTTTATGGCAAAATGGAGAATGCTCCCACTAGGCAGGAGATGCTTGCCTTTTTTGAAGGGTTGGACCTCCCCTTGCTGTCCGAACCTCAACAGGCGCAACTAATGGCTGACATCACTCAGAGTGAAATTGAAGCGGCCATAGAGAGTCTCCCTCTAGATAGAACGCCGGGTCCGGATGGATTCTTGGCTAACTTTTATAAAAAGTTTGCTAAACTTTTATCCCCTTTGCTCCTCAGCTTATTTAGACATCTTATCTCATCAGGTACAGGACCATTCCTTATTTGAAGCATTGATTGTATTAATTCCTAAACAAGATAAGCCGCCGGAACAACCCTCAAGTTATAGGCCTATATCATTGCTTAATTATGATGTTAAGATTTTGGCCAAATTGTTGGCTGAGTGGGTTAGCCGGATCCTTCCTGGACTCATCGGCCCAGAGCAGGTGGGTTTTATGAAGGGGCGGTCGTCTGCGGACCATATGCGGACCTTGGCTCATGCTTTCTCAGTGTCCGAGGACAGTGGCGCTCCTATGGCTCTGCTGTCCTTGGATGCCGAGAAGGCCTTCGATAGGGTTCACTGGGGGTTCTTGTTGACTGCTATGGAGAGATTCGGGTTCCCGGATCCCTTTCTGGGGTGGATTAGCTCCCTTTACTCCAATCCTACTGCAAGGGTTGGCTGTAACGGTGCTATTTCGGATCCTTTTTGTCTATATGTGGGTACTAGGCAGGGATGTCCTCTATCCCCTCCTTTTAATTTGTACTTAGAACCTCTTATTAGAGCAATTGTAGGTAAGCAAGTCATCGAGGTATTAGAATTAAGGATTACACTGTTAAAATTACAGCATACACATGACTTGCTGGTTTATGTTACCAACCCGGGGTTTCCTGCCTCTGCTCTTAGAGATTATTAGGAGTTTGGGAAGCTGGCCAATTATAGATTAAATTTAGACAAATCGGTGGTATTTCCTTAACAATTATGTTTTTAAGCATGAAGTGGTGGAATTGGGCTTATCTTGGAAGTCGGATTTTGTAAGATATTTGGGGCTTAACCTGGCTAGGGGTAGCGCTAAGATATTTCAACTGAATTTAGACCCTCTGCTACGGGCTATAGAATTAGACCTGGAGAGATGGGTGAAATTGCCAATCTCCTTATGGGGGAGGATTAATCTCGTTAAAATGAACGATTTCCAGATTGTTTTATCCCTTGAGCATGTTGAATACTTGGATACCATTTGCCTGGTTCAGGAAGGTGCACAATATGATAGCCAACTTTGTGTGGGGCCATAAGAAATCACGTATGGCCTACTCGAAGTTGGCGGCCCCCAAGTGGATGGGGGGACTTAGGCTTCCACATTTTGCACTATATTTCTGGGCAGCTCACACTAGCAAGTACCTAAGGTGGGTGAAGGGCAGAGATGTTTTAGAGCGGTACTCTTATACACTGCTTTGGTTGCAAGTGGAGCTTGCTCTGATTCAGGAATCTGGTCTGAGGCCTGAGGCCTTGCTCTACCTTACGCTGAAATTGTTGCCTCTCCAGTTGCGAAACTCTCCAATTGGGATCTCGGTGAGAGCCATGCTCAACTCTCGAGTTTTCTGCAATATGATCATCTTAAGGATTGAGGCGAGCCAATTTGGGAAACCCACGCTTTGTGCTAGATGGTAGAATGTTGGGCCATTCTGGCTGCCCTTACCTGAGGAGTGCCGGTGAGGGACCTTCTTTCGACTGAGGGGAGGTTCTCCTCTGTTGAGATTTTGAGCAAGTTTGGGTTGCCTACCATGACAATCTTTAAAATATATCAGATTAGACACTCCTGCATTGCCCAGTTGGGTAATGGGGCAGTCCAGAGTCTGAGATTGAGTTTTATGACGGGTTAGTACCGCTGGTGGGCTATGGCATGCAATTTCTAAAATATATTCGGTATTATTTGAATGGGTATACTCTTCCAGTCCTATCTAGGGGTCTGTGACAGCCTGCTTTTCCTGACTCTGTGCTTAATTGAGGGCATTGTGGGTGAACTGTCATAAATTCTTGTTGCAGGACAGGTTAAGGCTGATGCAGTTCAAGGTTCTTCATAACATTTATTATTCCCCACAGAAATTAGGCAGGCTGAAGTTAGCGAAGGACTCAAGTGTTTTAGGTGCCAAGGAGGGACAGGGATCCGATGCATATTTTTTGGCAGTGTCCTAAAATAACCCCCCTGTGGGCGGATATTAAAGGGAGGGTGAATCCGTTACTGGGACTGGGTGATCTCTTTACCCCTGAGATATGCTTGTTGGGAGATGTCTCTGGCATCCCTGTTAAGAACAGGAGGTTTCACATAGTCTTGATAGCAGCTACGCTTAAGAGAGTTGTGCTCAGGCACTGGAAGGATTCTGTTGTGCTAAGCTATGCTGAGTGGCTGGAGGAACTGTTAGCTTGTTTGAGGATCGAGAGGATGACGGCTATCCTCCAGAATAAGCTTTCCAGGTTTGACAAGATTTGGGGTTCCTTTTACGCCCTTTATTCCCTTTAGGGAGTATGGATTTGCTAGGGATGGATGGTATGCTATCTCTTTGGACTTGTACTGGGAGGGATGGGGAGAGGGTTGGGAGGGGGGATTGGGGGGATATGTTACAGGGTTACCTTCATTGGAACATCTATGTATACATGTATGTGCTACTGTCTGTTTGTATTTGGTACTAGCGGATCATATCCGTGTAACTAAAACCAAATAAAGAGTTAATGGAAAAAAAAAAAATTTAAAAATAAAGCATTCTTAGAATATCAAAGTGCAATGCTTCACTGTCCCCAGTACCACGTGAATTATCAAAACATGCCCACTGTGCCGTGACAGACATGAAGAGTTCAGGCCAACAGCTTGTCCAGATATCTGTTGTGAGATGCACCACCCTCTCGACAGCAATGCTCAAGAAGCATCTTAATGTTTTACATACAACATCGTAAAGATCCGGAATCCTTGTTGTCTAGAAGTATTTCTGCAATGGTATACTATATTGAGGTTAGAGGTACTCAAGCAGTCACCTGAATCCTATATGTTCAACCACATTATATAGTAGTAAATCAGCAGCTATCATTTCTGAAATTGTTTTGGTTATTTTAACAGCAACAGGGTGAGTCAAGATATATTTGGCTTTACACTCAAATGTTTCTGAGATGGTAAGCTGTCTCCTTGAAGGAGGAGGGCTTTTGAACACATGGTCACTTTCAGTAACAGTAGGAGGAGTCCTTCGAATGGGAGGAAGTGGTAGTGGAGGTGTTTCAGTAGTGCTGCTGGAGCTGCCACTGCTTTCATCTATGGGTGTTAACCCTGAGTGTGCTGAGCTATCACTGTCACTTTCTCTTCTAGACTCAAAATTGGAGTTCTCAGTAATGTTATGACATCTGTCTAAGTGCCTTTTCAGTGTTGAAGTTCCCAGTGCTCCTGTCTCTTTATCCCTGCTGACTGGCCATTTAAAAAAATAATGCATGTTGCTACCAACTCATTGGAAGCACTAATGAAGAAGTATGACCAAACAAAAGATATTTTTTTTTCCATGAAAGCCTGTTCCTCTTGTGGTTTATTCCCTCTGACCCCCTCCACAGCCAAAACATTTCTGTCTGTTTCTTCCTTATCTGCAATTTTCATCCCCTCCAGTAAACCTTGTGCTGCCTGATCATTCTCTTCATCTTTATCATTACCCTCGTTAGGTTCAACCTCAGAAGAATCGGATGAGGGACTGGCAGTAGCATAGTATGCAATTGTTTTATACCTTTGGGTGCCTCTGCGGGTGGTACCCACCAAGCATGTGTTTTATTTTTTTGTGGGGTTTTTTTGCTCCCTCCCAGCTCCAGGCCAGCCTCTCCTTCAGACCACCTATGCCCTCTGTGCTGCACTGCCTCAGATCAGCCACCTCTTCATCCCATATTGCAATCCTCCCAGGTAACCCCCAGATGTAACCCTTTGCCAGGTGGATCCCTCTCTTCTGAGGGGGAAGGCACCGATGGGGCAGCCACCACAATACTTGCCCCAGGTGCTGCTGGGATAGTGCGTGCACTGTCCTCAGACTCATGGCAACAGAAGCTGGCAACCATCATCCAGTCGGCTACGGGGCTCTTTTTCCCATTTTGCTCCCCGGGGGGGCATGGTGCTCCACTAATGTAAGGCTGACGCTGACATTCACCATGCCCCCTTGGTGAATGGGATCCCATGCATTGCCATTCCCCCAGCCTCCGCTAGGAGTCAGCAATCACTGGGTCACGTCCCTGCCCTTCCCCAAGAGAAGGCGTGCCGGCAGCTGACTCTCAAGCCTTCTCTCCCCGGCCGGCGTTCCAGCAACTGAGTGCATTCCCTAATCCAGGTCACTAGCATTGCAAGTGGAATTCTAACAGCTGCACCGACGGGCTGGCCACCTTTGTTTTTTTTTTTTTAACTACATAGCTTTTTTTTTTTACTTGGGAGTGATGATGATCCGAGACATTCACCTTTTTTGGATTCAAGCATTCGCTTGGAAGACGAAACCTTAGATGTGAAAAAATCCTTTATTGGGGTTTGATTTTGTTTTCCCTTTTCAGGCTGATTGCTGTCTTTTGCAGTGCCACTGCCTACCTGAGAAATAGAATGTGCTTCATCAAAACCTTGATCCATTTTTTGTTAGTATTCTAACCTGTAAAAAAAGATCCCTCCAACTAACATGATGTCCTTCTGATGACTCCCACCCATAGGCCAGGGACAAATTTACTGTCATGACTCGTGACTGTACACAGCACACCGACAGCACAACAGTCCACCACCACTTCCTTCCAAGATTATTCGACTGACTCACAGTACAGTTAGTTACTGTTAAGTGACCAAATTCAGCAACTGTTAAGTGTGCCTCAGAATTTGAATTGGAGACGCAGACACATCTGGTGCATAGCCACATGCAGCACAGTCCCACACTGGGGTTGGGTAATGCTTATACTTAGGGTAATGCAATATACTATAAAACTAATGATAATAAGGAGGAATAATGGGAATGAGTGATGATGATGATGATGATGACACGTGTGTAGTTGTACTTTACTTGTGTTGTAGTGTAAACAGCCTGCTATGAGTCACAAAGTAAGATTTTATCCTCTGGGCCACCCACAGCCAGCTGTACAGGCATATAAACTTGTATGTTGTTTGTCCGAACAGTATTTCTTTTCTTAATACATCAAATCGAGAATAAATGTTAACAAGTGATCATAATTGGATGGCACAAGTCAAAGATTTATTTTGCCAGCCTGCTGCCCTTGCCCTGTACACACAGCCACACTGAAGCCAGGAAAAAAAATTTATTTGGGATTTATGGGACTGTTAAATTTCTTGTGGACCCCACTGCAGTCTAGCTCTTTCCCCTCCAGATGGCATAGGTCAGAGATTTACTTTGCCAGCCTGCTGCCCTCACCCTGTACACATGGCCACATTGAAGCCAGGAAAAATTGTTTTATTTGAGATTACCAAAACTGTTAAATTTCTCATGGCCCTCCCTGAAGTCTCCCTGTCTCCCCTCTGAACGGCACACGTGAAAGATTTATTTTGACACCCTGCTGCTCTTGCCCTGTACACACAACCACACTGAAGCCAGGAAATTTGTTTTATTTGGGATTACTGGGAATGTTACATTTCTCATGGGTCCCTCTGCAGTCTTACTCTCTCTCCCCTCTGGATGGCACAAGTCAAAGATTTATTTTGCCAGCCTGCTGCCCTTGCCCTGTATATACAGCCACAGTGAAGCCAGGAAAAAAACAATTATTTGGTATTTCTGAGACTGTTACATTTCTTGTGAGCCCCCAGTGGTCCCTCCCTCTCTGAAACACAAGTAACGGTGCACCAAGAAAAAGTACAATCATGCAGGAACAGCCACTGGAAAAGGCATTAGCTAGAATCAGAAAGGAAAGCAGTGCTACACCACTGACTCCACAGATTTAAAGATTTTATTCAAGAGCACATCAAAAACACACAAATTCCTTGGCACTTCAAGAGTTCAGATCCTCTTCATCAGGGGCCACACTGTCTGAGGCCTAGAAAAAAAACCTTTCATTTGGGATTTTCTGTAACTGTCTCTCCCTCTCTCCTCTGGATCTGGAATGGCACAAGTCAAATATTTTGCCAGCCTGACCTTGCTCATGTACACAGTCTGAGGCTGAAGAAAGAAAAAAAAAAAACTTTCATTTGGGATTTTCTGTAACTGTAAAATTTCTCTTGGGCCCCCAGTAGTCTCTTCCTCTCTCCTCTGGATCTTCTGGAATGGCACAAGTCAAAGATTTTGCCAGCCTGCCCTTGTTCATGTACACACTACCACACTACCTGCCTTTTGCCTCCCCCTGGCAGCCAACCAGGCCACCACTATCTCCCCAGTCCTTCTGGATTCCTTTCTCTAGCCCTGACTCCATCCTCACCCTTCCCTGATGATCAGTTTCTCTCCCCACCTCGCCCCAACAAGTCTCCTTTCTCACTCCTCTCTAGTTCTCTTTACTCTTCTCCAAAAATGTATAATTCTTTATATTATGTGGGGTTTTTCTTTTTAGCAACTTCTTCTGGCGGCTCTGCTCTGCTGCAGTGAGCAAGGTGCTCCTTCAACTGTCTTCCAACTCATCTGGGCCACATTGTGCACTCAGCACAGTTATATACCGTGAGTGCATCATGTGACTGTCTGTTGCCTGATTGGATGCCGCCGGCTGCCTATATGTGAAGTGAGTGTGCCAATGACATCCCGGTGGCAACAATACACTAAATGGCACTCCATGGACCCGAAACCAGACTTCTGTGGTGAAGTCCGTATTTATCCAGGTTCAATCTAGGGCTTCGGATCTCCTGCAGAACAGTCGACCCTGCCCTAATAACTATCCTAGGACCTTCTACCCTATGCCAATTCCCATGCCCTTAGATTACTCAGATGAGAGGGTTCTTTAGGGGAAGAAGAAGAAGGGTTCAAAAACATGCTTATCCTACCCCTTCAACAAAAACTCAGACTAAACAAAACCCCTGACTGGAAGGCCCAGGTCATCTCCCCTCTGCCAGTAGGAGAAAGGCTGACCCACTACCTTCGTCAATGGCAACACATCACCACAGACAAGTCGGTGCTGGAGGTGGTAGGTCATGAACTTACCCTGCAGTTCAAAACATTTTCCACTCAGCAGAGTCATAGGAGTTTAAAACCCCTAATCTCCACAGAACTATTTCTGCTGGATTTAGAGGTAAAGCCTCTCCTGTCAGCAAATGCAGTGGAAAGAGTTGCTCTCTCCCAAGGAGGGAAAGGCCTCTATTTCAGTTACCTTCTCACCCACAATAAAAATGGAGACTGGTGAGCCATTATAGATCTCAGATACCTGAACAAGCATTTGTTCAATCTCAAATTCAAGATGGTTATCCTGTCAGTGGTGATTCCCTCCTTATAACAGGGAGACTGGCTAGCCTCCCTAGATCTCAGGGATGCCTATTTCCACATTCTAATCAGGCCTTCTCACAGAGAGTATCTCAGGTTCAGACTGTCCTCCAGCCAATACCGGTTTGCAGCTCTGCTATTCAGCCTTTCTTCAGCTCCCAGAGTTTTCACAAAGTGTGTGGCAGTCGTGGTAGCCCATCTCAGAAAACATGAGTTCTCTGTCTTTCCCTATCTGTATGACTGTCTGATAGCACACAAGTCTTCCCAAAAGGCCAGAGACTCCCTCAGCCTCACACAGCGCAACTTGGAGTCCCTGGGCTTCTTAATCAACTCAGAAAAGTCCCACTTTGAGCCAGTATAGCTACTGGAGTTCATTGGAGCAGAGCTGGATACACAGCAAGAGAAAGCCCTGCTATCACTAGACAGAGTATACAGACCCTCCAACATTTCATTAGTCAAAATAGGTACACTTCTGTGTTTCAGGGAGTATGGGACATATTAAAGCCAGGGGCCTGGGGGCCTGGCGGCCCCCAGAAGCTCTGAGGGTTTAGATGCTCTGTGGTGAGTTTTGGGGCTTTTATTGAAGATAAAACACACTTTTGATACATCTTTCCCATCCCTGACTGGGGGTGTCTCTGCAGGAGACTCAGTGGCCTTAGAGCAGCTGGCTTGCCAACAATGACATCCACCCACCTTATGCATTATTGTAATGAACTGTGAAAGATTCTTTTATTAAGGTCAGGTCTGGGGCCAGGTCCTCAGAAGCTCTAGGTTTTAGTTTTGATCTGTGGTGAGTTTTACAGCTTTTTTTTTTTTGAAGATACAAGATGCTATTTTTATGTGTTCACTACTCATGATAACTCCAGGGGGAAAAATATTTTTTCCACTGGAGTTAGGGATGTTGGTGTCTCTCTGGTTAACCTCGGCTTAGAGTCTTTAGCTACGACTGGGGTAGGCGGGTGGGCAGCTGGCTGACCAACAATGTCAACCCTCCACCTCATGACCTTTTTTGCAATGTCCTGTGATGACTTTTCCTCCCCCCCCTCCCCATCCCTCTGCCCCTCCATCTCCTCCTTCTCTTCTACTTCTTCTCAGAAACAAGGTCAACAATATTCCCCCCCGCTACATGTAAATAAACTTGAACACATTTGTTTTGAAGCACTACGATAATAAACAACGTTGTCATAATTATGTACAGTACTTGGGTTGCTTTACAAATGGTGAAATTCCAACAGAAAAAAGTTACAGTATAGTACCCCATATCTGTTGGCAATTTTGCATGTTCATGAGCTCATTTCTAAATCCATTTTGTGCAATAAGCAACTCATCCTTTTTTTTTATATACACTGGCCCAGATATTCAAAAGTTTGCGTATGCACAACAGGATTCTTGCTCAAGCATAAGTCGAAAATGCACCATTTTGCGATATTCAGCGGAAGGCAGATCCCCAATTACAATGCGCAAGAGTGTAATGGTAATGAATGCATGCACAACTGAAGGGGGAGGAACCATGCATAAATGGCGCAGTACGATATTCAACAAATGGAAGTTGCGCGATAGCGGAAATGATCCAAAATAAAAAGGAACAAGAGAGAGGCGCAAGAATGCTACAAGGAAGCCACATGTTGGTGAACTGCAGGCAGCCACACAGGCATACAGAAACTGTGAGCAGGACAGGGCAGGAGCAGGACAGAGCACCTGGATCCACCAGGAACAGGGAAGGTGTGGGGAGCCTGTGCCACAGCGCAGGACAACATTTGGAAGTGCCACACAGCACTGAGGGCACAGACAGTGGGCAGCATGGCCACAACAGGGAGGTTTTCCGGTGCAGGGGAAAAGCAGCAAGGACAGTGGGGAACAGTAAAACAGCTGCCGGGGGGTAACACAAGCCAGGGACATGGCCAGTGCCACCATCCAGATGGAGGCAGTTATGAGGGGGGTGAGAAGGCAGACATCGGGGGGTGCGGCCGTGGAAGGGTCCATCAGCGGTATGCCCCCAACAGGCAGTACCGAGCCCGCACCAGCTTCGACCTGTACACTGATACTGAGATCGTGGGCAGGTACCACCTGAACCGGGTGATCCTGAGGCGACTCTGTGAGCTGTGCAATGACGTGATGAAGGCACCCACACGATGGAGCCATGCTCTGTCAGTGGAGACCAAAGTGACAGCTGTCATGTGCCTGCTTGCCACGAGTACCTTCCAGAGACCAACAGAGGACATGACAGGCATAACCCAGTCGGCTGCATCACGCCTTCTCACTCAATTCCTCAGCGCACTGCTGCCACCTGCTGTGGAGTACATCCATTTCCCCAGCACACCGGCGGAGCGCACAGCAAACATACAGGAGTTCCACAGGGTAGCACGTATGCCTGGCATGCTTGGGGCAATAGACTGCACCCATGTGGCCATCTGCATGTCATCTGGCCCCGAAGGGGCCACATACATGAATCAGAAGGGGTATGCAAGCATCAACTGCCAAGTGGTGTGCAATGCCAGGGGGCGCATAATCAATGTCTGTGCCATGCACCCTGGGGGAGCACATGATGCCTTCATCTGGCACCAGTCTGCACTGTGCCACAGGTTCGAGAGTGGGGACATCCCCACTGGCCACCTAGTGGGTGAGTATGCAAATCACGCAGAAAGACATGGAGCTTGGGAGGGGCATAGTCAGAGGTGACATGGTTACTGGCCTAGATGACCCATGGCAGGGCGACTCTGATCAACAAACTAATGTCCACCCTTTACACACAGGTGACAGTGGATATCCACTCCATCCCTGGCTGCTCACACCATACCAGCAGCCCGCGACCCCATCACAGCAACGCTACAATGAGGCACATGCCACCACACGCAATGTCATTGAGAGGGTGTTCGGGATGCTGAAGGCACGTTTCTGTTACCTGGACACGTCTGGCGGTGCCCTACAGTACAGCCCCTCAAAGGCCTGTGGGCTATTCCTGGCCTGTTGCATCCTGTTAACATGGTCAACGACTGTGGGATAACCCGTACAGGTCGAAGAGGACAGCGATAGGGGACGATGAGGACTGGTGAAGAAGGTGATGGGCAGCCCCCCCTTGGTCGAAGGGACCCCTGACTGCTCCGGATGGCACAGCTGCACCGAGACACCATCACAGAGGAGCACTTCAACCAACCCAGGTAAGTCATGGGGCCATGTGCAACCACCAGTGGCAGGGGCACAACCCACAAACACGCATGGACAAACCCCAGGGGTGCATGTCGTTAAGGGAATTGGCTAAGAATGGAACCGCACACTCTGTCAGGGATGGGCAAGGTCTAACACGGCACGTGGTCTCACACACACACACACACACATATCCCCCCACAAGACATGCACAAAGGGTATGAGGCACGCTGACCCCAACTGCCACCCCTAGCCACACACACGTCCACAGACCACCACGCCCAGTGCCTGTCATTGTGCGTGTGTCAGACGCTGGGCACCATTGCACAGTGGCAGACAGCGCAATGCAGGCATCATCATGCACACGCCACAGCGGACAGCAGCCGGGAGTGTCTGCAGATGGAACATGTGTGTGTGTGCAGGGCCGGGTACCCCACCCGTGCATTGCACGTTGAACAACACAATGCACACAGGGCAGCATCAGACAGTAGCCGTGGTGGAAGACAGGTTAGTCACACGCCACAGTGCCATGGCCACCATGAATGTGTGGGCAGCCCTGCTGAGACCCGCCAGCAGTGACAAGCTGACCAATGGCCTCATGGGGTGGCACCGACGGTCCCCCAGGGGGTTCCGCTGCGTGAACACGACCGTGCTCGTGCAGGGGTCTGCAGCACACTGAACATGCCTGCGCCAGGCATGCTCGGGATGCCCACAGCTGAACCCAGTGTCGACAAGGAGGGTGTCGCAGGACACCGGGAATGGGGGGTGGACATTGCACTGCATGGTGTCTGCGACGCATGGGCAAATAACTGTGTGCCCACTGTGGCCATGGCAGCTGTGATTGTCTGTGTCAGCCTGTCAATGGCAGTGGTCACATCCTCCCGCATCCGGTCCATCCCTGCCAGGAGCAGACCGGTGTCCCTGCTGCGCCGCTCCTCTGCCTGGCTCAAAGCCGCACTGAGTGCATCCACCACCATCACAAACCGCAACTGCTGAGTGACTGATTCTTGGAGTATGCGGGTGTGCTCTTCTAAGAGGTCATCTGCCTGATCGGCATGCTGTCCCTCACGGTGTTCATGGCCCTGATGAGCAGCACCCCTTGAGGGTGGGCGCTGCACACCAGGGCCAGGCCTGGGCATGTCCACAGGTGGTGCACTGACGCCACCCCCCGACACTGTACCCCCATGGCCACTGGCCGTCTGCTGACACTGCCCTTCCAGCTTCCGCTCTCCAGGGCTCAACGGTGCCACTGCAGTGGCCGCAACAGCCCCACTGTCCTGGACACACACCAGTGTTGCTCCACTGGTGCAGACAGGCACAGGCTGGGACTGTGATGTCATGCAGGCCTCCACGGCAGCACCAACCACGGCCATGCCCGTGATGTCACCTGCTGTGTGGCCATCCTGTGGCCCACACATATCACTGTCCATGCAGTGAGCTCCATCATCATCAGTGATGGATCTGGCACCAGCCCAAGTCTCAGCATGCTGGCATCCATGGACACTGGCATGCTGGGACATGGGCAGGACCTCCTCTGCACCCGCTCCACCAATATCAGTCGAGACAGCCAGGCGGGCCCACTGTCACCCTGACACTCGGACACCTGTGGAGGTGGATGGGCCCTCCTCTATGTCCATGGTATCACCCTCAGTGGACAAGCCCACCACCGTTGACCCATGTGGATGCTCAGGAGCTGTAAGGGAACACAGTAGCATTAATGTTTCTGCCCTACCCTGTCTCCCTTCTCCCCAGTGACAGACCAGGACCTACCATGCAGTGATGGGCTACCACCCATCTGGAATCCATCACCTGGAACACCCTCGATGGCATAACGCCACATGCTGCCAGCAACCCGCTCTTCTTGTGGGGTCAGGCGTTGCACGGCCGGCTGCCCCCCACCAGTCGTAGCCCATGCTGCCCTGATGGCAGCCACCTTGTCCTTAATCATCTGCCTGTCTGTGCCCATCTTCTTTTTGCACTCCTGCACGGACCACTGGTGGCTGCCATGCTGGTTGATGGCACGTGCCACCTCTTCCCATGCAGCAGCAAGGGCCTGTGGTGTTCCCCGCTGTCCGCTGAGCAGCAGCTCCTGGTCAAGGTAGGCCTCAAACAGGGCATCTGTTTCTGCCTTGGTGAAGTTAGGCCTCCTCTTCCTCCCACGTCTCTGTTCCTCTTCCTCCACCTCACAATCGCTCATTCTTTATCCTGTGGGAATGACAGGTGTTACCTGTGACTGTGCAGTCCCATGTATGTCCCACACACCACAGTCCACACTCCCAAACAGCATGCAACTCACCACAATAGACTGCAATAACAGACTATGGCCACTGCAGCCCAATGTCGCATTTTTATAGCACAGTGCATGCAAATGAGGCGAGGCGCAATTTTAAGTGGATGCTAATGCAGTATCTGCACCATTGAATGGCTGATTAGCTGATTTGCATATGCCAGCTGAATATCACGCTGTTGTACTTTGTGCAATTGTGTTGAACATGCTCAGCCAAGGGTGCATTTCTGTGACATGCACAGTGGACACCGAACGGCGCATGCCCGGAGTGCTGACGCCAATGCCTGCCGTGCTGCAGATGTGCTGTGTGTGGGAGGCAATGCAGGGCACGGCCAACATTGTGCCAGTGGCACTACTGCGCTGTTCAGATGTATGGTGCTCTGGCACTGGGGCACCATAGGTGCACTGGGGCCACAGCGCAGTAGGCCACTACAGTAAGTGGCACACAGGTATCCTACCGCGCTACACGCGGTGAGTACCAATCACACTGTGGCGGTCCGTGCGCAAGAGACCCCTGACCCTGTGCCGACCTTTGCCCCCTAGGCACCATGCGTCTGCATGGGTGCACCTCTATCACACTGTTCGTTGACAGCGTGATGGGGAATGATAGCGCAGTACCGCACAGTATCTGCAAGTGGCAAACGTGTGCTACAGAGTGCCATTTTGACATCAAAACTGTACAGGATGGCACGGAGAAGGGCGCCCATCTGGAGCCAACTGGAACTGGCCAATCTGGTCCAGTTAGTGGAGCCCCATGCCACTGTCCTATTTGGGGAGGCACCCCTGGACAGGACCAGGAGTGCGGTGTGGGAGGAGGTGGCGGTGGCCCTGGAGGAGGCCACAGGCTTGGAGAGGACCATGGAGCAATGCAGGTACCACTATGGTGACCTGCAGCGGCGGGACTCAGACAGGCTTGTCCACCTGCGGGCATGTGCCAGGAGGGGCATGGTGCCATGGCTAGGTAGGTGCCCCATCCATACACTGTTAATGCCCATATGGGTATCATGGTGGCATGTGTCCAGCACATGGGGGGGGCCATCCAGTGTTGGCCATGGTGGTGGTATCGGGGTTGGGGAAGATGGGTATGGCTGTGTGGGATTGCACACACACAGGGGCGGGGGGACTTTGCTACCGGATTGTACTGATGTTCCTCTCTCCATGTTTGCACCCTAGGCCCAGAAGAGCACTGGCAGGCGAGAGAGGGGAGGCTGCGCCATGATGAATAGCAGGCCGAGAGGGCAGCCGGACAACACAGGCACAGGGACCATCCTGATGATGGTGAGTGCCTTACATCCATGATTACTATTACATGCTGTGTAACAGGGCAAGCAGCGGGGCATGGCCACCATCCATTGACACCACTGCCATGCACACAACTTGGTACAGTCAGCACTGTCCAGTGGCACTGCATGTCTGGGAGTGCATCCATGGTGGTCCATGCGTGCACGGGGTACATGGCTGTGCCACTGCCTTCGCACCACATAGCCATGTCACTGGACAGCCACGGTGGTGCTGTGCAGGACTTGGCCGGTGGGTGTTTGCAGTGGTCCGCATGGCTGTGTGTGCCTGGGTGGACAGGTTTTGTGGATGCAATCACTGTGGGTGGTCGCACACCATCACAGAGGCATGTCCCACAGCTGTATGCCATGCACAGTGGGTGGGCTGCATGGGGCTGTGCATTCACACCTATTGACTCTGCTCCATTGTCCTAGGTGGATGGCAGCTGCACGAGATCAGGGTGGCACTGTGGGAGATCCTTCAGGTTGCCAAGGCATCACTGGAGATACTGGAACGCATCGACAGGCTCGGTGTCCGATGGCGTCATGGCGGGAGGAGAAGCCGGAGCGGGGAGCAGGGCTCCCGCTAGGCTTAGCAATGCCCTGATTTCTCCTACCCCTGGACACACCCTCATACCCCTCTCTACCATTTGTATCACCCCTGCCCTTACCCACTTTCACCTTGTTTGTGGCCTCCCCCAGACCTTTGTAAATACTTGTATATAGTTTTGTTTGCTGTTTTTAAATATCCTTTGATATGCCTACTGTGGTGGTCTCTGATTTGCAGCGGGCTATAGGTGCTCAGCTGCAGTGGTGTGCATGGCATCAGGGGTGGTGCAGTCATGTGTGTGTGTGTGTGTCCGTGGGGAAGTGAGTATGGTGTGGGAGTGGCTATCAGTCACTGTCTGTGGTGTGTGTGTTGCTTCTGTGCACTGGATGACTGTGTGCAGTGGTCCACGGTGCATGCTCTGTGTCCATGGCACACCTGTCAGACCGTCCATGGCCTGTGCAGCTGACACCCTTGCATGTCTGTGACCTGCACAGTCCATTGGCACATCAGTGGTGGCTGTCCATGCAGGACAGCCACTGTACCCGGCACAGTGCTGGGTTGCCTCCTGTCACTGGTGTGGTGCATGTCTTCCTCGGGTGACACTGTGGCCTCCGCTTTTGTTGTCCCACCTCCATGCTGTCGCTTGTGTGTGTCGCAAGGGATCTGCACCACTGTCTGTCACTTGTGCTCTGGGAAAATGCTGGTGGCATACAGCTCCACGGTGCCTGAGCAGTGTGGCTGGCACTCCTGTGCCATGGAGGGGTGCTGGCCATGTGTACACGGTTTCCGTGATCACATGCTGGGGGCTTGGTTGCCCCACTACTGTGTCCCTGTGTTGGTGTGCCCTTGGGAATGGGTGGGTGTTTGTCCATGCACTGTGTTGCATCCTGTGTAGTGCATGCTTCCATGCACCACTGTGGGTGTCTGTGCTGGCTGTTGTGGCCAGTGCTGGGTAGGGGCGTGTCCTTGGGAGGGTGTGCAGGGTGCAGTACCACTGGTGGTGGGGTCCAGGGCATGCCCTGTCATGTGTTGGGTACCTCGTGTGCTGACGCATGGTCAGTCTCTCAGAGGTACCTTGGGGGGATGTGTGTGGTGGCACTGTGTATGCAGTCGTTGCGTCGCTGTGTGCTGCCATCCACTGATGGTTGTTCATGGTGGGGCTGCCTTGCATGGTTCTGTGGTGCACAGGACTGCATTGTCACAGTGGGGGTGGTGGCATGCATGGGGTGTCCTGCACTTGTGGACGCTGCTCCTGGGCAGGGTGTCTGGGGATCACGGTGCAGGGTGTGCTCTGCATTGGTGGGATGGTGTGGCATAGGGTGGTCGGCCCTCCTTGTGTGCCAGTCACAGCTTGCCAGGGGGGTGTGCTGGGGCACCATGCCCTGGCTGTGGGTTTGTTGCTGGTATCCAAGGGCCGGTGGTTATTCTGGCTCTCCACCGGTTGTGCAGTGCATGGGGTGTGGGGGGCGAGGTCTGTTCTGCTGTGTGCTCCTCTGCTCATCTGTGGCATGGGTGGTGGGCCCCTGCATCCTGTCCCTGCACATCCCTGGTTGTGCTGTTGCACTGCTGCCCTGCTCCACGGAGCATCCCTGGTTGCACTATGGTGCATCTGAACTGCTCCACTGAGCATCCCTGGTTGCGCTATGGCACAGGTGGCGAGATATTCAGTTGTGTGCCGCAGGCGCATCTTGACCTGTGCAGTTTTTGAATATCGCACTTCTTGCGCAAGGGCGCAGTGGACTTGCGTTTGCTCCTGCTGTTGCGCACTTTTTGGGCACAGTTTGAATATCTGGGCCACTGTGTAATAAAGGTGCTACATAACCTTATAGTATATGGTTAGGGCTTATTGCACATTGAAATCAGTGGCTTTTCAAATCTTGTTGTAGGACAGTTCAAAG